>JAXRJS010000040.1:0-1465000 GCA_037127375.1 Dione juno | reverse complement strand
CCAAGATGGCACTGCCAATTACAATAGAAAATTGTTTAATTTTCTATGTCAATTTCTACATGAAAGCTTAAACAAATTTTATCACATTATTTTAATTGTAAAAGGACAATTTATTTTCAGTATCATTACTGTTCACTATTTTATATTTGTGTGTTCCAAAATGTATTGTAGTATTATGTAACATGAGTCATTAAAAATTGGACTTGCTTTTGATTTTGTTGCAATTATATTTATTAGTTCTATATATGGTCACACTTTGTCTTACCACAGTGGGAAAATGAAAATAATTAATTGGGTGTCGGACCCACTAGCTTTTTAGTGAGGTGGGTTAATTTAGTGTAGCGAGCTTAGGCTTATTAGGCTTTCATATAAACCTTTGCTTAATGATATATAGAGTACAAAATATAATAATCATGTTTACCTGTCTAATAGAAAAAGCGAAAAAAAACTTCACTTGAGTTAATATAATTGTTGATATTATTTCTTTATTTATTGGAAAGGATATATTATAGACTATTGAGTAGCGATTATCACAAATTGTAACTATGTTGAAATTTTATTGTAAATTACTATAATATGGATATTTTGTTTGATGTCCTTTGTGTGTTTAAGTAGAATGGTGATATGTTTAATAAAAGAGTGGATAGTATGTTGTGTTGTAAATAATAAATGCCATTTGTTTTATCAATCACTTTTATTCATATTCAATCTTATTTTTTTTTTCATATAATCACATAATTATTATTTCGATTCACGCTTAAAATAAATTTAAAATAAATTAAATGAAAACACTCTGTAATAATTTACACAAAAAAAATATCAGTCGGTTTGTGAATTATTTGATTCATATTAAAAGTATACAATTAATTTACATTAATAGGAATCAGGCACATCATATAAATTATCTATTTACTATTGAGTAGTAACGTCTGTTAAACATCGAAGTGTACCGAGGAGGTACTGAGGAAGCTTGGACGCGACAATTGATCCCGTAAAACAAAATCTCACCTTTGAGCATAAACATTACAAACAATATAATCATTGCTATTGAGCAATTACAAGACATATGCATTTACAACGATCACCCGAGTGAAGCTAATTCCATGTTTTCCTTATTCTGTGCAACTAATCGCAGCAAACCTATATTAAATAGATCACTTTCTATTGAATAATGATGTGAGAAAAAATGAAACTGAAGTATGGACGCCATTTTATTCTAATCTTTGGTGTTCTGGGCATAACAACGCTGACGCTCGACCGAATGCCCTACAACAGTATAATTAAAAATCAATGCTAATTTACGTATAAAATACCTATAATTAAGGATACGGCACTCGACGGAGCGATCAGACCGAACAGAACATAACACTGGTGCGGTAACGCCTTCGACCTAACCTAACACTACGGACGCAGACAATAGGTACAAAAATAGTTCACCTATCCAATATAATTAAGACTACTTAACAATTAAGTATCGCGAGGAGGCCGTGAGGAGGAGCAGCGCAAAAACATTACAATACAATTAATTCTTCAAAAATCGACATGCGCAAAGACAAAGATGCATATCTCTTCAGGATCGGAACCTCCAGAAATAATGTTATTCGCGTATCACACTAAGGTAAATTGACTAGGCGTGTTATAGTTGTGGGGGGGCGGCGAGGGGATGGCTAGAAGCCGGCGTCGGGCGGCGGGTCGGGCGGCATGTAGTGCAGCTCGTCCACCGGCGCGCTGCACACGTTGTAGAGCACGGCGAACAGCGTGCAGGCGGCGTACGCGCCCAGCGCCGCCCACCACAGCAGCCGCTCCCACAGCCGCTGCTGCGCGTGCTTCAGCACCAGCAACCCGATGGTGAGCCCCGCCAGCGCGCCGGCCACGTGCGCCGCGTACGATACCGGCGGCGCTTCCTGCTTCAAGGAATTATACATATTATTATTTATACACATCACACTAAGGGAAGAAAAATATCGATATCTAGTTTATTTCATATTAGCTTCAGGTTAAATCCCGCATAAAGTAGGGTAGGCAGAGGAAACCATCTGGTATTTGCCCCATTCCGTCAAAATTCCAAGCCATTGCGTGTTGGGTGGAGGAATTTACGGCCGCGCTATGTTTCTTTCTTACCAGAGCTAGGAAATGAATATAATAAAATATCATACGCTGTGCTGATGAGCAAAAACTGCATGTTTTTTTTTAGTGTTACAACTCCTAGTAAGTAGTTTAAAAATGACAACATTTCGTACAAAAATATAAAACTTCAGCTCACCTTAGTATACCTGGCGTGCACCGCAAACCCCACGTCACAAGAGGCGACAGCGAGCGCGGCCACCAGCCGCACGGCGCCGTACCGCATCGCGTGGAAGTTGAGCAGCGCGTTGGCGAGGTGCGCCGCCAGCAGCGCGTACACGCCGCCCGACGCGCCCGCCAGGCACACGTCGGGGTCCAGCACGGACGCCGCCAGCGACCCGCCCAGCACGCCCGCCAGGTACACCGCGCCGCACCGTGCCGCCCCGTGTACCATCTCCAGCGGGAGGCCCACCTGTGCCAAATGAAAAGTCTTAACTTCGATAGTTGATGATATTTATTTGTTTCAGTACAATGTTAGGGGCGTCAAAATAAATTGAAACTGGTTGTATGCTTTTGCTAAATTTACGGGTTCAACTTCTCTCCAATAAATACTAACCGCTAACTGTACAAGCAGATTGAAGGCCAAATGCAGCCATCCAGCGTGCACTACACTGTACGTAAGAAATCGCCACAACTCGCGACGGCGATCTGGGCGGTACACGAGTGGCGAGTCCACCGGCACCGGGCCTGCCGCCGCAGCCATGCCGCCTGATCCCCATGCGTACCACGCGAAAACGCCAAGCTAGGGACAGAAAATTATAATATAAAATTATAGTTATCAAATTTCATATGGAATCTTGCCTTCAGCGTTTGTGAGACAAGTTTTGTCTACAAATTTTGTCAATTGTGTATAAAGGAAAATTTGTAAACTTATGAATTGATTTATAATATAATTTTTAAAAGCACGATTATTTCGTAAAACACCTTCGATTCGTCGGTGACTTAATAAGTTTATTTCATCAGATATCATAAACACGAACCCTATGTGTTACTTAAAAATAATTAGGATTTTCTTAAGCAAAAAGAAATAAATGTGATTAAAAATATTTTATTGCCTCAGACACGCAATGAACATATTAAAAAAAGTGAAGTAAATATGTATTATGAAAGTGTGTTATTTTTATGTATGGGTAACTTAATGCTATAATATAAAATACAATCTAGAAGCCACTAAGCTATTTAGACTAGTTTACATATGGTATTGATATATATATATATATATATATATATATATATATATATATATATATATATATATATATATATATATATATATATATATATATATATATATATATATATATATATATATATATATATATATATATATATATATATATATTAATATTTATAAATCAAAATATCAGGTAAACGAACGAACATGTATCAAAAAGACGATGTTTGCGATCCAAGTCGCAAACTAAACATTATTCATAAAAGGAAAACCGTTATCCGCGGCCTATGCGAGCATAGCGGAAACCACCTTACAGGAATTGTGCGTATGCAGTGAATCAATGTGTGACGAACTGACGAGACCGTAGTCCATACTGAGCGTGAACAGTTCGAACGATTGTTATGATTCACGTAAACCGCTCGCTCGCTCGTATGTGCGGATGTGAAATCCGCAATTACACATTTTAATTAACCGAAGTAACTGGAGCGGGGATCGAACAGCGGTGTTTGGCGTGTAGAAAGTGATGCACCGATTTTCTAGTTCCCCTAACGGCGAATAATTAATTCATACATTATAACACCGTATACAATCGAACTATATTACCACTATTTTATATTTCCAAAATACCATATTGGAATGTGTAATACAAGCCCAATTTCTTGGCTTTGCCCCGATGTGGTTTGGTGTGGCTGTGGCTTTTTCATCTATTCCGATAATAAAGTTTAAATTAGAAATTGCAAAAGTACTCCATATCCAAATTACATTTTATAGTAGTTTTGCTGAACTTACCTCTAATAATGTGACGCAAATAATGAAGAAGGGTGGCGGACAGCATGTGTAACGTTCTTGGTAATATTTACGGTCCCTCTCCTCTGGGAGCACTTCCATTGCTACGAGGTGCACCATTCTATAACATAACAACAAGTATTAATATTACAGAAACTTAACCAAAAAACACAAACCTTACATTACATGTACAACAAGTAATTGTACATTTACTTTTTAACTATATGCTACAGTCTAATTTAGAAAATAACAAAAATAAATCTGTGAACAGTGATTAAGAAATTCATTACTTTTCCGATATTAATGCGGTTTATAGCCGTTGTAGCAATTTATAAACCGTTTTACTACAAGAAAGCACAGTATATGACAGATTGACACGACAAATACACATAAATTTTTGTAGCAACGTCAATTGCAACTTAGTTTATTAAGGAATAAAATTTTACACTAATAATTTTGTATGCTCAAATTTTACTGAAATTTTATTTGGTCATGTTCCACTTGAAATTTTATGTATGAGACATAATAAATGCCTACGTTTGTAGTGGGTATTGTATTGACGTCATTTCAATTGGAGTCATGGCATACTGTATTTAATAAATACTAACTTTTTGGTACGTACTTATGACAATTGGATATTTAATATTTATAAATATTATTTAACTATTTTACATTTTTTATAATATTTTTAAATATTAATAAAATTTATTTTAGTTTTATTCATATTACTTTTTATGGATATTTACTTTAACTTGTGTTTTGTACCTGGCAAAAAGGGTAGGATCTTCGAGCAAAAGATGAAAGTCGTTTTCAGAGCTGACTTCACGGTCTCTTTGATGCACTGCACATCTATAGCTGCGGGTACGTTTTCCGCTCATCTAAAAACAAAATTTATGAAAATGAAACAATGGATAGGAATATCATATTAGTATTAAGATTAAGAATATTAATTTAGTGTTATTAATTTTATTATACACAATAATTATCTATAAATATATAAATGAAATAATTCAACTAACTGCATCAACTTACTTATATATATATATATATATATATATATATATATATATATATATATATATATATATATATATATATATATATATATACATATACATATATATATATATATATATACGAGATTACAACAGGTAAATAAATAATTGACTGTTAGTTTCATAATTTATAAAATTTTCCGTACATTAATACATACAGGGTATTTTTATGAAAAAATAACGGGGAGACGCAAAACACTACATAATAAATCTATGATATTTTTAATTTTTGTTTGTACCCACATCTTTAGATGTACTGGATGGATTTGAATGAAACTTTTTTGTTGTAGGTATTTTTTTTGCTGTTAAGTCTCGGCAGGATCTAGGATATAATACGATAATTTGTTTTGAAGACTGGCATACTTGATGTAAAACTGTAGTAGTTCAACAGAACTATTAGTAATATTGAAATACTGCCATAACAAAAATATTCTTTTATATTTTTATTTTAATATTTTTTAATTAATATTTTTTATAATTTTCATGGGAAAATGCTTGTTATGTTCAATCAAACATGACAAGCATTTATTATAAAAAATACGAAAGAATCGGTAAATCAGTAAGTGAAAATCGGGTGCCAAAGATCATAAAGTCCACACTAACAAAGTTGTATTAAATAAATTACCAAAATTAAATGAAACCATTTTACCGTATTAATCGCGTATATTTTTCCGATAAGAGTTTAATTTAAAATGTGTGAAATTCGCGAAAATCAATGAACTTGTTAATCTACCACGGATTCATTTCGGGATTACAATATTATTATAACTTATTTTCATTTATGTTATATTTCGAAAATGAAAAGGGGAAGAATTAACTTAAGGATGCAAATAAAAATGATTGTTCTCATTGCTATGGTACAGTAATATGTTATTATAAATTATTATTTATTTACGGTAGATTTAATCACTGTCTGCATTTAAAGTTATATTTTGAAATTCTTTAATAAACTGAAACATGATAATAGCATATAATTGGTGTTCTACCTTATTTCTACGTGCCTCCTTTATGTTTCATAATATGTAGAGGCGCTAAATACTGTAGTTACCTTAAACTTATTATCTTCGACGTTTGAATACAATTTTCCCAGTAAGCAACTATTAGATTAATTAATGCGAACAAGTTTAAAATTATCTGAAGTAAACACAATGGTATTTTAATAGAGACAGTTATAATATTCACATGACTTTAAGAAATTAGTTCATAAATTTTGTACTTTTAAGAAGTAATTCTCTAACAGTAAATCCGAATTTATGTTTACTTCAGAATTAGTCTTAAGAAATTTAAATGCTTTTATTTACTATATATAGAGATTACTTAATTTAGTAGACATTTGATTTAAATTTTGAATGAGCTGTAGCGGTCTAAATGCAATCATGAAAATACTCTAGTATTTTTTCGTACTCAGTCAAGAGAATTAGAAGAGAACAAAATTTGTTGCTGTATAAAATAATAGTACTGGCAGTTAAGCGTCGCGAGGGTGGATTTATGTGATGTCGGCACAGTTCGCGGGCCGGCGGCGGCGATGGCGACGGCGGCGAGCTGGCGCGCGTCCAGGCCTATCGAAGTATCGACCGCCACCCTCGTGACAGCATGGACATCGATAAACACATAAGCCGCCTTTTGACGCTAATTTAATACTATCGATATTTATATTAAGTATTCCTCACTTTTGAAAAAGAGATTATATTATATTTCGAAAATGCTTACATATTTTGTACAAAATTAAATAAAACGAAAATTACGAGGTTTAAAACGGTGTAAAATACGATCATAGCAAGAAATTAATAAGGTGTTTAGGAACATCTATCCACTATACAAGTTAGCTAATAATCCGTTTACGAGTAACTTCGTAGTTATGGGTTTGTAGCAAAGATCAAGTCGCAGGTGGGCGCGAGCCGCTGCAATCCACTGTATTGTCTCCGCAGTCGTTCAACTCGGTTTCCCACGACACTGCGAATGTCCAATGCCAAAACCTAAATAGCCTAGACGCGCGGCAGACGCCGGCTATATCTGTCGCAGCAACTGTGCGGATGTGGCTGCTTTCATTTTGGAAATTGTGACGTTGTCAAACGGGTACATCACACGCATTACACATTATTATTAGTGGCCCACTTTAATTTAGCCCGAGTTTGAATCATTTCATACAAGCTACATTACTCAGAGAGTAATCTTTGGTTTTCAATTTTGTTCTATTCGTGATACCTTATAAATTATATCGTATGACAAAATTAATGTAATTAAATATTAAGTAACCAATGTCAAATAATAGCTATGGCATTAAAAAGTTAAAATAATTAAAATTTAGAGGTAATTATTGTTCTGAGTCTGGATTTTACGATTGCGTATACAGTAAATATCTTACTGCGTTACGGTGAGCTTTTTATTCATTCATCATTTTAGTATTTTTGCTAAATTTGGATAAGTATATAACTATAATAAAATTTTAAACTATTATAAAATTTGGCTAAGTATATAAATATAACTATAATAAAATGAATCGATATTGTGATAGAACAATAAATCGATATTGCGCGGGTTATGTGCGGGCTGGGCGCCAGTGGGCGCAGTGAATTCAACGTGGGCGCCGTGTGACTCACTCCGACATCCGACACGTCCGATTCGTATCCGGAACCACTAACTAAGCATTATTGCCGCCTTGTCTAACAGTGCGCGAGCCTACGCGACGCAACACACATTTCAATAACCCACATTATTATTTTTCAAAAAATTATATTAGCATAGTAATTAATTATATTAAACGTGGGCTTCTGCTGCTTGTGTGTACAGATGTAGCTGTAATTTTTTTTATTATTTAATATTTTGAGCAACATTTAAATTTATAATCAGTTATAAATTATTTATAATATTTCATTAAAATAAAATGAACGTTTTATTATCTTCCATAAAAATAATACTCCCAATTGAATGAATCGGTCGTACCTATGTAGAGTTAGTGCTTTTACATTAAGTTCTTAAGCATTTTCTTGTGAAGAAGAAATGAGAAATTATCTAAATCTAGCATATTAATGTTGGATTTTAATGTAGTTAACTGATGTGCTGGGCACGTGAACGCTGGGAGCGTTCCCACGCGTCCACCTCCGCACCATTATGTTCTAATCTCTTAAAGTCTCTTTGCATTATTACGACGCTGTGAAAGTGCGGCATATATTTTGCAAGCGAGAAGGCCGCCAACTTAATAAATTGTATTATTAAAAGTACATACCTATCGGAAAAGGATATCTTAACTGACTAGTATCCGTAATATAGTTTTGGGAGTACGAAACAATATTATGAATAAAACAGGAGTCTAAATTAACAATTTTATTCAGTAACTTTAACGCAAGTATTTCGTTATGCATATTGAAATGTATATGACGGTTTTCAAAAAAAAAAAGTTATATATCATAATATAATACGAATAGTTTATATCGTGGAGTAATTTGCTATAACACGTTTGAACATGCTCATGTCGATTGTAATAAGGAACATAAAAATATTATTGCGTCATATTACTTTCGTGAATTAATATATTGAAATATTTATCAGTTATTCTTTAATGCGAATGTTCATGTAGCGAACACACCTGAGTAGATACCTACTCAGTAAGTAATAGAGAGTTATTCTTTAACTTGCCGAGTATTGATTTCGTGTTACTAATTTTACTATAGACCTTGTACATAATCTATAGAAGTATATTTTAGTATTTATATTATATAAACACTGCTTCCTAATGAGATGTGTATGTTATATCTAAAAAAATCATATCATGATTTTAATTATATAACTAATAAGCTTTAATTTTAATATATTTAATAAATGTTATTTTAATATGAGCATATATTACAACAGTCTTTAATTTGTTCGAGGTTAATGTTAAATTATTTATAATTATGTTTTATACAAAAATCAAACTGATGTATAGATAGTACTCATTTGAACTTGTAATTTAAAAAAATATATTAATATATTAAATTCAACACACAATTGTTCATTTCACAATTAAAGCTAAAGCAAATTGAAATCATTTTAAAACCATTTTAGGCAAATTAAATATTTTTTAAACTATATACGTCTAAATTAACAATAATGCTTATTTATAATTACATAAGTACTTAGTTTATTTTTAAAACTGTCAAACAATAATACATTTTTTTAACTTACCCATCCTGAGGTTATTTCATTTTCTTATATCGTAAATTAACGTTCTCTTAATCATAGATTATTTTCACAGCACCTTGTAACGTCACTTATAAATGAGGTAGATAAATAATTGTTTATATAGTTTTGGTAAGTATATATTTTATCGGCCTTAAAGACGCGAGCGTTAGTAGCAGCAGTTTAACTAAGAAATAACACGACCTCCGCGCGCGATCGCTCGGCGCAAACTGATTTTGCCGATGATCGTCTGCCAGTGCCGAGTTTAGTAACATGGTCGGTTCCATAGAGGTTTTTTTACCGTCAGAAGTGGTGGTTGGTATTTGAGAGGGTGGTTCCGGTTCCGAGGACGTATAGGCTTACAATTTGGTTTGTGCGTTTATACGTAAAAATATATTTTGTTTCTAGCTAGATTTAAAATAATAATTCTCATAAAGACAAAACATTTATATCTTTTATTATCCACTAACATAGAGTTATAATAATTAGAAAATGTTTACATTCAAAATATGGACATTTAATAGTCATTATATAGTCATATGAAATACCTTCAAGGTGTTGTTTTTTTTAAATACAAAATATAGTAATATGGTATATGTACTATGTACCTATATTGTATATGCAAGTGCAAAAGTTTAAACTTTTGCACTTACATATACAATATAGGTACATGGTACATATACCTATTTTTTAATATTATTTTTACCTATATTTACCTATGGTTAAGGACAGTGTTTATAATAAGGATGTGTGATAAGGATCTATAAGTATTAATTTCAATTGTAAACAAGTAATTGGAATATATTGTTTGATTGTTAGACATTATTATTGGAGAAAAATATGGCATAAGGGACTGTAAATATATTTTAACATTGTACATAATAGGCCTTAATGCAGTTTACCTGTATATTATATATGTTTTAGTAGTAGGTAAAAATTCATATTTTATAATTAATCTAAAGAGAGATATTGTGAGTTCACATTAGTACCTAATGTCGCACTTTGTCTTATTCAAGTACCCGTAATTTGTAATTTAAATATAAAATTTTCCCTGAATGAAATTTTTTTATTTTAATAACAATAAAATAGCCTATCTAACTGTACATAACGATTGTATTCTTTAATCTTGATTCACTTTTCGATACTTACCTACTAAGTAAACTAAGTAACACACATCGTGGGTCGATGTCACTTATTGTGTGCGTTAAAACAATGCAATAAATAAATATATTTTGTTATTTATTATTATTACATACGAAATTTTGTTTCCGATTTAAGAACATATTTGATGAACCATATTTATATTACTGAGATGCATACTATACATTCTAAGCATTCTTCTGAACTCTCTGTTTAACAATTTATTTTACTCTTGCATCAGTATATACTAGTTTGTGAATTTGAAAATTTTATTCGATAATAATGAATTAAAGAGACGGAATTCTAAAAAAGGAGTTTCAACTCTGAGTTATTCTAACTTTATTAACTACCATTTTATTTAATAACTACCATCTGTAGTTATTCTAACTTTTATAATGCTTAACCAGAAAAAGCCCAAATATAGAAATGTACATTATTGTTCATTATAATAAACTTACTTTTCGTACTCTATTATCTTACAGCATATTTTACAACGTCAAACATCTGCAAAGGATGAAATTTTATCAACTTTGTATATAAATAAATGGTAATCCATTCCAGATGTCAAGAATTGTGATTAATGCCTTGGGGTACCGAGTGTACTTCTCAGGTAATAAGTAACAACATTGAAAAAATCACAATTAAAAAAAGTATCAATAATTATGTTCAATACTTATATTTGGTGTTCACATAAAAATGATCCCCTTAATGACATTTCACGGTTTGTTAACAATTCTTTAAGCCTTATCAGTCAACACATGGGCTAGCTATTAGTAAAGCCAGGTGGGCGCCAGGAGGTTAATTTGTCCAATATTTATTCGCAAGATGGCGTCAACACAAATCGTAAGTCATTATGGGCGTCATTCTTTGAGGTTCCTGTCCTAATGGGCTTTGATGTCTGATATGGCTAAATAAATAATTTGCTTGGGTTTTTTAAATTCAAATTTGGCAGACAGAGATAAGTAGAATGACAATTATTCTTCATTTTATATATTTAAAGGTTAATCGTGGTGTAGTAGGACAACTTCTTAGTGTAAATTAGATGGTTATGGGTTCGATTGACATTCATAAAAAGTTGAGATCGGAGTGTTTTGACACATGACTCTCCGTCAACCCTCCTAGATGCATGAAGCAAAAAAATCTATTTATTTTTATTCAACAAAAGCAAATTGTATGTTAACAAGTTAAGACACTGAAAGTCATTAGGAAATCGTTGGTTGTAGCTATTTTGGGTTATTTAAACAAACGTGACCTGCCCCTGTTTAGTTTCTTTCAGAATTAGATAAACTAAAGTATTATTGAATTTACCTTCTATCCGGCTTATAGTTAAACATGACATTTAAATATTGATTTCTTAAATATAATAAAACATTGACACATAAATTAGGCGGGGAATCCATTGAGGCGCAGTGGGCTATAGAAGTGAATTTAATATGTAATTGGAACTATTATTTTTATAATATGAACACGTAATTTCTCCTTCTCATTCTGATTTCTCATTCTGGCGAAAAGCGGACAACGGACTGTTTTGACACTAGGTCATGTCTGTATGCTCACCTTGCTGTCTGGTAAATAAAAAATAATGTAGCAGGTTACATCCGTCTCATTTTCATTCAAGCTAGAAAACAAGCACGAAAATAAACACCTCGTGCCTAATAAAATTAGTGGTCTAAGACCTTTCGTATACATTATAATCAGGATATTATTAACTTTAAGCTCATTTAAGATTGTCATTATCAATTCACTCCCACATATATGATAATTTTCTTTTAATAATATGTCATATATACATCTAGAAACATATAGATTTATATGTAAAGGTATATATAACGAGACTTCATTGTACTCTGTCCGCTTTATTTAACGACCTTAGCATATGGCGTAGGCTGTCGTATATTTATCAAAGTTTCGATAATCCACTTCAAACATACACTCATTCCCCTTACTTCCGGTATTTTTGTACAGTCATTATTAGTTGGAAGGTATACCAGAACTTATATCCAAACTTATATATATATATATATATATATATATATATATATATATATATATATATATATATATATATATATATATATATATATATTCCTCAATAGTATTAGGTATCACCTATTAAATATAATAAATAATTTCGTTATATCCTCGAATTAGAAAATGTAAGTTGTCTTGCCAAATGGTTTGTGATTGAATTATTGTAACATAAATTAAAATCTCATGTAGTAGGTAAACTAAACAAGTAAAATTAGTAAATATATAAAAACATATATTTTTTGTCATTAATTTCTTTTACCAGGTAAAAATAAAAAATGCCGACAAGTATTTTATATATTATTACTACTTATAATGTAGAGTATATGTGTATGTGAAGTATAAACTTCAATATTATATAAGATGTAAATAAGATTAATTACTTTATCTTGGTCAATGCATCGTTATATAATTAGCAATTTTTTGTGAATACTAAAAAGAACGTCGGTGGCTCGCTAAAGAGAATTGGCCGCCGTCATAATTTGAACAAATCGATTTAGATCGGGCGTATATCAGGCGGCGCTTTTGTCCAATGATTTAGTAGCGCCGACAAATTGGGCCTTCCTGATCGACTTAAGAACGATACACCGTTCCTGCATATAAGCAGATGCAATTACAAGGATTTCAATTTAAACGCCCAGTAATTTTATGAGTTAGCTATTGAAATGTACAGGATTATAACGTTTAATATTTCATATCCCAATATAGATTTCTTTAATTATTTTCTGCCCTTTTCAGCCACAAAGTAGATTATTTTAAAATATTATATAGAGAAATATTTGAAAATCCATTAAAGCCTAAATAAAACCTATAACCGCCCATAGAAATATTGAACGGAAAGTTGCCGTATGCCTTTAATACCAAGTCTTTTTTGGAATCAGACACCTATCGTAGATAAGTGCCGCAAAAAGAATGACCAGCAGATTAACTTGAGAAAGTGACTAAATCAAAGTGAATCATACATTACACCACGTTACGCATGTCTATTGCTAAAGTGACTGACCGGCCTTGCCGCTCGCATTATTCGAAATTCGGTTACGTGGTCGCGCGTTTCCTCCGCTGTCCTCTAATCATTTTATTAAGTTTATGAATAGTTCTATTAAACCTTGTCAATAGTAGAAATAAACAATATTGCAATTCTCATATTGATTCGTTTTATTCATATAGACAACACTGCGTGTTACAAAGTGAAACATATTATTCCAAAATTCATTAATCAGTCAAAATAAACAGAAAAACTTTTCTTATAGCCGATCTGATTTCCATAAAATTGACTTCTAAAAGGGGAAGTTCGTTAAATAATAACACTAGGGTATTGTTGTATAGAGCAATGATAATAAAACTTTGGTTAAAATCCGTATCTACATAGAATAGATAATATAGACATAGATAGATCCCTACGTAAACTTTTAAATTTTAATAAAATAAACAATAATATAGGAAAATAACAGCTTATTAGAACATTATTGTTTTGAATACGATATTTAATATATAAGTTGTTAATGTAACACACATTCACATGTTTTTTTAATAAATAGGTAAGCTTACAAAGAGTAGTGTGCTGTGCACATCACTTATTCAAAATTTTATGAGAGTATTATTTATTAAGCATATTAAAAAAATCGTTTCTTAAGCATAGATATTCAATCTGGTTTGTTTTCAAAATTAGAACAAGAAATCCACGAGCGCCCGCGGCTACGCTACTGACTGCACAATGGATGCACCTACAGCCGTATTATAGGTCTTCGTTGTTATTATGAAACACGCAACGTTGAACCGTTTATTCAATTTGATTTATAAAATTACGATATTTCACAGAATTTAAAATAGATTTTATAATATTTAAATTTAATTAATTAAAAATGTTGAGTAGAACAAAATTTACATATAACAATATACAACCTACCTACCTACCTATCGTGTTTATAACATAAAAATCAAAATCAGATTTGAATTAATCGTGTTTATAACATAAAATTAATTGATTTTGAGAAATAATCATTATTGCTTACATTAATAATTCTATTTTTATTTTGCAAGGTAGGTAGATAACCTAATGTAAAGCTTACGCTAGTTTTTTATCTTGCGCCTTTTGAAATAACGACTTGATTATTAATATCAATCATTCTAGTTTTTAAACAATTTAAACTTGCCTAGACTACACGACGCTAAACACAATGACTTATTTAAATCAATTTTTTATATTATATCACAAAATTGGATACCTATTCATAGATTGCATTTATTCTCCCTTCATATAATATGGCTTCAAGTCTCGCCTGGTTTTGAATTATCGATTTAGTTTATAACAAAAACTCTATGTAGGAACTTTTCTTGGAATTAAGTTACGTAATTATTATTTATTTGCATTAAATTGTAATTTTATTATATTTTATTCTAATATATTGAAAACTACTATCTTAAAGGTTTATATATATAATTGTTTTTATTTTATTAATACTAAAGTAATCATATGTAAATAGAATGAAAACTAAATATAATAAATATTTCAAATGATAGTAAGAATTGTAATGCTGGAGCTATTGATACCTAAAACACAAGATTGTTTCCTCTAACAATGGGTGAATATTTATTATGATTAGATGTTTCATTAGACAATGAATGTGACGAGTTTCGCAGATATAAATATTAAATGAATTAATATGTTTTAAGATACGCTTATTTAATTAAAATACACGACTACAACGACGATGAAAAATCTTTCTTATATATTTTGTGTTTTACTTTATCACTTCAAATAACTACATATTTACTATCGTATCTAAAGCAAAAATATGTTTTTATTACAAATATCATCACATCATGTAGGATTCATTAACAGTTTGATTTTTATAACGCATAAGCAGTTATTTTTTTGTAATTTGCATCACAAAAAGCATATTATTGCGTTTCAGTGTTATCATGATGACGAGATGTATATATACATATACGATTATAAGGGACGCCTTGTTGAGGGTATTCAAGAATGCCCTCTCTCAAAAAATTGTTTCTATGCAAATGTGTATCTCGTGCCCACGACAGGTGATATTCGGCAGCCTTAATTATTTTTTTCAAATATTCAAATATTGTGACGTTTTTTCTTTAAGTTTTTGTTCTTTATAGTGACGGGTGCGTACCAGGTGGTCTCAAAAAAAATTTTGCTTGCTGTAACAGCTTGCTTTCATATAAAATGTAATAAATTTATATTAAATATGTCGTCTAATACATGATAAATTTAAAAATTGTTTTTCATTAGATCTGACATCTATATTATTATTGCCTTATTTTTCAAATACTATGTTATTAAAATGAATAAAGTACATGAAGATATGATATACCTATTTGTATATCATATCTTCATTTATGTATAGATCTATTATATAGAAGGAAATGTATGGATATTTTGTTAAGGTGCTATTGCTGTAGTAAATATAAATAAAATTGAACTTTGAAAGATTACCGAATTTGCATGATCATAGATTTTCTATAAGTTTATATTAAAGTTAGTGAAAGTAATTAGAATAATATAATTTACGAAACGCTTTGATTTATCCGCCGAGCCCTGTTGGCGTGTGCGGCTGGCGTGAGTTGGCGCGAGCGCACCTGCTTTACAATTATCTGGTCATTAGAAGGCACGGAACCTGCGGAAATCCTAAATTATTACTTACAAAACCTTCATCGTGCTTCGTGGACTCGATCGAGAAAAATACTTATGAGTTGAGCTTAACTTTTGTGACCACACATAGTCCGATTTTATCTCATAATTGCAGGTCTCGTGATGAATCCTTCATTAGGGGCAGTAGGGTCGGACGGTATGGGGGTGAGAGAGGCGGGAGGGAGTGTGAGGACACAATGGGCGCCCCCCGCGGTATTGTGCGCTAATGTATGCGCGTGCGGCGTCGCCGACAGCGGCCGCGACGCCACAACACAAACATTTCAACGCATCTAATTTATTGTCGTGTCGCAGTGAACCAACCGCTCGCGCAAAAAATATTATGTTAAGGTTCAGCTCTGCAGCCTTAATAATGTCACGTCACTCGATGATCCTTACCCGTACAATTAATTTCAAATTAAATGTTGTCTGCCTTAATATTGTCTTAGATATGTAATGTATTTTTTACTTGCTATTTTTACCTTTACTTGCTATTTTTACTGTAATTACCACTGGTGAATCTAATAAATAAATAAATATATGGTAATAATTATTTTTCTATCACACTTTCACATTTCACCTTCAAAATTATACCTAACATTATTGATAAAACTATCAATATCCTTAGTATGAAATTTCTTTCTTCTTTCTTCGAAAAATAATGAAAAATGAAAAATGAAAAATTTTTATTATAAATTGCGTAGTATTTTATATGATTTGGATTTGGACTTGTGTACATAAGTTTAAAGCAAGCGAAATGTAAAATTCTAAACAATTTTTAGGATAATCCTTTAAATTATAAAATCAAGGAAGCTACACCTTAACAAACCTGAGCCCAAGATCTGACGGTGGATGACTCAGTTGTTGAGAGAGCAATTTTTGAATATTATAATATGTAAACTAGTTGTTGTTCATTGAAACATTCAAGCCGTTGTCGTCTATAGATACAATTAGTGACGTTTATTAGAATAGCGATTGTGTTTGAATGAATGACTGTTTATATTTAAGTATTTAAATATTAGAATATCACAAAGGAAATTTAACAATAACTAATCAAATTCATTCAATGCTAACATATACTATGCTATGCCTAAAATATTTCATATAAGTTTTAATTTAATAGAAAGAAAGCAAACAAATGTAACAAAATTTTGTGTAACATAGGCATAAGTTAGGCCACCCAGTCGAGAGAGGTTTCGTTCTGCTCTTCAATTGGTAGTTGCAAAAACTGCATTTGCATAGAGCGCGATGCTTTGATAGCGGCCACCGTGAACTCTCTACTCCAATGCTAGCACTACGAAGATTTGGATAAGACATTGAACATTAGGATTCAGTGTAATAAAAGAACCCTTAGCTATCGCCTTTAATTTAAGCTACCCTCGATGTGTCTCGATCTCAAGAGGTTATCCACCAATCACCATACTGTTATAATGGTATTATTTATAACATACTGTTATAATGGTATTATAACAGTATATATACAGATTTTGATTATCGAATTGAATTATCGAATCTAAAATTAGATTTAGTTTAAAAAGACGAATTTTAAATTCACAAAGAGGAGATTGTGATGTGAATAGCTGAGTTTGAGGATTAAAATCTGAATTATGAGCCTTGCAAAGTGATAAGGTAATTTTAGTATTAGTTGTTAAAATAAATTTTCTCATTTATATATTCATTATAACAATAACTATGTTTTCTTTAAACTTGGTCGTATTCACATTGCTCTCGGGTTGTGGTGACGAATGTAGATGCCACCCACTATACGCACGAACCCATCTGCTCAACTCGAACAAATACGATATTTATGTACTTTTGTATTTTTATTTAGTCTTACTTTATATTCTTAATTGAATACATTGAATTAAATGAAATGGTACATGGATTATTTTTTTTCCTTGTGAATTTCCGAACGTATCGTAGGCATCAGATACCAAATATTTTATTTATTATGGCACCATAATACAATAGTTATTATTGAACCATATCTTATTTGGGTTAGTCTATTTTAAAAATATATGAATTTTAAGTAATTCATCATGAATAATATTCATTCATTAAAGATTTAGAGTATCGAACTTTGTCATCTGGATAACTTCGACATAATTAACATTTAGTTTCAAACTTTTTGTAATATCGTCATAATCATAAACGATAATATACAACGTATGTTACAAAACTCAGATATGCCAACAACTGTATCATCAGTGTACTCTGCATAATAATAAAATATAACCAATTAAAATTCTCCAGTACGCAAATCTAAAGTAAGTTCTGATGTGAAGCTTAATTGGCCGGCGTGTAAATTAGAGGACAATATAAAAATATACTGGCGGCGGGCGAGGGACGGCTGATCAGTAATCTCGCCTTTAATCATCGCAAGATTAATCTGGTTCGCACGAAAAGTGACAATGCGAAATAAGGCCGAAACGAATTATATACTAATAGTTAATCTTATTTATTTATTATATTTTATAATTTGACATGGACAAAATATGGTCATTATATATCTAGAGCTTTGTTGGTCCCCGTGCAGTGGGTGGGTTTATTTTCCAAAAACATTAAATCAATAGAAAATTATTTCTAAAAGATTTTGTTTCATTATAGTTTATGTTTTTGTTTTTCTTAAATACCATGTATAAGAGGTCCATTATGACTGCATTCCAGAGTGAAATTATTTATTTTATGCGGGCGTGAGTTACCGGCGAGCCCGCCTCTTCGTTACTATGTTAATCGGGCTACCTAAACGGTATACCTGTTCTAATGCGCTTCCATAAATAAACAAGACATTATAAAATAGTTACACTACTTACAACACATATTAAAAAAAAATAACGAATATTAGTTGTTCGTTAAAAACTATACTTATATTTAGCACAGATTTAAAAGACTGTTCGTTGCCTTAATACATGTTATATTTTTTTGTTACCTTTATTAAGCTCTTTTTGATATGTATGTAAGAAAACATACTTTTTTTCATCAAAAAAGTACAGCAAAGATAAGTAACACAATTTAATTGGTTATTAAAAAGAGCATATATCACTGGATGTAAAGTGTAGAGAACGCAGGCGCGTGGGAGACGAGTTGTCCGACACGCCCCTTCATTAACATGCTAATGTTATCTGGAGCTGCGCTTACGCCGCCGGCATGTGTTGAATTTATATTATGTGGAATAATTAACACTAGATATCAAATTATCAGAGAACAAACATAATAATTATTTAACATAAATCAATTTTTACTTCTAAAGTCTCCTCGAACTTATAGTAAACATATGGTCATAACAAACACTACTACTACTTCCTACTCGTAAAAAAATGTGTTATTATATTTATAAAAAAAAAGTTAATAAAGGACATTACATTTAACGATAATTTCATTAACGTCTATATAAAAATTAAAGCGGGAATAATTAAGGTTATTTTCAATTGGCCGTGGTGTTAGGGCATGCGTGTGGCCGTGAGGCGGGCGGCGACAATGCTTGCTGTAATGTATGCACTCCGGGGAGGTCCTCCACGTGGGAAGAACGAGCCCACATACACTTTTCTCTTTTACCCAATAATAGACGATTGAGACAGGTGCTGTATGTGGTACTGACATTACGCTGTTCCTACGCCTACCACTAAATGTCAACATATATGCTTAAGTTGATATTTTTTTTAAATGTGTAGTTTGATGTTGGTTTTAGTGGCCTGGAAAATATCTACAAATTTGAGGATAATTAATAAAATTTATCTGATACATTTAGAAAGCGCGTAAATATCCCAATGTTATTGTGACAATACTGCACAGTATTTCAAGTACGTAAAGCCCACGATATTTATGCGATTTGTGCTACGTCTTCAACGTAGCGCATCGTAGCGCATAGTAGTGCGCAGAGTTGAGATATATAATAAAATGGATGTACTCGTATGTAAGTATATAATTTTTATTTAAACAAAATTAAAAGTTAATAAATCGTCGAATTTCCACTTGCGCCATCATCGCAATTACTCAGCTGGCGGGTGCTATAATTTGGCGATGCCTGTGGCGCACGCAAAAATTACGTTGTTGCAGAAAAATTCTACGTCGGAAGCGATGGAGTAAGTGCTTAAATCTTAATAAAACATACAAAATATTTTGGAAAATTTAAAGTAGTTTTAGAAATGCGTAGACCATTTTTTATCGATGTTTCCATTACATTTGGTAATTTCTTTAAAATTTTCTTAGTAATTTATTTGTAATGTTAATTTTGATAAATGTTAAACGGCTATATGTAAGTTTTACAATGTAAGCAATACTAACTTGGGCCATACATTATACACGAATATTGCGTGCACGTGGCGGACGTCTCGGTCGACCGCAAGCCGCGGCGTCTTGAAACGCACTCTTCAATTATCAATCGTAAATTCCGATGCCACTACATTGACGATACAACGACTGCGATTAACTTATTGTGTACCTGTCTTATATTTATCTTAACATGCTTATTATTCTCAAAATACGAAAAAAGATCTTATTCAGTAATGAGCGTCTGCACTAAGAGAAGTAAGGAAAATAAATTAAATTATTTTTACTATTACTAATAAATTAGTACGTATATCGATTTATAGTTCAACAAATATTTTCTGAACTTCTAATTACGTAAGGTACTACAAACTGTTTCGGCACGTAATCTGGCCGTCCAAAACTAATTTATATTGGAATGTGATATACGCAGGAATGAAAGCCTCAGGGCACGCGCCAAGCGGGCGGTTTTAATCACCTTAGCCCGGGCTAACTGCTGTAAAACACTACCGACGCCCGTCAATGTATCGAAATGGCGCCACGCCTGTGTTCCGCTACCAAATATTTAAGATATAATCTTATCCGTCTTAAGTACTTTTTTATGAATAGTTACTTTTTATAATTCTCCTATTCTTAAAATTATCAATTAAATGTTGTGCTTGTGATTGATGAACGAAGTGTTGAAGTAAAAAAAAAATTACTGGCGATAATATTTTTATATTTAGGAAAGTTGGTGGTCGATTTCGCGGATTTGAGAATGTCGTAAAGCTATTTTTTGCTACATTAACAGCGGCGATCGTACGGTCCGACCACGAATTGATTCGTTCGATCCCGTGTCATATTTGAACGTAGGAGACTGTAGTCGATAGCCAGTTGTCACGGTCTAGGTGTTGTCGGACACGATTCTCACGGGGCTGGCGCCGACGGCAACAACCTTCTAACATTTGCGGTTTAGTTGGTATTGCGCCGATTGTCACTTCGTTACCCACTTAGGTTCATCATTGGTAGTATGTAGATTTATTTTATTTACAAGTGTTTTACTTTTTCAATGTTAAGGTAAAAGTAAGATAATAGTTGTGTTTTCTTTAAACCTATATACTATTATACGTAGCCACACTTTTCAGTTGCCTTGTATAAGTTTTTATTAAAAAATTAAGTATTAATCAAAAACAATGTTAATATTTCTGCTTAAATGTAAAAATAATAATCAAATCACGAGTCAGATGTTCAGGTCAAATATATAATAATGGGTCGCATGAGAGTGCACGCCTCCGCAATAACGGCACAATCTTATTTGCTTTTATATTAACTCGGGCTGAATTATAAATATTCTTAAAGTGATAACGAAAACGTTTGGTGATTAAAAAGTCACCGTTTGTATCGGTATTGCAGTGTGCTTAATAATTTTGTCACTCGTCATTCAAGCGTTAAGATATCGCGTGAAAGGTAAATGGCTAGCGCTTTCGATGACAGAAAGTTTTACATTAACCGCCTGTCAAATTTTGAACTTGTAAGATTTCGATACTTTCGTGATATTGACCTCAAAGTGTAACATCACCTGTTCGGATGTTCACTTTTTATATCACCTAAATTACATCCGTTAATGTTTATGAGCTTGGTGTCGATGCTGAAAAGTATTATGTATAATAAATACAAAAATTAGTATAAACATATATTATAGATACAATTTTCGAGTTTTCTAGAAATTACTCTATATACACTGCTATTTAAAACTATAACAAGGATGCCACGGCCTTATGAAATTAGGGTAAAATGAAAAAAAATATATCTATTATATTTATTATAAAATTTACTTCAGTTCATTGTATTTAATTGTTCATAAAATATTTAATGTAGGTATATTTTTTCAAAAAACAAATTAAAATATATAATAAATATAGGTAACTAACCTATGTTTGTAAAATATATCTTAATGTTGATGTCGAACTTTTATTGTTAAAATAAATAATAATATGATGCTTACTAAACCCTAGGCGTGACTATAATTTACTTATTCAATAAAAAAATATTCCTTGATTGGGGCTTTAATTATCAATAGTTATCTAAAGTCAGGCACTGTGCCACAATAGCTTCTGGCCTACTCCGATCGGCTTTTGCAGAAACAAACTAAAGAATCACGATCTTTAAATAATTCTAATAATTCATAATAAAATTGAATATATTATACCTAATAAAGTAAAAAATACTAGTGTGAAGTTTCAGTAATAAATAAAAAAGAATATTAATTAATAGTAGCATATAGGAATATAGATATCATATATAATATAGGTAAAGTTAATATATCGATATCTATATCGCAACAGTACGACACGCGGCAGGTGCGGGCGCACCTGTGCGGCGATTGTTACATTCCGCCGATGTTGACTGCCAAGTCTACCGCTGACTCTAGATTATCGGGATCAGGATTCTTCCTTAATAAACGCTCTTACATGTACCATTAACACATAAACTTCAAGTTTAGCAAAATTATTTATATATTTTTCTACTGCATTTTTAATAAGTCTACTTTTGTATAAAATTCGGCAGACAATTGTACTATATATATAAGAGCCTCAGGGCCAGTAAATATGTTGTACTAAATATTAATAATATACAAATCAAAGAATCAGCATTTATGATTTTTAAAAACTGTACAATTTTTATGCAATTATAAATATTTTGTGTTGATTTGTTGCTTTTAAAATTACAAATCTTTATAAAGCAATGCATGGTACTGTAATCCACTGTTTCGCGTATTATATGTGTAGGTACATATGTACATCTATATCTATAAATAGTATTAGTGTGTCTGTTTGTGATTTCAAAATAATTGAGTTTTTTCGAGTGCATATAGTTTATACGTTACTAAAACATAAGAACATTTTAAATACTTTTTGTCTATCTTTCCGTTTGTCCGGGCTAATCTCGGGAACAGCAGAACCGATCATTATAAAACTTTCACTAGAGCATAGAAGAGGCTGTGGAGCAACACTTAGAGTATTTTTTATCCCGGAATTCCCGCGGGATTAAGATTTATGCGGGAAAAATGTATTTTTACCGATACCGAAAACGCGTGCACGCTTTTACTTACTGACCAGATAGTTTATTGCACATAAAACATGTTATAGACAAAGTGATTTCAAAGGAAAAAGTAAAATAAATATATAAGTATGCAATGCAATATAAAACATGCATATTCTTCTTCTTCCACTTTGCATTATCCCGGCCTATTGCCAGGGTCTGCTTTCCTACTTAGTCTACTCCACTTTGCACGGTCTTGAGCATCCTCAGTGGTTAGTCCATTGGCTCTCATGTCGTGCGTCACGACGTCCAGCCATCGCTTCCTTGGACGTCCGGGGGGTCTTACTCCAGGGACAGACAAATCAAGGCATTTTCTTCCGACGTAGTTCTTAGGCCGGCGCAAAACGTGGCCATACCATCTCAGACGACGCTCTTGAAGCTTATCCGCTACGTCACGGACCCAAAGACTACCTCGAATGAATGTGTTGCGTATGCGGTCAGCCCGAGTAACGCCACACATCCACCTCAGCATCTTCATCTCCGTTACGTGAAGCTCCTGAGTGTGCCGAGATAATGCTGGCCAACATTCGCTGCCGTATAGAAGAACTGGTCGGATCATGCTCTTGTATATCAGCCCCTTGACTTTGGGCGGTATTCTGCGATCGCAGACCACACCAGTGACCTCCCGCCATTTGGCCCAAGCAGCGCTAACCCGGGCGTGGACATCGTAGTCGATGCCTCCGGACTCGTGCATAATGGATCCAAGGTACCTGAACTTCTCCGACTTAACGGCTGGCTCAGGCCCGATGTGGATGGTGCTCGAGTCTGGGTTCCCGCAAGCCATGTACTCGGTCTTTGACACATTCAGTTTAAGACCACCGTTCTCAAGCGCCTTCCAGGCATTCACTTTACGCTCCAGCATCAGTCGGTTCTCGTCAATGAGTACTATGTCATCGGCATACATCATCAGCCATGGAGGCTGGTCCTGGATGTGAGCCGTGACAGTATCTAGCACTACATTAAACAAAAGTGGACTAAGAGCTGAGCCTTGGTGAACCCCTACTGTAATCGGGAAGGGCTTGGTGTCGCCAACAGCGGTCCTAACCACTGAAGCGGAGTCGTTGTACATATCTCTGATAATAGCAACATAGGATTCAGGGATCCCTTTGGATCGCAGTGCCCACCAGATACATTGACGTGGCACACAGTCAAAGGCCTTCTGCAGGTCTAAGAATGCCACATGCAGAGCTCTCCTCTTTTCCCTGTGTGCCTCCATCAAAATTCTGAGGGCAAAAATGGCGTCCGTAGTGCCTGATCCTGGCTGAAATCCATATTGACACTCAGAAACAGTACACTCTCGGCGGAGCCTGAGGGCAATCACGCGCTCGAAGAGCTTCATGGTGTGACTCATAATCTTAATGCCCCTATAACTACCGCAATCTTGAACACTGCCCCTTCCTTTGTAAATAGGGGTAATAAAACTGTGCCGCCATTGATGTGGCATCGTCCCAGTGTTCAAAATGCGGTTAAAAAGATCAGTAAGCATGAGCACACCACGAGAGCCTAACGATTTCCACGCTTCGATCGGAATATCGTCAGGTCCCACCGCCTTGCCGTTCTTCATGCGTCGAAGACAATTCCGAGTTTCATCAAGGGTTATTGGAGCAATAAGTCCCAGGTTAGGAGGTGATTCAGACGGAATACTACCGGGTGCTGAGTATTCAGCAGCTCCAAGAAGTAACTTCTCCACCTCTCCTTCACAGAAGCATGACTACAAAGCAGCTTGCCCTGGGAATCTCTGACGCAAAGACATTTTGTGATATCTTGCGTCTCTTTATCCCGAGCACGTGCCAATTTGTAGATGAGCTTCTGCCCCTCCACAGTTTCAAGTTTATCATATAGAGGTAATAAACTTTCACTGCCGGCTCTGGCTACAGCTCTTTTGCTGGCACGTTCGCTGCTATGTACTCCAGTCTGTCTTCAGGAGAGTTGGAACGCTGCCACTCCTTAAATGCAGTCTTCTTATCATGAATCACCTCCTGTACCTTGTCATTCCACCACCATGTCTCCCTGTCCATAATACGTCCTCCCTTAGAAACGCCAAGAACATGTTTACCAGCCGTAATAATTGCTGACTGAGCTCGTTCCCAAGCATCCTGAGCAGTTTCGGTGTTAGTTGTTAAATTTTGACTGTTAACCTCTGCCAGAAAGTCGGTCTGCATCGGTCCATTCAGCAACCACCACTTGATCTTAGACTTACACGTCTCGGCTAATTTCTTTATCGGGGGTAACGACATAATCCATGACAAGAAGACGATGTTGGGCCGTGAGGCTTTCACCAGGAATGACTTTACAGTTAGTTACCTTGCCAACATGACACCGCCTGGTCAATAGGTAATCTATTTGGGTTGAATGGAGTCCACTCGCATACGTAATAAGGTGCTGCGGACTCTTTTGGAAGAACGTATTCACGATGGCCAGATCAGATGCAATAGAGGTTCTTAGGATATTTTCGCCTTCTATAATGCGGCGACCGTGACCAAAACCACCGTGGACACGTTCATACGTATCCGCAGCCTTACCCACGTGACCGTTAAGGTCTCCCCCAACTATGATCACCTCGGTAGATGGTATAGCGAGTAGAACGTCTTCATATTGCTCCCAGAATGACTCCTTTTCGGCCCCGCTACAACCAGCCTGGGGAGCGTAAGCACTGATTAAGTTGGCGATAGCCCCCTCAATCAGTACCTTCACCCGCATCAGGCGGTCGCTGCGTCGGTCAACTTCGAGGAGACCATTCCGTAGCTCTTCAGATAAAACTACTGCTACACCAGTTTTACCGGAAGGAGACCCAGTGTATATGAGCTGGTAACCCTGTCCGATGATACGGGACTTATTGCCCTTCCAGCGGGTTTCCTGAAGGAAAGCACACTGGACCCGACGCCTCATGAGTACATCTGTTAGTTCCCTGCATCGTCCGGTTAGAGAGCCAATATTCCACGTTGCAAAGCGGAGTTTCCTTCTGGGTACTTTCTTCTTTAGCCGTGTCCGTACTTGACACGGTAGCCCTTGCCCATTATATTAGAGTAAATCCGAAAATATTGATCAAGCGAGCAAAGCCGCGAACGGGTCGCTAGTACCTATATAATTTAATTATCTTTTTGAATAAAGATAAATATATAATTTAATTTTGCTGTACCTACTTTATTTCTCTGATCTATGTAAAAGCTTTATCAGTTTCACACTGGGATAACTAGATCTTGTATTCCGCCGGTTGTGACGCGAGAACAGTCTCATTAGCAATGACAAACCAGTTTAACACGACTGAAGGTAATAATGGATTGATCAAACAGTGATAAAATTCATAGATTATAATCTGTGAATTTTATCAGTGTTTGATCATTAGAAGCTAGCTTTAATATGGATAGAAGACCAACGATTTTTTTATGATATTTATAATTTGCGAAACATTGTTTATTATAATAATAAAAAAAAAATAAATATCATGGTTCACAGAGAAATGATATCTCAAGATGCTATCGAATATGTTTTCTACCAATATATTTAGTCATTGGTAAAGGAATGTCGTATAATGTTAAACTATATGTAGTTGTGTTGTTCTTTAGCAGCGAGATGCGCCTGCACCGGACGGACGCGCCGTCAGTCGCTTGCATACCAAGCGGTGCAGTTCCGAAGCTCGTATAATTAATTCTAGCTGTGCATTTGTATAGTGACGCCTTAAACTTAAATTTTAGCAGCCTTTTTATGCATAATTTTATTTTCAGAAGCTAAATTTACTTAGAAGTGACTATTCCTGCTATATATCGTTAATTGATTATTTCATCAATAAACATAAACATATTTTCATATATTCATGTATACTTATGATCTTTTATTTATGATGATATAACAAATAAATGTTTATGTTTTCAACATATGATTTGCTGCGACGTCTTATCTAAGGTATTTCCGCGTGCGTGGCGTAAGTGGCGAAGACGCTGGGCGCAAGCGGTGGTAGCGGCACGCGGGCGGACCCGCCTGTTTGAGGTTCCCAGGCGATAGCTGCTATCTCTTGCAAACACCTTCTTGAACCAACCTCTTTGAACCAACCGACACCTCGCCATACAAAACACTAGTATCTTTACAAATTATTCCATAAGTTAAAGTAGCGTAAGGCTCATATAAAGATTAACTAGGTTCAGAAATCAATGTACTTATTTTAGTATACAGAAAAGTATGACATCGTCGTCTTGACACGCGTCGTACTTATCAACAGATTTTTTAATGTGTCATGTGAGCAAATAAATGTAATCGTTTATGTATTTTTTTTACATTTTCTAAGTCATATCATGTAATGATAGTTCAGGTGATCTTTTTGCAATACAATAATGTAAGTCGTGACTATAACCGTTGTAGTTTTAAAATGCCTCTCTGCGACATTATTAATCTCTTTTATATAACGACTATATATACCGAGTTAACTGCTATTTTATTTCAACAAATCGTGAGATATTCCATTTTATGAATGTTGGCTATCATAATATTATAAAAGTATATAATAATAATAATAATTCGTAATGTAAATATTAAGACACCTGCATAGGCTGCATCTGCAAGGCCGCATAATAGGTCACAAGGCCGGCTAGTTGGCACGCCTCTTACTATAACAATTCAAGGACTGCAAACTCACCTGCAATCTATTTACGTAATATGGAGCGGTAAAATATTTTTGTGCGTTATTTGTTGTTTGGTTTATCTTACGAAAATGGAAACGAACTTTTTTGGCACATTTTCCTTTGTTAACAAAATTAAACTATGTTGTGAGCTTAATTTTTTTTTGTAAGAAAGTGTCTACACCACCAGAGCTTGTGGCAAGTTACAAAGAATATTTAAAATAATTGTGTTTATCCTCTAAGTCAGTATACAACATAAGTACTATTCAAACGTTCATTGTAAGTATTTTCAGTGCAAATACATTTGTTGTGATAAAGTAAAACTCAAAAGCTTTATTATTTCCGCCAGTATACTGCTTGGAGGCCAAAATTAGTTCAGACAATTCGCAACATGAGGGGCACACTGGCCGTCGCGAATCCTTTACAAGTGTCTAAATCTGGCGACATCCGCGTCGCCGTCGCCGTCGTCTCGTTCACTTGCTCTCTTTAACATTGGCTTGCACTAATATGCAGCAATTTCTTTGGTCTTTTTCTTTTGCATTATTTCCACCGGATACATAAATCTGATGAAGGAATGCATACTTTTGATGTAGATATATATTAAATTCAGGGATTGATATATAATTGATGTATTTCATATTTTTTTAGAAACGTTGATAATTCATTTAATATTGCAAGATTTTATTTAATTGCAAATTGCAGAAAATACATTATATATTTCATATTTATCATGTACATTTAACAAAGGTTGATAGTCATCTTAAGCTGTACTTAGGTAACATTGTAAAGATGAAAGCTCGCGTGTGTCACGCTAGGGCAGGGAATGATTGACCAAAATGAGGTAGGTCGCTACTGTCTGCTTTTATCGATTCATTTTATTAAAAAGTGAAATGTCTCATTATACAAGAAAAATGTAAAATCAAATATTTTTAGCACCTTGATGGCCCCGTTCGACTTTCGGCCTATACATTTCGGGATAAGTTACGTTAGATGCAACATTAATCACAAAACTCAAAACAGTACAATAAATTTTGTGCAATCTTGGAAATTTGGTGGAATCTAGCACCGTACTAAGTCTAGTCTTATCGAGAGGCAAAAATTATCGGATCAATCAATAAGGCTGATAGCAACTGCACTACTATAGATATCACAATTTTACAAAAAAATATAAGTTTACATTATAAAAATATGTTGCTGTCATTTTTTTATCGTTCAAGCTCCGTTCGAACTAAAACGATGTACACATTTATTATGCGATAGAATAGAGCTAGAAGTTATTTACTATCTTAAATTCTACTCTGCGACGACCAAATAACAGATCGGTATCGAGTTAGTTTATACAATAATTTATCGGATCGTTGTGGGCGGCGCATTAATAGCCGGGACAATAAAAGGCTCTCTGGTGATGTCTAAATTATACGAGTTAGGCAGTAAACTTCAATGTTCTTATAACAGGAAAGATATTTTTATTTGCAGTATTGGATACAGAGACATAAGTAGACTTTTGTTTATGTAAAAATCCATCATATCTGCTAAGTATACCTACTTGTTATATTTGACATGACTTCATAATTCTATTATTTCAATTCAAGTTTTTAAGAATTTTACAATATAAATTAGCAACTAATATGTTTAACATTAAATTAAAACTGTATGTAATAACCTCTTTCATTCTTACTTGCCTAATTAATTAATGACATTAGAATAGCAGCGTTAAAGAACATACGTGGTATGATATTCCCATGCCTCCTACGCAGTGCGTAATTATGTTATGATTGTGCCACTCTGATGCCACATTGTTCGATGTAATGTCGCTTCTAAATCAGGGCTCTACAGTGCATCATGTGTGTATTCAGTCTATTATAACTCGTGGTTCACACGCGCTCTCTAAACTGCTCCCACGGCGTCTGAAGCATTTGAACCATTTGTCCTAGCATGCAAATAAACTTCCAAGTTAATGAATAAGCAAGAGAGATTTTAAAATCTGTCTTGCTTATTCATTCACCTGAGGTTAGCCTCAGAGCCAGATTATTGCTTCATAAATTATAATAAATTTTTTAATAACAACATATTTCTTACTTTTGAACCCCAACACAATTATGCAGCAAGTGATAGCTATTACAAAACAATGCATTTGAATATGTTTTCAGGATTTCCAACTGGACAATAGCTAATGGCCGTGATAGTATGTTTAGAAAGCGGAACGGTGCATAGTTAATTGTTAGATAAAATTAATGAACTTTATGAAGAGAATTTTTCACAGACACCGAATAGAATAATTATATGGTAACCTTATAGTGAAATGTGAATGTTTAAAACATTTCACTATAAGGTTCAATGTATCTTCACAAAACACTCGTTATATAAAAAAGTTCAATCAGAATAAAGGGATGTCAAGACCGAGAGGAATACAAAAATGGAATGTTTAAGTAGAACGGAACACACTATGTCATTTATTTATTCTTTATCTTTTATTTGAAAAGTACTGTAAATAATCCACATGTTCACAATCACGTAGCCAAGCTGTCTCTCTCGAATCACTCCGTGTACTTCGATCTCATTTAAAGTTGTTGTTTTTCATGTATAATGTTTTTCTGCTAACAAAACTTGTATCGTACGTAAAAGCAACTTTTGTTCAATGTTATTATTATTACATAGAAACATAAATCAAACGTTTTGTTTGTTTAAAAAATAAAACTTAGGTATCACAAATAATTGCAGAGGAAATTCAAATATCTATTATTATAATTTATAGTAGAACACAATTATCATAATGAGATTCTAATAGTCATAAAGTCTAAATATAAGGGGAAAATACAATTTAATAACAAGAGAATATGTGAGGCGTAACTAGTTTTATAAAGAAACCGGTATGGTCGATGTTACATCGTTTTCCGCGCACGCGTCATTCATTCACTGGCACTTGCAGAAGCGCGGGCGCAGGTGGCCAGTGTCCATTGATATTCGATACATCGTCCGCTTATTACGGTTTTTATTCCCGTTTCCTGTTGCAGTATCGACATACTTGAGATTTATTATTTATTTTATCATATATTTTAACTTTAAGAAAAGATCATGATATTTAAACACTGAATAATAGGACATATTAAATACATATAAAAGGACGGATATAAAAGGAAAGATATGTATATGTGTGTATACTTTGCAAATTTTGTTAATACTGATTATTTTATTTATTTTCCATTTTTTTAAGTTTTAAATGTCACTTATATTACTTAAATATTTTAAAAGAAACATAAAAATAACGATAAGAACGATTAGCTTTTTCTGCTAGAGGCTTGGACGGTATCTAAAAGGCATGGATTCAAATCCAATTACTTTAAATTTTTTAACGCAATAGAACATTTTTTTTTATATTACGAAGGAAGGGGCAGTGTTCAAGATTGCGGTAGTTATCGGGGCATTAAGATTATGAGTCACACCATGAAGCTCTTCGAGCGCGTGATCGCCATCAGGCTCCGCCGAGAGTGTACTGTCTCTGAGTGTCAATATGGATTTCAGCCAGGATCAGGCACTACGGACGCCATTTTTGGCCTCAGAATTTTGATGGAGGCACACAGGGAAAAGAGGAGAGCTCTGCATGTGGCATTCTTAGACCTGCAGAAGGCCTTTGACTGTGTGCCACGTCAGTATATCTGGTGGGCAATGCGATCCAAAGGGATCCCTGAATCCTATGTTGCTATTATCAGACATGTACAACGAGTCTGTTTCTATAGTTAGGACCGCTGTTGGCGATACCAAACCCTTAAAAATTACAGTAAGGGTTCGCCAAGGCTCAGCTCTTAGTCCACTATTGCTTAATGTAGTGCTAGATACTATCACGGCTCACATCCAGGACCAGCCTCCATGGCTGATTATGTATGCCGATGACATAGTACTCATTGACAAGAACCGACTGATGCTGGAGCGTAAAGTGAACGCCTGGAAGGATGCGCTTGAGAACGGTGGTCTTAAACTGAATGTGTCAAAGACTGAGTTCATGGCTTGCGGGAACCCGGACTCGAGCACTATCCACATCGGGCCTGAGCCAGCCGTTAAGTCGGAGAAGTTCAGGTACCTTGGATCCATTATACACGAGTCCGGAGGCTTCGACCACCATGTCCACGCCCGGGATAGCGCTGCTGGGGCCAAATCGCGAGAGGTCACTGGTGTAGTCTGCAGAATACCGCCCAAACTTAAGGGGCTAATATACAAGAGCATTATCCAACCAGTTATTTTATGAGGCAGCGAATGTTGGCCAGCACTATCTCGGCACACTCAGGAGCGTATGGAGGTACGGAGCACACGATGAGCGAGAACTACTCTCACTTGACCGGTATTTTTAATAAAATCCTTACTGGATTAAATCTTCATTTTCATCAATGAAACAATCCAAGAATATCTAAAAAACCATGGTGAGTCACAGATTCTTCAATACAATTTCAAGACATTCAATACATTTCGAATGGTTTTACGTTTAGTTCGTATCATTGCACATATTAATAAAAATGTCATATTTTTCGTTATTATAAAAAAATGTCATTTGTATAGGTTTAGCAAAATTTTTACCTTTGTGTGAAATAAAACAGCAAGCAGATTATTAATACTCATATTTGTTATATTTCTGTATAGAAGAAAGAAAAATCTGAAGAAAATATAATCGACGATATTGTAATACTATTTGTTACGTATTCGCTTTTGTCGACAACTCTCCCACGATTTCCTTTATCGGATGCTTTCTTTTTACAATAAAAACGATTTGACAATAATCACGAAGGTTATCAATAGCTGTAAAGTACTGTACTGTAATATAAGACTTTGTTAGTTAAATGTATTGCATATCCATTCTTTGCTAATGTTCACGTCTTCTTTTCTAGTCAAACTGGGAATTTGAGAGCTACGAATAAAGATCAGAGATAAATATTACGAATAAAGATCAGAGATAAGAAAATTTGTTCTCACTTTTTCCACAGATTAATCAGCGATAATTACGGGTACAAACTCACGTGCAAAAAAATGACTTTAAAGTAGGTACATCCGCTCTCTTAGTCTGATCACATAATTTGCGGGTCTATTTCTATCATGCAACACGTAAAAGGATACCTTACGATTATATATTAGGGGGCTTCACCCGTGCTCACTTCACTCGCTAATCCCCTATTATAACGCAGTATTGATACAAACATAAACCTTTTTGAAGATCTACAAAGTAATATTTTTTATGTTATAATATAGAGTCTGTTGTTACTCTATATTATAACATAAATAGTGTGTGTTGCTTTCTCTATACAATTCTTAATTTCTCCAGCTTATAAATTACAAAAAGAACTTATAATAGACGAAATCACAATCCACACAAAAATTTTGTGTACGAGTATATAGCAGTATGTGTGGTTTTAAGCTGTGTCGCAGTTGTTATGATAAAAAAAAATTGCATCGTTGAATCTTTCAAGGTATTTCTTTGATAATTGCAGTGACTGAAAAGAACGGGCATTTGTCCAGCTACTAATATTTTAACAAGCTATTTTATAATTTTAATCAAAAATAATACACAATTATTCATGAGTTGTAGTAATTTTATAAAAAAATTGTGCGTCAAGTAGGAACTAAGATATTGAAGTCTTGTATTAATGTACATTTAAAACACAAAACAAAGGATACCAGATACAGTAATCTATCCGTCCATCCGTCCAATTTAAAATCTTCACTGGTTTTGGAATAGATACTTTTTGGCAGAGCCACTGACTGTAGAAGCCATGCCATGCAATCAACAATGCCCATCTACCAAGCTTAATGAAAATCCACATTTTGAACCTTAAGGTCTATAATTATTGAAATTTATATTTAGTTTAGCAATTGTGATAGCCATACAAAAATTGTTTAATCTATCTCGGGATTGGCGCATTACTGCCTAGAGTTTTATTGGACCACATCAATTCGCGGAAACCTCGTCTATAGACTATATCCTTTACATAGGAATGCATTGAAATACCAATGTACATATTATACGCCGTATTTTTTTTATACCAAGAGCATTGTTCTCGAGTTAGAAAATACCTTGTTATATTTCAATTATTTATCAATTTCCCTAAATTTAGCTTTACGCCTTAAACCCGCATACGTCACGATTGAAATTTGGTGTTTCTTATCCAAGATATTTATGTGTCCCTCATTGTAATTATCGAAATTATCTACATAGCCGCTAGCTGTAATTGATTTTACGTTTTTGTGACTATTCCAAATTGAAATTTGCTTAATTAAAAAGCTATTATATATAGTACACAATATAAAATATTATACAATTACTTACAACTACAAATAAATAGAAATTATAACAATTTTTGTATTATTATCGAATTGAATGCCTGGGCGAGGTGAGCCATTGACCGCTAGCCCTCACACTCAGTCATATAATTTCTCCCTCATATTTCCTATGGAAATATTAGGTGCCATAAAGTTATTGTTGAACATGCAAACTATTATTTAAGGCCATTGTACTGGTTTCATGCCTGTAAAACTTTTAGCCTACAAAGACAGCGAAAATCGAACAAATCACGACAGTCATGGGATTTTTTGTTATTTTTTGAATATACATACATGATTACATATATATGAGGATATTATCATTCGTGGTTGGACTGTATTCTAGTATTTATTATTTGTGTTGATTTCTAGTTTAAAACTTAGGATAAGAGAAAATTAAGTTAATTATAAAAATAAATGTATACAATTACACGTGAATCTATACATACATACATATAAATAAAATTGAACTGTCTGTTTGTAATTTCAAAATTCAGATCTTTGATTTTTATATGCATACGAGAAGGCGAAATAGTTTTGGCCCTATAATAATTAGCGACGAAAGGGTCATGAAGTCCACCCGAAGAACACATAGTCCAAACGAAGTTATGGACAGCAAATAGTTATAAACCAAACTATTCCCATACAAACAGTATTTTTTTAAACGTATCACTAAAAGACACGCAAAATCATTTCCCCTATCATTAATACCGAAGAATAAATATCATGTTGCAATAAATTTAGAAGCGAGAAGCCTCAGTGGTGACTTATAGTTTTTATTCTTGTTAGGCTTCACGGGGTTTTAAAGTAATATGAAAAATACACGAATACATATTAAAAATATTAAAATTAAAAAATAAGTTAAATAAGTTGAATTTTATATAAAGCATAGAGAAGTGATAAAGACCAACAAAATTATAGATAAATATATCATACAAATAAAAAAAAGGTAATAAGGAATTGCGGAATAAGTTCGTAGCATTTTAATGTTTTCTTATATTACAGATTTTGTGTTTTTAGACGAACTGTAGTTCTCTTTCGAAAGAGTTCTTTATACCTTACAAAACTGTGCTAATGGAATTTTGTAAATCTTTTGACGCTTAGATATGAAATATACAGGAATTAAAAACATGATTGTCGACACTTATTCTTGTTAGGTTTTTATCGAGGTTAAGGTATTTTATCAACTCATAAATCATAATCGTATCGTAATCGTCACAGCAGTAAGAATTGGACATGAAGCAGAGAAAAGTGTTAATGTAGCTATACTACAGGAGATATACTAAAACCGAGAGTCAAGACTGGCTCTACTCCATCCAAAAATGAATGCTTAGTGGAAAGGTGTGAAGACCAAAACTAAACCACACTCTTTCACTACAAGCGCAGTTGCACAAGTCGTCAAAGCTCGAATAGGAGATCATTCAGCATCAACCGTATTCTCGATAATCTCATATTTTACCCATATTGTTAAACCATATGACGGTGTTATCCTAGATATTGAAGAGGGCATTAAAACTGGTTTATTCTTTGAAACGTCTGTCTCAAATTGTGTTGTCGATGACGTTCCCCTCGAAATTATTCGGTCGAGGTCAAGAGATAAACAGCTACAACTAATATATAAAAGGTAAATGTCTACTAATTGATATTGATTATTTTATAAATAAAAATCTCTGATAAAAACGCTACAAACTAATTCCCTATTCCAAAATTTTTCATCCATCACATAATGCTTTACTTTATCAGGAAAAGTCAGTAAAGCTCCGAGAAAATTAATATTATTATGTAATCACTGAAAAAGAAAGAAGTGTAAAAATATATTTTTTATACTTACACTACTTACACACTTACACTAACCTTCCTTTTTAATATGAAAACTCTATTTATATAAAAACCTGCATGAATAATTAAAGGATTTTTTTTAGCAGAAAATTATTTAATTGACCGTATTCTGTCTATGTTTAAAAAATATTTGTTAACGCTTTTGTTTCTTTAGGTACTTGTTATTCGATAGTGACAATATTGATACTGTTGTCTCACTAATAGTAGGATAGTGCAGAGGTAATGTTCAAATACATCAGCTAACATCATTTAAATGACAGCCTTAGGAATTGCGGTCATAGTCAAATATGTCAAGACAGTACCATTCTATTTAAGTAGTAAGTATTGATTTTTAGTATGGGCTTATAAAGATGTTTGCACATTGAGTTAACTACCCTTTTTTATACAATTAAATTACATTTTCTAGAATAAACTGGATTGCAGAGAGTAAATAAAACCAAAATACAAAAAACATTTTGCGTACCTTGTTTTTTTAGTTTTTTTATACTTATACCATAAGTTTTGATAAACAATATATATATATATATATATATATATATATATATAAATATATATATATATATATATATATATATATATATATATATATATATATATATATATATATATATATATATATATATATATATATATATATTACAAAATCAAATCATGTATTCTATAATTGATATTCATCCAAAATCTTTTTACTAGAATTTATTAGTAATGATTACAAATAAAGGTCATAAGATGGTCACCCTAAATTTGAAATTGATCGTTAACCAAAAAATTGCTTTCCGAAGCATATTTAATGTCTAGACGCACATTTGGAAGAACATTTTAGATAAAATCATAGTAGCTATTCTATATCAGGCTTTTTGGCGCCGCTGTCTACCCATATCTTCTATATCCATGACCTAGAAAAGGATCAAATAGGCAATAAGTCATAACGACGATCGCGATTGGCGAGAAAGTGCCTTTTTCTGTAAATACACTCCATTTTTGATAAAAATTAGAGAATAGCATAGATATATATATATATATATATATATATATATATATATATATATATATATATATATATATATATATATATATATATATATATATTGTTACAGTATAGTTTTTGTTGGTCATTATGTTGTAATGGGGCACTGTCGGATTGTAAATGTGATGGTTTAGATTTTACTCTACCGCTATTCAACACGCTATGTCTTGAATTCGGACGAAAAGCAAAACATTTATTGACACTAGCTTATGTGAAAAAAAATTAGTAAATATTATGCTCAAGTACATACTTGTTACTTCTCTTTTGTATAGTCTAGCCATAGTCTAGCCAAAATGTGCATGTATATACAGACACACAGACACGCAACTTTTAATTTAACTATTTTTATTATTTTATCACCGTAAATGATTATTCCGTAAAATAATACGTAGATAAAATGTAGAAAATAAAAACATTATTCTCTCCTAGTGGAAAGTGGGAATAACCCATAACCGTCGCGATTACAGTCATATCTTGTACCTTTAATGATTTTTCCGTTTCGTATAGAGGCCATAAACGACGCCATATTCAAAAACCTCTTCTAGAGCGTAGTCATTAAGTTTTTCCTTAAAGCACGTTAAAGTATTAGTCTTCAGAATATTGATTTAAATAAGCTTATTAAGTATTTCACCTCTTGAAGTAAAATTAATGACACTGAAATTTACCAAATTGCCGCTATTAGCTCTTCTAATATTCCTATATTTTCATTTTAGTCTATTCCCGGAAAGGTATGTTAAGTAGAACGAGTAGAAATAGAACGCTCTTGGTGCTGACTGTGTAAGTCCTAAAATAGTTATCATACTTGATATCATTAGGACATAAGGGCAGCATCCTAACTTTGGTTTTAATTACGCGCCGAAAAACTGAACACTACTTTACTCTAATCCCTCAGAATATTCACATTCATACAGACTCAAATATAGGTCTACAGTCCCATGTAGACCTGGATATTTGATATTAATTTCCGCTTGATGTCTAGACGTGATTTTAAGAAAAATAGTTGGACAAAAACATACGAACAGACACACAGACGGACAACAAAGTGAGCCTATTATTCCGTTTTTTTCCTTTTGAGACACGAAAACCTAAAAATAAGGAAATGCTGCCTGAGAAAAAAAATTCAATACATTTGCTAAATAAAAGTTATTGTAAATTGAGACCGTCGTGGTGCAGTGGCACAGAGTATGACTATCATTGGACCATGGTAGTAAGTTAGATCTTCAATCAGGGACATATTTGTATTGAGTGCATTAGCGATAAGCTCTATATGCTAAATTCTATGACAAGGGGTAAATGTATAAATGAAATAAATGAAAATACAAGCGGTAAAAACCCTTTCATAATCACTTTAGGTCATAAAGCCCTTGCAAACGAAATTGTATGCGGCAACTAGCCTTTTAAAAAAAGTATTACTTTCATAACATATTCTGCTCAAAAATATATTCTGTAAATATAGTCTGTCTCTAAAGTAATGTATGTATGTATAGTACGTTTATTTTGAACTGGACCTATTAAGTATTATGTTTAACTGCACTACTCAATCATAAGACAATTTTGTTTTAAAAGACCACTCAGTTCATTGAACACCATTTATAGTTTCTCGTTCATAAATTACCTATAATTATTATAGTACCCCCCGTAATTTGGTCGCTCACATCTTGCCCATGACTTTACAAAGTATTCAGTGAGCGTGATATAGGACTAAATAGTAAAGTGACTTGGTAATACGTGCTATTCACAGATAATCCTTTTATGTTTCACTAGTAACTTTCGTATGTCATAATAGATTTTTATTATTTAATGCATGCTAGTATTGGCAAATTTAAACCCAAATTATGCTCTCTCTTTTTAAGTGACTCTATATTGTCAAATTAAATATAGGTATATTTGTAAAGTAAATGAAAAAAAAGCATCTTACACTTTCATATCGCGTTACTGAACAATAGCTTATGCAAATTAAGAATAATTCATAAATACAATCTAGGAAACGGAAGTTAATCTGGTGCTTTATAATAAAGCTCCCCTCGCTATTAATTACCGCTGTGGCATAGAGTATTAGTTATAAGGGGCACCAGGAGGTAAATAAATGTTGGCAAATGTAGTTTTCGTGTCGTCAATCTAACAAACGACAATCAATTTAAGTATGTTTAGTATATTGCACGCAATTGTGATTGTGATTTAAAAAGCATAGATTTTTACCATTCCGTAATATTATATAGTGAAGTTATATATATTATGATATTATATATTTTATAGTGAAGTATTTATCAAGTATTTATAAAAATGGAGGACTGGGGATATAACAACGTGAACAAAACATTAAAAAGTTCTTTGTTTAATACATTGAAACATCCAAATCACGGCACAGGCGCCTTGAACACCTTGCTATTCGCAAATTGGCAGTAGCACATGTCATAGAAAAAATTATATTAACACCCGGCTAATGCTGTAGATCGCTTTGCGGCGCGTGTGCAGGCTCCTATAGGAGTAAAGTCGGTTTAATTCTTTATACAAGGTGCTTTAGCGAGGTGCGACGAGATATTCGTTAATTATTACTGGAGATAAAAGGGATTTAAAGTAATTATTATCGATTTTAAAGGAAAATATTATTTTAATTCAGTATTAATGAGTAAAAAAGTTATGGTGATTAATTGTATTATTTTTATAATCTTCGACTACTTTTGCCAACCTAAGGTATGCAGGAATTAACAGCTTTACAATTATGTATGTTAAGTTTTATATGTTTTTATAACTTCACGCTGTATCCCGCATCTAACCGGGTATGAAAGGCGCTACGACGCGACGACGTGTTATATGTAATATGCATTACTCTTATTACAAAAATAAATACAACATAATTACATACATACACATTAAATAAGGCGCAAAAAAAATTAAGCGTACATGAATAGAAAAACATTTTGCTTTCCAATATTATAAATTTATATATTTCAAATAGAGGTCTCCGAAACATGTGTGTCAAATATTTGAATAGTAATTCCAAACACCTTAGGATCCTTCACCAGATGTTATCGAAGTAGGACGGGCAAAGTGAATTCATCCGGTGGCTGCATCTTCACAATTCCTACATAATCAGGTAATATATTTTGTATTTAACAATGGTAACATTTTTTTTACATCTTTTTATTTGATGCAACATGCGTTACAAATTTTAAGTTAATTAATTAAACTTAATGGAACTGCAATTGCTAAATTGGCCGATTACGAACATAATTAATATAAATTATTCGAAAAGAAATTAAATGCAAATTAAAGGTTGAAAACAAAATATCTCTTATATCTCATGCATATAGCAAAGGGATCGTACTCTGATTTTAATTTTTAACATATGCCACATAAAGAGGCACATGCTAACGCCGCGCTTCATCCAATCAGATTGTCTATTATTTATCTATCAAATTGTATTTTCGATTCTAAAACTATCGTGCTATAATGAGTCAAGTATGTTATATATATATATATATATATATATATATATATATATATATATATATATATATATATATATATATATATATATATATCTATTATAAAAATATTACACCTTAACAAAATGCGATTGGTAGATATTACATAAAAACAGATTTTTTTTACAAAACATGATAAACATCACAAACAGTAAATGCTATTAAATTACAATATCTATTTATCTTTATTGCAAACATCGTATACATAAACATATATAAAACCAGGGGAACGTATAAAATTTAAATAAATAATATATTTTTTTTATTTCATTTGCTCACAGTGTTGTATTAGCTTATCAGTCAGTTAATTATTTGATTGTTATCTGTATAATTATATCTAAACTCTAACTTGATACAAAAAGATATATGAAAAGATAACGTCCCGCTAGTCCTGATTGTATGACAAAAGGACAACAGGATTAACAAAGTAAATACAATGGATCATCACTAAGGTGCGAGCAAACTAATCTCGTTTTACTTAAGCTTTACAATAACAAAAAAAAACGGTTGGTGCTTCTATTTATTTCATAAAGATTAGAATTTCTCACTCTGAAATAGGAGCTTTATGCAATGTTTGGTGTAGACTACGATTGTGCCACGATTAAATATTAAATTAGTTTTTTTAACAACATTTAAAAGTAATGGTTGCATTAAAAGTTGCTCAAATTGTTATTCATAATAATGAAATTTCATTTTAACTCGTGTATTATTTAATGGAGTTGATGACTATAAAAGAGGTTTCGGCTCTTTGATTTTTATACGTCAACAGAAAATGCTTATTATTAAAGTAAACGTAGATAAACAACTTTTGTAAAGTTGTCATTCCCATGTTCTTGAAAATTTAAATCCTCTCTTAGAGTTCTATTTCAGATATTCCAGGCTTTACATTTTTATATGTCCTTGGTAAATGCTCATCACGCTGAAGAATCGCCACCCAGGAGCTATTTCTTTATTTCTTGTAGTTAAGCTGATTCTATATCAAGTGTTCCTGTTTTATGGGTATACAATAAAAAAAGTATACAAATCCGTCTAGTAATTTCGAAGATATGTTTGTACGTGCAGAAATGGACAAACGTACAGACAAAAATTTTAAAAACTGTTGTTTCTTGTTCTATTAATATTTTTTTCATTTATTGCCTTAAATTATTTTTAATATAATATACAAATAACGTTTTTACTCTTTTATTATAGTAGATAAATAAATAGAAACGTGAGCTGATAAGCAACAAATTTAATAATTTATTAGTTATTAGCAGTTATGTCTGGTAATTTTCCAATAGTATTTTTATTGGAAAATTAAGGAAGTAGGAAATATCTCACTAAACAATATTTTATACAAATCGTAAACATTTATTCTTATTTTCTTAGTCTTCTTATGGTACTAACATAAGTCCGTCGTCACAACGAATTTCCTGTTTCAGTTAAGAACCCATTTATACCGGCCATTATTAAATTTCCTCCGTTAAGAACATTGAAGCCGGGCGATTAATAATCTCGGACAAAACAAAGACTCAGTCGTGTGTCAACGAAGGAAGCTGTATACGATATTTATATCGTTCATCCTTCTAAGTCACAAAAGAATACATTTTTTGTATTTCAGTTGCAGACTGAAACACAAGAAACGTTTTGCTTTTTTTTAAATTTAAATAGATAATATATTACTATATATCATTTTGATTACTAGCCTTGATATCTGGCAATTTAATATTATATAAGCCTCTATATCCACTTCGTATCGAGTATGGACAAAAGGATCTAATTTAGTGCTTACAAGTAATATCTGAAGATATTTTGAAATATATTTTTAACTTGAGTTCTCCCTTTGCATATTTAAAAATAAGTAGTTTTTATCACATAACTATAATGATTTGGTCTAAATATAGCCGGTGACAGATGCTACACGAGACGGTAAAGGATAAAAAATGTTTGTAAGTCATTTTATAAATTGTGAGCACTCCGCGTGTCCTTCTAGTGTGTGTCATGTGTTTCTCTTTCGGGACACACGGGCGAGAAGAAGAAAACCGACATATTATCTATAAATAAATTCAGATTTCGACTTAATTAATTTATTCTTTCGTATTACTCTGTCATATTATTAACTTTAAACTACAAAATATAATTAAGAACATGGCGTAGCAACAAGCAGCTTCTCGCTTTTTTTACATATGTCAGGGTAAACAGAGTGCACATTAACACTCCATTTACCACTTTTAGCCAACTTTCGAGATATTGGCGTAGCGAGTGGGGAACTCAACGCTGCGCTTAATCTACTAGAACGGAGAAAACAAATAAATTTTAATATAATCATTCCTCCGAGTGGATTTTGAACTCACAACCATCGTGTTTAGAGACGTTTAGACGTTGTCCCAACGCACCACTAATAAGCTAAAGAATTATTGTTGTATGCCACCGTACTAGTAGAAGTGACTAGACATCTTCATTTAAAGCAGGTCGCGGGATATATATATTGATAATCCTCCTGATTATTCCTGCTGGTTGTATACTTATGTTATGTTTATCAAACCTTTATATAAAAGTCTTAAATATTCTTGACAAGATTAATAAAACAGCTTTCATGTTGATAAATGAACATAAATATTGAACGTGAAAACAGGAAAAATAAAATATTAACCAGCTGATTCCCATATTGACGGAACGAGGTTGAGTATCAAGACCTCATTAAAGCCTTCTAAGTATATTGCATAGTTATCCAAACGGTTACCTCTGCAAAACGGAAATGAGCTATTAGATGGCGCAGCAGCTGACGCGGGGCACGCGCAGCTGCCGCCCGAAATTCATCCAGAGATCGCGAAACGCGCCTTCCGCTTCCGCTCGATTGTGTTCTTCCACTCAGCCCCACTTTGGGGTGAATGTATTGGCATTGCAAATAGTGGTTAGGGGGCATATTCTTATTCAATTCTTGTGAGTCGACTGCCTATTTCAGAGGACGTCTTATTTTACCATTGTTTGAATTCTACTTCCGTATGTGATTATTAATTGAAATTAAAGTGGTAAAGAATTATGAAACAACTTGTTTCATAATATTTTATTTCAAGTGGCATGAACAATTTTTCACGTTACACGTACATAGAACAATTCCACATTTTGCTTATTGTCTTTTTATTAAATTACTTGAATACAGGTAATTTAATATTATACTTGTCATGTTGAGGACATTAGGACATAAACCGGTATGTGGTATTATTATAGCGGTTGTTGCACTACATTGTGACAACATGCTACTTGACGTGCCTTCCACGGTAACTGCTTAGCTTTGTCACCCACCATTGTTTAGTAAGTTGGCGACTATTTGTGCTGTTGTCAAAATGGATATAACAAGTACCGACTGATACTGTTCAGAGTAGTGTGATATATTGACATTTTGATAAACCATATTTTGATTATATTACTGTGTGATGTTAATTACACAATTATATTTAATTATTCGAGATAAATAAAATCTTAATGAATATCCTCAATATAAAAATAGCTAAAGGCAGATATTTTTACACATCTAGGTTGCTAGATTTAGATGCTAAATTTAGTCTGGTAATAAATACAAAACATTACTTTCGAATTTGGAATCTGTAATTTATATACGGTTGTTCATAGCGTTTTCTTATGTTTGCACCAATATGTTGTTAAATATTTTGTAATATTATAATGGAGTGGGATAGTAAAGAAAACCGAATCGCTGTGATTGCATTATATAAACAGGTAAAAGGTATGGAGCAACATACAATTTTTAAAATCCTCCATACGCTTGGTATAAGTCAAATGTTTGTGTACCGGGCAGTTGTGACGAGCGTAATTTTTGTTAAGGTAAGACGGTGACAAAAAAAACAAGAAAAATAAATTTAGTCAGGATAATATAAAAATATAACTTAGCTCATTTGTTCAGCAAATATTTTATGGTTTTACGGTAATATTGTTAGGTAACAATTAATTGTTATCAATTGATTTATTAAGTGCTTAATTGTGTTATATGGAGCCTTCGCTACTGGGCTATTGATAAATACAGTGAAACCTCCTCTGTTTGTGATAGAAAAAAAATTCTGGCCGTCCACGTAGTACGAAAATGGCGATCAAAGCAGTAAAGGAAGAAGAATAAAGAGCAGTAAAGGAAGCAGAAAGGAAGAATTCGAAGAAATCCTGTTCGAAAGTAAAAGATTTTATCTCAGGAGATGAAGATAGCACCTAGAACCATGTCACGTATTTGAAAAGATGACTTAGGATTTGCAGCCTATAAGAGACGCACTGAACATTTCTTAATTGATGATATCAAAAAGAATAGCGTGGTAAAATCAAAACAAGTACGCAAAGGTCGCAGAAAATGTTTATTTACGGATGATATTTTTTTTACAATTGAGCAATATTTTGACAAACAAAATGGCCGTATTTATATTGAAAGCTTTCCAATTACTCAACAGAGTACTACGTGACCATTATCCGATTTCAGTGATGGTTTGATAGTGTTAGCTATAAAGGAGTGACTTAGCCATATTTACGCGTAAATTGTAACAAAATATCGGCACAAGTGCATCAAGATACCATTATTGAGAAGGTAGTTAAGCCCCTTAACAACACTATGTTAAATAACCAAGAATGGTCCTTTCAGCAAGACTCAGCTCCGGGTCATAAAGCTCAATCCACCCAGTCTTGGTGTGAAACAGACATTCCGGACTTTATTAAAGCTGAAGACTGGCCGTCATCTAGTCCTGATCTCCAATGATTGTGGTTTATGGTCACTTGCTCTAAACGCCATAATAATTTGTAGACCGTAAAACAAGAGTGCGTGCAGTAGAAAGAGTGCGTGCTGCTATTGAAAACTGGCCTCAACGTTTAAAGGACTGTATTGCAAATGATGGAGACCACTTCGAATAAGCGTTATATATTTTTTATGTATTAAATGGTTGTATATTAATGTATTAAACTAACACACTGCAATAGTAATAAATGTTACGTACAATAAAAAAAATGTTTTTCGATAGTGTTTTTCTTTGTGACAATATATATGGGAAGACTGAGTATATGATGTTCTTTCAGAGCTAAAGTAAGTAATAAACGTTTTTTTCTGTAGTTGCTACAGGCGCTTACTTACGCGTTATAAATTTTTTTGGGTACTCCATAGTAATAAATATCATAGACAAAACTACTTTCATTATAATAATTGAGGCATTGGAATAAAAAAATGAAGCAGTTGAAAATACTATCACGTTATCATGGTCATATTTACTATTTTATTAGTATAATATTAATAATATTTATAAATAAATAAATAACTTCGCATATAGATAGGCAGAGGGAAACTTGTGTCAAGACACTCCGTTTCGTAATTTCCGCCCAATTTTCGCATATTTCGAATATGTATATATTGAACATCAAATACTTATTTCACATTAGAGTAAGTTTTCATAAAAAAAATATTGTTTCATTAACTCATTCCACTGGTCGTGTCTTTTATTTAATGAGATATGCAGTTATTTCACTGTATTTTTTCCTTTCCACAATTTATGATTTTAAGATCGATATAATATAAAATAATAATATTATATCGATATAAAATATTCCAAAATGTCTTTCAAATTAGCTAGTCGTTATTCGGATAATCCATATAAGACCGTACATCACACGTGCGTCCGCGCACCTGCTGACAAAACCCGCCTCTGGCTTGGTAGGTAGTTAGGTACATATTTTTGTCTAGTTCACAGTTAAATATACGTCTTCGTATATAAAAATGTCCTTTCTTATATTCCTTTTGATTTATTAATGGATATATCGCACCACATAGTAGTAAATAGTAAGGACGTTGTGTTATTCGATGTTTTTTTGTCGCAGTGGCTTCTATCAAAAGAAACTCTGCAAGTAAATTAAAAAAATACAAAATTAAACATGTTTTAAAAATACATGGTTTCATCTTGTTTGTTTAATTTGAACAAATAATATTATTTTAAACGACAGCCTTGACAATTATGTAACTTTTACGAGCATTTACGGAGCTGTTTAAATGTAATTAGCATTTATCGAGCTTCCCATTTAAGTTACTAATGACCTTCAATTTCCTTTAGGTATACACTTATTATTGACAATTTTATTATTAAATATAAAAATAACACTATATTTAATAATAGGTAAATATATAATTTACCTATTATTAAATAAATTCATTCAATATATTTAAATTTATTCTTCGTAATTAAGAAAGAACTGCAAAGAAATGCATTTAACATAGAGGGCTTAAAGAATTAATGCTGTTAATGTGGGGAAGGAACAATGCCTGTGCGCAAGCTCATATACGACCGTCGGATGCCGGATGCCAGCGTGATATCCAACATATCTGCGGTAAATGACGATAATGGTATTTCATTATATATACTGTATTGTCAAAAAAAAACGTTTGTTACATAATAATATTTTTATCGGTATAAAGAACATATTAAGATTATATTTAATTTTAAAACCTATTCAAAAGACAGGAAGTAAGTCATATAATAAAAGTAAAAATTCAATGAGTCATTCCCACGAACAGCACAATTAATCTCTTAATTGCATTTCCTTACTTAAAAATTGTAACGTGATTGTACACAAGTTTGGCAGCTTAAGGCGTCTGGTGGTGCAGCAATATATATTGTTTATGACACCTTTGCGTTACACCGCCTACACAACAAAAGCTACGTTTGTCTATCCTTGCGACGTGTGCCCGCTTTGTAATGGACACGTAGAAACGCACCTTCGGGACAAAGTGTGGTTTAAGCTTTAAAACAACGTTCTCACGTTCTGTATCTATTGTAAACACTAAACGCCGGGGACGCCCGTTACGTCTCGTTTACTGCCTCTATTGTTCTATTCTACGCTTGTAAAATGTAAACAACAGTACGAAATTCGTATAGTTGCTGAATGAAATAACTTAGTACTTACAATTTTGTCAATTCTAATCAATTTTGAAAAGAAGTTGTGAATGAATTCAATACCTTGTAGTCTTGTCACGTACATAATCACTTTACTACGTTTTATTATTTAAATGTAGGTACCGATGTTTTCAATTACGTCATTGATATTTAAATTCTTACTATACATTATAGTGCTATAGTGATTGATACATACCACTAAATTACTTGTGAACTGAACTGAAATTATAATCTTATTTATAGTAAGTATATAAACTATTAGTATAACTAAATCTGCCATTGCTTTTCTCAATAATTAAAAAATTGCGCTATTAAATTATTAACAGCTAATAAGTGTTATCTAATTACATAACTTATTAATGGAACATATCAGAATTTTAAGTAATTTTAAAGAATTTTATTTAAATTATTAATTTATGTTTCACTTGATAAACAAAATTACATAGTATATTTGCGGTCAGGTGCACCACTGAAGCATCTGCAAATCTCAACTAGTACAAGCCGACGTTATCATGTCCGTTCGCTTTGGCTTTCCGACTATCGTTCGATAGAATTTCCGTCACGAGACAACAAAAGCAGGATATGGTAATTCAATAATAGTATAAATATTCAATTGTTTTATATATTTTGGCTAGGCATCTTGTACATGTGACCTTATCGTGACAAAAATATTTTATGATAAAAAAATGCGTGTCTTAAATTTGAAAATTTAACATGCCGACTTGATGACTTCTCTGATGAATCATAATCAAAGAAAAAGGTACCGACTTTCACTTAGCACATGAGTATGGGTCAAAAATTTTGAATTATTTTAAATAACAGAAATTAATAATATTTAATTACAAATTATTTAATTATGTTTGACAAATAAAATCGAGCTGTAATTAATGCCTTATATCCAGATCTGTAGCCTCTTAGAACACAAACAGACCTTTAAAATCGCAACGCAATCGAAAGATATGAACATTTTTGCGTAAATTTTGCAGCAATATGGAAAACGTATAGGGTACTACTCGTTGACCTACAATTATGAAATTTGGTACGGAGTTAGATCTACTAGTAAAAATAAAGCAAAAAATCCGAAAATTGGAAATTTACAGATACATCATAGAAAAAAAATATTATAAGCTTATATGTTTATTTCATTTAAAATGAAAGCATACGGCCGCAAATGTGTATAAGTTGTACTCTCCGTTAATTTACAATCATGCATTTTGTATGGAACCCTCCGTGCGCGAGTACTACTTGCAATTGAATTATTTTTATCATTAAAGGCAAGGATGGATATGTATGAGAAAAGTTTGTCTATTCAGACCAGGAAAACGAAAATATTTAAAGAGTTAACAATTTTTGGTTAGGTTCGCTATACGAACCCACAATATAATAGATACGTCCATATGCAAACTACGGTACGATGGCGTATGGTAACTTACATGTTTTTGATTACATTTAGAACCTTAGGACATTTAGATTACATTTTTTATTACGATATAATAATAACGATGTTTTTAAAAATTATTACATAATATTTATACAACTCAATAATGTTTGTAAACTCATTCAATAAATAATAATTATGTCTTATGTCATTACTTATTTTCTGTTCTGTTCTGTTCCACGGTAAAGGCGTTTCGAACGTGCAAGTTGAGCACAATTCACTTCGCCAATGTCACATTGTATGGACAATACTCGAAGGAGAATGTACGGTGAAAAGAAAACGAACTCTACACAATAATAAAATACATATAAAAAAGAGATCCAGTAAAAATGCGTCCTTCACCTACAACAAATTAAACACATAATAATTACAACATATATACACAATATAATAGGTTAGTACTAAATCATATTTTACACAGGTGTTAGTTTATAATAGAATATTATTATACTTAATGTATTTACATAGAGGACTAAACACAAACAGTTACTTATTTCAATAATTTCCCTTGTAAGACCCAGGCATAATTTGATGGTTACGTACTTAAATACTTATACCCTCCTTTTGAACTTGTAAAAGTCTATTGGACTCTAATTTCATAATATTTCTTGGTTGTCGTCTTGGTTGGTTTGTCTTGTTACATATTTTCTACTTTTACTACACAAATTTCAACTTGACATTATTTTCTACTGGATAGTAGTAGGTACTGTTAATTAAGAACTTTATCAAATGCTTATAACATTAATAAATTGATATTTGTATGGGACAATTTGTTACGCCTTACGTACGCTGCGCACACGCAGTCGGCGGTTTTGTTTTTGTGTCACCCTTTGTGTTTCATTCATAGCATTTAAAGTGCATGGATGGTTGCATGGGATATCCGCTCCGGAAGTCAATGAGTTAAAACTGACTCACGTATAGAACGATGATTGACGTTGTTATAATGATCCAGAGATGTAATAAAAAACTTTTTTTACATAAAAATTATATTTAAATGCGCTAAAAATAATAAAATTATCTTTTCATTGAAAACTTTTATTGTTAACTAACAATGTCATTACACAATATATTTAATACAAAAGCTTGTTGCGAGATTTAAGCACTCGTATTACTTAATTTGAAATTAAAACAATCAGATCAAGTTACTTAATTCACTAGTTGATCTACACAGGTAAATCTTTGTACTATAACTATAATTCAAATTAAAGCTTCTCTTCAAAAACGTTTTTTTTTCAGGTTATTTTCAGAAGCCCTTTTATTTGATACCTATATTGTAGGAGTGCATTACAAAAAATTAGTCGGCCATTTTGCGTGTTCCGCCATGTTGTATTTAGTTGTAGTACATCCAAACTATACGTGTATAAAAATTTTCAGCTCAATCTGAGATTGAGCTGAAAATTTTTATACACGTATAGTTTGGATGTACTACAACTAAATACAACATGGCGGAACACGCAAAATGGCCGACAAATTATTTTCAATCAAATAGGAGAATTGTGCATCTCAATAGTTTTAAAATAGCGCACTTTAATTCATAATTCCAAATCACACTCAATTCACTCGGATCAAAACAATTTGGTAAGATGAGGAAAGCCAATAAAAGGTTTCGCTATAATTTTAGGGAGGCAAAAAGCTAAATATTTGTAGGTAAAGTAAGTAAGTCTAGTAAACAACAAACGATTAATAGAATTTGTGAAAAAGGCTTAAAATCCACAAAAATGCTTTACGAAATTTAAGAATCAGCTCCTAATTGAAATATTTTCTTTACTTCAGAAAACTGAAATGTCTAATACTAAAAATACTTACATTTCCAAGGGAAATAAATATTCATTTTAATTTTTAAACAAAAAAGTACTTTAAGGATATGAACGAACTGACTAGAAATTGGTTAAAGTTAATTTGATTTAAGTAGTAGATGTAACAGCGAAATTTCTTTATAATCTATCTCTTAAAATTTAAGTCTCTTAAAGTTTTTAATCTCTAAAAGTTAGTTTGACTTGAGCATATCTAAAACTATCACAGGCAGCGCTAGTCGAATGATTTTGAATTTGCTTTTGTAGAGAGTCTCAGGCACTGTTCCGTTCACTGTTTCTTGCACCCGTAGCGTGAATCCACGGAATGCTAAGGACTTCTCTATGAGATAACACAATGTTAATTAAACTATCCATATCTATGCTACTGTCAAGGCAAGGGAAATAAATTTTTTCACTCGTAAGCTTTCGGCCTAAATATTCATACTAAATTTTGTTTATGCTAGTCTGTGACTATTCTCCGCTTTAACGGTGTTAGACATTAGTGACTGGGGTTGATTTCCCATAACCAATGTTATTTAAGGGCTGGATACTATCATTTCACCCATCCCACATGTAATTTCTTCAAAATGAGTAAGAGAGAACGTAGAAAATTACCTTTCACGTTTAATTACATACGTCATAAAAATCTATTAGAAAATACATATTATGTTACATAACAAGCTACAAGCTACATATTCGATTTATTAAACCGAGAGATGCTTATCACATTTTAGAAATTGAAACTTGTAAACAGTAGCGTGATCGTAAGTAGAGCTCGACGTCCTAGTTTTTACACTTACGCTGTTTAAACAAATGTTACCTTGTATCAAATTAGGCCTTAAGGTTGAATAACGTTGCGCTGATTTAACATTGTTTTCCTTTCTTGGTTTTTATTGGTAAGTATGTGTTTGTAAATAGATATAAAAATGTGAGGGTACGCGTGAAAGAGTATAACCTTAATAAACACATATTCCAAGAAATGGTGCAGTGTTTCTTACATTTAATGAATATCATACAAATTACAATTTAAAATAAAACCTTTAATTCTAAATAAGTACTACATTATTCGAAGCAGTGTATTTGATGCGTTACATTTATTGGTTAAAACGTAAAAATAAAGTTTCAGAGTGTTAGTCGTATTGTTTTGTTACGTTACCGTGGGAATGTTGTCTGTGGAGTTTGGTGGGTATTTGCAATTTGCACCTCGCGACCCTGCGCCAGTTATTTCCCACCCGTTCATCACTTACGTTGAACTATTCTATCTATGTATATTTACTTGTACTTTAAATAGTATTCTCATAATTATTACATTTACAATAAATATGAAAAATATACCAAACACCTATAATATTATTATATTGTTTCATTCATAACTTCATCTAATTATATTAAACAATAATTGTATTGCTGTCAGCAATTTTTCGCGACTTGGCAACATGTTGCATTGTTATTACGTATTTTGAATCGCCTTTTAATTATCTTTTGTTTTCGTCTTCCATTGTGAATTAGTCCATTCAACAGGTTTTTGTGTTGTTAATTAAACTTTTCTTAATTCTGTTTTTACTTGAAATAGATAATAACATTAATTTTGTTGTCCCGTATATGAAGAAAAATCGGTTTTCCATTAGGTAGAATAAGGAGCTCAGACATTAGAGTTAATGCGCATTTTAAAGGGGCCTACACATGGGTTGCAAGTCCTTTACCCTGTACTGAGCTTCTCACCATGTAAAGTGATGGGGTGGGTTAGGTTAGACAATAAAATGAATTAATTCGGCTAAAATTATAAGCCGGATTAATCGTGTAGCTTTCGTACTGTATTTTTTTATAAACACGTCATTTCAAACACGTGCCGTAGTTCGTAGTCATAGCTAGCCTGAGATGGCGTTCGTGTCACTTGACATTATTATTATGTCAAACTGCCGCCAACGATTGTCTTTATATTTCAATAGCCTCATGGCTAACGAATGATCGAATGGTGGCATGGCTAGTAATAGTTATATAGATTTAGGCTTTTAGCTCTGCACCATGTCCACCCACGACACCCACTTAGGACTATAAATATTTTTTTTTTAGTGATGCTGGCAAAGACTCCGACGTATTTAGAACTAATTAAGCTCAAATCACAATTGGCAAAAAAAAATATTCTTTTGCGAATGACTACTTTACGAATGTTAAGTAAAAAAACTTCAATAATTTGTAGCTAAATTGTTATTAAGATTTTATTCAAAATGTTTCTAATTTTACATATACTCTAGGTTATTATAATTATATAATTATAATTGCTAATTAGGTAACACGTACATATTATATACATAATTATGTTATTACTCTAATAATAATTTATACTTTTCATAAAAATGTACATTATAAATATTTATATATGACATAATATTTAAAATATTTCTATTAAATAAATACAACCAATATGTGAAAGCGTTTTCCCCATGACCTCTGTTGACAAACTTTAGAAGCTGACAAGCGCCAGAATGCCTTCCAAAGTGAACTATGAACCGCCGCTGTTCAAATAACCTCGGACCAAGGGTGTGATCTGTAACCGAGCCTTCTCCATTACGGATCGTGGGAATATACGCTCACTAAATTATTAACAAAAATATTGACCCGCTGCCTACTTAAAAGATTTGACCACGAGATGTTTGCACTGACAGTTTGCCGCTCCCAACAAAATATTTTCAATGAAACCTATAGACAACACAAGGGTGTCTCGACTTATTTTTTTCATGGGAATTGAGAGGCTTTATTTTCGTTTAGAGTTTTTTATGAAAACATTCTGAATGTTAACTATAGGACAGTTTATATAGTTTTATTTTATTGCATTAAGAAGCGTTAGCATTATTTTCAATGCTCAAGTGACTTAATTGATAACAAAAATAAAATCACTGTATATAAACTTTATATCCAAACAAACTAAATTATATTGCTAAAACTTTAATTTACGTCATTTGATTTTACGTCAAAAAGCTAAAAATTTACGTCATTTGATTTTTCAAGCATTCAAAGTTAATTCGACTGTAATATAATAAGGCAATGTACATGTGTACTGTCTTCTTCTTCTTCTTCCTGGCATTAGTCCCGGCTTTTTGCCAGGGTCTGCCTTCCGACTAAGACCAATCGGTCCATATGAGTGGCGAAGTGGTTTTTTGTGGAGCGATTGCCATCTGACCTCCAAACCCATTACTGGGAGAAACCAAGAAAGGAAAGGGAATAAGAGGCAGAAAGACTTGGAATATAGGGGAGGGACACCACTTACATGGATTGGATCGGGTTATGAAAGTGGTGGCTCGAGGTCCCGGGGTCGCGTACCCGTATGCCGGAAACCAAATATCGGACAGATAATTGGCTGGACACCCTCTGAGATGTATGAGATACATGTGTACTGTATATGATATAAATAATAAATTTCAAAAACGAAAAACCTAAGTAAGATGCAACATACGAAAAGTGTATAAACATATAAGGATATATCGATATCTTGAAGGTTAAATCGTGCTATCTACTGCGTAGCATATGTAATTTTATACGAAATTTCAACTCATAATATCTAAATAGGCACATAAAGCATATAAATAGATATATACGCTTGTACTTATATTGTATTATATATAAATCTATTATGATCTTAATGGTCTCTTTCGAAACGGTTTTCTGTACATTTTTTTTTTATTTATTTAATTGATACGTCTTGTAACGCTTAAGGAGATTAAATAGTTAATCGATCTGACCTGAGATATATAGAATATTATTCTATACATGTCGATGTTAGTAAAAGAGAATTGTTGAAAATATTTTGTCTCTCTACGTGTAGATTCGTGATTTTAATGAAAGTTCTATGGGATCTATAACATTGTAGTTTCATAAAATTTTTGTTATAGCTTTATTTAAAGTTCATATTATATGAACAGTCACTTGTAATATGAAAATGATTACACCGATATGTATATGTACAAGTACTCCATTAATTAAACGACTAATCCACGTGTCCCTCCAAGCATAACAGTCGACAGAAAGTGGAAAAAAATATGCGGAAATCATTCAAAACTTAAGTTTCAATTAAGTCGATAATGATCTCATGAATAGCTACAATTGATATATTTTTATGCAAAACTCATATAATTAAGCTCTGGCTTAATTAATTAATTATTTAAAAATCAAAAATGAGTATCTTTTTATAATATAACAAATAAAACAGAATAATAATAAAATATAATGGTATACATTTAAAGTAAAAAGTACAATAGAGTAATTAAATTTAATAAGCTCACTTTTTTCAATTTTCATAAATTTATTTCATAGTTCGCTACAACTTTTATTATATTAAGTGTCTATTTATATATAATTGGGCGTCGAAATATGTAATATAATAAAATATAGTGATGTTATCAACGAGATATAAAGACTTGTAATTACAGGTTAGAAAAATGTCTATTCGTGACTCTACGTTACACATTTCTATCTGATTACGTTAAATGTTTCTAAGAAATTATTAAATTAAATATTCCCACATCTTCACATATAACAAGATCATTGGACTTTGCGATTTTACACGCTTAAAATAAAAAAAAATTTTGAAAATGACGTTTAGAACGTGCGTGGTCACAGGCAAACTGAGTTTCATTTTTCCGAAACAAGTATATATATATTTTTTAAATCCTGGAATGGACACTGAAATATTTTGACGGTATTAATAAAAACGTTAAAAGGAATTCATAATTTCATATTACACACACGTTGTTTACTAGAACCGAAGAGGAAGCTCGCATTATGCGGCGACGCGCGTAGCTATGACTACGAGCAATCATTCAATCACGCAATTGATTGAGTCAACAGCAGTCAGGAGTCGACAGGACACCGCAGGATTGCTCATTATCTAATAAACATAGGCGCCCGCCGTGAGCTACTTACTTATTTAGTTTCAATAGTAACATAATTTCAATAACATCAATTTATTGCTTTGGTGAATATATTATACATAGACTCTGTTTCAAAGTAAAAATGTTTCGGACAAATTCTATTTGTTTACGATAAAAATATTATATGAGAAGAATTAATATTATTGAATGTAGCATTTTTTAGTATTTTAATGCAATATGCCATTCACCTAGACGTTCGAGGTATTTCCTCATTGTCGCACGCGCCGGAGCCCCATAGCTTTCTTTTAGTGTCGGTACTTGCAATATTAATGAGCGTAAGTCGTTTTTTACTGAATATATAATACTGATCTTCAATTCCGACTAAATGCAAATTAATATAATTATAAAATGTAGAAACTTAAATAATTGTAGGTATATATATTTTTCCTTATGAAAAGAAGATAGCTTAATAAGAATAAATTAACAATGAACTAGAGAACGCGTAGGCGATTGATGCAGTCATTTTACGAGCTCTTATTACCTACATCCTGGCTTTAATTTCCGGCTCTTACTCCAACATTAACACTGACCTAGATTCCCGGAATATGGAGATAATCAGGTCGATTCTCAATTATAATGCATTAACCTACAATGACAATGTGATATCCTCAAAAAACAAATAAAAATGTATATTTTTATAATTGGTTCCCAGTCTTCTAAGTAGTATTTTTAAGCAATATAATTTTGTGTCCCAACAAGTAAAAAAAGAAAATGTTTTTGCATCATCCTATTGAATCAATTTAATGTTTTTGCTCGCGGATTCGGAAGCCGCAGGTAGAGAGCCTAGATCCGGGTCTTCTTTGTGTTATATCATTTGTAAGAATTGGGTTGTTTACAAATTGCAATTTGGAAAGTAATAACTGTCACATCGCATCAGCTGCACCAATGGGCAAATTGAGGATCTTTCAATACCTATATAAATTTAGTTCCTTTTGTACATACTATTATTTGTGAAGATCCTAGTTCACTACATTTAATTTAAATTGCTACGTTTATTTAATAATGTAAGCATTGGCTTGCTAAAAAATCTATATTGCCAAGTATGTTTGTCAATTGGATTATTTTTTTGAATTTTAAAATCAGAACCATTAAAGTTAGGAACAACCACACTTTGTGCGTATATTTGTTTTATATAGGTACATTCTTACTCAGTATTTTATTGAGGCAGATTTTCCTGAAATAGCTGATAAAATGATAGTAATATAATTTGTAAGGGCTTCCAAGCGTAACTGCAAATCGGAGTGGTCGCAGTGGTATGTGGCGGAACTAATTATATTAGCATTTACGGTAATTTACTGTAAACCTACAGCAATTTACTGATCAGCTCGACGCAACACATTTTTAGTAGAAAATTATGAATTAATGATAATTAATACTTTTATAGAATAGATAAAGGAATAGGTATAATGTTTAATTGCTTGAAGAGATAAAGGAATTCCGCAAAATTAAATTCACATTTGTATACATTTTCATTTTATATTAATATACAAAATATATTTTCTATTTTGCTTTCTTAATTGATATAGTTAATGAAATTTGTGTACTATAACTATTAAAACAAATAAGTAACTTGTATATGTGTAATTTTATATAATAATTCTTTGTTTATTGATACTTATTTAATGCATCCATACTACTAACCATGACCGAACTATGATAATTTCGGTAATAACGCTTGATTTCGTCGAACAAACAAAAAGCTCGAAGTGCCAACTAAGTGTAAAAAACTGAGAAGCTATCATCATTCATCGTTATAAGAGATAAGTTATACTTTGAGCCGCCCCGCCCGCTGCCTCCCGCGCCGTCGGCTACAGCGCCAGCATCGGTAATGTTTACTTTGTCTCTGCGGCACGCTCCTATAGGTGGTAATCCAAAAATAACAAATTATGAAACTGATGAAAAACACCAGTTAAGCTGTCGGCGATCCCTAAACATAATGTTTGATTGTACCTTAATGACAAGGCGCGGACTAAAGTTATCTTTTGTATAAAGCCGCCGCAAATAATCACAAAAACGACAAAAAATAATATTTATTCCTATTAACCATAAAGTTGAGAATAAGAGCGCTCAAATTGTCATGACTACTACTAAGGAGGTCCTGGTAATTGAGCAATCGTCTACTCTATCCCGTTGTGGCAAGCAATGCATTGGGATAAATGGAGTTTACTATGGTTATTTGTAAGATGTATTGTTTAATCATAGTACACAGGCTTTGGTATACACACAATAATCATAATACAAAAACCATGACTATTGACAGTGACCGAAAGTTATGCCGAATGAACAAATATATTTATATTGTCGATAAAGATTAATATATAGCAATATCTTGACCTAGTCTAAGATAACAGTTTAAAACAATATAGATAAAAATATTTAACTTTAGCGTTTATAGCTTATAAATAATAGATTACATAGTGCACGCGACCGGACCATAAGGCGACCTTGTGAATGTCGTCGGACCCAAGTGAGTAGCTAGTGATTCATGCTTGAATAATTTTTAATATTATATCAGTGTGTTAAAAATATATGCTAATTAGGTTAGTCTTAGGTTGGCTAATCTAGAATAAAAATATGATAACAAAGAAATTTTAAGGAAAATAAGTTTAATTTATATTGATAATAAACAGCTGAAATCGTATTTTATTCTAAGTTTACCCAAAGCAAAACGGAAGCATAAATCGAATATCGATATCATTGACTTGTAACGTTAAGTTTAAACGCAAACTTAAAGTTATTTAAGACGAAATGAAAACAAATACGAAAACACATAAGTAAGGTAATTAATAAGTGATTAACAGAAGGAAGTTGGAAAGCAGGATATAAATATGTCAATTTAAAATAGCCAAAACTAAGAGAAGTCTTTTACTCGTATTCTAAAAGGATGCTTTATAAATAAAATATGAAAGGATATTTGTGGAAATTTAATAAATAGTTAAGTAGCTTCACGCTGTTTCCCGCACGTAGCACCCTGCTATATGCGGGAAACAGCGTGAAGCACTGACAAGTAGTGGCCTAGTGTTAAGACACTCCGTTCCCCACATTCCGCCCAAATTCTTGTATAATTATCTGCTGATAGCTTAAATTTTAATGCATGCATGTACACAAATCAAACCGTAAATGTAAATCAGAAATGTAAATAATTTATATATAAATGTTTTGGTGACATTTTATTTGATAAATATTTAATAACATAAAGATGTACAAAAGTATGTGATATGCAAGAGCTATAGCTTTTCTAGTGCATCAGAGTATCGCGACGTGAGCGAGTAACAAAGGAGCTAAACAGGCCATTAATAAGAGACCGGGCACTTCCGCCGCGTTCCCGGAACACCTATACTGAGACAAGACAGGAATAGCGCTGTATAATGTGTCTGTGCTAAAGGTGAAGTGATTGATGTTTATTACAAGATTTCACTTTTTAAAGTATTAAAACTGTTCTAAAGATTAAGATAATAATGCTATAAATATATATACTATGTACAATGTATATTTATTTAATTTAAACCTATAATCTCACTGTATTACATTTAAAACGATTGTATTGTAAATTATTTATTTCATAAAATTAATATGAATATTTATAATATATAACAACATTATGTGATGTCATCATTTATTAAATGAAAATTTATTATTACATTTAACTTGCTTAAGAAAAAACTAAGATTCAACTGTGATATAAGAAAATGTTATATAGCTGTCCTTAAGATTTTCACACGCTAGACAATAAAATCGATCGAAATATTGCGCACGATTTTCTAATCGATTTTTTGGTAATAAACGTGACCGAAGTACTCGCAACGTTAGAAGTCTCAATATAACTTAGCTTGTTGGTAATCAAACGAATCGCTATCGATCTAAAGCGTATCGGTGCGGCCCTACGCACCTGTCACGACGGTAGATCACAACATTTCAATCGATGACGAATTGATTTCCTATTGTTGACGGCTTCATTGGAATTTTGATTTTGATTCCAAACAATTTTGCCTTACTTCACAAAATATTTATTATATTATAAATAGGTAATGAAAATCTCTACTACTTTTACTTTAAAAACTAAAATTTTAAATAGGTTATGTAAAGTCTAATATAGAGTTTAAGAAAAAACTACGTTTATTTTGTGAAAAAATATCATAAATAAAAGGTAAGATTTCAAATTGAATAAAAAAGAACATCAAAATCACATAGGCATAACTAGCGCCTTATTTATTAACGCTCAGGGTGATATATCATGACAGGCCACCGGGGCCGCTCGACACACTCCCAAAAATCTTTATTGAGACGTGGCTGTACAAAGAGGAATGTGTTTGTGAAAGAATAACAAATAAACAATCATAATTTTTAAAAGTGTTAAAAATCGGCGTTCGGTTTACATAACAAACTTATTTATGCTTCACAATGTAAAGCACAAATTGGTCTGTACGTTATGTTGCATTCAAGCATCTAAGTATTATGTTTGTGTAATTTTTCACATAAGTGAGAGACCTGAACAGCGGGTGGGCGCCGACAAAGTCCCCAGGGGTGCAGCCACTGATTCTAACTAGACGTACGCCACTGTCATATTATTAATAAAGAAATACTTTAAAAACCTACATGCAAACATAAAATTTGAATACGGCACACAATGTACAGATATTTTAATTGAATATTTTTAAACACAAAGTAAATTAACAATTAGAGTAAACTTTATCAAACCATACTTTTAGAAAATGAAGAAGTCGTCTACGCAACTGTATAACTACTACTACTCGCAATGGAGCATCTTGAAATAAAAATGAAAATAGCGAATTATTATAATAGTTATTTTAGATATTTTATAGCAGTATATATTGAAAAACTTACCTGAACTACTTAACACTGACCGCAGATACATTGCAGTATCTACCTCTACCCATTTTCCAAACAATAGACTACACAACACAGAAATCACTTCTCTACTTGAACTAATAATTTCTGAAATTAATTAGCGCGTTAAACCAAACAAATCACAAAAAATATTACATTATTTAATCAGTTGACCAACGTATTCTCTTTTAATCTCTTTTATATTGACCATAAAATAAAATTTTCCGAAAAAGAAATATAGAAATAAATCTAATGCCTATTAATTTATAAAAAAAATGTGCTATCTATCATTGTATGATTGTGGTATTGCAAATTCAAAAGGTAAGCATAATATATCTTGTGTAAGTTTTGGGTCAGGGCGGTGGCGGTGACCGCGTAGGCTCGTATTTTGGCCACTCCGCCCACCCTCATCTATTGTCTCACCCACATGCAGACGTGTCAGCGTGATCTCACTCTATCGACTAACGATCTAATTAGCTATCTATAAAATCTTTGCTACCAAAAAATACTTTCAATGACAACATCATAATTGTGATGCATTTTATAAATAACTCTGTGTGCTTTAATGCTCCACGCTGTGCGATTTTAAGATGTAACTACTGGAGAAAAGAAAAAAAAATGTATTAAAAGATTATATGCTAAATATATAGTTATGAATGAAATAGTATTAAATGTTGTACTGAATAGTATTGTCAGATTAAAATGCCGATGGGCCACACTGCGTCGTTGGTATAAATCCTTAACAAAATTTCATTATTCACTTTGCGAATATGGAACAATGACATCTATTTCTGTAGCGACTAATGTAAGGTAAACATTGCATTAGTGATACGGAACAATTGAGCAGTATGTCCGGTGGGACCACGGCTTACGGTATATTTATGACGGTTTCCCAGTAATGGCGGATTAGGAATAAGTAACATCTTGTGTGGTGCGAGGGAAGATGGAGCTTAGCGCAAACGGAAGGGCTAAAAACACTTAGATTTATACAATTGCCTTTTTTCTTTATCTTTACAATGATATGTAATATAATTATATTTATAATATAATATTTGTATCAAGCAGAAAGTGATTAATTATTTATTTTTCTAGGTATCAACATAATAGAAACAATAAGGCACAGAATTCATAAAGAATAGCTTGGGCGTGGGCGTGAGAAAGGTGCTGCAATGTTTCTCTGCTAACACACTGTACAAATACGCGAGACCGAGCCGTTTCTGTTAACTGCGTATATACATTTTTTATATTATTTATATGTACAAACATTTAAAAAGAAACGTATTCATATCAATTATAAGTTAATGACATATTATTAAAATACGCCAAAAATTATATTTTTAAGTTATATCAACTCTAAAAATTTATAAAACTTAAAATGATTGCTAGCTGCAGTGACCAATGTAGCGAAATCACTAAAGCAAATAAGATTAGCCCTTCGTGTTAAAGTCTTAATTCTTTCGTGAGAAAGGAAAGCATATGTGATGTGTGACCCGCTCCCATCACTGGCAGATGTTATCTACTCTCGCTACTCTCACGTTGTGCTAACTAATTGCTTTGTTCACCCGCCATAAAATTACGCCACTTATTTATGTATATTTCGGAACAATGACCTACAATGTTTTAATATACACTACATTTTGCTTACCCATAATATAACACACGACATTTTTCAGTATAAATATGTATTAATAATATTATCAAAATGATTTAATATTTGTGTTTATTTTATTATTTAATTCGTATCATCTAACTGAAGGATCATTATTTTAGGTTTGTTGTTTGATTGTCCGCGGTGATTCCACGCTGTTAGCGAATGGCTGTTGGAAACGCTCGAGGCAGTATGACGAATCCAATTAACAGCACTAACGAATACTGTCGGACGTACACTATTTATGTTTCCTCGCAGTCGCATTGTAAATATTTAGTCCTGGCCGCGTCTGGCATAGTTCCTTGTCTTATCTCTCCATCATGTCTGTAAACGATTTGATGAGCCGCACGAGCTTTCAGCACCGACAGGATACACGTCCATAAATAACGTTTAGGAAATGGCAACGACACACTTTTTTTCAACAAAATAATTGTGTGAGCTTGTTCATGTTATTTATATATAGAATTAATAATAATACAGTAGTTGAAACGTCACAAAATAATTAATAAGCTGTAAATCAACTATCAGCATTCATATACCGGCACGTGACTGCGTCCGACGTGAGTAAATAGCACGAGCGAGCTAAGCGCGTGGGCCTAGACAGGTGATCGGTCGATTATTTGCTAATATATACGAGCCGCTTGACTTCTGTATTCTCATATGATAATAACCATTTTGATATACAAGTAAACGAGCGTACTAAATATAGATAACAGCATTCCATGAACGCCATCGACTCGGCTAACTGTTCGATTGTGTTATGCCTTTTTTCGACTTCAGGCATTTAAATGTCACTTGCTCTCTGAGGTGGTGCGGAACTAGCTCTTTTTGGAGTGATGTTTACGACAGTCACCAGGTGATGTCACCGGGCGTGCCATCACCATGAGGGGGCCTGTTTTGGAAATTTTACGAGCGACACCTCCACATTATGTCCGCACCAGTTCATTCACCGACACAATAATGTAAAGCTCTAGGCATGATACATGTGGGTATATATCATTTTATTGAAGCTACTTAATATTCCAAAAACATGCTTGTTATTCTTATAATGCACATATTTATAATTTGCTTAAAGTTAAATGCTTTTGATAACTAGCAATGTGCAATTGTGTTTAGTGCACTAAAAGACGCGATATAAAATTATAACTGCGGTAAACTGCGGTGATATTAATTGCGGTAAAATTATTTAGTATACTGATAGTGACTATAACGATGCCATGGTTCTATGTTTATGCAAATCTCAATTTATTAGAAATACTGATTTAATTGTAACAAATGCTAGCTTAAAATATAAAATATATTTTAAAACAATACTAAAAAAATATTGATAATAATTAAAAAAGTAAATAAAGATGTGATAGAGATATATACTTCTCAAAGTACTACATAGTTAAAAATATTATAAAATTATCTTAATAGCTTACACCGGAATGAGAAACAATTTTTCCAAATAATTTTTTAAGGAGCCTAATAAGAATGTAAACTTAAATATCGTTTTTTTCTTTTTAGTTAAGATATAAATGAAATAAATCTTATTCTTCAACCAACCTGTAAAATTTAAATGGGCATCGATTGTTACTTTTTCTATTTTCCAAAAATCGACATTTGCTAATGTGTGTATCTGTTATAAAATTATTTCAATAGTTTCATAATTTAGTATTACAGTTACCAATAGTTAACTGAGAAACTTGGTAATAAATTTTATTTTCAAAACTCAAATAGAAAATAATTTAGACAATTTATTATGAAAAGGTAACTCACAAGGAAAACTTAAGCTTATTATATTTAAATAGTCCAATTGGACTGTCGCAAAGACAAGTTTAAGTAAGTCTAAAGGAAAACACTAACTTTCTATAAATGTAAATATATTAGAATTGTGTTAAGTTATCTATCTTTTCCATAAATAATAAAAGGTACAGGTGTGTGATCAACGTCCGTGAAATTACTGTAAATTTACCGCGGTGTGGTCCGAAGGAAAAAGTCGTTATGATTACACGAATCATCAACCCCTGGCGACGATTCTCCATGGTGATCTTTTAGGTTATCATCATTTGTCCCCCGAATGCACACAGAAGGGATGTAACGTTGATTATACGAACTTATTCACAATTTTATCTCACAGACATTATTATTTCTTAGCATCGTGAGATTTAAATTAGTATTTAAATCACACGATGATTACAGTGCTGAAGAAATTCACAACAACAAGAACAACGAATACTAGATATACCTATACAGATTTTTATCATTTGATTTTTTGTACATTCTTGCTTTTTTTAGCTTTATCATAGTCTTGAAGATAAACTTAAATATGTTTTTAATTTTTTTGTACGCCCTATACCCGCGATGAAATGCACTCAACAATTTGCCCATTTCAAATATACTTGGGTATTAAACTATTTATACTTTATTTATTTATACTTTATTTATGCTATTTCCTGATGAGATGTGACGGTGGATACTATTCCACTATGCACATATATATGTATATAAAGTTAGATGGTAGCAAATAGTATGGTAGCTCGAGCATAGAGCCAATGTGCACCCGCGTTTCAACTAAGGTATACAAAGAACAACTTATTAGTATTAATGAATAACTTTCATTTTCATTACTAGCTGCCGTCCGCGACTTATTTTACGTGAAATTTATGACTTTTGCAATGTTTATCCTATTTACTATCCGTTATCTTTGGTCTAAAACTTGGACCCACATAATTTACCACATTTATCTTATGGTACTCCCGTATATACTCCCAACTAATTATAATTGTAATTAGAAGTATGTAATAAAATGTCCATCACGCTGTATAGTAATGTTATAGTGTAGATTTTAGTTCCACATTTCAGATATTCTAGACCTTTAACTTTTATATTCCAATAAAAATGACGGGCTACAAGATTACACTTTTATTAAGATGCTTGTTTCTTTGTGTTCTTTCCGCATCATGTTTTATACAATTGTAATTTTTACCATTTCTCCATTTCAACAGCTCCATTCTCTGGTTTCCACTCCGAATCTGGGAAGGTTCACTGTCTTACAAACTCTTCACGTCTTACAAAACAGTTTTAATTTATTTATCACCCGAGTGACCATCGAACTGTGAATTTCGTGATCGCAGAGTCAAAGGCTGTGCCACTGCACAACGACGAATTTTAAATAAACACTTTTTGCTAATGAGCGATTTCTATATTCCTTTTTAATTTTAGCTAATCTGTTATAGTTATCGTCAGCTTTTGTAGATCTTTAATTTTTATATTTCAATGAAACATATGACAATAGGTCAAGCAATTTCTTTTTATTACGATGTCATAATAGGTTACCACTTACCTGTAGATATTAGGAAAATGAATATTACTTTTTATATTACAAATATCCAAACACCAAATACAATTTAAAATAAGTTGGATCGTTATTTACGCAAGGAGATCAAATAAATATCTACATTAGTAAAAGTATTTTAACATAATACATTTTCCATCGTCATTTAAAATATATTGAGTGAAACATTCAGTAGGTGTTTCTTTTTTTCAAAATGTCATTAAAATTGATAATGGATCGAAACGGGCGTCGACTACGTAGCAAAGGTCCGACCGGGCGCCAAGATCGCAACGATACCGTCGATAGAACAGTAATCGTCAATAAAATCTCAATTTAGATGGCACCGATATCAGGTGAGTTACGGACGGACAGTCCGAAAGAACACGAAAACCTACTTGACGGAGGAATGCGTCCTCGCGACAGGACCAACTAACGAATTAGGTAGGTACTCCAAATTGAGCGTTACATTAATTTTATTTTATAATTTAGATTTTTAAAGTATATTTAATTTCCAATGGCGTAGCTTATTGCAGTCTCATACAAATGGATTCCTTGTGCATTTTTCCCATGTATTAAAATTGGTATACTATAATGATAGAAAGCATAGTTAGTCTATTATTGCGCCCTATGTGCCCTATGAGCATCAAGCTAACACCTTTCAGACAGCAATATTAAGCTAAACTTAAAGCAACCTTCCTTGTCTTTTTGTCACTAAATTCAACATTCAACCAAATCAGAGATAAGAAGGACATCTAAGTGGACATTTAAAAATTAATTTGTCGAAAGTGATAAATGATGAATATAACTTTTATTATTTCAAATTAAATTAACGATCCAAGCCAACATCTACCTTTTCTCACATTAGAGGTATCTTATCTGAAATGATTGCTTCCATTACCTCGGAGAACAGACACGTTGTTTTGTAGGAGAGGGGAGATAAAGAGATTAATGCGTAAAGCAATTAATTTTGATTGAGGTGTGTTTTATTAAGTAATTGTTTTTGTTCCCGATGTGAATTCGAAACGCATCATGAACTTGTAACATGTGTACAAAAGTATACTGCGTAACGTCATTTTGTAGATAATAGATTATTTACTAATGAACTACGTTTATAACAAGAATGTATGAACCCTAAAATGTTTACGTTGGAAAGTTTAAATATCTGCAAAACAAAGTAAGTAAACAAATTCCAATTAGGTTGTAAAGATACTTGATATTTTTTTCGAGATTTACTTAGTCAAAAGGAATAATATAATGTTATGAGTATTCTAAAGTGTTTGGCGTATGGCTCGTTCCCACAGCGAGCTTTAATACATTTTCCATGTTCCAGTTAGCGCCCCATAAATTGATTAAGGGTCCGCGGCGGCGCTCAAAAGTTTTTTGTGCTATGAGACAGGTACACTAAGCTGTTCTTTGCCCAACCCAACACGCGAGCACACATATAAAACTTAAATAACTGACAATACAAAATATTTACACTTACATAAACGTGGACATTTTGCAGTCTAAATCGCTATAATAGAGTGAACTAATTTCCTGACAGGAAATTGCTTTTCTTGACGAGTGCGTACAATTTCCCTAAGAACCCCACTCTAAGTAAACTAAAACATTTACATCAATCATCTATTTTTAAATAAATCTTTATTTTATATTTTGTTAATAAACTAGTGAATTTCATATGTGTATGATAGTTATGACAGTATATGACAGTTGTGAATTCAAAGTGTAGTGAAACATATATCGTAAACTTCTTTTTGTCTAATATCAGAAAATAATATTAATACGATGTTTATCTTAAGCACGATGATTAATATACCTCCTGTATAAAAATATATGTATATCTTTTGCTAGGTTTCATGTGGTCTGCAACACAATGAACTTTGGCAAATGAAATATCAAGATAAGTCCAAATACATGAGTAGCCAAGAAGTAAGTTTTGGTTAATTGGAACAAAAAGAGGAGGTGACAATATAAATAATAATTTGGCCCACCCCGTTCGAATGTGGATCGCTGGATTAGCATAAGAATGCCGCATCACGGACGCCCACAAGCCACAGTGTCCCCTTGTTGTCTCTTTATATGTCGAATTTAATTTTGATTTACGATTATCTATACAATTGTACGCAAAATGTTTTTGATGTGACTAAGATATCCAGAAGGTAGCTGGAGATGTCGTCAGAAAGACCTCAATAATACGATTTTATTTAAGGTGCTTTAACATCATAAACGTGCCCCTCGATAACGTTAAGCGTTTCATGTCAACTTAACGATTTAATTTTATTGATAAAATAAAAATATATGTTCGTTTTTTGCGGTATCAACTTATTTAGATATTCGTAACACATTTCTTTAAAAAATATAGTTATGACACATACGACTATGAATAATGTAATATAAGTAAAACAAGATGTTTTACTTATATTATTAAATGTGTTCTGAACTCTGAAATACAGATGAACTCAATGAAAATAATAATTTACGAGATACTTTTAACAGACATAATTAAGCGTTTCTTAAGATTCCTTTATGCAAATAACACTGGAAATGTTTCTCATATAATTAATTAAGGGTAACCTTGGGTTTGACATTATAATGATGCCCGCGTCTAATTATTATAAAACGCCTCCTAAATTAACTAAAATCTTTTATCTGTCCAAAAAGACATGTTAAAATTTACAATCACGAAGCGATTTAAATATATCTAATTTCATTTACTTAGCTTCACGCTGTATCCCAAACAGGCAAAAATGCAGAGGGAACCGTAAGAAGAAGGAACCTAGTGTTAAGACACTCCGTTCCACGCTTTCCGCCTCTTGAGGCAATGTGTGTTGAGTGGCGGAACTCAATGCCGCGCCGCGTTGCCAGAGCGAAGAAAATGAAATAAATCATTCTCCCCGAATGGGAATCGAAACCACAAACCGTCGTGTTTACAGGCAGACGCTATGCCCCATGCGCCACGAGGGTCCTTACGGTAAATTATTTAACTACTCCGCAGTCAGTGGCTTCGGTTTTATCTAGAATATAATATTATAGAGTATGGGTGCCATTTTACTTATTTGTTTTAAATATGTATATGCAGTTTTACAATGTGCATCAATTGTCTGTATCTCATATGTTATTATAAACACGAATAGGTTAATGTAATTTACTATCCTGTTGCTAGAGTGTAGTCTCACTAAAGTTAAGTTTTCGAATGACTATACACTTAGATGGTAGGTAATAGGATTCTAGGTATAGGTATATCGTCTTTAAGTTCTAGTAAAATTACAAGCCGCGACGTAAAATATGAACTTAGAAGCTATAATATCTTTTGTTTACATTGATTTCGACATTTATTTTAAGAATAATAAAGAAGATAAACTACATAGAGCACCTTAATGCGCAATTATAATTAATATGTTACTAATATAACTATTACTTACCACATTCACAAATTCTTGAAAAGTAATAGCTGGGCTGGTTGCACTTCGTGCTTTATCCAAAAGTATCTGCCAAATTGAAATTCCATATCAATCTTATAATCAAACCACCTACATTGCAAATTTAATAACGACAACATTTCTTATAAGTGTAAAATTATTGGATAAGATTAAACAGGAAGCATAAAAAACCATGCAATATAACGGAAAGTATTAAAGCTAAATATGACACGGCAAATTTCAGACGACTACAAATATTTGTAAATTTATAACATAATACTCACGTCACGTTTGTGGGGTGGCACCTGTGCTATAAAGTCCGGATTATGAAGAGTTTGGAGGAAATCCGGCCACGGGATCTCGCCAAAACCTTCGGGATCGAACTGTAGACAACGTAACGATATATAATTATAAATTACTGATATAATATATAATCACTAATATATTATTCACACCTACAACCCACGATTCAGTCACGTACAAGCCTACTCAATTTAATTTCCTACAGAGTGTCTAAAACGTCATAATCACCAACCGTTCTGGGACTTCGCATTATTATGTGTATGATATAGTTGTAATAATTTTGTTTATTTCCAAAAAGAAGAGAACAAAAAATTTAAAGGACCCTATCAGTGCAGCAGTATTATCTCAATGTTCCCTACGTGACAACACATCGTTTGATCTGCGGCGCTACCGCCACTTTTTATTTGTTTATAATTTTTTTTATATCCCGCTTCTGTACATTTTAATCAAGCAAAAGGTTTAACCTTAAAAAATTCTTCGAATTTGTTTCTACATCGTAAAGAATAATCCTATGAAAAACGCGATACTTGGTTATGCTGAAAGTGTCGTCAAATAGTGTAAATTGAGTTTGACTTTAGCCAGATATACTGATATTTATGACAATATAGTATAGAACCCAATTCCAACTTTATCATACTTCACTTGGCCTGTGTCTGATTGGGATACAAACAATTGCAGCGTATAATAATTTGTAATATATTACTTTACAATTGAGCCCCAAATACACGTGTGCGCTAGTGGCCCGACTTGTTCTTAAACGGTACTGATGGGATCCAATGGTCCACTTTGTGTATCCAGAAGAAAAAGACAACTAATGAATATAGACATTGCTTCGCTGCTGGACATAAAGTATGAAAACTTTTTATACAGGTATTTAAGAGAAATATATTTGTGATATGTAAATTGCTACGACTCAATCAAATCAAATTTAAAGCTCTTTATTGCACTTACCCAAATAACATAGTTACACAGTATAGAGCTTTGCACTATACTCGTACTGTGTATCACTTTAAGTAACCTTTTGTTCAGAAAAATCTAAACTAAGAAACTATAGTTGGCGGACAATGCACAAAGATGTTTTTGTAGTTATATCATATACATTAATATTTTCTATATGTATAAAAGCAAAAAACTACAGATAGATTGTGTGTGTGTGTGTGAGTTTACAGATAGGCTTGATTAGCTTAGGTAGTAAAGTGTATGCAAAAATTTTAGCGAGAAGAATGCAAGAGAGATCCGAAAGGCTGTTGTAGGAGGCCCAAGGAGGCCCAAGGACGCTTTACACATGGAAGAGGATGAATGGCTCAGATATGGCTGTAAACCAAAAGATTTCTGTGCTTTTTTGGAGAAAGCGTTTGACACGGTTGTAAGAAAGAATTCAAGAGAGATACTGCCCCGGTACAATGTAAACGGACGGACGGACGGAATGTTATAAAGTCTTTCATAGAGATCAATCAGCCTGTTTGCGAGTAGCAGCTGGTATGTCACGTTGGTTTAGCATTCAATCGGGTGTCAAACAAGGTTGCGCCATGCCAACTTGGCTGTTCAATTTATATTTGGTTATGTCTCCGAGGAGTGACCAAAGCGACATGGGAGTGAAAGTGGGTGACTTGAAGGTAATTTGCTTGCTGCTGAATGAAGTACTGTACCTGGGAAGTATGTTACGTAGAGATGGAATTTACGAAATAGATGTGGAAAAGCGTATTGCTGCCGAATAACAGAATGTACGGTGCCTTAGCTGCATTGATGAGATGGGAGAACGTCAGTGTAGCTGCACGTTTGACCGTACACAATGCAGTTCTAGTGCAGACGCGGTTATATGGCAGTAAAACGTGAGTATTGCAGAAGAAGAATGAGAGATAAATTAATGTTGTGGAGATGCGATCTCTTCGGAGGATATGCGGAGTCAGTTTAACTGATCGAATCCGCAACGAAGAGATACACGGAATGGTAGGGACCAGCGAGGATGTCACAGTGAGAATTAAGAAGAACGTGCTAAGATGGTTTCGTCTCGTCGAGAGAATGAGTGATGAAAGAATTGTATAAAAGATATATGAAGCGAAAGTGAGTGGGTAGGTCGGTTGGTAGAAGGCATGAGCAATGGCGAAAAAGGAGAGAGATGCAGGGACCGCAGCGTTTGGTACTCCGTTCTCTCTGACTACTCCGCTAGGGATAAAGCGTGAAGATATGTATATGTGTATATACATATACAAACACATTACATACATACTTACTTATATACATATCTAATAAATGCATAAATATGCATAATACTTACATACGGTCTTCTAAATAAATATATATACATAGCTGTGAATGATTCACTATAGCACTTGCTGTGGCATTGTGACACCTCCAGTACATTGTCATATCTTGAACGGAGATGGAAACATTGAAAATAGGAACCCCGGAAGGTAAATCTTTCTTGAAGTATGAAGTAGTTAAAGGCAGAAACAGAATGGAGTATAGATAATGTGTCCATAATAATAACGTCTGTTTTATTGTCAACCATTTGAGTAGAACTAGATATTGAATTATATGGTCATATTTCTTCAATCCAAATATAAATCTTATAATCAGGTTGTGGAGGCAGTCTGGTTTATTCAGCAATTGCTGTGACAAATCCAGGTAACAGGAATCTGCGTAGTCATGTATGGAAAAAAGAAGAGTCTTTCTAAGAAGAATCTACTATTTCCTTTAATTATTTTAATAATAATTAAATTTTAAAGTAAATGAATACCCTACTGGTGACCCGGTGACTTCATTTTCAAGATATTAATCAAATATACTTATTTTTAACTGTACTAAAAAGTAGTTTCGCTTATTTTCGCTACCTACTAGTAGTCGTTTTACGTAATACGTTATGTATTGCTCTATTAAGTCATTATACATACATATATTATACTGATGAAACTTACCCTATCAAATAAGAGGCGCCATTTCTGAAACAAAAGAGTCAAATAATAGTAGGTTGTTATAAAAAACATATCATCGGTTAAATTGAACAGTGGCATACTTCAAAATCTGTGAAAATCAAGATTATTAGCTTGTGGTCAGACACCAACAAAGAAATTCCGAACCGTCATATAACGATGGCGATCGGTGATTTCAAAGTAAAGATAGGAATTATGAAAATCTTATTCAATTTTGTACATAAGACGGTTTTCGAATTCACGGTTTTAAACACCATGTAATGCTCTCCGGGTGACAATCGATGGTGAAAATGCATTTGTGGTACAAACACCAAAATAAAGAAGAAAATAACGACATATTGCAGAATATTACTTTGCATGGCACAATATTTATTTATTTAAAAAGAGAAAATCATCTGTAGCAACTGTCTTTCCATTATTTAAAAACTTAAAATAGGTACAGTATCCTAAAGTCTACATAAATAGTATGTTTATTAATATTACCCTTAAAAAAAAAACAAAGTCGATAAATTTAAAAAGAATTATGTTTATATTGTAAAAAATTGTATTTGAATTATATCACTTTTCTATTTAAATACCGACATGATGTTTTATCATACAATAATATCGTGCTATGGTTATATTCATTAGTTTTTTTTAATATAATAAGTAAGTAATTATATCAATATTTAATTATATATTCGATATATTTTATAAAATCATGGCCTTAAAAATATAATAAAATAAAATAGGTATATCTGTCGTGGTCACATGGTAGGATTGAGTATTTTAAGACATCGTCGAGCATATCATAAAAAAATCGGTCAAGTACGAGTCGGAATCGTGCACCGAGGATTTCGAATCAATTTTATGATTGCAGGTCAATGGGAAGTAGAACGAAACTTAATTTTGATTTAATGAATGTGGTAAAATACTAATACTGTTTTTGTATGAAAACAGCACATATATTTTTTTGTAAAATACTTTAAAAATTCCAAATTTAATTTATTAAAACACATCTCAATTTTTTATTTTACTTTAAGTTTATAAGTCAGATAAAAAAGATTAGGCCATATGACCATGCGAATATAATAAATTATTAGTAATTATTCATAGAATTATATTATACAAATTTCAATTCAATTTATTAAGCTACTTAACTTGGTCGGTTAAAATTTCTTTTTCTTCAAGCGGAATAAATCAAAACCACAAAATGGTTAGGTTAGATTAGCTCACACATTGTTAAATGACCCCAGAGGGTGTCTAGCCAATTATCTGTCTGATATTTGGTTTTCGGCATACGGGTACGCGACCCCGGGACCTTGAGCCACCACTTTCATAACCCCACCCAATCCATGGAAGTGGTTTCCCTCCCCCATATTCCAAGTCTTTCTGCCTCTAATTCCCTTTCCTTTCTTGGTTTCTCCCAGTAATGGGTTTGGAGGTCAGATCGTAATCGCTCCACTAAAAACCAATTCGCCACTCAAATGGACCGATTTAGAAAAAAGCTGGGTACTGCTAGGGCGTCGCCGCTAAACGACGCTCAGGCACATCGCCCTACACCTGCGACAAGTGGGCAAGGGCTACCGTGTCAGATACGGGCACGGCTAGTTACCGTTAGCCGTGCCCGTACCTGACACGGTACCCAGATGGAAACTCCGCTTTGCAACATGGAATATTGGCTCTCTAACCGGACGATGCAGTGAACTGACTAACACTGAGACCGCTCCGGCTGCTTGGGATCGAGCTCATTTAGCAATTATTGCAGCGGGCAAGCGAGTTCTTAGTATTACTAAGTGTGGACTTGCCATCAGCAGAGAGACATGATGGTGGAATGATCAGGTGCAGGGGGTGATTCGGGAAAAGAAGGCAGCGTTTAAAGAGTAGCAGCATTCCAACTCTCCTGAAGACAGACTGGAGTACATAGCAGCGAAACAGGCCAGCAAAAGAGCTGTAGCCAGAGCCCACAGAGGAAGTTTGTCACCATTATACGATAAACTTGAAACTGTGGAGGGGCAGAAGCTCATATACAAACTGGTTCGTGCTCAAGATAAAGTGACGCAGGATATTATAAAATGTCTCTGCGTCAGAGATTTTCGGGGCACGTTGCTTTGTAGTCATGCCTCTGTGAAGGAGAGGTGGAGAAGCTACTTTAAGAAGCTGCTGAACACTTAGCAGTCTTGTAGTTTTTCTCCTGAATTACCTCCTAACCTCGGACTTGTTGCTCCAATAACCCGTGACGAAACTCGTAATTGTCTTCGACGCATGAAGAACGGAAAAGCGGTATGACCTGACCATCGAAGCGTGGAATTCTTTGGGCTCTTTTGGTGTGCTTATACTTACTGACCTGTTTAACCGTATCTTGAATACTGGAAAGATGCCACATTATATTTACAAAGGAAGGGGCAGTGTTCAAGATTGCGGTAGTTATAGGGGCATTAAGATTATGAGCCACACCATGAAGCTCTTCAGGCTCAGCCTCAGGCTCCGCTGAGAGTGTACTGTCTCTGAGTTCAGCCGTTAAGTCGGAGAAGTTCAGGTACCTTGGATCCGTTATGCATGAGTCTGGAGGCATCGACCACGACATCCATGCTCGTATAAACCCAGCCTGGGCCAAATGGCGCGAGGTCACTCTTGTGTCTGCGATAGCAGAATACCGCCTAAGTTTAAGGGATTAATATACAAGAGCATTATCCGACCGGTTCTTTTATACGGCAGCGAATGTTGGCCAACATTATCTCGGCATACTCAGGAGCTTCACGTCACGGAGATGAAGATGCTGAGGTGGATGTGTGACGTTACGCGGTCCGACCGCATACGCAACACATTCATTCGAGGTAGTCTTGGGGTCCATGAAGTAGCGGATAAGCTCCAAGAGCGTCGCCTGAGATGGTATGGCTATGTTATGCGCCGACCTGAGAACTATGTCGGAAGGAAGTGCCTTGACATGTCTGTCCCTGGAGTTAGACCACCCGGACGCCCAAGAAAGCGATGGCTAGATGTCGTAACATGTCCAGCATGAGAGTCAATAGATTGTCCACTGAGGATGTTAAAGACCGAGCAAAGTGGAGTAAGCTTAGTCAGAAGGCAGACCCTGGCAAACGAAGCCTGGACTTATGCCAAGAAGATGAAGACACATTGTTAAATTAATCTGATTCCCTAGAGATTAAAAGTTGTTTTGACCTATAACCTTGTATATAACGAATTCATAACATATTCTAGATTTTTAACATATTCTAGATATTATCGACATATATCGTGAAGATATGACCAAACGTCAATGACAAAATCATTATGATGCAATAATATATTCAATCCATTTATTCATTTCATAAAATGCAAGCCGTTTATGAAATGCTTGGTGATCTCATGAAATCAAATCAAACGATATATCCACGACATCTACATCGAGTACTTACATCGTGCATCAACTCTCTTCTAATTTCCGCCTCGTCCAGCTCTGAACCGAGATCTGTATGGTCTGTATCGTAGATAGGTTCTGCTGCTCTAGAAAGCGATCCCAATGAATCCCGGGCCGAAGCGAGCGAACCCGTGACTGTCGGCAGCACGCCAGCTTCGATCCCGGATTCCATGGACGTATTTGCTGAAAGGACAGTGGCAACGGGCGGCGTATGAACATCGCCGCCGCCGCAGCCACTGCCCACCCATACAGACATCTTGGTGACAACACCATTCACACGACGCTTCAAGGTGCTTGATAAATTTATTGATTATTTCTTTTCCTCATTTGGCACTTCGTTTCCTTCTTATCATATTAAAAGACATATTACTTAATGCAAATGGAACTTCGTTATTTTTAGCTATTACCAAGATTTGGACAGATCTGGACTGGAAAAATTTTCTTCGTAACGGACAGTTAATTTGGACATTTTTTCAATAATAAAATGGATGAGCTAACATAGTTGAAAATGAAGCATAAGGCACGAAATTCAGTTAAGCTCTACTCAGCGTCTGAAACAAAATAATAATTTATTAAAACGGGTAAAGAGCTGATTTTCTCGGATTTTCCTATTTTAAAAAATAACACCTCTTCTTTTTTATTAGATGATAAAATAAATAAAGTACTTATTTATTTTATGATATTAAATTGAAATAATTTAAATAAAATAATTAAAAGGTTAATTCAAAAAAAGTTAAAAAAAACTGCTTCACAAACTGTAAGGGCAGGTAGAGGGAACCTAGTGTACTTTCCGTTCGAATTCGAGAAAATTGAACATGAACTCGAAATTGCGTGACGTAGTAGCGATGAATCAACACCGGGATTTATCTTTTGACTAGAGCGGAGAAATGAAGATTATTATTCCCCTCAGTGGATTGAACCCACAATCACGCGTTTGCGGTAAGGCAATGCCCACTACACCACGATGACCTCTAAAAAATTGCAAATAGTTTATTTCATCTTCCTTCATTATGTTATGAATAAACACAACTTATGTTGCGTGTTGCGGTTAACATCATATGTAGGAATTGATAACTAAATGAAAAAACTAATAAAAACAAAATAGACACGCTTTAATATAGGGGAAGGCAATAAGAAGAAAGCGTATCGGTCCAGAGGGCTATAGCCCTTACCGTTGCCATGGAAACGTGTCGCAGTTTCATTCAACGTGAAACACCCCCTAAGCACGTGCAAAATCAAGATAGTTTACGTGACTACTTGAGTAAAACTAGAGCACAATTTTATTTTTTGCAACTTCATAATCTATTTATTTACACGGCTTGAATAAAAATCAAAGATTGTAAATAATTAAAATGCCAAAGACCGACCACCCAGTTGCAGGTTTACGGTTGATTGCCCATTTTAATTCAAATTAAGCAAGGTGACCTATGCTAAAGAGTATTCGAATACGGTATTTTCCAACATACATATTGTTTGTATAATATTATAATGTAAACAATAGTATATTTTTTATAAAGCCAAAATTAGGGGAATGTTTACATTCATAATTATTAGTACAATCGGAAATTTTATTTGTCAAAACAAAATATTTAATTGCTTACCTTATAAATGTTGACTGACTATCATAAGGAAAATTTCACACTGTATTGCATTTCCAAAAAAATATAATATGGCATTTCGTGACAAGACCTCATTAGGTTTAAGATTGCGGACATTAAGTATACGTCAAAACATGTCGAGTTACATTGAAAGTGAGAATGGCGTCTAGATTTTTGCGCATGCGTATTCAAGATAACACCCTTGGGTGCAATAGAATAATTTAATACAAAGCAAGAAAATAAGTGGAATATTCTAATGCAAAGTGCATATTCTTATATAATTGCTATACGTAGGTTCTTCTTATGCAAAATTTTATCACCATGAATGAATTTTCATAATTCATTCTTTTTTTTTCACATTTCATTTTTCTTTAGTGCCTAGCCAATTACAATAGCAAAGTGTTTTCCTTACAATATGATATTAAATTATGAAGTTACTAGTATTCTCCATTAATAAATAAAAAGGGCTTTATGTCTATCAGAATTCTTTTTTATAGATTATATGTAGTTACTATATTCATAGATGATATTATTATATAATATTTAATGATTAACCCTTTTTTTTCCAAACTATCAGGAGTAAGGTAATAATTAAGTAATTAATTTAACAAAGACTTATTACAAATAAACTTTAGGTCATCTATCATACGTAATGCTAATCTAAAATTAAAATGTATAATTTTTTAACTGATAATAACTTAATATATACTAAATTATATAGTAATAATAGTGTTTTCAATGCATAATAATAAAATAAACTATGACACTTTTGTCCAAGTCGATATATCTTTTGAATTGATTTATTTAAATCGATACTATATATAGCGATATATGTATATGTATATATATATATATATATATATATATATATATATATATATATATATATATATATATATATATATATATATATAGCATGTCCTATGTATATATATATATATATATGTATATATATGTATATATATATATAATTTTTTTTAATCGGCACTGTTTTATATGATTTAACATTTCCCAGACTTGTAGATATGAACAGCTTAGTGTTTATAAAGTTTTGAACAATTTTTAACTTAGATTTTTTATTAATTTCGTCAAAGGACCTAATTGTATTTACAGGTTTTATCGATTTTTTGTATTTCATGTTCGTTAGTATCGATTCTGTAAAGCGTTTGACAGATCACGCCATCTCAAAACAAAACATTAAATTGTTGTTATTCTGTCAACTTTGTGAAAGACAAAAAATATTTGAGAAAATTAATGGATCAGTGACGTATCTTATTAATATTTTATTTATTTATTATGCCTACAGGCCGCGCTGTTCTGTTATTACGACGCTTGTCGACAGGCGATAATAGGTTTAAGAATATAAATTTTAGCCAAAATAGTACAAAAGATCCTCTACTCTCACAGCCGGTGTGCACATATAGAGATTTATGCTCTATTAAAAGGTAAGACACCTCAAATTATGCTATTTCATGTTATATAATCATTAATTTGGTAATAGTCAAACATATATTAGGTATTACGTATTAACTTGTTCATGTTGATTATAAAACATTGCGATGACCTTGTTCTTATGTAGCCCTTGAATTTATGCGTGATATGATTACTATGCTTATAACACTTAAGCTATTTACATTATTATCATTATCATTTGTTTACAATAATATTTATACCTATATATAATGGTAAATAGTAGTATAGTATTATGTATATATTATAGTATTAATTTTTGCTTAGTATATTAGTATAGTATATCATATTAAATATATGTATGTTATGTTCTTATTATGTTATTTTTAGTTCTTTTTTTGGACACCTACTTTTATTTCCCACGTAACCGGGTTGGCTGGGAGAAAATGCTCTTTAGCATTAAGCCTGCCTGTTGTGCATAGAATTTTTTTTATTTACAATAAAGAATAAATAAATGGTATAATGGTACAATATTTGTGAAAAAACACAAACATTATTACTAAATTGTTGTTACTGTGCAAATATTGTTTTAATTTCAAAAGCAAAACTATTTAATCAATAATTTATATGAATCAATATCATATAAAAAGTGATAGTGAAGAATTTGAAGTAAATTATAGTTGAATTATTATATTTAAATTCTACCACACTTTTAAGAATTTATCTTCTATTTGTTCCAAGAATCTCTTCAATTAGTCACAATACTTTAGTTGTACCTCAACTAACAAGAAGTATCAGTGAAACTTTTATTAAAATGGCTACGGGTGGCACAGAATCAAGTAATACTAGTGAGGAAAAACATACAAACAGATTAATCACTGAAAAATCCCCATACTTATTACAACATGCTCACAATCCTGTAGACTGGTATCCTTGGTGTCAAGAAGCAATTGATAAAGCTAGAAGAGAAAACAAGCTTATTTTTTTATCTGTGGGCTACTCAACATGCCATTGGTGCCATGTTATGGAAAAAGAATCTTTTGAAAATGCAGCTGTTGCAAAAGTAATGAATGAACATTTTGTTAATATAAAAGTTGATCGTGAAGAAAGACCTGATTTAGACCGTGTCTATATGCTTTTTGTAATGGCAACTACTGGATCTGGAGGTTGGCCAATGTCAGTTTTTTTAACACCAGATTTACTCCCGGTAACAGGTGGAACTTATTTTCCACCAGAAAATCGGTGGGGCCGCCCTGGATTTAAATCAATTCTTCTTTCGATAGCTAAAAAATGGATGGAAAATCAAGCTCAATTTGTAGAAGCAAGCTCTAGCATTATGGATGCATTACAGAATATCTCTAAAGTAGACATCGAGGCTTCATCAGTACCAGGGGAAGCAACATGGAATAAATGTGTGCAACGATATATGTCTTCATATGATCCACAATCTGGGGGCTTTGGAACAGCACCAAAATTTCCTCAAGCTTCTATATTTAATTTTCTTTTTCATTACTATGCCCGTGACAAACAAAACTCAGAAGGTAAAAAATGCTTAAACATGTGTTTGCACACCTTGACTAAAATTGCAAAAGGTGGCATACATGACCATGTCTCAAGTGGGTTTGCACGTTATTCTGTAGACAGTCGATGGCACGTTCCCCATTTCGAGAAAATGCTTTATGACCAGGCTCAATTAATGGTAGCTTTTACAGATGCCTATCTTGCAACCAAAAATGAATTCTTTGCAGAGGTTGTCCGCGATATAGTAAAATATGTAAATAGAGATTTAAGACATGAGTATGGAGGATATTATAGTGCAGAAGATGCAGACTCTTACCCAGAATTTGGCGCACCTCAAAAAAAGGAAGGCGCTTTCTGTGTTTGGGAATATGATGAAATTGAATCTCTTCTTGGCGACAAGTGTCTGGGTTCCTTGGCTTTGGACGTGTTTTGCGATTATTTTAATATTGAAGAGACTGGGAATATATCACGTGATAGTGATCCTCACGGAGAATTAACGAATAAAAATGTTTTGATAATTAATGGAAGTAAAGAAGAAACAGTGTCGAAATTTAGAATTAACGAGGAACAATTTGATGTTATTATATCTGATTGTCTTAATATATTATACGAAGCGCGATCAAATAGACCTCGTCCTCATTTGGATACAAAAATGCTTTGTTCCTGGAATGGTCTCATAATAGCTGGACTAGCACAAGCTGGACAAGGTTTAGGAGAAAAAAGTTTTGTAGATGATGCTATCAAGACTGCTCAGTTTGTAGAAGAATATTTATATGACAAGAATAATAAAACTCTTCTTCATTCTTGCTATAAATCCGAAGATGGCTCAATTTCTCAAACGTAAGTGTAAATTTATATATATTTAAAGTTTCTTTACTTTACAGATTGTATTAATTATTTTCTGTTTCAGCACGCAGCCAATTCAAGGGTTTTTGGATGATTATGCGTTTCTAATTAAAGGTTTACTTGACTTGTACGAAGCATCCCTTGAATTGAAGTGGCTTAACTGGGCTCGTCAATTACAATCGAAACAAAACGAAATATTTTGGGATGACGAAAACGGTGGATACTTTACATGTTCTACTGAAGATAGCACAGTTGTACTACGTCTTAAAGAAGGTATCGCAATTAATCATTTTCATAATTTCTTACGTAAAGTATTTTACCAAATCTATTTCTACACCGGATATTAAGTAAAAGTTAAAGTATCTTACAACAGAAAGATAAATAAAATCTATTTTTTAAAGTATGCAAAGAGAACTTAGTGTCAAGACACTATTCTATGAAGTAGTACAAATAATTACATACGTACAAATAATTTACAATAATTGCATACGTACAAATAATTTACATATAATTCTTCCGATTAGGAATCAAACCCATAACTACCGCATTAACATATTACATTACATCACGATACCCTTTTTATAGTAGTCAATTTTATTCTAGACCAAGATGGCGCTGAGCCTTCGGGCAATAGTGTATCATGTCGCAACCTCCTGCGCCTCGCGGCGTACGCCGAGGGCGGGGAGGTCGAAAGGGACATGGCAAAAAGACTTCTTACAGCATTCGCTAGGCGCCTCACTGATACGCCCACTGCGTTGCCTGAAATGATGTCCGCGCTTATGTTCTATAATGACTCTCCTACACAGGTAAAATACTTGGCTAGTAGCCAAATTACAGTATGATTACATTCGTATTTTAGTTTAGTTATAGTCAAACTTTTCTTCATGTTATCTAAATATAGTACATTCTTTGTTGGATGGAAAAACCTGATATACAATTTTATTATGATGAATTAAATATAACCACTACGTGCATTTTTGTTGCGTAGCGTTTGTTTTGACCGCGTTAGTGAGTCTTGTGAGATTTTTGAATAAGATGATCTGTTCAAAGATATAATTAATATAAAATAACTTTTATAAAATAAACAGTAATGCGACGAGTAGTAACAAGATCAGTGGAAGACGTGAAATCTATTTAATGAAATATGATTTTTATAAAACTATTTTAAGCTTATTACTAACTAAAGCTTAAATAAGTACATTATTGCAATATGGTATATAGAATGCTGCCGTTGGTCTTATTATCTAATATGTAAGTTAAATTATCCAGAAGATTAAAAGAAAGAAGATAATGAAATATCTTTGAGATCTTCCCCAAGAAGAATCTATTCTAGGCTCCCTTTTATTTCTACTTTTTGTTATTGTTAGGTATCGTGCATTGTCGCGTTTTCTTCTTACGTTTGAGTTTAATCTTATGTTGAATTTGCATAACATAATGCCAATAAACAACATTTCATTCTCTCTATTAAAAGTGAATACTTAATCTTAACGTGATGGAATCAACAGTGTTCTTAGGTATGTCCACCTAACATGCAGATAAAGTTAGCTCGGCCGCGTTTGCCATTAAAAAATTAAGACAAATAACGATTGTTATAATAACCAGACTTGGGACAGTTCTGCAGAAATAAATTCTATTTTATATTCTTCTTCAAAAAAATAGCAGTGAGATCTGATTATAATCTACGAGCCAGAAAGTCTGCGAGATGTTTTTAAACAAAGAAATATCCTTAGTCTTAAAGTTGCTTCACAATAAGCATATTATAGAATTTTGTTCGTCCGACAACATATTTAATGTTATAATAAAAACAGTGAAGAAGAACAGGAAATAAAGATAAGCATGTAATGCCCAGTTATCACCTCCAAAAAGTAAATAAATCGCGTAATTCTCGTCTGCAATAAAATTCCGCAACCTATTCTAACTTTGCTACTACAGAAATTTAACGAAAATGTAGAAACAGTGGTCCTAGAATATTTGAATAATAAAAATGTAACATACATAATCAAAAGTGCAAGTTTAGCAGAACTGACCTGCGTCGCGGTAGTGGTAGCCTAATGTTTATAATTATCAAACACAAATTAGACTATTAAATTAATATCAGTAGAGCCCGCGACTAGCTAACTAAAATAATATTCATATAGATCAATTATCTATTTACAAATGACAGGTATTAATATCAGGCGGCCGCTCGGACCCGCGCACGCTGGAGCTGGTCGGCGTGGTGCGGTCGCGGCTGCTGCCGGGCCGCGTGCTCGCGCTCGCCGACCCCGCCGGCGACGCGCCCGCCGGTATGTCTGACATCCGTGAGTAGTGACTAGTGGCGACTACTCACATACATCCTGTGAAAAAAGTTTGGTTTTTTAGCAAAATATTAAAAATAATTTTCTGATGAAAGTAAAACATTAATAATTAGTATTTGTGGTGATTATATTTGAAAAACGAATTTATTTAATAATTTATAATAATATTTTATTTTACACAGGAATTTAAAAAAAATATAAAACAATTACTCATTATTGCCCTATTAAGCATACCAATGTGACTTTTTTACCCAACCGGTGTTGCTGTCAAGGCCAATAGGGCTAACAGCATTAAACTCACAAAAAAAAATGTGACTTTAAAAAACTTCCCTCACAATAGTATTAGTCAAAAATTTTCAGCTAAATTAATTTTCTGGGATTACGTTTAAATAATAATTTGTAATAAACGCTATATGCACTAAAATATTCCAGTGTTAAGCCGCATTCGCAGCGTCGGCGACGTGCCCACCGCGTACGTGTGTCGGCGCTTCGCGTGCTCGCTCCCCGTTACGGATGTCAAGCAACTGGAGACACTGCTCGATGAACCAGCCTACCCTACCACTAGTGCGCGATCTAGCAAGTGATTGTATTTATTTAACTTCGTAGTCAGAGAGAGCATAGGGCCATATTCCGCCCGAATTCGAGACAATAAAGCACTGTATTGAGTGACGCTACTACATCATTCATATTTAATATTTTTAGGGACAATGTAGTGTTAAATCACTCTGTTCTACACTTTAATCTATTTGGTAATATGGCATGCTTGGTGACAAAACTTTTCAATTTCTTTCTATGTTTAAAACATACATACATACATACATACATTGTCAAAATATATAATAGCGTCACCCAAATGACTTGAACCCACAGTTGTTGTATGATGTATGAATAGCGCTATGGCGTATTAGCATAATTTTATATTTGGATTATCAACTTATACTGACTTGTCCTAATCATACGTTATGTTTCAGGTAAACCAGCCGAAAAAATTGAAAAAGTTAATGACATTTACATTGTATGTGATTAACAATCATATACAAATCGTCACTATATTATAAAGTTTATCTCAACTCAGAATTAACTGATTTCTTAGTTATTATTTATTTTCTGAAAATATTATTTCTTTATTTAAAAAAACAAACAATATTAACAAACAATATTATAGCCATATAACCATATATTTCTATTTTGTATAATTGAATTATCCAAATGCTTCAGTAATATATTACAATTGAATATAGCAATGTAACTAACACTAGAACATTTACTCATATAATAATAAAAATACTGTGTTACTAACGTCGCTTTTTGCGTTTACTAAAGCAATATTTTTATTATCTTTAATATTTTTAAAAAGAAATCCCACCTTTCACATATACAATATTTTAATTGCATCCATGTTATTACATTATTCGTTTATGATTATACCAAAAAGTCTTTTTGTGTTCATAATTAGTTTGTATAGTATATATATAGTAGGTAATTGTATTCTATATTTCTGTGGACTTTACATATTTTATTGGTTTTTCTTCAAATTCAATTAATTATTATGTACATACATTATTTGTTGATAAATATGGTTTTTTGTTTAAAATTTAATGTTATTGCCACTTAGTGGTCATTTTGTCTGATTATTGTGATAGTACATCTCAAATATTTTTTTATTATATACTTGAATTTTAAATTCACCATACTAAGATTTTGATTTTAGTCTCAAGTATGTTATATGCCTAATATAAAATAGTTATGCTTTATTATGTCAGTGTATTATTGTACACATTTTAAAAAGCCATCTAGTTGTTGTATCATTATCATTGCTTGAAGCAAATCTGTAGTATTAAGAGCATATTTTTAAAACCCACATGAGTGTTTTATTTAACATTTTCAACTAAGGATTCAAATATAAGGATTATATAAGGATTAAGGAAATATTAGGCAATCATTATTATTGTATTTATTAATTATTACTCTATATAGATGTTGTTTCAACATAGTTGTTTTTGATATTAATTTTTTTTTAAATCTGAATAAAAATAAATAGGTTTAAAATAAATAACAAGAAATTCTGAAGATTATATATTTATATCTATAACACTTCATATGACATCAAATATTACATTTAGACAGAGGACACTGTAGATACAATAGGTAAATAGGTGTTGATGAAAAATACATATTCACATTCATAATATCTATACAAACACTAAAATTTTCAATTACAGTATAGTTTACATATAAATACACTAATCTGAAATACCTGTATGTATGATTATATACATCTACTATATCATAGTTATTACGAAATATAATAAATTATAAATAATTATTACTTCTTATAGTTATCCAATACATTCCGATAAGTCACCTACTATGTTATGGTTACAATAAATATTTACTTGATTCGGCTCGGATCAGAATAGTAAATGCAAATAAAATCTTGAATCTAGCAAATTGATAAGAACTTAGATAATTATAAAACAATCAAAATTTGCAATATAAAAAAATAAGCTAAATACACACATATAAGTAAGATTCAAAGTTTACAAAACAATGAACAAATTTAACTACTTTGTTTATATTGAAATTATCTCCATCTACGTACATTAATATTTTATAATTGTTTTTATCACGCAAAGTTGAGATATTTAAGTAGATGACTTACAACAAGACCTTAAATCTAACAATAAATGACAAGAAGAAAGACAACAGCCAACAAACATTGTATTATATCTTTTTTTATATTTTAAGCAGCAATTACTTCTCAGCTATAGACATATGTTTATGCACCTTGAATCAGCTCCGACAGAGTGAACATTTACAATTATGTATTATTAAATTGCAGAATATAATTTTTTTTTTAATTTAGTATTCACACATGATAATGTACTAAGATATTTTGAACAAGTCTTAGAAACGTATGCCATATCAATTTTTTGAGAATATAAGTTTTTATTAGAACAATTTGCTAGTTAGTCAAGCCACTAAATAAATATAGGAGCTACACATAGAAAATATAATTCATACAAACTAACTACTCTAAATACAGTTTATAAATATTATATATCACATAAGCTAATGTCAGTTCAGTCGGGGTGGAGTACCTACGACAAATCTATAAAATACAAAAGATATACACAGGAACGATATATATATATATATATATATATATATATATATATATATATATATATATATATATATATATGCCCCTAATTATGAGCTAAGTATTTAATTGATTGTAACAACGAACACGTAATAGTATGAAGCATTATTAAGTAGTTAATACCATATAGTAATATACAATTAGAATATAATTTGTTACCACGATGTACTTAGAAGACTACAAGAGGACAATTTTTTGACATTTTGCTTCTCTAAAGAGACAAAGCGTTTTCTTTGTATTGTTAAATTTTTATTACTTTTCAATTTATAAATTTGATTACTGAAGGCATTTCGCAATATTACCAAATAACAATCGTACAAAATCGTTAAAATTGTTATACATGTGAAATAATTACGATTTTGTATGATGCGAAGATGCGGTGATTTTTACAATGTGAAAGTTTTATTCCCCAAATCTATGTTTATGTATATATATATATATATATATATATATATATATATATATATATATATATATATATATATATATATATATATATATATATATATATATATATATATACATATGTACAGTAGCACATACCGCCCAGATTAAATATTGTATATAAAATGATTTATGAAAGAAAAAAAAGATAAATACAATATAGTAAATCCGAAAGCATCGATCAAGCGAGCGAAGCCGCGGGCGGGTCTTTAGTTATTTTATGAATATGGCATTCAGTCGAGGACTGTATAATTATATATGTCGGGCGTTAATATAACGGGCAATAATGCATCATTTAACAGTATTCACTAAAAATATTTTAGATTGTCACTATTTTTAATATAAGACTATCTTGTTAGACATCCCTAGCCAATGGGCAGAGTCCCATATAATACTCCTTCACAAGAAAGGTCCAAAAGACGATATCGGAAATTACAGACCCATATCTCTCATCTCGAATGTATACAAAGTTTGCGCCAAAATAATTCTGGACAGAATATCAGGTACACTCGACGAAAATCAGCCTGTGGAACAAGCGGGTTTCGGAAAGATTTCAGTACAATAGACCACATTCACACTATCAAACAGCTTATAGAAAAATATAATGAATACAAAAAAACTATTTACATTGCCTTCATAGACTACGCCAAGGCTTTTGATAGCCTCAGACATGATGTCGTATGGCAAAGCCTAAGAGAGCAGGGCATCCAGCACACCTACATCAACATCATCAAAAATATTTATAGTGAAAGTATAGGTAGGATACGACTGGAATCAACAGGAGATGCTTTTGCAATAAAAAGAGGTGTCAGGCAAGGTGACCCACTTTCACCAAAGCTGTTCACAGCAGTGTTAGAACAGATGTTCAAGAAGTTAGATTGGGAGCATCTAGGTCTAAACATAAATGGATCACGATTGAATCATCTTAGATTTGCGGATGACCTGGTCCTATTGGAGGAAGATCCAAAACTATTGGAGTCCATGATACAAACTATAGCAGACAAAAGTAGAGAAGTAGGCCTAGAGATAAACTCCAGCAAAACTAAGATGATGACTAATTCATTTCCCAGAGACATCACAGTAAATGGACAGAAACTGGAATATGTAGAGGAATATGTATATCTTGGCCAGATAATATCACCTAATGACCAGATGTCGAAAGAAATAGAGAAAAGAATTGCAACAGGGTGGAAAACATACTGGGCTTTGAAATAAATTACAAAAGCAAGGAAATATCCATTAAAATCAAGAAGAAGACCTTTGATACCTGTATTCTACCTGCCATTACATATGGTTGCGAAACCTGGGCTTTGACAAAACTCCATAGGGAAAAACTTGCAAGATGTCAAAGAAGTATGGAGAGAAGCATGTTAGGATTAAAACTTAAAGATAAAGTAAGAAATGCAGACATCAGGCACAAAACGAAATTAACTGATATCCTGGTCCGTATTGATCAACTTAAATGGAGGTGGACTGGACATATGCTTAGATGTAAAAGGAGAAATGGAGCAAACAGGTGACAATCTGGTACCCGAGGGATGGCAGTAGGGGTCGAGGTCGTAAAAAGAGAAGATGGGAGGACGACCTGAAAATCACTTTAGGTCCCCTCTGGACAAGAGTGGCGACTGACAGAAAGCAGTGGAAAGAGTTGGAGGAGGCCTTTGCCATAAGGCACACCGAACTGAGAGACTTTTTGTAGTGAAATGTAAATTTTAGTTTTAAATACTTTGTTTTAAAAATGTAAAATGTCAAAAAGTTCGGAAATAAAGGCTATTATTATTTATTATTATCTTGTTAGACATATATTAAGTCAATGTAATTTGTGATTAACACGTTAATAGTAGGCTCACATTCAATAGACAAGCATCTTTATCGTGCGACAAAATTGGAATGTTCATTAAAATTGAACTACACATCAATGAAAGTTAAATAAAAAGTTATAATAGGTTAATTACCATGGCGCTTGTTACTTACGACGTACATTACCGGCATTATTTCTTATCTAAAAGTTAATTAAATGGATATTTATAATATTTTTAGATTTGTTCCAAAATTAAGACTCAAAATTATTAAAATTAGCTAAAAGAAACATTACTATACACAATCTTTTTTCTGAATGTATATCTTTTATAAGTTTAGCTTAAAAGGACTAGGATGAGCATGCAAATTGCAAATGCGGGGCTTATAATTCATATAAAATATAAAATAAAATTACGTTCTAATAACATCCAATGTTAAAATTTCATATTACAAACTTAAAACTAAAGACTTTAGAAATACTTCTTTGCTTAGGAATACATGTTTGATCGTTGGAAGAAAGACACAATACGTAACTTTCTATGACAAGAGGTAATTACATTAGGAATGTATGTAAAATAACGCAAACATTCTTAGGGCAACTGTACACTTACTCTATATATTAAGTATTTTCAAGTAAGGTAAGTAAGTATATAAGGGTAAAATTGCAATGTACCATTAATTTATGCATAAAATATTTTATATTTAAAATAAAAAAAATATCGGCCAAGTTCGAGTGGACACAATGCAAACGACTGCAAATTGGTCAACTTATAAAGTTGACCATTTTGCATTTTGCATTCATTTTCTATGAAATGAACACAGAAATGGATTTGTAATAGATTTTTAATTGTCGAATTTCATAGCATTACAGTAACGGGAAGTACTATGTAACTTTATTTTTAACAGTTTCATTACGCGCCGATTTTCATACAAATTCGGCAAAAACGAAGCATTAGCTAATTTTTTCTATACTTTAAGAGACTATAAACTTAGATATTTGCCATTAATTTCAACTTTATACGTCCACGCGGTTTTGAGAAAATGGTTTTGGAAATTGAAAATGGTCAAGATGGATAGATAACGAAGTGATCCTATAAGGTCCTTTTAAGGGACGGATCCCTAAAAGGAAGTTGTTATAATAAATACAAAAATTGTACAAAAGGTGTATTTTTTCTCGAAAGGACAATAATAATAATATTGAACACCAGTAGGTAAGATAAACCTATAGTTGGCCTGGTTTAAGTAAACATTCATTTATATTGCATTATCAGCTGTAAAGTATGTTAAAAGTCTCATATCTAGCATATTTGCAACTAACTTATATAACAAAATAATTAGTTGTAAGTAGAGAACATGAACAAAACAAATTTATAATATGTTCGATATAGATTACGTGTGTAGTTGCCCTTTATTATTTTTAAAACAATTAATTAATAATTATCAATATTCAGGATAAAATAAACACAAACACATAAAAACTCATAGCGAGGTAGTTACTCAAGTGTCCTGCATATAAAAATAATATTATTATAAAATGTATATAATAGTAAAACATTACTTTTCATTGAAACATCAAATAACACAATAAAATTGAAATGTACAGTTGAATTAAAATTATACTTTTAATTTTTATTTTCATACATCAATGTATGAAAATTATATGGTAGTGTAATAATGCTCAATAAAGCAGGACAATACAAATTTAAAAAAAACTTAACTTGAGAATTATTTCAGTCTACAACATTTACCAGAAATATAAAATTTTACAGCTAATTTTATGAAAGATGTGAAAAAAGTGTATTTGTGTCCTTACACATAAATACATTAAGCGTTAAAATGTTACATAATTTATTTATATTTATATATTAATAATGATTTATTTCTCCAACATGAATCAAAATAGATTTATTGAAATGATATGAGATATGAAAAAATTAGATTTATTTAGAAAACACACTCTGTGATTTTAATGAGATTATGAATTTATTTTGAATTAAATCACATGTATTACTTTTCATTTTAAAACAACATCACAAAGGATAGAAAGTGTCAAAAAAATTTTAAGTTAGAAGAAATCTGTACCTTCAATTAGCAATAGTGATTTCATTAAACGTATTTGATTTCCAGTAAAGTCTTCAATCAATTAAGATACTTCACATTCATACTCCAAAACTGTCTTGTGGTAGAAGAGAAGATATCTGAAAACATAATATTGTTTTTAACAGAGCATTACATAGCTTAGCGCTCTGAACACTGAACTGTATATAGTTCTTTAATGTTGATGATATAATACATTCAATTAGTCAATCATCACTATTTTATAATTTGATTATATTCTTCTATATTTTAATTGAATATTACTTTCTTTTCGTTTTATTAAGGTCTTGATTAAAAGTATTATTAATGTTTGTAATTGTTTGAATGCCTTAAATTATTTTAGAATTTTTTATACGACACAAAAAAAATACATCAATCACTCAATAAATATGCAAAGGCGGCCTCATCGCAATCGAGTAAGTTGTTGACCATTTGGTTGTATCGTCAATATTTAGCGATATCGATATGACCAACTAAATTAAGAGACGTTAGATACTAAATAACTAAACATATTTAACACCTATTTCAAATATTTTAGAAATTAAATCAAAAGTAAATTAAACTAAAAGTAAATTTCATGTGATTTTATCTAAACTTGGTGTTTAATTTTTAACAGGACTAAAGTTAGTACTGAATACATTACATATATAACAAATGTATAACTTTGCATGGGATTTTAACCCACTGCTATCGCGTCCTATCAGTCACTGCTACCTGATCGGACCCAGATCTTGTAATTAACAGGTAAATACTTGCCCCCTCACAAATGTTTCAAAAACAAAAATTAGTATTTAATGATATATAAATTCGCTAAAAAGGGTGTAACTAAGCAAAAATGTGATCCCAATGCATATATATTTCATATACATATATGCAGATTGTAAATATATTCTGTGTATTATTTTATTGTAACTTAAAATCTATTTGGGTTTGAAACTTTCATAATTATAGCCTCATACATACCCTTCACTGTCCAACACCTCCCGTAGAGAGGCGCGCGTGATCATGTGGTCGTCGCATTTGAACCAGCTACCCTTCATCTGCCTCACGTACGCCGTGTAGTGGCCCGCGTCCAGCGAGCCCAAGTGGTTCACTACAGCGAACAAGGAATATCTATTATCTTCGAAGACACCCTCGGGCGCGTTGTTGTTATCCGCCGCATCCACGGCCCTTCTGTGAGTCGACATAAATGGCGTCATGTCCAACTCGGCCGGAAACGATATGAACGCCGAAATCTTCCTATCGATTTGTGACGAGTGTTCGAAGCGTTTTAAATGAAAACTTGCTACTATTGGCAGCGTTTCCAATGTCAGCTGCTTCGTCGATTCCCTGTAGGCGCGGCAGTTTGAGCATTTTATTTTAGCTGCGGAACCCAAGTGCTCGGCTCGCGTGAACCTCTCTAAGCAGGCCTGAAGGGAGCCAGGGCCGGCCACGTCGAGACTTATGTCCCAGAAGGGGTCAATAGTAGTGGAGACCCCCGAGCAGGAGGTGCATACGACGTCACTTTGCAGCCCGCCGGTAAATATCTGATCGATTATACAATTGCAACGGCCATTTTCCTTCTTTTCTGTGTCTTCCACTCCATTCATGCAATGCCTGTAATTATATTATTGACATATTTAATATTTAAATTTATTATTGTTATAAAAGATTTCATAAACAGGTAACAGTTATATTCATGTAAAAAAAATAATCTATCAGTTTCAAGTAGGTACACAGATTAAACAACACACCGTTCCGATTAGTAAGCGAAATTATGTATCAATCAGGTGAATACTGCATGTTACCGTACTATTAATCATACAATAAAACAAGATAAGTTGATCAGATATAGCACTAATTATAATTTATAAATAGATCGTGGGACGACGTCTGACTGTAAGCGCGACAGTTGTGGGTTCCATCCTCAGTCGGAGGAATTGATTATTTAATTTTCCCGGTCTACTAATATGGGTGGAAAGCAGACACCGGAGTGTCCTCACTAGGTTCTCTCGGCCTACCTTGTCATATATAACATATAATGTCACAATATAATATATAATGTCACATTTACAAAAAATATTTCAAAACCAAAATATTTACCTATGTAAAACATCAAGAGTAGCTATGAAGAACTCGTGCGCGTCTTGCTGTTCGTAGCCGGCGAGGTGACGCGCGTGCGTCCATATCAAGTGGAGAAGCCGATGTAGAGTCAATGGTGTTTTGGCACCGGAGTAAAACTCCTAAAATGGGGTGGATTGTAAATATATCATGTTGACTCTTCCGTTACTCAAACACACAATAGAAGGAAAACAGCCTTTTCTGAGTGACTAACAGACAACGAACAGCTGATTTTACTACAGTTAAATGTAGAAAATTCGCATGTAGGTTCCTCGATAAAGAAAGGGATAGGGGATAATATATATAATCTAGAGGTAAGCGATGGCAGCTGTAGTCGCATAAAAAACTGTGTCAAAGCCAGCGTCCCTATTACTTTACAACTTTAATGACATTTTCGTATATATTTGAATGACTTGAAAGTTGTATGTGTGAAAGTAAAAAGTATATTTTGAAGGTAAGTTATAGAAAAATTAGGACCTTTCTCCGACCCGTCATTTAACGCCATTGCGCAAATACAGAAGATGCTGTTCTTTATTAATTTAATACAAGATCTCTATCACGTTTATATATATCGTGACGAATATGGTACCATTCGTCACAATGGCTATAGGTTCTAAAACCTAGAACAATTGACCTTGACCTACATCGCACCAGTTAATCCTTGTTCACTTGTAAGATGACAATCGACATGCGATGGTTGTCACTAATCAATATTGCACTTACAATAAATTACAAATTACAATATCCTAAATATTCTCAACTTTCAACGAATCATAAAATAATTACATTACTTCATATGTTAAATTGATGTTTTTTAAGAAATTATATTTGACGATAATGCAATAAATAATAGATGAAGAGAAAACATTTTACGTCTACCAATTAAATATGTCCTTTTCGCTTTTATATAAACAAAAGAAAGTACTAATAGGACTATAATAATGAAGAGTTGTAGGATTTGAACATGCAACTGTTATTCAAATGTGGAAAAAACACTTTTATTCAAAAGCAGTCAATAATAATATGTAAAAATTAATATAACATAATATTTATTTATATAAAGTAGGCATTATATTAAAAATCATAGTAAGTAAAATACATAAACGATCAAATACAACAAAGTTATTGCTCCATTAAATGAGACATAACAGGCAAAGTTCATCTGCGGACAGCATTAATCAATAAAACGTAGGTATTATAAATGAACGATGCAACGGATGGCTCTCTACAATACTGCAACTTCAGTACATACATATTCAGGGTTGTTACAAAATCAATATTTCGCGTAGACGCGATCTATTTATAGCTTACCTGGAATAGTTTCGAAACTTCACAAACGAGGCATTTTCCTGATCCCTGCGTTTTGCATTTATGCTTCTCGCCTAGGAAATAATCCCTCAGTAATGGCGTGTGTATTAATGTCTAAAAATAAATATAAATTTAACATATCGGTCAAACGCGTGTAGTACTGGCGCAGCGAAGGTTTTGTATAAATTTCATGATTGTAGGTCAGCGGAAAGTAGAACTTCAAAAATGTTCAAATTTAACATTTTGTATGAAATTAACTACATACATAATTTTATAAGGGATTCTTTCTAGACTTACAAATTACGAATTTTCAGACTATTTCTTTATTTATATTGTAGGTATAATTTCAAAAGTCTCGGTCAACGAAAAACAAGTTTTGTAGTCGTATGCACTCTTTTTGTATGAAATGAACTAAAGATATAAAATCAAAGGCTTTAGGGTACTTCCTCCCTATAGCCTTTGATAGCTTTTAAAAATACAGGTCGTATTTTTATACAAACTGCGGCAAAAACAAAGCATAACCGTTCAAATCTATTAATTGTGTCGGGAGACCTCATTTCGCAAAGAACAAATACAACAAATTTACTACACATAAAAATTGAGTAAAAAGAGCAGATTAATAAATTAGTATATACAAAATAGAAGCACAAAACTTCGCGAAAGCATATTATCTCATAAATTAAATTAACCATAAAAAAAGTTGTGAATATAAGTGTTAAAAATATATTTACGAAATGAGATATTATTCAGCATATTCACTCTTTCGATCTTTTTGGTATACCGTTTCTAATGCGGAAAGCAGAGAACGAAGTGTTGCGATATTAGTTTCTTTCTGTGTACCGAGGGGACGAAATATTACTTATTTTGCCTAATCTTATTTGTATTCTACCGAAAATTGCAACTAACATTGATTGCATTCAATAAAGCACTGTTCACACATTTTAACATTTTCATGATTATTTAATTGCATAAATAAAATTGCATGTAAAGCTTGCTTTCCTTTTCTTTAGTTGCAATTTTTTCTCAATGCTCATAAATGTTTTACTTAAAAATGTTATAATTATGTTAATAGAAATGTAATTAGATTTATGAATAAATGAAACACGGGTAGCGATATGTATGCATATAAGCTATAAATACATTGATGAATGAGGACAAATTTTTAGTAGTTCAGTAATATTTGAAAATTTGTGTCTTATTTAGTGGGGTTTTTAAAGAAAAATTGCAAAATGCAATCTAGCTGTTGGTTCTGTCATAATTTTTTCCTGAAAAATTTTAACAGTAAGAATTTCCTAACACCCAAACATTATAAATAATTTCTTTTTATAAAACACAAAACAATTTGAAACAAATTGAAACTAAATTAAATATTTTGTGAGTGTTTGGTGAGGTTGAGGATTTTAACAACATGTAGGAGCTGTAAGGCAGGCTTTGTAACTTACTATATAGCTGCAGTGAAAATAATATTTTTTATTTTTTTACATAACTTACTTGTACAATGCAATTCATGAAGCAAGTTGAACCCAGATTTTGTAGACCTCTAAGACCTATTGTGGTATGTGAACTAATGACTCTTCGTTTTCTTAAGCGACGAAGTGCCATGGCTTCATTATTATTTGGAAGCCAAGGAGTGTATGGTACACTGACTCCTAAAGATCTAATGGACAAAGCACCATATTTTTAACTTTAACCAAATATAACAAAATAATAGTTAATTGTAATTTATTTGAGTATTTTTTTATCAAAGTATAGTTACAAAATATCAGTTGCTAAAATGATCATGTTTATGATTTTATATATAATAAATCTTACTTAGCTTCCTTCATTCTGTGATTTCTGGATACATCTGTAAGTTCCCTATCATATATGTAATCTTGACATTGTGCACAGAAGACATTGCCATAGCTGAGATCCACATATAGATAATGTTTCTTAGTTTTAGCATGATCTTGAATATGTCCACCATAACAAGCAAAAAATATGCAATGGAGACAAGAGTGCATTCTTGGTCCAGGCTTCCCACATGTGAAGCACAAGCATGATGTAGCCTAAATAATGGTTTTCTTTAATTTCAATGTCAAATAATATAATTAAAATTGCCTAAATTCATATTGGCACCTAAATGTTTCACAATAAGACTAAATAAACAGCTGTTATCGAGGTCAAAGCTTAGTAATCAGCTGATTTTCTTACAGCTGACAATGGTGACAAATTCTAACTTTATACGATAATTAGCAATAATAGTAATACGTAAATATTATTTTATTTTTGTATATATTTTACTCCATAACTAACTATACTTGATTAATCTGTACGGTTGAACTCAACCACAGAATAGTTCATTTACCTTATATCTTCTTGCTTCATATGAAGTGCATGACACAAAAAATGCGTGTACAATTTTATACGGACTTATTCCCTTCGCAGCCTTAAAATTATTTAAATGAATACATCCACTGTCATTCATTCTGCCTGTAAGTGTTAGCACCGGCAATGCAAAACTACGCCTATATTTACCGATCTAAAAAAAATCGTAACATTATGTACTTGTACGTTTGATTTAATTTTTCAATAAATAAATTGCGCGCTTTAACAAAATAATACACAAAAGGGATGTGCTATTTTTTTACAACAAATTACTACAAACTACAAGACGAAAGACATAATCTCACCTCAATAGAACACAAAACACTGTTCAAGAGTACCTTGATACTTGACTACTCACTCTAAAGTATATTACAGCATTTTGTACATACATACATCACTAATCTGTGATATCTGCCCCTTTGCCTAGGAGGGCTTGCGCCTTGCACTTGCAAAATGCAAAGCACAGAATGCAAAGTTAAGCCTACGCTATACCATAGCTATAGTATAGTATATGTGACTACCAGCTATTTAAATATATTAATATAATTTTTTTTACGTATTAATATATTAAATATAAAATATTTATTACTAATATTAATTTAGATACTTAATTAAGTGACAATAAAATAAATGAAGAATAAATAATTACGAAAATAAAAAAAAATCATAGATAAAATTAAAATTTTATCAATGGCTTACAAGTCACAGACTATAAAGGAAAATATTTTTATATTTAATTTCTTGAATGATTAGAAACATTCTAATAGTAAATATAATCAAATTTAAAATTTTTAGCTAAACGCTTACCTCAATGTCAATATCTGACTTTTTGCGATTATATAATCTATGACTTAGATGTTGATGATGATGAGTTTGAAGTAAGTAGTCTGTAGAAACTACTACTAGTAAATAAATATGGCTGCCAGTCAATTGTAACGATGTAAACTTTTGTTTACTGTTTTTAGTAAATATAAGAAATGATAAGTGAATTTGAAAATTTGTCTCTTGGCGGAAATAATACCGCAAATAATCATGCAGATCCTTTTACTCATACAGGTAACCTTGCAATTTTTAAGTGGATTTGTTACTTCTTGACCTCAATGATTTACTCTGTTAGGCAATGCAACTTGTTTTAAAGTCATGTATGTGCTATTATCATTTTAGCACTTTTAACTTATTCTTTCAGAGCTGACACCCGAACAGCAAAAGACTTTAATTGACATACGACGTCGAAAAACAGAATTACTTTTGGAAATACAGGTTAGTACATAAAAACTATTGTTGTTATCAACATAAATCTGAATGATATTATGAAAAAAGGTGTGTCATTTTGAGTACACATTAACAGTAAGTTCTGTAACAATATCAATATAAAACTATATGTTGTCTTTCATAACATGATAAGCTTTTCCATATTCTTAATATGTAATAAGAACAAATTTTCTCCTACATATGATATATCAGTTATATTTAAATAGAGATAATTTAAACACACATGTGTATATGAGTATAGAGCGTATAATAAAATTAAGGCTATAATCTATATGGATAGTGTTTTATGGACTAATATATTACAATTAAATAACTTTTTGTGTCTTTGTTTATAGATTACTAAGCAATATATTTTAAAATGTTCTATGTTCAAAGATAAATTTCTGATGAGTTTGTTTGTGACTTCCTGAAACCATTTGTGTAATTCCAACCTGCATTATTTTAGTTACAGTGATGATTATCTTAGAATCCAGCAGAATGAGCTGAAATTGTGAATTACTAAATGTTACAGAACCAATCAATCAATCAAATCAAGAACTATTTATTGCACTTACTCAAATAATAATTGGTACAAAATAAGCATAATTGGGTATAAAATAATATAATAATACATAGTATAGTGCAAAGGCGGTCTATTGTTTTCAGTGATCCACAGTTAAATTTTTTAAGGCTAATCTTTAAACCACAGTGACTGACAATATTTTATGGAATATATAAATTTTATGGAACAAATAATTACTAAATATCTTCAATATTAACGTTTTCATGTTTCTACTTTAGAATAATCTTATTATATTTAAATTTAAATATCCTTTATTCAGGAAGACAAAAACAAGAATTATTAGCAATCACTTTTGAAGTTTTAAACAAATATATAACTACAACTGGCTTGGAAGGCAAATTTGCAAAAAAATTATAAATACATCACTTTATAAATGTTTTTATATTATATTGTTGATTTTACAATCTATTATATGATTAATAGACAGACTGTTTAAATCTAAAAATGATGAATGATGAATAATTTGTAAGTAATACTTGACATCAGAGATCATAACTAAAGCAGGATCTAAAAACAAAATTATAATTTTAAATTCATTAGTCACAGCTTTAGGTGATGCAAATTTAGATGATGGACAAACTTAAGATCGTAGATAATAGTATTATTTTAGTTTCCAGCGTCGATCTTTGTTTTGATATTCATTTTAAACATGCAATTGTTATATTTGTTGGTTTTTAGGGTATTCTAGTCATGGCTATATTGTTATAGGAAGAAAATAAATAAAACTGGTAAAAAACAGTTTAGTAGTCATTACCAGTCACAAAAAAAAATTAAATGGGACTGGAGATGATTTTATGTAAAGAATACATAAGAATATATATATATATATATATATATATTATATATATATATATATATATATATATATATATATATATATATATATATATATATATATATATATATATATATATATATATATATTATATATTTATTTAAATATAATATGTCAGTAATGGCATTATTAATATATTTAATAGAACTACAAATGTCACTGTAGATAGAAACCTCGCATGCCCTTGACAGGGACAAAAAGTCCTTTAAGGATTTTCGTAAACCGATAAATTCCGCCGGTCCTTTCATTCAATATATAGCAGAGCGCAGTGACGTAGGCCGTCAATGCTCGGCTTACTACGACCGAAAGAGAGGTATGTAGTTTAGCCAGTATTCCTATTCAGTACGCCAGGCAGTTACTGTCGGGCCGTGATACAGATATGTCGTATGCATTTTCTGTTAGTTAAAAAGTGATCAAAATTCGCGGTATTTGTAAGTTTTATAAAAATATTGTAAAAATACGCGAAGTGACCTTACTGTTAGGGTGTGTTTACACATAGTGTAGTGTTATTTTTGTTATTGCGTATTTACTGATAAGGCTGATAAGTGTAAATTGCTATGACTAACTCGCCGTCGTCATATTTTGTCTTTGATTGTGTTGGTCAATATGAAAAAGGGACTTGACCAAAATGTGGAGATTACGATATTTGTTTTGATTATCACGCATACTTTATTTAAACATATAGCTTAATTTATTTCAGCACCTGGCTTTCAGTCTTGTTAACCTTCATGCTTTAATGGAACTAATCTTTTGAAATTTGAGTAAATAAAAAAAGTATTCTATCTATAATTCTAATTGTTCTTTAACAATATTTGTGGTAAGCAGTTGCTGTATCGTGTATTATAATAAATTAACATTGTATTAAGCATATATATATATGTAATATTGAATTTTATTTTCTTATATATAACTGAATTAGTATATAGTTTCTCATCGAGTTATTCTCGTTGTAGTTATTCCATTATCCCTTATTAGACATAAGTATGTATGTATTTAATAATTTTAATTAATTGCAAAACATTTATTTAACCATCTACGTTGTCAAGCATGAGTCATATACTCGTAGCATGGCGGTACATGTACATCATGCATTACAATTTATAATGTAGACATTTTGTCAGTGCCCTTATCTTGTGTTAAGTCCATTAAGTTTTTCTTCACGTGATTATTATTCTGCATTTTCACAAATTTAAAGATTTTATATATGCAAATATTGTATTATTGATACTTTCAATCAGTATGTATTCTTATTCAATACCACATTGTTAAATAGTAGGCATAATATGTGATAAATTAAATAACATTCTTGTAACATACCCCTATTAACTTCAAACAGAATTTTCGACATTTGGTTAAAGCGCATTTACGTTTGAGTCATTATTTGATATTTATTAAATGTGTTATGTAGGGGTTTTTGTAAGTGGACAATGTACGCGATTCATCACTGTTATCAAGTTTCCTCCGACTGTTTCCGTACTGGCAGCAGTGATAGTAACAACTGACACACAATAATATAAAATAAAAATATAAACTATTTGTTTAAATTGAGTTGTAAATATGTTGTTATTGTTATATATTCATTGTTAGTATATATACATTTTGATAGTAAACTACATACATATTAACTAAAAGAAAATAGACAAAATATAACTATGATTGATAAATATAGCTATATTTAGAACATTTTGATAAAATATATAAACGCATGTTATAAAAATAGCAGAGATAAATATCAATCTAGAGAAGATTGTCGCAGGCGTAACCACGAATGATAATAATCTACGTATAGTTGTCACGTTGCCAAACTCGGCGCCCGCGCCTCTCTTCAGTCGAGTGCGTTCCTTAGAGGGAAGTGTATGGCGCGCGATGTGTTTGCATGTTCGGCTGCTGTGCGGTGCGCTCTGGTGGCCGTTGCGGATGCGCTGCGCCCGCGCCGCGCGCACATATGACGACGATTATGATCAGGTGTGTTAGATCACGGCTCTTGCTTTCAAATGCACTATGAAACGTATGTCGTATAACTTCACTTGTATTTTGGTAATAAAGATAGATGTCGACGAGTCTTATCATGTCTTAATAATATAGTCAAGCACTTTTCACTTAATCTGCTTTTTTATGCCAGTTTATTTATCGATAATGCTTCTAGGTTTGTGTGACTCAGCTTCGCTAGTATAGACTTATTATTGAGTGTCAGGTCCACGTTGTGGAATTTTGTGATGTGCGTTGTGTGTTAGTGCTCCTCGAGTTATGTTTATCAAGGCCGCGCCCGTGGCTACTGAAGAGGAGCGTCGTGGTTCAGTGTCAAATTGGTTTTCGTCTTTGAGACGTGGAGGCAGGCGCAAACGGGAAGATAATAGCGTTCCGACGGGTTATGGATCATTAGGCAGAAGGAAGGATGGTGGGCAGACGCGCGGCAAGACAAGATCGGCCTGGGACCTTACCACCGTCACTAGACTGGTCTGTATAATGAATAAATTCATTATCTTTTAGTGAAAGGTATTTTCAAATGTACACCACTGGTCACAACACAATTTTGGCATTAATCCAAATGCGCTGGATCGATCTCGCTTTTGAGTCTGCGTGTGAAACGATTGCCGCATAAGTTCAGAGATTTTATTTTATTATTATCTTGCCCTACGTCACTAAAAGTTCAAATCCAAACTCTTTCTGGTGCCCAGTCTTCAATATATGTAATATAAATTCTTTACGTTTAAAATTTAAAATAAAATTCGCAGGTAGATCGAAAAAATAATGTTTACAATTATTATTATAAGACTTGTAAATATCCCAATTTGTAATTTCTGCGTTATAAAATGCACATCATTGCTCAATCTTAAGCCAATTAATCTATACTAGTTTGAATAATAAAGTCAATTAGAATTATATTTAATTTTAAAATTAAATAATTTTTTACACGAATAAGACATTCAGACACTTGTTGCAAAAAAAAAGTATTGAGCTTATAGAGTTGTATATTAAGGACAATAACTATTATTATTAATTATAATTAATCATATTTAGGAGACATAAGGTAGGTAGTTATTTAAAAAAAGCAATTTCACATATTACGAGAGTTTTATGGACAAATTCTAAGGGAACTTGCTTTTTGTTATTCCATTTCTATCTATATCTATAGTATTCTTTAATAATATTATAATTTTACACACATACATAATTTGCACGACAGACGCGTACACTGGCTGTTTAAAGAAGGCTATTGTTTTGTTTTCTGTTTAGCAACGGCGCCGCCTGTACGAAAGTATCCGCATTGATTGCGGTCGCCAATCGTGACTCACGTCATTTGTTTTTCAAAGCAGACGCGAACTTGTGTAGAGTGCCATACACTACACGCTACATGAAAAGAACGACTTTTATGTTTAAACTTATTTACTCTTCTTGCTTTAGGCTTTTAAAACAGATTAATAAATTGGTCTTGCTCGTAAAATAGACTCTACAACTACAACATATATTTATTTTACATGTATGTCGGTATTTTTATATGTGATTGATATCTATTTGAATTAACCTTAGAAAATAACAATGTGCCATTCATATATTATATACAAATTAGTCTAAATACTTAAAACAAAAAAGCAGATTACTTTGAGAGCACGTTTCATATTCTTCGTATTGATAGTATACGCTAATCTAACGAAATTACTCACTCTGGGTTTCCCAAATGTGTCATTAAAAAAATTTTAGATTTCAGAGAGCAATGTTAATTTCTCTATAGAAATGTGTAAATAATACAGAAACGTAATGAAAAATTAATTTGTCGCTAATGAATATCTTTTCATATACATATGCGTCATTTCCCTTTGTGTTGGTTTGCTTTGAATTTACTTTAAAAATTCATATGTGGTCTAGTTTATTCCATTCGCACACTGTTAAAGGAGGACGTTGTCGCAAAATATGATTGTTTCATTTCGAAAAGATTTGCAGCTCAAAAATCCGTTTGCTATGAAAGATTACTGCCCTACATATGTTAATATTATTATCTACTTAATATAATGTTGTTATAGTACCCAAGGATCATTTTTTAAACACACTCAGATATAACAATAGGCTATTAGTTCTATTGCTTTAGGTATAACAACTGGATAATTAAATATTTATATAGTAATGAACTTAATTACTAATAGCTGCTTGGCTATTACAGCCTCTTTATAATATCCATAATTTAACTAATGTTAATGTTAAATAAATATATACCCATATAGTCTTTCGTAATGTTTAACAGTTTTTGAGTTATGAAAATGAAATTCGTAAATGGAAATTGTAGTGTGTTTAATGAAAGTGTAATATAGAATAATGTCAACTAGTTATATGTTGCGACAGTGACTTGACCTCTTACTCATTGTTGTGCTAATCAAAAATATGTATTAACTCGTAGTGCCAAGGATGATACTTCTTTATCACCTGTATGTGAATTGCAAATGTTCCTACTCTCCAATGCTCTATATTTAGGTGTGTATCCTAATTACAGCTTATGTTAAATTATGGTAATGCTTTTAACTTAACTTGTAACTAAAAGTTTATATTTAGAGGTTTCCATATCTACTTACAATATATTTTCGCTTCAGACTAGTACAAAAATATGGAAATTTATTTATATGAGGAGTTGGTATTCTTTGTTTGTTAGTTGCAAGTATTTTTACCATTAAAACTTGGAGTTACGTTTACATTTTAGGATTTTTGCCAATGTTATTAACAGACTTTGCCAGGTTTTCTTTACTGAGCGTGGGCTCGCAGCCAAGGGTCATTTGCCTGTTTGCTGAATTAATTCATATAAGCAACCTGTATTGATAAAATTTTTATTTAGAGTTTCAGTAAAAACATTATACTATTTAAATAGTTAAAGAAGTTCTCATTACAATCTTAAACCAACTTCAGAAATAGGGAGGTTCTATGTTTGACATGCATATTATATATCTTTTTATGTATGTCCCTTGATTTCTCACTCATTTGTGAACCAATTTGAATAATTCCTTTTGTTATTTGAAACAACATTCTTCCTTGGTGGTCCCATATATTATCTCCTTCAATTTACCTGGAATTCCATCATCAGATCCTGACATATTGATAATGATCAATATATATATATATATATATATATATATATATATATATATATATATATATATATATATATATATATATATATATATATATATATATATATAAACATCACAAAAACCAAAGATCTTATCAGTAAAATGTAGTTGATATCGGCGCCACCTAAAGGTAGAATTTGATAGATAACTATTAAATACACCAAACAAAACCAAATACCAATAAACCAATTTTTAATTAGTACCCAAACTGGCACTGACTCCAAGAATAACGGATTGTCAATACTAAATAGTTACATATGTAATTAAAATATTATTTTTTATTTTTCAGGTTGTGTTACGTTTGTATATATAGCTTGGTATAATTTATATGTCAGTTAAATTTTTTGGTTAAAATTATTCTTTTCACACTAGCGTTTTGGAATTTCCGTTTTTATGTGACTTGTCTTATAGTTTGCTGATTTTCCTTGTGGAGCTCAATAAATCCAACAAATTACCTGTAAGCGGAATTGTGAATGTGCTCCAAGCTGATTGCTTGTGAGCGGGGAGGTGCTTTGACCTTGCCGGGGAAAGGGGGATTTACGTACGTACAGCACGGTCACCGACTTGCCAAACGAGTTAGCTTGCATTGCTTCATAATGAGTTGTACTAGACTTAGACGGTTTTAATATTGCGTTAAGAATATTATAAATGTAAATATATAGTACTCACGTACTTAATAAATATTGCATATAAAAGATCTCTCTTTTTTTTCTCTGTAATGTACATTTTTTGTATATTTTATCAAGCAACTTTCATATTGAAAATACGTAAGCAAATATATAAATACATTATATAAAGAACATATTAAATTAACACATCAGTACGTGAACTAACCATGTTGGAAATAAAAATTATTGTGGTTGACATTACTAAAATCTGAATGCTTTATTGGATTAATTATATCTATATTGTTAGTGATTACTTATTTTGTTCAAGACAATTTTACCAAAAACGTAGAACAACTACAAGTGTAAGACAAGCTATTCCTTAAACCTTTTTCATGTACGTTTTAACGTTTTAAAGAAATCCTTTTTAATATAAGTTAGTAATGATAATTGTTCATCCGGTGTCTGGTTAATATGTAAAGGAATTCTATGAAATGTTCATTATTTATATTATTTCTTTAAACCTACGCTAACCATTTCACCCTTGTGTCATTATTAGTTACCTATTTTTAGATAGACAGAAAACATACATTGGCTTATAAGGAGTTGTGACACAAGTGTTTCGGCATGTTTTATGTCAATACATTCTGTTTTATGCATGTTTTGTAAATTTTGATAACTAAAAATAAACAATATTTATAAACACGTATTTATACTGGAAAACAACTAAACTATTAAAATTTTTGGACTCGTTTTATAATTGTAAAATGTTGATCTTTGGCGTTAAGTATTTTGGTTTAATTTAAAAACAGGTTATCTTTACCGTTATAACTTATGAATAAATGGATAAGACGATATAGGTACGACGTTTTGCTAAAAACAATGTGTTTATATCATGCGTTTAAATTTAATTATGAGGGTGACTTTCCTCGTTTTAATACAATTTTCATTTACGATATAAGTTCTTTAGTAGTCATTTAATTTATTGTGTAAGTATAATATGTTACTAATGACAGTATAAACCGAAATTTAAACTAAATTTAAAAACTGTAAGTAACCTTGTTGTTATGTTTTGAATTAATTGCTTAAAAATGTGGACGCATAATGTCGTGAGAAAAAATGTTCATAGACTGGATTGTAGAACACATGTCGCCTCAAATGAGACATATTAACGCTCATTGTAGTTAGTAATCAATAGTTTCTGAGAATTATGTTTAACATTCTTATTGTATGATGTCAAAGAGCTGCTGACTTGATCAATTCGGAATCAGTTAGATCTGTTAACCATTCTGTAAACTGGTAACATTAAAATTACAATATGTGTGGTAGTGGTATTAAAGTAAAGTAACGGTCACGGTCACTTGGTATCTTCTTTTATAACTCGCCACATGGCTTTACTAGACTACTTTAAAATATAACCAAAGTGCTATTCGTTTATACGAGCGTTATATATTATACATTAATTAATTGTTTTAATAGAGACATGTGCTTAAAACATAAGCCGTTAGGTTTCACCTGCTATGATGGCATTTCATGCAGCGTTAGAGTATTTAAAAAAAAATTGTCCCTAATCAAAACACCTGCTTTTTATTTATGGTTTTTTGTCTGACTATAGACGTCTAGTCTCTTAATATTTTTCTACAATATGGATTTAAATTTTAAAACATTATTTGATAATTTATTAATTACTACTACTATAACTTATTATCATTGTTTTTATATTGATTAACTACGATAATAATAATAACATATAGTATATAAAAAGTGCTTACCTATACCACAAGAATCCTATGTTGTATGCCCAACAATTTAGGCTGTTTATTCATAATAATATCAAATTGTACGTCGATGTGTTTTAGAGGGCTATATGAAATGTCTGTGTGCTTTGTTAAATGTTTTATATTTCTAAAATACGCGTTTGTATTATATTAAACGTTTCGAATTTCAATAGGGCTGGGACGTCAATGACGATGGTTCAATTTGTGGGGGCGATGCCCGATGCTTTACATAAGTACCACGCGCCACCGCTCCCATACCGACAGTCTCATTAGCTCCCTCCGCAATTATTTTTACTCTTATTGCGTCTGCTTAGCAGTTCACTGGGCAGAGCTAATAGCAATCTAAATAGACTATTATATTAAATATATAAGATAGTGTTTAAATAATAGCCTAATTAAACCTAGACAGTATAACATGTTCAAATATATGTGTCATATATGTTCTGATATAAAAAGTATTAACATTACCTATCCTTATTACTTATACTGTTAAAGCATTACCTATATGACCGCCACATTTCTACCTTTGGCTAGCAGCCAGTCACACAATCATTATTCACTTACGCACAGCTCATCTGTGTAAAGCAAATATCTTTCTCAGAAGCACATTCTCTGCGCTCGGCGACCGCCACTCTTGGCCGGAAATACGAACCCATTGTTTATAGTGTTTGTTTCGTTTTGTTTAGGTACATATTGCAGTTAGTAATTGTTATATAAATGGACGTTTGTATTTTTCTCGAATACGCTATAAACTTGACGAGTTTTAGATATATATTTTTAATGGAGTATTCCAAATAATTTTATGTAAATCATTTTCTAAAATATCGCTACTTAGTAAAAGTTAAGATAACAAAATATTATAACATTCGACAAATAATTTATAATATCGTATTGATAAAAATTTCAAAGTGAAATGTACTTAGTTTATTTTGTTATAACATTGATAAAATAATTAAGAATATAAAAATATTTTTTTGTTTCGTATTCTGTTTATTAAAATGTCAAAAAATAATTTTATTCTCATGTGTGAGAATATCTGAGGGCACAAGTGAATGTGCGGGTCAAGAATGCAGTGACAAGCAGCCAATCGCGGTCGAGAGGTCGGTCATCGGTGTGTATCAATAGATGATATGATCATAAATTTAAAATAAGGGTAGGGTCATATTATAATTTATTGAGGTTGTAAAGAAATATTGTTTATTAAAAAAATATTTACAATTAGTAAACTAAGAAATATTTTCTAATAATTTCTTAACCTTAAATTTTTTCTGTCCGCTTTATCTTTAAAGTGACGTGGTATAAACAGGCGTACAACTATAATTTGAATTAACCTATATGCTTTCAAAGCTCTGTCTCATCTTAAGTAGACTATTATTATTACTCTTACGCAAAATTAGTCACAGTATCTCTATATTCAAGTGCTTGCGTGTTTCCCTTAAAGTGGACATTGCCAAATAACTACCACAATCAGTTACTCCTATCTTTGTCACATACAACGGACATTGCTCATAACTGATATAAACAAATATTATTTGTAAAAAAGGTTTCCAGCTAGGTCTTGGTGAATCTATTACTAGCTCATACTAGTTGGTATTATGTTGTATATATATTACATAAAATGTATTTTACAGATAAGCAAAATAAGACGTTAAAAAAACGTTACAGATCTATAAAACATAATTTATAATTATCTGACAATAGTTTCTGTCGCAATTCAGCGTCCTGACGTACAAATCTTCGTAATTAGAAAAAGAAAGATCATTTTCTGTCCATGAAAGCCAAAAAATCAGCGTAGCCTCATAGCCTCATAAATGGGAGTTTAAAATTCAAGTAGGAACTGGTATCTAATGTATAATTTGCGAGTATTTTGTTGTTGATGGTACTCAAATATATCCAGAGTGTACAAATTTCTAAATGAAAAAACTATTTTCTTGGCGTCACCGATAAAATGTTGGCAAACCTAGTGTTTAAACACTCAATTCTCAGCGTTTCTTCTGATTTTGGGACTGTATGTAAAGTGGACGAACTATACGTCTCATCAGAGAGAGAATATGAAAATAATTAATTCTAAAAAATAACTAATAAGACAGCTAAACGCTGTCCCGCACGCTAGTCTTAATTTTTTTTGTGAAATGTCTTTTATAGTGTTTAACAGGCTATGTCTGTTCTATAGGACATTCTGATATGTGAAATGTCGGTACAGTACTTGACAATTTCACTAAAAAGTGACGTTTGAAATAACTAGAGGTAGATATATATCTTAGTAATCTCTAACTTTATTTCTTAATTTATACTTAATGAAACGTAACATAGAAAAATGTCTTTCTCCTTAAAGGTGCCATAATGAAGTAATGCCAATTTAAGGGTTAAAGATGATTATTATAACATTTTAAATTATTACGTACTTATTATTATAGTTATTAATCACGTTACTACTTAATTGTTTAAGTTGCCAGTTAACTTCGCAATGTTAAGTTGTTTTTCTCGGTATACATATTTATTTACTTGAAGGTCAGATTCGACGTTGTCATACGATGAGGTTACCTATAAGCAAATTCTTTGCGAATTACTTCATCCTCTCGCTGTTTACTTTAGCAATATAATATTTCTATTGCTGTACTTCCTTGATTTAAACTGGTTTTTTAAATCTAACATTGGTAGTTATTAATTACTTTATTTATATTTGTATATACAATATAGCTTCTGATTTTTCTGCTATGTAAAGGAGAAATTGGAGTGTTATGTAACATTGCCAACAATCTGAATATTTTTGCCTATTTTTAAGTGATTCGTGTAGCTCAGGTAGTCTGCACTGCGTCAATACGCCATTGCTGAAATAAATACCTAAGAAGTATTTGTATATTTAAATAGAATAATCGGTTCCATATTTAATTTTACTGATGTATAAATGCTAGTATATCAATAAATATATATTAAATATATCAATAATATTATGTATATTAATATAACAGGAAATAAAACTGCGTCCTTTTTTATAGCTTGTAGGCATGGAAGCAACATTTTTTAATATAATATGACCATTATATATTTACGTAGGTACGAGTATGTAAAATCCTTCGAATTTTCAGTTCCGTTCCCAACACGCAATGTCTTAAAATTGGGCGGAAAGTGGTGTTTTAACACTAGGTTCCCTCTTCCTACCCTGCTATATGCGGGAAATATCCTGAAACTTATTTATTTATTTGTTGCAATACAAGTTTGTTACAATAAAAAAAATCACCACATTTACTAATTTAATAGTTTTTCTAAATCTGAACGTTATTAGTTTTTTTAAGCTGAAATTACACCTTTTACATAACGTCTTGTATTTGAACTAGCGACAAGTATATATCATAAGGATTCACATTGGATACCTCATTCTCACATTTATGTTTGTTTAATTGTCGCCGTCGCGTCGTTGACGTGGCTTATTTCTGGATTAAATTACAGATTTCAAAGTTAGTGCTCAAAGTATATGTAAATAATGTGGACTTGGAATTTATATTGCAATATTTAATGTGTATATAGATACTCATAAAAAGTTATTGTTTTTTGTCTTGAGCTCTTAAATTTCTATTGTTTATATTTAATTAATAAAAAATTTCACATTATTCAAAAGTTTTGACAAATTATTCTGACGTTCATCATCTCTATAACCTTTCACTATGCACTTGCACAAGGCGTTATTGTGTTTGTTCTTGGCCTCGTTTTCTGATGCGCGAATAATAAATACATGAATCGTGTAAGTGTAATACATTTGCTGTTTATGTAAACAACACAATTTGCATTACAATTCAATTCCATTTAAGAAAAACTAAAGAATTTACTTCTTCATCATACTTCATCGTCACCAGAAATTTTATAACGTTTGTAAATGCTGCTAGATAAATATCATAGTTCATCCTAAAATGGCTGCTCTAATAATATAAGAGTTGGCAGTAGGGCAGAAAACGTCTGTGGCACACGTAAATATCACTAGGGCGAAAGTATATTTTTAGTTAAAATGTCTGCCATTGTATCTTATTGTACCAAATTTACCATTTGTTAAAATTTCTCGCCATGGTGGCTACAATTACACGTCACTCAATCTTTTAATCTTTCTTTTTTCATTAAAACAAATCATAAATATTTAGTGAAAGTTTCTCAATATTTTTTATTTTACAGTTAAATCTTGTACACATTGTAAACTGCTAACAATTAAAATTTTACGGCAACGGTTAAGGTTATGCTTGAGTTACTCAATCTGCACTTGTAGCAGGTATAGAAGTAGAAAAGAAGGGCCTAATATAATACAAAAACACGTTTTTGCCATTGTTAGTTGTATGTTAAAAATAATGAGATGTTGTTGAAAGCTTATAGACCGGCATGTTGCTATTATTATTAATAATTTATTATGGAAATTAAAAAAAAAAACTAAAAATTAAAAATCTTTATTGTCTTTCAAACAAAACTTAAACTAGGTTGCGCACTGACACCCACACTAGGATTCCCTGTGTTGTGGGTAATCAGAAATAAATAATGTATTAGATTACTACGTACAAAATATGAATCATTTCTTTATATTTTAACTCAATATAACGTTAGGCTAGAATTATTGTTAGTTACCAGATCACCTAAAACTTACAATAGTCAATACTGATTATCTTCTTCTATCTTCTTAAAATATAGTACAATGAAAAATATACATATCCGGCTGCGAAACTTAACATGGGGAAAGTGAATTAATAGGGGAAAGTCTCCAAGGATTCGCAAACTGGTTGAAATTGAATTGCGAAATGATTTCTATTCTATTGAGTAAAACTTAAGGATTTCACATAATGTTTGTCTGTTGTATAGTAACAGCAACGAGCACATACTTAAAACACTTGTACTATTTACTTACTACTTACTACTACTTCTAATAGACTTTAAAAATATTCTATATTATTTAAAGTTGTAAATAAATATTATCTTATACATAGTATTACCTTAAACCTTTTACAAATTGTTTTACTAACACCACATAACATAAACTTAATTAAATAATGACTTGTAATGCGGTTACCGATAGCTGGGCTGAACGAGCAAATCGTAACTACGGGCTGGCGAATAGATATTGTAGTTTGAATAACGTGATTGCCAATTGTACCTACTATTACTCTTGATAAAGATTTATGATGTTTTTAGTTAACCGAGTGTATACATTTGTAAATTGTTCGGGCTTAACAAAATTATATAATACATCAATATTTCATGTTTAAATTTCAATTTGTTTACTTTTGTGTATGGATTAGGCTTACGCTGTACTTACTATAATACTATTTTTACTAGTAGAGTATTGTGCTAGTGTGTAAGATTATAAATAAAATATACATTTTTTATCAATTATAAAATAGATATACAATTATAAAGTTTATATTTTAATTAATTTCTTCGATGGACGACTAATTTTGAAAGAAGTAATGAAGGATTGAATCCGTTACTAATTTACTTAATAGAATATTAAAAAAATACGATAAGCTTACAGCGAGAAATCATATTGTAATCTAAATACATATCACAAATATGAATTTCGCGATTAATAAAATGTATATTCGGAAATTACTTTTAAAATCATTTGGCTATGATTTGAAAAGTGAGTATTCAAGCTTCAAGCTTTACCCTAGCGGAGTGGGGTAGCGGGCCTATTTAAGCAAATATACAAAAAAATCTAAACAGTTCACCTTTCACTGAGTTTTCTCCAGTTATTCTTACGCACATTATGCGGAGAATGGCATAAATATTATAATACAACGAGCTTACAATATTTTATTTATCATAAATGTATAAATATGCAATCTATTGCTTTCATATATTGTCACTAGAAATCAGTTATACGCTCGATGCGTCTAGACGGGATAAAGCTTTCAAATTAAACGAATGTCTGTAAATTAATATCCGCGACGATATCGGTGTTACCAGAAAGTTTTCCGTTTTGATGTAGGTAAGTACTACGTTCATGTAAAAGACACCTATGTATAAACCTTTTCATTGATTATTGTTGTCAAAACTGACATTTAGAAACTTTAAATATGTGCACAATTGTGTATCTATATTTCACAAGCAAAAGAGTTTTAGTTACCTCGTCGTAACATTATGTTATTAATAATAATAATAATTTTCACGGTAAGATTTATTAATTCATGTTTTCATATATATTGCGTAATTTACGTTACTTTATGTTTCATGCTATCTGAGAAATTTCTACATAACTTGATCATTCGGCAATATTTATAATTATTGATGCTTTTTTATTTTTTATCGGTGAAAGTTTCGATATTTAGAATGTGCTTAGATAATAAAAATATATAACTTTGAATAGGAATAGGAAGTTGGAGTGAATTGATTTGATAACATATGTTTGCGGCCTACATACACTAACAAATTGAGTATCTTATATACAATTATCCCGATCTTATAATAATTATGTATTTATTATTTATTATAAAAGTTTTTCTAGCATGATAAACCAATCTACCCAAAGCGAAGCTAGCTTACTTACCCACTATTTTTCTGCAAAATTTCACGGCTTTAGGCGAAAAAGTGCAGCGTCTTGATTTTGATACTCTTTACCTAAGCTATATGTAAATAAAGATGTACCTAGAAGAAAACAGAAAAACAATTAAATCTCCTTAAGTGTTTTTGATATTTACAATATAGCGACATGTGATTAGATTAATATTCTCCACAATTATGAACTATATTCAATATAGTACATTTTCTAAAAGAAAGAGGATTAGTTCGTTTATGATCGAGATAGTTTTTGTCAACGTCTAGACAAGGAAGACCGGTATCATGTCTCTTGGGGAATGGGTTGCCGACCGCAAATTATGTTAGCGCGTCGCTAGACCGTAGCGTGCCACTTACTATGTATTGTAAGTTTTGCTGTGCTATAGTGTGTATTAATATGATGTTCTATATAATAATACAAGTGTTTGTTATGTACTTCGTATATGACTAGATTTTTCTTTAGTCCCAAAAATAAAGTATTACATCGTTGGCTTTAAAATAAATGGTAATATATCAGAAACCATCGCCTATTTTCGAAGTGTTAACGAATATTTGAATATGAAGTGAATATAAAAATTATTAAATAAAAATGCACGTAACGATTTTAAAGTGTCGCTAAACGGGTTTATAAAGATATAATATAATATTTTACTTAAAAATTGTAGTCTACCCAGCTCAAATTATATCGAATTACGAAATGCAATAGGAGTGTGTGAACACGCGAAGATTTTATAATTATTATACATGTAACGAGTTTCTAGAATATTTAAAATAAGGAGGCACAGTTGAATTAAATTTAAAACATGCGGCCTATCCATTATCCTCTTTTAGTAGTAAATGCAAAAAAGCAGTGTTCTTTTATACTATAGTATCCCATGTTCAAATGGGTTGTCTAGGCGTAATTTTAAAGAATGAGTTGTGGGCTGCTTTTTACTCTATCTATCTTCTCCATTATTTTCAGCACATTACTTTGATTGTAGTGCTGGCGAACATGGAACCTTTTTTGTGTATGTATTGTAGTTTGTAAAATGGGAATTTGGAATAAAAAATTGTCTAACATAAATAAAATAAAATAATTTTGCCTGTTAATCTTGAAAGTATGTTAAATTTTTTTGTTATAATGATTGTATAGGTGTTACTATGTTCACGATAGTTGGGGGTTCCAATGTCATTCACAAAAACATCAATGTATGTAATACACACACAAAAATACTTAAATTAAAGCAAATAGTGTAATTTGTATCAGTTTATCGGCTGTATATTTAGATTTTAAATTTAAACTTAGCTGTGTAAAAATAAAACGTTCATAACATTTTTAACTGTAAGTAGTGTTATTGAAAGTTTTCATTACTTTTCAGTCGATTAAGCCTCGTTTGTATTCAGAGTATAAAAGAGGCAGGAAATATACAAAGGCTTAGCAAAAACAAAGCCTTTTCATTAAGAATTAAAACCTAGAGTCATTTAACATGTGCTTATATTTATCTGAAAATTTTATATTCTTCTTTCTTTTGTTACCTACTTACTGTATATACGATATATTAGATGAACCTATCTCTGGTTTGTGGATGATTTGTTGTCAATATTATTCTAATCGTATATTTATGTATGACACTTTAGTTCAAAGTCTTTTTTCTTTATACCTGGAATATTTTTTTACATTATGCATTCGCTTCTTTTTTGTAATATGTATAAATTACAATTCAATAAATTTGTAGTTTACCTTGTCACTGATTGATTCAATAAATTATTAAATCTGTCACAATTTGTGTCTAAGCTGCATTTGCTAAACGGAAGGTATCCAATCCTTTTATAGTTTATATATATATATATATATATATATATATATATATATATATATATATATATATATATATATATATATATATATATATATATATATATATATATATATATATATAAAGTTTATTATAAACTTGGCGCAAACGTAAATTCATTATTATTATTTACGAGTAGCTTTATTTTTTAAGAAAAATGTAGGACAAATGTATTTATTAAAATAAATTTTCATATATATTAAATATATTTTTCTTTCTTTTCAGCAACTCAAAGATGAGTTGGGTGAGGTGGTCGCCGAATTGGAGGCCCTCGACGGGCAGGAGGAGTGTAAACAGAATAGTAAGGCCAAACAGATGAGCATAGGAAGGAAAAAATTTAACATGGATCCTAAAAAAGGTAAATAATCAATTTTTTTACTTTCACATCGGGAACAACTACGATATAATTATTTCCATATAAACGTTTTAAAATCATTTGTATAGTCGCATATAGAAATAATTCTTCGGGCTATTGTTACATGAATCTTCCATGGAATAGTATACATAATGACCTCGCTGCAATTGCAGTGTTTGCATCATAGCAGGTGCGCCATTCTCACGGATGGGATGGTTATGGCTCGCATTGTTGACATTTACAGTAAATCAAGTACACCATTGCTATCATAGTATTTTTATGTCAGAACATTTTACATTTTGCGAGATAATTAGAAAGTTTTGACCTAAACGCCCTGTACTCATTTTATTTTTTTTAAATATTACTTATTAGGATTTGAAAGAAAAGTAACTGAAATAATTATTAATATAAATGCAATCTGATATCGTTATGGTTCATTATTTGCATTGTAATTATTTTATTAAAATATCTTAAGCATTAAGATTTTGATTTTAAACTGAGTATCGTTGACACTATTAGCTTCTCTTTGATGAAAGTATCCTTGACATAACTGAACTCTTCAATTGACGAGTACCATCCACGCGCCAAAGAGTATCGATCACAACCGGCAAAATATAGCGATCACACACTAGCTTTCGTAGTTTTAGTTTTAAATGTATAATATTTGTTGATGATATTTGTTACATTATTTTAAAAATATTTAATTTATTAAATTCTTATTACTTTATTTTAGTATTTATAACTTTATTTTAATTCACGATAGTAATATACTTATGAAAAACTTAAAAAAAAAATCTAAACATTTTTTGTGAGTCTCTAATGATTTCGTTTTAAAGTAGGTCTCGAGTGGGTTTAAGGAAAAACGCTAGTCTCTCACAATGCTTTGAATGAACTATCTGTCGTCAGATTGAGGTCAGATGTATGTTGCATTCAGCTTTTTATAGTGCGCACATGAATACAGTTAAAATTACTATTATATTATATTTTAATCTATTATCTATATTTTAATATTTTAAATTTTTGTAATACTTAATTTTTAAATACTTACAGTATATTTTATAAAAAGAAAATAAAATAAAATATGTCAGTTTTATCTTTATATTTCATGTTAGTTTTATAGTAGTAGTTATTTTTTTTATACAAATATAGTGTTACCACTGTAATTATTCTTCAAGTACAAATAAATCAGTGTATATTGAGGTATTTGCGTGAGAATAATGTTTGCACTGAGCAATATATGAGAAAAAAGTAATAACGCTGGTTAATGTTCTTTTTAAATTTCATTTCAACAAGCGTAAACAATGTTCTTGTCTATCTCATTACCCATACCAATCCATCATTGTCACTATACGTTTTTATAATGAAAATTATAAAAGTAACATCACATTGTGCTTTATGTTCTTTTTAGACGAGACATATTGTAAACAGTTGCTTTATAAAAAACTTTATTAAATATTTTTATAATAAAATAATATAATATGTTTGGGGTGCGTCTGACTTTGCTGAAATTTCTTTGTGGAGGCGTATGACGTCAGTAAGAAGCACTGTTTATGGAACCCGTGACGTCAAACAGATAAAGTTTTACAAGCCCTTACAAAGTGTCTGTTATCTTTATACTTGAATTTTAACCCAAATAAATTTTCAACGCCAATATAAACTTTAACTTCATATTTTCTTAATTTTAGGAAAATAACATAAAAAGTTTATCATTAAAAATTTATATAGCAAAATGCCCCACAAAGCTTTAAGCAGTCTAATCTCATGTCTTTATTAAATAATTTTTAAAAATACTACCTTACAAACAACCAATTCAATATTCAAGGGATGTTTAAAATTCCCGTCTATATTAAATATTAATAATAATAATAATACTATATTAAATATTGAAGCTTAGGTATAAATGGAAAATAAATCAAATTTTACATTTTTTTTCTAGGTATTGAATACCTCTACGAAAATGGACTTCTACAAAGGACACCCGAAGACGTTGCACAATTTTTACACAAAGGCGAGGGACTAAGTAAAACAGCAATAGGCGACTATCTCGGCGAAAGGTCGGATTTCAATGAAGCAGTGCTTAGAGCTTTTGTGGAATTACATGATTTCACGGACTTAATACTTGTACAAGCCTTAAGGTATGTGTATTTCCCTCATTAAAATAAAGAAGAAAATGCTGACGTACTGGATATCTTCAGATCATATTTTAAATCAATTATAAAAGTCCAATGTACAACAACATATTAATAAGCTCATTAGATCCTTACAAAGTTTTGTTACAGTGATCTAACATTTTTAAAATTATTCTAATCTAATTAATCTAATCTAATTAAAGTTTATCCCACAGGCAATTCCTTTGGAGTTTTCGTCTTCCTGGCGAGGCACAGAAGATTGATCGTATGATGGAGAGTTTCGCCCAACGCTACTGCCAATTGAACCCGGACATATTTACTAATGCGGACACTTGTTACGTGTTAAGTTTCGCGATAATCATGCTCAACACGTCGTTACACAATCCCAGCGTGAAGGACAAACCCACGCCAGAACAGTTTGTGGCTATGAACCGCGGTATTAACAACGGTGGCGACCTACCTCAAGAGTTACTCTTGGTAAGTGAAAAGAAGTATTTTATTTATATTGATTTTAAATATTTATAACATTTATTATTCTTATGTGTACCATATATTTTTTGTAAGGATATGGATTATGTCTTCATTGTGAATTTTAATTTAATTTACACCAAGTATCCAAAAAAAATGTACCTTGACATAAGTCCGTCTATTTCGGGTACTAGGTATACATTAATATGTAAATAATAATTATAAACAAATATAAATATTGATTATATTTTACCTATTATAAGCTATTGAATTTGATCTGTATCAACCACATTATGATCTGAATTATTGCAAAAAATAATCTGCAATCCACTATAAGCATAAGCGTCTTACAGCTAATATGGCTTGCGAATATGCGTATGGTTCTTTATTCACTACAGGATGCTACTAGGAGTATTAAAAATAGTTGACGTTTTATTTTACCTTTGTGTTTTATTCCTTACTGTACAGGAATAACATAATTATGTTTTATATATGCAATAACGAGTTAAGGAGGAGGAGTTTTGTTTTTGTATTTTTTTTATAATAGTATAACTATTTGTAACATGTTTCATTGTCCGTTTATTTGCAATATTATCAGTTGTTACCGTTATATATCATTGAAGTATACAGACGACGTGTCCAGGTTGGAACATTAACGGTGTCAATACGTGATATTTATCAATGTATCTTACAGATACCAGGTACATATAAAGATAGCGGTTTGTTAGGTTGTGTGTACCTTCATTTATTTTAACGTATATTCAAGTTTATTTTGTCTAGCTTTGCTAACTATCCACTGAAAGTACCTATATAGACCTACCTATATAAACCTATATAAACCTATACGACGAACCTATATTGTAGAAACCTATACAGAAAAGCTTAAAAGACAAACTTAATTGTAGCTGTAACTTGTTGTCCCTCAAAAATGCGCATTAACGCTCACCTACACTCTTCAAGCTCCTTTATCTACTTAATCAATTTAAAATTATTCTCTTAGTGCCTTCGTAGTATGTTCTACAAAAAAAATTCATGATAAGAACTATCATGAATTTTTTCCGACCGAGATCTTTAAGCAAACTTTTTTTTCCTTTTGTTATCCTTTTGCTCCGCTGTACCGCTAACAAATTAACTTTAAACCTATTATTATATAAAAACTTGTGTACCTTAGTTACTCAAATATTTAAATAGACTTTTAGACATTTGTATTTACCTAATCTTTAATTATTTATTAATGACACACGACCAAATATTCCATTCATTATTCTATAATTATACAAATTTACATTGATACCCTTATGACCATCTATCAATCAATTATTAGCTGTAGGTAAATATATTAAAAATGTTTTAAACCTTTAAATAGCAATTTTATCTAATATATATAGACCAAGCTAATTATTGTAACCCAACCTTGTTTATTTTCATAAAGCATATAACCTATAATGACGCACTCCGATGCTCTAGAGATAGCGGTGTCAACATAACAACTTCTTATCAAACTGCTACCAAATATACAGACATCCCCACTCGGCTTACTTTGATAATAATATATAATTAGGTAATCAATTTATTATGTAAATAATTGGAAAACTCGACGCTAACATATGCACGTTGAAATTTGTGATTATAAAACTTTTTCTTTTAAAAGGTTTTTAAAAAGTTTTTGTCAGCCACGCTGTTTTGCCACGCTGAATCTCGCACATAACAGGGTTGGCAGGGAGAACCTACGTTTTGGACAGACTGTTCTTCATTTTCCGCCCAATTAGGAGACATTTTGCACATTGAGTGATAGAAATCAACGCCGTGTTTTGTCAGAACAAAGTTTTATATTGTTTTTGTAAGCACTTTTAAATTATTACGCACGAAAACACTAATTCTTCGATTTTATTACTTGTACTCGTACGATGATAATGTTAATGTGGCACAGTGTTCGCAACAAGTAGGTTGGTTATAGATAATACTGTAGTGCGATGATATTTATATTTTAAACCAAATTGTGTTTTTATTAAGCAATATTATGTTCTTGTGTTATTTGATTTAAATGTGAAAATATTTATGTTTTATTATAAATATTTTACAAATATATATATATATATATATATATATATATATATATATATATATATATATATATATATATATATATATATATATATATATATATATATATATATATCACATTTAAAATTTTTTACATTTAAAATATATATATTTGTAAAATATTTACTTGTATCTAAACAAAGTGTTCTTTTTACTTTTGTCGAATTTAACATTTATTTTATCTTATTTATAGTCTTTATACGAGTCGATAAAGACGGAGCCTTTCAAAATACCCGAGGACGACGGTAATGATCTCATGCATACTTTCTTCAATCCGGATAAGGAGGGTTGGCTATGGAAACAGGGGGGAAGGTAAATAAAATTTTTCGAAATCGTTTTTTTTACTAATATTATTATATTTTATCGAACGTTATTTAATTCAAATACATTTAAAATATATGTTTCAGTAAATGTAAATCTAATTCATTAGTAAAACCTCATTGATATGTGATGTATGATGTATATGATGTATTTAAACTGGACAGTCACATAATTTAAAAATTTGTAGTGTCTGTTGGAAGGAAAGTGCTCATATTAGGAAAAATATTGGTTACTTAATTCATTGACCTATTTGAATGTTTAATTCATTGGCATAAAACCTATGACCTCGTTTTTGCTATTTTTATTTACTATTAAATTTTCAGTAGAGTAAAGCATACTTGTGGCACCTTTTAAAAATGTCGTTATGAAAAGTTAATATTATTTCCTAGTATATAGACTCTTCACCTAATAAATGTAATATTATATTAAATTATATATTAATAATATTTTTCAGGTATAAGTCATGGAAAAGAAGATGGTTCATATTGAACGACAACTGTCTTTACTACTTCGAATACACAACAGATAAAGAACCAAGAGGCATCATTCCATTAGAAAATATATCGGTAAGTAGTTTTTTAGTTAAGAGTAATTAACAAGTTATTTGATATTGTAAAATTGTAATTTTTTATCAAAATCTATTTTGTTAAATACTAAACTCAGGTAATTCGATTTATTTTTTTTGTGCGAAACGTTTTATATTGTGTGTCCCTGTCCACATGTTTCTTTGGCTTGCTAAATAAACATGGCTTTTAGTATTTGCAAAAGCAATATTCGTAAGAGTTATTTTTAGTACTAAGTTTGTCATCCACTTACCATACCTTTTGCCCTCGTGTGTGTTTTTACGTATGACAAATTCTTATTTTCTACTTTCTATCCACTTAGGTAGGAACATTGCGTATTTAATTACCGAATCTAACTTCGCATTTTATTTTATAACACCAGAAAGTACTCATTCTGAAAATTAGCGTCACTTTTCTAGTTATATTTGTAGTTACTCTTTTTTATAAGTAAATAGTTTCTTTGGGATTTCACAGAAACGTTAATAATAGTAGTATTCATTAACAAATATTACTAGATAATTCATTAGCAAAATTATGGTTTTATTTAGATATTTATTAATTCCTATTACTAATATAATTAGTTAGTATTCGATCAACGTAATTAATAATATAATTAATGAAAGTAAGTTATTAGAAAAATAAATGTAAATACTTGTCTTAAGTGCATACTACTTAAACGTTACTCTCCTAATTAAATAATTTATATAACATAAATATGTAATTACAAAAATATCATGGTTTTACCTGTAGAAGGAATCTTCATACGTTTAAATAGAAAACCAAATAAATAGATTGTGTGCTCAATGAGTAGCGTAAATAATTTTATTAATTTGAAATACTTCAGCAAAAAAGCTAATTTAGTATATATTTAGTATAGATTTTATAAGTTTTTGAATATTATGGAAAGCTTATTCAATATATGTTACTAGCAATATACACCAAAGTTCTGTTCACGTAAACTTTACGAAAACAAATTCCAGGTGCGAGCAGCGAGTGACCGCCAGCGGCCGCACTGCCTGGAGCTGTACGCGAGCGGCGGCGCGGACCTCATCAAGGCGTGCAAGACCGACTCTGAGGGCAAAGTGGTGGAAGGCAAGCACACTGTGTACAGGTTTGTTGAATTTCACCGGCATGTTTATATTTAGTGTTTGACTGAAATAATCGTAAGCTTTGTTTTTGTGACAGCGGCTAGCGTATGACTGTAATCGCGATGGTTGTGGGTTCGATTAGCACTCGGAGGCAATCATTTTCATGATATATATTTCATTTCCGTAGTGGGGTACGAACCATCGTCTCGTTTACAGTCAGACGCTGCCCCACTACCTATAGATGATCTTAAAGCTACTTTTTTCTTTGATGATTCGTTCCTTAAATTATGCTTATTACAGACGAAAAATACGAAATTGATGTTATCTATATATCTATATAAATACGATTGGAGTAGCTGATTGTGATTTCAAAATAACTGAGATGTTTTGAGTGCACATAGTTAATTTACTCGTTACTAAAACATAAAACGACACCTTAAATTTTTGTCAATATGTCTGTCTTTCTGTTTGTCCTGGCTAATCTCTGGACAGGTAAACCGTTATAAAACTTTTAGTAAAAGATTAATAACACTTAGGCTTAACACTTTTCGAGGGTTTTTTTACCGATGCCGAAAACACGTCCGAGTACTTATCGCCCAGATAAAATATTGCATATAAAATATTTTATAGATAAAGTAATTTTAAAAGAAAAAATAAAATCATTTAAAGTATAATCCATGCATTTTAAATACAACAGTCAAGTAAGCGAGCCGCAAACAGATCGCTAGTAATAATTAAGAAATAGCAATGAAAGAAAAGTTCACGACAGTAGGCAAGGCTAAAGAGTTATACGGCCCCTGTAGCGTTTGGCGCTCCGGTTATCTCTGGCTACATGGCCCGCCCTTTATCCCTAATAAAGCGTGAACCTATGTTAAATTACTTAAGATCTTTAAGTTACTTTTGATTTTACATATTCTTTAATATTATTTTTATAGAATGTCGGCAGCTACAGCAGAGGAACGTGACGAATGGATCGAATGTCTACGTCGTTCTATTAGTCATAACCCCTTCTACGACATGCTCGCGCAACGTAAGAAGAAAGCTCAGCATAATCTCCACTCCGGCTCGCACTAGCACAGGCCAGCGCTTGACAGCGCCTGTCGGGACCTTCTAGAATGTACTAGCGCTCGCCATCTCATGTCAGCCGTCAATGTGAATGTGAATGAGGGTCATTATGATGCTTGCTTGCACGAATTATACAAAATGAATGTGTCAAAATGAGTATTTCTGAAGCTATCAATTTAATAATTATTTTTTGAATTTATAATTTAATTTAAATATCATTGATTAAAGCTTTGCTGACATGAGTTTGAGAGTTGTTATACAATAATCTTTTTACAAGCAATGTTTTTGAAGAAAACATTGACTAATTTACATAGGGCTTAACCAAAAACTAGGAACATTCACTCGTCTTCTATACAATTGTAATGACAAGTAGTCCAGAATTAAGAATTAGCAAAATTTAAGAACACCAATTTATTATTTATAGGAAGCTAGAACTTTTTGGAAATGTTTTAAACAATATGAAGTTTACAAGATATTAACAAACGTCAAGTGTTTTAATGTGTTTGTATTAATCAAAGCATATGTATATATAAAACAGTGACAGCTAGTATGAAACAATTACATAGTTCTAAGCGGGTATTCAAAATATTGCATCCTTATAGTCAAATATGTTGAGAAAGTTGTATTATTAATAAATTATTTGTTGAAAATGACTAAAGGTAATAATATTAATTGTAATACGACGAATAATATTTACGTAAGCAAGAAAACATCTGTAGTATTCATTAAAGCGTCTATGATTCAAAACCATTTCTTTTTGTTACATGTCAGAAACAATTTTTGCATATTTTACATTATTTACGGAACTATGCTTTGGATTTAAAGCTTGTAGCATTGTAGTTATAAATAATTTTTTTGTTATTTATAGTTATAATGCCAAAACCCTCAATCATTACCTACCCTTTTTAACATATTATAGTGTACCAAATATTTATCATCTGTATTAAAACATTTTAAAGGAAGCCATAACATGACAAAACATTTTAAAAGTGTATACAGTTGTTCACATTTGTGTAAAATTGATTTTTACAAAGTGACACAAAATTATTGTAAAATTAGTTATTATAATCATATTTTAAATTAATTATTATTTTTAAATGTGCCTGGTTTTATATATTTGGCCTTTACGACACGTAGTTTAAAAACCTCAATTCTGAAAATTAATAATCATTGATAGGTATTATATAGTAAGCTGCAAAAACATTGTATTAGTTATTGAGTTATATTGTTATTGCAGATACATTTATATGACTATATTTAGATTCATTTATTTAAATGAATAAATTAACAGTTCTGAAACTGTTGCTATGAAAATATAGTGTTGGTGAAGATCACATTCCTAACATATTTTAAAAAGTCATGGCAATTTGTTAAGAATGTGTGTTTAGGAAATTTGCTTTATGTTTTTAATTTTCATCCGAAGCCTCAAAAAAACAACACTAATAAGTACTTCATGGTAATTTTGATCTTCACGCTCAAAATGTATATTTTATAAGTTTTATTTTGCCTCTAATTTTGTAATAGTAAACAATTAACTAACAGTCATGCGTAATACACTGTAGCGACAGTAAATTATGATTAATTGTGATATTTACAGCCATAATACATGTTGTAATTGTATATCAATATGAACAATACAATACACATCATGAGTGATGAACTCATGATCGGCGATTGAAATATGTCCATGTAAATAACGAAAGCAAGACTGAGAATTAATGTATGAATACAGTGGTCTATCGTAGATTATATCATAAATAAAATATTTATATATTATTAAAATAGCGGATCTTATTCGGCCTCATTTCAAATAATCATTGATATCTATGAAATATAAAGCAAAACTGTCATCTATGGAGTTATATATACATTATGATATAATGTATGAAAGGCTAATATATAACCGCCCTATTAACGAAATTATTTGCAATTTTGTAATTGATTTTTGTTGATGTATATTATTATATTTCAAATAGCTAGGATTTACAAATTTATTGATTGCTTTTCGTTGCTTTGACAATAATTTTTTTAATACAATGGTTTCTCAAAAGTTGAAACTAGTATGATATATAATGTTAAATTAATTATACATGTTAATTAATATATTCACTAGTGGAAATTTGTATTTATTTAAAGTATTACGTGATGTATGATAAAGTTAGTTTAAAGTTAGTTTAACAGTAGCATAGTGTATTATAGATATCGTAAATTTTATGATGTAAATATGGCTTTATAGAATTAAGAGAGAGAAGAGGTTGGTAAGATATAAATATTATTTAATTATATAACCCGACTATAGGCCTTGCCATTTTTGTTTTTAATGAGGTCTACATTAAAAATAAAAAAGCAAGACTACAATAGAAATGAGATGGAAAACAAAATCATGTTATTATTTTTCCATATCCCATTGCACTTGAGTGGAAATTCGCCATATACTTAATTTTATATTCTTTTTTTTCTATACAATTTTTATTGGTATAAATAACACCATATATTAATAAAAGGCAATAATATAGCAAATTGCCTGGGTGTCGATGGGAATGTTATGAATAATAATAAAAAGTTTTGTTATACTAAATGTCAGATTTTATGATTATGCAGTAATTTGTTTACTAAATTGCGCCTTCCTTTCAGCATACTTCTATTAATTTTACATCTTTACTAGTTTTCTTGACTGTATTTTCCTTTACAATTAAAATTTACTTTTTAAAAACCTCACACATCAAAAACATACCTGATAAGTAATGATTAAATAATTTATGAATACTGGCTGTCTTTTAAATGTAATATTTATTAATTTATCAAATAATTTTTACTTAAGAACGTTTTGTTTAATACAAACGTTTAAACTAGTTATTGCACAATATTAACGTCAATTTAGTACCGATTGTAAATATTCATACACAAATGATTAATCTTAGCTTATATGCATATATATTAGGGAAAGGTGCCTAATGATCTGTAACTAGGTTAATTAAACTAGGTCATAGAGTTAAGCAGTGTACATTCGCGTCGAACATTAATTTATATCTAAATCTCAATATGTAGTGATTTACAATTGTGACAGCAGATGTGCATAATAATGGTGTTGTAAATAATTTTGTATGAAACAAATACATTATTATCATTATTTATCGACTTGTTTTTTCCCTATCCTACACAAGTGTTTTTATTATAATATATACTTGAGAAAATTGTCATATAACATATTATTATGAACAAACTGACAATATCAGATTACATTGTTCTTGGTTGCATATTGCTTCACTTCTTCTTTGACTTCAAAGCGATGAATTTATTATTTAAACACTTATTTAAAAGTTCAGTTTCTATTAAAATCATGTAAAGTATTTTTTTTAATTACATTATCTTATTGAGTTATTTCATATGTAACATATTCATAACAACGAGTTATAGACAAGATTATATCTACAATTTCTGGTACCTATTGATTATTGCATGAGCAATTATGTTCTATATCTTAATAAGTTATAGTTGCTCTAATGATATGAGAATAATAATTTCTTGCACCATAGTCTTATAGTTTATGAATAATAAATAGTGTTGCAAATAATAAAACGGATATTAAAAGTCACTATTAAATTTAATATTCATTTATCGAAACAGACAATAAATACCACATATAGAATTTTATAAATCTAATTCTAAATTTGCTAGCAATCTGATGTAGTCGCAGAAAGTGAACGTTAAAAGGATTATAATCTTGGATATTTAACATTTACTTGTAAATGTTATTAGTACTATAATATATTAGAATTGTGTTATATTACTTTTTTAACTTCAGAATTCAGATATATCTATGACCTCTGGCTATGAATTCGAAAAGACTAATTAGGTTCTTAGTGCTAACGATTTGTGTCAAAATTTATTTCTTCTTTCTCCAAAATTACGACTTTCGGAAAAATTATTCTCTTGCTAGGAAAGGATGTCGCTGAGCTCCTCCACTCATCACATATTATTTCGTATTCTGACACTTACTTCTCTCTGCAGGATACGGCTTAACGTAAAAAAAATACTTACACATATTTTTAAGATATTTTTATTAATATACCTGCATACATAACATCACGCTTTATCCTACGCGTGGTAGTCAGAGAGAACGGAGCTTCAATATACCTAAGTACCTATTTTGTTAGCATCACACCTATGCTGCCAACTTTGCAATTTGACTGTTAGAACATAACACTTATTTCTTTGTTATATAATCAGACCAGAATAAAATATCCACAAAGATATTCTTTCTTACCTATAAAATAATATTTATTTAATTAAGAATTGCTTAATTCCGGGTCATAAAGATAAATTAGCACTCAGTATATGAGCCTTGTACAAATTTATGAAAGAAACGTGTACAGATTTATTTAAACATCAACTTAATCATTTGTATATCACGTTGAGTAAACAGAAGCTAACGTGATTCACAATTAATGCGCTAAGGAGCTCGTTACACATATACTTATTTTAACAAACTTCTTTCGACCGTGACGTTCAAGTTGATTTCCTTTTCCGTTGTTGAAACGTACGTTGCGTAAACTCGCTGAAATAATTACTGAAAATTAATTATTGCAATTCTGTAATGTACTTACTATTTGCCCTTTGTACAATTTCAATATATTCTATCTTAAGCCCTTATAGTGACACAGTTAATTGAAATTATTCTTCAAATAGAATAAGGTGCTAGTGCCTAGGAATAATATGGACGGGTTTAAAAAATATAACAAAATACAAATATGGGCCAAGTGTGACTCGAACTGGCGCCCTGAGGGATCCGTAACAATTTAATGATTGTAGGTCAACGAGAATTTTTACTGCAATTTTTACCTATATAACTTGATAAACTTAATTTTGTGATCGAATGCACTAATATATGGGGCATTCCACGCCAAGCGGGCAGGTAGGAAAGGTCATGGTCTCCGATTTTGAAAATATTTTATTATGTTAGACCTATATATGTTCTCAACACAATCGCAAATATTTTTTTGTAATATACCGTTTAGTTCAGGAATTACACGCGTTCAAAGTCGTGGCGGGCTGTCGGACATGTACTTGTTCAAGTCCTACTATACGTATTAAAGAAGATATAAATATATAAACAAAGTAGTGGAATATCTTCCTCATAAAAGATTTTTAATTGAATTTAAGATATTAAAATATTTTTAAAATCGGAGACCATGACCTTTTTTACCTGTCCGCTTGGCGTGGAATGCCCCATATGACGCAGACATAATTTTGTAAGCTTTTTATTCTGTGTATTTCTATAAATTATGAATTCGTTTTAACTTTTCAAGTTTCGCCACTCAACACATCGTCGTGAGATGCGGAAAGCAGGGAACGAAATGTCTTAATAATAGGTTCGAAATTTCCTCTGCCTGCCCTATTTTGAGCTTGTTATAATATATTTTCAATATTAGTTTCTGAAAAAAAAAACTGTTGCCATGGCAAGAAATAGCATGGCTACATAACTTGTTTTTTCAATTTATCGGAGGTCTAAGTATTTCAACTTTTTATTAATTTACTATCAATATTTATTACGGCTATCATTATTATAATGTTCTTCAATATGATAAGCATAAAAAATATATATACATATAACGTTATATTGGTTACAGTAATCGAATAACATACAATATATTCTAGCTTATTTACTTGACGTAAGAAAATAAATAATTTATAGTCCATGCATTGGAAATAAGTGATTCATTTTACTACATATTCTTATATTAATAGTTATTATATGTATAATTGTATATGTAGTGCGCACATCGTAGAATTAACAACTTCATGATCTCATCAAGCATATCGTGAAATGGTTGTAATTCATGATAAGCACAATTAATCATTGAAACATGATGTGCGTTAATCAGAAAAGTTATAGCGCATCTTGGAATTATCGATTTATTTGACCAAATCGTAAATAATTTACATTTTTTACCGATAGAAGCGCTAGTAGCGTCTTTCTTGCATGGCAGCCGAATGTTATAACTAACTATAACTATAACTAATAATGTGCTACCGAGTGAGGAAGAAATTGTTCGGTCATTCGAAGTAAAACTTGTATGATAGCCAAAATATTATGTTCGCATTTTAAGCAAAATTCATCTATCTTTTAGCAAAGCCTATATGCGCTATTTCTTAAGTAGCCGATTACTGGTGCCAGCACGGTAGTAGTTTCAGAAACCTCAATAATCCAAATACATAAAATGACTAATTAAATGGATGTTGGACACTTGTATCAACATTACTTGTATATTCGAATTAACAAAAAACTGTACATGACTCAATTTGTAATAGAAAATTGTATATAGAAAATATATTTTAATAAGCTTATAAATCCATTATTTTGTAAGCAATGAAATGATGCAATAGAAAGACTGAACTGATAATCTGAAAACTATCTGTTAACTCGACATACTCTAGTGTGTGTATCTAATGTACATAGGAAATGGCAGCGAGTTTGTAGCGTCGCGATCTCATCTCTTATTTGGAAGATATCAAAGTTGCTATTATTCTATACACCTGTTTAAATCAAACATCTTCTTCTTATCTTTATATATGGCTTTTCGAGCGTGCCAGTGGAGCACAATTCACTTCGCCAATGTCACGTTGAATGGAGAACACACAAAGGAGAGTGTATGGTAAAAAAGAGATAATATTACAATCAAACATTAAACTACCTTTTGAACACTATTGTAGTCCATCGTGACTTGAAGACCTCGAATATGCGCAATACGCGTTAAAATTGTGTTATTTAAGTTTTGTAATGTTATATGTAAATGATGTAGGTATGTTTAAATTGTTGTGTATGTTTAAAGGAAAATTAAGAAAAAACATCTCAGGGCAAGACTTTTATTATAATCCTTAAGCCACGCTCATATGACCTAATGAACAAGTAGGCACCATGTGTTTTTATGTGCATATAGATTATACACCTAAACAGGTATTTGAATAAAATATGTATTTTAGTAAACATCATAGAACAATCTTCTAAGTGTTAGTAATGATTATGTAATGTATGTATGTAAGTGTTTTTACATATAAGGAAAAGCCTCTATGAACATGTTAATAGTCAAATAAATAGTTTTTTATGAAACATAATAGAGAGTAAGACTTTCAGTGCTTTTCGTTTTTATTAAATTTTCATGGAAGTTTTTTTATTTATATTTAATGCGTTGAAATTAGCAGAAACAGAGTCGCTTTAACAATTTTTGATATCGTATTTTTATACAATTGAGCTGCAAGTAAGTTAGTAGTGAAACAATGAAATTGCTATTTACTGAATCCTATATTTTGTTGATATGTTTCAGATATAATTCGATTCGATTATCTTCTCAAGTACAAGGGCTCATGCTATTTTATAAAATTAGAAATGAATACCTGTGTGGATTAATTGTATTTATACACGACGACTGCCACTTGACCTCTGTATACGTCAAGGTCTTCGTATTTAACACATTCGGTCCTTTAATTAAGTCCACGACATTCCTCATAGTATTAGTTCTATAAAGTAGTGGATGGTACTAACATCTAGGTATAACATTTTGTTATCCCTGTTTTGGAACAAACTTTTCATGGGAGCACCAGGTAGTGGGTCACCAATTAGAAATCCCAATATTAAATTTGTAAGACATTGTATTTTAACATATAGTTTTATTATCTACATATAGACAACTTACAGCATTATGTGAGAATACTTAATCGCGGTACCTTATAACGTATAAGAACGGGTCCCACTCAACTCAAATTGATTATTTGCTGACTAGACGGTGTCATACAGGCAGGGTGACCAACTGTAAGGTCATTCCCGGCGAAAGCCTGACGGCCCAACATCGCCTCCTTGTCATGGACTATAATGTTACCCCGAAAAAGAAAGTAGCCGAGAAACGCAAGCCTAGACTTAAGTGGTGGTTGTTGAATGGGCCGATGCAGACCGACTTCTTGGCGGAGGTGGAGAGTCAGAATCTACTGACTAGCACCGAGACCGCTCAGACTGCATGGGATCGAGCTCATTCAGCAATCATTGCGGCGGGCAAGCGAGTTCTTGGTGTTACTAAGGGTGGGCGTGTCATCGACAGGGAGACATGGTGGTGGAATGACCAGGTGCAGGGGTGATTCAGGAAAAGAAAGCTGCGTTTAAAGAATGGCAGCATTCCAACTCTCCTGAAGACAGACTGGAGTACAATGCAGCGAAACGGGCCAGCAAAAGAGCTGTAGCCAGAGCCCGCAGAGAAAGTTTGTCGCCATTGTACGATAAACTTGAAACTGTGGAGGGGCAGAAGCTCATATACAAACTGGCTCGTGCTCGAGATAAAGCGACGCAGGATATTACAAAATGTCTTTGCGTCAGAGATTCTCGGGGCACGTTGCTTTGTAGTCATGCCTCTGTGAAGGAGAGATGGAGAAGCTACTTAAGGAGCTGCTGAACACTCAGCAGTCTTGTAGTCTTCCTCCTGAATTATCTCCTAACCTCGGACTTGTTGCTCCAATAACCCGTGACGAAACTCGTAATTGTCTTCGACGCATGAAGAACGGAAAAAGCGGTAGGACCTGACGACATCCCAATCGAAGCGTGGAAATCGTTGGGCTCTCTTGGTGTGCTTATACTTACTGACCTGTTTAACCGTATCTTGAATACTGGAAAGATGCCACATCAGTGGCGGCAGAGCTTTATTATCCCTATTTACAAAGGAAGGGGCAGTGTTCAAGATTGCGGTAGTTATAGGGGCATTAAGATTATGAGCCACACCATGAAGCTCTTCGAGCGCATGATCGGCCTCAGGCTCCGCCAAGAATGTACTGTCTCTGAGTCTCAGTATGGGTTTCAACCAGGATCAGGCACTATGGATGCCATTTTTGCCCTCAGAACTTTGATGGAGGCTTACAGGGAAAAAAGGAGAGCTCTGCATGTGGCCTTTTTGGAACTGCAGAAGGCCTTTGACTGTGTGCCACGTCAGTGTATCTGGTGGGCATTGCGATCCAAGGGGATCCCTGAAGCCTATATTGAGGTTATCAGAGATATGTACAACGACTCCGCTTCAGTGGTTAGGACCGCTGTTGGCGACACCAAGCCCTTCCCGATTACAGTAGGGGTTCACCAGGGCTCAGCTCTTAGTCCGTTCTTATTCAATGTAGTGCTGGATACTGTCTCGGCTGACATCCAATGCCAGCCTCCGTGGCTGATGATGTATGCCGATGACATAGTACTTATCGATGAGAACCGACTGATGCTGGAGCGTAAAGTGAACGCCTGGAAGGGTGCGCTTGAAAACGGTGGTCTCAAACTGAATGTGTCGAAGACCGAGTACATGGCTTGTGGGAGCCCGGACTCGAGCACCATCCATATCGGGCCTGAGCCAGCCGTTAAGTCGGAGAAGTTCAGGTACCTTGGAGCCGTTATGCATGAGTCTGGAGGCATCGACCACGACATCCATGCCCGTATAAACGCTGCCTGGGCCAAATGGCGGGAGGTCACTGGTGTGGTCTGCGATAGCAGAATACCGCCCAAGCTCAAGGGACTGATATACAAGAGCATTATCCGACCTGTTCTTATATACGGCAGCGAATATTGGCCAACATTATCTCGGCACACTCAGGAGCTTCACGTCACGGAGATGAAGATGCTGAGATGGATGTGTGGCGTGACGCGGTCCGACCGCATACGCAACACATTCATTCGAGGTAGTCTTGGGGTCCGTGACGTAGTGGATAAGCTCCAAGAGCGTCGCCTGAGATGGTATGGCCATGTTATGCGCCGATCTGAGAACTATGTCGGAAGGAAGTGCCTTGACATGTCTGTCCCTGGAGATAGACCACCCGGACGCCCAAGGAAGCGATGGCTGGATGTCGTGACACAAGACATGAGAGCCAATAAATTATCCACTGAGGATGTTAAAGACCGTGCAAAGTGGAGTAGGCTCAGTCGGAAGGCAGACCCTGGCAAAAGCCGGGACTAATGCCAAGAAGAAGAAGAGACTTAATCGCGGTACCTGACGCTGAATACCTACTATATTCTTACACTAGCTCTAACGATAAAGTGCCTATATGTATATATTTACTATTGTGTAGTATTCAAAACTAAAATCATCGCGTTTAAAGGAAACTATTTATCAATACATCTCAATTACACAAATAGCCTGAAATTTATAAAAACCAAGACATATTTACCAATTTTTTTAGGTAATAAGGTGTAAGTCTGGTGACTATCCCTAATTTTGTTTTCTTAGACTTTATAACTCTTTCCATAATACTTGTCATTGTAAACAATACGCCTCTTTCAAATTGACTTGTACCAATAAAAATGCACGTTAGACAAAATAAATTATTATGGTGCTAATTTTATTGTCTCTTATACTACTTCTACAACAGATATTTTTTTCTCCATATCAGGTAGGGAATGAGCACTGAGTATAGGTACAATTTGTTTGTCGTTTTCCACCCGAATTTTAGACATTCCGTGATGAGTGGTAGTATTCAAGGCCGTGTTTCGTCTTCTAAGAGCAGGAAACTGAAAACAAATAATTCCTTCAAGTTGGGATCAAACCTAAAATCTTCGCGTTTCCATCTAGACGCTGTCACACTGCGCCACGATGGCCTCATTTTGTATATCTTCCAAAATCTTCCGTCAAATTCGTCCAGTAAGGAATTAGTTGTGTATAGATAAAAGACAAACATATAGTCGTGGAGATTCATGTTTATTATTGAAATCAAACCACAAAATATTTTTTTCATATGTATGGCCCCATCTTTTTAGTGTTTTATTGTAGTGTCGATGTAACGTTGAAAAAAATTAATAATAAATATAATATTCATCGATTCATCCACACTATAATTTTATGTCGCTGCATGTCGCTGTCGCATAGCGAACACACACGAAGATATCCAACAGGGTTTTTATCACAGACTAATAAAACACCAAAACCGAAAATCTATTAACTTATTTAAAAACGGTGAAAATAAATGTTATACTTTGTTTTAAATTATAGAAGTAACTTAACTTGTAAATACCTATATTATTTCTATTATCTAGTTAGTAAGTAAATTATGTTCCAAAACTTATCCATCGATGTTAAAACATTAATACATATTCTAAATGATTGAACTTCAATTCAATTTATGTGTATAAAACATACAGGGCTTATAGATTATTATCCGTTACGAAATGGTAGGTAACAAACTTTAACAGATCGTTGTTAATCAATTAGAGCGTCTATGCTAAAAATTAACATTGACACATAGAATCGTGAAACGTGACAAATTCAAGCAGATGCTACGTGTAAAATATTATACCTAATTCAAGTAACAGGATGATAATAATAATAATAGATGGATCTCATAATAGCCCGTGAAGTATAGGAAGACGTTGCTCTACATCAAGCATCAGCTTTCTGCAAAGTGAATCAATTACATACAGAAATCCTCATTAATCATCAATTACATACAGTCTTAGATATTTTAATGCGCATTAGATTCTTTATTGTTAAATATTTTTCAGCTTCACTTTTTATTCGCATAGCGAAGTGTGTGTTAAGACACAATATTTCTCACTGTCCGACCGACATTTGTGACATTGTGTCATGATTGTCTTAGCGAGTTTTACCAGAGAAGGAACAAGACATTAAAATTTATTAGCCCGAGTAGTATTGAGCCAACTACTATGGCACTTACTTTTAGATTCATTATTTTTATAATAATTAATATCAGATTTTGAATAACTTTAATAAAAATATTTTGCAAACATGTCCGGGTAAGGTGGAAATACAATAATTTCATGACCACTTGTAATTTCAGGACAGCGAAATAGTATTATTTATTATAAATAGAAAATAATATTTTTGTCTAAATAATAAACATCTTTTTTCTTCATAAATATAATATAATTCAACAATTACAAAAACACGATAATATTTTTATTATTTTTTTTATAATTATGTTATTTTTATAATCAACCATTATGTAATTATTTTCTGTTTTCATTGCCATAAAATACATGAAGATATTTATTCTTAGAATCGACAACTCTCAATAGAATGTTTTGAAATTTTTCTTATTATTTATTTGGATTATTATGTTTCTTTATTAAACTTAATAAAAAAGTTAACACTTAAATAAGCGTATTGCTATGAAAAGTAATTTTTTTTTGGCAATTCACGTTATCTATTTCTTCAATATAAACAGAGGCCATTTACGAAATTGTTGCGTGTTTAAATGAATTGGAAGGAAGAAATGAATACTATTTACAGATTACATTCACATTTGATATTTTTGAAGGCAATAAATACTCAACGTAGCAAAGTATGCTAAGATAACTCACGTCATCCATAAAGGACACAGGAAAAGCATTATTTAGGTATTGTACGATTTTTTAATGGATTTACGTATCTTCTTCATAATGTTTAAAGTATCTGTCGCAATAAACTTATAATAACTATTATAATAACTATTATAGTTTAGTATAGATAGTAAGTATATATCTGATGCGACAATGAAGTCATTAATGTATAAATATGTATTTACTTATTGTTTTATTTATATATTTTATTTATTTATATATTATTCTATTTTTCAGCTTTTATATTATGGTGTAATAAAGAATTAAATAAATAAATTATATTCAATATATTACAAAATTACAAATTTATTATTACAAAATTTAATTCAGCCAGCCTACGTTGGAACACCGTGTTTTAGAGCATTATACTCTTCACTTACTTGTATAATATACAAGTAGCTGAGCCAAAGCAGTTTTAATATTAGAAAAATAAAGCTTATTTGTGTCGGGGTCAAACTTGATCAAATAATTCAAAATATTTTTACTAAATACGTCATTGACGCATTCATACATATATAATTTTAATTATTCCTAATTGCAATACATGTTTTTATATATATGAAGTTACACAACTTGGTTCATACTTTATGTAACCATAATAATATAATAGCTTAAAACAAAAATGAGCGCTCGCTTATTGTTATAAAAAGATGTATTAGGACTTTATTATTTAAATTGTTAACAAATTTGTTTTCCTTATCTGTACCTAAATCTATAGATTGTACAATAGTGAGTAAGCTGTTTTGAATAAAGTGGATTTTTGATTAGATGATATATTAGATTAGGTACTTATGTTAAGCTCAGGCTGAGGCTATATAATATATACAGTAAATAAATAACTTATGCTATTTCATTTTAAATATTGTGTAGAAATTTAGCAAAACGTTATAAAAAACATAATTAGAGTAAGAAATAAATTAACACGCGGCCAGTAAATTTTATGCGACACGCAACGTCTTAGCTATAATTGATAGCTCTGGAAAACTTGTATCCGGCGTTCTCGGAAAACATTACCAATGATATTGTTGTAGTAAACATTCAAATACATGAAATAGTTAGCTTATATACTTAAAGAACAATCATATCAAAGTAATGAAAGTAATATACAATATATTTGTGAAATGTTTTATTTATTAAAATTAAAAAAATAAATTAGCTTCACGCTGTATCCCGCACATGGCAGGGTAGGTAGAGGGAACCGTAGGAACCGTAGAAACCTAGTGTAGTTTAGACACTCTGTTCCCCCCTTTCCGCCTTTCGAGGTATTGCGTGTTGAGTGGCGGAAGAGGTCGTGGCGCAGAGGCTATGCCTAACACGGTCCTCTATTTTTTATTTGTAAATTTAAAAGCAAGCATTTTGTGGTTAACAAAAATAATAAGCTTCAACATCTTTTGCCGTTTGGTGCAGCGGCACAGCATCTGACTATAAGCGCGACGGTTGTGGGTTCGATTCCCACTCGGGAAGAATTATTTGTTTCATTTCTTCGCTCTGGTAACAAAGTACAGCACTACGTTGGGTTGCGCCACGCCACACAACACACATGCCTCGAAAGGCAGATATATGGTTCCCTCTACCTATTATATATGTGGCATACAGTGTGAAGATAAAAAAACCTTAACATTAATTTATAGCTAACTTAATATTTATTATCCTTATCGATTTAAATATGTTATTCGTCGCAAGTATTTAATTTTTAACTGAATTGCCCTTTACATCATTCATGAATATTTTAGCGAAAAAATGATTGGAGGGACGCGGTCGCTTTTAATTTCGTTGTAAAATAACTTTTATAACGTGCCACAATTTTACACTGCTATGGTTATTATCGTATAAAATATTACAATTTCCTCCTCATATAAGTTATAAATTATTACTTTATTTGAAGTAAAAATAGTGTGATAGCCAAAATAGTAGTATCTTGATTCTATTTTGAACGTAGCGGAATTTGTGTCCACGCGCTCTAACCGCTACTATACATTCTCATCGAAGTATATCAATACAATACAATACAAATATGCTTTATTGCACAAAAAATATACATGTATAGGACATGAAAATTTTATGCCACACGATATTCTTAAATAATTCCTAATTGTTACGCAAAATTCTTATATGCATATTTTTACGTTTTTCTAAAAGCGTTTCTCTTTCCTTAGAGTGAAATAATACTTTAAAAAGTAATAAAAGTAAAACTTTTTTTTTAAGTTTAATTTTAAGTTTATACGTCAAATAAAGGATATCAGAGTCACCATGTAAAAGAAGTCGTTATGTAATAGCAAAAATATTAAATTAGAAATAATTATCATTGTATATACTAATATTATAATAAAAAAAATTTAATACTAAAACTACTACAAAATCGGGTAGTACTACTTCAAGCGGAATAAATCGAAATCTCGAAATGAGATTTTTTTTGGTTAAGTCTAGACTTTAAAAGTAATCGTGACGAACATTACTTTTAACTATATAGATTGTTTTGTCGTTATATATGTCCAGACAGACAGATATGACCATACGTCGATGATGGATTCGTTAAGCGTTAAATGATATAGTGAATATCAGTTGATCAGTTCATGAAAGCTCGATGATATAATGAAATGGGACCGATATACGACAACAACAACATCAGTATGGTACCGTGCTAAAATAGTTCTAGGTAATCTGTTACAAATTACATTGAGCTATGTAAAGTAATGTAAAAAAAATGAAAAGCGGAAATCTTTGTCTTATTTACTTAGTATAAAATGAAATCGCTTTCAACCGATATTTTTACACTATGGATTTAAATACATGCATATTATTTTATATTAAAACCCAGTATATCAAAATTCCGTAAAAACATAACTTTTTGGTAATTATATTATTTTTTGTAAATAATAATAATAACTCTTTATTGCACACCCAGAAAACATACAAAAATAAATTTTAAAAATAAAAAAGTATATGTACAAAAGGCGGCCTTATAGCTCAAATAGCAATTTCTGCCAGGCAACCTTAGGGCAAAAGAAATAGCAAATAAGATAGGGTTAGGGTGCAATATCTAATAATTGATAGAATAATTATATAACATACACATAACATACACACATACATACATACATACATACATACATACATACAAATATAAATGAATGAATAAAAACAACAGTAGCATGCAATGGCATGAAAAATTAAATAAATAACAAAAAGGAGAAATTACAGTGCTAAAAAATGTTTCTTCAAGCGACGCTTAAAGGCTAAAAAAGTTTTGGCATTTCTGATACCAAAAGGAAGGGAGTTCCACAAACGACACGCGGATATGGTAAATGAGCTACTATAAAAGGAAAGAAGAGGAATCGGGAGGTATTCTGAATGTGAGATTTTTATCAGAGAGAAGAGATCGGGACCCGCCCAAGAACATAAAACGCTCTTTAAGATAGGGAAGGGAATTTGGATTAAGCAGAATGCAGTAGAGAAGATGAAGTATATGAGTATCAGGGATAGGGAGGGATGAAGACGGACTGGGAGCCACTTGAGTTTCTTACGAAAGTCAGAAATGTGATCAAATTTGCGTAAACCAAATATGAATCGGATACATAAGATTGGAAGGCGCTCAAGTTTATTTAATAGCTCCTCTCTTAAGTCAAATTAGCATACATCAGCATAATCAAGAATCGGTAGAAGGAAAGTATTTGCTAACAGAATTTTGGTTGGAATAGGAAGAAAATTACGCAGACGTTTAAGAGACCCTAATGATGCAAAAATCTTTCTACTTACCTCACTAACCTGTGAATCCCACGACATATTATTATCCAGTGTAATCTCAAGGTCTTTTACAATTTTACTATAAGGTATTATATCATTATAAGGGGCACTGGAGGTAAAGCAGAAAAGTCTATCTTCGAAGTGAGTTTTCCACTACCAATTAAAATCAGTTGAGTTTTTTTTAATTAAGACGTAGACCAAACGCTTTACTCCATAAGGATATACTTTCCAAACTTTTGTTAATATTTTCGATGGCACTGGGTAAATCAGATATTTTAGCTTAGTTGTAGATTTGAAGATCGTCTGCATATAGATGGTAGAGCGAAGAAACAGCATCAGAAATAGTATTTATAAATACAGAGAAAAGCAATGGGGACAGCACGCCACCCTGCGGAACACCAGCAACAACCTGAGACCAATCAGAGTATGAATCTTGTATCAGTAAACATTGCCGGCGCCCATACAGGTATTCACGAAACCAGTTAATCGCATCAGGAGATATGTTAAGTGACCTTAAAGTAGCCAGCATCACATCAAAGTCAACAGAGCCAAAAGCATTGCTGAAGTCAAACAACACTAAGACTGTGACTTGCTGCATGTCCATGCCTTTACGAATGTCATCAGTAATTTTAACTAAAGCTATTGTCGTACTATGACCAGGACGTAAGCCGGACTGCAAAGGATTCATTATGATGATAAAGGAACTGATTGAGTTGATTTTGGACTAGACGCTCAAGGACTTTGGACAAGAAAGGAAGAATAGAGATAGGACGGTAATCAGTGTATTCAGTAGGATTAGACTTTTTAGGTAAAGGAATAATTTGAGCATCTTTCCACGCTGAAGGGAATTGTTTAGATATTATTAATAGTGTGTGGTACACACATTAGTGTACAGTGTACAGTTACACTATAACAATAAGTTCTTTATAAAGTTAGCATTGTAAATATTTTTAATTCGTATATTATTCATTATTATTCTTTATCATAAGATCTTAACATTCATATTTAAAAATATTATAACAATATTTTTAAGAAAATATGTAGTTGGTAGTGTAGTAGTATGCAATGATTATGATCAATGCAAGCGCACGCGAAGAATAATTTCAAAACATTGCATCCGTTAGTCTGTGAAAAAAAATAACCACGGTAACTGCTCTACGGTTCAGTGAGCGTGTATTTCGACAATAGGGAATTTCAAATTTTTTCACTTCTCGACGAAACGTCGCACAACTTTACACAAACAAGCGTTAACAAGGTTGCGCCTACAAAATGCATGTAGCCTCGAGTGTTAGCAACTGAGGACTGACTATGTACGGGGCTATAAATAATTCAGGTACATTTTTTACATTATATAAATGTAGGTCGCATATTTGCTTCTCGTGTCAGCTGATTACCTAATTTTACTTTGTTTTGTATGGTAATGACTTGCCGTGAGTTATATTCTCAGTTTATTTTAATGGGAGTTCGACGTCATTGGTAGCGATCTTAATTAAGATAACATGAATACAGTTCAATTTAAAAGAGTCTAAGAGCTATAAAAATACTGGACGTTTTAGTTAACGTTAACATAAAACTACTTTGCACAACAGTTAAGTTAACTTTCTACTCGTTGGAAAATATATTTCTTAGTAAGATTTTTCTGGCACAACATAAAGAAGACCTGTAATGCAATGTCACGTAGTGAAAGTGATATTAATAAGGGCAAAGTCACTGAGGCCGCATACCACTAAATATAAAAATGACGTAATTTTACCTTATAACGTTTAATTCACTTAATAAATTATTTATTTAAGGGGTTAATAGTATTAGTTTTACTCCGCATTTTTTTTGAAAAAAGTTATTGCTTTTTAGTACTTATTTTTACCTGCGGCGTCGTCCTTTTGCTCAAATAATATTTACAAATAGTTGTAGCTTAAACAGAAACCTTATAGCTTATAGCCTTCTTCGATAAATGAACTGTCCAATACAATTTTTTTTTCATTCTAAGCATTTCCTGAGATTAGCGCATTTAATCCAACAAACTCTTCAGTTTCTTTTGTATTAGTTTAAATATCACATCTATATGTCCTTAAAAATTTACTCTCAAACTGTCTAGCAGTATGAACGGCGCAGTGAAACTTCATCTAACTTTGAATTTTATATGAACAAATTAAAGGGCTGCCTTGTAGCTCCAAGCCTAGACGATACACAAGGTAAATACTGGAGGTAAACTACACATCATACGACAAACACATTTAAGACAATGTCGCAAATTGTTATTTTAATAATGTAGGTTGTCATTTCACAAGCATATAGTCATCAGTCCTGAATGTGTATTTACCTTCAGATATGCTATTGTAGGCTGCCTTTTGAGTATATAAAACTTTATTACATTTTCATATTCTTGATGATTTTGAAATAAATATATTTTATGTAATTTTAAATATTTTAATTTATATTTCAACTAACAATGTGCATGCATAATTTCAATACTTTTTTGCTAAAAATCTAAATCTAAAAATTATTCTGTTACTAATCAGTGTAGTACAAATATTTTAGCGTTAGACGTATATATTTTATAACAATTAAAATACATGATATCGTGTATTTTAAATTTAAATTGTTTAGCTTAAGCAACGTCATGTAAGCTTCTACTTTATTAATCTTTCTCATCTCATATCTCACATCTTTTTTATCATCCGATGAACGCTACAAAATCTAATATATAATGTAAAAAAAATAGAAAGGGAACTACACTAAACACCTTATTTAATGAAACAATGTGTAAGTATAAATATATATAGATATGTATTATTATAAACACAATAATGGCATATAAGTCCGCTAATACATCCGATAGCTGAAAGTTAAATATATAGATAGAGTATAAATAATGATGATCATATTCAAAAAAACCCGACATGATAGATGATGTCAGCCAAATATATTTAAAATTTTAATAAAAAGAACTTCAAAGGACAATTGTACAACACTATATTCATATACCTAGGTGCGGAAGTAAAATTTCACGGCCTATAAAACAACTTATCTAATATTCATATTGTACATAAACATAAAGCATACAGACTACATAACAACTCTATTTACTTATCGAATCAACAACAACAAACAATGTAAGTATAAATAGGATCGCAATTTTATTATAACCAAGACCGATATAAGAGTTAATTGATATTAAAAAATTATGGTAACGTTGCACTGAAATTAATATATTTTCTACAGCCTGATTGTAACAATGTAATGTCAATATTTTATTTTTATGTTATTCTATTAGTCGTGACAACTGACAAGTAATGAAATATAAATAACAATAACACGAGAGCATTGTGCAGTTTAGTACAATGAGATAAACAGGTTAGATGTTGACTGTATATATGCAGTTAACTATGTGGCTTAACGATGCTATTAAAAAAGTTCAATAAAAGTCAGTCACTCAGTAACAGATAGATATTTATATTGATAATTTTATATTACATTGATTAATGTACAACGAACATTTTTAATATATTTTAAAATTTGAAGGACTAATCAAAATATAGTTACATAGAGCTAGAGGGAAATTTCTATGGACTAGTTAAAAAAAAGTTCTTGAAATATATTTGTCATATCGATGATTGACATAATGATGTTGTGGCGGAAAGTACTAGTTACATATTTTAAAAGCTACTGAAATCGAATATGATAACCATAGTGGTCGGATCCATGGACCCTTATCTGTAGAGCTCCGTGCAATTTATTTGTGAATTCTCTAATACGCTTTACAATTTTATCCCTATAGCAGTACTACAAAGAGGAGCTAGAGTAATATCAGTTCGTCGCCTTATATCCAATTCCATATACATACATACGTCCACATGCATATTACTATATACTAACTACTTGATATGTAGTTTAAAAGAAACAACGTAAAATTATTATGATTATTATGTTATATTACAAGATCCATTTAATAGTTCGGCTTAATATTCACACATCTCATTGCTACTGACGGATCTTTTGTCAAGGCAACCACAACAGAGGATTAAATTAATTATGTTATGGTGAACATACGGAAATGTAATCAGTTATATATAACCGGCAGTGATTCACTGTCAACGTTTTTTTGCTGCAGACATATTTTAGGCATGACTTAAAAATATAACAAGTATATTCTAAACCATTGATGAGTAATGAAATATGGTATCTTCACTAATGATAATATCTTACCTTAAGAAGAATTGATTATTATTTGATCAGCTAATTTATGTTGTATAATTATTATTTTATTCTCGAGGACTAGGCTAGCCTCTAGGTATAAAATCTACAGACATTGCTCGTTAATCAAAGTGTGTAAAAATGCGAATTTAATATATAAAAGGGTGAATTCGATTTGTAAGCTAATTTGAAGATTTACCTTAAAACCTATAGGTATATTAGTTTTGTAGTAAGAGGAAGTCACTGATGATGTCTGATGTTTTTTGTTTACTAATTGTTTTATATAATTCTAGGAAGTAAAAGTGAAAATGTACAAGAATGAAATTGCGTTCTCGTAATAATTTACATTTAATGGTCCTCCTTTAGTTCGGAGTCCGGTCTATCTAAAATTTGCGAATACCAACACAAGCGAAGCTTTAGAATAGTTAGTATCACGCACATTGCAGCTTACGTATCTAATTTATAATTTTTCTATCTTTTAAGCATATTTTAATATATTTATTTCCTTTATTTATGTGTATTATTACATATAAAATAAAATAATTATATATAAAAAGTAAGTTCACATCCCATAATACAGGAAACATTTTTGTATGTGGAAAGTGGAAAAGTAATTTACTATAACTCAAGATCTACCTACGAAAATTGAAAAGGCACAGAACTTACAATATTAAGAGTATTTTTGTAATACAATTTTAATAAGAACAAGTATGTTATATACCAAATGTATTGTAAACAAAATATTTTAATTAAGATAATCGCATTAAATAATATCCAATATATCAGCATTTCTTTTGTTAGTACCAGTCAGTTGCCAGATTTATGTCAAATATACCTGTTCTGGAAATATGTATATGTCAGACGTCTCTACCCATCACAAGCTTTCACCATCCGTAATTGAAGTGGCGGCCGTCAATTAAAATGAACAACAAATATAATATCTAATTAATGAATTATTTATCACAATTGAAAGATGATTACTTAATAAGATTCTATTTATTTTCCTTGCAAGAACAATTTTGTATGTTTTTGTATAGACATTGATAAAAATAAACAAGTATGTAAAATTTTACTGCGATGCTTCGAGCGGTTCACCTTATGAAACTAGTTTGCATACTGTTAAGTATGCCATATGTGATTACGTATTTTTTACCTAATATCTACGTGTTTTTACATACATATGAATATTCTTTAAATGAATAAAACCAATTATCGCAGAAGTAAAAACTATTTATTTTATTTTTTGTCGTAAGTATCCCACTCAAGATTCTAAAGTTTGTTTTAATTTATTAAACAATTGTGACGTTCGATTTTACAGTTAGATAAGAACTAGCGACCTAATTAAAAAATTGAATTGAATAATTTTTAGGGTTCTGTTTCATAGAAAAATACGTATTTCATAATTAATTAATCATTTTTAATTTTAGCATATAAAAAAGTTTTATACAAGTTTTCATCTCCTAATTTATCCCCTTAGTTTAAATGGAATTTCCAAAATTCTTTTCTTAGTTTGTTATGTGCGTCGATCTCTGGGTATGTCAGTTACCTTCCTCTTTTATATATATAGATAATAAAATGAAATTCAAATTATCTTCACATGTATTATGATTTAAAGGTAAATATAGATTTAGTAAGTATTTGCTTACATATGTTTAGTTATATAGAAATGATTACAAGAATAAACAACTACCAATTTCTATATAAACAGAGTACAACCAGAGGAACCATGTAGGTAGAGAGCATGAGATGGAGGCTGCACTAACATAAACTATATACGATATAATTATGAGATATAAACCATGATTTGTTTTCATTAGATATAATTAATTTATATTATTAAAATTTTTATATGTTTTATTATTTGTCAAATTAATATATTTGTTTTCTTATTATTATAACTTCTTATTTGAATGCAAAAATTTAGGAGAAATGAACCAAAAAAGTTCTAAATACGATCCTGCTGCATGCAATCATGAAATTGATACGGAACACTTGGTACGTATATCCTAGCTTGCACTTGACAGATTTTTTATAGTTAAGATAACCTCTCCAACAGATTATAATTTTTGGGTTAAAAGTTATCCGAATCTTTTTATTATGTGTCTACATTTTTTATAATTATGTGAAAGAATATTAAAATACATAAATTTATACGTCTTTAACTACGAAAGAAATTTTAATATAGTTTAATAGACAGAATAATTCAATAAAAATAAATGATAAAAATCAATTAGTGATAAAAATAAATTAGTAATTATGTACTGAGTTAATTATTCTCAAATTAAAATACACAATGTATTTATGAGACATTTTTTCTTTGTCATAGAAAAATAATACGTTGATACAAGTGTTACGATAACATTCTAAGGATAATGGATTCTTTGTTTTGACTGTTTGTTGAGTGAGAAGCTTCTAGAATATCAATATTTCTATGGAGTCATGGAGTTGCTTATGTCATGCTGTATCCACAACCAATTACAATGACATTATAAATCGTGACATTGATACTTATTACTTATAAACAATCATTTAATTTGTATATTTTATAAAATAGTTTATTAATTTTGTATTTATCAGTCTTGGAAATTAATTTGTGCGCATAAAATGAGAAAGTGTATTCTACAATACAATGATCGTAATATAATGTTGGGAAAGAAATTCAGAGTGGTTTTCCATTTATCTTTCATTATAGTGCCTAGTGCTAAAATAATTTAAAATTTTATTGCATTTTCGATTGCAAGACTACATAATATTTAATTATTATGTGCAATAGTCACTAAATCTTTAACAAGCGTGAAAGAGAGTGGTTACGAGTGATTTCGAGCACAATAACCACTACATTTCAGAGCTTTAAATTCTGTTATATTGCATGATTTTTTTAAATATATTTATATACCTACGTAGATACAGCTAAGGACATATATGAATATATTGCAACATTTAATATATTATTGTAATATTCTTCGTTATATATTTCTTTTAATTATCGATCATATTATAATCATCATGTCTGTAAAAAAATTGACAATAACATTTAAATTGCTTAAACCCTCTTGAAATTGTTTAAGTATTTTACAATTTTAAAAGATAAGCTGTATTGAGATGTTGAAAAAAAATAAGATCCAATGATGGTTATCACGGCCCAGTTGAGAAGTAAATGCACGAGGCCGACTTCGATTACCATTGGAAGGAACGTTTATACTTAAACTGTTTTAGGTTGCCCTATTTATCACTAAAGACATTATGTCTTTAAAAAGACAGGGCAACATTTTTAGATGGAAATAGGTTTGCCACATATTTCTCTCCGCCTACTTCACAGTCTATATCATGTGTCAAATGCAAGATTGAAAATAAATGAAATATAAGTTTTTTAGTCTGTAAAGCATAATATATGTATATCTATATATATATATATATATATATATATATATATATATATATATATATATATATATATATATATATATATATATATATATATATATATATATATATATATATATATATATATATATATATATATATATATATTAATATGACAACTGACGATATAATGTCAGAACTTTCTTGTTTCTTGAATTAAATTCCACGAATGATTAAGTAGATCAAAAATAATATACCATATGTACTTTCTTCATTAACAGAACTACTTTCTACGTTCTTTCTAATCGTGTACAGAATGAAAAATTCCTCGAATAATACTAATAAGAAGTATACTTTTATTATCTGTATGAAAAGACAAATAATAAATAATAAGCAGCAAAAAGTGTCACACTCGAAGAGGAATAAAGAAAAGTGACTTGTAAAATGTAGGAATATAAAAAAAGTAGTTTAAACATTAATTGCCTCATATGCATATGTATTATAACGGAGGTTATCGTGGCACATTAGGGCTGTGTAACTTTAAACACGCTGGTTGTAGACTCTATATAATATAATTATTACATATATATAATTATTTTCTATTCTTCGCTCTGGTATGACAAAGCGTTGCCTTCCGCCACTTAATACGCAGTACTTTAAGTGTGTTAAATGGAGAACGGAATGATTCTACATTAAGTAAGAGCTCTGCTTATCCAGCTAGATGCGAAATATGGTGTGAAGCTATATTTTTATAAATAATATAATTTTTTAATTATTTATTTATTTTATATATTTCTTTAAATAATTGCAAATATGATATTACGTTGAAAATTTAAGTTAATTGTACGTAAGTTATTTTTATATTTACTCCTAATGCTTAAAAGTATATAAGTCTATATTAAAATAATTTTGCTAGTTTATTAAATTTATTATATTATTTTACTCAATGCTCTGGATGTAAGATTCTAGTTGTAACACGTATCGATGAGAAAGAAACATAGGCTAATTTGTAAAATTAAGAATTTGTTTTTTTTTGTAGGCATTTTGTGTTTTTAATAACCATATATAATATTTGGTCCAATGTTGCTATTTATGAGTTATTATTTCACATTTTCAAAACCGTTTTAAAAATTCAGTGAGCACTTGGGAATACTACGGAATGTATCATCAAACATCTTATAGCTACAACGAAAGTAAATAAAAACTGCAAACAACATAATATGATAAACACGTTTATTTCAAGTTGCGCACATACACAACCATACATACACTTAAGAAACTCGCATTATCAAGTTTAATAGGTATGAGGTTTTTTATACATTTCAATGGTATCACTTATCTCTACTTTCATATAAACACTATATTATGATATGGTATAAATAAATAAGCTTTTCATATGAGCGTATCATAAAAGATTAACTAATCATTAGCCATACATACAGATTTATAGTCGATTATATATATATATATATATATATATATATATATATATATATATATATATATATATATATATATATATATATATATATATATATATATATATATATATATATATATATATATTACTAAAATGGTGAGCATGTTCGCGTACATGTTTGTTTGTTTATGGAATGTTTATTATTGAGCGAAATCCGGCATTTGGCAACGCGTCCCCGACCTTTCATTTTACATATTAGAGTGAGACGGGTCGTCCTCAACTTCTACATGCCTTCGATAGGCGCTAAGGCCAGAAGAACGTATTATCAACATAATATTACACTTAATGCTAAATTATTATAATAATATACAAAGCTATCTACATCGCGTATTATCACTGAAAAGACCATCTGGTCAAGGTAACTTTTAATTAATATTTGGTAGTTTTACACTACTCGCTTTAAGCGTCGCAGTGGTAATTTCAGGGTCAAGGTGATGACCGAAAGTTAATAAGGATTAAGCAAGCAGATATGCTATCGCGATCACCAACAGGGAGGCGGAAATAGTTTTAGACGCAGCAACGTTTTGCGGCGAAGGTGGCTGTGTTGGCTTTATATCTTCACTATATATGTAACTTTTTAATCCAGTGTACGATCTGAGGATTCTATAGTTTATTTCGTCAACAGATACTTGATTCTTTACAAAATTATATAATCTGTTGATAACAACGTAGATGTTACCGCGGTCGTCAAATGTGAAGCGATCTATCCATTGTATGTAATTAGTGTCTCGAGCGATAGTTCTTTGATTGACACGAAAATCGGTGGTCGAGTTCCATTCCGCTATGGTCGAGTTGCCAATTAGACCGAAAAAGAGCATTCCTGTGGAGTCCATCTTCATTCCGTCGGTCTGTGACGGTTTTGTTCCGAGATCAACTACGTTCGCGCGGACGGCCATTTCGTCTCGAGCTTGAATTGAATCGTTTCGTAACACTGATGCATTAATAGCATAAAGGTGGTAGCTAGCGAGTGGGCAATAGTAAACAGTACGATCAACTTCCCCATTCTCTGTAAGGAACTGTGGGCCGAGTGCGATACCATCTAAATTCACAGGGAGATTTACTGTGGTACCATTGATGCGGAATAATGCAGCTTCCGGAGACGACATCATCGATTTCGAGTCACGCAATTTCCATGATTTTTTGTCGCTCAGACGAAACACGACGATACCTGGATCGACTGCGCTGTTATCGGTTATATACGCGAAATCACCGTCACGATTATCGACTACAAGATCATTTAAGTATGACGTATTAGGATTCACTGTGTCCAGAGGGAAAGGTATACGATCTATTTTGTTTTCTCCAGTTTTTAAATCAATTAATACTATAGATGGAGGACATTTAGTACTAGGATTTTGTGTTAAAGTACCCACTCGGCCGTTGTCCAAAATCCACATTATGCCGTTGCGGTCAATTTCTATATTTTGTACAAATTGTAGAGCATCACAGTTGCCGATGGTATTATCGCTCCAGCTAGGGAATGGCTTTAGCTTCGGTGCCGTAGTGTCGTTTTGTTGCGCCGGAATGTAAGCGAGCGTGGCGGGCACACCGTCGAGCATCCGTGGTAGAGTCAAAAATATTTTATCTTCGTGATAATTGATTCCAGATATAAGGACGTTTTGTGGGATGTACCGGCTAGTATTAAGGTAAGTTTCCCGGTCTGCAGGTGATTCCCACTCAAAGTCTATAGTGCGCCATTCGTATATAACTCTAAACTGTTCTCGACGTTGCGTCGCTTGTTGTGCCGCCGCGACGACAGCTACGGCGATGAGCACTATAAGTTTCATGATCACTGCAACCAACTAGTAAGCGTGCAACGCGAGCGACGCGAACGATGCGACTGACGCTCGAACACCTCACCGTGCGTGACTTGCGGGCTCTGCTTACAGCTTTGCGTGTCAACTCAATACGTCATTGATATTGGCAGCTGGAGAATTGTGATTAACTTATGTTTTAATTTCTTTGGCATAAAGATATTTCATCTTAATTCAATAGATTCTATTTGTAATGTAAATGTGATTTGCGTCCCGGAAAGGGTGCACCAAGGTCATTCGTCGCACCCTAGCTAGACGGAGGGTCCGACGGTCTCGCCGTATACGTATAAATGTAGAACGTTACAGGGAATCGATTTTAATCCTTTCCGAGTTTGAAAATGCTTTTATTTCCAAAATAAACTTTAACGACTTATTATGTCATACTTACATATTTATAAAGTTCTTAAAGCTTCTTGATACTTTTTTACGTCAATGACCACATATCAACTATACTAAGATAAGGGTGAAATTAACATTAGCCTTCCATACAGAAACGCATTATTAATTACAATATTATACATCTACTTTTACTATGAAACGTGAATAATTGGGATATATAATTCATTGATAGTACACCGGGACTTTTGATCCCGCTAATGATATATTGTACTATTAAATACATACACACAAATAATTGTAAGCTAAGCATGTATTAATGTTTTGACTATGTAGTGTACTTATAGTCGTGACTCAGAATGGGAACAGGTTTATTTACGACGAGTCATAACAATAATATGGTATCCTTGCAGTGACTACGTAATATAATAGTCAAATATTATGTACATCTCCCTTTAAGCCTCTATTTTCTTTAAAATTTGATGAAGGAGACAGAGTTGTTAGTTAAAATAAATAGTAATTATTATTATCGATATAATTAGAGGATTTTTGTTCCTATATTTAAAGAAATTTTTCATATTGTAAGCTACTGCTTACAATAAATCTGATTTAAGTTACAATAAGTATTGATCTCAAGGTAATGAATAATGATACCTGCTCCTGCTACATGTGATTATGTAGAGCTTTATTATTCCTCACAAAGATTATATACAGTGCATTTTTGGTATTTTTTTTTATTTCAAAAAGATTTCTCAAAAATTCATTGTGTAATTGTTTCAAAAAAAACAATTACACATCTTCTAAGTAGAGCTAACTGATGAGCTAATATAAGTAAAGAAACAACATACAAATATGTTCTCTTATCTATGAACAAAAAAATATAGTCACAGAGTAGCTTTTATCACTAATACAAAATAGAAAATGTTTTAGATACCTAAAAATATGCCAATTACTAGAATTAATAAATAAGATTTAGTATGTTTTGAGTATTGGGTATATGGAGGTAAATTTTTATAGTAATACTTAAAAATATTAGCACAAATTTTGAATTAAATTTCTCGTTAGGTATATAATGTGGCAGAATATTTATTTAAAAACAAAAAAAATACATTCTATTTCCACACATATTAAGTGGAAATTCCTCTAATGCACAATCTCTAAATAATTTGCACCCTCAACTTATGAGGTAGTATTCCAAGCGGCTGAATCATAAGGATTAAGCACCGAACCGTTCTGTGCATTTCGTATGACTCACACTATGGAAGGATTTAACGGAGCGTCAAGTTAGATACTAAGTTGTTTCTTAATTATCATTTAGCTTAGTACTTTAGTAATAGAGTTGCCATTTGAATTATATTTTAATTTGCCATTAACGTTTATGTATTCAATTAATTTGTTTTGTTAATTACAGGATTAAAATAATTAGTAAAAGAGGTAATTTTTTTCTATAGTCATTGGCATTTCCCTCGATTAATTTGAACAAAAATTGCTTAAAAAGTATGTTTCCCACAACATTAAATAAAGTATTTGACTATTGTAATAAATAATGTGCAATAATGACTGAACATACTACTCAATTTTTATATGTAAAATGTACATATACAATAACATATACTTTAAAAACATTATTCCTCATTATAAAGCTAAGATAAGATAAGCTTTTCAAATTCATATTAATAATTTTATATAATATATAATATGTTGCGTATACTATTGTTCAATATAATGATTATTGTCAAATAGTTTATGCAAGTAAAGTTTAAAAATCTCAGATATTTTACAAATATTATGTTTCATAAAAATCCATCGTGTCATCGTGGATCTATGGGACAGAGTCTAACTGTAACTGTACTGAAATAAATTATTTTCCCTTCACACCGCACTTACCAGTAACATACTCTGGTAAGTGAGGTGTTGAATTCCTCTACTCAACACCCAATGTTTCAAATTCGCACAGAAAACGGACAGAAGAGTGTTTTGACACTACTTGGTTCTACTTTAAACAGCGTGGAAACTGTATTTTAAAAGAGAAGAGAAAAAAAACATTAAGACATTTCTATTATTGTCACTAAAGATGAATAGCTTTGCTACTTATATATACATAATTATTAAAATTTTGTCACAAATAACTATAGCATGTGCGCATTTAAGTTGCTAAGTATGAACTGCTTAAATTTTAATCGCGTACGCCTTGAAGGCTGTCTAAGAAGTCTTTCCTACAAAACTGCCATTCATGCGACCTCAATATATTAAACCGAGTGCACTTCCCCATAAATAAAGACTGAACATTGCAATATAGATTTTATTCCGTTGTATTAAGGCTGTAACAAAGAATGTTTTAAATTCAATGGATTCAACGCTAAAGGATCTTCCGTAAATGTGATTCGCGGTTGATTAGTTTATAGTTGCATTGGTTTATCCTTATATCTCGATTAGGAGTACAATCTTTAAATATATAAGGAAATAGTCAAATTACGTGTATTCGACGTTGTGTACGTTTCTCAATAAATCAAATACAGTCTTACCTATGTATTTTTATACAAATTTTGATATTACTAGTTTTGTACTACTTTATTTTTTTATCATTTATTTAGTTTTGTAGTACTGTGTTTATAAGCGTTGACTTTAAAAGCCTTCAACCAACTGTTGTGCGTATGTTGGTTTGCAGCTTCAAATAAAACAATGATGCTAATGATAGATATAATGTATGCAATAATTTATTTTAGTACGTAATCCATCATAATTTATTAAGGTTAGTATTTTATATAGCTGAACAACTTTTCCTAAGGTGTTATAATCACATATCTTAAGGCTTAGCGGGACCGCAAGAGCTCCACATCAGATCTTGGTTTTTAATGTAAACAGAAAATGCTCATAATATTGATTAAGTTTCTGTAAATCGTTTTATTAATATGTCTTATTATAGATTTGACAACAAACAGGTTGCTAGGGTTTCGTTCAAGTAATCAGACTTAAAAATAAATGATAATTTATAATCAAGAAAGACATCATTATACATCCAGTACTTTCTGTGTGAAACACATAAAAAAATTACAAAAACATAATTTTTATAGGTTATGTCCAGTCCTCAACATCCAGTTATCGACATTCACCAGCAATAACCAACTTAAACAGAAAGTACAGGCAGTCAAATCCAATTACTATTTTTTTATAATAAAACAAAAAGAATGCAAATTTAGTGTATTGCCAATAAATACCTTATTGCCTTAAATGAAAAACGAAAGCTTTTTATTTTAGGAAAATAAAATAAAAAGTCAATATATACTTATACGTCGATAATTTTTATTCAATAATCGACACCTTGTATATTACCTGAAAATACATATTGTGTATTTTCTTTGAAATGTAAAACTAATCAGCAAAATAAGACCTAGAATCAGTTAAAAAGGTATTGTATTCAAAAAAATAATTGTTATCTATATCTGTCTACAACTGGAGAATAGCAATTTAGGGGTCTCCCCCTATTGTCATGTTATTGATATTTGTTATTTCTATAAAATTAGAATAAACCTACATTATTTCATGATAAAATTAGCCTAAAAAAAAGCAAAGAACATAATGAGCAATATCTCGAACTAAACGTCTTACAATTAGTTTGATAAATACGGATGTTTTAATTATAACACTCTCTCTATATAACATTTTTAACAATAGTTTTTGATGTACAAACAATATTGTAGATAAAAGTGATATTATGCGAAACATCAGCATGAAGTACATACGCTTATACGATGACAACTTTAAAAAGTTCTTACATATCCTTATTTTCAGTTGTTAGAAAATATGTATGTGTATATATAATATCTATACATATACATATTTTTTAACAACCATATAAGAGCTTTTAACATTCGTATTAGAGTTAACTATTCAGTTAACTTCGTAAACTAAGTTAAATTTTTGTATTTTTACAATTATATACAAAAATGCTTATTTTGTTGTAGGTATGCAATTACATATTTCTACCGTAGGCGAATAATGGAAGGAATTGAAGGAAAAATAATGGAAGCATTATCCCAGTGTCAAATGTGACACAATGGGTGCATGTGCATGATGCACAAAGTGGATAGTTGATAATACTTTTAACTTTCACAACTTTCATTATCAAGATTTTTACGACTTATGTTTAAAATATAACATTGACTGTGTCATTTTAAACTATATCTCTCATTGTGCATAAAATGCAAATACTTATTTAATGTAAAACAATTAAGAGCAACTTTAATGATAAAAACGAACTGGTTTTAATATATGTATGTTTCGTGTATTTATACATTTAATATAACCATGTAAATAACGTTATTGTATTCTGTTTGTCATCGTTCTTTCAGATACATATTGTAGCGAAATAAGCAAACATTTTATTTTTGTACCGCTAAAACAATGTGCCTTGTTGATTTGCGGCCCGTTCATATTCATTTTAAAATGATTTGTATCGATACAATAGAAACGTAAACAAATACTCGTATACAAACCAGACAGCAGTGGTAACAGAACGAATTCGGTTTCGGCCATTGCCACACCGCATTGCCTATCGGTTTAGACTTTTATAGTAAAGTAATTCTAGCTTTTACATAAGGTTGTTTTGTTAATCGGATTTATAAACAAACAAAAAATGGAATGACGAAACCCGTAATTATATGTATACAGTCAACATTTTAATAATCGTCCTAACCTTACGCATATACCTTAAGTCATAAATTTACTCACCATGAATGATCACCTGATGGTATTCGGAAGATACATGTGTCGGTTCGCTGGGAAGGAGCCTCATACTGCCACTATGAACTATATTCATATTTTTTAGCTTAGCTGGTGGCTCAAAAATTATGAACATATTCTTGTTAGCAAAAACTCATCAGGCCAAACTACTATTGTTACCTTTTTGACTCGTTGTTTTAATGGTAAAGATAATCTGTTCTCCTTTCCTCCAAGTTTACCTGATCCTCTATTTTTATATATCAACAAGAAATCCTCGTCAGACAAGCAAAAACTGCCTATTTTTGACACTTCGTCATATTCATAGTTTTTGTAAGATAGCTGATAAATTTGGGCAATTCGTAACTTAAAAATAGTTGATGATGTATTCTCTCTCTCGACCCCCGAGGGGAGAGGAAAACGGCTTCAGGGCAGTGCCCTCTTGCCGTTAGGCTCTTCCGCCGCCCATGAATATGGGCGGGTCCTTGGGTTGGGCGTTTGGCCCGAGGTAAAATGTCCTTAAGAGGGACAAGATTTAGAAGGACTGGACGAAAGGAGTGAGCTATGCGCTACCCGGGCGGTCAGCCCGGCCGAATGAGACCCTCGGGTGATCCCGGGAAGGCTCAGCCTAGGCGACCAGCGACCATGGTAGCAGCTCAGGAATCAGAAGGAGGGGGAAGGATGTCTCGAGGTAGTCTTCGGGCGTCCGGCGGACGGGAGTGCCACGGAGCGATGTCTCGGATGTGAGGGTGATCCGAGGCGTCGGCTCCGTGGTAGACGCGGGCAGCTAGCTGGGTGATGTGACTCTCTAGGCTTTCGATACGGAGGTCGCGCTGAATGGTAGCGTTCCTCACGTATCTAGGAGCCTGGACGACTCGTCGGAGAGCCACATTTTGCACCGTCTCAAGGACCTTCCGAAGACTAGGTCTCGTGAGGGAGTACCAAGCTGGGGACGCGTACGTCAGATGGGGTCTGACGTACGTTTTGTACAACCCCAGCCTGGTGCGGAGGGGAAGGTGGGATCGGAATAAGGGACGCAGCAGGCCCAGTGCAGCTCGCGCTGCGTTCCTGGCTTTGGCTACCTGGGCCGACATGGAAAGTTTCCTTTCTATGGAGACGCCCAGGTAGGTGACTTGGCGGGACCATTTGACCTGTTCACCCTGGAGAACAAGCGGAGGAGGCAGCTTGTGGAGCCCAAACGCAATCGCTTGGGTCTTGGCCACGTTAATCGTGAGCCTCCACTCCGCAAACCAGTCCGGTAGCAGGTCGAGGGCACGCTGGAGTTTGAGAGCCGCGTGGGTGAGGTTCAGGGATTTAGCCAGGAACGCAATGTCATCGGCATAGAGGGCCAGTGTGACATTGTCGTGAACTGCGATGTCATTGGTGTACATGGAATACAGGGTAGGAGAGATGGTACTACCCTGGGGTACCCCTCCTGCGATGGGATGGCTGCTGGATAGAGCGTGGTCCACTACCCGGAAGGTAGCCCGGAAGGTTCTGCCGCGGAGGAATTCGGCCAGAACCCTCACCAGGTGATGGGGAGTGCCCGCCCGGATCACTTTGTGGAGCAATCCGGGGTGCCACACCCTGTCGAACGCCTTCGACACGTCCAGGAAGATCGCTGCTGCCTTCTCCTTCCTGTTCATGGCGGCCGCTGCGAAGTGGAGGACGCGTGCTAATTGCAAAGTGGTCGATTGACCACTGCGAAATCCAAACTGCTCGGGGCGCGGTTGGAAGTGCGCCTCCAAGAGAGGGAGCAGTAGTCTCTCGAACAGCTTGGATGAGGCGTTCAGCAGGGTAATAGGTCGGTAGCCGTCGGGGCGCCTTCGGTCCTTCCCTGGCTTCGGAATCGACACTACCAGGCCTTCCTTCCATGCCCGGGGGAAATATCCCAGCCGTAGGATGGCGTTGAAAAACCTGGTGAGTGATGATATAGTCCGCATGGGGAGATGCTGTAGTGCCAGGTTAGGCACACCATCTATCTCCGGAGCTTTTCTAGGCTTGAGCCGCGCGATCGCCTTCTTCACGCTCGACGGGGAAAAGAAGGGCGGAGGAGGACTCGGGCTAGGGGGGTCCGATAGGAAGGCGGTGACCGCTTGCTCCAGCTGTGCGTGGTGCTCCGGTAGCAAGCTGGGATTGGGTGCGAACTGACTCTCAAGGTGGTCTGCCAGGATTTCGGCCCTTCCTTGAGAGTCGTAGCACAGCGTGCCATCGGGTTGGAAGAGGGGTCGGATGGGGGGCGGCTTCTTGGTAAGCTGCCGGCACAGCTTCATGAGAGACGCTTCGTCCTCGGTAGCGTCCCAACTCCTCGCGTCCCAACTCTCGGCATTGGACTCCGCGAGCGATGCGCGAATACGCTCCACCAAGACGTTGAGTTTCGTCTTGGTGGCGGGCTCGCGGGTCTGTTGCCACTCACTGCGCGTCTTCCTCTTACGCGCAATGAGGTCAGCAATGTGCCGTGGAGTTGGGGGAAGTCTTACCGGACTGGCGGGGGCGGTAGCCTCACGGAGGGCAGTCTGGATCGTCGCTGTGATCGACGCCTCAAGTCTATCGACACTAGGCGGATCATCAAGCGGTTCCTCTCGTGGCCGAGTCAGCTGGGCAGTGAGGGCCTCGAAGCGGTTAAAAATAGTTTAGCTGGTCTTCTGCAGTATACACTAGCTAAAGCGCCATCTATCCGGGCTAATTGTGTAGTTAAACTGCCTAAGTAATCATTAAAATATACTCATAAACTTTTGTTCAATTTGGTCCAACTCTATAGAAACCTAGCGGTTTCTATAATTTCAATAAGTAAATTAATTCAAAAGAATAAAAATAAATTCAAAAGAATTATAGATTGCTTGTCACTAGTTAAGTCTAAAATTCTTCTTAAAATCGTGATCAAGTGTAAGTAAAGAACAGTCTCAAATATAGATTATATAGAAAACCTAAAAAAAAATGATCCGATCCGATTCAGATGCCCATTTAAAGAAATTTAATAGTTTATTATATTTTATATTTTGACGCATAAAATTCCTATTAAAATAAAAATACCTATGGCGTGAGTAATAGGAGATATTTTTGTTATACTTACTGTTAGGCTGTTATTAATCTATACTGAAACATTAAAAAAATAAGGTTTCCAAAAAATAAGGTTTCCAAGATAATGTGTTTATGTTAACATTTTCCTTTGCACTTTAAACCTAAATCTCCCCCTAATAATTGCAAATTCAATTCATAATAATTCGTAATACATTTTGTTTTCTATTATTTTAATAGATATAAATACATTGCTTTTTCTGTATATTTAAAGTATTTATTTGTCAATTGTGGATTTATTCGGCCAGAACTTTTTGCTGTTTCCAAATTCGTGTAAAAAGGTGCAATTGAGAGACCTCTCACTGATCATTTATTTATTACGACTTTAGATAGAAAAAGACAATAATGAATATTAATAGTATATACGTAACATTTTTTACCGTTAGCACATAATTAGACAGAGAAAGCCTTGTGTTTAAAACCTACCTTATTACGTAATTTATTAATATTGTTTTTATAACTAAGGTGTTTTTATACCTAAAATATTTGTATACCTAATGTATAGAAGTTTCGCTATAGTAGTACCTGGATACTACGGCATAACAAAATTACCCATGCATGTATTACAAGAAGTAATATTTACTACAAGTCGGAAGCGATTTCTTTCCTGAGCCGATTAAGAACACGCAACAAGGGATGTACGAGACTACGCATAGCCACGTACTTTATTTAACAATTGTATTTTAATGGCAACATGAAAATGTTTTAATGAAAAACATTTATGTTATTAGATATGCATGCCCTGTTTTGAATTACCAAAATTAGAGAAACGATAATATATTTTATTAAACATAGCTTATATAAGTTTTATAAAATATATTTTGTGTAGTAAGATGTTCATTTGATCTATATAGATTGAGATATAGCTGAAATAAAGTAAATAGGTGTATAAATAATAAATTATTATATTTCTGTACACCAAGGTGAAATATGCGGGGCTAATTTTACAAATTGTATGTTCTACATAAACGTTGTGTCGTTGAGATACGTTATTCTATGTTAGAAGATAGGTTATAGTTACTATTTGGCAAGACAGTTGTGAAAAATTTTTAATAACTTTATTATTTTTACAAAAAATCTTTAACCATTGTTATTTTTTTTAATTTACCGTTATACAAATAAGTAAAAACTATTTGAAATAAAAAGAAACTATTTGAAGTTGGTTAATGCCATCTAGTGTTGAATAGCTGAACTACGTAAGAAACCTTATTACAGTGGATATATCTTTCAAGAGATGTCGTAACGGCTGAATGTAATGCAAATTATAAAATTATATTTATATTACGTTACATTTACATTATTTTGATCTATACACAAATTATATTTTATTAGAATATGAAAAGTTGTAAGAAAAATCATTTTAATACATTTTAGAAATAAATATACTAATTAGGTATTTTTTGAAGGGTATATTTAAAATTTAGCAATTAATCAGTGTATCCCGTATGGTCTAGTGGCTAGGATACCTGGCTTTCACCCAGGAGGCTCGGGTTCGATTCCCGGTACGGGAATGATATTTTTAATATCACGTTTTCTTATTGTTTTTGTCGCTATCAATATTTTTTGTTGTTTCTGCGTTAACGTTCACTAAAATAAATATATATAGAATAAAATATACTATTACAGCTTGTGAAGGAAAAAGGTTTTAGTGTCTTAAAGGAGCAAATTGTAAATAGGTCTAATCTTCTGATTTCTGAATGTTCGTATTAAATATACGAAAAATATGCAATAATTACTAACTACTTTTACTGTTTGCATCGCGGTCTGTTGTCTATCTAGAGAGTAGAGCTTAGAAATAAAATAGACAATTATTTCAAACAAAATTTTGCGAAACGTCCGTGACAGGGAACAGTGCTGAATTACCGACTGCCACTATCAATTTTTCACATGCATATGCATTTGCTGTGTCCTTATCCTTATATATCTATATCATCAACAAGACTTTGGATTCCAACTTTGGATTTAAAAAAATTGTCAATCTAAAGTTCATCTTTACATTCTGCGTACTTGTGTATACTAACTGTAATCTAACATAAAAATTACAGTCGCTATTTCATTTCTATTGCGATAAATGACCAAAGAGCTACGATGTAACGTGTAGTTGTGGAGAGAAAAGTCAAAATATTTACGTTTAACCTTCGTTGCTGCTTGCAAAGCAAAAATACTCTTCTAAGCTATACCTACATAATGTTTTTAGTAAATGCTTACTATGTAATATTAATTGCTGCCGTGCGTGCGGTCTTTCTTGTTATTTTATCAGAGTGAGTTACAATACAATTGTATTAAAATTGTGTTAACTTAGAATATTTGTATGTAAAAAAAAATACGAAGGCCACCTTGAGTTCTGCCACCCAACATGCAGTTTCTGCAGAAAGTCATTAAGGGTTACTTTAGTTCTAAGATGGCTTACTATAAACTATAATTTTATTTGTTATGTAAGTACAAGTTCTTTGTCAAGTTCATTTAAAGAAAATATTTTTCAATTGTGATTTACTCTTGATCTGTGATCTTGTCTGACAATAAGCAGTCCAGAAATATCTTGTAAGTGGAAAATTTATACATAATATTATAGTTATTTATTTTGAAATGCGGAAAAGAGTTGACGCGACACGTGAATGAAGTTATGATTGCTGTATATAAATATATATTTATGAGGCTAAAAACCAGCATAGCTTTTGAAAAAACACATCAGGAAATATTTTTATTATTGTTTTGCTTGAAATTACCATCAACAATGAATAATTAATAATTTGTTTGATTTTTTTAAATATAATAACTGAATGTATTTTATTGTAAGTTAATCATGACGCCGTCGACTATCTGGCGCCACGCCATTAAATTTGTGGCTCGGAGTGTATGTCGCTCACTACCAAATTAACCCCCTGTAAGCCAGGAATGTATATGTATAACAAGACAAGTAGACATATTTATTTATATTAAATATGCATTTTTGCCTATATGAAATAGATAGGACCGTCGTGGCGCAGCAGCACAGCGTTTCACTGTAAATGCGACGCTTTTGGGTTCGATTCCACTCGGAGAATTAAATTTCTTCGTTCTGGTAAGAAGAGACATCGCGGTGTTGAGTTCTGCCGCTCAACATGCAATGTCTCGAAAGGTAAAAAGCGGAGAATCGAGTGCCGTAAGACTAGGTTCCCTCTACCTATCCTGCTATGAGCGTGAATCTATTTTTATTTATATTCATTTATTTTTTAGCGTACGGTAACACCGTTAAGTTTCGTTGCATAGCTAGGCATATCTCACAATTGGCAAAAAGCATAGGCTGGAGTGATATTTATTTGTGAAAAATCATTTTACTATGTACTTTTTAATTACTGATATTTCTTAAAGGAAAGTATCAAAATAAATATTGACATAACCTGTACATTCAGGTGGTATTTAGGTGGTAAGGTGACAGAGTCCAAAGATTGATTGTCCAAAGATTATGTGGAAAATATAAGTATAATCTTATAGATTATACTTATATTTTCAACATAAACCTTAGCTTAGATCCTCTAGTTCCTTTTGTACTTAGTATCAAAGCAATTTTCAACCACAGTATATTTAGACATATAATATAAATAGAAGTCTATTAGGTACATATTGTAATTGTCATTTTTATGTGAGGATAATTATGATATATAATTTATTAGTACATACCTAAGTATATATATGTACGTATGAATAGTTTTAATAATACAATTAAAGGTGAACGTGCTAGAGTTACAATACATGGGGTGCAATATCCTATGATAAGAAATGCTTACACACAAACAATAAGCTATGACTAGATTTAATCAATGAATTCATCATTTATGTTTCATGACTGTACGATTACAATATAAATTACTATGAACTTAATTTTATAAATAAAAAATAAAGTATATTTTATTTGTCTTAAATTATTTATGACGTATGAAAAATATAAATAAGCGTATAAAGAAACGTGAATTTATTCAGTGTTTTTTTAAATTTTAAAACATTCAATAAATTCGAGCCATTCAAACGCCACCTTTTAACGCGCGCTTCAGATGAATTTCACATTAGTTGTACTGTTTATTGTCACTCTCTCTCATACATATTTTAATTACTATATAGAATGGAAGAAGCTAAAATACCTTCTTACAAACATTGTATGGTACTCGAGTACAGATTATTATTATATATATAGTTTCTTCGTATTCCAGGCGATGTGATAGTACAATAACAATGGTGTAAGATGGATGATAAGAAGGAACAATTTATTTGAACATCTTTTTTATTGTTATTCTTGTTAGGTTCCAACAGCATCTAGTTTCGAAAGAGTTTGAGTTTTATGTTTGTAATTTAGGGCAGGAGAAAAGGGTGTTTCACACAACCTTCCATCCTTGTTTACAACCGCCACACAGTGAGTGGTTCCTGGATCTTGGTCAGATGAACAGGTATACTTACATGTCCAAGGAGTAAGCAACAAATTGTTGACGTAAGCCTCCGTTCAGTAAATCTTTGGAAGTAAAACCGAGGACGCTTTGGAGAAATGCATAATACTTACATATCTGAGAGTTTGTTAAATACCAGAATTTATACCAAGACTAGTGAATAGATGCAGGAGATCCTGGGCCGAGTTAGAAACATGTTCCAAAATACCACACTGGACAGCAAGTTTAGCGCCAGATTCTGCAGATTAATTGCTACTAATTCTACAGAGACCTGGAATCGCTTTTAATCATAATATTTGTCAATAAAAAAATATATGTTTCTAATATTTACAAAAACATATAATACTTGAGTGAACTACGATACCATAATATTACGAATAAATGATTATAAACAGGAGTTTTGGAAACATTTAAATAACAAATAACTATATTTTTCATATTTATACCCTAACCTAATATGAACTTATAGATAAAAACATAAAGAATAAAAATATGTCATGTAACTAGTTGAGTAATAATTTTTTTTCATTTCTCTCTTTCATTGCACGAAAAACCGACATTTGATGCAATATATGTTGTCATAAATGCTTCTATTTTTGGCAGGTTGTTCGACTGTATTTGACAAAACCAGTTCAGGCACACCAATCATCTTCCTAGATTCACTATGAATCAAGATATACTAACATAATATGAATATCTACACCTACACCTCAACTTTTGTGTTGTCTGACGTCACATTTCGTTTTGCAGTTTGGATTTCCTTTACACTTTTTATGTAGAATTGACTTTAATAAAAAATTAAAACATTTTGTAATCATAATATGACGACTATAAGTTATTTTAAAACACACAATAGAAAATAAATACAGTCGAACTGAGCCTCCTCCTTTACGGTCGAAGTCGGTTAAAAAAGATTTGAGACGAATTTAAATTGAATGCTTATTCTCAATGGTTTCATGATTATTATTTCTACTATTATTATCTACATATAACACTTAATAAATATATTATTTACCTTTAATGGTACAAAATTAACTAAGCCATAGGTTATCGATTGATAATTAGTACAAGTATATTTATTTGTGTATCGCAACTTGCAATGTTGCATATTGTAAAATATGACAGATATGGTTCGTCTGTTGTTACGTCGGTGTTAAAAATAATGGTTGATTTCAAATAAATCTTACAAAAGGCCAACACTCGTGTCGATCATAGAGTTTGCGCCTGGACAAAACAATCTGCAAAATTGAACTTGGCTATATAGTATAGGTACAACAAAAAAGTATATATAAATAGTGAACACAAAGCTTGCGATTTTGTATTATTAAGATCTAACAATCTAGATATAAAAACATAAATTTAAAAAAAAATAATAATAAGCAAAAATAAATAAAAACTTTTAGAACACTTAGAGACATTCGTAAACTAAAAAGTAAATACTTAAATTATAGTTTAATAATCTATCAAATCAATCTGGCATGTCTTCAATGTATCATTTTCATAGCGTGCCCCACGTGAGGCCAAAGTTCGAGAACACGTTTTGGTTATTTTATTATAACCTCTATTCTTAGCAGAATTAGAATCTAGTAAGTATTTGCTTGTAATAACAACAAAATAGAATTACAGAATAAAGTAATAGTATAAGCAGCTATAATATACAAAATGGGGTCACCCATAATGTTCAACAAATAAATTATTGAATATTGATATAAAGTCCTTGAAACAACAATGTAGTCTTTATATGTTTTAAATTTAATATAATGGATAGCTTATAAATTGTTTTATGCTTTTAGGCAATATTAATGTCATCGATGAAGTATATAATTGTTTAATATTATCTGTATCTGTATTGTTTATATTATATCAATGAAGTTAGTAGACACAAGTTAAGTTAGCATATTGTGTTTTCTTGCCAGCTCTATCCACACCGTTTCCACATATAAAGACGTTTAGTCAAATGGGAAATTCAAATTGGCGTCACACGATTTCGCCAGAAGCCATTGGAAACACTAGTTAGATAACAGTTCCTTTTAAACGTTCCACAGACCTTCGATCATCGCACCTCACTGTATTTATTTTATAACGGCTGCGAATATACAAGTTTAGGATTCAACAACATTCAGCCAGTCACTGTTGAGCCAACGCACTGTGAACAGTCGAGAACGGCGCGCGCGAATTTTTCCCGCGACTATTTAAATTTTACATTCCTACTTTTTACTTTATTAATACGTCGTGGTAGCACAAATATGCCTAAAAAGAAATAGTTTTTAAGAATATTAAAAAGCTATTCCAAAATATTTATTCTTGAAAATGTGTTAAACTGAAATCGTGCCATTGACTTTAGGGCTCGAGTTAAATAGTGCTTACTTTATAGAATCTGTGATACTTGTTGTGAAACTTTTACAGTGTTATTGAACTTTTTTCAGCACTTTGCTCAGTTTCGTGAATTTAATTTCGCGAAACGTTACAATAAACGGTCTTTATGATAGGTCCATATATGAAGGTGAGTCATTCTTTTAATTTCATTTCAATTTCTTGTCGTAGATGTATATTTCATAGTTAGTCACGATAATCTTTATAATTTTTCACTAAGTGTCTAGAGCCATAGGAGTAATATTGTAGATAAAATATTGTTAGTATAATATATTCTATTTTTCCAAGGACATCAAATTACGCTGACATAGAATATATAAAATGAAAATGCCATGCTTAATCACTTTACTGATAAGTATAGAACCAAGGTTCGGCGGTTCATTCAATGGAACTTTACCACATTTAGTTAAATTGTTGTTAAATTACCAATTGTTTTTATTGTGAAGTGTTAAAATTAACAAGCGTTGGAAAACCTTGCCTTTTGTATAGTTTTTGCACCAATTGACCTAAAGCATAACGAGCGTGTTCATCATAGTTTTGCATAATTAAAAGGTGAATTAAGTAATTATTTTATATTGTTATAAACGATAATATTATATACAAGAATACTTTAACATACACCTTCACAGATAAAAATATAAGATGAAACCATGACAAACCATCATGCCATTGAAAGCAAGTACGTTTTATAACTAAGTGTGAAGAATAACATTGATTCGGTCATTAAGCGATTATTTTCAGTGCGATATCGTTTTTACGTTTTAAATGAACATGCCTTAGGTACATGCGAACCAAACAAAGTAATTTCAGAGTTATAATAAAAAACAAATTGACATAAATCTTAAAATATTTGACTTTATAAAGTGTAAATGATTCCTTAATCCAAGTTATTAGCTTTTTGTCAAACGTCAAAAATGTAGGTAATCTTATTTTGTAAAAGTAAAGTATTGTAAAGATTGGCTGCGGAAAGACCGTTTCAGGCGCTTTCACTTCTGCTTTTTTGTGTACGTACCTAAGTCTTATTGTGATGATTATATTGAAAAAACTACGTTCATACTCGTACTAAAGGATTTTTTCTCTAATTTGCATATTAGCGTTTTCTCTTTATTATTAAAATCGTATTTTCAAGTGTATTTGGGTGATAAGACTTAGTAACATTTCAATATCAATGATCAATACTACATGTGCCCATTAATGTACCTATCTAAGACATTTTAATATTTTAAAATGCTCAAAAATATTTCAACCGTGACAGATATTTAAATTCAATTTTGACACTTGCTTATGCCATATGTTAGGTAGATAAAAAAATATAATAATTTAAATTGGCGAAATTTGACATAGAAACCTAAAACACCTTCCAACTGTATCGCGAATGCGCGTTGCTTGCGATATACATTCACGACTTTTGCAAATTAAAGCCATTTTTATTTTAATTATTAAGTATATAGTATTCTAGCATATTTAATTACTATCTAAATAAAAAATAATTTTATTAAAGATTCCTACTCTGACTTCAAACCTATTGGCCTAGACGGACGAAGTCTGTTACATACATATGTATATAATGTCCCTGTACCTATTGTTGTATATACAGGAGCGGAAGTGTGTCGAATTTATAATACGACTCATTGTAACGGTTATGATGACGATAATGTACATCATTATATTTTTTTTATAGCAGTGGAATATATAGATACTATTAATTATTATAAAATTTCCAACCACACGGTACATGTCATACATCTACGGTACATATATAGTGGATTGCATTTATGTTTTTGGAACACATTGTTGTTCTATAGATATTTATAATCTGTCCATCAAGTCCATCTTTAATTAAAAAGCTTTGAACAAATACAGGTTTAACAATTTCGGTTATGTTATATTTGTATATTTGAAGAATAATATATAAAATTAAAATCTGATATTCCTCTTGCTTGATAGCTTTTAAAAATGACCACAACGCCATTATTTTGTAATATGGCTTGTTTAGGGAATTCTCTCAAGGTCATAACAATAATAAGGCGTCGTCGGTGTGTAATTGCGTCCAGCAAATTAATTGTGTACAGATTGATAATTTAAAAACCACACAAATATGTTCATATAACGCATGTGAATTATGTCTATTTACTAGCAATAGTTACAGAACTAGGAATTATATTTAAATTACTTTTTTAAATATAATTACTATTTTTACTAAATATGTTACTAAATCAAAATAGCTCACTAATCTGATTACTATATAAGTATTACAAATAATAATCAGATTTGTGATTTGTCCCGTAAATAGGCCTGTCCCATAAGCACCTTAATGCCGTCAAACTATTAATTATTAATAATAAAAAGAGGCAAAGGAAATTCTTGGTTTTCCTGTAAAGTATAAAAATATATAACTTTATATCTTTTTCTTAAAGATATTAATAGATGTATGCTTGAGTTCCATTCAGAGAAATATTGTGATTGCAATGCTCATAAAAAGTAACAAAGTGATTTGACAATATATAAATCACCTTTTGCACGATTAGTCTTCCTTCCACGACAAAAGCTTGGTAAATTATTAAATTAACAATTTTATACGATCAATATCGATCATTGGCTAGTGGTTTTTTTATAACATATGTATGAGTTTAGAGGTTATCTCAAAAATACACTTGTTGATAAAAAATTAAATACATGGCTACCGTACAAAATGAACGACAAATATAAAATTAATCAAATATCTCCAAAGTACAGTGACATTCCATAGGATACATGCCATTTCATAATTTAAGTAAGTGGTTTTAATTTGCTCCAAATAATTAATAATTTTATAAGTAGACAGTGCAATACAGAATGTCTTCACACCATATTAAGTATTATTAAATACTGTCTCTTTCTTTATCGCAGAGATGGGAGTTAAAATTTGAATTAATGAAAAATTAATAATGTTATATTTATATATTTATTAAATAAATTACAGTTATTAAACCTAAGTTAACCTTTAGCGCATCATAAACACTCGTATACCTTTATTATATTTAATACTAAGAAATGATGACCTAAGATATATAAAATCAAGATATATTTATAAAATCAATAAGCACTCAAAGACTGCAGTTAGATCAAAGAACTGCATATGTATGACAATTAACACGCGTCAAACCTATAAACTCTACCATAAAGGGGTCATTTTAACACCTCATGAAGAATTCGTACATAAAATATGATATTTTTTATAAATTAAACCTTATTCTTAATGAGATAGGGTAAATTTTACAAATTTAATGGGTTCTCGTTATTAGAACTGTGTTTGTTTTGATAACACATTTACGATACATTTTGAATAAGGTTACTTATTAATATTGTACAATTATTATGCCAGTTATTACTAAGTAGTATAAAATTATATATAAAAATAACAAAAGACGATCATACAAACCGCACACATATGTATATTTGATTGTGATTTAATAGTGATATTATATAACCTAAATGACATATTTAACCTTAGTAGAATGAACTACATACAGAAAATTGCAAGTATCAACAAACATTGAAGTATAAGATATATTTGTATACGGTAAGTATATAAAAAAGATGTGGCGGCAGACCAGCTGCGGTAAACATTTTAGCTTAAATAAATGTTATAAAATTATCATAATTACATGCCGCTTTATTTCAACCGAATAAACATGAATATATTTTGTATAGACTCGGGGATTTACACTCGTAATTTCGTCGAAATGTCGAATTTGTCACCAAAGTCGTCTTAACGACTTATTATAAGTGAATACGTCAATGAAATTGACATTTAATAAATACTTATATCTACCTATGTACTATAGAGCATAAGTAGTTATCATGGCGCCACTTTTAGCGGAGCATCTGAGAGTAAAGTTTATCGTGCAATTAATTTATTTTGTTCAGACTGACAACATGCGTCAGTTATTTAACAAAAGAGAGCTGATAACGAACGATAATTCAATCACAAAAGTAAATTATAGAAAACTGGAAACTAGGTAATGTAAAACTTGTTAATTAACCTAATTCTGATGAAATAATGGCTGGCATTTCATTAATATAATTATAATATTTAATTCTATCAAATACAATTGGAGTCAAGAGGTTTTTATAATATACAGTAATCATAAATATTTTGTAATTTATATAGTCGTAGGTTTAATCATCGATTGTCATATAGTTAAGTATAAAAAACTAAATAAGTAATAAAGGTAATTTTCAAGATACTAATAATAGCTATTTCTAGTGATTCCCTTAACAGTTGCTGTGATATAACAGCTCTTAATTATTAAATTGAACAATGATATCTGATAATATGACTAAGTAGTAGCGATGTTCTTTCTCACATAATTGCTAATTAAGTGTGCAAAAATTTTCCAATGTACGTTTACATAACACATTAAGGACGAACTTTCTCTTAATCTCACTTTAGCGAATATGCGACGGATTTATTTCGAAATATTTGTGCCACTTTGACATAACTGGTAAACGATAAGCTCATTCGGGTACTCAGTGCCTATGTATACAATTACATATATAAATTCATTGAAACTTAATATATAAGCACATTTTTTATATAAATGTTTATATTATCTTAATGTCAAGATTCAATACACTATATCACATACATATGTATATGTTATGTTCTATTCTTTGTAGTTCTTTTTTTTATTAAAATTATAGCAATTTTATAAGTTTTATAACAATAGCCCGAATGATATAATATTATAAATTTAAAGCTGCATAAGATACATTGTGTGCTAGATTAAAGTTTGACAGTAAGTAGTGTACAGTTGTAATATTATATCAAAAATAATGCTTTTTTATTAGTAAAGAAACTTATATCATTATATTTTTTCTAAGAAATATATTACCATTGCAGTATTCGCTGAGATATACTTGCCTTCTAAGAACAAGTTTCATCTTTTACCGTTTTATTTTTTGTCTTCTATACGTAAATTGTAGGAAATTACCATGGTAACAAGACAAAATTCTCACTCAACACGCAATGTCTCAAAATTGGAAGGAAAATTGTTAACGGAGTGTTAAAAAACTCTAGGATACCTTTATCCTGGTATTAGTGGATATAGCGTGAAGGTATTTTATACTGAAGGCCATCGTGGCGCTATGATTGACATGACAATGTCTGACTCTAAACGCATTACGCGAGAGTTTGTTCCTCATTTGCGAAATCACATTCTCTGCTAAACAGAGCGCGGCGGTGAGTCGAGTTCGCCACTCAAAACACTATACCTCAAAATCAAGAAGAGAGAATTCGGAGTGTCTAAGCACTAGTAATCTCTGCCTACCCTGCTATATGCAAGATAAAGCGAGAAGTTAAAAAAAATTATCGTAGCACCGAATTTGCAAAGGGACATGGCAAATTATTCCTAGGAATTTGCTAATATTATATTCTTATAGTAAAATATATATTTTGTCCATACATATAAAAAATAAAGAAAAGACTAGGTGTCGTGTAATCCTTTTACATAATTTTGTTCGATACTCCGTTCAAACAGATATTCGTTTGAACGTGAAAGTGCTATATATAACTTAATTATTGCGTAATTTAATAAGTACATATAAAAAAAGTTTTAGTCATCAATGTTCAATATGAGTCATTTTTTTGCAATACTTAGCAACGATGTATAAATATGCAAAATAAACGTCTCGCACCAATTTAGTACGCATTGCTATTATTATAAAAAAACATATAAAAATAAAATACGTCGATATGGCAAATACAGTGTACATATGTTATGCTCTGTATATATAAGTAATATTAATATTGATTATATGAGCATAGGAAGAATAAGTAAATGTGATTTATTGGACAAAAATATTTTTAAATTCTTTCAAGTCAGTCAGCAACTTACGTGCAATAATTTTCAAAACATTTAATGAATGTGTATAAGAATAAGGCGTAAACGCCTGTGTTTATTTTCCGTTTTTATTCTCTTGATCTTTCGTGAAATATTTAATAAATTATATTATGGTTATTCGTCCAAAATACCTCCATCAATATAAAGGCTATGAAAGTATATTTTTAAAATCCAATAAATTTTCTGTACTATCTGTATTTATTCTCTATGAAACATGGGTTGAAATTGGTAATTAGAATTTTATAACATACTACTAATTCAATGAAAATGATTTACAAATGACAAATATTAATGTACAATGATTATCTTTAAATGTTTTTTAAACTGTTCAAGGGTTAGGCTGAACACCTTGGGATGAATCCAAAGGTCATTCAGAAATCGCAGAAACGTCACGTTGAAAGCTGTCACGGCAAAATGAACAGTGCACATATTTTGTGTAGTGCTGTAAATATTTTGGAGATAAGGGCATTGGATTTATATTTTACCTACAGTGACATTTCTTTAAGTTCATGTAATAAGGCGGCAATACTGTGATTGACCTATAACGTCAGAAATAAATTTAATGTTATAAATGTGAAATGATATATTTAAGTTTTGGTGAAATTTAGCGCCAAAAAGACTAATCCGTGAATGAACCGCTTTGTCATTATTTATCGTAATTTGCGGTGAATGAACGCAGCGGGCCAACGGTCTGGTTTCTTTACTGCAAAATCATTTCTTGGTATACGGAAATCTTTATTTGGGTTAAGAATGCCAAAATTAAATTTATATTTCGCGGTACAATCATTCACGCTTCCTGGTGATGACTATTTGTATCTGTGCCAGTGGGTTCCGTTTATGTTGATGGATATTAAAAGTTAAACTTAGAAGTGTTGGTATTTTTAATTATGACCATTAGAACTTACGTTACAAGTACTAAGTTCTACCATAATTTAGTACTGTCGCTCTTTGATTATACAATAAAATCCTACGCCTACGTAGTCTCAACATGTTCCTTTATCTTTTACGAAAAAAACTGTATTCTTATGTCCTACTGTATATTGTATTACTTTTTATTGAAAATAAAAATAATAAAAATATACTATTTTATTTAGGAATTTAAATAAGTAAATTTAGTAGGTGACAATTTTGTTTCTCCATTCAGTAATACAATTGTAGAAAATATACGCCCGTGAAAACTTCACGTCATGTGATGCAAAAACAACGGTTATTTTCATTATCAACGTTACGTTCTAAAAATATCTTAAAAATTTGTTTATGACTTTCTAAACGATCTTGTAAAATCTAAACTAAATTTTGTCAGATAGAAAAGGAATATTCGACACAATATTCTGAGTAAATGTCCTAAGAAACTGATTAGAAGTGCCAACACAAATGTATGAAATAAAAAAATCGGTTAAGTACGAGTAGCACCAAGAGTTCCATACTTATTTCATTATTTTATTAAGTTGTTAATTATCAGATTGTAGATATTCCGTCGACAAAAATACTACCTACTTATAAAAATTGTCAAATTTAATCAGTTATTAATATTAAGATATGACAAAGTTAATAACAAAGTGATCCTATAAGGGTTCCGTATTTTCCATTTTAGGTACGAATCCCTCAAAACGACTTAACTTGACTTAACAAAACGATTTATTTAAATAAAAGGAAAAATAAGTAAAGTGAAGTTGCGTAATTAACTGTATTACTATATTAGTGATAAAGCTCAAAGCAAAATTGCTTACGTAACTTTCAAGACACGTTCCAAGTTGACACGCTTGAAGCATACCTATTTCCTGTAAATACTAGATTTGATCGCTAACGATATGCTAATGTCATAATTACATCCTTTGCATAGATCTCACGGTTTTAATAACAAAGACATAACAACTCATTTTCAACCTTCCATGAATGAGCCTGCAAATTGGAATTGCATATAAGTTTTATACTCACATGCTGTAATTTATTGATAAAATCAAGTAGGTAGCTGGTATTTACCTTACCCATAAGAATATACATACCTGTATGTGTTTAAAGATATGTGATAGGAATGATACCTATTTATTGGAGAAAATAAACATTACTGTAAGACATGGTAAAAAGAACAGCAATAAAATTAATGTTAATTAAATATAATATGTCAAGATTGCTCACATTGATCACAAAATGTTCGTAGTAAGATTATTTAACAATTATTCGGTCTTACGCCACACACACGGAGTGTCTGTATACGTTGTAAAAAGTAAAGAACGGATTTTCAAACCAAGTTTTCTAGGAAGTTAAAATATATTAAGCCAGAAGCTTGTATGAAATTGTAAATTTGATTTACAATGTAAATTAACATTAGCACTTGGACTTCGATTCAGTTCTTTAGTTATGGTGATTATGGCTTACGAGCGTGTTAATTGATCTTAAATCACTCCCCTAATACGTATATATGCATGAAAAAATGGAAATTATTAAATTGTGTAGCTACACTTTGTAACTACAATATTTTGTGAGATGAAGATCTTTCGTATATGTCATAAAACGCGATTGTAATTCGCAATCGATCGAATAATATGCTTTGATATAGAGCACTCTGATTGATACATAGCTTTATGGTTTACATGACGATTCAATAGTACTTAAAAATATTTAAATAAAGAATATTTTTTTCTTTAAAAATATAAAGTATATTCAAATCAACCGATCATGGAGGAGGCATATGTCCAGCAATGGGTATTCAAGACATGGAGCCAGCATAAGATTAAACACAGTTCAATCAATCAACAATTAATTGTCAGATCTAATTTTATATACAATAAAATTAGATCTGGGTATGTATATAATAATCATTAAATTACAACAACAAATTACTATAGAACAAATGAATTATGAAAAAAACCAGTTCGTTCAATTCCTTCAAGATATACTTATAATAAATAACTTAATATTTTTTATATTTTATGTGAACACTAATTTACGTAGTAACAAATAGGTTGTCCGGAATTTACTTGTTGGAATCTAATATGTCCACTGGCCTCGACTTTTCTAGTAAATATCGCAACTAAATGCCTTTAAATGCGGTTTAAAATTAATCATGAGGTAGTGGCGCCTGCGAGTCAGCACTTGTACCATTATACACTGACTCGGTATTTCAAGTATATATCTACTAATGGTATAGTAAACTGGCGCCGATTACCTTACCTTTGCCTAAGCAAAGGTAAGGTTATCGGCGCCAGTTTACTACTAATATAATTATAGTTTTATTAATAATTGTATTGTCTAATTAAATGAAGAAGTAAACTCTTAACATAAGTATCGGCGTAAATATAAACTTAATTTGAAACTTGTTCTAAATTTGGTTTCTCATATCTATAGCAGAATTAAAATCCCATATAAAATTAGAATTTATGGCCTAATAAATAAACGAATTGAAGTTACTTTTACTAAATCGCTTTACAGTAGATACTAATGGTTGATTTTTTGAGAACAATGTAAACTTACAATTTAATATGAAAAAGATCTACAATTCTTTTTTTCATAATGTTATTATTAAAAAAAACTGCATTTACATAAATTGGTATAAGCACTTTACGGTAGTTTCAGTCTTAGTCTGGAACATTGACCCACATTTGAACGAGACGCTTGGCAGGGTAGCGATCTTATACAATCTATATATTTTATAGTAGTACAAATTTCAGATATATTTATAGATATTTTAAACGATATGATGTCTCGTGATATTGATAATTCATTAATAAGGTTATCTTACTAGTTTATGGCCAACACGACACCCGTTGACTATAAATATCAAATCAAAGATTTTTATCTTTAAATATTCCCCGTTATTGATAATCGTTTTTATAGGCAACCTTTTTCTCAGGGCTACGCAAATATAATAGAATTTTCAAAGTTATTTTCAATTCAATTTTCAATTATAACCTTTTATTTACTTTTCGCTCCTTTGGCTTTAATCTATAGATGTGAGAGAGACCTATGCTCGTAGTCTGTATATATGTATCACGATGCAGTTATAACCGTTTAAGCCTAACTAGACCAGCACCAAATTCTCTTAGTGTCATATCATGATTCATGACACGATTGCATACTGACATCTCCCTTTTCAATACCTAAGATCATATAAGTATCCTTTATGAATACAAGCAAAATATCTCATAGCAACTGTACGAGTGACACAATATCTGTGTGATAACACATTATATATTAATAATCATTAACATGGCATTATCATTTTAGCATAATATGTTAGATATAGATAATTTCAAAGTAACCTCATTTCAATTAAATTTCAGTATTTAGAATTTGTTACGCACTTAATCACTAGTGACCTTAATAAAACTATCATGAGTCATAATATTATTTGTAAAGATGAAAGTAATCGGTAGGCGCCTGTATTCCGAGAAAAATATGATAAAAATAAATTTAAAAATAAATAATAGGTGTCACCTTCAGTGTACAAATTAAAACATTGTAATTTAATACTTTACAAAACTTATAATGCGCCAATCTATAATTTTTTGAAGCTTTATTAATATTATAGAACCTAAAACATTAATTATTGTCTGTGCGTTCGTGCACGCTAATCTTAACATCGGCTTCACTGTTTCTAATACAGTTTTCCCTACTGCATTATGGCGATCTTCCCTTTTAGAGCTTGTTTTATTTTGAAAAAATACTATAAAAACATTAGACGTTTCTGCCAATTCACGGTTTTAATAAATTAGCGGAAACATCCTTCCCCATGAAGACCAAGTTGCGGGCACAGCTAGTGAATAATATAAGAATTATTGATTAAGATGAGTTAGAGATTTTCATAATTAGGTATAGATTATTGAAATTACTGTGATAATAAGGTTATTGTTACCTTTATGTAGCAGAAAGTAATTAATAACCAAATAACTAATACTTAGGTATTTCATAGACGAATATAATAAAATATCAGAGAGAGTATTTTGTTATTTTTTTAATTTCAAGTTAAGGCACTCCGAGGAACTGAAAATAAATAATTCTCCCTCAGTGAGAATCGAACCCACAACCGTTACTTTTACAGTTAGATGCTAGGCCGTTGCGCCGTGACGGCCTCTTAATTATATTATTATGTAGGATAATACCAATATGTTCTATGTCATTGCGTATGACATTATTAAATATATTTGTAAACAAGTTATTGTAAACATTACAGCTTCTAGGATTTCCTTTTATTAAAAGGCATTTAATTTATATTATGCAAATAAAATCTAGCAAATAATATTAAATGCGCAGATTACATCATTAGAGTTTGTTTATTTTCAATGAATTATGCAATACTTCTAATGATTTCCCTCGTTTTCTTGGAGGATATATAAAATAATATATAAAAGACTTGGAAAAAGGTTTTAATTTCACTATATGTCGAGTTTCTTAACAGGTTCTAATATGAATAGAGAATATATTAAGTGTAAATTTGACCAAGAGAAGTGTAGGATATTCACTATAAATAAAGAAAAATTTAACTTTCTAAAAAAATTCAATAATAATGCGTAATCGAAGTCCTTTAGACGCGGTAAAGTTCTGCGGCAATAAAAATTCGTCATAATGTGTTCTCATTACTAACGTATCGGTTACACTTTTTTCTCCATATAAAAAATATTAACATACATATGTGTTGTGTGGGTAGTATAAATTGATGATCTCATGAAGCCTAATTGCATAGTACACGGTGAAAACGATATAAACACAAGCATAACGGGCTAATGATAATTTAATCACATCCTATGTTAAATTATATATAATAACATATGCTCTGCTTTTAAATTTTACTTTCGAATTTTAAGCAATTTGAACACAGATGAACAATTTTTGACAGGTACATTCTAACCTGTATAATACGCAAAAATTTAATTAAGCATCGTATGTCACTTTTCAAACTCGAAGCTCCTTTCTCTCCAAACATATAGACGTAATTATTGCAATAGAAAGGCTTATGAGCGAGGTAAAAGTTTTTAACTTTCAGTAGTTAAGCTGTAATCGTCTAATGATATCTTAAATTAAGCAACGTTAAAAAATATGAAACTGTATTAATATCATATTTTGTAGATTTATTATTTCATTTTTTAATCTTTTCAATTATTTTGAATTATAATATGACTGAACATATAATTAAATAAAAATTTTGTTTGTTCCAGTGTCAACATTTTTACCCCAAACATTATGATTTACAAATGGATATTATGATAAGAGTGAAGTGTTGTCAAGAAACTAAAAATCCAAAGTGACCAAGGTGTGTGGTGTCTGTTCTGCTGCGTTCCGTTGCTTTTGTTACTTACTTTGAAACTTAATCTACAATGTCTGACAAGACGACTTCATCCGTTAGTCCGAGAAGTTTTGAAACTATTTCCGAGGAGGACGGCGAGGCGCCATGGGATAAATTGTTGGGAGATGTGAAAACTGCCATTCCTACTATTATAAAAACTGATGCGTCGAGTGCAGCAACTTCAAGAAGTGATGATGTGGTTGCAGAAACACCTTGTGTCGATCTCGAAGCGAATAAGCTGACACGTTCCAAGAGCCTTAATCAACGAAGAAATAGCAGTGGTCTCCTCGGCACGTTTACCCGGCATTTACGCCATTCCCTGCGAGGAGTACGTAGTGAACCCTCCAGTGTCAAAGACATTCCAACTACCAGAAACGATAGTGCCCTCAGCCTAGCCCTTTTGAGGTAAGTTTTATTACCATATCATACATTATATTAATTAATAATTAATATATTAATTAATACTTTGATATAATAGGCGAGAATTGTCTTTTTAGCGATATATATTTTCTTTTTTTAACATATCCAGTCTATGTATACTGTATATAAATAATCATGTATGCTACAAATAAATCATATTCTCTTAATAATTATATAGCAATAAAAATATGGAAATATTTCTATTTAATCTGGCGTTAAAGTGCTTGCCTTTAAAACGTATTTTCTTTACTTGCATTCGTTTAATTATACGATAAACAGGAAAAAGAAAACTCATATTATAATTAAAACCACAATATTAAAATTTCATTAACCTTCTAAGTGCCAAAGTCACACTATCCGCAGGCATTTCTATGTAGGAATTCTCATTTAAAAGACGAGAATGTCAAGAACAGTGACGCCCGTATGGCTTCGGTGCCGCCACCAGCTTTATTACTTCTGGATCGACCTCTCGTCTCGTCTTTTAATTGCCACTCTGTCGTTAACTAAAGTTTATTAATACACTACACCTATGTGTACCTGTGTGTGACTGCTACTCTGTTAGGGAATTGTGATATAAGATATGTTATTTTATATCACTTTATAACTTTAGAAAATTTTAATTCATTAATATAATTTATTTTTAAATCATATCTTTTGAATTGTTTTAAATTCAAAATCATCATAGAATGTCTCCATTCGGATCTGAATAACCGAGACGCACTATTTAAAAATCTAGCATACTTCTTGCTGTATGTAAAATACATGTAAAGGAAACGGACGTCCTTCTTTTTAGTGCGATCGGTGATGATATAGGCACAGGAAACTTGTCACCGCAGACGCTACCAAAACAATGCTCCTTAGACAGTGAATGGCAATCTTGATGTATCCTTACGTTTAGTGTTCGGTCAGGGTTGCTGCACTTTATCCTACTACATTATAATGTGCATCATGAAATGTTGTCACGATAAAAATTTAAAATGTTATTTTTCTTATAGATTTATTTACTTTTTGATTTTATTAATGACGTAATTCAAATATTAATCATATATTCAACCTGCCCAACTCAACACTATCCTCGTCCACGGTGGCATGTAGGCACCTACACTCGAATAGGTATTAATGGAAAAATACTATGACAGCTGTTACAACTTAAAATTTTGTAATCAAACCTAAGCACTACAATACGTAGTATATACATATTGTATTCTTTTTGTTATTGCTCCGTGCATAAAGAGGCTCATCGCGTTATACGAAGAGGAGAACAGCGCCTTTTTGAAGTCGGTTAAAAAATAGATTTCTAATTAAAAATTACATTTTAGCTGAAGATTGTACTTAACTAGCACTTTTAACGATTATATTACATTTAGTTATGACGTTCATATAACAAAAATTAAGATTTAGGCACTACATGACTGGATAATATATAAATGTCAAAAATAAAAAAAAAATTATATTAATTATTTATACCAGAATATTTGATAAGGGACATCACGTACGCACTTGAAACGTGTGAAAATCTTTCAATAGAAAGTTCCTAGTAATAAATTGCCATTGACACTTTTAATAGTTGTGCGAATTCTCAGCACGAATGTACCAAGAACGTCGCGAGGCCATCCACTTCCTCTAAACTAATACTTATGTGATGCCCAATCCGCACAACAATGAGGTTATTAATGTATGTAGAGCTCCTTTTTCAATATTGGCTATGTAATTTTTTCATTGATGAATCTTATTACGTTTAAATATGCGCTATATTACCACAGCGATCTGTGCGTAACTAGGCAGTTAGGCCATTAATGTATGACGGGCGCCAATATCAAAATTTGCAATAGAACAGTTCCCCTGTTTCCTGCCTTATCCCTTATCACTTAGCATTTAGCAAAGAACAAAAAAAATAATAATTTCTACACACGTTCATGTTTTTAAGTAAATATTATATATAATAAGCGCAATAATAATTTGATTTTTTTTAATTAAATGTTTCGCCTCAACTAACATGAGGAGAAAATTTTTTGACGTATTCAACCACGATTTTACGGTCACCTGAATAAATATAATTTTTAAGTATTTATTGCATCAGAACTATTACATAAGTATATGGAGTAAGTTTCATATATTTTTGAAATTAAAATGTTATGACAATAACTCTGTATCACTCTCATAACAACACTCGATATAAATATTTAGAATATTAAAAAAAATATGCAATGTCATTTCTATAGGTTAATGCTATTACCAATAACTACTACTAACTATTAATTGTTCAGCAAATACAGCTCTTACTAGTATTCCTACATATTTTTGATATATATGAACATAAAACGAAAACTCATATTTTCTTCAAGGAAATTATGTCTATTGGAAACTATTAATCAGAGTATGTCTAGTGGGAAATAAGTACTATAATAAATTAAGATATTATTTTAGGTTCTTTGTCATAGCCACAATAATTATTTTAAAAATATATTCAAAATTCTGCATCGTTTATTTTGTGTCAGTTTGCGTGAATATTTTAAAACCAGATCCAGGTAGGTAGAGTCAACGTCAGATAGATTAGATGAAAATGGCGTCATCATGAATCATTATTTGTCATATAACTAACGCATACAAGTACATATAATATTCGCTACGTTTTTATATACGAACAAAAGCAATTATTTTAATATCAATTTTAAATTAATTAATAATTTTTGTTAATTAAATTTGTGTAGAACATGGTGAAAAAGGTGATGGATCTTATAAAGATAGCCTGAATGAAAAGTAGATTCCTTTGAGGACATAATTAAAGATTTAAATTCTTGTATTTAAAACAGCAATCGTCACTATATTTTTTTCCCTAATAAACAATTTATTCATATATAACAATGAGTGAACCTGCTGCTGCTATTACTAAACCGGTTATTGAGCATTATGTAACATTTTATTCATGGTCAAGCCCTCATTGGGAACGCATTACATATACGTGAATAGAGACTAGAGATGTTACTTTTATTTTTTCTCGTATGTCGCATGAAAATAAATGATAAGAATAGGATGGTGCTAATTAGGCATCACAATGGAAACTCGATTAACCTGACTAATTGTCCTTGTTAGATATATGGGCTAGGGTAAATGAATATCCGGATCGGATTTAAATTCCTAATAATCGGGTTTACTTTGTAATTATTAAAGGGGAAGAAATATAGAAGAAAATATTTGAATTTTTACAGTTTTCTAGAAATAGTGGAATCTACTAATACACAGTCCTTTATAATACCAACTTTAAATTCGTGAATTATTAAAAAATTAAAAAAAGTAAAATAGATAATGTTGGGCTAATTTCAATAAAGTTATTTTAATGGACAGTCCGGGAAATTTATAGGATAATTGATTTTGAGATGTATGATGGCGAATCACAATATATATAATAGGCAAACTATAAGAAATAAAGAAATATTTCCCACCAAAAGTACTTGAGATAACATATGAAAATCTAAAGTCATAAACATCGGATATAGAATTCTACTATTTAAACTATGAAGAATATGGGCATGATGCCTTACGAAAAAATCATTAGCATGATGAGCATTTGCCGATGAGACATTAAAATCAAAGAGCTGAACTCTTAGATATTAGATGTTAAATACAAAAGCCATAAAGTCCATATGGACCAAGTTTAGGGCACCAACTGTCAAACAATATATTTGGTATTATTACGTTTATATCACACTGCTCAAGGTTGCCAATGCGGGCTCGCTTAAGTTGCAATTTAATAAAAAATAGATTCTCTTTGAACAATCTCAGGATGAACACCCATTTGCGGTTGTGGTCGCATTTTATCTTTCGTTTAACGTTTTGCTAGACATACTATTATATTATAGATATTTAGATAGGCAAGCATATCTTAATGCTGAAAGATGCTTTAAAAGAATATTCTTCTTTGATATCCAAAAGAAATGTCCAGAAACTAACGCCGTATTTTTACTCATTTTATACATTTTTCTTTTAAACATATTATGTCATAAAAATACGCGTCTAGCGTGATACTATAAAAGCCAAACATTAACAGAAACGTGTTTCCATGTGTCATGTTTTCTTTTTACGCGTGATTTCAAAAACTACCATGAGACCGATTTTTTCTTCAATTCAATTTAATTATACACATACATTTATATATAACCACTGTAATGATGTCAACCGTCCGGTGAATTTTCGATAGAGCTGATTCACCTAAACCAGTTCTAAGAACCGTTGTTTGTGTTCAAAGAAAAAATAACAAAGTATTGAATTTAGCAAATGTCGTTGCCATGCGACGTGACAAATGACTAACATCGCATCAGAACCTTCTCAGATACTTAAATCATAAAAACTTATTTTAAGTACTATCATAAAGGCAAAGCTTTAAAAGCATAGACAACCCAAAATGATCTAAATGTGGTTAATTACAATGCCTTAAGATTAAATAATTACATAAATGAAAAGGAACAAAATAAATTTCATTATTACTAAGTTATTTTAAGACATATATATGTAATTTTCAAATAATCTGATTTGCTAACAAATTATGTCAAATCCTTTATTTATAGATAAAGTCGATAATAAATAGTCTCTACAACTGTTTTTAAAATAGATCTTTAAAATAATGCAAAGCTCCGCTTAGTAACAGCAGTAACCTGACACATTTAAACCGGAGCAAATATTCAGGTCGAGCACGTTTCATTTATCACGTTATATGATTCATTATACATAATTATGTAGGTACGTACTTTATACGTATTTCTACGTTACTTGTCACGTGATAGCTCATGCCTGTCACAAGGAACCGCTTGTGTTATAGCAATTACATAAAAACTTTGTTTAGACTATTATTTTTCTAAACAAAGTAATAATTTTTATTTATTAAGAAATTATTATGTTATAGGAACAAAAATACATAAAAATCAAAATTACATTTCTAGGTTTTTTTGCAAAAAAAAGCCATCTGTAAGGGAATAGCCGAACTAAAATTCTATTGATAGACTAAAATAGTATCAGCCTATTTCCAACTGAAGTGTCACTACAGTGACTTGGCACCAGTATATGTATGTGACGCGGTGGACGAAGTTCATCCAAAGATATTTAAAAGTGTTACAGTCTACATGTGAATATTTTTACAATCATTAACCATTATCGATAGTTTACGCATTAAAATAAATCATTAAATCAAAATACAGGTACTAAATAGCTTAATCAGGAACGTGTTAAGTAAACATATCCAATTTCTCACGTCACAATTGTATGTTCATATCCCGTTCGATAACGTTATGTATAATGACGCAATATTTGACCAGGTCTGGAGGACATATCAGACGTCAAATGTCATATATACTCTGCAATATGTATCATGAAGACATAAATCGATGTTAATTTATCTCCAGGGTTACATAAGAAAGAAAATATATGTCTTATCTATAAATTCGAATAATACTCCTAATTAACCAAAAATAAATACCTCTACACATACGTATTAAAAATATAAGTTGATTCGATTATTATTTAAATATAATTTATTAAGGAAATTATTTATCACTAAAGCGCTATTATCTTTATATATAGGTATATAATTATAATTGTTGTTATGATAGCCATTATATGAAAATGCTGGCAGCCTTTATACAGTATGAGTAGCGAATACTTTTTTGCATACATAAAAATCATAAATGAATTTTATGTATGCCAAAGAGTACATTCAATTATAAAGATTTTCACAAATCAATATGGATGTGGAAATAATAACACATGCATCTGTGAACAGCGACATTGTTTGTTTTTATGACGCAATATCCAAGTAAAACAGTCTGTCGATATGTTTATCTTAGTTTAATGATGTTATTATTCATTGATTTAAAAAATTGATTTGATACTTCATAATGGATCTGTGAACTTGAGTGGCTTATATTTCTAGTTCATGCACATAATGTATTGCTGTACATATACGAAACACAGCTCTAGCCTCAACACAACGCTGTAATTTTCATGATTTCTTTCAACATATGCTCACATTCACTTGTGAGTAACGATCCTAATATTAACAATACTTCTACTGTTTCTACTAAATGACTATCTACAAGAAAAAATATATGTTCTTACAAAAAATATATTGATATTTAATGTCTTTAGTCATGTTTTAAAATTGCTTATGCTATCACAATAAAAATGAAAAGAAAATAAATAAATAAATCATACTGATAGTGAAAACGTAAATGCACGCACGCACACACATTCTAGCTTCCAATAATAAATGATTTGACCACGGCCACAGCAATGTTTGTTTACTAAACCTTAATTTACATGTTGTTTTGACCAAGTGATCGTAAATTTTCACCGTTAATAAATGTACCGTTTTACTTTTGTTTACATTATTGAATAAAAACTTTAAGATTAATTACTTTCCAAAATCTTTAAGATGTTTATTTATATATACATTTATTCAGCCTATTTTATATTATCTAATTCATGACACTGTGGAGTGAAGAAGTTGAATAAATTGTTCGTAAAAAATAATGACTTTTAATCAAAATCATAAAATAATAGAAGAAAAATTAAAACATCTTTATTGACAATGTTTTTGCACACTTAATGAACTACTAACGCCTAAATACAAATAAAACGTGTTAAAAAGTTCATTATGGACTTAATAATTATTTTAATAAAAATTATATTTTATTTGCAAAAAAAGAGAATTCATTTTTGCTCATATAAAATAAAGGATTTGAATTGCGCCCCATTATCACCTAAACACCTATATAAAGAACTGAACTGAACTAAATCTATTTTTATATTTTATTGTTGGGCAGTGTACAAGGGTATAGATATAAATTAAAACCTCATTTAAACAAGCATCGTATGCAAAAGACTATGCTGATTAGAGAGACATTTGAAATCCCTTTATTGATATGGTAAATATGTTAACTGAATGAATCCTTTAATTAATAATTGACTACGGACAACAGTAGCTACTGGACATTAAGAAACTGAAATTTTGCTTATAACTTATCATTTAAACAACACAATGCAAAATATAAGGTACTGTTATAGTTAATATGTATAACGACCATACAAAACAGTAACAGAAATAGAGGAAGACAAATAACTGTTTCATATTATTCAAATCTGTCAGCTGCTATTAATTATACCGTGTACTGAATGTAAAAAATAAAGCGTCTTAATTGTATATAAGTACTTTAAATTCACCTAGCTTAAGGTATTCTTCTGTTTCTGAAGCAAAGCATGCCATTACACTGTATTATACAGAAATTTTATTGCAATATTACGTATATTGCAATAGAATTTACAAATACCTCAAAAATATTAAATTAGAATTCTTATAGGCTCACTTTATTTTCCGTATGCCTGTCTGTCCGTCTGTCAAAATTATTTTCTTAAGATCACTTGGAGGTATCAGGCTGAGTTGGATATCGCATGTTCAGGTTTATAGTATCGTTGATATCAAATAAATCTTCTTAGTCAACGCAATCAAAAGATACGAGCGTTTATAGGGTACTCTCGTATATCTAGAAATAGCGACCTTGCTCCCGCTTGCGGCTTTGCCCGCTTAAATAAACTGAATCGCGTTTATTTTCAAATGTTATACCTTCGACATCAAATTGCAATTCTTCGACTTTATATATTTTCGAATCACTCTATCTCTATTATAAAAAACCTTATTCACAATGTACATTTTTGTTGCGTGAAACATATATGTATATTAATTTAAAAGATCATTTTTGTTTATAATATAATTTATTCACCAATATCCACTTATGATACGATATATAACTACAACCAAAGTTTCCACCCGCATAATTCGGGGATCGGGATCGTGATCCGGATAACATTTTAGCCTATGTCTTTGCCCAAGGTTCCATCTATCTGTGTTCCAAAATTTATCAAAATCGATTCAGTGGCTTAGGCGTGACAACGTAATAGACAGACAGATATACAGACAGAGTTACAGTTAAACTTAAAGAACTAGTTAAAAATGTTAATTATTTACAAAATATTTAACATACTTTATATTTTACTTTAATTCAATGTTATCATAGGTATGTAGTGAAATTACTAATATTAGTTTCGTTATAATAACCCCTACGCGTCACATATACATACTAATGCGTCATAGTTTTACGTTTAATTCGTAAAACTCACAGCCGGTAAACTCAGCCAAATTTTTTTGCGCGTTTGCTACCTTTTTTTGGGTTTCTCAGAGGGACCGTTCAACGAATTTATTGTTCATTCCAAATCATGTTTCTCGTCTGATAAACTAGTCCTAATTGTCAATTATTTGTGATGTAATATAGATATCTAGTTAATACTATAATCGAGCTGAGTAGATTTCAATTAAAACTGTAGGAGGCGACGATGAGACGCGTCGCGGCGCCACTGACAGCGTTGGCACGGGACGCCTGTGTAGTGTTTGTTTGTGATCGTCTTCACATCTGTTTCATAAAACATCCGTCGGTTTCAGTAGTCGACTTATTCTCTTACCAATCAGTACCGGTGGGAAATACGTCTCAATTATTTTAAAACGCCATTTTTAAGCATATTCTGGACTGATTGATTGTTCAAAATGTTTTTGTTAAAGACATTGAGGAAGTTTGTGGTACTTTTGTTCGATATTAAAGAAGTGTTTAGTGAATGTCTTATTAATGTGCTGCTAAAAGATAGAGCGGAGGCCCTCCTGCTGTAATATTTTTATTCCTAAGTAAGGTATATAATATATTCAGGGAAAGCTACAAATTTTAAGGAAAATAGAAAGAGCAAGTAACGCTTGTTTAAAAACTGTTTTAAAAATATACACTTTAAAAGACTGATTAATAGCTCTCGGCTGTTTGATAGTGAACCTCGCACTTCTACACGGGCATCTAAATAAAGAAAAGCGGACTATTTATGTTCAAAAGAATGTCGGGGTTGAAAAGATGTATAAGTCAAGTATCCATGCTTATGACTGGAAAGCCTGTAAATTCATCAGAATCCGCCTGGAGAGAGGAGATGCAGAAGTGAGTTGAATTTACAAGTTAAAATTGAAATTTAAAAAAAAAATGTTACTTGAAAACATTTTTCTTGAACATAGTAGTTCTTAGATACAAAAACTTTACTCCTTTTGTTTCAAGCACAATTCAAAGTAATTAGAATATTTTCATAAATAATATTGAACTCTTACCATAAAAAACTACTTAATCATTAGCTACAAATTAATACAAAATAAGTTAACATTGCTTAAACAAAACATTATTTACTAAAACTTTACCAGGCAAACATTTTTTTTTTCTTATTTACTGTTTAAATAGGTCTAGAGTTCACTAGAGTGGTATTTCAGCTTATATGTCATTAGCGGCTTTATTGTGGAAATCACTCCAGTCTACTTGCTCTTACTCTGATGGCGGCAGTCAACAAATCAATTAGGCACGTAATACGACACCTAATACTCCATATAATATATTTGTAAAAGACGTGTCAATAATAATTATATAAAACATTATTATTTTAATTATTACATAGATTATTCAGCTTCAATTTATTATGAAGTGTAAGTAGAGGAAACCTAGTTCTGCCCAAGTTTGAAGACGTTGTGTGACAGAGTAAATAAAAATAATTCATTCCCATGAGTGAGAAAGGAATTCACAATTGTATATTTGCTTTTAAAATTTATAATAAGTACTGTGCTGTAGAAACCTATGTTGCTACGATGGTTGTGAGTACTCAACGTACGAGAAAAAACGTTTTTTTTTTAATTTTATTTTCATATTATAATAGTCTAGTAAAATAGTTCCGTCACTAAGCATGCAATGTGTCTGATGAAATAGTAAATGAAAAATGGATCAATCTTTTTAGATTATCTCTGCTTAGCCCGCTTAGCTTTATTATTTATGGAAAATAAAAAACATATTATTAAATTATAACGAAACTATGATAAAATTATTATTTACTGGTCCATTGATTTTTTACGAGAAAAAGATTAATTTGAGAATTAATGAAATGTATATGAAAATGCACGCCCTAGAAAACTTAATAGCACTTATAATTATAAGAGGCCACGTCACAAGACTTGACGTCAGGACTCCGTCCGTGTCAACATCCACATTGCTTATATTTTGTCTTTAACTGGAACAATAGAGTACTAAGATATGTATAATTATTAAAGAATACAAAAATTAAGATATTATTACTCTTTATATTTATGCTATACTATCTTTCCATTAATATTTCTTAACTACACTTGATAGTTTCATGCTATATATAGTTCTAGTATAGTTTCAAGGCACCCCGTTCCTCACTTTCAGCGTAATTTTCGAAATATTGCGTGTTGAGAGACGAAACTCAACGCTGCCCTTTCGTCTTCTTAACAGTACAAGGAATTGTAAATAATTATTTCTTCGAAAGTGGATATCGAACTCATGGATATCAGACACTGTGCTGCTTCACCACAAGCGAGTTAACTGACTGATTTATGGAACGTTTTCAGTTCACATGTAAATTGAGGTTGAGTTCAAATATATTGTGGAAAGCTTAATCTAATATAATACTGAATACTGAGCTTAAATAATTCTGAATACATATTATAAAATTATATATTAAGTATTCGTGCTGTCGTCAAAAGTTAAAACACGTGCCTGTCTGCTTAAAGTGGTGTAATACTATTATCTGATCTTTCATAAATTGCAAATAACTAGCCCTAACAGAGCTATACCCAATATGCTTATTTGATTATTTTCATTAGTACGGCCTCTTGTTGTGAAAGCCTTTTATCTTTTTTATTGTGGCACTCTATTATATCTGATATCAAAAGTGGTGACAAAAAGCTCTGATAAATCTGAAGTGCCATTTTTTTGTATTTTTGTAATATGTATGCCTTCAAAGCTCAGTTACCTGCATTTAAACATACAAACTACATATTAAAAGAATAATTACATATTCATTATTTATTACACTAGTAAATTTTCCTAATGACCCAGCTTCTCAAGAATTAAATGTTTAGTTCTAAATTACTTCAAGCAGAATATAAGATATACTCGTATATATGTATATAAAACATAATATCCATATTCCCATAACGGAGTGTCTTAACCTCTGTCTACCCGCTGTATGCGGGAAAAGCGGGAAGCTATGTTAATTGTTTTATTTCGGACGAATTTCTTCAATAATTATTATAATATCATGTGCTATTTTCTTCGATATTTTCAGGGTCCCAAACATTTCAAAAATTTACACACACATTTAAATTTATAGTTTAATTATTAAAAGATATGTATACATTATATGAAGCACTAATTAAAACATTTTTTTTCTACAGATATCGCAACGCCAGGTACGCTGCACGACGTGTTCGCAAGCGTGTCATTTTCAAGCACGGAGACTGCAACGTAGTCCAATGGAACGTAGCGAAACGCAGGCGCCGATACCTCCAGGACATTTTCACTACCCTCGTGGATGCGCAATGGCGCTGGACGCTACTCGTATTCGCTCTTTCCTTCATCCTCTCCTGGTTGCTATTTGCCCTCATATGGTGGCTCATCATCTTCACCCACGGCGATCTTACTCCCCCTACAAACACTTCTGAGCCCTTTATCCCCTGCCTCAATAACGTTAACTCATTTACCGGTTGCTTCCTTTTCTCTGTTGAAACTCAGCATACCATTGGATACGGTTCCCGCACGACAAACGAAGAGTGTCCTGAAGCAATTTTTGTTATGTGCATACAAAGTATTGTCGGAGTATTCATTCAAGCTTTTATGGTAAGATATTGTTAAAGCTCATAACAATATTTTTAAAACAAAACATAAATATACGCTAGAATAACTAACGCTAGAATAATGTTACACATTTTTGCGTCTAATCCAAGAAATACTTTGTAGTCACTTCAGAATAGGACAAACATTATTATTACTTGAAACTCTTATCTAACGATTACTATAAATGAAAATAGCCTGGCAACAAAGCGTTTGTAAAGAACGCACAATTCAAAATAAAACTATTACAACATCAAATCATTGAAAGGGTTATCAAGACACGTTTGTTTAGAAATCTTCCTGCTTCGGAGCCAATATGATAATATAGCATTAAAATAAATTTGGAAGATAGCCAAATGTATACGTACCAATATGTGATCCAGATGCTCTCTTAAAAATAATTAAATTTTATATCTTGAGATTATTACTTTATTTCTCATAAATTAAGATTTTATTAATGTAGACATTACAAAAAATCCACTAAATACTATTTATCTTATAAAGAAACGCGAGCACACAAGTGCTAATTATACAGATGATGCACAAGAAACATAAATAGAAAATAATTTTAATTTTAGGTGGGAACTGTATTTTCTAAGCTCTCTAGACCCAAAAAACGAGCGCAGACCCTGCTCTACTCCCGCAACGCTGTTATTTGCCTACGCGAAGGACAGCTGTGTCTCATGTTCCGCGTTGGTGATATGAGGAAATCTCATATAGTAGAAGCACATATAAGAGCGCAAATAATTCGCCGCAAGGTATATTATTACGACAAAGCGGAGACTGGTTAGTGATTGGGGATTTCAGTCAGCACGCTTCAATACCTTACCCGACCTTTCATAGTTATTTAAGCTGTAAATCTAAGCCTATGCTGTCAAAATCAATTCTAGACAGTGTAGATTTAGATTTTTTCAATAATATTTAAAATTTAACTCATAAGGATTCCTTATCTTGTCCATAGGTGGGTCTAATATTTGCAAAGCTGGCACGAGCCAAAAAGCGTAACACCACGCTTCTCTTCTCAAGGAACGCGGTAATATGCCTCAGAGACGGAGAATATTGCCTGCTCTTCAGAGTGGGTGACATTCGCAAGTCGCACATTCTGGAAGCACATGTCCGTGCCCAACTAATTCGAAAAAAGGTTGAGTACCTTTTGTACGAAAGTTTGTAAAACATTTGAATGTTAATGTTGTACTACTTTATTTACTCCTTTTTTGTATTAGACCCATCTAAGGATTGCCTAACCTCACTCACATTATGTAAATTCACTTTTAATTTTGCTTTTAGTGTTCATTAAATTGTCTATTAAAACATTTGTATGCTTGGATAATGGTTTAATCTATAAAAAAAATTACTATCCTTTGATAAATTACAGAAATATTCAATATTTTATTACAAAATTGTTAATGATTTTTAATGTAAAATTACATAGATAGTAATAAAGGAATGAATTGTAAATCAAAGAATTTATTCAAACATTTTTAAATGAATGCCTGCTTACAAACATTTATAAATTCTTGTTCTAATATGTAAAATGTAAACTTCGTCATTAGGCCGCAGATTGCATGATTAATAGAGCATGTTACTAACGTTACCACTTTAAATTTTAACCGGTGAAAGTTAATACTTGTTATAGTTACAATTTTTAATAATTTCTAATCACTAATCACAGATCACCAGAGAAGGGGAGATGCTGCCATTTTACCAGCAAGAATTGAAAGTGGGAGCTGACGGGGAAGAAGACCGGCTAATGTTCATCTGGCCTATGACGATTGTGCATAAAATAAATGAAAAGTCACCACTTTACAATTTGTCAGCATCAGATATGTTACGGGAGAGATTTGAAATTGTAGTAATGTTGGGTAAGTGACTAACTAAATATTTAAACTGACCCTAAACGACAAAAAAGTTTGATCATATTTAGGGTCCCGTACCTCAAAAGGAAAAAGACGTTTTTTCACTTCACTTTGTAGTCCGTCTGTCTGTCTGTCTGCCTGTCCATCTATCAACAATATATTTCCAAAATCACGTGGAGGAATCAAGCTGAAATTAATATCAAACAAATAGATATCCTCTTGAAGCATAGTTAGAACTTATAGTACAATCAAAGGAAAAATTCCAAAAATTAGAAATTTTCAGATATATCATAGATAAAAACCATTACAAACTTATACTGTAGTTCATTTCATACAAAATTAGTTCAAACGACCACATTTAAGTTTGTATTTTTTTTTTATTTGTACTTCCCGCTGTCCTACAATCATTAAATGGTTCCTCGGGAATATTACTCGCACTTGTTTTTATATTCGTATATTTTTTATACTAACGTATATACTATATACGTATTGTACATACATAGGTCCTGTACTCTATATGTGCATTGATTAACATTTGCTTTATATGTTATTTATTTCATACGTGATTGGTTTTAGTATAGAGAAATATTTAAAAAAATACCTACAGAAATATGATAATTTCATTACATTTTTTTTTACATTTTTTTATACAATTTTATAATTTTACATGTAACACATGTTTTTTATTCAACATTGTGCATTATAATAGATGCTTAAAATTAGTTTAGTATGGTGTTAATCTGAATCAGTGAGCTCATATTCTTGGCACACCATTTAAAGTAAGGCTTGGTAGATTGCCCTAAAATTTATACGATAGTAGACTTCCTATAACATTGGCATACCTTTAAAAAAAATATATTGGTACAATTATAAAAAAACGTCTTAGTTAATTGTTTACATCGATATCTATACATCGCTATCTTTATATGGAACATATATGACAGAAACTATATTATTATTGGGGATATTTATTAATGTGAAAGGAGTCAAAACAATTATTAGTAAAAATTTTGTCTGTTTGTCTGTGCGTTTGTGCGTGCTAATCGCAGAAACGCAGATCCATTTAAATGCAGTTTACGCTATTGTGTCTGGTGTTATTTAAATCGATATATATGATCGATCATATATTAAAAATTAAAAAACATCCTTTCCTTTTTTTTATTCACGTATATTTTTATTTATTTTATTACCTACCTAAGTTAATCAAATTTAAAATGAGCACTAGAACAAAAACATTAGTTAGCTGGCTGAAGTTCATGTGTTTGTTATTTTAAATGCGGGTTTAAAATGCCCTTTAATTGAATATGTTATAAAACGTTACGTCTATAACTTTTTATAATAGATTAAATTAATTTATTCGAAAATTTAAAATAATCTAAATAATTGTTATGATTTTTCAGAGGGTGTCATAGAGTCAACGGGTATGACAACACAAGCTAGGAGCAGTTATTTACCATCAGAGGTCCAGTGGGGGCATCGCTTTGAGACCATGGTATCATTTCGGAAGGAGACGGGAGAATATGAGGTAATTAAACAAATTTGTACCTATATACTTAGTACGTAGGTAATATTTTATCGATATCTAACAAATTGGTAGAAACTGATTAATACATTCTTAATATGAACCTACGCCTCCATGTATATGTAATTCGTATCTAATATCAAATTTAAAAACGTGTCTTCTTTGAAGATGACGTTGTATATAAATTATGTGGTTTGATGTTTTCCAATTAATTGTTATTAGACTCTGTGTGAACAATGTAGTGTTGTTATTATATCATGGAAAACTGAATGAAGCCGCGGTCTGACTGTCATATGAATAGCATTTGATACAGAATTATTCGTTGTACGACTCTTTAAATAATATTATTTGCTTAGTAAACGTCTTGTATCAGAATGTTTTGATTTTGGAACCATATAATTTCTTATATGTTGTAAATTTACATATATGTTGTAAATTTATTGTATTACTTGTTACTATGAATGACATATACATTTTTTACTATGATTATTTGTATTGCGCACAATAATGTTTTATATGTACCTACCAATTAAACATTATTTTCAATATCAAATATCAAACTATTATCGCGTAAATAAAACGCCATCAAACAATTTTTGTAATAATTTTCCTGTCAATTGTATAGGATTGTATTTTAAAATAGTTATAGAGTCTCTCTATTTGATATAATAATTTAATAACTATTTTTCTATCATAATTCAATTCATAATTCTTATATAATACCCATTGACTTATATGTTATACTTTCCCCTATAGAAATATATCGACATAAAAACTGTATTATTATTACTTACAATCGCAATATAATTTCCTTCCTATTCACAAATCATATATGTATATTTTATATTTAACTACAAGTTAAACTAATCACAGCTAAAGTAATAAATAAGTAATAAACGATTACATCATCTCTGCATTTGTACGTCATAATGGTATTTATTTTCTTACGTACGTTAAAAGTACCTTAGTACAGTTAAGAATATAAAAATGTTACTAAAAGGATATATATTCATAACAAAGTTATTTCCTTAGGTTTTTATTGATGTTCGCTGGATGATAAAATAGTAATAAACGTGTTAATGTTTTACACATAAAATTACTATGTCACTTTTACTATAAATATTTCAGGTGGACTACACGAGATTTAACAACACATACGAAGTGGATACACCGCTATGTTCCGCAAAGCAACTTGATGAATTACGAGCTTCGGTCTCCACTTCACAGAAATTAGGTATGTCCATTTCCTTGACAACGTTAAAACCATAAGGATATTTAAATTATCTTACCTCACATAATGACTTCTTGGTAATCCCATTCTTTGTCTAATACCGATTATCTTTAAAACCGCATGTTTCTTCCTCAAATCTTTCGAGAAATCACCGTGACTGATCACATATTATAATTATCAAATCGAATATTTTTATCCATCATTACTCATCGTACATTTTTTTCGCTGAGACATAAGCCAATAAGAAAAAATAAGATATTTTTACTTTAACGGAGAATTTTAGGTTTAGATGTTATTAATTATTAAAAAGCTTAAATATCGATATAATAAGTTATAATATGAAGACTAATCAAGTCAAGGTAAGAGCTCTTCAAGCTCGGCCTCCCACAAAGCCCAGTGACACTGTAGAGGCCATTAGGGCCAACAGTATACCTTCTACATATTTGAAATACGTAAAAAAAGATACAGGTGAAGATAATAAAAAAATATATTTAAAATGAATGTCAAACAAATGTTACGTGAATGGTAACAAAACACCGATGATTTTACATTGAATCGCTACAGGCTAGGATCTAGTTTATTTTTAGCAAACACCTAAAAGATAATATTAACATAAAAAGTACATTTTAACTGAATTGCCTTCATATATTTTACACTAAATGTAAATTTTTTATTTGATAATACAAATGTATATGTAAATTATATAAAATAAATAATCTATATACTTTTATTTTCAGATCGTATGCTAGGGACCATTCCGAAAACATTCTCCAATGACACGTTAGACATGAGCTCTGTAGATTCAATGTCATTAGATGAACACATTGAAATTAAGATTCCAGAAGCAAGAGTCAGGGAAAATAGACTGATGGCCCAAAATAATTTCGTTCAGCATATCAATGAGAAGAGTAGAAATGGCAGCAACTTCCATTTGGCTGTCGAAAACGGTCTCGAAATGATGAGAAATAATACAGTCCATCCAGTTTCTGAGGTCAAAGTAGATAATAAGGAACATAATCACATTCATAGAAGTCATAGCCACGCTAGTATGAAGAGGGTTCACGGCCTTACCCCGAACGGAATTAACCACGTCAATGGCCATGACCACAAACTTGAACAGAATAAGATTAAAAAGTAAGTTGAAATAAACTTGTTTGCCAGTCGCTCTTACATAACTTTTTTTACTTGTGTTAACAACTATAGTATATAACATAGTGATATGAGTAGGTTCTTACTTATTACATACACACATATTAATACGTTTAACCTTTTTGAAGGTAGCTGATTCAAGTCGCACTTGTTACTTGCTTACCCTACTGGCATAATATTATTAAAATTATTGACATTATTAATAGAAGTAGTTTGGCTGTCGTTGGGTTAAAAAAATTATATGGTATTTGTCAAATGATGCAATGAAACGCAATATATATATACATATATATATATATATATATATATATATATATATATATATATATATATATATATATATATATATATAACATTTACGTCAACTTTGCAGATCTCCCAGCGACCATATATTACAACAGACACCTGTTATCCCCATCCTCGTGACGTCAGCCGACTCCGACGCCTGACCTCCCGCGCCCGCCCGGCGCCATGTCCGCAACACACGCGTGCGCTTTACTCATAGCGAGTACGTTGTTGAAGTAGATGATTTACCGGAACTAATCTGAATAATCTCACAAAATTGACAAAATTAAAAGCAGCATTTCGTGGAAATTTAATAAATATTAAATGCATAATTCGATATTCTTAAATATAATGTCATATGCACGTTTGAGGCTAGAGTAAAATTGTTGCAATTTTCTTTATTAGATATATGTATAACTACAAATATTTTGTGCCAAAATGTAGTGAGTCATTGGTAATAATTAGGAAATTTTGTGATGTACCAAGTATTATTTAATTTAAAACGTATAATTATAAAAAAAAAAAACTATTATAAAACGTCTAAGTATGCGCCTTTACACTTGGCTTGACGCCAAAGTTAATTTGGTTCAGCGACAGCTGCAAAAAACTCAATAAAATCAATACATCTAGTAAAGATGTGTTAAGAACCAATGTAGAATACTAACCAACCTTCATTGACAACGCCATCTCGTCACATAACTTTTGTATTGAATTGCTTATAAACTTATAAGAATATTTCCAAACATGAAATCGAAATATCGATTTATTGAAATTCTTCATTTATATATAAAATTACATTAAATATTGTGGCAGTGAAACATTTTTGTAAGATAGGAATGTATTTAATTATTATTATTATTATGAGGACTGCTACTTCTAATGTGCTTTTTAGAAAAATGTGAAAAGATATAATTGTAGTTAAACAGTGTAATTGGCTTATAAAGCATCTAATTATACATTATTCTGTATATATTTTAGTAATATATTTTTTTATATTTCATCTACTTCAATAATAAGTAAGAGATGATGGTGATGATAAAGGGAAAACCAAGTAGTTATTTATTGTATTAGTGAAATTAGCAAAGCGAATTTGAATACCGTGAAAGCTTTAACTTAATAAAATTGTGTTAATTGTTTTAAAAAAATTCAAAATAAATGTTTTAATCTAAGCGTGAAACTGAATGTATTTTTTTCCGCTTCAAAATTCAATATCGAAGGCCATTTCAATTCGTATGGTCGTGAATAAACGAAATTTTCTTGTAGCGTTCTTTATGCGCTGCCAGAAAATTTTGAAATTTAGAAAATTTGTCGTACCAGTATATAATGTATTGAATTTAATGGAAATGTAAACAAATGTAATGTACAAAGGTAGTCCATAACTACAACAGACGCCGTAATTGAAAGTATTTTAAAATGCGTTCCTTTAATGAATAGTCATGTTAAGTACTTATTGATATATTTTAGTTAATTTTACTGTAGATAATTTTTCGCGAGATATAAACTAGATTTTTATATCTACACACAGAGATAGCCTAGTGTCAAAATTACTTTGTCCATTTGTCTATTTATTTGATTATTTTAGAGGACAAAATATCTGTATAACAAATATTGCAATCTATAGAATTCGAACCCACACCCGTAATACATATATAGCCATATAGATGTACATTTTGATTTATATGATTATTAATTGACTAATTTAATCATTAAGTGTTAGTTCTACTAATGCTTGCTATATAGAAGAGTAAAAAATATATGCTGTTTTATGCGTGCTTATATAGGCATTTACAAATAATTATGACAAAAACAATAAAAATGTAAATTTTACTTAATATATCTAAACATTGTTAAATTAAATTGTCATGATAATTATAATTGTATAAAAACTATTTTTGTACCACAATTATTATTAGTAAAATTTACAAATTGACGAATTTATTGCTTCTATATTTAAATATCAGGGGCCTACGGCGCTGGCGCCGCTTCCTTATTTAGTCCAATGGAAGAGTTTTATCTCGCTGTAAAATTTATTTTAATAAAACATGATACTTATGATCAAATATTCGTTTTATTATATACCTCCTATAAATCGTACTATTTCATTCTGTGAGACAACAGCATAAAAAATTGCAAAATGTCGATCATGTAAATATACGTACATAAGTTTAAATAACCGCCGAAATAAGTTATCGAAATTTAGGGAATATAGGAATAGGGAATAGGGAAAGAGAACTCAGTAATTAATCTTTATTCACAACTATCTATATTAATATTATTCACTACTAAGCGTAGGATTTTATAAAACACCATCCATCAACGAACAGCTGATACAAAAATGTGCTAACATTTATCAAAACATTTATCATTCAAACCGGGAAATTGTTTATACATCTAATAGAACCACTTTTGTCAGTAAAGTTCGAAATCTCAATTGTATTGTGAATATCCTTACATAGAGGAAATAAAAGTATTGTTATATACAAAACTAACTTTTTTATTACTTTTATTATAATATAATTTGATTTGTTACACATTTTTATTATATCTTATTCTTTAAGAATTAAACTTATAATAATATTTCACGCTATATTCTAAAAATATTACAAAAGCTAGAAACTAGCTAAAAGCTACTAGTAGCTATTAATATAAACTACGTTATACTTTAATAATCTCGTACAGTATTCTATTGAACAATAGATGGCGCTGCTTAAAAATTATGTTTATTTTATACTAGCTTTACTCGGTTTTCTATTCTTTTCATCTTCACTAGACGAGGAAGATTGTTCTTCGGCACTATTAAAATAGTTTGCAGGATATTTAACAATTGTAGGCTTGGTTGTTATAGTAAGACTGGCTCTTTTAATAGCGTCAACTACTAATCTGTCAGAGATGTTGTTGAGTGGCGACACTGTCTTATCATATAAGATTCTTGGAATAGGCGGTCCGTTTATAGAGCCTGAAAATGAAAATAAAATAAAATTATTGTTGTGATATACATATAAAATAACAACTAAGTCAATTTTAATATCGATGTTTTAATAAAAATAGCATTTCACATTATTATGTGCTAACATTATAATGTACAAACTTTTTAATTGGTATTTTTTGCCTTCGAAATAATTTTATATCACGTATAAATAATTTAAGACAAGAGGGACTATTTTACTTTTGTAATATTTACTATGACATGATAAGTTATTACAATATCAACACGTTTTATATAACTAGGCAAGTTTAATAAATAAGGTATACATTACCTGTCCAGTTTTTCTTATCTTCTAGTAACTTTACATTACATCAACACTGCTGACATCAACAAAAATATACAAAGATAAGTCGCGACACTACTATAGACTCTATATATTTTTGGTCACACATATTTTGCCCAAAATCAAGGGTTAAATTCCCACTGACACAAATATTTAGGTCGCTAATTTGGTGTTCATTATTAATGTGCAAATAAAAAAAATATGGTGGAGTGAAACGATTATTTTATTAATGTTCACGCATTTTCGAATCCGGAACAGAAATTATAATTTTATCCTTCCACAGTCATCGTCTTTACATATCCTTTCTACAATACCTAATACTACTTCTATACCATACTTTGTACAATTAATATCCCTTTCACACTAACAAATTTTGCATCTTCACAAATTTTCTCTACGGTTTATATTTTAATATTTTTCTTAATTACAACTTTTTATTTGGTTGGACGTAATTTAGAAGCTAATTGCTTCTATTTATTCTTAAATCAGAAGAGTTTATGATGCCTACATGTGGACTCTACTCTTTTCTATCTAGTTCTGACGGTAATATGGACCAAAAAGTGATATCGAAATGGGTGTATAATGTATATATTTTGGGTATAGTATGCTAGCTAGAGATGCTTGAAGTACATTTAAGTATGCATAAGGAAATTCAATATCGCTACCACAAAAAATTATATAAACTTATTATTTGCAGTCCTTCCATTAATTTTGTCATCTGACACCAACATACCATAAAGCGACATTACAATAAGCCACCCAAGCAAACGATCACAAGCTACAAAGTTATTGTATTACAAAGTAAAATAATAGTCGTATCGGAAATATGATATTCTTCTTCTTCTTCTTGGCATTAGTCCCGGCTTTTGCCGGAAATATGATATTATAAGAGGAAAACTATGAAGAAAATCATGAATAATATGCATTAATTACTTTCTACATATTTATAATTACTAGCAAAAACAAATTATATATAGATATTGTGTATAGAATTTGTGGTAATAAGAAAAAGAAATCTATAACAGTGCTAGCTAGAACTGTCAAAATGTCTTCATAAAAGTGTATATAAAATTATTATGTACCTATATATAATACATAATTATGACGCTTTCAAGGGTATTGTAAATTAAACACGAATCAATGACACAACATAAATTATTCATTCAATATTTACATAGAACAAAATTATATACAGTGATCTCTAATCTCTGATACGAAGAGGCCATATTGTGATTTAGCTCTATGCTCTACATAAAGCTCTACAACATAAATTGATTATATTCATTCTATCATATGAAAGTTCATAATTTTCTGCATTTTTCGATACAAATTCTAGGTTTTTTCATTCTTACTTATACTATTCTTAAAGTAGAGATAACACCACATTGATAGCTAATGTTATAAATAAATAAGGATTTCAAATATTATTTGAAAATTTTATTTTAAACATTTGATAACTATGAGTTACATATCCATCAATAAACGTTACTTAACACTAAGTGTTTAAAATATACAGTCATAAATATTTTATTTATAAAAATATATGGAATGTTTTTAGTGGAGGCACATTACACAACCTTAGACGAAGACAATTATCATTTTAATTATCTATAAATTTAACTCTCTCAGAGATTCTAAATTATTAATGTGTACTATTTCGATGTGACTAGTCAAATCTTTTATGAAATTTTTGATCAACAAAACAAAATTATCTACTTTGGAGTTGCTGATATAATTTCACCAACTACGCTTAAATTAATGCTCATATACAAATAAATATCTAAATGATTGCGAACTAGAGAATCTATTTTGTATTACATGCTTATGGCGATGCAATACATAGGCAACATATTTATATTTATTTAAACGATTTTGAATATAATGAATAAAATATTTATTAACGTAGTAAGTTGCAAATATAGATCAAAGTTTTATTATATAAAATTAAATATATAATTTAAAGCGTGACGGTAAAATCTCCATTTTTTTGTTCCGCCTTAGGCACCGGAGATTCAGGGGCGGGCGACGTTGCGGCCGGTTTGGGCGGTCGCTCTGGCAGCTTCAAAACCAAATGTTCCGTACTCTCTGCGATATAACACAAAAGTTGTCGTGAAAGTAGAAAAATATCGTGTAAAGATTTTATTGTTACTTGATTAGTTTATGTTAGGTAAAGATTGTTATTAAACACTATTATAGCCTAAATATATTTAAATACAGTTAAATAAATAGAGAAATGATAAAGTACTTACTTGTAATATCAAACACATGATCAATGTTAATATTCATGCTCTTTATAGTATTTATTGTATTAGTAAATATTAGTAGCATCATTAATTTGATTTACTACAACCGTTATTCGCTATAACAAACTTTAACTTTAGAAACAATTCACGTTTCAATAAAAAATTGTGAACAATATAAAATAAAAATATGAATAAATTATTTATAATAAAAAACGGCTGCAATAAATTATTATAATTAACTTAGTACATTAAGCAACGAATAAATAAAATATATGTATAAGTGAAACGTAAACTGGAATATAAGATTATGGTATGGCCAAAGAGACATGGTTAAAAAATGCTCTTTGTTAATTTTTATACAAGTTTATTTTGCCATCGATAACGTTATCGTGAACATTATTTGTGTTGAGAAATACATGATAATAAATTATTGCAATTGACACAAATATTACAACATTATGTTCGTTTGCAGGTAATTATGAAATCAGAGACAAGCTCTATATTCAAAGATTTGACAATAAAAGACTATTTGAAGCAATTAAATAATATGCTATACTTTTTACATAGCAACGGCAGCATTTTGAAAATATTCTTTCATTCTAATCTCTTACATTATACATAATTAGAACGCTATGAACATTTTAAATTCTGTCTAGACTGTTATATAGAGGATTACATGTATATGCAAGTTTGAGAACAATACAATATAAAATACAAAATGTTAAAAGTATGTATTTTAATTTTCTAAAGCCAAATGCTATGTAGTTTCCAGAAATAAAACAATTTGTTACTATTTTATTAAGTAAGCATTTTGCGCAAATAAGTAAATTTGTATTAGTAAAAACTCTTTGAATAACTTGTCATTTCATATCATGACATTAAATATACACAAATATTTTTAATCTACGTTCGTTAATTTAAATGAAGCACACATTTCCGAGTGTATAGAATATAGGTATACTATTTAGTATGTTTACATAGGATTTCAAAGTAAGCATAAAATGTCAATTAGTAAATAATAAATAGTAATAAATTCAACCGTTTGCAGGACAATTTAAATAGACATTAGAACTGTTTACGGTCATATTAAGGGTAATAAGCCAAATTGACCATTCACACTGACAATCGTTCTTAAAACGTGAGCGAAATATTATATGTATCCTGTTTTAAAAAGGGGGAGTGGTGAATTATTTGTCAAAATGGTACATCCTGTGGAGATTTGAGTATGGGAAGATTGGTATATTTGTAAATAGCGTGTCTCAAATCAATGTAAGCTTTTTTTGATATTTAAGAGGTCAGTTCTCTTAAATATCAAAAAAATATATATACATAATCTAAAAACAAATAAATAAATGTAGAGTAACAGCTCACTATAGATAATACAATGCGAAATAATAAATGTATCTTGTCTTAGAAACTGGATTTAAGGAAATAATATTTTTTTGTTTGAATGTCCTCGATCCATATTATGCTGGACATCTATTTTTTTTTAATTCTTTTATGTACTTTACTTCACCATCAATACTTTTGAAATACTTTTTTTCACTTTTAGTCATAAGGTCACTTTTAGTCATAAGTTCACCTTTGCAAGCTAAACCTGTAAATGTATTTTTGTTTTATTTCCATTCGTTAGTTTTATTAACGAAATCCATTTATTTAAAATTTCTTAGGAGAGTTTTCCTTTAGGAATATTTTTTTTTAAATCCGTCAATAAACAAAGATCACGCATGAATTCCACATAATCAGTACAGTATCAACTTGTCAAACTGATATAATTTATATTTTCATCCACTTATTTATTCAGAAAACAATTAAACGTTTACATTTTCATTTAATATATTACATTGTGATGACTTTAAATTAAAAAATATCATTTGAATTTGATTTATAGAACATTATACAGAACAAATATTTTGTATGATAAATAGAAATTTTTTTTAAATATAAGTTTATTTCCGTATATTGAAAATTTAGATCCATATATACTACGTTGACTAAATTCAAACCATATATTGGTGCAATAATCCAAGCAGTCCTCTTTGTACTTCTTTGTCATATGCTTCACAAGAGATCACGTGAATACATACACTAACAAGCTATGAATAATTTAACACTACATAAACGCTATGTCTTAGTCAGACTCGTATAAAGAGAAAATAGATAATTATAAAATCATGCTAACATTATCTTGACAAGTAGATACTACCGTAAAATAAAAACATATTGATTATTTAATAAATAAAAGCAATTACTATACATATCAACTGTAAATATAATAAAACACGCCATTACTTATGATATACATAATAAGATTGCGTGTAAAGTGGGTTAAAAAGCAAGTTAAAGTACTAGCACTATTGCACTGTTTTGCTGTAATTTCTTAGGTAATAAATAAGTTATTATCATCAAAGTAACGAGAAAGACAGTTGGTTTGTTGACCTTAGATAAATCATGTCTTAGATAATTCTAAACAGTTCGTCGCGGAAATGCAAATTTATGATTCTACGTTACAATGAGTTAGTAATTTCATATAATATGAAAGTATTAAACACAAATATGTTTTAGAGAGCTGACAAAGTGTACATTTGTCTCGTCAATCTTTTAAATTGAAGATAAATTTCAGCGTTAAGATAAGCCAACATGAAAAGCAAACAAAATTATGATAGCGAATTACTATCTTGCACTATAACCATCCACCAAAAACTATTTGTACGTTAAAAAATTTAAAATAAACTTACCAATAGATCTACGATCGGCTTGATTCCCATAAAATTCATCCAATTCCTTTGCGGAACAAAGTGGAGTATCGACTTGCGTTGTATCTTCGAATTTAGAATAGTCTACTTCGTATCCCTGCCGTTCGCGGTTATATGACACTAATGGCACAAATCTATGTCCCCACATTATTTCACTTGTTGTATAACTAGATCGCGCCTGTGTAGTCTGTCCCGTAGACTCGATCGTACCTTCTAGAATAACTACAATTTCAAACTTTTCTTGAAGCACATCCGCTGCCGAAACTCCGTAAAAAGGGCTACTAGCGTTTATTCTGTGTACCATAGTAATGGGCCAAATGAAGAAAAGATTGCTATCACAGCCGTCTGCGTTCAATTCTAGCTCAGTTTGATAATGTGATAACAGCTCGCCTTCCTTTGTCATCCTAGATCGTATTAATTGAGCTCTCACGCTTGCTCCGATAATATGAGATTTCCTCAAGTCACCTACTCGGAACATTAGACTCAATTCACCGTCTCTTTGACAGACTACGGCATATTTTGAGAATAAGAGTGTTTGTGTTCTATGCTTTGGTCTTGTCATCTTAGCGAATACAATTCCCACCATAAATGCTTGAATCATTACTCCCACTATACTTTGCAGGCACATTATAAATATTGCTTCTGGACACTCTTCTGTTGTTGTTCGTGAACCGTATCCAATAGTATGTTGGGTTTCAATACTGAATAGGAAACATGAGGTAAAGTCGAAAATATTGAAAACACAAGGTTTGAATCCCGAAGTTTCTTGCATCGGTGGCAAATGATCTGGTTCTAGGTCGCCATGTGTAAAGGCTATCAACCACCAGATAAGAGCGAAGCCCAACCAAGATAATATAAATGATAGTGTAAATATAAGGAGGGTCCATCGCCACTGAGCGTCCACGAGGGTTGTAAACATATCCTGTAGAAATCGCAATCGACGCTGAGAGATCCTCGACTTAAGAATATTACATTCGCCATTTTTGAGTATAGCACGTCTTCTCGTTCTTCTTGAAACGCCATGCCTGTGGGAGCGATTCCTGTAAATAAAATCAAACGTCACATATTAAACCAATCTTACTCAATGATCTTTAAACATATGTAGATGATTGACTGTAAGTGTAAACGCGTAGATCACGCTTCTCTAGTCGCTACGACGCGATGCTACGACCTTCGGCAATGTTAATAATCTTAATATATATATATATATATATATATATATATATATATATATATATATATATATATATATATATATATATATATATATATATATATATATATATATATATATATATATATATATATATATATATATATATATATATATATGATTATATGTATATAAGAGTAATTATTGAAAGTAGAAAATTGAAAAAAAAAAGTAAAAAGAAACAGAAAGAAATAGTACAGTGCTGGATTTGGTGTTGCAGGTTGGCGCGCATCGACGAACCTCTTGATGGTAGGATAATAGACTCCAGGAGAAAGGTTTCCGTTTCCAGGTACGGGTTTAATTTTGAGCCACTCATCGGGCAGGAGATGCGCTTCCTCGCGGCTAGCGGGCGAGTCTGGGTCGTGCATGGCGATGGCGTCGTGCGCGCTGTTCACTTGCGTCCGATCGTCTGCGCCACCATCCCCCGGAGCTCTCGTGCCTCCTGAAGCATCGCACGCGATAATGTCGCGGTCACGACTGCCTCTATCGTGCTCGGTCGACGCGTTAAACGCTTTATAATTGTATCGCGAAATTCTATATCAAAATTATCAGCTCGCCTTGGAAATAAACTTTTGTTAGTGCCTATTTTGACGTTTACTGTTTATATAGAGTGTTTCTAATTAGGTATCTTTATTTGTTTATAACCTAATTTTTTAAATTATTCAAAATCTTAAAAGTTACTGTAAATATTTTGAATAATTTAAAAAATATATTATTATTATGATACATATATTTTTCATTTTTCATTTCACATCAAATTTACGACATTATATTATTTTTTTATTCGTTTAACAATTGTAACGACAACGTACAGAAACTTTGGTAAGTCATAATTTAATTGTACATTGAGGTTCACTCAATGTCTTCAAAATTGGACAACGGAGTGTTTTAACAATAGAAATAGTATATCCAAAAATATACAACATCTTTTTCTAATGCCAAAAGAAATAAATTATATACGTAGTTGTAGTGAATTATAAATTGTTATATGTATGAAAAAATATATTTTCTTTTACAGCCTGTTATAATAATAGGTGTACACTGTCTATCCTAACTAAATATCTGTAAACGTGTTCAATTAAGAACTTGTATCCCATTAAGAACATAATATAATATATAAAAATAGGTCGATTAGGAATTATGGCGCAGCTTAGAAGTTTCTTTAACTGAAAATTCGATTCAAATTTAAATTCGAAACATTCTTTATTCAAGCAGAGAAAGATTTTGTGAAACATTCTTTCAATTGGACGAATGAACATGTCGATACCACTGCACCAGCTCGGAAGGCGGTTTCGTTATTATTTAATATAGTCAATAATTAAGTTAATAGAAAAAAAATTTCAAACATTTGTAAACTGTATTTTGAAAATTCTCATTATATTATTCATTCTGTAGAAGTTATCCCGATTTTTTATTTATTAAACTGAACTGACAGTGCAAATTACTACGTTAACGTGCATCGTTAAAGCTCTAATTTGTAGCTCTCGATCTATTACGTCTGAAGGTTGTTTTAAATATTTTATATTTGTACACGTAATAAACTAATATTTACAAAAGTTTAAATAATATCTTTAAGATTATGATATTCTTAAATAACTTTAGTTACATAGATTATCTTATTTTAAGCCGAGATAATTAATTATTACGTTTTTTATTACAATACATTTTTGTTAGAACAAATTTACGTTAATGATTAAGTGATTAAATTTTATATTAGCGGTTTGAAACTGTTACCATTACAAAATATCTTAATGTCATATACTATACTTTTTTTTTCAAAAGAAGCCTTAGTTATACAATATTTAATATGGATTCTATTTTTGTCATGTAAAGTTAATACAACATATGTTTTCAAAGGTTATTTGATCCCACCAATACTTTATGCAGTATACACTGGTGGCAAGACAACTGCGTCACAATGATAATACTAAGGCATATTAGGATGTAATTAAAATACGAATACAAACGAGTAATATTATATGTATGTAAATATAGTTTTGCTATTATAGCACGCTTTAAAAAAGATTAACCCTTATCTGTAGATGCTTAAGATTGTTTTACAGTTTATATAATATTTGAAATCTCTACAGTTTGCTTTCTTTCGTAGTAATCAGGATACACCTACGCACGTTACAAGCGAATTATTTAATGGAATAATAGAACTTTCACAACAGTCTTCCATCTTAAGTATATATAAGATTTTTAAGGGTAAGATTTTTTTTAATGATACTTACTGATGCTTTAATAACCGTGCATATATATTACTAGACTAAAGTACTAAATATACAGATGTTTTTCCGATAAATTATTTATTAATTTGGCGTTATGGGCGTTATAAGGCTGTAAAATTCGAGCTTAATGTGCGTTTTATTATTATCCTATGAGGGATCCATTTTTTCTTTTGAGGTATGAAAACATTCAAATTAATATAAAAATTGAAACATGAAGCAAACTAACAATAAATAAGATTATAAATTATATACAATTTTGTGTCATCACGTTTCTGCTCTCGTATTATAAACCTATTGATTAATTTGCACCACACCTCCCAGTCAATATTATGGAACACGATTTAGTATTTATTGTCAATAGAGACAGCAAATATATGAGGTGATTTCGTGATATCAGAATCAGCACTCATTTGCGATAGTATATATTGATTGTGTAAAATCGTAAAAATATTCTTAATTTACTATGATGACGTATTACGTGTATTCATAGAACCTAAAGGTGGGCGTTTTATGTAAGTGTTAAGTTTGATTTGTTAAATTAACACCAAATCACGTAATACAAAGAAATCCATTTCATAGCATTCTTCATTTCAAAAATATTTAAAAAAAAAGATAAAGAACATACAAGAACAGGAATTTAATATAACATAAGTATTTTAATTAACTTTATTAATTATTTATGTATTAAATTTGAAAATTGTAACATTTTAGATTAAAGTTAATACATATACTAAGTTAAGTTTGCATTTAGGCTAAATATAGTACAACTTCAAGATCTACATCCCGATCAAAGTGATATAAATCAAAATGAATCCTGCGACACACTACAAATTGGCCCGGTTCTAGCGCTACGTAATCATGCACTTACGTGAAGCGCGTATCGAGTTTATTATTATTATTTAATATGTTTTATTCTATTTAATACTAAATAGAAATATGACATCTATCCATTTACTCTATTAATATTCCAATGTAGAAATTTATATATTACTTATATTATGGTGTCGTTGTGTTTTTTTTAACCTACATAAGCATTTTACTCCTATCCATCTAATGCAGAAGGAAGGAAGTCCGTTTCCAATTATTTCAATTGGTTTTCGCTTTCGGCTCTAATTCGCGGGATGGCGGAAGTGATTGGCGAAACTTAACGCCGAACTTAGCCTTGTTAGGAAATGAAAGTAATTCACATATAATCGTCCAAAGGGAGATTCCTACTTACAGTCACTGCTCTGCCACGAAACGACGAAAGTATCTTGACAGGTGTGAATTTTTTGGTCTGAAATTTGATCTTTTTATATAGGTATAGGTTATAAAAATAATAGAGTTATAAGAAAACAATGCGTCGAATGGACAAACATTTTTTTCCATTTTCATAATGTACAAATAAAATATATAGGGCAGGTCGACATATCCTAGTATCAAGACATTCCGTTTTCTTCTTTCCGATAAAATCCAAACAGTGTACATGTTGAATGGTAGAACTCAAAGCCATACTTGTATCGGAGTACCTTAACCACGATGGCCATCATATCATTTAATATATGTTCTTTCTAAAATGGTGTATTAATTATATACGGGATTAATTTAAATTATAAGATTCTTATTATAATCTATAATAATATATAAAATTGAAGTGTCTGTCTGTAATATTAAAATAAACGCTTTTAACTATATGAATAAATAATAATAAACGGTACATCTGCCAACATAACATTTTTTTAAATTTTTGGCTGTCAGTCTGTTTGTTCCGGCTAATATCTAAAACGGCTGGCCCAATTTTGATAGGACTTTCACTGACAGGTGTAACTTACACGACTTTAATTTGTATATATATATATATATATATATATATATATATATATATATATATATATATATATATATATATATATATATATATATATATATATAAGATTAGAGTAAATACGACTATACTTGTACAATGTCATTTCGTATAATATCGAATGAACGCAATTTAGTTTACTTAGGTGGCAAAGCAGCGAGCGATCCGCTAGTAAAGAATAAATGCAAAATATCTAAATAAGTATGTATATTTTATATTATCGGTGACATATCGATAAAGTATATAAATCGATTGCTCGCAATAACAGCTTAATATTGATATTCTAGAAATCAAAAAAGAAAACCGCATATGAAAATTGCATGCTTTGCAACGTGCTTGAATATGTACAACAATATCCACAGCAAGTTGCTTGTGTCTTTTGTATAACAACAAGTGTATTTTGTACTAACGCTAGTAAAGAATAAATACAAAATATCTAAATAAGTATGTATATTTTATATTATCGGTGACATATCGATAAAGTATATAAATCGATTGCTCGCAATAACAGCTTAATATTGATATTCTAGAAATCAAAAAAGAAAACCGCATATGAAAATTGCATGCTTTGCAACGTGCTTGAACATGTACAACAATATCCACAGCAAGTTGCTTGTGTCTTTTGTATAACAACAAGTGTATTTTGTACTAATGGGCGAAAAATCGTAAGGCGAACCAATCTTACAGTTTTAAAGTACAAAAAAGTCAGTCAGTCAAAAAAGTACAGTATTTACTAAAGGACATTTGTAAATAGTAGTCTATGTAAGTACGACAATATATTACATTTTTTTTAGAATGACTCTTGTTTTTGTCAGTAAAACTCTAGTTAAGCCCATTTACTTGATAATTCGATTATTGTTAATAAATTGTAACCGAACGTTTAAGTGGAAAGATATTTAGGTGTGATTAATCACGATTATCTCGACACGTATCATGTTTACCGATTTTCATGGATTAAATGTTTATCCTTCATTTAAAGCGGTTTTAAACCTCATACGTATAAACCTTGAAATTTGACGAAATTTTCAACTAGAAATTAAGGTGAGGGAGATTATGTTGCTAAAGTTGAGACATGATTTACACTCTCTAGCACGAACTGACCGCATGGCTCTGTACACGTGGAATGAAGCCTATATTTCTAATATCATAATTGTTCTAATACTTTCTATACTTTAGTGATATAAAAATTAACGTATTACGATTATGAGAGGCTTGAAAATGTTTACAAAATAAATTTTGGTAGGATGGGTAAAAATATCACACATATATATATATATATATATATATATATATATATATATATATATATATATATATATATATATATATATATATATATATATATATATATATATATATATATATATATATATATATATATATATATATATATATATATACATATATATATATATATGTGATATTTTACCCATCCTACCAAAATTTATTTTGTAAACACTTTCAAGCCTCTCATAATCGTAATACGTTAATTTTTATATCACTAAAGTATAGAAAGTATATCAAATACTACTAAATTACGTTATTATAATATATATATATATATATATATATATATATATATATATATATATATATATATATATATATATATATACATATATATATATATATATATACATATATATATATATATATATATATATATATATATATATATATATATATATATATATATATATATATATATATATATATATATATATATATATTATAATAACGTAATTTAGTAGTTTGATAGAATTCCATCTATTGATAGGTGACTTAAAATCATTTTCGCAGCCTACACGGATGATATCCCGTCTCACTAGGACACCATGTTGGCGCTTTACGCAGACGACGTAGCGATCCTGGCAAAGTCCCTCAACGCCAAACACGCGACGTTGAAACTCCAGCGAACCCTCGACCTCCTCCCGAACTGGTTGGCGGAGTGGAGGCTCACGCTTAATGTGGCCACGACCCAAACGATCTCGTTTGGTAGCCACAGAGCCCTGCCTCCTCCGCCGAACACCCAAGGCGAACAGGTCGGCTGGACTCGCCAAGTCACATACCTGGGTGTCGTCATCGATAGGCGACTCTCGATGGGTGCCCAGGTATCCAAGGCCAGGGCCGCGGCGAGAGCTGCGCTGGCATTACTGCGACCTCTCTTCCGATCCCGACTTCCTCTCCGCACTAAGCTGGGGCTGTACAAGACGTATGTGAGGCCACACCTTACGTACGCAGCCCCAGCATAGTACTCCCTTACTAGCCAAAACCTTCGCAACGTCTTAAAGGTGACGCAAAATGTGGCCCTCCGAAGAGCCACTCAGGCCCCTCGATACGTGAAGAACGCCACTACACAGCGCGACCTCCGTATTGAGAGCCTAAAGGACCACATTTCCCATTTGGCTGCCCGCATCTTCCAACGTGCTGACGTTTCGGACCATTTACATATCCGGAACATCGCACCATGGCATTCCCTTCCGCCAGATGCGCACAGGTTCCCCAGGGATCTCCTCCCTCCTTCCTCTCCCGACTTCTGAGCTGCTACTACTACATTGTAAAAGTTTTCTTAAAAAAAATTTACTACCAATATTTTCTAAATTAAAAAATGAATAAATTTTGATGAATAAAGCTTGACAGCATTTTGACCTAAATCAACTTATAGAACAGTCGTCGTCCTAGCATTCAATGAGGTTTCCGTAGAAAATAGATATATTTTAATTACGTCGATTACTAGCAAGTGAAGCTAAATTATATATATTACATTTTATCGAATAAATTACCTAATATATTTATAATATGAGCATTATTTAAATTCAAATAACGTTTTTTTAGTATAATACTTTATTTTAAACATTAGCGATGCTTAAAATAGAAGATAGTAGTAAGTAATTCATTTATCAGGACTAGAATAAAGAACGCGAAGAACGCGGTGTATTTAATTATATTAATAATATTAATTTACTTCTTTTAAATAAAAATAAATAAAAAATATATATATATATATATATATATATATATATATATATATATATATATATATATATATATATATACATATATATATATATGTGATATTTTTACCCATCCTACCAAAATTTATTTTGTAAACACTTTCAAGCCTCTCATAATCGTAATACGTTAATTTTATATCACTAAAGTATAGAAAGTATATCAAATACTACTAAATTACGTTATTATAATATATATATATATTACGTTATTATAATATATATATATATATATATATATATATATATATATATATATATATATATATATATATATATATATATATATTATAATAACGTAATTTAGTAGTATTTGATAGAATACCATCTATTGATAGGTGACTTAAAATCATTTTCGCAGCCTACACGGATGATATCCCGTCTCACTAGGACACCATGTTGGCGCTTTACGCAGACGACGTAGCGATCCTGGCAAAGTCCCTCAACGCCAAACACGCGACGTTGAAACTCCAGCGAACCCTCGACCTCCTCCCGAACTGGTTGGCGGAGTGGAGGCTCACGCTTAATGTGGCCACGACCCAAACGATCTCGTTTGGTAGCCACAGAGCCCTGCCTCCTCCGCCGAACACCCAAGGCGAACAGGTCGGCTGGACTCGCCAAGTCACATACCTGGGTGTCGTCATCGATAGGCGACTCTCGATGGGTGCCCAGGTATCCAAGGCCAGGGCCGCGGCGAGAGCTGCGCTGGCATTACTGCGACCTCTCTTCCGATCCCGACTTCCTCTCCGCACTAAGCTGGGGCTGTACAAGACGTATGTGAGGCCACACCTTACGTACGCAGCCCCAGCATAGTACTCCCTTACTAGCCAAAACCTTCGCAACGTCTTAAAGGTGACGCAAAATGTGGCCCTCCGAAGAGCCACTCAGGCCCCTCGATACGTGAAGAACGCCACTACACAGCGCGACCTCCGTATTGAGAGCCTAAAGGACCACATTTCCCATTTGGCTGCCCGCATCTTCCAACGTGCTGACGTTTCGGACCATTTACATATCCGGAACATCGCACCATGGCATTCCCTTCCGCCAGATGCGCACAGGTTCCCCAGGGATCTCCTCCCTCCTTCCTCTCCCGACTTCTGAGCTGCTACTACTACATTGTAAAAGTTTTCTTAAAAAAAATTTACTACCAATATTTTCTAAATTAAAAAATGAATAAATTTTGATGAATAAAGCTTGACAGCATTTTGACCTAAATCAACTTATAGAACAGTCGTCGTCCTAGCATTCAATGAGGTTTCCGTAGAAAATAGATATATTTTAATTACGTCGATTACTAGCAAGTGAAGCTAAATTATATATATTACATTTTATCGAATAAATTACCTAATATATTTATAATATGAGCATTATTTAAATTCAAATAACGTTTTTTTTAGTATAATACTTTATTTTAAACATTAGCGATGCTTAAAATAGAAGATAGTAGTAAGTAATTCATTTATCAGGACTAGAATAAAGAACGCGAAGAACGCGGTGTATTTAATTATATTAATAATATTAATTTACTTCTTTTAAATAAAAAATAAATAGTGTTGGTATGATTTGGATTATAAATTTCAAGTGTGAGAAGTGGATATTGTATTTTTTACGCCATGATACAAAAGTTACAACATAATCTATTTAGACTAAATGTTAATTACAAATACGTTTACGTATTAATCTATACATGCAAGAAACATAAAGGTGCATTGATCGTGATCTTTAATAATAGACAAGAGTGATTCAAAAAAGACGACGAGAAATTCGAAGAATTGCATTGTGACGTAGGTATAAAATTTTAGAACGAATGCGATCTATCTAATTTAAGCGGGCGAAGCCGCGAGCAGTTCGCTAGTATATTAATAAAAGAGATGACAGTTTTATACTACTAATATATCAAAATGGTCACCAGTTATATTTAGTTAGGTAGTTTTAGATACAAAATTATAATTATAAGCGTTACTGGCCGATCAATATGACATGTCAAGTTTTGAAATTTATATAAATTTACAGATTTATAAGTTTTTTCTTAATTTAGTTATTTAACGACAACGTAAAATAGGCAACAAAGAGGCTTACACCGATCCGCAATTACAAAGCGTTTAATGGTTATAAAAAAATACAGATTAACTAACTTTGTCTTGTAAGATTACCCATCAAGACAGGTACCTTGTTACTCCAATACAATTCAACGAAAGTGGAGCACAAATGGTCAACAATGATAATGTCTTATCACTATTATTTACGTCTACGTCGCATCTCCAAACACTTCACTTGCTTTTGAATTTTCATTTTAAAACCGAATAACAATTTGGAAACATCACAAAAACTATTTTAATATATATTTTAACTATCTAAAGACAATGGAGCGCGTGTGCCTTCTTATGCGAAAATTTTACAAAACTATTTCGATAAGTGAAGAATTTATCTTTGGCCTGATTAGATATTGAATTGTCAAGGATTTGATTTGCGTTACCTCTGCACCACTAGGTGCCTAGATAACATTCCACTCCAGAAACTATTAATACAGTTGGAAAAATATACTATATTAATTTAAAAAATATTATTATTTACAATAATTACAAGTACGAATAATTATTATTTTCGTTTTACTTAACATAATGTAAATTGATTTTAGAAGGATCATGGATGCATATATGTATTGAAAATGTCATCATTTTGATATCATATTTTAATTAAGTAACATGCATACATTAAATTACCTATATGTATAGTGTCAGAGCATCGAATTTTATATAAAGAATAAACAAGTCGGTCAAGGTAGGCTAACTAGGACTATATGAAACATGTCCCCAAATGCACGTACATGTTTTTCGTATATTTACCTTACATATTTTGCTAGTGACAAGTTACGACAAAATTGGAAATTATTAAAAATAAATATTATATTAGTTCCGTTCGACCCTTAAAGATTAAAATATGATGTCATTTGTTACCGTTTATCTGCCGAAAAATTACATTTGTCACATTTGTCGAAACCAACACTAAGCTTGTTAACGATATTTGAGTAACAGATAATATTTACAATCTATGTGTATAATATATACTTAAATTTACATTACTTTTGGACACTAAATTTCTCACCTTACATGACCACGTACGATTATGTTACATACACGTTTAAGTTTCTAGAAATGCTCTTATCTGATATGTGCAAGTCGATATTATATAGTCAATAAGTAAATTATATACTAATCGGTACAATTTATATTGTAGTACTATACCTACATAATACCTTACCTACATAATACCTTATATGAAATAAGACTAAGTAAGATTAAGATAAATCGTTAACTTATCGGTAATGATTATAATAATTTGTGTAAAGCTAAAAATGCTGAATACTATTTGGAAAATCTTTAAGCAAAATATATAAATGTAAATTAGAACATCGAGTTTACAATTGTCAAATTATTTCCATGCTTACTTTAATATCCTTGGTATATTGTTTAATTTTTGTAGAATTTGCAAAAGTTTAAATAAGTAATTTAAAAATAACACCAACCTGCAAGTGTCATGCCGATACACAGTGCTGTATCCGATAGAACTGCTGTAAGTCGGTATTCTATGAAGACTAGTGGATTGGTGCAATGGTGGCCTTAAAAGTCCACTACCGCCATATCCGACACCGAGCATAGGGGACTCTATCATAGAACTGTCAAGCACACTCGTTTCATCAGTCTCCTCTTCAATTACACCAGGCCTATAGAAAATCTTCCCTGTAGATGGAGTAGGTCTTGGTTTATTTTCCTTCGGCTCTTCATCTTTTCTCACTTGCATTTCGTACGAGGCAGTTTCTGAACTCATATTAACTTGAGTTATTGTCACGATATTGAAGAGTCCCTCAAAATTTTACATTTTGTAATTATATAATTGCAATCGGATATCATTTTGTACGATCGATTTATTGACTTAATCATAATAATTGATGGTGAGTACCTGAAATTAAAAATAAAGAAATTTCAAGTGTTGCTACTAAATATAATATAAATTACTACAAACACCATTAGTAGAGGGATCAATTTATTTGTTATTACTTAGTAACTATAAATGCACGGTAATGGATTCAATTTCCACTTGAGGGAATTAATTGAGTTTATTACTCTATTGCTCTGGTAAGAAGACAAAGCGCGTTGAATTCCAGCACTTAATACGCAGTGTCTCAAGAATTGGCCTGAAAGTGAGAAGTGTGTTTACGTTTTTGGAATAAAGATCGATAAGTTAATAATAAATCAATATAAATATATATAATATAAAAGTTTAATATTAATTACAAGTTTAATATTTTTTATTTATGTGTCTCGAGAAATTTTTGTTTAGTATATTATTGAGCTCTTATGGATACAGTTGAAATTTTATTAAATTTTAAACTAATGTACAATCTCTTTAATCTATTTCAGAGATTTTCTGCTCAACAAGATGAGCAAGAGGACACCTTAAAAGATTTTACACTCTTATTAAGTCAAAAATTGTCACCACTTAATCAGTAGGAACGACGACGTACATACTCGTAGCAGGAACATGAACACTAAGTAAGCACTTCGGAATAAACATTAAAAGGGCAAATTACTGAGCTATTTTTTTATTAGAGTACCGGACGTCTTTTTTTAAGTATAGAGTTGCAAAGGAGACGAATGGACATTAATGTTACTTTTATTATTTCGCATTCCTTCAATAGGGGTAGTGCTCTGAGCGCAACAAAAATAAAGTTTTGGAGATATATGTGTATTATTTAGAATGTGCTTACTTCTAACTACTCAAAAGTATTTATCAGTTTATCAGTTATTTCATTGTTTTTAAGTATTTATCAGTTATTTCATTGTTTATTCCTACTAATTTCAACGCACATTTATATATTACATAGGTAATATAATATGTAGGTATGTAATAGGTAATTATATAGTATTTATTTAGTCTAGAGTAGACTTGGTTGCCTGGAGATAATACAGCCTTCCCTAGGGAATATCAGGTTCCTGGAGTCTTCTCTTAGTAGCATTACTAGGATACTCAAACTGTTCTAATGTTTTAAGTTAATTTTATTATCACGTACAACTAAGATTTTTAAATGGTGCCATCTGTTGTTGAGTAGTATAAATAAAGGAACGTAAAATAATGATGTATTATTCTATAAATTCAATAACATTATTTTTCAAATTTTATGATTTCTCTGTTATAGTTTCAGTAATGTAGAAATGTTAAATATTCACTGGTATACTAATTAGTATAGAAATTATTTCTTGCTACTGCCATCTATATTAAACGTCTAATATTACTTGTATGTCAGGTTACATAAATAAGTTTGTCAATCAGTATTTAAAATAGTATTTTCTAATTGATATACATATATTTCTGACTAAATTTATGAAATTATATTTTATTACAGCAAAGAAACTTCACAAAAACATCAGATACGCATCTACCCCTGCATATTGTTAACTATAAGATATTAATTATGTTTAAATTTATAAATTAATCGTATCCAATCTTCAATTTTATAGGATACGTATCAAATTAACTTAATAATTATTAATTTTATGAATTAAAACATTAGTGATAATATTCCTGTTTTATAGTGGAGATTTCATTACAGATCTTATTCCAGCGATCATGACTAACACCGCTAAGGTATTTTTTTCCAGGTAATAGGTTATCACGCGGACGGTTCCGCCGTTTTGACACGACACGTCCTTGCACTCATTAGGATGTGCTCGATCTCCATGACAACTGACGGATGCTTTTATTTCCTCCCACTAAGATTATTCAGTCATATTGCGGAAAACCTTGTAAAACACGCTCTATTCCCCTATTTGTGGCAACATTCAGCACAATAAACTGTTTTATTCCTTCATGTACCTGTTTAGTCATACCGTCTAACGAATACTACTAACGTGGTTAAACGAGAAACAAATCTATGAGAAATAAATAATATAAATGAATATGATATATAAAAATATTTTAAATTTTAGCCCTTTAATTATCTTTATTTTAAATATTAGTACTTTTCCATTTTCTTATTTCTATTATGTTCTCTCAAAATTTACTTATCACTTTGTTGTAAGCACAAACTTACTGACTTACTTGCTTAAGTTACACATCGCCACATTAATAATTTAAAAAAAACAAACAATTTAATTAAGTTATGTCATTAATGTATAAATTGTGATTAATAACTTATTTTTGTATCTGTATCAGTTGTAAATAAATTGAACTGTTTTACATTTATCTATTATATTTATGTTTTTATCATACGTTTATTAAAATAGTATTTTACAAATCAAAAGTAATACAAAATACAAGTAACAATTAGATCGACAGATCACGTAAGCTGACGTTATGACGTATCCATATCATAGATCATGCGCTTGCGTCTGTCAATGTATACCTGAGCTGGTCACGAAGGCCAATCTAAATTACCGTGTCTGACCACTAATTATGATTCTTAAGCCACCAATATAAGACAAATGTCTTTAGCAACATTTATTTTTACAATTCCGTATGGTACTTATACAAAATTTCTTAAAACATTGTGTAAAATTTTCTAAAAAAAGATTTCATCTATAATCATTTTAGCGATTACTCTATGACCACATCTATTCAAACAAAAAAATTTTTTGGTTATACAAATTTGAACAATTTATGATTTAATCAGCTCTTGATTATTCTATTAATAGTATAAATTATTAAATACGAGATATAGAATACGTAAAATTTTATATTAAACGTAACATCAAGTCTTGATTAATGTCGAAAACAGAAAAACTATTGTAAATTATGTGTAAATATCTCTCGGTACCAAAAACTATGTTTATAATCTATTATAACGTTGGAATTTATTTAAATTTCTCTATTATTTTTAGAACTACGAAGAAAATAACAAAGTTACAATTAATTAAAAGAGTTACTATATCTAACTTTTACACAAACATATATACTTGTCTGTGGAAATCAATTAAAAATTATAAGAAACTACCATAAAATAACTTCACACCACTACTACTGAGCCATCAAGTAAAGGCGTTATACACTCGGAATTTAACCAAATAAAGCAGCTGTACAACTTTAAATCTAGAATTTTATTCTTACGAAGTACAAAATATAAAGTGGATGTAAAAAAAACAATACTAATATAATTAATAAATTAATTAACTAACATAGCGGTTTACATTAAAATCGTATAAGACCGAAAAACTCCAATTATTATAATCGAAACAAGAAAACCAGAACAACAATGACAGGGAAGCCAAAAGTCTGTGCTAAACTAACAAGAAATACAATATTAAAAAAGAACATAGCGGTTTTGCCATTATCCTAGAACTTAAACCCTCATAGCCAAGCCAGCGTTAAGATTTTATACTAATAAAATTAAAATATGAATGGATGCAATTGAGATTAATATATAATAAGTCAAATGTTAATATATGCTCATAACATCTATGCATACTTTGTACCATCTATGTATGTATAATTAAGTAAGTATATAGTGTAATAGTATAAAATAAGATTATGAAAATCTTCCTTAAATATAGCCGTAGTTCTAAGAAAAAAATATAAAGACAGGGGTAACAGTTTCTTATGATCAATATTAATTCTATATATCAATAATATTATAACTAATATTGATGATAATTTCTTATCATAACTATTAATTATGATCACGAGTCTGTAGAGTTGTAATATTCAGATTAAAAAATATATATTAATTATTAATAAAAAAAAGAAATATGTGTATATATATATATATATATATATATATATATATATATATATATATATATATTTCTTGTGTAATAAAAATGTTATTAAAAACTACACATGTGTTTATTAAAACACTATTAAATAATTTATAGTAATACAACAATTACAAAGCTGGCCTGATTCATTATTATAGATAAAGCTAGTCACTAGTGACTAGACCATAACGTAAAAGTGAAAATATGAATATTTCCTTTGTTATGACGAGTACAATATTATAATTTCCGGTAACGGAAATTATGGCACTATATTTCAAATTACGTGAACAATACAATCATAGGCGCTAACTTTTATTTTTAATAATTACTCAACATTAGCTGTAAGTTTGTGACGCGTTTGGAACATTTATGACTGCATACGCTGATTGGAAATTAATAGAATAAATTGTAAAAAAAGAAGAAATGATATAATATAAATTAAAAAAAAATAAGACGTATTCACCACTGAGTCGTGTGTCATGTGTCATGATTTAAGGTTTGTGAGCGTAAACACCATAAAGGTGCTTATATAATGTAATGTCTATTACATGTTATATGTGTATCGTGATGTCTAATAAATTCAATGAAAAGCAATATTTGTTGGAAGTATAATAATTGTACTTAATATTTTTAAGTCAGAAGTATTACTGTGCAGTAAAGAAAGTCCTCCGGAAAGGGCTGCACACTTCTTTAAAATTTTTTGATTGGTTTGATGTATATCCTATTGTATTAGTTCCCACATGCAGTCTAGATACGATAAACCATGAATATTATATTTTTTCTTTTTGTATTAATGTTATATATCTCTATTCCTAATGCCCTAACAATTTGTAACGATGCATAATATAATAAAATAAGAAAGAGTTTACTGCATTTACTGCCTTAAAATATTAGTATTAGAACGACAAACACAAAAATTGTTAAAGCCGACTAGTACTCTACTCTTAAATGATCCTGTTGATACTAAGGAATTTAGTATCACCATTGACTCCAAATTTCAGTGGGGACCTCATCTTCGTGGATTGACAAACAGATTTAGCTCAGCAGCTTTCATTTTCATTAAATAAAATCATTAACATTAGATCAATAACTAACGTAGAAGCGGGTCGACTTTAGATGCTTATGCTTATTATGTCTCATGGCGTTATACTTTGGGGTAAAGCAGCCGCTATTAACTAAATGTTTGTTATGCAGAAGCGCACTATTCGCACAAATTATAACCTAGGCTCTAAATATTTCTTAAGGCAAACATTTTAAGCAATTAATATATTGACAGTTACTATACATTTTTGTAAATATGTATATATTAAGAAAATATTAATTATTTTGCCAAAATCGGCGATTCACATAATATTAATACTCGAACTAAGCTTAAACTTACTGCGCCTGTACCTACTACATCGAATCCTCAACTCTTTTATGGGCTAGTGTGTATGTGTGTCAACAGTAGGATCCCAGAAAGTGTCCGAAAATGTTCTATATCACAATTTAAAAGAATTATAAAAAAAGTTTGTATGTTAAAGGCAACTAATTAATGATTTTATAAATGCTATGTTCGCTTCAATCTGTTTCAAAGTTATCATTGTCACTAATGAATAATTGAAAGTATAAATTCAAGTCATTTTAAAAGAATGTTTGTCTTCTCATTTCTGAGGCATTCATTTTAGTGAACCGATGGTAAATTATTTAACGTTAAATAACGAAGCTTACATCTCAATATTTTGATTAAAAATTTGTGAAAATTTTCCTCGATTTCCCAGAGCTCCTCGATAGCCATGATCATATCGTGATTCGGTGGCAATGGAACCACATCGAAAGAACAAATAATTTTTAAAATTGTTTTTTAATATCAGGAAAATCGTAAAAAATAGACGTCGAGTATAGAGTCCCCTCTTTTTTTTAGTCGTTTAAAAATAGTTAAGCATAAGTATGCTAACAATAGTTTATTAGTTATTGTTTATTTTTTATATTAAATAGCAGAAGATTTTCAAAGTACGTAGCGAAGCGGTGATACGAGTACTAATTAGTATCAAAATATAATATGATGAAATTTAATAAACATTTTTTTTTTGCTTCACGCTGAATGCCGCACATATCAAGTTAGGCAGAGGGAAATGTAAGCAGAGGGAACCTAAGTTAAGTCACTCTGTTCCCCACTTTCCTCCTTTCGAGGGATTGTCTTTTTACCAGAGCGAGATAAACGAAAATAATTTATTCTACCCGGGTGAAAATCGAACCCACAAACCGTCACACATTCGAACACACACGTTCGATTGCCGCTTTTGTTTCGTTACGTTTCAATATTACTTTCTTTTTTTTGTTTCACGCTATATCACGCGTGTACCTTTATATCAGCAGAGGTCTAACGTTGAGATCTGAGTAAGTGTTTGTGCTGTTACTCCGTGGCCCGAATTCGAGACGAATGTATTGTTGTGAAATTCGGCAGAGAAATTGTAACCAAAGTGGAATTTACAGTCAAACGCTGGCTAACTACGTTATGGCCGTCCCAATTATATGTTGTTGTTTCAATACGTATATTTTGTAATAAAAATGAGTTCTAAATATTTATCTAACCCTAATTTTTCCGATTCTTGTTAAAATTAGTTATTTCTTTATAATTACACATATATGTTTTGTATATTAAACTTTGTAACTGTTAAAATGATGCACATGCACCAACGTAGAATTATTATCTAAACGTATTGTTGCTTACAGCTTGCCGAGTCATCTGTACTTAGGTATAGGTATTATATATTTCCACAAGGTATGTGGAAATATATAACAATAATTTAAATAAGTATTTTCTTACATTACATATTACTAGAACTACTATATTTTTTAGTTTTTGCAAATTAAATTATTTTTGGATATAAAAACATTATACCTAGTAGTGCCCTAAATATGTCATAAATTAATAAAAATTGCCTTTCCTACGCGGAAATATAAGCTTAAACTGTGACCATCGTAACGGGAAGTCTCTATTTTGGGGGCAATTGATTGCAAGCATGGATTGCGTACAAGACCACGAGTACTTCACGGTTCATCTTTGATTTATTACGTCTTAATTATTTTTGCAAAACTTTGATCACTTTTTCTATTTTAATTTTAATTTGGTGTTAAAATTTTATACAAAAATGACAACTATAGAAATTATACAATGACAATTATAGAAATTTATTAAAAGTATACTCTTGTGCTCATTGGGTGAGTATTTATGAGTTTGATCTACTTTCAGGACATATTTTTATAATGAATGTATCTGCAAATTGCAAATTTTAACTGTTTAAAAGTAATAAAAATATATAGTTTTAAAACTTTATACTTATAGTCAGATGTATACTATACTTGCTGGGTCTGCTTTCTTTGGGGTTGAACAGCAGGTTTATAAGTACGAGTATACTCCATAGTGAATATACAAAATAACTTAACTCAAAATAAAAAAAATTATTCAACTTTGTAAAGTAATATTATAGTTCAATTAAAAGCAAGGCACGGGTATTTAAATGGAAGATTCTTAATACTTTATTAATTTCTTTTAGCTTTTAAAAATATTTTCGTCATACTACCGAAAGTCTATTTAGAAGGAAATGAAGAACGCTAAACATTGTGTAAAATTTCAATATATATACACGTATATTTGCGCTTGTGCTAAAATTTAAAAAATTAACTGTACAAATTAGGTCATAAGTGACTAAACAATACTCTATACTTTCATTTGTATACCAATCATGATTTGAATTCCGTTATGTACAAATGCTGAATTCAAATTTTAGGCATTATTGACACTGTTATCATGTACGAATTATTGATCGGTATGCGTTGTGCAGATTTTTATTCATCCAAAGATACTTATAGTATATTTTTAGTGTAGCATAACTTTCATTTGTCACTTTACAGTTAAAGATAGCCACGTTTATAAAGTAAATAATATAGGTGTTAGAAATAATAAATGATTTAGGGAAGACTAAATATGGACATTATTCCTTCTAAACTTATGACTCAACACTTGACATAAAATTGTAGATGTCAACAAGACGATGACTGACACTAGATATATGCACGCGTTATATTCAATTACGGTGGAGAATTTTATATAACATCTACGTTGACATTTAAATTTTACAATATTCCCAGATTATTATGTAAACATTTTTGATTATTGTATTAAGAAACGTAGAAATTTCTTGATAAAAAGTTTCATTAAAAATGTTTAAATTGGAAAACTCAAAGAAAGTGTGACGTAAAACTTGTCATGTAAATATTATAATATTACAATAAAACTGCACGTAGGAGCGTGCATAATATTTACAATTCAAATGAAGAGGCGTTGAGGCGGAATGTAGTTCAAGCACTAGATCGTGTCTACTTTTTATTAATGTACTTCCCATGCTTGCTATAAGGTGATCTAATTTACACAAGGTGCACCCACGTGTACTTGTATAAATCAGCTGATCCTTCATAAACACTTATTCTAAGAATGTATTTGTCATAATTTATAAAAAAACTTACCATATCTAATGTCCATCAAAACAGTTGAAAACTGTCAAACACTTTCAAAATAAACAATAGTCACTTTCATGATATGGAAAACATACATTTGTCTATGGTCTCTTTATGTAGAGTTCTATGATTATCAACGAGCTCTTTTTATTATTTTTGTGAAAAAATATTAGCTTTTCGCGTAAATATTAAAGTATTACTTCATTCCAGGACAGTCACCCCCAGCGTGCGGTCAGAGCGTCAGGATAGCGATGACTGGCAAGCGTGCAGACAACTCTTGCCTCGTGGTACCTACGCCAATTGTGAACCGAGTTTATTTGTTAACTAGCCACGCGCTCGGAAACAATTGACGGTGTTTCACTGTTAGCCTCCGCAGATAAGATTTAAATGTCCGTTTTAGGTACATATGTAGGCTTACAATAATAGCAAAATGTTATTATTGTCAACAATACTCTACATTTTCAATATCAAAAATTCCAACAATTTTGCTGTGATTTTACGATTTTACGATGAAATTTGAAATCATTGACACGATTTATTGAACTGATAAATCATTGACACAAAAACAAATCAATGCTCCGAACTTATTACAACTAAAACCAAATCTTCAAACATCAACGTCTTTTGTTTGGTTTGCATACATTGGCGTAACAGAGGATTTTTCCAGGGGCCTACCCCTGCTGGATGGTCCTCAGCGAGTCCAAGACATCGACATCTATATGACATAATATGTATATTACAATTTATTATCACACATGCAGATTTCTAGAAAAAAAGGAAGGAAAATGTCACAAAGTTCTCGAGAAGCAAACTAATATTGTCGTTTGCATATTAATCCTATTGATTTGTTTTTCTTCACAGACAAAACCTAATGTCAAAACACTCCGTTCTCCATCCAATATCGATGTATCGGGATATTGGGTTCCGCCGTTCACCCCGAGTCTTGAATTAGACTTGTGATGAATGGCAGAATCCAACGCTGCGCTTTATCTTTCCAGAGCAGAAGTAAAATAATTTAAATATCTTATTATCCTTATGATCGGGATGATGGGGTAGGATCTACTATTTTACACGCTTTTCGTTTATTGTCAATATCGAATCTATTTTTTATTTTTATTTTGTTTTGAGATATATTTTTATATTATTTAAATGAAAATAAGATTGATTTGTGTGTAGTTCGAATTAATTTAAAATCACAAACAGTTTCAAGATTTATAATATGATAATATGTAATATTTAAGCATACCAAATTTTCTTAAGGAATATTTTGTTCCATTGTTATTGCCTTTAGTAGGTCGTTTCTCCTAGAGGAACTAAAGTGGAATTTGTTTGACAAAGCGGACGGGATGCTAGCGGCCAAGGCAACACTTACGCTGATCTATTGTTTGGCTATCAAGGAGTGACTTAGGAATTGGCAAAATTACATAAGAAGGACTTTACATTGTAAATAAAATAAACTTACAATATGAATTTTACAGATTAATTTATTATAATAATATATACCTAAGCAAGCTAAAACACCGCAAACAACAATATGTTGAAAAATTTAAAAATACATAACGACAAGAAGCAGGATGAAAAAAAGAGTGAAAAATGCGTGACATTTTTACAAATTGACACAAAATATTTAAGTATGGTAAATATGATCAATTTTAATAACTCAATTTAGTTTGAGTTTTACATTTTATACTATTGTTTTAAAAAAAAAAACAAAACAATATATATATATATATATATATATATATATATATATATATATATATATATATATATATATATATATATATATATATATATATATATATATATATATATATATATATATATATATTAATGTGTTTTTCCAAACAGAAACTGTTGATAACATTCCCCCTTACAGCAACAATTACGTCCTCCAACGTGTCAGAACAAGACTGATCGCTGTGGCTCGATCAAGAGCGACGCGATTATCGAATTACGCTCCCTGCTCGTCATTGCCATTGCTCTTTCGACTGTCACGGCCGATGTTCATTTGAGTCGGCCTCAGGTGCATCCCGGGAGCCTGCTGGAAATGAAAAAATCTATTTGACACTCCATTAAATTGTTAGCTGCCCTCAGTCCTCACCGATCAAGTGTTTTAGATCCATTTGAATTGATTGCGGTGCTAACATTGATTCGAGTTAAACGGTTGCAGGTATTACTCATTTATAATTTAGAAAGCATTTAGTCTGATGTTGTAATCAGTTGTCTTATAATAAAATCTAATTAAATTATGTTTAAAAGATATAAAAAAAGGCGGCTGGTAGTGACTGGATAGCAAAGACGAAAGATCGTGCCTTATGGTGTACCCTGGGGGAGGCCTACGTCCAGCAGTGGACTGATATAGGCTGATAATGAATGATAATGATTTAGGCGTCACTGTAAACGTGACGATTGTGGGTTCGATTCCCACTCGGAGGAATTAATTATTTCGATTTCGCTCTGGCAAGAAGACAAAACGCGGCGTTGAATTCAACACGCAATGTCTCCAAAATTGAGCGGAAAATGGTAAACGGAGTGTTTTAACACAAGGTTCTCTCGGCCGAGCCTATGGAATATGCGGAATACAGTGTAACATATAATATATTATAATAGCTCACATAATACCAACCGCTGTTTAATAATTAAATTGTATTTTCGTTTTATAATAATATTTGATGTAATAATAATTATAACTTGAAATTAGTCTTAAGCTTTTATTAAGTTTGTATAATTATTAAATATTATGAACATGTTAAATTGTCTAGTTGTTACAGGTAATTCTTTAAGTAATAAAACAAAAAAATATATCACGGTTGTACTGGGTTCAACATTTTATAAATTACGTTATAAACATACTATTATATACCTACTGTTTTACTTCAACACATTTAACATAAACCTTCATAACACTTTTTACTTATATTGTCATATTACTTGTCGCCATAAGAACATAAAATAAGAATATCATTTATTCTACCACAAAATCTACATCTGTTACAATGAATTATTAATTATTTTTTATTCAACATAATATTACATAAATTAAATTATTATTATTATTATTTTAAATTGTGGGTATATCTAATTATTTGTTTATTATTATTGAAATTCCCTTGTCATATATTTTTATATTATTTCTCCATTCTAATGATTATTTATTTTTTTGGATTATAGAAGTCACCTTTACGGCGTAGCTCAGTTTTCTTTATCCATCTCTTCTTCATCCTCCGCGTTGGTCCCGTAAAAATAACTTCTCATCTTCTTTTTGGTCTTCCTTTGAGTATTTTTCCTTATCTTATGATATCCACTCCATCAGTTTCCTGAACCATGTATTAAACGGCATTCTGCATACATGACCCGACCATTTCCATTTAATATTTCTTATTTTATTTTATATGTATATCAGTTACTTATGATTTATTTCAAATAATTTTATATTTTATTCACCATTTTTGGTAACCGTATGTCAGGTAGGGCAAGATCATTGTGTCGTATAGAGTGTTTTTTTTTTATATCTCTATTGTTCATAATCTCTTTTAAGCTCCAGCACCACTTCCATGCAGATGCTAGCTTTCTATTGATTTCATTTGAAGCCAAATGAAATGGATTGGCCCAAGCAGATATATTGTGACACGTACTCTATTTCTTATCCCTCTACAGTAATGATCGTACTATTAATCATTATTTTTGTTTTCGTAGCGTTAAGGAATAAGCCAACATTTTTACTTTCTCTTGCTAATTAGCTTAACATTTTTTTCAACTGTATACTCTCTTGTGAGAAAATTTATATGTCTTCTGTCAAATATTCTCCGTTTATTTATATTCCTTGATTCTCTTAAACGTATTAAATATTGCTTACATAGTGCGTTCTAACTTGTTATAAGCTTTACCTTATTAGACATAATATTAAAAATAACCACGTCAACTTAGCAATTTAAATGGCGGATAGTTAAATTTTAACTTCAATATCGATAAACTAAATAAGTATTTAATATTATTACGTTCTATACGTATTCTATACCTCACTATTTTCAAAATTAACGAAATGAAAAAATATATGTAAGAGTGACCTATATAAATGATAAATGTATATATGTATATCAGTAAAAACGTAATAGAAACATCTCTGTTATCGGTAAAACAAACAAATGATTCTACGCTTAAAAGCGGAAGTCTGCCAGTGATCTCGTTTTTTAACATCGAATATGTCGTAATTGCAAAATTAAATACCCAAAAAAATCTATTTGGAGTTTAAGAAAATCATATTATGGATCAAAGACGAGCTCATTTAAGTAACGATCATCATACTCTTTGCCGACACAGAAGGTAAGAAAGTGCACATTTTTTACGTTGGTAGATATTTCTTTATACGTAGTCCAAAGTCCTCTTTTTATATAGATGATATTGACCTGCCTTTGACACATATTAAATAATAATATAGTAACATAATATAGATACTACCACACACAATAATAATAATATAGACACTACCCTGAAAAAAAACGTAAACCTACTTGTGTAGTAAGTAATTATTAAAAAGTCTTATGAATTTATTTTGTACTCTTTGTATTTTATTATTGACGTTCCCTTAAGGCTTTATTCCATATACTCTCTAGAAAACTAGAGAACGCTGCGCTCCGTACTTTTCCTTGAAAATAAGGAATGATTAAATTAAATTAGGTAAATAAATCTAACGTTGAAATTTTTACTTTTGTTTCAGACATATCGAAAATCGTAATTCTATACGTCGCCAAAATCAACGTGTTGTGCTTAAATCTGGAGAATTTAATATTGTCAAATCAAATAGTACGAAAAATGTATTCTCCTATTTAATTTCTAAATTCATAGATGCTGATTGGAAATGGTGCCTTTTAACATGTATTGCTATATACATTTTGAACTGGTTAATATTTGCAATGATATGGTGGTTAATTTTAGAGTTGCACGGTGACTTAGAAATTGAAAATTTGCCAAAACCGGATAATACAACAGATTGGAACCCATGTGTTAAAGAAATTTACAGCTTCACTTCTATATTTCTGTTCAGTATAGAAGTACATACAGCAGTGGGATATGGCAAGAGAACTATAACATTAGAATGCCCGTCGGCAGTCTTCACAATGTGCATAGAAAGTATTGCAGGTCATATTACAAAATCTGTAATAATTGGAATGGTCTTTGCTAAATTAACAAAACCAAAATATAGAAGAAATACTTTGTTATTTTCCAAAAACGCTATCATAAATCAAAGAGATGGCTATCTTAGTCTTTTGTTTAGGTTAGGGAACATAAGAAAATCTAGAATAATCTCCCCAAGTATTAAATCATTTTTAATTCGATATGAAAGAAAATCCGATAATAATATATTGAATCCTGAACAAATTGAGCTAAATGTGAAAGTTGATGGAAGTGATGATATTCTTTTTATATTTCCAATAACAGTTATACATAAAATAGATGAAAATAGTCATATAATATATCAGCAAAAAATATGCTAGAATTAGACTTAGAAATACTTGTTGTTTTTGAAGGCATAATTGAATCCACTGGCCAAATTGTACAAGCCATATCGAGTTACACCACTAAAGAAATTTTATGGGGTCGCCGCTTCTCACGGTCGGTGTATTTTGATAAAAGAAAAAAGGGGTTTGTTGAAAATTTTGGTAAATTTGACGAATCATAGTGTGAATACACCTTTATGCAGAGCAAGTGACCTCGAACGTTATAACGAAAAGAGAAAAACATTACTGTTACAAAAGTATCTTTTACACTTACGCGATCTTGTTTAAAAATCCCAGTCTTCACAATTAGAAACAACACTATAAAATTGATGGTTTCAAGTGCGGATTTAAAATTATAACTAATTTTCGGAGCTCCATAATATCTTGATACATTGTCTTCATGGCTAATATTTGTATTTCTAGGGTACATATTTGTAACTTCACAGCCATCAATTGTCTTGAACAAGTTTTTATGTCTTGATCTAATTTAATAATTTTTTTATGATTCATATCTAAATTATCTTTAAAGAAATTAAGTAAAGTCATTCTCACACTTCTAAAGATACTCGCTCGTAATGTATGAGAACGCTTTTTGGTTATTTCTATTGTAAAATAAAAATATATTTAGAGATAAGCTTTCGTAATCAGACCAATGACTGAAGAATGAAGAGATAACATTATTTAGTATTTTTTTTTAATATCTGTAATCCAGCAACATATATACTTAGACCTAAATTATTTATATTTTTCAAAACTTAATATAACAAATTAAAGAAAAAAACAAACCTATTTTATTTAGAATTTGAACCGTCTTTCCTTAAAATTACAAGATATCCACATTTAAAAAAATAAAACAATCATATTATCCTATTAAATACTATAAAGAAAAATGAAACAAATTAAAGTCATTGTAGACTTTTAAATTAGTATAATTCATCGTTGCTATTTATCGTCTCCTTTTTACGTGACATTGGTTTTGTAAATTGCACTCAACTATCACGCCTAAAAGCCATAGAAGAGAATAATAACATCAAAAGAATAGTGGAATATCTTTATACAATGTTGCCGTATACAAAAAGTTAGAAATTTTTTTTATATGATATACTATCACTATCACTGATATAATATTAGTAGAGTTTATAGAGATTATGATATTTATGTTTAATAAATTATTTTTTATTAAAGATATTTATGTTTAATAAATTATTTTTTTCTGTTAATAATTATTAACACAGTGATCGATATAATTTATAGGTGACATTCAATTTGACCAACACAAAAAGATCTTTAATTGACACAGTGAGCTGTCATTTTTCTGTATCCAAAAAAATCATCATACAAGTATACGAATTTCTAAAACAAAACTTTGTTTGCTGTAAACCTTATTAATAATAAACATGTTTCGAGCTAATAATTTTGATAAATTATTAGGTAAGTGCATACATAAGTTACAATATTATGATAAAACAATAGATTTTTGTTATATTATCCTCCTTGTACAATTATTCAATGATTATTTTATCTAATTTGCATCACTTTCTTTTTTGTTCATGATTGAATCAGCCTTAGTTTCTTTTTTGTAAAAGTACAACACATATATTTGCAGCATTTGTAAGTTTTAAAGACATGACGAAATATTTTCCAATTTGTTCTAGATAAAGCGACAAGTAATCTACGCCTAGATCCCGATTGGCCCTCAATTTTACAAATATGTGATTTAATTAGACAAAATGATTGTTCGTGAGTAACATTTTTTACGTCATTGCTTATTTAATGTTAAACAAAATGCAAAAGTGACTTTCTATATCATTCGAATATTTCTCACTTCTAGACCCAAGTATGCAGTTGTTGCTGTGAAAAAGAAGCTTTACTCACAAAACCCTCACCAGGCTATGTTTGCTCTCCTCACTTTAGAAAGTATAGTAAAAAATTGTGGTATGTAAAATTTTCTTTATAAAAGTATATTAAATTATCAAATATAGTATATAATTGTGGTAATATTCATTATCAATATTTACTATAAATATCAAGTTATACATAACTTGATAATTTCCAGTTTAAACAATTTTCAACGAACCTATTATTAGTTTATGATCATTCAACTAAGATAATTATTTATTAAATGATACTTGCTATATGATATCAATGTTTTTAAAGAATTAAATGTTTTAGACTAACTTATAAATTGCTAGATTTATGAATTAGAAGAAACCCTTTGATTAGGTGTATGAACATTTTCAAACCATCAAGTCCTGTAAATTTGTAGTTAGTATTTATGTAGTATTGTATGCTAGTATAATTTGTATAATAGTATTCATTATTGAATAATCTGCATAAAGGCTTTATTAATCCTGTGTACATAATTAATGCTTTTACAGTGGGTATAAAATATATTGGAGTTTATTTGTAGAAATATCCTGGGAATGAAAATTTATTAAATTCTCAACTTATAAGTTTTTAACTTCTTAAATCTTTTAATTAAATAATTTAAAAAGTACCAAATTATTTTTTTGTTGTATGCATTATAATTATATGAATAATAAAATATTCATATTACAGGATCTGGAGTACATGATGAAGTTGCATCAAAGGTGTTCTGTGAAATGCTCCGTGATTTAGTAAAGTCAACACAACACGAAAACTTAAAATCAAAAATATTAGAATTGATACAAGCTTGGGCATTTGCATTTCGTAATAATCCCAAATACAGAGCTGTTCAGGTAAGTTATTGGAATCCAAAAATAAAATTTATATTAATACTTAGTCTTAGTAAAAGTCTAATTGAAGATAATTTATGAAATAATGAAAATTGGAGTTTTGTACACTTACATCTTTGACACTACTGGATGGATTTAAATAACATACCTATTAGACAAACTATATCTAAGGTTTAAGTGATTGTTCTTTAGCAAAAGCTGAGCAGCATGTGTAACATTTATCTATTATACATATACAAATTAAAGATCTGGACTATTTCATGTGGATTGAATGCAAAATTCATGACATCCATATAAAGAAAGTAGCTGGCACCAAATAATTATTAAATATAGTTATGTAATATAGTTGTAATAAGCATTTATTTTTAAAAAAATTGTAATAATAATATTTAGGTTATAGCTACAGAAAATACTGTTAAGTAGTGTTATCTTTGGTCTATTTTTAAATATGAGCGAAGACATAGATTGATTATTATTGACATAACGCATAATTGTATACATAATATTGGACATAATATATACATTTTATCACCACACTTACTTTATTGAGGCTGTTATAGTACAGTTGTCACGCCTTAGGAACTCAAATTTGTACTAGTGATGGGCTCAAATCTAATGAAAAAATAAAATAAAATTGAAAAGTTAAAGACAATTCTATTAGTAAAATACGATGGCTTTTCCTGGCCTGGTGTTGACATTGACCATTGACTCTGAAAGTTTTCTAGATAAAATAATGTAGAAATTAGTAGTAAGTAGCTAAATAAAGCTTGTTGTTAAGAGTAGGATTGCTATGAAATATATTAGAAGTAATTATAATTTGTAAATAAGTATTCACTTATATTTGTCTAAAAATTTTTTGTAACTTAAAATATTTTTGAGGGATTCAGCAGTGTACGGCAATAGCCTAAAAAATATATTTGAAAGGTGGATAAAATATAAGTCAGTTAGTCATTGTTTTAAACATTCACAATTTGTTTTATTTACTCTTCTGCAATTAAGGAGCATTGCTCTGTTTGTATTGTTATCAAGTTTTATAAATTATCTTCAAACAATAATTATTTATTTATTATTTATTATAGCACAGTGCAATGCATGCTTACTAAATGCATCTCACGACTATAAATAATAATAACTTTATCTTCCTAGAGGGAAACAAATCTTAACCTTAAAGATATAAAATAGTCTCTATTTAGATTATAGCAAAATAAAAAAAAACATAATATGTTAAATAAAATAAAACCATTATGTATCATTATTTAATATTTATAAATATATGTAAATATTACGATATGAATAATATGAAATACCTTAAGTACATATTCTTGCCATGTTAGAAATAGTAATAAAACAAAATATTATATTCAATGTTTACCACCCACTAGTTTCCACACATTATACCTATTAGTAATTCTATGTGATTATTGATTTTCCTTTATTTAATTAAGAACCAATGGCTCAGAGCTTGAGCTGTTGTGCTACATACTACAGTCTTGTTACTTTATTCATAAAATACTCTGTTATTGTATAAATAATAATGTGCTAGGTAAAGATAAATGATATTATTTTAATAAATCTCTCATGTCAGTGAAGTCAATGACCTGTTGCAAAGTGTAATAACTATCAACTACTAAGAGCATAAAATTTACAAAATCGCCAATAATTTGCGATTAATAGCAATTTTAACAGAAATATAGTACAAGAATCTTCGAAAAAATATTAAATGATACAAAATTTTGGTATCTTTAATCTTAGGTTCTTGAACTTCAATTACGGTGACAATGGCGATTGTGACGTTACACCTTCACTAAGTCATTATCAGGCAGTTTATGACTCACACTGCATAACATCTAATTCGTCAGACAAGAAAAACACCTAAGTGTGTGAATTTATAAATAAAAAATTGGAATATATATTTTTTTATTGTTTTGTTAACTATTAAATATATTAATATTATTATTTGTAAAAGTTGTGTTATTCTTGCTAACAGGACACTGTCAACATATTGAAAGCAGAAGGCCACAAATTTCCTCCATTAAAGGAATCTGATGCAATGTTTTCTGCTGATACAGCACCCGAATGGGCTGATGGAGAAGTATGCCACAGGTTAGTTCTAATTTTTTATGTATTATTAGTACAACTCATTCCCTTAGTATTAATAAAAAAAAATTACATTGTAATACTTAGATGCCGCACAGCATTCACATTAATGGTGCGCCGTCACCATTGTCGTGCATGTGGTCAAGTTTTCTGTCAACAATGCAGCTCAAAGACATCAACTCTACCTAAGTTTGGCATTGAAAAAGAGGTAATGTGTACTTTTAACATAGTACCATAATCAATCAATCTTTTTTTTTCTTCTCACTAATAAATGTATAGCCATTAAATTTATATTATGATATTTAGGTCAGAGTATGTGATGCTTGCTTTGATAAAGTAAGTCGTCCACCATCTTCTTCTACTAAGTTGGAAATTGTCGACACAGCTAGTGACTATGGGCCTGCCCAACCTCAGGTATGTTTTAAATTTATTATGATTAAATCATTGTTAATTTGACTGAAAATAGAATAGGCCCAATCCACATGGCATACAATTTTAAAGTTTAAAAAAATAATATCATTTGAAAGAAGTAACTCAAGAAAAAAATAATATTAATTATACTTCGTTTCATTACTTTAATATTTTTGTAGTTTGGAGGATACTGTTATTAGCATATTCTTATCATTTATAAGTACTCTGGATTAATGTGCTAAATTTAATTCTAATACAAATATTAATAATATTAAATACATATAATTTGACTTGGTTGAGTAGAGTATCTCTAGTTACGCAAGTAAAAACAAGTTTTTATTCTTGTCTCTGTTGATATACCACAGAAAAATTATGAAATTCAGTAACTATTTAAATAGTATCTTAAAGAAAACAAAATTTATGGGTGTAATTTAGGCAGTAAAAGATAAATAGAGCTAGCTTAAAATAAATTTATTCAACTTATTATCCGTCGTATGATTCTCCCGGCATTTCACCTCCTGGCACCAACATTGCTATATTGTTCCCATTTAGTAATATTTGATCTAATTTTGTTATTTTTCTTCCTTCTGGCGTTGACTCATATTCTGTAACATCATCTAATAACATATTTACAAAGTCATCAAAGCCTTGTAGCGTTCCGACCATCTCTTTGTCATTTTTCATTATAATATGAATTCTTGATCCTATACATTTGTCTACTAGTTCAAGTGGTAGTAAAGTATTAGGATTAGGTAATGCTTGTGACATTGTTGTAGCAAAATAATTCAATACTTTATTTCGTGTAAGAATTTGCCACTCGTTGTAGTAACTAACATGTAAATAAAATGGCCAATAAATGTCAGTTGACTTTGACAACCATAGACACCCTTCAATTGTATTGTCCTTCCATGTTGGCTTTTATTTCTTTCGAATAGGGCAACTTTTTAAAAAGCAGTTATGACAAGTGACAGCGGTTTCGATTTTGAAATACATTTAAAATAACGGTGTTGTTTAAGACGAACGTAAAGTTTTCTTTACTGAGTATTGTGATTGTGATAAAATGTCTAAAAAATTTGTAAATAACTTTCGAGGTGAAATGTATTTTACACCTAATGAAAGATTACGTATCAAAGATGAACCAGCTTCTCCAGCAGATGAAGATTTTGGATTTCACGAAAGCGTAGATTATGATTTTCAAAATGATTTCAATATGAGAAAATCTATGTCCATGAGTGATATTGCGACTCTTAGAGAAGATTTGATAAAGCTGGAGCTTACGGATACCAAGGAAGATGTTTATCATAGACATAGAAGACCAACAGCAGGACATCAAGACTTATCTAGAACCAAATTTGTGTCAATGGCCGAAGCAATTTACCATTATCAGAGGGATACACCAGACCGTTTCCATTCTACTAGACCTAAATCGTTCCGTCCACAAAATAATTTTAGTCGCACTGGACTAACAGTTCCGCAATCACCTATGTTAAGATGTAAAGCGCGTTCAAGACCACAACATATTATTTCTCAAAAAGAAAAGGAAGAATTAGAGATAGAGGAGATTAAAAAATTTAAAATCAAAGCTAATCCTATTCCTAAATCGGTTATTGATGGTCCTAAACACTTACCAGAAGTGTCGAAGAAACCGATTACTATCCCTGAACCATTTAAGTTGACTGAAATTCAAAAAAAATTAATTCAATCTCCAGGTCAAGTTACTAACTTCAAAGCTCGACCAGCCCCAAAACATATTCTTGACAAGCCACAAATAATACCAAAACCTGTTGTGCACACAACTAAGCCAGTGAGTCCTAAATTTCACTATAAGAGAGCCAACTCTGCAGATCATCTTAAACAGTATATTCAGGCAAATGAGCCACCTGCTAACTCTAAATTGTTAGAGAAATGTGAGAAAATTATACAACGGCATGGACCTGTCAAACCAGAACCATTTTCATTTGAAAAGAGAGATGAATTGCTAAAAAGGAAAAGGGAAGAAAGAATAAAGAGACAATTAGAAGAAGAAAAGAAACTTGCTTCGCAGTTTAAAGCTCAACCCTTACCCACAGCAGTAAAAAAGAGGATGCAAAATATCACTACGGCATGCGGTGCATCTAATGCATCTTCTGAAAATAAAGAAAATAATGTGAAATTTGAGGCTAAGCCACCCACTGTTCTTTACAAGGAACCATTCAAACCAGTACTGCAACCAGTGCAATTAATTAAACCAGCTCCATTTGAACTAACAACAGAAAAACGAGCTGCTGATAGAGAAAGATTTGATAGACAACTTAAGGAAAAAGAAGAAGAAAATGAAAGGTTGAGACAGCAAAAAGAAAGGGAGCAGCAAGAAGCAGAAGAAAGAGCAATTGCAAAGTTAAGAGCAAAATTGGTTCATCATGCTAAACCAGTTCCTCCATTAAACTCCTTTATGCCAGAGAAGTCTATTGCACCTATCACGGTTCCTGAAACCCCAAAATTTGTTAGGAGATTAAAACAAAATTGATTTTATGTTTTAACTTTTATAAATCATAATAAACATTATTGAATTTGATGATGATGTACTCATACTATTATGTACTGATGTGTACTTTGTGACATAAGAGTTTACTTTCTTGTGTATTTGTAATTTGTGAATATATTAATGGATTAATTTAAGTGTATTTTATTTCTACAACCTTTTATATATAGCTAATTCAGTTATGAAAACTTCCCATTTGTTTACACTAATTATAAGGTATAAATTCTAAATATAATAAAATGGGATAAGATTTAAATTTTTTATTTGTGTATGTAATATTAAAATAAAAATAGATTTGTAATGAATCTCAGAAAAGACCTGGTAAGTCAGCTGAAGAACTACAAGAAGAAGAAGAACTGCAGCTTGCTCTCGCTTTAAGCCAATCTGAAGCTGAGCACAAGGAAAAGGAGCGCAAGTCCAGATCTTACATCGCCCCTGAAAACACATTACACCCTACAAGTAATAAATTAAGTATTTTGTAAATGTATTGTAAATACTGATCTAACATCATTTGTGCTAAAATGGCCACTAGAAGAAATTTAATTGATTAAAAATCATTATCGTTTTTTACACTAGTAAGACAAAGTGTGGATTGTAGGTGACATTATAATGCTCTTTATCTCTCCTTCTCTCTTTACAAAATAAAACAGTACCCTCTCTGACCCTTCCCAGTATTTGAAATGCATAAAACAAAGCTGCTTTGATGCACAGATATTATTTTTTGTAGTGTAGATTTTGTAGTACCATTTCTTTTGTACTTATACTTTAATTTTCAATAAAGAAATAACAATGTGTGAATAGCTATGAATATATATGATAAAGAGCATTATAATGTAGGAAAATCCACACTTGTTCGATAAATGGACTGTCTAAGAATTTCTCAATAAGAACCAGTAGCTCCTATGGTTAGCTCCTTCACCGAAACACGCACGAGCAATTATCGTTGTTACTACATTTGTTTAAGATGAGAATCTTGTAATTTCCAGTTTCCCCAACCCCATCCTCCGTGAGTGCATCACCAGAACACAGTACAACAAACTCGGAACTGTCCCGCTATTTGGACAGGAACTACTGGGAACAAAGGCTGTCACGTGACGTCGCTAACGCACCCACTGCGCCTTCGCACGCCAGCAATGACACAAATGAGGTATAAATATTTTTTATTGCTTATGAAGATGATATTTATGTGTCAAATAATATAATATAACTAATAAAATAATAACAGGGCGTTTTGAATGCGCAATCTGATTAATCGCTTACAGTTTACCAAAAAAAGTAAAAAGTAAAAAAACTATTTAAACGAGAGGCCGTCGTGAAAGCCACGTGCAGTGTCTTACTATAAACGCGATGATTATGGCCTGGATTCCCATTTTCTTTGGGTAGTTATACCTATCTAAATTATTTTCCTGGTCTGGTTAAACAAATCGCTGCATTGAGTTCCGTCACTCTACATAATATATATCTTGAATATGAACGAAAGGAGAACAGCAGAGTGTCTCAACACTTAGAAAAAGAACAGGGGAAAGTTAAAGCCACTGCCAATCTAAAAGCAATTTAAGGCAAATTTAAAACATCATTTTTTTATGTACGTTTTAAAATTTTAGCAAGAATATGTAAATCCCAACGCTAACAAGAGTCAAGACGACGAAGCTGAGGATAAAGAAATCGATGAATTTGTGGAATCTCTTAAATCTCAAGTGGAGATTTTTGTTAACAGAATGAAAAGTAATTCATCACGGTGAGTAACGAGTTTTGAACGAAAATATTTTAAACAACCAGTAAAAATCTATATATTTTTTTCATGCCAGTTTTGTCTGTGACGGAAATAAGAACGTAAAATATAGGTAAGCTGGTCGCAAAGAATATGCCACATAGAGACAAGTTTTGGTTAAAAAAATCTAGTTTTTATCAGCAACTGTGCCCCGTGGACAAATAAAGATAGAGAGAAGGTTTACATAATTAAGTAGCCTATAGCCTTCTTTAATGGACTACCAGATCTGTGTTCAAGTGAATAAATGGTTTTATTATAATTTTATACTAATGTACATATAAAGCTAAATAATAAATATTATTTATTTTATAATATTGTCATAATTCCAGCGGTCGATCAATCGCAAATGACACATCAGTGCAGACTCTATTCATGAACATAACTGCGATGCATTCAAAGTTATTACGCTACATCCAGCAACAAGACGATAAACGCGTTTATCTAGAAAGTTTACAGGTATATCTTTTTCGTTTTATTTTTCCCAAATTTGGTGGATAAATTAAAAATTATTGTCTTACACTTGCAAATTATTACTAACATGCAATAAATAATTACAGGATAAAATAAACCAAGTGCGCGATAGTCGCGCGGCACTCGACACTCTCCGCGCAGAGCATGCAGCGCGCCTCGCAGCGCAAGCGGAAGCGGCGGAACGACAGCGACAGATGCAAATGGCGGTCAAGCTCCAGGCTATGAGGAAGAAGAAACATGAGTATTTACAGTATCAACGGCAGCTAGCTTTGCAGCGTGTTCAGGTATTAATAAATATTATTGTATCTTTAACATTATCATAATACACTCGATCATTATCTATGTGTATAAATTGTGATGATAAAGATATACTTTCTTGAATCTTTAATAGATTTTTCATAATTAAAATATTTTAAAATTTGTATACTCTGTATATATAAAGTATATAAGGGGTTTCTTTTTAATTAACAGGAACAAGAAAGAGAAATGCAAATGAGGCAAGAGCAACAAAAGCATCAGTACATGATGTCGGCAAACAGTGGGTTTTATATGCCAGGTGTCTCCATGCATCAATTCCAACAAGGGTATCCCAATCAGGCATTATATTCTAATCCACAGTTTCACCCACAAATGATGCCACAAGCAACTACTGAAGGACCACTTCCATTGCCTGGTCAGCCACAGATGTCACAAGCTAGTAACCCAATGAATGTCAATCAAATGTCTCAATCTATGCCACAAATGCCACAGAGCAACAACTTTGTCATGACAGCATCTGGCATGGGTCTAAGTCAGCCTACCAGCCTCCCATCTGCAATGAACCAACCAAATATGAGGCCAGCAGGTTTGAATCAGCAGCTTTCTCTTCAACAACAAGTTATGCTGCAACAGATGCAACAGATGCGTATGCCCAACCAGCCAGGAGTACATCAAATGCTACCACAAAATGTGCCAAATGGTTTACCTGGACAGACAATCTCACAAAACCCACAGACTACCCAACAGATACCCAAACAAAATGTACCCAACCAAGCCCAAGCCACTAACCCAATGATGCCACCAATGACCATCGGTCAACAAGTTAATCCTGCCAATCCTATGTATGCAATGCAAATGCCGAATATGAGAATGCCACTAATGCAAGGAAACCAACCGAATAATAACCAACAAGTGCCTGTCTCTTATCCAATGAATGTACAAAATCCACAGAATAGCCAACAACTTGGTGCAAGTATGTCTCATATGCCACAAATGCAAATGCCTGGCCAACCAATGCCTATGCCAGGCCAACAAATGATGCAAAACCCATCACTACCAGGGCCAAATCATCAAGTACCTCAAGCAACACAAATCCCACAGAGCCAGGGCCAACAGATTTCGCACCCTCAAATGACGCAAGTTCAAACTATGCAAATGCCTGGACATCCCCAGCATACTCAGAACCCACAAATGCAGCACAATCCCATAGGTAACAACCCCCAAGGTCAAATGCCTTCCGTCCAACAAATGCCCCAGATGTTGCCCGGTGCTATGCAGCAAGTTCCACAAATGCAAGGTCAAATGTCCAATCAGGGACAGCATCAAGTTCAGCAAGGTCCCCCACAGAATGTTCAAGGCCAACCCATGAAGTCGCAACAGAGCTATGGAAACAGCCCACCAAACCAACAGCAACAAATACCTAACCAGCAGGTACAAGTTCAGACACCTGTCAAATCTGAACACAATAATAATACTGCAGAACTTATTAGTTTTGATTGAATTTTAAACTGCAAAAGAAGAGATCTATTTATTAGACTGTTTATTTATAATTATAACTATATGGGAATTCTATACTTCACAATAATTCATCTAGACATGTAAAATGGTGTTAAATTTTTAAAATAACTTGCATATACTCATTCAGCTTGTAATTCTTGATGTTGAAATATTGTTAATATTAGAATGGTGTCCAAATCTTTTGTGGTTGATGTAACATCACATTCTTACGTAATACACATTGATTAACAGGCAGTAGTCAATTTAGGTTTTAGAGAAGATGGCCTTGTAATCTATGTAAATGTGCTAAAATGTAAAAATGTCTTATTAAATGTGTTATAATGTAATTAGATATTAGATATTGATATACAAATTCAAATTTTATTATTTTATTTTTTTTTGCACATATTTGTTTTATATTAAGTTACGATTATTATGTATAATAATAAAAATTCTTTAAAGTGTACTTCTGTTTTATTTCACCATATGTATATTGTACTATTTATTGAAAATCATAACCAAAACGAAATAAGTCTCTTGTTGTTAAAGTTTACATAAAACCAATAAGATCTAACACTTATGACTAATGTAAAAATCGCAATTTTATACTTATACAGCTTTATGCTCCGTTATTCCATATTTATGCTCCGTTGCGTGGTTGCGTTGGTTACACAAACATTTTGAACAAATTATATTTTTAACATTCTAAGAGTAGACTGCGACAGGTTAAATCTGTTTCAATCTGATTTCATGGTTGTCTTTTTATAATCGAGTTCGTTCTAAAATAATGTATTTTTTTTGTGAAGGACATGAAAATAATCCATATCCCAAAAATATGTTATATATTACAAGTATCTACTTAATATTAAGTTACAGTGTAAAGGGAATGTTGTCAAATGATCAACCTTAAAAAAAATCATATTGACTTGTTAATTATATAATATTATTAATTATGTTGCATGTTCTCTGTATGCTTCTCAGATATTTAAAAATAAAAATAAAAATTGTAAATTTTACTAAAACGAGCGGAAAAGCGGAGAATAATATGTTAATCCAACACTTATGCCTGCGTAAGAAACCTATTATATATTTGAATATTTGCTACAAAAATTTTACAGTGGTTAGTTTAGACCTAGAATTTACGTTCAATTTTCAAATCACTACCGATGAAAATGATCTGGTACTTGGAAGTACCTATTCAATATTTTTCTTTTTTTACAACACATGTAAAACAACGCATAGAATTTATAGAAAATTAGAACTGTTTTCTGCCACATTTAGCAGCATGCATGTAAATTGGCCGTCGGGCCAAGCTAGGCTATTACATACACTACTTAACTACAAGATCTTTTTTATATAAACTCTGGGCTTATATTCGTTTCAAATATTGTTTTATCTACTCTCTATGCGTAGAAACATACATATGTTTCTAAGTAAAGGGACTTATTTTTATAATTCTGTTTAGGTTATTTCACTATAGAAAGTGTATACAAGTCGAGTTAAACACTCTTCCGCGTTACTATAGTGAAATAGTTTTGCACAATATTGTGAAAAGAAGCTGAAGTATTGTTTAGGTGTATTGCGAAAATACGCTATTTTCTTTTTTATCTCGGTGTCGGCCCAAATATATTATAAAATCATTATAAAATGATAATAATCTCTGTCATTGCATTTTGCATTGCATTTTGCATTGCATTCAAATCCCTAATCATTCAATATTGTCTGTATTCCGGCCCCGCCTCCCGCTCGGAACAAAATTGGCAATATTTAAATCCTATGTCAGGCCGCACCTGACATACGCTTCACCGGCCAGGTATTCTCTCACCAGACCGCGCCAAAAAGAATCGCTGCAGGTATTACAGAACACGAGTCTGAGACGGATAGTCAGGGCACCCCGGTACGTGAGGAACGCTGTTATCCAGCGTGACCTCCGCATCGAGAGCCTGGACGAACTCGTCTCAGAACTGGCAACACGGATGTTTCGTCGAGCTGATGCCTCGGATCATCCTCATATCCGGGACATCGCTCCGTGGCACACCCGACCACCAGATGCCCCCACGCGAAGACTACCTCGAGACATACTTCCCCCTACTGATTCCTGAGCTGCTACCAAGGTCGCTGGTCGCCTAAGCTGAGCCTCCCCCGGCTTACCGAGGGTCTCACTCGGCTGGGCTAACCGCCCGGGTAGCGCATAGCTCACTCCTATCCATTCCTCTATAATTCTGTCCTTCTAAAAGGACACTTTACCTCGGGCTAAACACCCAACCCAAGGACCCGCCCATATTCATGGGCGGCGGAAGAGCCTAACGGCAAGAAGGCTATGCCCTGAAACCGTTTTCCTCTTCCCCCTCGAGGATCGAGAGAGAGAATACATCTCCGTAGCCGAAAGACTGCAACTTGCGGCCGACGCCCTAGGCGCTTGGTTTAGCAACTGGCGGTTTGAGGTTAACCCGGAGAAAAGCGTAGCGGTACTCTTCCCGCGTAAACGATACGAGACCGTCTCTACTATCTATTTGCAAAGTAAACCGATCCCCTGGGAACGCCAGGTTAAATATTTAGGCGTCATTTTAGATTCTCGTCTTTCGTTCCGACCTCACATCAAGCACGTGAGAAATAAAGTCATGTTCATTCTGTACAGGCTATACCCCCTTATCTGCAAGCGGAGTAAAATGTCACTTCGTAACAAGCTGACATTATACAAAACTTGCATACGCCCCGTCATGTCGTACGCTTGCGTGGTGTTCGCACATACCAAGATAGATCTTCAGAGAGTCCAAAATAAATTCCTCAGAATGGCATCCGGATGCCCTTGATTTATTCGTACATAAAGACTTCGAATTAGAATCTATAAAAGAGCTCTGCAAAGGCTTAGCCAAGCGCTACTACGAGCGCGCAGACTCCCACTCCAATCCCCTTATAGTCGAAGTGTCTAAATACGCTCCCCATCCACACCCATTACTTCGACGCCCTCGTAACGTCCTTCTCGACCCCGATGATCCCATCACTGTAGCCAACCGTCACTACAACGGAAGCTTACACTCTTCTGTCCTTAAGACACGCCGCTGTGGCCATAGCAGGCGACGGCGACCCACCTATGTCACGGCAAGTCCGCGCCTCGGCACGGCGGGGCCCGCCGGTCAATGACCGTCCCATGTACCATCTTCTGAGCTGCCACAATGCTCATTTTGTTCTCTGGGGACGAGTCACGCTCGTTTTGTTGATATACTCTACTCAGCGGCATTTGCCACTGTTTAAACTTTTCTGAATAATAATGTTTCGATGGTAGCAAATAGTGCTTTTTCCAAAAAAATCAAAATTATAAGCAATTTTCATTTTGCAAAACACCACAGCTACACTGGTGACAATAGTTTATTGTTAAAGGTGAACACTTTTTGAAGGGATCTTTACACGGTAGTACTCTAGATTTACACTCCATGGATAATATATAGCATTCTCTATGAGCGGGAATATTTGACAATGACAATACAATTTGAAACGCTGAGTATTTTTGAAGTAAACAACAGAAGACTTAAAACAGTTTAATGTAAAACTATAGTGTTATTGCTTATTATATTTTTATGAAATAGTTCTACAATGGAGGATGATAACAATGAAGGACCGTTTTCTGTGTGGCAAATGTTTAACGCGCCAATCCTGATGCTATTTGAGAACAATATAGAGCTAGCTGCTGATAGCTTAGATAGGCTTTTAACATCTATATTAAAATTATCAGGGTAAGGTTTATACTATATATGTGATAAGAATAAGAAAACGTGCATAAATAATCTAGCGTATGCAGTAATAATAAATTAAAAATTATTTGAATTGTATTTATTATAATTTCTAAGTTTTATAAATTTACCGACAGGGATTTTTCAGAAGTTTTAGTACCGAGATCTAGTGTCTCTAAATGTCCAGATTCATATTATTCTGCATTTAATACATGGTTGCTTGGCAGATTATTTTATGTTTGCTCTGTTAAAGAACTGACTAGGTAAGATTAACATGTACAATATTAGTGTGATTTAAGATTAACTATATTAAAATTATTTTCATGGTAAAATGATTTTTTTAGAATCCACACAATGAGCAAGGATGCACAGTTAAAGATCATTAATATCTTATGTGTAAATGCTGCATCATTTCATAAAAAACTTCATTCACAATACCTTTTAATATTAATAAAACTCTTGGAATATTATAAAGAATTCCCAAACTATGAGAAGAAACAATTAATACTTGAAAATTTTACACCTGAAATAGTACATATACCTAATGTAGACATTGATCTGAACCCAATTTATGTGGAAGTAAAGGATATAACAACTTGTAAATCTTTAATAAACTTAATTTTACAATTGCTTTCTGAAAGTGTTCCATTAAGCTTATTGCAAAATCATGAAAATGATTTAGAAGAAAAAGCTTTTATATTTTTATTAGATGCTATACAACATTTTAGTGTAGATATTAAGTTTGTGTGCTTTAATTTCTTTCTTAGCCTCATAACAAATATGAACAAAATGTCCATAACAAAATTTTCCAATACTTTTCATTTACATTACAAAACTTTATTAAATTCCCTAGAAGCAATTGTTCAAAATATAAGTGTACTTTATGATAAATGTGAAATTGATAATATATTACTTAATGACCTGAATGTAATGTTATTAGAATATATTAAAATTATTGCTTCTGATCTGGATACTGAAAACAAGCAGATTTTAGTGAGAATTTCTTCAATAATATTGAATAAAATCTCAAGTAGGATTTTCAACAAAGAGTTGAAATTACATTGTTTATTATTAAGTAGCAAAATAGATTTGTCCAATGAGTTTTTGAACATATCAGATATGGACTCTTGTGAAATTGAAAAACTAGTAGAATGCTATAGCAACAAGATGTTAGAACACATACAAATAAGTAAAGAAAATGATGGAATCAGTACTTTACATGAAAATTGGTATTACAGTCGAGTCCTATCTGTGATTAATTCAATTAAATCTTGTGAACAATCTGGCACAGATATTTTTTTGATTACCCATTACTTAAAAAGATGTCATAGAGCTTTGGAAATATTAGAAATTGTTGAATGTAAAGTTAAAAAGTTACAAAATGACAACACTAAAACTAATAACAAAATAGTATCAATGCAGAATATAAAAAAATGGTGGGCATCTTTAATTCAAATACAAAAACAGCATAAATCCCTACTTATCAAGAATCAGAACTGCTATGAATTAATAATGAATATAGTAACTGCCACAGTAAATTTAGGCAATAAGTTTACAAGAGATGATGCTTCAGTAATTCTAAGATTACTTTGTTTATATGAAATACAGTCTCCTGAAAAGAACTTTCCATTTAGTGACAACATAAAACTGAAAATACTAACCTATTTATTAATTGGAAAACTTCACATTAGGCCAAAGGCAGGTGATTGGGATAGTGTAATTTCATCATTATATAATTTTATACTAAAAAATAAAGAGTCCTTAAACGTAAAAGAGGTAAATGTTTTTTAAAATTTTTGTTTTTTAATTCTCATATTTTGATTGTTTTTAATGAATTCTGATAAGTGTATAACATTTTTTTACAGATTACACAATTATGTCCACTTTTGGTACTGAATAAAGTTGTTTCAAACAGTAGAATTATAAGTGATATTTTGATACCTATATTTATGAGAAAAGATGTTTTAGTTCAGAAATATATTATGTTGGCATTGATGCCTATTGCTTGCACGTCTTTAGGAACCTATAACATTATTATAAACAATGAAGAAAATATTGGCCATATTATTTATACAAATAATGGTATAAAACTTTGTTTAGTTTGTACCAAATGTCATTCAATATCAGGACATGCCAGTTCTGAAGCTATTTGCTTACAAATTGGAAAAGAGTTTAAAGTATTGCAAAGTGAAAGTAACTCAATAACACCAACAAAAATATCAACATATGATGGTGTAAGAAAGCTATTTGGTAATTTTCTAAATTTGAAAATATGTGAAGGCAATGAAACATTTTGGAACTTAGTTCGATGTTTGTCTAACCATTATTGTATCTTTAATTTTAATGTGTCCACTGAAATGGTGAATGATAAATATTTTAAGGAAGTGCTAGTCACATTCAAACCCTTTATGGATGACATCCAGGTATGTTTAGTTATGTTGTATTTTAATATTTGTCTTCTATTATGTTTTTTTATAGTTTCACTATATCCCTATATAGGGTGGGTAGAGAACGTGGAACAGTCCTTTCCTCGGTATCCGCCTTTTGAGACAGTGCATGTTGTGCTTTACAGTCAGACAATCTGCCGTGAACTTTATGATCATTGCCACTCGACTTTCATTTGCCTATTTACCAATTATTTTCTTATTTTTTATAGTTAAGCTGATCTATTGTGGTTCTATATGAGATGTTCCAGATCTTGGATTTTCTTGTCACGCCCATGCTCATCACGCCCAACAACTAATACTAAAGAGTCATTTTGTTATTTCTTCTAGTTTAGCTGATCTATTGTAGTTGTACAATATCATGTTCGATTATTTTTGTTATGCCAGCTTTTCATTATTTCTTATAATTAGCTGGACTGCTTTGGTTCTGCATCGGGTGTGCCAGTCTTCAAAATAAATTATAGTCTACATCCTGCTTAGACCTAACGGCTTCAAAACAAAAAAATTCATTAAAATTAGTTTAGTTGATAATTTCTAATATTTGCTTGTGCAAACAGGTACAGACAAAGAAACAGACAATAATTTTAAAAATCATATATTAATATTCTGCCAGTGTTTTTACATCTATATCATTTATAATCATTCTACATTCTACACTCTCATTCTACATCATTCATTTGTGAAAAAATTCAATGTACATTTACTATATAGTAGTATAGAGAATTTATTATTCATTACTTCTAATTAATGGTTTTTTTTTGTTTTAGGTTTTAAAATATCCCGAGTGGATTTCTCATAGAGATACAATATTAAATTTATATATCAATATATTAGTGAATTTAACAAGAAAATCTTTACAGAACAACGATTACAACTTACAATGTGAAACATTAGAGTACATTAAAGAGTTTGGTCTATGTCATAATCCTAAGTTGATTTTGCCGATTACAAAGCTATTTATATTTTTCATAATGCATCCACAGTGTTCTTTAGCCCCAAAAGCTGTGGTGTATTTGAGAGAGGTATGTGAATATCAAGATTTTACCCCAAACCAAGTTTATCACAGATTCAAAAAAGACTTTTGCAAATTGTTTGTAGAATGTAGTCTTTACAATGGAAAAGATTTCATTATATATCTTCTAAAAGTTGTAAAAGCTTTTGGATTTGTAGGCTACAGGGATTTTATATCTAAAGATATTCACCATTTTCTACCATATCTCATGCCCTACGCCACAACTGTAAGGGAAGTTCCGTCTATGATTGAAGAGATCGCAGCTCTCGTACAATGTACTATATCAGATATACTCGCAGAAAGATTCCCACATATATACGTCCACTTGTATTTACACGAATCGGATGATGTAGCTAAGAAATGTAACGAAATTATAGAGAAATTAACAAAAACTAGCATTTTGGGTCTCATTAAGAGACATTTTCGTGTTATTTTGACAGAATTTTTATTGCAATATTGCACTAATCCTGAAAAAGTTTTGAATGCATGCAGGCACTTAGCGTGTCACGACCCTGATGTTTCCACTTCGCAACTTAATATGAGCATGAGTGCGGCGCAGATAGCTGACTTTCTAAATCCAAAATTTTTGGGTGTTTTAGCTTATTTTGACCATAAATTAGTCAACGCTAAGGTGGCATTGTCAGTTAAACGTAAAGCATTGAAGAGCTTTCCAGATATCATGCAATTGATGGGACCTAAATATTTGACTCCTTTAAGATTTAAAGTCCTTGCAACTTTGAGATCGGCTTTGCCCTTAGCGAAGGAGTTCTCGAAGATTCTAGCCGATGCGTGGGGAGCTTTCATTTATAATATAGATAGTATCTGCTTAGGTCCCTTATTATCAAACTTGGCAGTTTCTTTACTCCAGCAATTTGAATACGCGCCACAGGAGATTAATAAAATTTTCCATTATTTAATATTAAACAACGAAAACTTACTAAGTTCGAATATACCAGATTTATTCTTCGTTGTCGATTCGGAAATCTCTGAAAGAGTTAGAACTGTGATTAAGAAACACGTGAGAAGAACACAGCCGGAGGGATTTCTGGACAAAATCAAGTGGTACTTGCAACAATTGAATCACGATATTCCCAACATCAAAGCTCACGCCTTTTCAAACTTGAACAAAATATTAAAAAATAATAGAGCTGAGATAAACAAGGCATTATTTGATAACAAAAATATAAAAAGCATCATCGTCGAACTTATAGATACTTTACTTGTTGGTAAGTTTGTTTTCAATACTAATCATAACATATTACAAAGCAATGTCTCTTTCCACCGATATACGCGTAGCTATTTTAAAATTAGTAACGTATTTTAATGTGGTTTTTACTAATAGATAATAGATACGTGTAATTTGAGAGAATTATCCGAGAATATCGGAACAGGGGCACAGCGTCTGCCTGTATAGGCGATCGTTGTAGGTTAGATTCCCATGAGGGGAGAATGAAATTTCCCTCGCTCTGGTAACGAAATAGAACCGGAACGGAGTGTCCTAATGTTAGGTTCGAACTACCTACCATGCTATATGCGGGATACAATAATACATATAATTTTGTCAGAGCTTACTCAAAACTACACTACCCTATTGACATGACGTCTTCCCAGGCTGCAAAGACCCCAATCCCCAAGTGTCTATATCGAGCGGCTCTTGCCTCGGGCAGCTCGGCGCCGTGGAGGCCGGCCACCTGCCGCGCCAGTACGTGCAGGACAGTTCGCCGTTTGCCTTCTCGATCAACGACAATTGTTTCGCCGCCACCGCCCTGGTGGAGTTGACTAGAGCTTTTCAATATGAGAAGGATACTATTGTGAGTGTGATATGTTTTGTATTTTATATGAATAAGATTTAATTTAATGCCGTCTTTCTTTTTTTTATATGATTTTTTTTTTCAATGGTGACGTATGGAATTATATGCCTAAATAGTGTCTTTCCAGAGTGGTTGCAGTTATTTGTTTGATAACTTTGATTTTGTGATTATTACCCACATTAAATATAGCAACTTTCCCCTTTTTATCTCATTCCAGAATATGGACAGCTATGCTTTAACGATTCAGGAAATATTGAAAGTGTACGATATATCACCAACGGGTACAAAAAAAGATGTGTGGGACAGTTTTCCAGAGAATATGCATCAGATTATGTATCCCTTGTTAAATTCTAGGTACCTTATAGTTAATTATTTTCAATATCTTTATGCAGAAAAAAATATTCTTTTGTAAATTATTTTCAATTTAATTTAAATTTAATTAATTGAAAAAAGTGAAAACGTTTTTTTTTCAGGTATACTTTGGCATATCCATCGCAGCCAAAGAAAGCACATCCCTTATTTGGTTCTGTATATGCTACTACATTTTTGGAATGGGCTCATAAGTAAGTAATCTGTACTTTTCAGTTTTAAAGCAAAATTTGCAACAAAATATACGGTAAATATCAGTGACAAAAAATCACACATTTTTTTATGAATGCTGTAATAAATTTATAATAAATAATATGTAAAATGGATAATATGTTATATGTCGTATAAAAAAATGTCTCTTTGCTATTCTAATTCCTTAATAAACCACAGTAAAAAATATAAAAAAATATTTAATCAAGAACTATAATAAAAAATATTTACATGTTACATTTTTAAATTTCATATTATTTTGATTGAAACGTTCATTAGCTGACAGCGCTTACAAAACCATATCATGGCAGCTGCTAAAGTACTAAAATAGCAAATTTATATGGTTAGTCCTACATTCGTACCTCAATTCCACCAGCTGGGCCGGTCAGCTGATATCCATGATCCAGTCGGAGAGCCTGCGGTCGCTGCTGCGCGCCGTGCAGCCCAGCATGCGCCGCGACGCGCGCACGCTGTTCCTGTTCCTGCCCTACGTGTTGCTGCACGCCTTGTCAGCGGACGCGCACGCGCACGCGCACGCACACGCGCGCGTGCGGGACGAGATACTTGCCGTTATTGGTATTGGACTTTTTTTTAGCTTCACGTTATATCCCGCATATAGCAGCGAGAAGGAAGACACTTCGTTCCGGTTCTCACTTAATTTTTGAGACATTGCGTGTTAAGTCAAAGGAAGTCATCGCCGCGCTTTGGAATAATTCATGGAAGAAGTCATTTTTCCGAGTCGAAATTGATTCCGTAGCGCCAAATTAAACGCTGTTACGCTGAAATTTTTGACGACCACGTTTGCAGTAGCGAAGTAATATTTTCAATTTATAACATTGATCTATTTCCACAGGACTAGAAAATATTCAGACAGAGAATACTGTGGCGGTTGAACGTTCGAAGTATAAAATGTTGCGACATATTACAATGACACCGAATATAAACTCTGTCCAAGCTGAAGAAGGAAATCAGGTACTTCATTAGTACTTTGTGACCGTTCATTTATGTTTATTATATGAATAAACTTCTCAAGACATGCATCTATCTTTCTTTAACAATCATTACAACCAAAACCGAGTATATAGCAGAGAGAATATGCCGAAGTATGCAGAGCGAACGTAGTGTTAAGACACTACGTTCCCCATTTTTCTTTCTTCTTCACTTTCCACCTTTCGAGACATTGCATATTGACTAACAAAACTTCTTTTTACTGACATAATAGTTTTTATCTCGCAAGGGACTCCTACGAAGAATCTCTATCTCTATCCCTTTAATCTTTACAGACATTTTTTGTTATATTTTTTTAATTAATATAAAATATTTTTATAATTTTCTTGTCATACATATTTAGGGTAACTCAGTTTTGATACCTTTTTAGGGCAAATGCAGTAAAACAGTCTACACTTTACTGGATTTTCTAAACAGATGGCTTCTTGAGTGGACTCACGTAAAACAAAAGCCTTTGGAAAATGAAACTTACAAGTATATATTTTTTATTCAATAAATATACAATTTTTTTTATTAAAATTTATTTAATTAATTTGTTTTGCTTTTAAACCATACCAATGGACACACAATATAAAAATCATAACGCAGTCGGTTTGTGCTCGTACTCGATAGTTATACATTAAAATTCAAATATCTTTAAAATTATTGAAATATTATGATTTTTTTATAATAAATATTATTTTCAGATCAATAAAAAAGTTCGTTGATTCGTTTGATAAACTAATCATAGCGCGGGGTAACTTTGTATGTGGCGAGCTGGAGCGCGCGTTGCAGTACTTAGAGTTATATATGGATGAGAATAAAGACAAAATGCAAGAGCACTTGCCGCTGCTGGCGGAAATATACGCTTTGTTGGATGAACCGGATTCAGTGGCTGGTATGTTAAATAAACAAATAAATATGTGTTAATGAATGTTTTCGTCGAGTTCCTATACTTAAGATGAAATATCTCATCTACTATTGTATATATGTTATTGCCTTTTTAGTGCCTTATTTAAATATAATTAATGTCAAGACATAGCCTGAGTAAAAGAACGGATTGGTATGTTAATTGATTTTAAATATGAAAAATTAAGTATACAATTTCATTTGTTATTAATTAAGTTATCCTGTATAGATTTTTCTTAAAACTCTCATAATTAATACTATACTTTAAGTGGTTAGAATCCTTGGAAAAGTTGTCCAAAGGTTTAGATTTCATTCTATACGAAACATTTATTAACTTGAACTTAGATATTATATGACAATTTATATTATATGATTTTAAGTTAAAGTTTTTATTTTATTTGCAGGTATCCTATCCATTAAAAGGTCAGAACCATCCCTGAAGGAATTAATTCTAACACAAGTAGTGACCGGCCGGCTGCAAGACGCGGCCTTGTGCTACGAGCGTCTGGCGCAGGAGGGACACCTCGATAGACATAGTTTACAGGTTGTTTTTTTATCGATATTCTCAGTTTTACTATAGTTATATATGCATGTATTGTACTTGTACGTATTGAATACTATTGAAAATCTTATAGACATACAGACACAAATATTTTAAAATGTTTTATGTTTTTATGTTTTAGTTTCGTGTAAATAACTATATGAATTTGAAAAAGTAAAGTTATTTTAAGATCACAAGAGACTATGCAGTTTTTACTAGAAATATGATTTTTCCCAGGGAATGGTGGACTGCTATTTAGGCTTGGATCAGCCATTCACAGCTTACAGGCTACTCAGTGAACGGGAGTCTGACGACATGAAGGAACTAACTGCGGAACCACTATGGAGATTGGGAAGGTTCGATCAGCTCGAAGAACTTACTAGCAAACCTGTGGTAAATAATACACATATGTACATATTTGATTTAATATCAAAGGTTTATCATTTTCTTGCTTTACTAATTCGCTGGGTAATCATTGAGATTTGGACTTGTCTATTTTTTTTTCTTTTTTTATGGGAATGACAAGGCAAACGTCTTAGATATATGAAAGTTGAAATTGTAATGCCTTAAAAAAGTTTAAATCGTTATTTATTTTGGTTTTTATATAGTGGACTAAAAGTCTTGAACCTAGTTTTAAGATACTCCGTTCCACGGTTGAAGCCCAATTTTCAAGATATTGCGTGTTGAATGGCGGAACACAACTACGCGCTTTTATTTCCCCTCTTTTAGGAAAATGCTGCGATCAGTTTCACTCGGTTAGCATTATGTCGAATTAGCGGCGGTCTCTGTCTAATTGCTAAAAATAATACATCTTTATGTAAATACAAATTTTTATGTTGATATAATATTTTCAAAGTAAACAGAAATAAATATAGTGATCACATCAATGGTTTCCTATTTAGCCGCCATCCCGCGAAAATTGGGGCCTACTAATGGGTCGTATACTGCTCGCGTACCGCAGACGGGAGCATGAAGCTTTCAAGCTGGCCTGTAATGACGCCAAAGTAAAGCTACTAATGCAGATGGACGGACAGACCGCAGGCGAGAGCGCCTTGAAAAGTGGATATCAAAGTGTATTAGGACTACATATTATAACTGAGGCGGAACACGCTGAGGACGTCTTGAGAAGGTAGTTTTTCTATTGGCTGTTTCCTATTGCATTGCATTTTCTGGAATCGACAATAAGAATCTACTGATATTGTGTTATTCTGTTCTGCTATGTTTTTTCTTTGGTTAATTTAGATACACTGTGTTAGAGCATGACTATGATAAATCTGATAATAAACAATCAATTTACACATTAATCACAAAATAATGAAATTGTTTGATCTGTGATCATGAAAGTTGGCAGGAAGGTAGTTAAAACGGATTTTTAAGTTGGTAGTATTTTGTTTTCGATATTTACGAAATTTGACCACTAAAGAAGTTTTTAAAACGGATGAATATGGGAACTTGACAGAAAATTAATTTATGTTTCAACAGATTGTTCAAAAAAAAAAAAACACAAAATGGAATTCAGTAAATAAACATGTTTTTTTGGAAATTTCGATGACAAATGAAATGGCAATGATCTCTTATAGGAAACTAATAAAACTTATATTAAGCGAAAACGTTATTTTTTAGAGATTAAAGTTTTAAAGAAATATTGTTAAAAAATATAAACATTTTTAGGTTAAAAGAATTAAATGATAATGACGAGGAAGGAACAGGAATTATAAACAACCTATTAAGTGAATGGCGGCTGAGACTATCCGTCGTACAATCTGACGTGCGCACTGTCGAGCCATTGTTGAGATTGAGGAGAATACTATTGCAACAAACAGAGGTAAACAAACATTATTGAAACGCCATCGTTTATTTATGAAATGAAGTAGGAATGATATTTATGAAATGAATAGCTCCGGTTTCACTATTTGCTGATAAAGTCCCAGATAGGAAATATATTCCTTCTCTGGCAGATAAACAAAAAAATTTGGTTTCACAGGTCTCAGACAGAACTATCCAGCCGATAAAGACCTGTTTAAACTATCAGTCTTTACCTAACTACCAGTTTACTATCTGAAACATTATCTGTGACTGATGAAAATGGCCCATAATATCTAAATATTAGTAGTTATAAAATATTTTACTTAATTTTTAATACTAATCAATGTAAATGTTTTAGGAATTATTAGAGCAAACTCATCCAATTACTGCCAGCAATTTGAAGACGTGTATAGGTGATTTGTGGTTGCAAAGCGCTAAGCAAGCCAGAAAAGCTGGTATATTCCAACAAGTATGTTTATCGTTACTTTACTATTTCGTGTCAGTATTTACAAACTCAACTTTTTAAAAGCTGAAATTACTCAAACTAACTAATATTCGACGCGATTGCGATATTTCTGTTAAACTGTGAACACTTGAGATCTTACATTGATATTTCCAGTCATACATGTACATATTAAACGCTGAGGAGTACAAGCCGGAGGAACTTTTCATAGAAAAAGCAAAGATGTACTGGGCGCGCGGGCAGCACGAGCACGCCTTCACCACGCTGCGCCGCGGACTGCACGACGCCTACCCGGACGCGGCCGCGCTCGCGGCGGGCCAGAGGTTGTATACACTCACCCACACTCACCCACACTCACCCACACTCACCCACACACTCGTACATCTCGTGAACTCGCTATCTACTTATTGCTAATTTGTAAATGTTTGTTTTTTATTTTATCCAATTACCAGGAAAATCTGCGCTAAAGCGAGGCTTTTGATTGCCAAATACAATGATGAAACGACGAAAGTAGACGTGGATGTCAATATAGGATATTACAAAGAGTCTGTCGAAGTATTCAAACAGTGGGAGAAAAGCTTGGTACGTGTTAATGGAATTTACTTATTAACTAATCTTCTATAACTACATACGAGTATATATGCATATATACTATATAAAAAGATTCAACATTATATCATATCACAATTGTATAGGTATGCCTCGGCTCGTATTATGAGAAAGCGAGTAACAACGACTCCACAGCGACCACGAGCACGGTGTGGACGAGGCGGCTGCACGCTCTCAACAGCTACGGCAAAGCTCTACAGTATGGCCACAAGTACTTATATCAGAGTATGCCCAGGATGCTGTCCTTATGGTGAGTATTATTTTACATATATCTTTTGTTCCTCCATCCATCCGTCAACCACAGATCGATCTGCCAACCTATCGGCTACGTCGGTCAGGCAACTCAGGCAACTGATTGGTCAACCAATTGGCCGACCTGTTGGCCAACCTGTTGATCAGCTGATCAGTGTAGTCAATCAATGCCAGAAAACCTTGCATCGCTTCTTGCAATTTGCTTGACACATGTCCGTAGCTTATTACTTTGCTTTTTTTTGAAGGTTCATATTTACAGAAATTAAATAAATTTAAACTAAATTAACTTTATGACAGTGTTATGAATATAAAAACTGTATAGCAAACTTCTTTTTTATTTTTTGTTTTATGTATATCTACATAAGTACGAATGTATATTATGTATGTATTTATATATATATATATATATATATATATATATATATATATATATATATATATATATATATATATATATATATATATATATATATATATATATATATATATATATATTTTTTATTATATTTAAATTTTATATTTGCACTGCCTCTTTACGCTGTTTGGTTAACTGGAAGAGATTTCTATTACAAATAAGTCCACCTTTGTAAACTTTTAGAGTGTATACAATAAGAAAGTACACATTGCTTTATTATTTTATTTCAGGTTAGATGTAGAAGTGACATCAGCAGATACCAACGTACATTCAGTATTAGCTAAAATGACGGAAATTATAAAAACTTATTCCGAGAGGCTTCCTATTTACTTATATTTGACGGCTTTCTCCCAGATAGTATCCAGAATATGTCATCCTGTCAAAGAGGTGAGGATTTGTATGAGAGCTATATATATCCATTTATTATTTCTTTTACCGTAACATTTGGAAAATGAATGAATACGCAAATGAATACCAACTAAAATATGTTTTAGGTATATCAACAGCTCAAAGCAATAATAGTGAAATTGATCCTGGCGTACCCACAGCACACTCTGTGGATGATGATGTGTGTCATCAAGTCCGGTTACCCGCAACGCATAAAGCGCTGCAGCGATGTCTTCTCCGAACCCAGTCTAAAGGAACCGCGTATGCTCAAGCTCCTGAATGATTTTCAGCAGCTCGCCGAGAAACTGATTGAGCTGTGTAATAAACCTATTGCCACTACTGGATCGGTTAGTTTGTAATTTTTTTTAATTTTTTTACTGTACGGTTACGGTATATGTTTGGAATACAAATATCCAAATTTTGGCAAGATACTATAATTGCAAATATATAGCTAAAAATAATTATTTTATAATACTATTAACTTAATTACAAATTTAACTCATGATTATCGTTTCTTTTGGAAATAATGACGAAACTAACTTAACTCCTCATTCATTTTACCACAACCAATCAGACAACGTCCGTGTCATCACTAGTCCGCACTCTCCCCCGCCTCCTCGCCTCGGAGGGGTTCAGCCGCGTGATGATGCCGTTCCAGCAGTTCTGCAAGGTCGTGGTCCCCCGACACAGCGACCCCACTCCCATAGCCACCACCCCCGAAGTGTACATTGCGGGGATAGAGGACACGGTTACGATACTGCCGTCGTTACAGAAACCCAGGAAGGTCACGCTTAGAGGTTGGTTTGATACAATTATTAATCTTTTTTGTTCTTCTCGCTGTATTCCGCATATAATGGCAGGGTAGGCAGAGGGCACCAAGTTTTAACACACTCCATACTTTCCGTAGAATTGTCGAGACAATGCATGGTGAGTGTAGGTAGTTTGTAGGTAACTCAATGTCGTGTCTTTTTTTACCAGAACGATAAATGAATATAATTAATAATAAATAAATTCGCTGAATGGAACACACACCCGTGTGTACTTATTGCACACGGGTGTGTGTATATGGGTAATAATTACTCCCCAAATATATTCTTACTTTTTTTTTCACCACAGACTTTTGGCGGCCGGGCTTTTGTACTTTAGGTTTTCTTATTTTTGTTGGATTTTGGTTGTGGAGTTGTATTTGGAGTAATCAGTAATCACGCTCTTAATATATATATATATATATATATATATATATATATATATATATATATATATATATATATATATATATATATATATATATATATATATATATATATATATATATATATATATATATATATATATATATATATATATATATATATATATATTTTAGTTCCATATATTAGTATTTTATGGAAGGCCGAATTAATATAATAAATACAAGAATAAATATATGGAATTTATATATTTCTACTAGTATTAAATATAATAATAGTATTAAATTAATGTGTTCCGATAAAAGTAAGTAGTAGTGGCGTTTTAAAAGCAAGATTGCTTTTTTATCCCACTTAACTTTGCTTACCTGTTTTCACGTATATTTTTTCAATATTTACAACAGGTAGGTTTGCTTTGAGTTTTCCGATACTTTAAACAAGAAATTAATCCTTTTAAAATAATCCATTAATTGTGTTTCTAAATGAGGGTTTTTTATACTTTAATAATATAATATAAATATATATATATTTTTTATCTACATATGAGTAGGTCATTAAACGCTATTATTATGGCATACCTCTTTCGTTTCAAACACTATAATGACTTTTCCATACATATTTCATTCGTCATGCTTTGGTTTTATTTAAAAAGATTAATAAATACATTACAATGAAAGTAATGATTGGATTTTCGATTGACATCAAAGATAAAACCAATAATATGTTTTTATTAAATACTTTTGAACATTTCTAAATGCATGTGACAAAAATATAACAAAATCCTGCAGGCAGTATAAAATTCTACATATAAAAAAATACTGTTGGTTACTGCAATTCAATGCAGTTTTTATTAGTGGAGCATATAATTCTGGGCACTATTACTACTCTACAATACTTATTAGATGTGAGCCCTTCATAAATATTACATATAAAAAAAACAACTGACAAATTTGCTGTTTTTTAATAAATTTATTTGTTACTATTTAATGCATTAAGTCAGTGGAAGTATATATAAAGCAAGCATAACTAACAATATCTCGATCTCGATTCCACGGGTATGTCGGAATAAAAAGTAGCCTATTATATATTCTAGGTCGGACAAACAGAAAGACAGACAGACTGGCAATATTTTAAAAAAATGTTTGTGTTATATTAATATGTAAATAACTATATGCACTTGAAGAACTTCAATTTTATTTATATGAATAGAAGATTAAACATCAATAGTTGTACCAATATACATGCACCAAAATTTGTAGGTTCAGACGGAAAAGCCTACATAATTATGCTGAAACCACGAGACGATCTGCGAAAAGACTTCCGTCTTATGGAATTCAATACAGTCGTAAATAGATTTCTTCAAGATGCACCAGAAACTCGTAGAAGAAGACTTTATATAAGAACCTACAGTGTATTGCCGCTGAATGAGGAATGTGGTATCATAGAATGGGTACCGAATTTAGTTGGTCTAAGACCGGTGCTATTGCATATTTATAAACAAAAAGGTAATTTTTTCTATCTATTGTGTTTGTTTTGATAGACAATGTATGATTATTTTATTATTTATGATTTTGTTTAATAATTAATTAGTAAGTAAATAAAATATTGTAATATACTAATAGATATGTTAAACTATCTTATAAATGGAAGTATAATTAATTTATTTAAAAGGCCGTTCGTTTTAACTGATTATTAAGCATTTAGATTTAGACAAAAATGACCCTAATCACCTCTTTCTAATTGTTCTCGACTTTTGTAATATACGTAGTAGTTATTGAAAATTAATATATTATTAAATATCTAAAATGATTATGTAAATAGGAATCCATACGAGCAACCGTGAGCTGAAAGAACTAATGTGTTCCAAAAAAGATCCGTATGAGAAGAAGCTTCGTATTTATGAAGAGCAATTGCTACCTCGACACCCGCCAGTCTTCCAGGAATGGTTCCGAAGGGTGTTTTCTGATCCGTATGGATGGTGAGTGACATTTATTTTAATAATTCTATTATATTGTTACTGTTGTGCGAAAAGCAAATGATAAAAAATGAATTTTTATATATTTTTCTGATAACTAATTGTATGTTGTTTTAAAGGTATCAAGCTCGATCAGCTTACATTAAAACTACGGCTGTAATGTCCATGGTTGGATATATATTGGGTAAGATTTGTTTTATTTTATACGTACCCTTTTTCAGGGTCGAGTTTGGCCTACAAAAACTTAATTTTCCTTGATTGAAGTCATAATAATTTTGTACATATTTTATACGACCAGGTCTGGGCGACAGGCACGGCGAGAACATATCCTTCGATTCTACCAATGGGGACACGGTGCACGTTGACTTCAATTGTCTTTTCAACAAGGGCGAGTCCTTTGAATGGCCTGAGCGAGTCCCTTTTCGTCTCACACATAATATGGAAGCCGCGATGGGGCCTTTGAAACACGAGGGCATGTACAGGTACCTTTATTTGTTATGATAAATATAAATTACTCTAAAATATATGAAACTGTAGCCGGTGACGACTGTTAACGCATTGGTCGTGGGTCCCACGACCAACTCCCACCGGTTGTATGGGGTATTTTATTATTATTAACAAAGTGTTTTACCTAGTCAAAGTTTGCTCTTCGGAGTGAAGCTAAAAGATATGATTTTTTAGAAAAAGCTGCGAAGCGGTTATGCGTGTGCTGCGCGCACAGACGGAGGCGCTGATGTCCGTCATCGGGCCCTTCGTGTACGACCCGCTGGTGTCGTGGGGCGTGGCGGAGTGCGGCGAGCGCACCAACGCGCACGCGCTGCAGCACCTCGCGCACATCCGGCACAGGCTGCACGGCATGGTACGGCATGGCACGGCATGGTACGGCATGGCACGGCATGACACGGCATGGCACCGTTACTGTTTTTGTGATACATTTTATTTTATTCATTTAACTAAGCCAAAGTACTCAAAAATGCACTAGTGCACACTCAATCAGGGTGTTTAATGATGTAACAATAGTAATGCAAACATAAGAATACTCTAGAAAGCACCTGTACTAGTATCGATACACTCAAAGTCCTCAGGATGCTCCCGTACTAGTGTAAACACACTCAGAGTACTCAAGGAGTACTCTGAGTGTGTTTACGCTAGTACGGGTGCATCCGGCAGAACATTCAGGTCTGGCCCAGGCCTACATAAGATGTAATTATTTTGTTTTTTGTACATTTTATATAATGATCTTTTTAAGAATAATATAAAGAAAAGGTCTCTCAATAATCAGTAAGTAAATAACTTAAGTTTTAATTTCCATTAAGTAACAAGCGGAATTTTTTTCAGGTAAAAACTAAGAATAAGCAGCTGTCTTTATCTCTATCACCAGAAGGTCAAGTGGAACACTTAATCGTAGAAGCGACAAGTATACAAAACTTGTGTCAAATGTATATAGGATGGGGACCATTCCTTTAATATATATATATATATATATATATATATATATATATATATATATATATATATATATATATATATATATATATATATATATATATATATATATATATATATATATATATATATATATATATATATATATATATATATATATATATATATATATATTACATGTAAGAAGAAATAAATATTTTATTACAAATTAACTTGCATTTTTTTTTAACTTGTAATCGTACGATTAGCGGTGAAAGGTATAAAGATATTAATAGCGTGCACCCTCTAGGGTGAAATATGTTGTATATTTATTTGTATTTTTTATTTCATATTTTAAATTACTTCAAAATAACTTTAAATTATTTAATAATAAAAGTCAATAACTGGGTCAACGTTTCACATTTTATTCAAAACAGCCTTGTAAAATAGGGATTCCTATATTAAAAATAATCATTATAATGTTTCAAATGTTCACCTATTATTATGTTACTTGATAAAGCACTCAAGTTATTTTAACTAAACTCATTTTTGAAATAGAATCAACGTGAATAAAACTGATTCAGCTTTGAACTTTTGTGAAAAATTATTTCTAAACTATTTTTTTACTGTTATTTTTATTTGGTCCAAATAACCCGTCGATTGTTTCAACTTTTTAAATAAAATATAATTTAATTTCAACACTCTCTTCAGATTTTTACCTTACTCAAGTGACATTTGGCACCACTGTTCTTTTACAAATCCTAGTAGTAACTTAAAATTCGTTAATGGTAATTATTTTTTTTTATTGAAAAACATGTTTGTCATGTATGCCCATAAATTTTTTATATAGTTATTGTTAAATGCCTAAAATAATAATGCCAGGCCATGAAAACTTTGTTTTCGTACATTTATAGGATCACTTTTTGGTCCGTCTGTCTGCCAACAAAATTTTTGTCTAGAGTCGAATATCCAGGTCTAATAGAATTTGGTAGAGATGGAACTTACAAGTTGGAAATTTTTACATCATATGTATAAGAGCTTTTGCAAATAGTAATGGAATTTATTTCTCCTTAATCGATACAGCAGAGACGAGAGTATTTATTAATTGTAGGCAATTAACAATACAGGACAAAAATAAAATGTGTAATTCTTGTAACGAGACACATAAGTGGTCACACTAAAAAGCTATCTGATAGAGACGCCACCGATATTGTTCAATTCTTCTGACATCCCGAAATATTTTCAGCATTTATAGGTGCGACAATTTTAACAGGACAAGATTAGCAAAAATAGTCTACAAAAATATAATGATAAAATAATAAAATATAATCTCTATAAAAAAAACATAAGATATATTAATTGGAGTAAAAAATATTTCGTATGAACGTAATAGGTAATAATGTGAAAAGTATGTGGTATATCTGGTAATCTGGCTTTTCAATGAGTTCAAAAGTACCTAATAGCATCGAATTTAGACTTCCCATAAAGATGTGTAAAAGAGCAGTTGTAATTACCAAATACCAACTAAGTACCGTGAGAAACTGACGGAAACAGTAGAAAATAGATTACATTGTTTTAAAAAGTTAGAAAGTCATTAAATTGTTTGGATCAAATAATGATGATGACGAGGTATGTATGCACCTATATATGATTTTTGTAAGTAGTGTCAAACTGAACTGTACGTAGATATTATTGATAAAAATGGTTTAAACTTAAAAATATTATAAAATATAATAATAATTATTTTATGTAAAACTGTAATGTACATAAGTAATAGAAATAATAATAGTATAATAGTATTCAATATGTAACACTATGTTTACATAAACATATTACTTATATGAAATTATAAATGACAATAACGACTAATTTAGTTAAGTTAATTTAATTTATATAACAACTACTTTATGCATATATTTAGTATAAGGCTTTCGACCTCAACTCAACAGTATTATACCTCAATTATTATGTAAATATGCGAAGTGAAACGAGAGACAATTGATGCGACGGTTACGCCTCGGTGTGTGAAATCGCTGTCCCACATGATGGGTCAGTGTCATGTATCAGTAAGTTTTTACAACATGAGATTTCTTAACTTTTGCTCTGGCTATGAAAGCTATAAGGTAATGTCAAAGTAACGAGTACTTAAAGTAAAGGCCTTAAAATAACGAATGTTGAAATTTACACTTGAGAAAAATAAATTTAATATCGCAATTGGTACTATAACCAAAGCGTATATTACGTTCAACTAGGAATGAATAACTTTCTTATTTGTTTATTTATATTTACTATAAAGTTAGGATTTTACTAACCGAGTTCAAAAATGAGGTTGGTGTATGTATGTTTGTCTATAAATTTATCAGAAAGTAAAAGCCATATCGTAGTTATCCTACTTTAATTCATATAAGGTATATACATATAAACTAGCTTTTGTGAAATTATAGGTATCGAAATTTTTTTATAGCATTATAGCACAGCTTAAGCAATTCAAGTTAATTTGTTTGAAAATAATTTTTACTTTAACAAGTTTTCTAACTACTGTTATATATCTTATACTGGTGTGTCCGTCTCGAACAAAGCAAGTCAAATAAAATTCTCTACAGTCGTTGTTAGAGCGCAATACGGATAGACTTAAATTGAATTTACTCTTACCCCTACAGCTTTTATTAACTTTAACTTAGGAAGCACTATTATTTATATTTAGAAACATCTGAGAACTTGAATAGATGAGATATTTAATTACTTATTCTGTCTGAACTGTTTCTAATATATTTTTGCAATTGACGCTATTTTATTTCCAAATAACAAAAATTTAAGTGAATTCGGGTCAAGTATTAACATTGTTAAAATCATATTGTATTATGGGATATTTTTATGCAAACAAGGCAAACTAGCGTTCGTGTCACGAAGGTTTTAATTTATATAGTCTATGTAAAAAGCATATAAGTATTTGTTCCAAGCGGTAATCTAACTCGCCCCACTTGAAAAAACCATCACACGATTGAGCAAAATACGATTGAAATTTTTACATTCTTAAACATTTTCCTTTCCTTAGTATGAAAGAACTGTCTCAAAAACCAATATCTGCTCAGCTCTGTATTTCTTCGATATACAATAAATTTTAATAAAAAATGTATCTATATTTGTAAATGAATATATTTGAAATAGCCCACGGCTATTTCCTAACCAATAAGCATAAGCCGATTGGATGCGTTTATTTATGGTAAAATGAATAAAGCAATTTAACCGGAAGTATATGATGACATTTGGTGCACAGCTATGCGAATATCCTCACTGATGATTTATTCCGCCATTTACTGGATTCAATTCGGATTTACCACGGTTAGAGGTGACTTTGTAAAGGTCGCAATTGTATTTTGTTCAAGCTTAACTTTGAATATGTGATAGAAAGCAACGAGCAAAACCACGGCCTTATTAGTGCTGGTATAACTCAGAGTAACCATTTGTATTAGAAATAATGTTTCATAAGCTTGTGAATATTTTGAAAGATTAAATAATACCTAAATCATTTTATTAATTTCATTTTTAAGGGCCGTCGTGACGTATGGCACAGCGTAATAACAGCTGACTGAAACTATTGAAGTTGAAACGCGATGATCGTGGGTTTGATTCGCACTTGCATTACGAAGTGAAAAGAAAAGAATGAAAGTGCAAAAGCTGTAAATTTAAAGGAATTGAAAAATGTAAACAAACATATTTGAAATATAATCATAAAGAAACCATTAATACAGTCTATAAATGGAATCTGATTAATGTCAAAAAGGTTAATGTCCAAAATTGATAAATATCTAAAAATATTTGTCAATATACGTATGATTGTGATGTATCTTATAGTTTTCTAGCTGTTAGTTCATGTGTCGTAAATATATGATAATATTATAACACCTTTATAATATTTAGGGTAACGTACCACAAAAGTAATACACGGAACCCTTATAAGATCACGCTGTTGTCCGTCTGTCGAGACCATATTCTCAAAATCGCATGGAGATATCAAGTTGAAATTAACGTCAATTAACCAAGTCTATGAGGGATCACGCGGTGAATTTTATACAAATGCGAAACACTTGGAGCGTTTATGCTTATAAACGTTCGTATATTTTGATTACGTTGACGAAGTTCTAAGTATGAAATTCGCCGCGTAATCAAAACCTATAGGCTATTTCCCATTGAATAAACCGTTAATAATTAATATGTGTAGTTCTTTTCATACGAAATGAGTACATACCACACATAATAATACAAAAGTTAAAGAAATACAACTTATAAAAGTTGACAAATGTAAATTTGTCAACTTTTATAAGTTGTATTTGTATTCAGTGTATTTCGTGGACCTATCATAAAACTTGTACGGAACCCTTGGTGCATGAGTACACCTCGCACTTGACAAATATTTTTATAATATTGAAGGCCATCGTGGCGCAGCGTGACTATGTCTGACTCTAACGAGACGGTTGTGGGTTCGATACCAAATTTATAAGTAACTTTGGTTAAATAAAGCTGAGAGACTAAAAAAAAAATATCACGGAAGTGATGAAATCCTAATCAAAGAAACTTTTCTGTCGTTAGGTTTTGAGTTCCAATATGAATCTTGTTAAACAAAATGATTTATATTTTAAAGTTATGGTTTTTGCAGTTTGTGAAGAAGAAGAAACTTTCCTTTCACCTTGTATTTGTCTTTTCATTAAGTTCATTGTGAATGCTAAGGCAAAGTTGGTTTTATCTTAGCATGGTCTTCATTGTGTAACGCTTAATGAGCGGTCGCTATTGTTAATTCGGCTTGCACAGCTTTAGGATGGCTTTGACTTTCAAAATCTCTAGACATGAGGTGGAACTTGGGACATAATATTTATTTTAGCTAGTGGACTTTGGCCTAATTATTGAGTGGATTGTTTGTGGGGAGAAACATGAATGTATGTAAATTATTCGAGCACACGAATAAAATATATCACTTACTACTATCACACTTTTTAAACATTATACTATATTTGAAGTGTGTTAAATATGACTAATATTTATTTATCTCCTGAGACAAGATAATCTAGTAAGACAATGAAATGCTTTATATAAAAATGTTTCTTATCATACAATAAGTATGACGTTGCGAAATAACCGACGCTGCACCGGGTAACTACAAATATTGTTGTGCAATAAAAATATGAACAATGCATTCACTGTACTTCAAATATACGAAAAAACGAATAGCCATTTTTAATTGCGCTATGAAATAAATTATAACGTAATTTCAGCTTTGTGTTTTTATTTCGCTATCGTCCCGCTGCGGTTTTTAGCAGGTCTCTGAAACGTAGGCGTGAGAACGATTTATTGGACTTATGAAAATTAAATATTGCAACCATTTTTTAAAGAACTCAGAATCTCATCTAGCTTAATATAATTGCTCTTGTAATATGAAATAAATGTTTCACTTTATTTAAATATTAGTCTTAAGATAGTTACTTTTGTATGAAAAAAAGTGATTTATATACAGCAAAGTAAAAGCTATTTAAAGTTTATGGTAAAGTACACTGTCATTTGCTGTGTCCACAGTGGCCTATCGGTAGACGCTTGACAGGCAATATCCGGATGATCCATTGTTCTCCTCATTGCGGATTCAGAGCAAGCTGTGTGCTCTCCTCCCCTTAGTCTTTATGTCCCGAAGAGTAAAATGAGATGTTTCTTTTTGAAATAAGTTAGATAAATAAGCATGTATCTTAATTTTGAATTAAAATTGTTTTGGAGCGTTCAATACTTAGTAAGTTTTTTATATATTTTAAAAATATATGTAACTAACATATATTTTTTACAAATTTTATTTTTGCATTTATTTTGCATTTAGGATATTATCTCTAAGTAGAGAAGAAAAGGTCGATTCAAGATATAGTAAACAACGAAGGAAAAGTAGTTAACGTTTTGACTCAGTTTCCATATAAAAAAAATGCTAATAACTGAAATTTCAATAAAATTATAAGGGTGGTAAGTCATAGATCATTATTATTACCAAAAAATATATATAAAAGAAACAGACTGATTTGTTTGTAAAATGCAGAATTAAACATAAAACAATAAAAAATTGACGTTTCATGTTTCTACAATCCTACAATGGAAAATTATATTTCTGTTAATAATAACATTTTAATTTACTTTAAAATAATGAATAGTGTAAGTTTAATCCACTCTGGAACTCTGGCGACAGTTAAGGGGTGCTCTAAATTGTAATAAAAGTTCCTCGAGCTGAGATTAGAATCTGTTAATGAAAGATTTTTAAATACTTCACAATATGCTTTGTGAACTTCTCTGTCTTGTTAAACGTATCCAATTAGATATTTGATCCTTTTGCGACTTTGTAGTAACTTTTAAAATAATCTTAGTACACAACTCTGTAATGTAATAGATTGCAAATAATAACTTGATATGGAACATATTTAGCTGATAATATTATTTTAATTAGTGAGCAAACTATTTTCTTTTCAATGATTTTTTCATCATCATGTAGCTAATATTTGAAATATTTATGTATCAGTAAATATTTATAGAAAAAATGTAACTGCTTTGTTTCACAGAAGGAGGTCAGTGGAGTAGAGCATTATGACTTATGAGTCTACCATAAAATGTCCTTTGTCTATTTGCAAACTATAAGATATAAGTAACTTTATATCTGTACACTAGACAAGAAATATATCTACTAATAAGTTTATGCTGTATCCTGAGCCTAGTGTTAAGACACTCTGCTCCTCACTTAGGCAATGAGGAAATGAAAACGAATTACTTTCCCAGGTAATTCATTCTCCCCGAACTTTTTGATTATCGAATACGCCGGACGCGAAACCAGATAAAACGACGAATTGAGTGCACTTTGAAATGCGTCAGGCTATAAAGTAAAATAACGAAGTGTAACAATTAATATGGAACACTCATAGCGTCAGAATAACATATAACATAAAAGCTGATTTAATTTACGGTATGATTTTTTTGTTGAATTATATAGTTTTTAATCATCGTATATGGAATTTTAGGATACCATCTCGTCTATAATTCATGGAAATAGCCACTAAGCGACGTTTGTTTAAAATGGCATTAAATATAGTTGCTTAATGTGTTAGAAGTAAATTCACGTGGTTAAAGTGATAAGAACTTGGACTTAAATCTTAATTTCTACTCGTAGTAAATCGAAATAATATAGCAAGTCATTAAACCCACGCGAATAAATGAAGTTTCTGGCGTTTACTTGTATATGTGTATTTTTGTATAGTATTTCTATTAAGAAATGCTATCCAACGATACCTTAAAAATATATGTTAAAATAAAAATAAATAACTTTTCTTTAGGTACCTATGACATGATGTCATCATCATCATATCATCAGATATCACATATTTACCGAAAAAGTGTTGTAGATGTGTTTGTTTTATAATAAAGATAAGGTTAATGAGCATTGGGATCTACTGATGATAAGTGATTATCGCCGCATACGACCCCGTGCAACATTGGCTTTAAGGTAGTCTACTCTAAAATTAAGGTTATTCTAAGGTTAATTTTGACACAGAAACACCACCGTAGGTATACTGTTCCACAGTCGTGTGGCACGTGGAAATAAGTTTCTTCATAATCGTACAGTAGTGGAGTATCACGTATCCAGATGGTGGGGCTAATATTTAAATTTGTTACATACTGTGTGATTCGAAATTTTATCAGCAGGTATCTGGTGAAACAGTCCCTCAGAATTCACCCTATGATATATGTGGTAGAGAATGCACAAAGTGAAAATGTCTTTACTCAACGCTAAAGTTTCCAGCCTTTCACAGGTTATGGGTTCCTAACGATTTGAATGAGTCTCTTATTAGAATATTCGGACAGTACTCCATATGCGGCCAAACCTGGGTCCTATACAGGATCAATGAATGTTTTGGTGTGACGTAACGTCTCGCTCTACCAATGACAACTAGTTTCTGCGATGCTAACTTGGCCTTGCCCTCGAGGTGAAAAGAAAAATACTCCGGAAAACTGACAACGACAAATAAGTTTTTCTTAGTGACTAGCGCACAAATTTGCGTCTTTTGGGTTATAAATTAAACCAGCTTTCCTTCAACTCACAAGGAGACATTCCAGAGGTATACCAAAACCTAACACAAGTTTCTTTGGGTACTTGTCAATGTTTACCCGAGAAATACGTGCACATCCGAAATATTCGATATCCACCGTGCTATAGTCTGTAGAACAATGAATGCTAGGATCACATAACCGTGGTGGACGCCAGCGCTCACGGGCATGTAGTTGGAGCAGAAGCTGGAACCATGTCAAGACTAACAGCTACGTTCTTTCTTTTTCTATCAATAGCCGCAATTTAGTGGTGGGCTTGGCAAACCAGAAGATCACCGGTTGAGCGACCACGGCGGAACCCATATTGAGCAGGTTGTTTGCAAGACGTAACAAACCAAGGTCATCATTTTGCCACCACCACCACCAATTGGCTCTACAGAAAATAAAACTTGATGCACTTGTAAATAAGAAATTTGACAAATTAATTAAATAATAGATCTTAATATTCGCTTAATAACTAGTAAAGCAATTAGAACCTAAACTTTGATATTTTTTAAGAGACCATGCTCGAATTTAAACATTTTTGTTTATTAAGTTATTATCATTATTTTCCATGATGACACACTTTATATATGTACATATATTCTTAAGCAAGGCGTACGATGTATAAACATCACGTCATATTTGTATATGTGTGCGATATTGATTAAATATCTCACATTTTTAACGTAAGTAGGTATAAAGGTTAAAAAGTAAACTTTATTTTTTTTACTCGCGTATTACATAAAGGCCTGCAGAATCTAAGAATGAAGATTAAAAATATATTATAGTGTGCTTGCGTCGAACAAATAAGAAATAAAATAAAATATTTTAAAAATTATTATTTATATTATTAAATATTTTAGTATCATTTAACCATTATTGATTCATTTTAACTAAGAATCAGTTAAATTTAATTCAACAAAACTAAAAAATAAAAAACAAACTATAAAATAAAATTATATGATATAATAACAAATATATTTTTATTAAATGGAAATCTTATACTGTATACTGCAACCCATAAATTTATAGGTAGGTCCTTATAGCTCGTAAGAAATGCAAATTGTGACAAAATGTCACAATTTTAAGTTTGAAATATTTTTTATTAAATTCGATTATAAAAATGTTTTTATTCGTATGTAGATGATTTTTTACTCATATTATTCAGCTTATAGAACATCACTAAAAATTTGTACAAATTACACATATTAATAATTACAAAACAAAACTAAATTAAAGTAAACGATTTAAATTATAATAATTTTAAATGTCATATTTTATGAAACGCCTTATAAATAATTTATAAACTTACCACACTGACTTGTATATTTTATTTATTTCACTGACTTGTATATTTTATACGAGACAACAGCTAACCTTCTTAATGGAAAGGAAAATCTGTCTGGTTATCGCTATCGGTCACTATGCAGTTGTATCAAAATGTTATTGATTTGACCTCATCGTCGCAAAGTTGATACGCACTAACAGTGAAGGATATGGGTTCAAATCCACTTCAACTAGAATCTTATACATATCATTAAAAGATATATTTTGCTATATCGGTTTGACAAAGGGTGATGATATGTCTTATCTGATTCACAACGTTATTTCGACGAACGAAAAATAAATAACGAATATTATTAATAGATTTAGCATTTTTTTCAAAATATTATGAAGTCTGATAGTTTTATTTTAAATATTAGCAACTTACAGAAAAGGATTTTAATTCCGTAATAAGTATCGGGGATGTATTCATAGGTACGACCACTCACGATGTAGATAACCAATCAGAATATCTTAAATGTGGATTTATAATTTATAAATCAAGATTTCCCCAATTATTATTGTATTTACGTTATGCATGGTCGCATAAAGCAAAGCCAAGGTCTCGGCCGATCTATTGCGTCAGCATCAACAGTTAGCACTTTGTTATATAATAATGCCTTTTAAATATATTTATACAGGTAAAATTTCAATTTTTATGCATTTCACAAATTAGTTAATAACTTAACATATTGTTCGTGTCGTATAGACAGGTCCAGACAAGAATTCAATAAATATCACAAAAGGTTGAAATGCTTTTAGAGGTCATCAAATTTTTTCATGTTAATTGAACCTCTTGTCTTGCGCTTAGTACATGTCATGTGACTGTGTTTCAAAACGTTTCTAATATTTTTATATGTTAACGAATATTTTCAACACTACTAGCGTTTGTAACACTTTTTTGTAATAATATTTTTTATTTGCTCTGTTTGTTTGTTCAAAGTATATTATATGTGTAATTATTTTAATGTTGAATCTCTATATTGATTCTGTCATTAAACATGCAAATATACATTTTTCTTAGTTATAAATTTATGTATACGTTTGATAAGTTTCTGATTTAAACATATGAGTGATACCTTTTTTAAGCCTCAATTATCGAAGTTCTGAGCTACTAGTTTCAAAAATGACAGTACATTCATACAAGTAGCGTTTAACGATTTTTTTTATTGCACGAAGTTAACGTTAAGCACGTCATATTTTCTAAACAGACTTTCATATTATATTGTATAATATACTCAAAAATTAAACAATAATATGTGAAGATTTTACAGCAAAACTAGCGGGCCCGAATATAAAGCATCACAATAAATATTATTTCTAAAATATTAATTATCTACTCTAAAATCTTTCGATAATACACCACTTCCTTATTTCTTAAAGTTTATATTATACATATATTATATAGCTATTAAAGCTTTACATAAGATAATATATAATCAAAAAAACCGCTTCTCATTTAGAAAAAAATTGGCTAAAGTGCTATTATTTTTAGTTTAGCTGCTCTACCATCGGTTTTTAAATGTCAACACACTACACATCCGGCTGAACAAATATTACTAAGGCATCACTTCGTATAAAAATTTTAATATTTTGTTCCCAAGTTTGTTTTATTTGTTATTAAATATATTAATATCCTGATTTCTTATAGATTAATTATAATACATATTGACTGCAGAGCTATCTATTTTGTTCAATTACATTTTTAAATCATCCAGAAACCTATTGATATATACATACAAAATCCAATTCTGTCCAGCCTTTTAAACGGAGAAGGGTGACAAACACGTACGGTAAATTATAGGTACATATTATGTGTAAGATTGTAAAAGAGTTATAATGTTATAATTAAATAATCATAACAATTTCTTTTCTTAATAAAAAGTAATCATTTTATAATAACTAATTTCGGTTATTTATATAACTGGTCTCAACCTCGTGATCGGCTATTCTATCAAATTATATTATTCAATTTAAAACTATTCATCCGTGTAATAAATAAATTGCAAAACTTAACTAAATAGCTTTTCTTAGTTAAATTGTAAGTTACTATAGAGGTTAATTTCTGGGCTTGTATAAATATTAGTTAGTGTTAAATAGAACAAAAAGAAAATATATAAAAAATGCAATACTTACTATTATTTTATGATTTAGTATTGACTTGCGACCCGTTCATGGTTTCACTGGCTTTATCGATGTTTTCGATTTTAATTTCTTCACGTTCTTCCCGCGTAAATCAAAATCCTGCTAGAATACCGGGATAAAAAGTAGACTAATTGATTGCTCTGCAACTTCTTCTATCTTTTAGTGACAGTTTAATGAAAATTGGTTTAGGTGTTCCAGAGATTAGCCCGGACAGACGGAAAGACGGACAGACAAAAATTTTAAAATGTTTGTTTATGTTTTAGTAACTTGTAAATAACTATATGCACTCGGAAAATCTCAATTATTTTGATTTCCCAATCACTCCAATTTTTGTTATATGTATAGATGTATAGATATAGATATAGACGATATAGTTAAATAATGAGCAATTGTTTGAGAGAACAGATATTTTCATAAATGGCATGAGAAAACCTCCATATATTTGACTTATAGCCAAATGTTTCGGGGTTTTCCATTTGTAATTTATGTTAAAATGTCTATGCTTTACGAAGGTTTTCTTGTTTATGTTTTAAGTTATAAATACTTACAAGTTGGTCATGTACTGAGTGACATTTAGAAGGTCTTTTCCTCAAGGAAAATAAAGTTAGATTTGAAGAATGCAACATACTTTTCAAATAAAATGTCAAATATTAACAAATAAAAATCAAACTTATTGTTAATAAATATACGAATTCAAAAGATGATATATGTACTGCAAGAGTTGCATTTAATGGCTACTATGTGTGTGTATGTGTGTCTCAAACAAAGAATTTCTACATTTTAGTTAGTCATATAAAAGTGCTAAATGAGATTTGATTAAAAAAAAGACTTCAACGTATGAAGGAAAAATAAATACATAATTGAAAAGTTGATTGTGTCATTTGTAACAAGTGCATACCAGACACTAGGCAGTTAACATCAAGTCGCCGTCCAATGCGCAGGCGGAAAAATTTTCTCGCGCATGCGTTGTGACAAGCGCGGGAAAATATTCTTCTATAGTTGTTTACCTGTGTGTTAAAATGTATTTAATTGTCGCAAGTTAAATTAATATTATTTTTACAAAAGAATTTCCAATTGTAGATTATAAAATAACAATGTTACTTTAAATTGGTTTGCAATTTTTGTCGCTTCTCATTTACTGTCTAATTGAATGTAGGTGAGTATGTAAGTAGAAACAATAGTATTTAATTCAAAATAATTTTAGTGAATGTTTAAAATGTTAGGTAATTTCTCGAAGGTAGTATATCAACTGATAAAACGATAATTCTACAACACAAGTGAACGAAACATGTTATACCTAATTTTTTTTCATATTATCAGAATATGGTACTTTAGTACAAAGTATTAGTAAAGTAAAGTATAACCTATGAAAAAATAATTATTTCTAGAAACTTCATGCTCCATATCAGAGTAGCCAGAGTGCACTATGTTAACGTATTTAAATGTATAAAAACTTTTAACTACGTAACAATAGAGGTCATCATGGCGTAGAGGGAGTCTTATTGCAAATGCGATAGTAGTGGGTTCTATCTTCATTTTTGTAGGAATTATCGAATTAATTCGCATTTTTTGCATTCTCACCTATACCTGCTATATATCTTAATGTTTGGCTATCTTACATATTCGATCACGATATTTAAGATATACTAGTTAGTACTTACTTCAGAGATCTGTACGATTTGTAACGAGATGAAATTACAGCATATCGTAGTAAAATAAAATAAAATAATACATAATAATGTCAATGCAAAATATATTTTTTCTCAATTGGTTTTTATGCAAATTACAATGTAAATTCTTGTGCATTTATTTTATTTACCTCAATTTTATAAATTACATACGAACATACAAGCATATATACTTGATGCTTTGAAAACATCAATAAATTATTTTAAAACATTTGTAGAATAATGTTGAAAGTGGATCCATTACGGTTAGTAGGGCGCGTGTTCCCTATTGTTCAGTGGGCGAGGACTTACGACTTGCGGAAAGGGATTGGCGACCTGATCGCTGGGATTACAGTAGCGCTTACATTGGTACCACAGTCTATTGCATACGCATCTCTGGCAGGATTTGAACCGCAGGTATGTTATAGTTACTACTATTGCCTTGTTTTAATCGTAAATGTGTTTATATATTTTTAACTCATTTAAATTTTGGAGTTAAAATATATTTACATAAGTGATACGTCTATGCTTTTATTTTGTATCTTAAGAAAATTAATAAATTAATCTTTAATAATAAGTTGTCCTGTGAAAATTTAACTCTGCATTATATAATTTGTAAATACTGCATCTAATATATAAATTAAATTTATACTTGCAACAGGGGAAAGAAATAGAGCAAAAGTAGCAAACTTTCAGCTCTTATAAAAGCTGAATCAGTTACTTTCAGCTAAGTTCGTCTAATGGATTTTCATCAAGCGTGCAAATGTCTGATTTTTAAAATACAGTGAAGTTACTTCACTTACTCCATTTGTTGTTCTTACTGGCTTTTCAATAGTGGTTGTAGTAACCTGAGATCGCGATGAATTGTATATATTTATCTATTATATAAAAAGAATATTTGTACTTGATTACTCAAAATTATTTTAGTAATAATATTTAAGCGGCGGCGTTGAGTTCCGCCATCTTATACTGCAACTGGAGATCCAAGTTTCTTAACACTACCTTGTATTGAGAAAGCACCTGCTATATACGAAAAAAGCTTAAATATGAAAAATAAAATTGGTCAAGCGTGAAACGGACTAATGAATCGAGAAATCAAGATTGTCGTCAGCGGGAAGTATACCTTATAAAAATTAGAAAAGTATTATGAATTTCGGTATGGGGTTACAGTACAAATCAAGGAAAATATCCAAATATACAATATTTGTAGTTCATTTCATATAAACTTAGGGCGTACACGTGTACGTTACGTTACGTTTACGTAAACGCAGTACCCGCAAATTTAAATTTGTCAACCTTAGTAAGTAAATAAGTTCTCAGTAGTATAAATAAAGAAAAAAATCTAGAAATTGAACATTGTAGAGTTTATTACAGAAAAAAAATATATAAAAACTCATATTTGTAGTCCTTTTCATATAAAACGATTGTAAATTTAAGTTTGTCAATTTTTGTAACTCGTATTTTCCACTGACCTATAATCATAAAAGGGTTCTGTATGAACCCTCTGTGCGCGATTACTACTTACTTAACCTATATTTTTCCTTTTAAGATACTAAACTAAAAATTACATAACATGAAAAATGAACTGAAAAGTATTTTGTACAGTAGATATTACTTACAGTATATTTGTTATCTAAACAAGTGATTAACGCCTTCGTAGGTCAGTTCAGAAAAGGAGGCGAGCGATATTTGAAATGTAAATTCTGTGTGATAAATATGATTGATAAGTTACATTTTGATACAGTTTTTTTGAAACAGGTTTACGTTAATATAAAAATATTATATTTTTGCTACATGCTGTATACTCTATGCATATGTCCCACATATAGCATGGCAGGCTGCTGGAACTTAGTGTTAACACGCTTCATTATCCGTTTTACGAGTTGAATTTTCGACACATTGGATCTTTTTACAGCGAAGAAATGTTAATAATTTGATCTCCCGAATCGGCATCGCGTTGCATTTTTATTAAGTTTCTTATATATAGATAGGTATTAGTTAAATAGACATTTTAAAATTACTAAGACAAAAAATATTTTTACTTAATAAGTTAATCCATTTTGAGTGAACAATAATTATCTATAGATATGTAAATTTAGTACGCACGACCTCGTATTACATTTTAAAAATATACCACACCAATGCATAATGCTATAAAAATTACATTTATTTTTTAAACTGTATTTTACTTTTTTATAGTTTTGCGATAAAATTGTGTATAGTAAAATGTATATTTGAAAAAAATATATATTTCTTATTTCAATAAAATGAAAACAACAAAATGTAGCCTTCGATACTATGTCAGCTTTATTTACATAAATAATGAAAATTAGTTTGCAAGGAAGAGCTCTATTATAAATAAATATTCATAATAATTAGCGAGGTCTGTCGATTTTAAATTATATTGCTATTCCATAATTCACTGTAGGTCGTATGTTCAATTTCCGTAAAATATATCGCATTGTGATATTATAAATTATAAATTCTCTGACATGTGCACAGTAAATTCTTAATTAACAAGGATAGAAAAAATACTTAAGAAAACATATAAAAATTTGAACGCAGCGGGATTTGAACCCGCTCCTCATGGATGGTTTCTATGAGGCGCGCTGCGTTCAAGTTTATATATGGTTTCTTTAAAAAATTATATGTTTTCTTTAAGTATTTTTTTGATATACAAGTCATTTTCTCTAATTACTTGAATTAATTACTTTACTAAAATCTATTACAACATTTACAATTAAATAACCAGCACAACTCATTGAAACTATTTCCTTATTGATACTTTAGAGTTTGGTGTATGATACAAGATTTTAGAGACTTGAGAAACTTTAATGTACTGTAAAGCATTACTACCCTAATGCACTTCTACCTATACTAGCTAAGTATATAATATACAAATATTCAATGCTTTTAAGTTTGTTCATCGCTCGAAGAAAATTTAACATTCAAGTATTTTTATGTTTAAAATTGGATAAACTAAAGAAGAATTTTTTTTTCAGTATGGACTTTACGCTTCTTTCGCTGGTGGGTTTGTGTACGCTGTAATGGGTACTTGCCCACAAATAAATATCGGACCTACTGCACTGTTATCTCTTCTTACTTTCACTTATACTAACGGAGAAAATCCTGATTACGCTGTGTTACTATGCTTCATTGCTGGAATAATTCAATTGTGCGCAGGCGTCGCACAACTTGGTAAGAATACAGATTATTATACAGTATAATCAAATATATATACCTATTTAATTATTTATACAATATTGTAATTGACATAATATTAGTAAAAGTATTATTTATTATTAGTTTTGTGTGAGACTGTTTGATTTCCATTCGGGGAGATATAGGAGAAATATATATATATATATATATATATATATATATATATATATATATATATATATAATTATATATATATATATATATATATATATATATATATATATATATATATATATATATATATATATTATATATATATATATATATATATATATATATATATATATGTATATATATATATATATACCTATTTAATTATTGATTTATACAATATTGTAATTGACATAATATTAGTAAAAGTATTATTTATTATTAGTTTTGTGTGAGACTGTTTGATTTCCATTCGGGGAGCGATGAAATATGTTTTATTGCATTCGCTCGGCAAGACAAAGGAAAGAAAATTTTGAATGTGGTTAAAAAAATGGAGAACGGAGTGTGTTAACATTAGGTTCCCTCTACGTAATCCTCTTATGGTAGTTTCGTGAATTGATTTACAATTACTATTGCGATTTCGAAAAACAAAAATATTTAACTACGAGTATATGTATTTTAAAATATCTTAATTATTTTTTTTCATATTAAGTTTGCAATATTCTCTATATCCGTAACCATGAATAGTTGAAGATAAATGTTAAATGCGTTTACATATTAAATAAATCTACTTATATGTATGTTATATGTCATAATATGAAAGTAGATTATTTAAATCATTTCATATATATTTTTAAGTTTCACATTGTATAGCAAGATAGGCGGCTTTTGTTAAATCACCCCTTTTCCCGCTTTTCGAATATATTCTGAAACATTCGTTGCGTGTTGGTTAGCGTAACTCAACACCGCACTATATCTTGTTACCATAACGATACTAAGAAGAACAAAGTATAAATAATCTTGAAATTTATTAATAACATTTAACATTAATTTCATATAAACGTGGTAAATATTAGTAGTATAACTTAGTTCTTAAAGTTATAACCATTTAAATTTTATACATTTTTTATTTAGTGAATAACGAATAATATATTTATTGCAGGCTTCCTCGTTGAATTTGTATCATTACCAGTAGTATCCGGGTTCACATCCGCCGCCGCCATCACCATTGCTTCTTCACAAATCAAAGGCTTGTTAGGTTTAAAATTTAACGCGGAAACTTTTATATCGACGTGGAAAGGAGTATTTGACAACATTGAAAGTACGAGATTAGAAGACACTTTGCTTGGATTATGTTGCTGTATCGTGCTTATGGGAATGAAGGTACAACATTAAAATTTTAGCATACGTTTTTATTCCGTATATAGCAGGATTGAGTGGCAAAAGTCAACCCAAAACTATCTTATTAGTACTCAGACGCCGTCCAATTATCAGTTATATTAACCTGCTTGATGGCGGCCCTTGTGTTCATTTTGTTATCTTTTTTGCAACATGCAAAAATAGGTTATATTTCTTAAGCTAAATTATAACTATAATTATAGCCCTAATTATATTTCTTTTATATATTAAGCATAGATATATTTTTTTACTATTTGATATAAGTAAAACTCTAATTTGCATTCCCAAAAGAGGCAAAAATGCCGTTGGCAAGGTCCTTGTTCGGCATATATTTTAAAGAAATGTTGAAAAATTATGCACAAGAAAAGAACAAACTATTTTTATGCTTAATGTTTAATCTATAATTCTATACCTACTAATATTATAAAGCTAAAATGTGAGCTAAAAAAGAAGTATTGGTACAAATTAAAAAATATATTTTATGATGAATAGTCCATCAAGGAAGGCTATAGGCTATATTATACTACCTGAATCGTATTGATATAATCGACTGTACATTCTAAGTGTTTCCTGTGTTGTAGAACACTTTCAGTTATTTTCATTTGAGTTGTTTTCGAGTGAAGCCACTGGTAAAAGTTAGTACTTATCATATTTCAAAAGTTTAGTCAATCGTCCTAGTACCTTGTGATACCTCATCCAATGTTAATCGTCGTTACCTTAATTGATCTAAGTACTCACTACCGGTACATTGTTACGTAGAATTTTCTCACTGATGTCCTTGTCTCAATTTTGAGTGGCTTAATTTTATTCCTATTATACTTTACAATATTAAAGATAAACTAAACTGGTTTTTTCCACGATTTCGTCTTCTTATATTTACATAATATTTTGATTTTCTTATATCTCGAAATTAATGTTGTTTTGTTATTTGACTATAAATAGTACAGAATATTTCATATTGTGTCGACAAAATCTAATTTACTTATTTGGGTCAAAATAAACACAATGTAGATGGTAAATATTTTTAGTTACTTAAAATAAATAAATAATAATATATACTTAGAGACTACACCCAAAAAAGAAACAGAAGAGAATAAGTTTCGTCAAATGCTTGGACAGTTATTGTAACTTAAACATCAAAACAACAAAAATATATAATCACTTCTTCTATTCTTCTTAGTTGCGGCTTTGCAGGGCTGTTCAGCCCAGTATCACTGCGACCATTGCTGATCGATTGTGATCTCCGCATACTACAGTTCACAGTCAAGATTGATTTCTGCAAAGAATTGCAGTATTATCTTTGCTGTGAGGGTCTTCACCTCTTCTGGGTACATTTGATACCCAGGATGGTATCGCGCCGTTGCATAAGTGGAGGACATTCAGTGAGGATATGGAGAGGTGTTTCTTCAGCCTAGTTACATATTCTACACATTCTTGTGCTGCTGATGCCTAAATTGTGCATGTGTCTATTCAGACCACAATGTTCAGTCAGCACCCTCACCAATGTACGGAGGCAGTTCTTGTTAAGAGATAAGGCCTTAGTGGCAGCCTTCCTGTTGAAGGCCTTAATGAGCGCTTTAGCTTGGTATAAACCAGGAGTATTTCTCCATAGTTGAATGGCCTCATAGAGGCAATATGTCTTCAGGGTAAGCTGTGTTAAGCTACGAGGGATGCCACAGAACGGTTCTGGTCCGAATTGGACGCTTTTGGCTCCCTTTCGTGCCAGTATATACACCTGTTCATTTCCCTCGATGCCAGCGTGCCCTGAAACCCATCTTAGATCTACTCTGTTGTTGTTCCCCAGAGCGTTCAGGATCTGCTTGCAGTTCTCGACCAGCTTTGATTGAGTCAAATCTGATGCTAGGGCCAAGACTGCAGCTTGACTATCTGAGTTGATATAGATAGTATGATTAAGGTAGTTGCATTGCAGATTGGCTGTCGCACATTCTAGTATGGCGTATATAGAGAAGTGCTTTCCCACATTCAGACTTATAGTCCTTTTTGGTGATTCTCCATATATTCCATATCCTATCTCAAGCCGGATTTGGAGCCATCAGTGTACCACCTCGAGCTTCCATTTTTCCACTTCATTCGACCGTTTAGCCAGTCCCTTGAAGGTATTTCCACAGAGTATAATCTCTGTGTATCGAGTTTGTGGGGCATGGTGTTAGTCGGCATCCCCAGTATTGATATATTGTGCACTGAGTCTTGCAAGCATCTCAGATTCTACGAAAGCCATGTTTTTGCCTCAGCGCTGGTGACCCTGTACATGCTTGCCTTCGCCTCCTTTCCCAAAAACAGGTGAAGGGGCGGTAAGTTGAGCAATGCTTCAAAGGCAGCAGCAGGAGATGTAGACATGGCTCTCGTCACAATAATGGACGCAGTCCTTTGAAAACTGGTAAGTTTTGTTATTGCGCTTCTCTACGTCGTTTTTCTATACCAGTCCACCGAGGCGTAAGACACCATCGGCCTTACGATGGTCGTGTAGAGCCAGAGGGCAATTTTGGGTCTTAGCTCTTTTGGTCCTTCTGTACAATTCCGTCCAAATGCGAATTCCAAGTAAGTCTGGTCCAAAGTGATTCCCAGATACTTGGTTTCTGTGGAAAACGGAATGATCTTCCCATTCATCTTGGGCGGTATTAGCTTGTCCAGCTTCCTCTTCCTCGTGAAGGGTATTAACACTATCTTTTCTGCATTAACAGACAGATCGTTTTCTTTACACCATGAGCTTACTGTATTCAGAGCCCTTTGCATTAGGTACGTTATTGTACTTTGGCAGTCGCCTCTCACTATGATCACCAGGTCGTCCGCGTATCCTAATGAGTAGCTCGTCCACTTCAAGGGTCCACAAAAGTGGAAAAAGCACTCCACCCTGCGGGCATTCCCTTGTCGTGGTAAGCTCAAGTGTGTCATCGAGTAGTTTCATTTTCACTACCCTACTCGCAAGCATGGATCGTATCCATTTAACAGTAGTGAGGTCCACTTCCTTACGAAGTAGGCCTCCAATCACTCAATATAATCACTTACAACATATAATATTAAATTACAACTCTGTACAACACTCATTAGATATAAAAGCCATAATTACATCACTACTTCTATAGTATGACAATTTGTGTTTAAACTAAGCTATACGAATCCCGCGTAGGCTAATTCTAGCATACATTAAACTTTGTCGTGGAATATAATCGGCAGTTCTATTGTTTGTACACTAGTTTAACAACTTGTTACATCTCAATTCCCAGAGTCCACTTAATAACCACTCTGTATTTTCAGAATAAGGAACTATAGAAATAGTATGATTACTTTTGGCTTGGTTCTAAATAGTTTTTCGCTAGTAACAATAGTTTTATTATCGTACGAATGCACTAAAATCTATACTACTCAGATAATTACTCAAATGTGGGGAAATGATTATACTAAAAATATTAAAGTATCATTTAGTTTCCTAGTACACAACGCGCAACGCAAAATATATATATATATATATATATATATATATATATATACATATATATATATATATATATATATATATATATATATATATATATATATATACATATATATATATATATATATATATATATATATATATATATATATATATATATATATATATATATATATATATACATATACATATATATATGTAATTTATATTTATATGTAATTTACGTTTGTAGCCGTAGGGAAATCCCGTATAGATTATAATTGCTTTAAGTTTAAAATAATTATTCATGATTAATGAACTGTTTTTTATGAATCTTATAGTCTTTATCATATAATGTTATAAAACAGTAAAACTGATCTCTTTGGAACTATTTCACTTTTGGACACCTTGTTACGAAATAAAATGATTGCTACATCAATCTAATAATGATCATAAAAAATCTGATCACGTTTAAAATAGAGGAAAGAGTTATTTGTATTTGAAGGTTACTGTAGTAAATAACATGATATTTTTTAATATAACAAAAAAGTGCAAAAGGAAAAATATAGGATATAAACTTCTAAATCTTTTTTATTTTTATTTTATAAAATATTTAATTTACAAATCTTACCTATATCGTTTTAGTAAAACATACATTTATTATTAAAAAATTGATATATAAATATATATAGCACTTCAGTTTCTACCCATTGTTGAATGATCTGGATTAATTGAATAATTGGAAAATTAAGTAAATATTTGTCTTAGTGTAAAGATAACTTTTTGACTTCTGTTTGCTTTAGCTGTCTTGTTTACTTTTTCATTATTTAACTGAATTTGATTGAAAATTAAGCTTGTGTTTTTCAATAATGATTACTCTTTTGTTAAAATTTTGTCTACAATCGTATATTTTGAATATATTTCGACTAAGCAACAAATTGTTTTTGGAATTGTTATACAAAATAGATCTATAATTTTAATTCATAATTAAATATCTAATCAAAAGTTCAGAATAAGAAGTAAGACTTAATTCAAATGACAATACTATACATTTTCTTTGATGAGATACTACACGCACATGGTAAAATCAATTTTTCATTTTAAATAAATCAGTGCATTTTTTAAGCATCATTCATCCGTATTCTTTTATATATATATATATATATATATATATATATATATATATATATATATATAATATATATATATATATATATATATATATATATATATATATATATATATATATATTTGAATTACGTGGACTTTAGGTAAGAGGATTGCACTTCTATATATTAATTTGTCTGTGTCTATGTCTGTATTGCAAGAAATAAAAAGTAATTGCACTTGCTTCCGGATTATTGTTATGACAGCAACTTTGTGAATTGTATTGCAATGAGTGTTCTTTAGTTCATCTGAAAGTATATGAAAAGTATTTTGAGGCCATTGTGTGCGCAAAGAGACAGTATCTATCTGTACGCGCGGTGGATGTTGGTTCAATTCCTACGCGGGAGAGAAATCATATTGAATATTTTTAATAGTGCTATTCTAATGGGCAAAAGCGTAAATAAATCTCGCTACATAAAAAATTTCACCTGTCTAAATATTTATGTTTGGCCGACCACCACTCAATGTTCTTAAAAATGTTATATAACAGATTAAGCATTATATTCTATAGATATTTATTCCTAATTTATAATAACTTAAATAAATTATTTTTCTTGCACGTACTTTCATTTAAAATGCATGTTGATAGTGCAGCAGTTTAAGCCCATCATATACTTTGATACTTTTGCCTGGAACGTACTTGAAATATACTTAACATTCGAAAGTATTAAACATATCGTTTGAATCGAATGAATCTTACAAAAGCTAATATTAAATATATGCTAATATAGTTTGAATATTACAGTAGATAACGTAGATCATTCTAGTTGGTTAGAAAAAGGAAATATTTTGTGAGTTTTATAATAATTTAGAAATACAGCATAATTAAACGGCTCTATAAACCAAATTAATGTTTTAAGCGTCTTGATTAAATACAGAATAATTTTCTAAGATTATTATGTTGATGCCAAGTTATTAAATATGATAAAACTTTCCAAGAAGGCATTTGTACTAATAATATTTCTTTCTAATATAGCTTTCATGCTTTGTAAAAAATCTTAATGTTAATTTTATACGAAGATTTTTGTTGATGTTACTTATATATTAATAGGTAAATGTTATTTATATATTACTTAATAGGTAAACATTATTTCTAGTCGAGCCAATGAAGTGTTAATTATATACTTAGTCAGGCCATAAATACTGTTACAATTTATAATAAACCAAATATTACTTTTGAAATTGGAATCTGTCCTTTGTATACGATTCTTCATTTTGTTTTCTTATTTTCTCGCCAACATATTGTGAAATATTTTGTGATATTAAAATGGAGTGGTATTATAAAGAGATCGCAGTGATTGCATTTAATAAAGTAGGTATGGAGCCAAATACATTTTTTTTAAATTCTCCATACTCTTGGTATTAGTTAAATGTTTGTGTACCGGGATGAAACCTCTTATATTTGTAACAAAGGAAGATCTGATGAAGATCCGTCTAAATAGTTCGTACGAAAAAGGGGGTCAAAACAGTAAGGGAAAGAATTCGAAGAAATCCTATCCCAAAGCAAAAGATTTTCAGAGCTAAAGAGAATACCATTTGGAATGAGAATTTTGAAAACAAAATGAAAAATAAATATGTATAATAAATATAATATAAAATATGTATAAATATGTACAAAATTATAAATATGTATAAAAATATATTTGGTTTGTTGAGGTGTTAGCTATGAAGGAGTGACTGAGCTATATTTTTGTGTAAATCGTATGAGAAGGTAGTTAAGCCCCTTAACAACATCATGTAGAATAACCAAGAATGGTCCTTTCAGCAAGACTCGGCACCGGGTCATAAAGCTCGATCCACCCAATCTTAGAAATGAACGTGCTGCTCTACATCAGAGCTGAACACTCGTCGTCATCCAGTCATCCATCCGTCCTGATCTTAATCATCTGAATTATGATTTATAGTTAGTCTTAGAGACTTCTTTAGTGTGCTCTAGACGCCATGATAAATGGGAGTTTTCTTATTAGAATTGGACTCAACGTTTAAAGAACTATATTGCAGCCAAGTTAGGTTTCCACTTACAATTATTTTATGGTTTTTATATTTTAATGGTTTTATATCAATATATTTAAAGTAACAGTATAATGGTAATAAATGTTGCATAAAATAATTTTTATAACAATATTTATATCAAGACTAAACCTAACACTCCAACTGCTCCAATTCCGTCCGAATAAATCAGTCCCACTGCACCTTGATGACATTAAATTAATTAACTTTTTATTTGAATAATTCTATTCAAACAGATTTATGTACGCCAATGTTGATCTCGTAATTCAAAATATTCTTTTCCATTCTACAATTCCCTTTGTGTAAGTTCTTGTAAATTCTGCTTTTAATTCATGCCAAAATTTCTCATGTACCATTCATCAACAATAAAAAGTCTACCAATAAGTTAACTTCCATAGCATAAATTAGTGCTTAAAATCGTTGGTATTTCATCAAGGAAATATATACTTATTTATTCTGAGCGTCTACGTAAATGAAAGCTCATACATATTTATAATACCAGCTCAACGTTACCACGCCACAATCAAATATCAACATTTGTAACATTGATAATATGGAATCATAAATTATCTAAAGCACATTTTGCGCTCCTAAGTCCTAGCTAGGGTTGTTAATATTTTTTTTAGCATGAATAATATAATTTAGGTTACAATTTTGCAGTATTGTTATCATCATAAATATGCAAGGTCAAAAATTCAATAACATATCTTGGATTTTTAAAACATATGGAAGTAACATTTATTCAGTTCCTATATTTTCATTTCGAAACGTGTTACAGTGGTAAATATTAAAAGGTACATTTAAACAAATTTTATTACTATTAAAAGCGACAGCCCTACAAGTAACAGCTGTCACAGATTGCCATACAATGAACTAAATATTCTAGCGAGTGTAAGAGCGCGTGTACACTGTTTTAATTAGTTCATATTTGCTACGTAAATTTCGAATTAAGTTCACTGCATAGGTAACATTAAATGTTTATGCCTAACAAAGTGTAATGCAGAATGCATTTAATATTAATTAATCGTAGCGTGGAATGTATTGTTTACTTTATGCATAACAATTACATACGTATTCAAAAAGATAAAATTGTATAATCTCATAAATAAATAATTTATTATGTTTCATTTATAATGTAGGTGAATGCTGAGTTTATTACTACTAAGTACTAGTATCTACTATATTAGGTAGCTAGAAATATATATATATATATATATATATATATATATATATATATATATATATATATATATATATATATATATATAATATATATATATATATATATATATATATATATATATATATATATATAGTTTATATTGAAAAATTAGTTTCCTGTTGGATCACTATATTTATTATTGGTTATACTTTTAAACGTGACCCCAGGTAACTTTGATTACAGGTAAAGGGGACCTGTAATCAAAGTTACCTGGGGCACTTAGCAATGTCTTATATGTCACGCATTCTTACAATCCCTCGTTTCCATTTGACCAAGGGGGTAAAACCACAGGTGCAAAGGACTTTTAGATATGTCGAATTCCCTACCTGGAGATACGTGAATTTGAATTAAGATGGATCTTAAAAGTTGAAGTCACTTTTTATTATATGAATAATTTTATTACTGAATTAACCACGAATTAAATGTTATTTAAATAAAATTATAACACCATATACAATTTTATAGATCGTCTCTTGGGTATCACGCTAAAGTGTTCTGACCAACTAAGCCACGTTGAGGTTTTTCGATTGAAACAGTTTGAAATTAATATTATTCTTGGTTTGTAATATAATAATTAAAGCATTTTCTTTTTCATGTAGAGATTTTTTAATGCTTTTATATGAACATAAGCCGTAGGTTATTATAGATAACTTGGTTCTTCATATGCCACGTAGGTTGTAGGGACGTAGGTTAGAAGTTATTGCAAATAAATGTTACAAGTCATTTTTGTTTTTAATTATTTGTTTACAGGCCTTGAAGGATTTTCGTTTCAAGAGCAAGAATGAAAAAAGTCGTCGCATAGTTGTATTAAGTCGCAGTTTTTGGTTTGCCGGCGTTTCTAGGAATGCTGTGGTTGTTGTCATGGCCTCAGTGATTGCTTATTTCGTTTATGAAGATAAAGATACACCTTTTATACTTACAGGTGTGTTACTTTAATATTTTTACTACTAGAAAGATGCATACAAAAAATATGCTAGAATTACTTCGTAATCATGAATTTGTAAATTTATTACTGTAGAGTGACTAGTGAATAATAATTAAGTACTATATTTAATCAAATATTCAATTTATAAATTTGATATTTATATTTTCGGAGATGTGGATTTATATTTACATAATACAAGTTTTTTTTGTTTATATCCAAGGTACAGAATTGACCTCTCTTTCAGTTTTTTTTATTACATATTATACGATACATAACCCATGTTCTTTCCCAAGGTCCCATCTATCTCTATATGAAAATTTATCAAAATCAGTTCAGCGGCTTAGGCTTGAAAACGTAACAGATATACAGAGTTACTTTCGCATTTAATTTTAGATTTAGGTATTATTTTCTGGCACCTAACAACCTATCTATATTATTTATTAAAGTTTGCCAAATATTTTTATTACAAATCAATAAACGATTATTTACTTATATTACGTTACTCAAAGCAAACAAAGTTGTGGCATGAGCTAGTGCTACATGCTAAGTAATGAATTAGAGGAAAGTGAATTACATAAATGGTTTGATTATGATAGGAGTTGCGACCAATATGGCGGAAATAGCAATTTAACAATAAAAGCATGTCGCGTCCGGTGGATTACAGCCGCTAATAGATGCATTATTATTTCACTTGCTGTTGCGTTTATCAATTTCACCGTGCCAGTGAATATATCGTGTTCCAATATGTTTTACTGCACGTATTTATTGTAATTTTTAATTTTATTTTGGATATGCTTTATATTCAAAATTTAAATATTTTAACAGACAAGTTACACTAAGTATTGATCGATTTTGTCACATGTCATTTTTACTCCTGGATATTGTTCTTTTTTCTTTTGTTTTTTTCTAAATTTAAAATGTATTTATTTTGATTATAAATATTTTATAGCCTTCCGTTTTGTATCATTTTAATTGGTAACGTCAAGGATTGCCAACGAATACAATATAAGCACACAAAAAGCTAGTTTTGTCAACGTCACTTTACTAATCTATGACATTCTCAGTCATAATCCATTGATAATACTACATATAAAACCTTCATTGAAAAACATGCATTGATAATACTACATATAAAACCTTCCTCTCGAGTTAAACTGTTCATTATTGAAATCCATTGTGAAGTTTGAAAGATACACGCGTGCGTCTTTTGGAGGCGATTATGCCCATGTCTCTAGACTGTGTATAGTACAAATTCTTGACACATTAATCGTAGTTCATGAAATGAAATATTCCTTCAATTCTTTTTTAAAATATGTAGAATACGAAGCAACACGCTCTCCAATTTCACCCCCACTTTATATTTATGCAAAATCGTGAAATATAACTGCATTTTAGTTTTGTATAAGAAAAATGCCAACCAGATGTTAAAATATATTTACTGCTCGATTCAAGTGTCGTTGCAGTGCGCTGTCACATTACTGTGATATATTTTGTTCACATTTTGCGAACTTTATACTTGTTTTGGTATGCGAGAGTTACGTAAGGATACACTTTATTATATTATTTAACAATGCAAAGTACAAGAATGTTTTATAAACTGGAAAGTTTGCAGTGAAAAGTTAATCTTTTTTTATACTTGTTAGCAAAGCGTTTGATAGCACTGTGACTTACATACGAGTGGCATTGCTTTTATATTATAAATTTTTAAAGATTGAAACTCAAATGAAAGGCAGGGACATGAAAATTATATTTAATCCTTCCCCCGAATGGGAATCCAACCAACAATCGTCACGCTTATAGTCAGGCGCTGTGCCGCTGCGCCACGATGGCATAATCAATAGTAATAAATTTTTAATAATATTTTCTATGTTAATTAATTCCAGGTCGCATAACACCAGGTATACCCAAGCCTGAACCTCCACCGTTCACTTCTCTACGAGGCAATACAACGGTAAACGCGTTAGAAATGTTCACACATCTCGGCTCTGGTCTCCTAGTGGTTCCGTTGGTCGGCGTCATATCTAATGTTGCTATTGCTAAAGCTTTTTGTAAGTGCATTATTTTTATTATATACGTATATGAAGTTAAAGCTTTCTATTTTATAGGATAAATAATACTTTTTATATTTACAGTTGACAGTTAAACATAATTGTTTGGTTTTGGTTTACATTTTAGTATAATAATAATAATATTTTTACTGCACATAAGATCATACAAATGTATATAAGTGAAAAGGAATAATAATTTATGCTTAAAATGATGGCCTTATCCCTACAAAATACCTTACAAGGTTTAGGCAACGATTATATTACAGGACTTAATATTGAGAGCACAGTAAGATGTAAAAAGATTAACTCAGAATAATATACAAGTTGCTAAGTTATAATATACAAGTAAAATAATAAGAAAATAATTAAAGTTCTTGTAGATAATTTTGTATATATATATATATATATATATATATATATATATATATATATATATATATATATATATATATATATATATATATATATATATATATATATATATAGTATATATATATATATTATATATATATATATATATATATATATATATATATATATAGATATATATATATATATATATATATATATATATATATATATATATATATAATAATTTTAATATTGGAAAAACATTTCGGTATTAAAAAAAAATAATGACGTCCTACTAAACATTTTAACAATATTGATTATATTTCGTATTAACTATCACAAATCTTCAATTGTACGAGATCGCTTATTGCAGTGAGGTTAAAAATGAAGTCTCCCTATTTCTATATCATTTTATATTCACCATAATAGTTTTAAAGTAACAGTTGATGATAATAGAAGAGTATTTCTTAGATTAAATCATAAATAAGATTTAAATCAACAAAATAAAAATTTTAATAAAGCAACTTATTTCGAAAAGCGAAACACAATAGCATTAAAAGAAATGCCAAGTACCATCGAAAGTATTTTTCATTGTAATACAAAACTGGAATAGTCAAACCGTGTAGTCTCATCTGCGGACTAATTTATTTTAAATACCAGAACCTAATGTCTCTTTTTGTTGTTTTAAAAGCGCTAATGTCTTTTTTGCTAGCATAATACACTTTTACAAGCATAAAATGCATACAAAGCGAAAAGGTGACTCGAATTACTGAAACAAATTATGACCAACACACTCCATTAAAAATAGCTCGAGGCGTCCCCATGTTCTCTGCTTGAATAAAACAATACTATTTAAATGTAAATTTAAACAAAAGTAGTTCTTATTGCATTAACATAACGCCGCTCAAAAATTTTCCCAGACAGTCCATTATACCAGAGTTTGTGCAATATTTTTATAGGCGAATAACAATTTGTCGTAGTAATGTATGCGATGGATCTAATGCTGATATACTACACTATACTATATACGAATTTAGTGCATTCTATGAACATGTGTATTATTTTCGTATTTTGTGTGTACATTTAAATTTCATTGTAAATAATAGCATTTATTCTATACATATATATATTTATATGGTATTTTTCAAATACAATTCAAGCAAAACTTATTAATGAATGTTTTTTTATTTTTTAGTGCTTCCAAAAAAAATATAAGGTCACATTCAGTTAGATATATTGAACAATAAATTGCTAAAATATGTGTAAAATAAATACATACGCAATTTTTTGATGATGGAAACAGATAATTCTTTGAAGATTTAAAAAAAGAAAAGTATCATCTTCTAAAAATACGTTTCCAAATTTAAAAAAAAATTAAATTAGGTAGTACACATCTTTAAATTCACAATGGAACCTGTACCTGTGTTAATTATAGTAAAAAATGAAAACAATAACTGCTGCTTTCATCAAATTAACACAATTATATTATTTTAAATTACTATAGCGGTGAAGAGAATTACTAGATGTATGGAAATTGATACTTATTGTATATGAAAATCTTGAAGAGAGAACACTATGTTCGGATACGACTGTCAAAAATAATGAGCGCGACGGCTTTTGAAGTGTTCTCATATCCTTTCCTCGAAATAAACCACTTCATCACAGAACATCGTATATAATTATAGCAAACGTGATATTTAACCAGAAATGTAAATAAATTTTTCAGGACAGACATTCGAAAATAAATTCGAATAGTTCGTTTCATGTGGGGTAAACTTTTTGCTTGTACTTACCATTTTTAATTTAAAGTTTCTAATTGAATTTGCAGTTCATCCCCCACTATATTCGACATAATTTATTGAAGGTTTACTAGTTAACGTAAAACAACGAGTTTGTGTATTATATAACTATACTTTGTTGATGTTTTGATATTATCTCGGCATTTTATATACATATTACATGACGTTATTCCTTACATGTACATTTAAAATATTCTACAAATGTGGGCCATTGCCATCTGAATGCGGAAAATATGTACACTTAAAAACCGTATGTAACCTTAAAAATATGTCCATATTATAGTACAAAATATTATTACAAAATATTATAATATGTATATAAATATATATAAGTTTTTTTTTTATTTATTGTCTAGATCGACTAATATTATAGAGAATAGTTAGTAAAGTATAATTATATAATTTAGTATACTCATCAGTTCAACATTGAATACTTTTATAAATAATATAAAAATATTCTTTATTTGTATATAATATTTAAAATCATCATCATGTCAGCCTTTTTTATGGTGCCCACTGCTAGAAATAGATCTTCCCCAAGGATCTTCACAACAATCACTCTACGCTTCTCTCATCCAATGGTTTGACCAGATCGTCGGTTCATCTGGTGGTCTGCCCACTGAACGTCATCCGGTTCGTCCGACCATAACGGCCTTCAGTTCTGTACACGAAATCTTACTTTGTAACTACGCGACTCAGCTGCGGCTTGTCTGTTAGTCCCATACCCAAGAACTTCGAGGGTAGTGCTCCCAATATTAATAGAAGCAGGATTGAGGCATGTTTAATATATGTAAAAGTATTAATTTATTTTTGGAACTTTACTTTTAAATTCATTTAAAAATAGGACTATATTCAAAACTATGATTAATATTTTCCCGATAATTCGAAGCGAATGTATGACCAAAATATCTCTATTGTTAAAATTAGGGTACTTTGTTATTATAGCTAATTATAGCAAAACCGTCCTATATGTGTTACTAATATCATATATTGTGCTCTAATAGCTTCCACTATCATAGCAAAATACAATATGTGGTATTTTTAAGTCAGGCCCTGACCGTTAAACAAACCTGTGTAACTTTTTATGGCAACTGTCATTACCCATGTATGTACACGTAAATTGGGTATAAAATAATTTGGTTTGAAATACTGTGCACGTTCTGCAAGCAAAACGGACTTTATGAAAATGGTTAAAATTTATGATTCGTGTCATTTGATGACTCTTTAAATATATTATGTTGGGGCCCAATGATTTATTCTTTTGGGGTTATTAATTTTAAATGTTTTTAAGTAAACATACTAATTGTTTGTAAATGTTTGCATAATTACTGACAAAAGTGGATGAGTATTTAAGTTTACCATTCTAAATGGAATGAAACGTAATTGTAATAGCAATGCGAGAAAAAATGTTCTTTTTGCGAAACTCCAGCATTGTTTCAATTCGACAGAGGAAACTTAATGATAAATTATTTCGTTCTCCTTTCGGGTCGTTGCTTGCTGTTTCTTTAACTCGACACCTCCCTATGTCAAATCAGGTGTGGATGGTTTTTACTATAACTAGGCCATTGTGGCGCAGTAGGATGACGTGTAATTGTAAGTCATTGTAAACTCGATGGTTATGGATTCGATACCGACTCGAGAATGAATTATTGTCTTTATCCCTCTAAAGCAAGATAAAGCTCAGCGTTGACTTAGTCACTTAACTCGCAATCGCATCAATTTAATTACTAACAAATTATTTATTATTAATTTAGTAAATAATTTAGATAGATACACAATAATAGAATAATAAATATATCTTTTATTTAATTGTACCAGTTTCAATTACATGGCTTCAATGGATACCAAAAATATACTAATAGATAATGCTGACCTGCTGTTAATAGAGGCAATTCGATATTTCAGCGAAAGGCAAAACGTTGGACGCCACTCAAGAGATAGTAGCTTTGGGTGCTTGCAACATGATTGGCGCTTTCTTCCGTTCCTTTCCTGTAAACGGTTCATTTACTAGAAGCGCTGTAAGCGATGCTTCTGGTGTGATAACGCCAGCTGCGGGATTTTATACAGGTAGGTAATATTACTTACAGCAACTTGTTTTAAGTGTGTTTTATTGGGAGCTGTATAAATTATGTTCGGGAATAAAGTGATCAATTTAATATGTTTTATGATTATTTAAATTTTAATTTAATTATGGAATAGTGTATTATATAATTAAGTATAATTTTGTATGTAATTTTACCAATATTAAAACATTTTAATTTTATTACTCCCAACTTCACACACGTTACGACCACTCTGTTTCCGGCGGAACTCGTGATCACGTTTTGTCTTGCCAGACCAAAAAATCAAACCCACGACTAACACTTTCTCTCTATTTTCACGCCGCTTTTATTTTAGTATTAAGTACATTTAAATTTTCTGCTATAAGCTCACAATACACTTAACTGTGTAATGTGTAGATACGGCCACGATTTTCCCTTTTTCATATCAAATTTTCATTACCTTCTATAATTAATTTTACATGTGATATCAATATCAATATGTCTCCTTTGTTGCTCTTAAGTTGTTCTGAAGTAATTTTGCATGTCGTTTTTCATCTCATTTTGTTATGAGTGCTGTTGACATATTCATAGAAATAAGTTAAATTGCTTTCTAGAATATTCTTTATGACCACATATGTATCATTTTTCATTTTGAAACCAGAACATAAATCTCAAAGTTATCAGAATAGTTTATATTGTCGCGCAAAGTTTTGAATTTTTGATATTCTTAAAGTACTTCGCTAGTTGCATCAAGTTTTAAATCTACAGCTTTGTTATCTCAGTGAGAAACTGCATTAAAACGCCGGCTTCCTGGCAAGAGGATTAAATTACTATCTAATTCCGACATAGGTCTATTTTAAATTCATCCGCCAAACTCGTGCTCATATTGAATGCAAGGAGCCAAACAAACCAGTGTGACATTAGTGTCGCTACAAAACTTTATATGTAAATAAAGTAATTTAGTGATAATGCACAGTGACAAAATATTTATAATACTAACTTAGAATATATGTTTATTGTACATTTGAGGAACAAATTACGTGCGGGTTTATGGTTTCATTATTATATGTTACATTTTTATTTTTGTATGCCAATATTTTTTTTTTAATTAATATTTTTATTCTTCTCTATAGATAGTCCGTTTTTACCGTTGTCCATTCTAAAATTTTTATATGTATTTTAAATATTTTTTTTGATATCACTCAAAACTCGACTTGCACGATTATATATGTAATAATTTCTATCCTTAAGAGTAATAATCCATTAATAAAGAAATTAAAAATTATTATATATAATTGTTTTCTTTCGTAATGGAGTTTGAGTAACTGGAACCCAGTTACGTAGTCAAATGTAGGTAAGAATTGTATTGTCATAGATATCTTGAAATAATATTTCTATTTCAGCTTATTGATTCAATTCAGTTTATTAGTATAAAAGTATAGCTAGATATAATATTTTAAAATAATGAATACTAAATTATGATAGAAAAATGAAGCAACCTCTAATTTAACAGGTATAATAGTACTCCTGACGCTAGTATTGCTAACCCCATTCTTCTACTTCATCCCGCGCGCCGCCCTCGCCGCAGTGATCGTGTGCGCAGTATTACACATGGTGGATGTTGCTATTCTGAAGAAATTGTGGAAAACTAATAGTGAGTAAGATATTGTATGCTTTACTTTTATTTAAACTATTGTGAGGTTAATTTTTTTATTGAAATATTTTTCATATTTTTAATAATGTTTTTCTTGATATGTTTCTGTATGTTTTGGAACAAGCGTAAAAACAAGTTCAAATAGTTTTAACAAACAAATGCTTCTGCTATTTAAAAAATGTTAAATTTTGTGATACATTTACGCTTATGAAGGTATTACTAGTCCTAAGTATAGTCGCGTCTTATATTTATTTATTGATTTAACAACTTATGTCAAAATACAAAATATAAATAAAAGGGCTCCAAAGGAGTAATAAATCTAACAAATTAACGAGTGTGCTCTTCACGGTTTCGCTGACGGATAAAAGGTGCTTCAAAACAAGAAAAACCAATTAAAATTTTTCGCTCACAGTGAAAATATGTAAACCGATGTGAAAACATTCAACAAACAAAGCACAGACGTCTCGAGTGCAATTTATTTGTGCAATATTAAATTAAACGTGTTTCAAAAATGTATCAGTTGTAGCGGAAATACAAAGCAGATATTAACTTATTACAAATTAGATAACGAGCTGTATTTATATATATTATTTACTAGCTTTTACATGTAGCGACTAACTTCATGTAATATGGGCAATGTGTGTTAGTATTAGTATTTCTCAATTATCTTCAATAGACGTGAAAAGCATGAGGACCGCTCTTAAAGCATGGGTTGATGATAGCCGTGTGATATAATAGATTTTACCTATATTAACGTTGGTATTCTAATTAGAATGAATCAGGCAAAAATGAAGAATTTCGAGACACTAGAAAAAGTTATAGTATAGCATGTTTTTTTTTGGCTTCATGTTAAATCCCACACATAGCAGGGCAGTGGGAACCTTGTTTTAAGACATTCTGTCCCCCTTCCCGCCTTTCGAAACATTGCGTGTTGAGTGGCAGAACTTAACGCCGCGCTAAGTCTTGTTACCAGAGCGTAGAAAGTCGAACCCACGACCGTCGCGCTTACCTTCAGGTGCTATGCCACAGCAATATTAAATCAGTATAGTTAATTTTGCAAGTTAAAGACTTGCTAGCATACTATCTGAGCATAGTAACATGTATAGTACTACGTTTTGTAAACAAATTGTTCTAATCCGCTGCATTTATTTATATGGAGGTTAAAAGACTATTTAATATCAAATGAAACAGAAAATTTTGTACCTATACTAGAGGTTATATACTCACTGAATAATAATAACTCCGAGTAGGACTAAGGTAGTTACGTAATGTACATAATGTCATACTTTGAGTATTTCAATATTTATATTAAAGTACATTTCTTGTGTATATATGAAGTAAGCTTGTAGCGAAGTTATTATACATTCATACAGGTTTAGACACTGTGTTTTGACTCTGGAAGTCCGCTTTAAAGAGAAATATATATAATCATCACTAGTATCCTTCGTTTTAAGGACAATATCTATTTAAAATTATCTCAAATAAAGTAGTACCATAGGACTATCAACTTAAAAAAAAAATATAAATCACATGTTTAACAAAAAAAAGAAACATTATATTAAGACAATTGCACTGTAGAAAAATACATAGATATTTAACTCGCGTTGAACATTTATATTATCATAGCGATATCATTTTTATCTTTTAATTGCAACCTTCAATGCGCTGATGTAGATTCACAACATGGTTTTGCAAAAATAATTGCACATAAAGCGAGGGTAGAGCTAAAGCCTCATTTTGCATCATGCGCCGTCTGCGTGACGCCTGTCATTGTGAACAAACTCCCGCAGGCTTTACATGCGGTCCTCGCAGATTGTGAATAGAAACACACGAACTATAAATTGCGTATGATTTATAGCTCAGCTTTCGGTTACTATACGTAATACGTACAAAAAAAACCGCTTACCGTTTATTTTTGTACGTATGTCCATGATACAATCATATTGCATATGTTAGCTGCTCTCTGTAAAGTTATAATGGATATAATTTAAGCCTAATGTAAGAAATTTTTTCTGATGTAAATAAACACAATTGTATTCTTAAATCAGATTTAGCACAGATATAAGTTTCTTAACTGTTATATCTAGTATGAAAGGAGGAATGTTTAAGGCAGATTTACTTTTTTAATCATATGTGAATAATATTTTAAAATATACAGAGACAAAACTTTACGACGAATGATATAACAAAATTTTGTAAATATACTACGCTACACTCTTTGACCTTTAATTTGGAAAAACCTAGGATGTGCCTCAACTTAACTAACTTTAGAGGGTAGAGCTAAAAGTTTAAAGGAACTCCTGTAACACAATAACTGTCCGTGTGTGTTTATCTACAGGAAGGGGACGATTACTTTGGTTGTATGACTCTATTAGACTTTGTAGAGTTTGACTTCCGTAGGAAGCGAAACCGTTAATGTAGTCGTATGTACGATCCTACGCTATTTTAGCAACGGATTATGTTGTGAATACGCGTTCTAGAAAATAGAACATTTCTTTACATGCCTAGTAATGGAATGATCTGTAGACATCTTTCGATTTGTAAAAGTGTTTCATCTTTCAATTGTAAAATTACGTTAAAATTACATTTCATCTACTTTTGATGTTGGCTTTGTATAATAAACTAAACACAATTTTTTTTTTAATTATAATAGGTAATTTAATTATATATAAGTATATATAAACATACCTAAATCATTACTCAAGATTACAAAATTTATTGTTAATCAGTAATTTTGGGCAGTAAGAAATAATTAATTTAATCCACACAATATGCAGTCGAAATATGTGCTTCATATGTATGTATTATTAAAATCGCAAGAGACGTGTATATATGTACAAATAGCGGATGAAATTCGTTATTCCGGGTATAAATCATACAATACGAAACAATAAAGAATTACACGGTCATTTTCGGTTCACTGGTAAATTCTCTTACGTGTTTTACTCGGATATATTGTCTCACCCCTTCCGGCATTCGACAAACGTATGCCATATCCGTCTGTATTTCAAGCCTCGAATAAATAATTCATTATTATGGACTGGAGCACTCTCTTTAATCGTTTCACCTGACATCGCCTGATTTATTATATAAACTTCGCGAAATCCTCTGATAATGCTACCTTTGTAATTACATAGTAAATTGTGTTCAAAAAAGGTGTTGATGTCAACTTTTCTGGATAATTATGAAAAATATTTTGTGAAATTTGTCATTTTGGAACAAATTGAGTATTATCTTTTAAAATAATGTATCGTATTTAGAGTGTTTTATGATCATTGCACGATACGTGCTGGAAGCAAAACAATTTATTTGTTTTCACTTATATTTTTATAAAAAAATCATGTTAAATCATAATTAATTCTTAAATAAAAAAAAAATTATTATCAAGTATCAACGTTAATAACAATTGTGATTGTAAAAATTTTTGCAATAAACAAGTCCTTGAGATTATATAAAAAGGTCTCTGAAAATATATTAGGTAAAAACACTTCATTTAAATACAGTGAAGTGATAAAGGCATCGAAATTCGGGATAAGGGGAATTTCTTTACAGAATTAGACACTCGAACGGCTTTAAAAATGTCTGAAGATTCAAATTAGGGACGACAGTGAGGACACAAAATAAAGAACAAAGTCTATTTACTCGCTGATTTGAGGAGATAACTTCATTGAGCGAGTGTCGGTTTGCATCAAACAGTTGGTACGCTGCTTGGTTGGATAGAGCCAATCACAGCCCTTTGTAAGCTTTTCTTCAGTTCAATACGATTTTCGGTATAATAAGAAATCTTTTTGTCTGCGTAAAACGTTATTTTCACAGCAATCTCAGTAGTTATTTCTCGATATCGGGAAATTTATGAGTAATATTTCTTTATTGATGATATTATTTTGTAATCTATTTCTACTTTTCTGTATATATTTAGAACAGTTTATGTTATCTATGCCTACAGTCTAGATTGAACGTAATATTAGTTAGTCTTTACTTTTCTTCGCGGGCTTTCTTTGTTTGACTAGACTAAGGTAATATATACCATGAAATTAATCTATCATGAAATTAAGAATCCTGGGTGAATGGATTTGATTCCACAAGCAAACACCACCACGTGTATACAACACACCTGTATAACACCTATATGTGGCATACATCTCATCTCGCTTATTCAACATTTTAGTTGAGGAATATATTTTTTATCTCTTGTTGATTTATGTTTTCATGCTAACCCACATAAAACAGCGTAGGATCTGCCCAGGACTGTAGTGTAAAAGGACTCCGTTTTTCACTTTCCTGTTTTTGAGACAGAAAATATTCTCTAGATCTTCTCTTTTCTAGAGAGAAAGAAAATATTTTCAACACGCTATGTGTTGAGAATATTTTCTTTGAGCGCGGAAATAAAAATAAATTATTCCCTCAAGGTGGAAGGATACTAATACATTTCATTTAAATATTGCTAAATATTACTTTTTAATATGATCCTTTTTATTTGTCTATCAGGGTTAGATTTGATCCCACTGCTTGGAACTTTCATTTTCTGCCTTGCACTAGGAATAGAAATAGGACTGGGTTGTGGAGTGGCAATAGATGTGCTCTTAATACTTTATTATCAGTCAAGACCATCGTTTGATATACGACATGTTAATGTAAGTGTTTTTATATAGAAATAACCAAAATATAAAATATATACTATAAAAATGTATGACTCCATTTATGTATTACATTACAGTACATTACCGAAGTATATTATGAATACTGTTGGAATAGAAATTAAAATTCTTTTATTTAATTATGTTTTGTAGTAAATTCTGTTTAGTATATGTATGTAATTTAATTATTTTTTCAATTGTTGTTATTTTTGTATTGTAACAAATAACTAAACAAACAATAAAAAAATTCTATAATAATTATCATATATCCTGTATATAATAATAAAATAATACACATACTATATGCATGTAATACTTCTTTTATATATATCAATTATATTGTTGTTCAAAAATTAAATTGTAACTTTTATATTGGAAAGAGCTGTTGAGTTTATTTGACGATTCAAAAGTGTTTTCTAAATTCTACCTGAATAAAAAAAATTTGATTTGATTTAATATAGTAATAATAATATATCTTATATATTATATTTTTATTTTCATCTCACAAAATCTACTAACCAGTGTTTACATAATATTAAACAATATCCACAGGATGGTATATTCCCGCCACATTATGCAGTACACCCGATAGGTGGTTTTCATTTCGCTAGTGCTGAAAAAGTGCGATCTCAATTGATTTCACTGAAACACAAAAAAGCGATGACAGATGTGAGATTGGAAAATCTGGCTATCATATCTAGGGCCGCTGCGGCTGAAGGGAGGCGCGCGGACGTGCTAGTGGTGCATTGCGACGCGCTGTGCAGGATCGACTACACGTTTTTACAGGTATGCATGGATCATCGTATTTTGAATGGTATTTTTATATACAGCTTTACATCTTTCCGAACGAATTTGAGACGAATAAAAGAAAAGTAGAATAAAAAAAAAATATATATATAAATTTTGGGTACTTATAACAAATATTACAATTTAACATTTTTACAAATTTAACAAATATTAGCAAGGAATATAAAAGTATTATAATTTTTATTATGTATACTTGTATGTTTGTAAGTGGAAACATATACAATACACACATATCGTCTCAAAGTAAATACTCATTCGGATAAAACACATCCCATCTTCTCTCTTCATACTTTCAGAAACCTAGGTAGCTTTTCCTTTTTATATTTTAAAATTAACTAACGCTTACCAGCAGCTTCTCCCGCGTGATCAAATGGAAATAATTAATAAGGTGTATAACGTATGGCACGTTTTAAGCGCCCGAGGTAACTGATCCTAGGTGCTAGTGGGGTACATTGAAACGATTAACGTGATGCAGTACAGCGTACCTTTCTCGATAAATGGACTATTTATTTTCTAATTGAAAATAAATATTAAACAAGTTCAACGAAACAAATTATAATGTAATAATATAGAGATGCGATCGATTTTTTTGTAAATAAACAACGTAATAAAATTATAGTATGTAAGGGCAAACTCGATACGTACATATAGAAGTCGTCTACACAAGTATATGGAAAGCAACTACGCCAGTAAAAGTTTAAATATATCTAATCTTATTTATATCGTAAAGTATATCAGAGTGCAAAGTTAGAAAATATTAAATAATTGAACAAGTTGAATATTTATTGCAGTTCTGTCGATATATCTATTACATTTTTGTAAAATTTTTAGCTGTCGTTATAACTTCAAAATATTTCTTTATAATTCCGTGCCATCCATAACAATATTTCCTTATTGGTTTAAGATTATTCGACAACATTTTTTATGAAAAACGTACGTACGTATATAAATTTTGAACAAAGCGGGACTCGAACCTGCAAGTCTTGTGTTGAACCTGTGCAAGGGCTTTGACCACGCCACACCTTTTCTATTTCATAATATTTATACATTGTTCACAACTTATTTATATTTTTAGCATCTTTGATAGGTAATTCTAACAAATTTCTATTGTCAAAAAATATTCATAAGGATGATTATTTCAAGTGATATTCTTCATTAAGGAAAGAAAACAGTTTTTGAAAACGTATACATATTTTGAACACGTCGTATCTTTTGGAACCTTTTCAAAAAAACATAATTTTTATTGTTTAGATAATATTATTAAAAAACAACTAGATATATTTATTCTGTAAAAGGATTTAGGTAGAAATTTTTAATAATGCGCGTTACCGAGAATCGCTTGAGCAGATTCACAAAGAAGAAAATCTTTGAACACATCGGTGATTCATTGTAAAGCGCATAGCATGACTCGCTAAAAACGATTACGCTCCAGCTATGTTGGCTCTTTTGTTTGAAATTTTTATATGCACTAGGAATATAATTATTTTTAACTATTATTTATGACAATATATTGAATATAAAAGTGTATATTAAAATAATAATTACCTATAGTATCATAATTGCTGTTGCTTTTAGGAAATCTGTAATTATAAAACAAAAAATGTAAGAAAAATTTACATACACACTTTAAAACGACCCTTATAAATGTGAACAAGATAATATGTATGAAAACTTTTATTTTCGGTATAGATGGCTCTTTTCTGCTGTCAAACCGTGTATTGCGCGATAAACTGAGCTTTATGTTGAATATTTGCACATGCTGCTTTATTGGACACATCTACACTTTATTATCTTCTTAGGAGTGCCTCTCCAATTACTGATGGTAGGTAGTCAGCTCGGAGCACTTTTCCCTGTCTCTAGCGAGGCGAAATAGTTCAGCGGCACTCGTTATTTCTGTCCATTCCCTGATGTTTCTTAACCATGACTTTTTCCTGGGACCAACTTTCCTTTCCTCGACAACGTTTCCCATCATTATGACTTGCAATAATTTGTATCTTGTATACCTTATTAGGCGTCCTAGATATGCAACTTTCCTGCTCGATAGTATGAAAAAGTTTGCGATTGGCCTATCCATCCGTCTTCATCCGTAACTTTTTGCATCTATGAAATTGCCAAAATACGTCTATAGGTCCACACACTTTTCTCTAAAGCAATTGAAATCGATGTAAAATGAAATGTATATAAGCGCGTTTGTGATCTCACCACTGAGAGAGATATATTTTTTTATATTAACAATTCTCTTACGTTATGTAACGAAGTGATTATGTATTATACATACATATAAACCTTATCCTCTTATAATCAAATTACTGTGTTTATAAAATATCCAAAGTCAACATAGTAATATTTCTATTACTTTCTATTAGCCTCACCTTACCACGTTAGTTATTACAATATTAAATTATAATTAGCACTTATTAAGAAAATAGTCTATTTTTACATAAATCAACCTATCGGTTCACACATTAATATTGCAATTTCCGTCATTTTTTATTCTAATGGTGCCAAGATGTATTTACTTTTAATTATTTTTATTAAGCTTAAAGTTTCCTTTAATATAATCATAAAAATAGTAAAACAAAATATAACAGTTATAAAGTTGCTTCATGCTATTGTTTTATAATTTATCCAATAATTATTTCGGCCTGTAAAATAAAGTTTGCCTAAAACGATCGCGGTTTCGATTTCAACATGCATGTGATTTGACGTTGCGGTAGTGGTTACTGATGCTAACATGCGTGGCTATTATCATAAAATTTTCATATAATAATGTAGATAAATTGATTCTATATTGCAAGTCAATCATTTTGAAATTATCGCCATATATTAGTTTAGTGTGTTTATTTTAAGCTGATTTATTAGGTAGTTGGTTTTCATTATGGTTATAGTAAACGTGATATCGTTAAAACCCCAATTATGAATGGTTATTTGCTGTAATAACTTTTTAATTTATAGTTTGTTTAATCTAGTTTAGGTTAATAAAGTTGCTACGCAGCAACAATATTTTAAAACAATATTTTATTCTAATTTATAAAATATGTAATGTATAGTCTAATATATAAAAATATAAATATAAAAATACACGATACATATTAAAACTACGAAAAGTTTGATTTCAAAAAAGTTCATTATAGAAGATTCAGTTTTAGGATTAATAAAGTTGGAAACATGAAAATTACAACTTTTTCCATTTGTTTGTCTATTGCACACTGACACGGGGTTTTACGGCTTTTATTATAGATAAATCAAAAATTAAAGTTAACTAAAGTATTATAAAAAATATTATTTTTTTTATTTGAGTTTAGAAAAACATTGATCTCTAACTAATATACAACCAATAATAAATATAGCAAACAACCTGTATAGTTTGCTCACAATTTCCTACATATTAATAATATGGTAAGAATAAATTTCATAATCATATTGTTGTAACTTTCTTCATACAATATAATTATAACTGAGCTGAAAATGTCGAACGAAATATATTAACAATAATTTATCCTGCCTACTCTGTTACTCAGGACAAAGAGAAAAGCTTCAAAAAATATGTAAATAAAATATATAAAAAATTATGAAACTCATTGGCGTGGCCCATTAACACAGCTATTCAAACAATTATCGTAGCAATTACCAAGCTTCCGTTGTTTCTACGGTCAAAAGCTTATCCCGATATCTAGAATTAAAACAGTTGTGGTTTTGATATCAACATGCATTTGATTTGACGTTGCGGTTGCGGTTGCATTCAGCTGATACGAACACAAGACTACATTATTGTGCAATTTTCATATTTTAATGTTAATTAATTCTGTGTTATAAACCAATTGTACTAAAGTTGTTTTAGTGTAAACTAGTCACGTTTGACCTATTTATTTATTTATTTATGACGATATCGGCTTTGAACAAATCGTAGCTATTATTACTAACCTAAATCTGTTTAGGTATTTTAAATAATGTTGCTATACAATATTGACAGTGCACATGACGTTTGTTACATCACTGTTCATCATCTGTTTCATAATTATGTTCATAATTTAGTAAATTTCGTAAGATTATAAAGTATACAGTATCGTAACTATCACTGACTTTTAAATGGTACTGAGTAGAAGTCCACAAATCGTTACAATCATTTAAAATTCGAATTTTTGAAGTGGTACTTCTTAGCGCGCACGAGGGTAAAATTTTTACCCTCAAGCGCATTTACAGATGAAATGCAATAATGTGACACGAATGATGTGAGACGTTTTTGCAGTGTCCATATAATTAACGGATCTACCACATCGGGCCATTGGTTTAGCTTTGTAATTCCTATAGAAACATTAATAAATATATAATAATAACATACTACAAATATTAAAGTACAACTCTAGGTCAAAGGGAAGTATCCTGTAGATCTTATTACGCGGCGATATTCGTCCAAAATGCTGCAAAAGCATAGAAGTTTGACTTCTTTTGTGCTCCAAGGGATTATTGACCTAGATATTTGATATCAATTTTAGGATGATTTCTTCACGTCATCTTGAGAAAAATGGTCTTGACACACAGAAAGACAGCCAGAAGTTAACAAATGATTCCATATAAGAGTTCCATTTTTCCTTTTGAGATACGGAACCCTAAAATACGTTTTATGGGAAAATAAGGCTTAGAATTTTTTTTAAATACGTATACATAAAAATACAACATTACATTATTATTCGAAGCCTATATTTTACTATCCTACGTAAATATCCACGTCATAAATCAAGAGCGACGCACGATCAAAAGCGACGTATGATTAATATTATATTTAAAATAAGTAATGGATCTACAGAATCTCGGGAACAGTAACGAATAAATATTTCATCGTAGATGGTTCTGAACTGATAATGGACAATTGTGTACCTACCTATCCATATACATAATATGCTTGTATATTTCAACCTCACGCTCTTTCCTGCTATAGCAAGGTTAAAGAAGGAAACTAGAGTTAAGACACACCGTTCCCTACTTTCCGCTTTTAGTGACATTGCGTGTTGAGGTGGTAGAACTTAACGCCTTAACATTGGGTAAAAAAATAGTATGTATTTTTCGGTCATCAAGCGGCAATTTTTGATCTATTTTACAATACAATAACAATACAATACAATTACAATATTTTAGTTACAATTCTAGCAATAATACGGAATCTATTTGAAGCGTAAAATCAAAGTGGCTCAATTAACGTTCTAGGCTTAATCCGTTTAGTGGTGAAAGCTGTACACCGTTTTGATTATTATTATTTTAGTATTTTTATACTACTTTTGACCGTCGTGGCTCAGTGGCACAGTGCCTGACTGTAAATGTGACGTTTGTTGATTTCGACGGTTCCATTCTCAATCGGGGAGAATGTATTATTTCATTTTTATGCTCTAGCAACTAGTTATGTAATTAAGTTATCTCTCGTTATTATATATCATATATTTTCTTGGCTTGTATCCAGTTATATGTGCAAATCTGTAAAATCATTTTGCGTAAATGAATAACAAACGTCTGTCACATTTATAATATGAACATAATGATCTAGAGGCCATTGTGTAGAGAATAGGTGCTTATTTCTGCCCATTCAAATTATAATATTCCAAACAATAGGTAATTATATAATGTACAATATAGTAACAGATATTGTACATTTGGGTGACGCATTTGGGAAGACGTTGTTGTGGGTTCGATTGCATTGGGGAATGTGTAGAGTAAAAAAATTGTAAATATTAAAAAAAAGAAAAATGTCTGTAGTTTTCAAAAGATCTACATGACACTAGTATTATATTTGCATACTTTATTGATCTACTTCAGTAGATATATACAAGTGATGGAAGATACTCCAATTTCATTTATAAACGTATAATATAAATAATTGTAGAAGCACTACAAATATTAAGGACAAAAAAGAAATAGATTCGAATTGATTTACCATTAATTTCATTCTGACCCTATTTTTTTATAAGCTATGAGTTACTATGTGATCCAGTAAAAATCATACCAAAATGAATTATTTGTATGTTATAAATTAAAAAATATCAAGTTTTTAAGTTTTTAAGGATATTATAAAACCATTAGTCATTAACATATTATATTATTTTAAATTTTTAAAGTTATTTTATGTCGTCATTTTTTATCAAGTACATATAATATCACTTTGATAACTTCTTCAAATATAGTATACATCACAGTTACTACACAATCAAAACATAGGAGCGTATATGCTTATTTTTTTTGGTTTTGTATGGAAATTGCCGTGTAATCAAAATCTATAGGGTACTTCCCGATGACCTAGAGTTTTGAAATTTGGCAGTAAGTTAGTAAAAACAGAAAAATATCCGAAAATTGAAAAATTTGTCAACTCTTATTAGTTGTACTTTTTTGACTTCGATTTAATAACAACTAAATTTGACACAAGTAAGAACTTATAGTATGTATAAAGGGGAAAATCTCAAAATTGATAATTAAAAAGTTATATTTGTAGTTAGTTTCATACAAAATGAGTGGATATTAACGCAAATTATAGATTGTCAATTTTTATAGATTGTATTTACCTCAGTGTAATATGTGCCTACAATCATGAAAAAGGTCCGGAACCCTCGGTGTTTGTGTTTTCCGGAACCCTTGGTTTTTGAAAGTTATATTTTTGGGCTCTTTATTCTATAATATATATATTTATATGCACATAAAGTCTTAATTTATACATATAATTCTGAGAAATATCTTCATTTTTGTAAATGACCTTTTATTTTCAGAGTATGAAGATGCTAGTTAAAGAATGGTCAAGTAATGGCCGTGTAGTGTGGTGTGATGTGAATGAAACAATAAAGGAACAATTAAATAGTATTCTACAAGAGCCCTTGTACTGTGATAGTAGTAACCTGAGAATTGTATTATTAGGTAAGTATATCATTATAATATCTAAAGTGTTTGACAATGAATAGCCATTGTAATTTTAAATTGTTGAATTTTTTTCTAAAAACTCGACTACCAACCGTAAGTCAAACTCTGATTATGTCCTACGACCTCATTATCCATTAAAATTTCAATAACACATATACCTATTTATAAATATAATTGTTATTCCTATTAAATACACAATCTACAGAATAATTATTATAATATAATCCTCGAGCTTACACGTCCAAGGTTTTTCCTTACCCCATTCGTGTAGGTATTTTCATCAATCAATATAAAATACATGAAACCCTTCTTTGACAGTGATTGATACTATTATAAAAAAACAAAATAAATTATAATAAAAAAAATGTAAGCGTAATTCTTGTGTCGTTAAGACTTGTGACTCAACGAGTCCCTTACACATAAAAAAATCACCTTTTGTAAAGTAAAGTATATATATGTATACAAGTTAACTGCCATATACAAATTCAGATAAAGATGAACTAACGAAGGGTTTTATTACATCTAAAATATCGTAAATTTGCATTTAAAATTTATTATTGTTAGATATTAACATTTAGGCCTCTCATAATACCATTTATTATTAAAATAACGTCCATTAAAATTAATACGTTTCATAATATCCGTTCATTTGAATATTATTGTTTCAGAAATAACAATGTCGACGCAAACTGGTAATAATAGTGACACCACTCTGTAGCGTTTCATTTTTATACATTTTGTGTATCTCTTTGTAATTTAATGTATAGTTTACTTTTACTATTGTGTAATTGTGCTCTTTTGTTTGTATAATCATGATTACGATACATTAATTAATTATTAAATTAAAAGATCTTATGATTAACAGTATTACCCAGAATTTATTTTAAACTAAAATAAATAGATATTAGTATTAGCGTCTCTTAACTTTAAAATTATATATATATATATATATATATATATATATATATATATATATATATATATATATATATATATATATATATATATATATATATATATATATATATATATATATACATTTTTTTTTTTTGTTTAGGATGTATTTTTCAATGTTATCTAAGAAAATAAAACTCATAGGTGTTCTAGTTAATATTCAATCAAACAAGCTAAGAGATAAATAAAATATTATAAATGTAAATTGTAAATAATCAAATATACATTGTTTTGTACATATATATTGAATTTAATTATGTTAAAAGTTTTTTCTCTGCGTAACGTTCATTAAACAGATAATTTTATTGAATCTTGTTAACAAATGTTATTCTTTACAGTTTTAATTACTTATATATATATATATATATATATATATATATATATATATATATATATATATATATATATATATATATATATATATATATATATATATATATATATATATATATATATATATATATATATATATATATATATATATATATAAGTAATTAAAACTGTTTTCAAACACAACAGATTCTGTTAGATGATTCAGATGTTAAATGAGAAACTTACCGCCTACACAATTATACGAGTATATGTATGAAGTGAAATCCCATGTATTCTGTATTTATAATTAATTAAAAATATATATTGAATTTTTTTTTTAGATTACCTGTTTCCATGTGAATATAAAGTTAAATCGATGTTCTATGTTTATTAGGAATTTATACACATTTAATAATCGCAAAACTATAAGACATTAATTTATTAAAAGTATATACAAAATTTATTAAACTATTAATTATACACTATGTAAATGAGAATATTTAGAAACGTATATATTTTTTATCTACTTCGTAATTTGTATACTTTTGTTACATTTTTATATGTACTCTTATATTTACGTTATTAGCAATTTTGAACTAAATATAAGTGATTGAATAATTTTTGAGTACCTAAAGTATGCTTAAGGAAAACTGAAATGTTTTTAAATGAGTGAGTTCGTCCTACAAGTGGGATTTTCCTTCGTTTTGATTAACGAATGATTTTACATCCTATTGTTTCACGCGTCAGTTTATCTATGAATAGTAATAGATTATTATTTATCTCTAAATACCCATAATTGACATGACTTTACTCGTGAAAAAAATACTTAGTCTTGCCATAGATCTTGTTACGAAGACAACCTAACATTTATTACTATATCAGTGTTTTAGTATAATACAATAATATAAAACCAATAAAAATATCTCTTCTTCCTGGTTCCCTCAATGCTGAGGATCGCGACCACATGATAGTAGCCTCCATTCAGAAAAATATATAAAGCCAAGCGACGCCGCACTTTACTTGGTTATCAGAGCGAAGAAAATGAAAATTATTCTTATATCTTTCTCCCCGAGTGGGAATCGAACCCACAAACCATCGCGCTTACAGCGACACTGTTGTCTCTATGCCACGACGGTCCTCAAAATAAAATATATATAGCTAATAAAAATAAATAAAATATATATAACTATTGGAAGTGGAGACCTCCATTGGCTGGGAGTACAGTTCTTTAAACGTTGAAGCCAGTTATCAATACATTAGCATGCACTATTTCTATGGAAAATTCTTCACTGCTTAAGTCGTATGGATTGTTTTAGGACTATAGCTACATTTAACGCTAACGGTGTCAAATGTCAGAGAGAGGCGATGGGCGTTTTCGCTCAATCGCATCAAATTGATATCTTCTGCATACAGGAATCTTTCCTTAAGCCTGGGGTTCGTAATCCTAATATTGCTAACTATAGAATTATAAGGAATGATAGGGTCACTCAAAAAAGTGGCACTATCATTTATTATAAAAGGAATTTGCACTGTGTGTCGCTCCCCTCTTCCTCCGTCTCTTACTAACATCGAGGCGTCGGTATGCCAGGTATTCATGACCGGCCATCAGCCTTTAATAATTGCTTCTGTCTATCTGTCACTTTCCAGGCAATTATTAGAAAGCGATATTCTGGCGCTGCTTAGTATGGGTGACCTTCTGACCGGAGACCTCAATTGTAAAAATAAAAGCTGAAATTACTCCAAAAATTTCTCTAGAGGTAAGCTTCTAGATGACATCACAAGAAATTATAATGCTTGTGTAGTAGGTCCCCCTACACCAACCCGTTTTAGCCCTCGTGGCTCTGCCGAGGTTCTGGATATAGCGGTTCTATCGAATGTCAATCTGTGGCTACAATCCATAGAATCGCTGTCGGAACTCGATTCTGATCACCGTCCTGTAGTTCTGAAGATAGGTAGTGAGAGCTCCTCTGGCTCCCCTACTAAGACTGTTGTCGACTGGAAAACTTTTTAGAAGCTTCTCCGGTCCAATGAATCACCACTCCATGAGTTGATACCTGGAATTACCGAATCTGTAGAGTTAGCAATAGACGCGACGACTAAATTCACTGAATATATACAGAGAGCTATCCGAACCTGTTCGAAAGAGGTTCCAAATCTACCCCAGGGGAGATCTGAAATAACAGATAAACTTAGGAAGCTCATAAGGCGTAGAAATAAAGCTACCCGACGACACGACTCTTACCCGACTGACAAAAATCGTAGGAAGCTGTACAATCTGAGGAGAGTGAAACATGAGATTTCGCTCCTCCGTGGTGATTCCTGTGACAATAAGCTCGAGAGACTTTCGCCATCGCACCAGGCTTTCTAGGCTTTGTCGAGAGTTTTTAGAATGGATTGCCTCTCGGCTATGCCACCTCTGAGTAGGCCCGACATGTCTATAGCTGCCGATGACAACGAAAAGGCGGAATGTTTAGCAGACAGTTTAGAAGATCAATGCTCTCCAAGCAGTCAGCCTTGTGACCTGCACCACCTGACAAAGGTGGACTCCGTGGTTACTGAGTGGGCCTCTATGCCCCCGACCGGCGAGCCACTTCGCCCGACCTTTGTCGACGAGGTCAAAGTCATCATCAAAAATCTGAAAGATAGAAAGTCCCCGGGGCCTGACCGTCTTTCCAACAGAACATTAAAATCCCTTCCGGCCCAGTTCGTGTCTCTATTAGTGTTGATATTCAACTCACTGTTGAAATTTTACTGCTTCCCGGACGAGTGGAAGGAGGCCATTGTCATTGGCATACCCAAACCCAATAAGCCGCGGAATCTCGCATCTAGCTATAGGCCTATAAGTTTACTCAGCTGTCTAGGAAAAATTTATGAGAGAATAATCTTGGCTAGACTCTCTGAAGTGGTAGAGGCCAAATCCTTGCTCATAAATGAGCAATTTGGTTTTAGGAAAAAGCACTCTGCTTTCCACCAAGTGCACCGTCTCGTAGAGCATATAGGTCGTTATAACATCAGAACGACGGCACACAGTAGCACTGCAGTCATTCTTCTCAATATTGCAAAAGCCTTTGACAGTGTGGCACAACGGTTTGATTTTCAAGCTGCTCACCGCCGGTGTACCACACTGTCTAGTGTACATCCTACGAGACTTCTTGTCAAATAGGTATTTTCGATACAAAGTAGAGGGCACTCTATCCTCTCCCCGCCTCGTCCGTGCAGGCGTTCCCCAGGGTTCTACCCTTTCTCCGATCTTGTACGCACTGTACACCAGCGACATGCCTCGTACAAAATTAGTCCACCTGGCGATGTACGCCGATGACACCGCCCTTTACACTACTTCTCGCTATTCTCGCCTGTTGACTGAATGACTCCAGACTCGGCGATTGGTACCGTTTATGGAGGATCGAAGTTAATCCGGATAAGAGTGAAGCGATCCTGTTTCCTTGTGTCAAACACGAAACGGCTTTCACCGTCTACATGTTAAACTGACCTATTCCCTGGAAACCACAGGCAAAATATGTAGGAGTAATCCTAGATTCCAGACTCTCTTTTAGCTCACACGTCACGAGAGCTCTCTTTATTGTCAGTAGGCTTTACCCTCTCATCTGCAAGCAGAGTAAATTGTTACTTAGACATAAGCTGACACTATACAAAACTTGTGTAATACCTGTCCTTACTTATGCTAGTGTCGTGTTCGCACACACTAAGCTGAATGCCCTTCAAATTGTTTAGAATAAATTCTTGCGAATCGCGTTAGGTTGCCCCTGGTTCGTTCGCAATGTCGACCTTCATAGAGACTTCGAACTGGAATCGATTCAAGAGTACTGCAAAGGCCTATCCAGGCGCTACTTCGAGCGCGCAGCTACTCACGCGAATCCCCTTATCGTACAGGCGTGTGACTAGACCCCGTACGCTAAAACTAAGCTCAGACACCCGCGTAGCGTTCTATTAGACCCAGATGATCCCATTACAGTTGTTCATGCTCCATATGTAGGTAAAAAGCACAAAACACATACACGACACTCACACCGCCGTCGACGGAAACGACGACGAAGTCCAGCATATTTGACAACCCGACCGCGCGTTGGCGTGGGTCGGCCCAGCGGTTAGGGACTGCTAGGTTCCTGCAGATTAGTCTAAGTTTCTCCAGCTGCGTCTTCAAGTCGCGGCTGGTTTGCTAAGAATAGGGAACATCCCCCAGCCCTCTCGTCGGCCGCAAGCTGCGGCTCGAGTCCCGCAGGGGACGCCCTTGCCGCCGACGCTTTGGGCAAGATTTATAAGCCTGGTTATTGAACATGTTGTTGTTAAGGGGCTTAACTACATTCTCACGAATGTTTGCTTGATATATTTCTGCAAATGTTTTGATACCTTGTTCACAAAAATATTGCGCAATTACTCCTTCATAGCTAACAGGTGCTAGCTATGAGGCCTTCATATATATTCAGTGATGGTTTGGTGGGAGCACCAAACCATTACTGTAGTCAGATAATAACCACGTTATACTAATTGGGAAGCTTCTTTAGAGCTTTCAACTTAAATACGGTATTTTTATGGGTTCCGTACCTCGAAACGAAAAGCCCTTAAAGGATCACTTGCACTTTCACACAATATTTTCTTGTCTGTTTGTCTACATGTCTGCCTATTTGTCTGTCTATCCGCCTGTCAAGACCATTTTCTCCAAATCACGTAAAAGAATGAACGTCAAAATTAATAATGAATGTCCAAATCAATTACCTCTTGGAACACAGAAAAAATCAAACTTCCAAGTCAACGCAATCAAAGGATATGAACTGAAGGTATTTTTTGTAAAAATCACCGTGCAATCAAAACCTACAGGGTACTTCCCATTGACCTAGAACATGGTTCTAGGTGCTATGTAAGTCCCCCAAAATAAAATCTATAGCTTATATTCTTCGAATACTTTCCCCTACTGCAGACTATGTATATAAGTACGAATTACCATAAATCTTTTAAACAATATATCAAAATATTTTAATATTTTTGAGTTTATACTTCTTAATAATTTAATTTGTAGTGAAGACTTATTGACAGTATTTGGGCTTCAGTCATTAAGTGTCATGAAAGTGTATATAGATTATGATGGGTTTGAATCTGTTAACATTTTTAAATACTAGCCGGGGAAGAGTTGAGAATCGTTACATTATGTATGATTACACTAATTTGCAAACGGCGTATACAATTGAAGGCCGAATTTTGTAGAATAAAGCCTTACGATGCCCTTACCCCAACAAAATGTATGTATGCATGCACGTCATACGTACTATTCACTAGGACTAAAAACAAATTATAATATGGAATGTATAAATATAAGGATTACGATCTGACATTGGTAAGATTATAGATTACATGACATAGATTCATAAAAAAAATCCAACGTGGCGCAGCAGCACTTTGTCTGACTGTGGAATGGGAGAGTGAATTATTTTTACTTCCCTCGCTTTGACAATAAGACTAGGCACAGCATTCGATTCCTATACTCAACACGCTGTCTCGATAGGCGGATACAGGGAAGCTAGTGTTAAAACATTGGGATCCCTCTGTCTACCCGTCTGGATACAGAAAGAAGCTTATAAAAATATCCAGATCCAGATACAGTGACAGAAAGAAGCCAACTTTGCCTTATCGGAAAGTAAAAAAGAAAATAATAAAAACATCGTCAATTCTTCGACTGAGAAACCATACTCACAAAGATGATTAAATTTTTTATTTATAAATTAAAAATAGTTAACGTTGTTATTAATAATAATCCAAGTTCAAGGAAAATATCATTTGCAATGCCTAAATGAAACTTAGAATTGCTAGAATATTCCATTCATATGAACTTGAGCTCTATTACTGGGAGCTGTGTTCTGTAATACGTACTCATACTCGTATATAGGAGGTGAAACATGAAGTGCCGACGGCAGACAAGTTAAGTTGTTTCAAACTAACTTGAGTGGTAAACTCATTCTTTACCCTTTGAAATAATGGAGATGTTGATGGAACCATATATATTACAGCAATGTAAGGAATTTGTAGCTTGCTTTTAGTATAATAGGAATATTGTTTTTATGATAATGTGATGCTAATAAAATATGATATATTAGGATATTGATCGGATTGTCTTTTGATTAGTGACTGTTATTTGTCGTACAGTGTACAGTATGTTGTACAGTGTACATAGTCTGAATATATTGAATCAGATGATTTTAGATTCAGGCTTTTTCTCACATATGGTAGGCTAGGCAGAGGAAAAAACAGTTCTAAGACAATGCTAAAACAATCTGTTTCCCGCTTTCCACCTTTTGAGAGTTTTTATGGTGGGTGGCGAAACTCAACGCAGCGCTTTTTTATTGTTATCAGAGTGGGAATCAAACCCACAACATTGCAATTTACAGTCAGACAATGTGTGGCTGCGCCATGACGGCCTGATTATTTGTGTATATACATTATCATGTGCATTATAGAGCAATAGTGATTTTGTCATCCATCATTTGTAAAAATGTTTTTGAATCGGTGTCGGAAATCGGTTTTATAGTTTTAAAACTGACACCGATTCACTAGTTAGTGAGCTCTCGATACAGATTTAATTTTTTTTATAATCGTTATAAGCAAGCTAGGCGCCCAGAGAACATCATCAAGACTCTTTCCATTTTCCGCCTAAAATCGAATCCATGAATATGCTCTGCGTAACAGACCTCAACGCCGCCGAGATATTATAGATTGAATATAGTACAAATTTGATATAGATACTTCCTATTTTATTAAGTAAATAAGTAATAATTGACAGAGAAGAAATAACTAAGCATTCCATGGATCGCGTTGTAGGGTGAGGAGCTCAGGCCAGTGTGTGGGAATTGAAACCCAAGTGTGAGTTTTACATCCAGAAAAGAAAAAAAGAGAAATACACAAAAATCCAATATGTATTAGAAAAAAAAATATGTGTAGAAAATGTAGGTGGCTTTTTATTGCTCAAATATCAGTCTCTGCCAGGCTTTGGACACAATTAATAGGAAATTGAGGTAGGGTTAGAGTGTAATAACTATAAACCATAGAACATAAATGTATGTATAATATGCAATAATATGTTACAAAAACGTGCATATATGCAGTAACCTACATGCAGTATTATTATTTATTAAATTATATATTAAAATTAACCATTAACAATGTTAAAAAGTGTTTCTTCAAGCAACGCAAAGGTTAAAAAGGTTTCGGCATTTCTAATATCTACGGGAAGGGAGTTCCATTATTAACACATAGATATAGTAAATGAGCTGGTATAAAGGGTATACTATAGGTAGTATGTACTATATAGATAAATATTTTGCTATTACAAACATTTTTTTTTTACCATTTTTTTTGAATAATCTTTGAAGAATTTACACAATAATTAATTATTACTTGGTCTCATAACGATGAAGGCATATTTCTTTAATAAAAACGAGAAACTAAAATACACCTTATCTTAATAATTTATGGCTAAATTAAGCATTTTACAGTCTTAACTGCATTAGACTCGGTGACTATTAAACAAATTATAAATTACGAACGAAATTAGCACGCTTACAGCTTACCTATATATATCCGGTACATCTTTGCAATGGTCATTTCACATTTGATTACAAACTAGTCTACTGTACAAGGAAAACAGCGTTGATAATGAAAACATTCAGTTGTATCGTCCTGCTCGTCGCGGTCGCTATGGCTAGCGGTCAAAAGCCACACTACAACATTGAGGAAGCTCCGGAATTATTCGAGAAATTTATAAAAGATTATAATAGGCACTACAAGAGTGAGGCTGATAAGATGGAGCATTATGCAGCTTTCGTGAATACCTTACATGAAATCAATAGAGCTAATGCCGAAAGTACTAATGCCATCTTTGATATAAACCAATTTGCCGATTACACACCGGAGGAGACGAAAAACATGAAGGGCTTAGTTACTCCAAGTGCGTTTAATTTGTAATATAATAGATATATATATATATATATATATATATATATATATATATATATATATATATATATATATATATATATATATATATATATATATATATATACATACATATATATATATATATATATATATATATATATATATATATATATATATATATATATATATATATATATATATATATATAAAACTAATATCTCGTTGAATTTTAAAGTCCGTCTATATATGCAGCTTCCATTGGTAAAATCGAATGAAGAGTTCAAAAGCAAGACAAAATAAGAACCAATGAAAACTATTTCGAAATAGCAGGAAATTTTATGGGAATATTTATGTAATATTCAATTTCATCATTTTTTTTTCAAATTTAATCAGTGACATTGGTATCTATTAATTGGTTTTTAACATATTATACAAAAAAAATTAAGAAAATAATATTTGCTGGTACTATACGTATTGGCGGTTATTAAATATTTTATGTTACAACGTGCATAATTGTGCAACTTTAGCGTCACAATGCACTTATACCCTACAAGTTACAGATTCAATCCCGTGTTCCTCAAAGGACCCTCAGAGGCTCTATACGGTGATTTAACGGCGCGTTGTGTCTTAGTAGGGTGGGCAAATTAGAATAATCTGGTGTCTGGTATCAAATACCAATGATGTAAATTTTAGTTTCAAATAAAACATCACAAACGCGATAGAAATATGTCCGATGTACATATAAAGTATTTTTATGATTATATTTGTTTAATGTTTTTTTTTAATTTTCAGAAAGCACGTAAGTTCCGGAAAATCCTGACCAGAGGTATTGACTATGTTTGCTGCGCTCTTTGAAATTTGTATATTTATGTAAAGTAAATAAATCATGTTATTAGTTTACTTCTACTGTTTATTTTAAAACCTAGCCTGTTTATCTCATCAATTTTGCATTTGTATAAATAACATGCTTTGTATGATACCATTGTGAAAATAAATTTATTATGACTCCATGTATGATTCATATGTCACATTCATTATAGTATACTGCATACAGTAAGTATGCGTACAGTATGACACTTATAAATATTTTTTTATACATAATAAAAATGTTAGTTGATAAAAAAGGAATTACTTATTTATGTTATAGTTTTTCTATGACATTACTCCAAAAATATACAGGTTAATTTATGTATATAATATAATAAGGTACATATACGATATATTATTGTAAAAATAAATGAAGAAAAAAATTTATTAAAACTGAAGTGGATCAAAATCTAAATTACATTAGAGTCGGTAAATATAAAACAAGTAATAAATCACAAATCGAATTAACCGCTGATATGACGTGTACACAATATATCTATATATATTGGAATTGCTTCACAATGGTCAGTCACTATACTTAAATACAAAGTGTTCTAACAAAGGACTAAGGCGTTGGCATAAACAATGAAAACATTCAGTTGCCTCGTTTTGCTTGTCATAGTTGTAATGGCGAGCAGTCGTATGCCACATTACGATATAAACAACGCACCTGCTTTATTTGAGAAATTTATAAGAGATTACAACAAACACTATAAGGACGATGTTGATAAGATGGTACACTATTGGGCATTCGTGAACAATTTGCTAGACATAAATGCAAACAACGCAAAGAATGATGGTGCTACTTTTGATATAAACGAGTATGCTGATTATACACCTGATCAAAAGAAGAAAATGACTGGTTTAGGCATGCCAAGTGCGTTTCATTTATGTGGTTTAATAGAATCAATGCTTAGCTTACATTTAAATGTCGTACACAGAAAACATAGTAACCAAAGTAAAACTCGATAAAAATAATTCAATTTAATTTCAAGTCAATTAAAATTTACTATTTGTTTATTTTTGTTTTCAGTAAGTGGTAAGTAATCCAGACCAGTGACAATGGCTCGTTCCTGTTTTTGGTGCAGTTTGTAAGTTTTTTTTATATATGTATGTTATATGTGGAAATAAAATAAAATATGATAATACCTAAGTTTTGTTTGTATTTCAATGTTATCAAAAAATACAATTTTTTCTAATAAACTATTTACATGCACATAAGAAGTGATAAACATATAGTTGGTTATCTGTCTTTATATATAGTAAAAAAACAGAAAATAAAAAAAAATGAGTCAGATCACGTCAAGTGGACCCCCCTTTTACCACTTGATGATAGAAAACTTATTAAAGTATAATTATCGAAAGTAGTTATACCTAAAAATCATCCCTCAAAACAATTTTTGAAAATTTTGAGTTTAACAACAATTTTTTTGACAATAAACATTTTCGCTACTTTAAATTAAAAAATTAATTTTAAAAAAGCTAATGAACGTAACTTAACGAAATTTTCAGCGATTATAGTAAAATATCTATAATTTCAAATAAAATTATTTTGAAAATTTTATTTGGTTATTTTCATATTTTTTATTAATTTTTAAATAAACAAATTGAAATTTGAATGACTTCTCAGTACGATAATCGAATTTTTTTTTTCCAGTAATACGCGATATACATTAAAGTTCTTGATTTAGAAATAAAATTTCACTGCCCGGTATTAGTTTAAATAATATGAATTTTTATATGACGCAGCGGCGAGCGATACAAGTGCTGCGCGCTACTGAGCTTAGCTGTTAAGGCTATAGATCGCTACAGATTACACAACTATTTAATAAATAATCTTTACAGTGTAATTTTTTTTTATTTTTATTTATATTATTAACAACATTTGCAAAGAGTAATTAACATATATTTTTGAAATTATTACTTCAATTAAACAGTTGAATAAAATAAATATATCAATGAAATATGATTAATAATTTAATCAATGCCTTAAATTAGTTCATACTTTTTTTCTGTTCTTTCTTAAATACTAAATTTATAATACTTTTTTCATCTTCTGAGAAACGTTTGCATATTAGTTAGTTTTATTTACACTTTTGAAAAAATGAAATTGACGCGTATTTTTTATTGTGATTGCTTGGTCATGTCGCGATTTATATCTAGTTTCATGGGAATATATATTGTTCGCCATTCAAATGTTGTTAATAATATAAAAAAAAAAAAAAATTACACTGTAAAGATTATTTATTAAATAGTTGTGTAATCTGTAGCGATCTATAGCCTTAACAGCTAAGCTCAGTAGCGCGCAGCACTTGTATCGCTCGCCGCTGCGTCATATAAAAATTCATATTATTTAAACTAATACCGGGCAGTGAAATTTTATTTCTAAATCAAGAACTTTAATGTATATCGCGTATTACTGGAAAAAAAAATTCGATTATCGTACTGAGAAGTCATTCAAATTTCAATTTGTTTATTTGAAAATTAATAAAAAATATGAAAATAACCAAATAAAATTTTCAAAATAATTTTATTTGAAATTATAGATATTTTACTATAATCGCTGAAAATTTCGTTAAGTTACGTTCATTATCTTTTTTAAAATTAATTTTTTAATTTAAAGTAGCGAAAATGTTTATTGTCAAAAAAATTGTTGTTAAACTCAAAATTTTCAAAAATTGTTTTGAGGGATGATTTTTAGGTATAACTACTTTCGATAATTATACTTTAATAAGTTTTCTATCATCAAGTGGTAAAAGGGGGGTCCACTTGACGTGATCTGACTCAAATATTAATTGGGCCGGTTAATATATCGATAACAGAAGCTGAAAAATTACTCAGCAGCATTTTTGTCTGTCTGTCTGTCTGTTTATTTGTCCTCCAGGCAGACAAAACTAATCGACAGAAATAAATGATTTTTTGTATATTAGTCGCTACTAATATACAAAAAAATATTTATTAATGGAGGTCGGGACTGTAAGCTTATAGTCCGACCCCCATAAATTTTTACTCCAGTATTCTATGCAGTGAGCTATTTTTCTTATGCTAATAGTTCATAATCTTAAAAAATATATATGATAGCTTGTATCCTGGTGTGCAATGATTCATTAAATGGATAAACTCGAACGAAAAACAAAAATAGAGCCGGTTAAACTACGTCGATTACAATACGATAATAGCTTAGAACTTAAATTAACATATAGAATAGTAGTCGTCCTGGCGTTCAAAGAGGCCGTAGAAAAAAATAAACATACACATATTTTAATAACGTTGATTACATAAAATATAAAAAAGCCTCATACTAGTAATGTACACGTGTAACTTTTGAAACATTCAATGCAGCTGAGGTGATATCAGCCTCATGGTTAGTTTTGGACTGGTATCGTAATTGATACTAGAGCACACATGAAATAAATGTCAACAGTGCAACTTAGCATGCTCAAATATTTGTTTAGTGATTTGGAATGAGAAAATGATCAAAATCATCATGCTTGCATTTTAACAATTTTTTTAGTGATGACAATAAACGTTTCGAAGGCAATACAATAAATTTAAAGAGACAATACATAATATGAGCCATTCTCAGCTATTTTGAATAATAGTGAAAATAAAAGTAAAATGCGACCCGCAATTAAATACGGTTTGACATCAGAACCCATCAAATTGTTGAATTTAAATAAAATTTTTGCTGTCAAAGCTAAGCTAAAGTTGTTAGTAACTAGACTCGGTCTTAAGTTCCAGGCCAAATTACAACATATTTGCCAAATTGTTGAAACGTGAAGCTGAAATAAGGCCTAGTATGGGTCTCAGCACACACAGCATTTCGAAAGCGGAACGTAAACGTATAGGTATCAACTCGAGCCGCTCAGTATTCTTTGTATGAAACTCCCTACTATAAAGAACACTAAGTGGACCGTAACATAAGCGTATCAACTCGGGACCACCTCACGAACGACGATGTGGTGTCCACTGTCCACTTGCCGTAACGGACGGCTCACCGTACGCTAGCTTACTTTTCCTCGTCCACCCTGCACCTCAGCTTGTAGAATAAGATATATTTTTTGAAATATTGGATTTCGAGAATTGAAATGTCGATACTTTTAAAAATATCAATATTGAAGTTCGATCGATCGACGAAGAGAACACTTCTGCCGTCACTTACACTTAGTTCTTGTATATTCAATGTAAAACTATATTTCAAAAGATCTACTTTTGAGTTTCTCGCCGGCTCTTCTTAGTAATACCTGCCTTGTCTGTGGTAGTTCCTGTAAAAAACTGAATCTAATTGAATAAATAATATTTTAATTTTGCAATAATATACATGTATTGTCATGTTTAGGGTCATAGCACACATATCAACTCGGAACTACAATATCAAAATATCGATATTTTCTTTCTATATATCGAACTTCAATATTGATATTTTTAAAAGTATTGACATTTCGATTCTCGAAATCCAATATTTCAAAAAATATATCTTATTCTGCAAGCTGAGGTGCAAGGTGGACGAGGAAAAGTAAGCTAGCGTACGGTGAGCCGTCCGTTACGGCAAGTGGACAGTGGACACCACATCGCCGTTCGTGAGGTGGTCCCGAGTTGATACGCTTACGTTACGGTCCACTTAGTGTTCTTTATAGTAGGGAGTTTCATACAAAGAATACTGAGCGGCTCGAGTTGATACCTATACGTTTACGTTCCGCTTCCGAATTGCTGTGTGTGCTATGACCCATAATAGGCCTTATTTCAGCTTCACGTTTCAACAATTTGGCAAATATGTTGTAATTTGGCCTGGAACTTAAGACCGAGTCTAGTTACTAACAACTTTAGCTTAGCTTTGACAGCAAAAATTTTATTTAAATTCAACAATTTGATGGGTTCTGATGTCAAACCGTATTTAATTGCGGGTCGCATTTTACTTTTATTTTCACTATTATTCAAAAATAGCTGAGAATGGCTCATATTATGTATTGTCTCTTTAAATTTATTGTATTGCCTTCGAAACGTTTATTGTCATCACTAAAAAAATTGTTAAAATGCAAGCATGATGATTTTGATCATTTTCTCATTCCAAATCACTAAACAAATATTTGAGCATGCTAAGTTGCACTGTTTACATTTATTTATATGTATAAAATTTAACAATAAGTTAAAATTTATAGTACAAACAATAAATAAATAAATATATATATATATATATATATATTATACATATATATATATATATATATATATATATATATATATATATATATATATATATATATATATATATATATATATATATATATATATATATATATATATATATATATATATATATATATATAAAGTACAAACGAGTAGTACTAGCGCACCGAGTACTATTAGTCCCTGTTCCTACTCTTAATATGTTTACTTATTTTAAAGTGTTATATTAAAAGTTATATTTTTATACATTTTTATTATATACATACAAACAATTTATTATATTTAAAAAATATTTCACGAGGTTTTGCAAAATATTAATTAATAATTAAAAATAAATCTGTGTTAATTATGATTTTGTATGCGCATTATAATTTTGCATGCATTTTAATGGCAATCGATATCATTGTGACTTGTGCATATTGATTTTAATATTCGAATCATATTGAAATTATTTATGACTGTTGAGACTTTTTGGATAATTTTGGACATTCATTTATTTACTTTTTGCGAATTTAGAGCAGTTCCCATAAGTTCCATAGATATTAAAACAGAAGAAAACGGACATTGAGGTTGGCAAGATATTAGGATATCGGTTACGCGCCTTAAGATATGAAATCGTATCTTTTTCTTATCTTTAAAATCCATCCAAGTGACTTAGCCAATAAAAAAGTCTAATAATTTTTATTTTTTGCTAGTTGAATGAATTTGATTTGAAATAACAAACAAATATATGAGGCCGCCGTGGTACTGTAGCACAGCATCTGACTGTAAACGGGACTGTTATAGCCCCGATTTCCCCTCAGGGAGACTGAATTATTTTCATTTGCCGGGCTCTGGTGACAAGACAGAGCGCGGCGTTGAGCTTAGTCACTCAAACATGCATTGTCTGTACAACGAAAAGTGGGGGAATGGCGTATTACTTAGCATTAAGTTCCCGCTGCCTCTCCTGCCATGTGAAGGATACAGTGTGATATATATATATATATATATATATATATATATATATATATATATATATATATATATTATATATATATATATATATATATATATATATATATATATATATCCGTTCTTTGTATTTTCGTTTCTCCATATTGACCCTTACGTGTAGCTAACTAGAAATTATGTTCGTAGAAGTTCTATGTAAATTGTTTACTTAATAAAATCTTTAGTCCAACAGTTTCAAAGCTAAATACTCTGTAGTAAAAAAGGAATAATATTAAATAATTAATTCAGCCCTCGTAAACTACAATCTCAGTGTAGATGAGGGTCTAATGTGGCTTAAGCAAAAGTTGTACTGCGAAGGTGAAACCAAGAGTAATGTTCGCTTTGAGGTGTAATGGCTCACGGCACTCTGTTCTACACTGCTAGTGTAATGATGCCGACCCTGCAGGCAAGAGGGGACTCTAATATGGGTCTCAATTTAAATTAATTTTATACCGTCAAGGAATATATACATATGTACAAACATACATAGCTATTCATATCAACATATGAAATTCTAATATTAAAATATTTACAATCTGTCTTTTAAAGACAATAAAAACAAAAAGGTTGAAAATATCGAATCGTTCATCTGTACATAAAGTAATATTTTATTGGAAGCTAACATTTTAAACGACAGAGCGTGATTGGAATTGGTCGTATCGTGATTTGGTTTTTCATTTATTGTTATATATTGCTGAACAAAATAACTGAAAAAAAAACATAACTGAAAAAAACTTTAGTTAGATACGTATTTGTTTGGAGCTGTATAGCATTTTATGTGAGCCCACTCTCAATGAAGCGAATAAAAACATTGGCATCGGCGAGTAATAGTCAACACTGCTCGCTTACGTCATGCGTAAGGTCTTCTACACATGAAGGAACTGAACTGATATACTAGTAATACCGAAGAAATTAACGACTTGAGCCATTACCATGTCACACTAGGCTTTTCATTTATATACTTATATATTATTTACTGCTTGGACGAATGTCCCACAAAATCATTTACCCTTCTTTTGAAATTATAACATAGCGATGTGTGAGCACCAATAAATTAACAATGATATTCTTAACAAATAACTAAAAAATATAGTTATAATAATAAACTTAACTATTTTGGTACCAAGTGTGTAAAAAGCTTTAACGCGTACGCTAGATGAACTTCGCAATACACTTAAGAAGGCTAACTTCGGTACATTTGACCTCTTCGTCGTTGCTCCGAATAATGTCATGAGTGAAGCTCAGACTTCTCGCCAACTCCCCTAAATTTGTACCGAGCTTATAGTTAATTAAATGTTTTCAGCATGTTATGTTACAACATGAGGCAATTACTGCAATAGTGGTTAAATGTTCATTATACAGATATTATTCATTGATACTTAATAAGTAATTTTTATTTATATATAAAAATGACTTTATAATATAATACTTGATATTGTACCGAAGCTACTATTTTAAAACATTTTTATTTGTATGCTATTTCAGTCCATTAGTGTCTTGAAATGTGAAGATGATAAAGCAACATATTTTACTAGGCATTTCTGAAATGACTATTTATAGTATCCTATTTACATTAGTAGAGATGTGAACTAATTGCGTCCATTTAACGCTACGGGCCTGCTGACCTACTTTTTTCAATGCAAAATTTTAAATCTAAACGAATTTCAGCTAGACTCGCTTATATTTCTACAGAGACGATACGTGTATATTTAAGTTTAATAAGTTTTTCATATTTCTATGTCGCAGCAAATTAAGGTAACATTGAAACAGCATATAACATTTTAAATTAAATATATTTTAAATTTTGATGATGTAATTTTTAAACGTTTTCACAGATGGCTGAAAGATATGGATTAAGCTAACGAGTTCTTGTCTCAACCGTTGTATTATGTTTAGCTTATCAAGGATCACCGATTTTCATAAATCAAATTTAAATGTAAGCTTCGTTATGAAACTACTGAAAATGTTATTGATTGATATTGAAATTAAAGAAAAAAATCTTTCTTCTTCTTTCTTCGAAATTAAAGAAAAAAAAAACTTTTTTTCTGATTCTTTCTTTTGACAAACAGTTACTTGTGTGGTTGACTCTACTTTAAGCTAACCTAAATGGCACATATTTCAAACATGAACCTTTCTACACATATGATTATAAAGTTGTTAAATCAAATTGTATACATCTTCCTATTGGCAGTAATTAATAATTAGCGTAGTTTTTATTTTTTGTTAAAATAAAAAAAATAACGCTTGCTAAAAATGCAAATATATCCAGCGTATTATAGCAAATCTCTAAGATATAGTTATTACAACGATAGTAATCACAAAATCTCAAGAGACAAGAATTCTTGTAAATCTACATTACCTTGTTTTTGATCCTAATAAATCACGGCTCCCTTGTGGTACCTAGAATTGTAGATGAGGATTATATTGGTCTACTTGAGCTAATATAATGCTTAAATCCTGCTGGCTTATTCAAATTACGAAAGATTTAAAAATATCAAACATAATTTGGTACTTAGCTGTTAAAATAACATAGCGATTTTTGTTTTATTTATGGAAAGATTCAAGAGATCCGTTGATCCTTCGCTTCATAAATTTACAAGGACAAAACAAGTTTAATAAAAACATACAAATAATGTATTTAATACTGTTGAAATTATAATACTAGTGAAGATCACAATTAAATATATATTTTTGATCAAAAAAATCTGTGTAAAATATTTTGAATTATGGAAATTATACAAAAATCAGTGGTGTCCTAATTTGAGTAGTAAATTAACTTTGTACGCTAGCTAATGAGAAATTACTAATACAAAGAATGCGATAATAATTTTTCTTTGGAACGTATATATTATTTTACTTTCACGAATAAATAAAACTTAAATGTTTTCATATATTTATTCAAAAGCTAGTTATTCAGTAAATTTCATCACAATGCACTGTCTTCTGTTAATATATACCTCATATGTGTATAATTTATTATATTTATTTCTAATAATAGTATAATACAACTTAGTATAAGCAAAAGAAAAGATTACCTATATAAATATAAGTTTTGTTTATTGATCTAAATATATTATCCCCATTTTCACTGATGGTCAGGGAACCATATACCATCGAGGAAACTATATACTTTAAGTACACGCTGTATCCCGCACTCATCAGGGTAGACGGTAGGAACCTAGTATCTAAACACAGCCTGTTGTCACATACTTTCTAATTGAGCCGCACCGTCGTATTTAAATTTTAAATTAAAATATTCATTTTTTTTTATGTGAACTAAAGAGTTATATTTGTCAGAATTAACTCAAGGAGTTTTAAGGCGTTATAGTACTCGAAACACATTAATGCAAACACCACCAGGTATTTTACCGTAATAAACGTACGTGCACTTATGACTTCCATGTTTATTACATAGTTGGTCATAATATTACAATTACGGGATAAATTTTATTTTATTTTATATATATATATATATATATATATATATATATATATATATATATATATATATATATATATATATATATATATATATATATATATATATATATATATATATATATATATATATATATATTATATATATATATATATATAATATATTATATTAATGAATGTTCAAGTTAATTTAATTAAAAAAAAATGATTTTTAAATAAAAACCCTATTTGTTCATATGCGTAGCTGTAGAGTAAAATGTGTGATGATGTGTATTTGTATTCCATCCGAGTCTCAAAGGCAGCTATGGTTTCCAATTATGTTACTCCATTTAATTATGTTCTGTAATAATAAATGTATTGATCTTGATTCTGATAAATAAGGTGAAAGAGAAAATTTATTTATAAATTTAATCCAATTTATTGATTTTCTTAGAGCAATTTGGTGGCCGGTACTTGGGTATTTCGGTACTGTTCCGAAATAGAATGAAAGAGAAATTGAGAGAGAGAGAGAGATAGAGAGTATATTTCTTGTAAATTTGGTAAAAATATAAGTTGAACAGTTTTTTTTACTTAAATACTCAAAATATAGTATCAAAAGAAAGTCCCTTCCTAGCTATGTATCAGGCGAACCGGGCTAGAAAAAGAAAGAAAAATATTAGCATTGTGCGCGTGTAACTTACAAATTTCCCAACAAACTTAAATGCGGTTGTGCGTCAACCCAAACACAAAAAGCTCTAAAAAGTAAATAAATAATATTTTTTGGCACTTTAACCTTAAATAATTCCTAAATATGAAATAATATTGTGGTACATAAGCGTCGTCGCGGCACGTCGGGGGACCGCTAAGTCATCACCGTCAGTGAAATCAGTAGTTAACCAACCTACATATTTACACAGTTCATATTAAAATAGTAAGGTAAATATATATATATATATATATATATATATATATATATATATATATATATATATATATATATATATATATATATATATATATATATATGTATATATATATCTTCTTCTTCTTCTTCCTGGCATTAGTCCCGGCTTTTTGCCAGGGTCTGCCTTCCGACTAAGACCAATCGGTCCATATGAGTGGCGAAGTGGTTTTTTGTGGAGCGATTGCCATCTGACCTCCAAACCCATTACTGGGAGAAACCAAGAAAGGAAAGGGAATAAGAGGCAGAAAGACTTGGAATATAGGGGAGGGACACCACTTACATGGATTGGATCGGGTTATGAAAGTGGTGGCTCGAGGTCCCGGGGTCGCGTACCCGTATGCCGGAAACCAAATATCGGACAGATAATTGGCTGGACACCCTCTGAGATGCCAACGCCACACGGTGTTCCCAGGCGGTCACCCATCCAAGTACTGAACGCGCCCGACGTTGCTTAACTTCGGTGATCGGACGAGAACCGGTGTGTTCAACGTGGTATGGACGTTGGCGTATGTATATATATATATATATATATATATATATATATATATATATATATATATATATATATATATATATATAAAGAAATGAACTAAGGCGTAATATTATGCCATACCTCATGAAATCTTTCACTATTCATATTAACTAACTTAAACTGTATACGAGTACTCGTACATTGATAATAGTGGTCTAGAGTCACTTTGTTACAATTGACACGTCACTGGTAGTGCTTGTAATACTACTGAAATACACGGGCACACCTTCATGATCCTCTCAGACATGACACTTCTCAAGTTCAGTTCAAGTGAATATATATGAATATATATGTGTATATATATATATATATATATATATATATATATATATATATATATATATATATATATATATATATATATATATAGAATATAAAGAGACTTTTCAACTTTTGGAAAGTTTCTTTTTTTGAGGTTCCGTATGACAGAATACCAGAAAAACTGGTACTCTTTTAGGAGCACTTTGTTGTCCGTCGGTCTCTCAAGTGAAGTCCGTCAATTTTTTTTAAGATTGCGTGCAGGTATCTAGCTGAAATTAATACTAAACATTTGAGTCGATATTCAGCTCAGAGCATAGAAAAAATCCAACTATATGAATGTTTACGTACAACGTTATCAAAAAAGAGAAGATATATGGAAATCGCCGCATAATCAAAACCTTTATTAGAGTACTTCTTGTTGACTTAGACTTAGAGATTTTTATCAATGAGTTAGATTTTATAGTTCAAATAAAGGACAACCTCCAAAATCTTGGAAAAATTTAAAACACCGGTATATCGCAGAAATTTTTCAAGTATATCATAAAATTGGCACGAAACCCTCGGTGCGCGAGTGCTGCTCGCACTTAAACGATATTTTTTTCAAATAGTTACGAGTATACGAGGCTGATAAACTTTACTTACTTTAAAAACCTACCGAAAATAGTTCCTTCACTGCCAGTACGAGTTGGTATTATCGAAATCTACATCAAGCTTCTATCTTCAATCTCGGAGCGGGTATTTTAAAGTCGAAATTTTAGGTACTATTTTGTTTGTTTCTTTACTGTTGATATGTTAATTCCAAAGGCCGCCGTGGCGCAACGGCACAGCATTTGACTATTGTGGGTGACGGATTGTGGGATTTGACGGTTGTGGGTTCCATTCCCACTTGGGGAGAATGCATTATTTCATTTCCTCGCTGTGGTAACACAACAAATCGCGGTGTTGAGTTCAGCCACTCAACACGCAGTGTCTCTAAAGCCGGAAAGTGGGGAAAGGAGTGTCTTAACGTTGTTTATATTTGACGCTCTCTTGAACAGCTAATTACGGCACATTCCTATCTATATATAACGATAAATCATTATATATTTTAAGAAAAAACTATAGCTTTTCATACCAATTAAATTTAAGTTTATGGAATAAAATTGAAACATTCTTTAGGCTCAAATATTCCATACTTCATAGTGTAGTGTCTCTTATGATATTACTGTAGTTTTATTACGGAAATGTATATAAAAGTACATTTTATCTCTTCGTCCTTTAGGAAATCTAAAAACTTTAATACTTCAAACGTTTATAGTAATATTTCAGTAAAACTAATCACAGCTTACTAAAAATAGTGGACAAACTTGGAAGACATAATTCTTTTGCGATTACGGCATCACTAAATCTTCAGAACTTGTTAATCGAACTTTGCCGAAGTACTTCTCGGCGTCTGACGCCAACTGCCTTTGGCAGTGCTCTCGCTCTGGGCATCTTCGATTTAAATGATAAAATTCACATTTTACAACACGATAGGAACACAACAGATATGCAATTGACAGTCCACCTAAAGTAGTGTTAGTTAAGGAACTAATTTATTAAAACCTGATAACTTCTAAGTAATGGTCGATGGTAGAATATTTAAATAGTAAAATAGTATAGTAGCAAAATAGTAACGTTAACGGTCTTACGCTACATCTATGTGTATTGTAAATTCGTTTTTATATTTATGACTAATTCTCAAATAAGCATGAACTACAGCGAAAATTAATACATAACAAAATAATTGTAAATGATTTAATCACAACCAAAACAACACGAGGCTGTAAATGGTTTTGTTTTTATTTTTTTATAGCTTCACGCTGCATCCCGCAGATAGGCAGGTAGGCATAGGGAACCATAGGCTCAAGCAACCTAGTGTTAAGACACTCCGTCCCCACTTTGCGCCTTTCGAGTTCTTTGCCTTACTAAAGAAAATAATTAATTTCTCGTATTAGTATCGAACTCACAAACCTCACATTTACGGACACAGTGTCCCATATGCCACGATGGGCTCTAGCGACTGGGTGGTCGATGCTTAAACATCAATATAAACTTTACTGTGTAGTATTTTATATACTCATATAAATGCACATACATGTATAATATTTAAAAAATTTTATACAACTAATTTAATACAAAACGTTTGAGTTGTTATAAACAATTTTTTACAGGTGGTAAAAACTTTTAAAAGCTATGCTTAGCGAACCCTTACTGCAGGTAATGGAGATACCGATTAAGCTAACGACTCCTTGTCTCTAAGGCTGTTTTATTCAGCTGTTTAAATATTACGCATTTCCATAACACTGAAGGCGGGAGCGCATTATCGCGAGCTATCAGCATGCGCTTCATATTTATGTAAATAATATACAAATATGAAATTTATGCTGATAATAAAATCTATGGATGCTATACATAATTGACCAAGTTAGCCTTTGATTAGGGATTTCATTTAATAAAATATATTATCTCATTAATGATAATTATTAATCATTGTTTTTCCTTATTATGACAGTAAATATTATTAAATATGTGCTTAATGGGTACATGAAAGCGATAGAGAGAAGAAAGATAAGTTAATAAGATAAATATAATAGTTCAAATAAAAAAATTGAGAATAATATATGTATCATCATTTTCTTATGCTTTCTTGTAACATTAAGAGGCCCGAGTTCGAGCTTACAAAATGTGTATAAAATATTTTTCTTTCCTTAGTAAATAATTCATGGCATTTCAAGACAGGTAGGTCTTGCATTTTAATGCTGTAGAAATACAAAGCCTAAAAATATTTTTTAAATTGTCCTCGGGTTATGTCTTTATCTCTTCTCACATAAATTACAATGCCTAGGTAATGTTATTGTCGTTGAAAATAAATGTACCGTGACGTCATAACGTTTGATACAATGTGTTAAAGCAAAATGTTTACTACGATCAATTGTACGTGATAGATTTGGAATTTTTAAATGTAGTCTGCTATACGTGTGTTTTTAGCACATAGATATTTCTAAGTGAAATTTGAAATTTGAAAAACCAGTACTGCATTCAAAGTAAAAAATATAATACAATTGTGCTGCTGCAACTGTGGCAGTTCCTAACTTAAACAGACAAAATAGTAACTAAAATTTCCGATCACGACATGGCGTTCAAAAGGCTGTTAGCAATAAAATGCTATTTCATGTTTAGAATACACCAGTGAACAATTTAGATGTTTTTGTACACAACATGTCCGTCACGCCTGCAGCTTGCTTATAAAAAAATGCACGATACAGCAACAGATTATAAATTTTATCTCGATTTACTGTAGTGCCTAAACGTATGCAGGAAACAATTTCACTCGTTTTTATGGGTTCTAGTTGAATAAATATGGATTTTGTATAAAATCTACATTTCAAATAATTTATTTAACACATTGATCTGGCGGACATTGCTGTGGCGTTGTTGAAATGTGACTAATTGGAGTTATAAAGTCTATAGATTAAACGTGCGATGCAAAAATAAGTTTGCACAAATTGTAATAAGGTGCAAGCAATATAAAATCGTTTGCCCTAAACTTTTTTTATAATTCAGGACACAGTGAAAAGTTTATTTATATAAAAATTATAATACAACTAGTTAATTCTTTATCTTGCCGTGTAAAGAAAAAGAATTGGCATTTAATAACAAAAGAAAAGAAGATCTGAAGAATATTCTCTACAAATAAAGTAAGTCACATATAGATGAAACTTATACCATATAACGTTCAATACTTTTTACTTACTGTTACAACAAATCTATACAGATATATACAGAGCAAAACATTGTTAGGCTTCCGGTCGATTTAAAGCCAACGTTACTCTTAGTGTTTCTCACAAGACAACTTTTACTTAAGCCCCATTAGACCCTCATCTCTTTAGTAATTGTACTTTACGATTGTTGAATTAGTTATGAAATATGTCCCTTTCCATTTACTGTCCTTAATTTTGTAAAAAATATATATTTTAAAGAAAAATTCACAATTTCAATTCGAGTTGTTCGAGTTCGAGTTTGATGTGATAAATTTTCTTATATACAAAAGTGAATAGCTTACTTGAAGGTAAATAGTTTATTTGTGACTCGCTTGCAAGCTTAGTTCTCGGATTTAGACTAATATAATATGCATATTCTGTACATTTTATTTATATATTTTTTATTTATAAGCCGATGAAATAAATCAATATAATATAATGGGGAAAACTGAATTTGAACCGGTTTATATATATATATATATATATATATATATATATATATATATATATATATATATATATATATATATATATTAATATATTATATATATATATATATATATATATATATATATATATATATATATATATATATATATTATATATATATATATATATATATATATATATATATATATATATATATATATATATATATATATATATAGATATATATATATATATATATATATATATATATATATATATATATATATATATATATATATATATATATATATATATATATATATATCTATATATATATATATATATATATATATATATATATATATATATATATATATATATATATATAGATATATATATATATATATATATACAATATATGCAACATACCAATAGACTGCCGTAACAAAACACTTTGAAAACATGATTAAACGAATAATCACTATCACTTAAAAACTAAAAATATTACATCATCATCATCAAAATAGTGGCCAATCTACTATTTCTGATTAATCCCATAATTTCTTTTAATATATCACGACAGTGATCTATGCCTTCATAACGTGACGTAACGTTCAGGGAAATATCAATACTTTAGTAATGCTTACAATGCTTACTTAATTGATATCATTTCTAATCTTAAGAACTAATTAAATAATTAACGATTAATTATATTAAAATATAACAAACCAATTTATTGCTATTTTTTGCCTACAAAAAATATGTAATAAAGACGCGGCAAAATAATTTATTTTAATGAAGCAATTTATAAATAAATGGGAACAGCACTAGCATTTATTACAGAGACGTTATCGTTAAACGCTTCTGTCAGACTGGAACACACTTTATCTCATCCTTTATCAATTATTAATTTATTTTATTAAAGTAATCTTTAAATGGACGAAGCTTAATTGGTGTTTGCAAAATGTTGTTTTGTATCATTGAAAATTGTATATTAAATCAGTAAATTCATTCAGTGGTTTGATGTAAAGAGATTTTTATCTTTCGTTTTCACATTTTTGCGTGTATATTTCTATCTGTATTAATTTCACAGTCCGTCCAAATTTATTCATGAAGTCAAATCTTCATTTCCATATTTGCGAGGATCCAAGTTTAAGGAGCTAAATATTAAGATTTGCTGAATCGGAGGAGTTAGTTTGAATTTGATACTCTGATGAAATTTGCAAGTGGGTAAATTACATCTCATCTGAGATATCAGTGAAAGTTTGGAGCAATTGAAGATATTTTAGTTTTATCTACGTCACACATTGATATAATTTCTGGAACGGTTCCAAGCCAGCGTGGCGATTGCGATATCAATCCTTATCCATTGTGTGGCCGTGTATGTGCATAGTATCGAGCGCCGATTAAAAAATAATTTATGTGGGAGGGGACGGAAACGTTGAAGGTAAAATGAGAGTGTAAGGCAGAAATATTGCAATGTTTCTTTTAGTACTGTTTCAGTATCTCATATAGAAGTCAAGGTGTCGATTTTGCTTATTTCAGAATATGACTTTTTCTAGCTTATACCGTAGTTCAATGTAAATAAGGTGTGTACTGCTTTCCCGGGCTCACTATGACCGAATGTGCAGACATCTAAACGTGATGTTATGCAGCCTATAGCCTTTCACGATAATTGTAAAATATAACATAAAAAAAATATTTCTTCAATTTGAACCTGTTATTCCTGAGCTTAGCGTGTTCAACCAAACAAACTTTTATATTAAATATATATTTTGAAACACCTGCAGTTTGGTTGGTAGGCAAACCGGCCCTAGGCCCGGCTACAACTCTGCGTAAATGTGCTGAAAGTCTATTTACTGTTTATATGAAAGACGATATCTTTTATTTTCATTTTAGGTTTTCTTTTGAAAAGCTTTCATTTGAAAATAAGGTCTAAATTGTTTTTGTTGTCAATGTTAGGTATTCTTATTAATCTATTTACTTTTACAGAAGAAACATGAATAGAAACATTCCCTTTGAATTTGGTCTACAAATTTCATATAGTGATTTTTCCTATTATTGCTATTTATATTTAGTTATTATACTATGTGACCATTGTGGCACAGGGAAACAGCGTCTGATTGTAAAGAGGTATGGATTCGATTCCCATTTGAGGCATTTTTTTATCGAAGCGTTGAGTAAAGTCATCCAACTCGTAATTCTTCTAACCAGGGCGGAAATCATATATATGCAAAATGTTAATGATCAACTAATCTCTTAGGTAAGTACGAGTACGTAGGAGTATTCTTTTATGTAGTAGGCATAATTCATTGTAACAGCAAATGTGTTTATTCAACACCGGTCCATTAACAGATACACAATTGAAATATATATAATTGTATATCTGATATTTATAAAGGACGTACTCGTACCATCACTATTTTGTCATAACAATGTCAATGTCATAATATATGGAGATACATAAAATAATATATATTATAACTATGTTCTTGATTTTTTGTGTAACTTCACGTATATCCAGCATAGATCATTGTGTAGTAAGTGTCCAGACACTCCATTCTCCACTTTCTGTCAAATATAGCAGAGAAATTGAGTAAGTATATATTTTACGAACACATTCATAATACTCAAAATAATGTATGCATGTGACATATATATATATATATCATATATATATATATATATATAATATATATATATATATATATATATATATATAATATATATATATATATATATATATATATATATATAATATATATATATATATTATATATATATATATATATATATATATATATATCATCAGTCCCTTGAGCTTGGGCGGTATTCTGCTATCGCAGACCACACCAGTGACCTCCCGCCATTTGGCCCAGGCAGCGTTATACGGGCATGGATGTCGTGGTCGATGCCTCCAGACTCATGCATAACGGCTCCAAGGTACCTGAACTTCTCCGGCTTAACGGCTCGCTCAGGCCCGATATGGATGGTGCTCGAGTCCGGGTTCCCGCAAGCCATGTACTCGGTCTTCGACACATTCAGTTTGAGAGCACCATTCTCAAGCGCACCCTTCCAGGCGTTCACTTTACGCTCCAGCATCAGTCGGTTCTCATCGATGAGTACTATGTCATCGGCATACATCATCAGCCACGGAGGCTGGCATTGGATGTGAGCCGAGACAGTATCTAGCACCACATTGAATAAGAACGGACTAAGAGCTGAGCCCTGGTAAACCCCTACTGTAATCGGGAAGGGCTTGGTGTCGCCAACAGCGGTCCTAACCACTGAAGCGGAGTCGTTGTACATATCTCTGATAACCTCAATATAGGCTTCAGGGATCCCCTTGGATCGCAATGCCCACCAGATACACTGACGTGGCACACAGTCAAAGGCCTTCTGCAGGTCCAAAAAGGCCACATGCAGAGCTCACCTTTTTTCCCTGTAAGCCTCCATCAAAGTTCTGAGGGCAAAAATGGCATCCATAGTGCCTGATCCTGGTTGAAACCCATACTGAGACTCAGAGACAGTACATTCTTGGCGGAGCCTGAGGCCGATTATGCGCTCGAAGAGCTTCATGGTGTGGCTCATAATCTTAATGCCACGATTACTACCGCAATCTTGAATACTGCCCCTTCCTTTGTAAATAGGAATAATAAAGCTTTGCCGCCACTGATGTGGCATCTTTCCAGTATTCAAGATATGGTTAAACAGGTCAGTAAGTATAAGCACACCAAGAGAGCCCAACGATTTCCACGCCTCGATTGGGATGTCGTCAGGTCCTACCGCTTTTCCGTTCTTCATGCGTCGAAGACAATTACGAGTTTCGTCACGGGTTATTGGAGCAACAAGTCCGAGGTTAGGAGATAATTCAGGAGGAAGACTACAAGACTGCTGAGTGTTCAGCAGCTCCTTAAAGTAGCTTCTCCATCTCTCCTTCACAGAGGCATGACTACAAAGCAACGTGCCCCGAGAATCTCTGACGCAAAGACATTTTGTAATATCCTGCGTCACTTTATCTCGAGCACGAGCCAGTTTATATATGAGCTTCTGCCCCTCCACAATTTGAAGTTTATCGTACAATGGCGACAAACTTTCTCTGCGGGCTCTGGCTACAGCTCTTTTGCTGGCCCGTTTCGCTGCTATGTACTCCAGTCTGTCTTCAGGAGAGTTGGAATGCTGCCACTCTTTAAACGCAGCCTTCTTTTCCTGAATCACCCCCTGCACCTGGTCATTCCACCACCATGTCTCCCTGTCGATGACACGCCCACCCTTAGTAACCTTAGTACCCTTAAGAACTCGCTTGCCCGCCGCAATGATTGCTGGATGAGCTCGATCCCATGCAGTCTGAGCGGTCTCGGTGTTAGTCAGTAGATTTTGACTCTCCGCCTCCGCCAAGAAGTCGGTCTGCATCGGCCCATTCAACAACCACCACTTAATTCTAGGCTTGCGTTACTCAGCTACTTTCTTTTTCGGAGTAACATTATAGTCCATGACAAGGAGATGTTGGGCCGTCAGGCTTTCGCCGGGAATGAACTTACAGTTGGTCACCCTGCCTATATGACACCGTCTAGTCAGCAAATAATCAATTTGAGTTAAGTGGGACCCGTTCTTATACGTTATAAGGTGCTGAGGTTTCTTCTGGAAGAAAGTGTTCACGATAGCCAGATCAGATGCAATGCAGGTTCTTAGAATATTTCTCCCTCTGCATTGCGAAGACCATATCCAAAACCCCGTTTAACACGTTTTATACACCTCAGCGACCCTACCCACGTGGGCCCTTTACCCCCCCCCCCTAAGACTGATTCGATAGGGCGGTTTTAAACGATAGTACCACTTCATACGGGTCCCAGAGGTCCCCCCTTTTTTAGCCGCGCTACAACCTGCCGGGGAGTATAAACACTAATTAAAAATTTTTTATAAAAAACCCCCGATCGTTTCCTTTATCCCCCATAAGCGGTTTGCGCGACGGTCAACTTCAAGAAAACCCATTTTTGAAGTCTTCAAAAGCGCTACCGCCACAAAAGTTTTTTTCCCCGTAAAATGACCCAGTGTATTTTAAAAGGGGGTAAACCCCGCCCGATGTTTCGAGAATTATTGCCTTCCAGGGTTTCCTGAAGGAAAGACACTGGACCCCAAGTCTCATGAGTACATCTGCGAGTTTTCCCCGCATTTGTCCGGGTTTGAGACCAAATTCCATGTTTCCAAAAACGGGAAATTTCCGTCTGGGTACGACGGGCGTTAGCCCTGCCCGTACTTGGAAAACCCGGGAGCCCTTTCCCACTTTTTCGCATGTGTAGGGCCCATGTCCCTTTCGCATCGTTTTTAAAGGCCCACCCCCCTAGCCATACCCAAACTTTTTCCAAAACGGTCCATATAGTGGCGATGTCGTTTTTGTGGACGATTGCCATCTGACCTCCAAAAACCCCCCACTTGGGGGAAACCAAGAAAAGGGAAAAGGGGAAAAAGAGGCAGAAAAAAATTGGAGTTAGGAAGGGGGGCACCACTTTCATGGATTTTGGTTTGGGTTTTGAAAGTGGTTTGGGCCCAGGGCCCGGGGGGCGTAAATCGTTGCCCAAAAACCAAAAAATCGGACAGATAATTGGGGTAAACACCCTCTGAGTAATATATATAATAATATTTTAAAAGGGATTATTTTATAATTTTAAATATATATATATATATATATATATATATATATATATATATATATAGTATAATATATATTATATATATATATATATATATATATATATATATATATATATATATATATATATATATATATATATTATATAATATATATATATATATATATATATATATATTATATATATATATATATATATATATATATATATATATATATATATATATATATATATAATATATATATATATATATATATATATATATATATATATATATATATATATATATATATATATATATATATATATATATATATATATATATATATATCTTCTTCTTCTTCTTCTTCCTGGCATTAGTCCCGGCTTTTTGCCAGGGTCTGCCTTCCGACTAAGACCAATCGGTCCATATGAGTGGCGAAGTGGTTTTTTGTGGAGCGATTGCCATCTGACCTCCAAACCCATTACTGGGAGAAACCAGGAAAGGAAAGGGAATAAGAGGCAGAAAGACTTGGAATATAGGGGAGGGACACCACTTACATGGATTGGATCGGGTTATGAAAGTGGTGGCTCGAGGTCCCGGGGTCGCGTACCCGTATGCCGGAAACCAAATATCGGACAGATAATTGGCTAGACACCCTCTGAGATGATATATATATATATATATATATATATATATATATATATATAATATATATATATATATATATATATATATATATATATATATATATATATATATATATATATATGTATATATAATTGTAAGAAAAATAATAAGTGCCGAAAATTTATAGAAAATATGTTATATGGACACTACGTCACTGCAAAAATGTACCACATCGTTTGTGTCACATTATTGCGTTTCACAAAAAAGTACTAAAAAAAAACGTCAATATGCTAACAAAAAACATAAACATGTTTTTTATTTTTCAATATACTTATTGTCATTATAGTTTTGAAAGAAGTGTTACACAAAACTTATCACTTGACTAATAACACTTTATAATTTGTAAATTTATGGAGAATAGATTCTTAGCACCAGGTTCTGTCTGTCCACCCTGTTATATGCGAGATAAAAGAATTACTCCGTATATTAGGCTTAACCTCTTAAGTAAATTTTGTTTGCATTCTGGTTCTATGCACTATAGGTATGCCTCATGCATTTTATTTAACCAGACCGCGGAATCATTTACTCTGTAATCAAAATAATTACAGTCAGTCAGACACGCCTCATATCTGATATAGCTTTATTCATATAATAGTGATAATTATGGAAATATAATGATATAATAAAACCAAAGAACATAAGTGCATTATGGTTAATCGTACTATGAGCGTTTCGTAGACACGGTCATTAATTATGTACATATATATACGTGCTGATTATTTAGCCATATTCTCACAATCACAATATGGTACGCAGCCTGGCGCTATAAAAGGGAGATAAGAAACAGATATGAGGCCTCCAAGTGTTATGTTTACGATTTCATTGTACTATTATTGGTATCCTATGACTTGTTTTGTTTTGTTTGACCGCTGAAATGTAAGAGTGAAAAACGTCTGCCCCGTAGTTTAACTATATTTTGGCATATAATAGTATTATAAATTCTTAAATCAACTTATTTCTATGCCGGAGCACGTCACATTGGTCCCTAAGTCAAAAGATATGGTACTCGTATATTTAAGATATGACAACGATGACCTATATGACATACATTTGGATTAATTGGATACTTTATTGTGTCGTTAGGCAAACACAATTACTTATTATATATATATATATATATATATATATATATATATATATATATATATATATATATATATATATATATATATATATATATATATATATATATATATATATATATATATATATATATATATATATATATATATATATATATATATATATATATATATATATATATATATATATATATATATATATATATATATATATATATATATATATATATATATATATATATATATATTCTTTTTTCCCTTCCTCAAGTAGCAGAAATCTAAAGCTTTAGATTAGTATAAATATAAACGAGATTTAAAAAGATGTTTCACTTCTGATATGTATACTTTGTACGCACGCAATTATTATTTATATTAGAATAAAATATATTATATTAAAAAACTAAAAGCAAATTTTGTAGCGTTTGTGTTTGTGTTGTAACTACTGCTTTTCATACGCCTTTGAAGATATTAAACCTAAAAGGATAATTTCTAAATTGATATTTTTTCACTATAATTTCTTTTTACTAGAAAAAGTACGCTATAAAAATATAACAATAAAATTTGACATACAAGTATGTATGTGATTATAGACACATTCAGAGGGTATTATAGACATTTAATGAGACTGCCGACAGTGTTGATTTCAATTATACGGATTAATTTATGCCATTACCCTATATTTACAACGGTAAAAGCCTTTCACAATGATTTTCATTCCAAGTTATATTTGATGAACTTTACATTTTCTTTTCGTTTTTAATAATTGTATTATATTCGTATTATCATAATATGTTGAAATATTTTCAAATTCAACTAAACAAGTGAGCTAGAAAGAGGCAAGTAAAAATTAATCATTTATCCGTTTGTCATGATACAAAATAGTATTTTGATCATTTTATTTATTTATGGAAAGCGAAATGGCATATAAGATCGTTTCTAAGTAGTAAAACAAATAGGTGCACATTGTATACGTTTTACATGACGTAATGTATTTTATGTATGCTACGTCATGTAATGGTAATAAGCTTGATTTCTTTCGTTAATATTTTAGTTATCGTTAATCAGACATGCATCGTGACGCAATGAGACAGCCTCAGACTGCAATTGCGATCATTGTGGATTCTATATCCACTGGGAGTCATGAATTATATTTATTTTCGTGCTCTGGCCACTCGAACTCTAAACGTCTGTATGCGGAACATAGCCTAAAGCTAAACAAAATATAACGTATATTGACGATATTAGAAGAATTAAAATAGAAAATGCTCAGAAATATTCAAGTTACTATCAAAATAACTACACGAAACACCATTTGAAAATGTAATAAATTACAGCAATTATTTTTATGTCCATACCACACGATCCATGAAAAGAAATCAAGCAAGAATCGATTCAGAATTTCAAATATAGTCAATCGCAATTCAATAAAGGCGATTTATGTCAGTCGTTGCTCACCGCTGTGCCGGCAGCAGACGGGTTATTGGCGGGGCTCCAGCGCTCTTGTCTACAAGAAATAGAATCAGTTCGAACTAATAGCGAAAAATTCTCCATTCTTTAGAAGATAAATGATAGAAGTGTTAAACTACCTAGTTGTTAACTATAGAATGTACTTTGGCTAGTTGTAAAAGTTTGCTTTATATTTTTAATTATGTAGATTAGACATAAAGTACAAAAATTGTCTTGATGAATAAAAAACAGATTTATGTAAATCAGTTTATTTGTAGAAAAAAGTATAGACATTAGACAGGTTGTTATTTGTTAATAAATTATAATTTTTTCATGCAAATTGCATTTCGCTGGGTAGGCTGATAAAATTCAAATATATATTCCTCTATTATCAGTCTTCCAAATAAAAGAATATATCATATTTGAGAATACTGAAGCATATAAAAAAATCTTTTTACGTGGTGATATACCATATTTTATACATACAACACATGTGAAAGTAAAATTAAAGTCATTCACATTATAAATATTTAAAGTTCATATGACTGTAGATAATACATGTTTTTACCATAATGCTTTTATTTGTAAAGTAAATAAAATACGAGTAAATATAGAATTCACACTTAAATCTCAGAACGTAGCTTTAGGATGTTAGAACATACCTGAATGCATAGGAGAATTTTTTATCTTTCTTTTATATAAAATAGTTATTGTATTAAGAATATTATATAGAAAGTAGCACTGCCAAAAGTGCTTAAATTATTTACATAATTAGCTTTCAAAGAATCTTATTTTTTGTTATTATGATGCGGTCATATGTAAATATTTTATAAAAAAATTTGATTGACAGTTTGCTAAGTAAGAATTAGGCAGAGCAGCTATCTATACAGGGATTTTTGCCTAAACAGATGGAAATAAATAAGGAAATGCAATTATTAAATATAATTATCTGTGTGAGTTAGGACAACGGCGTTTTAAGATGATGAGTTTGACTTGAGGAAACTCATCTTACAAAGGATCCTTAAAATATTTATATTTCTTGAATCCGGTCCGGGCATTGGTAGAGTAGGTACTTTAATAAGAGACGATGATTAAAATTTCAGTAAATTTTGTGATTTTAGCTTGAAAAATGTACTGATAAAAACTAAACTAAAGATTTGGTCTACGGTTATGTTGTCAATATTAAATATTGATTACTGCATGTGGAACAGTAATTCAGAAAAAAAAAACTATTTTACTACCTTGCTTCATACATTAGAATTAAATGATATATCATAATACTAGCTAATATATATCTTAAAATATTTCGATAAGTAGGATGATGTTATTATTTTATTATAACTTATGGCTCGCTAAAGCAATACAGTTAAAAGAGATAATTTTATCAAACTTGTCAAAATCTTATTGAAGCCAAGATGCTGTACAGAGTTGCCTTTTAGAATCGAGTGAAGATCCATTAACTATTCGCGGCTTAATTATCTCCGAGATGAGGTTTTAATTCGACGTTCATAAAGTTTATTTTGCAAATTTAGTTTATCTATTATACGGTAGTCTATGAGCGAAGGACTAACCAAACTTCTTTTGATGAATTTTATGGAGAAATGCAAGGTTATTATTTTTATTTATTGCAATCACTTTATATATTAACTTCATAAAATATAAACTTTTTCTTGTTCAAAACTCAACTAACTCCATATTTCAAGCTCTGCAGAATTTAAATATCAAATCATTATATATTAATATATTCAATATTATCAATAAGCAAAGTAGATAACATAGCTGCAATAATATTTGACACCTTGGTACGATATGCAATATAAACAACGGTGTAAAGTAGTGATATGATTAAATACAACCTTTCTCTGCATCACAAAAGAAGATCGATGGACTTGTACATTCTCCAATTGCTCACCTGTGGTGCTCAGCATGGTATTTACGTCCTACGTGCGATGGATAAACTCTGAAAAATCCAATTGGGCTCTCGCATAAAAATCATCGACGTGGATATTAAGCCAGCTACATGACTATAGTACTGGGCTGAGGTAGCGGATGACGGAGCGAGTTCGACCATCACAGACCTGACTGGCACACAATAATACAAAATAGGCTAGAGTGGAAGAACTATAGAAGGGCCTTTGCTAAACAACAAGTCCATATGGACTACTATGATAGTAATAATAATTATTCAAAAACTACCTATGAATTCATCGTGGAGATGACTCTTAAGGAGCCCCACCTCTGTTCTGGACTGACACGAGATACTTTTAAAAGTTATAGAGTGGTTCAACTTTTAAATATGTATTAAATTGATCCGTTACGTTGCCGGTGACTAATCGTGGATTAGTATCTATAGTTTAACAGTTGTTTTTTTTATTTTTAAGCTCAACACATACACTTTATATATACCTAAATGGTAACGTCTTGCCAAATAACACTTTCTTATCGTGTTTTTATTTTGGACATTTTCAATTCGACTCTAATTCTACTTCTTTTCGATTGTGCTCCTTTCAAAACTACTTGTGAAATTGAAGTCTTGTTTCGACGTCTGGGGCACTTTTATATTTTAAAAGTAAAACAATAACATTCTATGAGTTTCACTGAACGTGTCTTTTGAGGTATACGTTATAATTACATTATATAATGAAAATATACACTATAAACACACAGTTAACAAAATAATAGAAGCAAGTTGTGGGGTATCTACTACTATAAAGTTATGATATTATGAGATTCATGATAAAATCAGCTACATGGATAAATTTAATACATTTAGTAAATATCTTAGTTATAATAGTTTATTAACTGGAAAGTTAAAACATGAAAAGCACGCAGCAGATTTCACCTCATTTTAAACAGTTAATTAAAAGTCGACCTGTTTTATCGGAAGCAAATTTTACCAAACTTGTCACAATTTCATTGAAACCAACGAGCTTTAAACGAAATTAGCGTTTTGGAATCCAGTTAAAGCCCATTAACTATTCGCGTTTAAAATTTCTCTGAAATCAACTTTTAATTCCACACTTCCTGAAGTTTCATGTACTAAATTCCCTCGTGTTGCTAGTTTAATATTACCAAATTCAAATTATTGTGGTATAAATTTTACAAGGTATTTCTAAATTGAAGATAATCATGGTGCAGTAGGAAAGAAAGCAGTGTATGACTGTAAACACGATGATTGTGAGTGTGATATTTCCTCAGAGGAATTAATTATTTTAATTTCCTCGCTCTGGCAAGTTAAACTCCGGCGCCTATTTCCACCACACGTAATATTTCGAATATCGATTTTCAGTGGAATGTGGACATTGAAGTATAAGAACAAAGTGTGAGCTTAAACACTCGGTCCTAGAAAACATTTTAGGTCTATGCATCATGATCCTGATCCCATCCCCATGTTTTCATAGGTAAAATCACTATATTTAAATTTCATAAATATATATATATATATATATATATATATATATATATATATATATATATATATATATATATATATATATATATATATATATATATATATATATATATATATATATATATAAGCGTCAGTATAATTGGAATAATTTTAATTCAAAATTTTAAAATATCATAACGTGTTTGTATTTAATATTTTGTTAATGCTGAAATATAATTAAATTAACTATAACGTAAGGGATTTGAAACATTATAAGAATAGGTGGTCCACCACCACCACCTGGTAAATAAACATAGTTTATGAAATTGTAAAATTTAATTGGCATAGTAAATTTAACAAGCACTTGCACAAGCATTGGTTTTGCTTCGTTATCTACACTTGATCAATAGCTGTGACAAATTACAGTTTTTTATTAAACGGAAAATATTACTAAATCATATATTTCTAAATTGCCTCAAAAAAACTTTGTGAGCTAGGTATTGCCCATTTAGTCTTCATTTTAAATTTATATTCCGAGTATTCATTATTCAAATAATGTTTTGACTTTCAAACATATTTTTGAATCGACGAATGAATATACTACCTCCGGCTTGGAAAGGCGTTCTCTTTAAAAACTCTACAGGTGATGTTTTCAATATAAAAGTTATAATTTTAAGATTAAACAATAATAGAATGGGAGCCATGCTTGCATGAAATTCAAATGATCTAATTTCCACACATTTGGCATTTAAAGTGGCAAATTTAAAATACCTTGCAGAATGTTATTATAGACACACCCAGACCTCAGACCCATAAAAGATTTATTTACATTTGGAGGCGATAAGTTTATCTTTATTCCACCCTATTCTAATGTATTTGACATGCCGGTACGCAACGGGTTAATCATGTTGAAGGACGAGTTTGATTACTTTTTTACAGTAGACAAAATACATTTTCTGGATAAATAAGCAAATAAAAAGCGATTTGCATAACGTAGTACAAAAAAGATCCTTATCTATTCAAAATTTTCTTTTCTAACAAATTCAAACAGTTTTAGTCATTGTCATTTTGCTTTTAAGTGAGATATATTATGTTAGGTATAAATATTTCATATTCGATTAAACATACACACTGTATAAATTAACAATCCGTAACTATGAAGATTATAACTAACCTAACCTAATCATGTATAGAAAGTAATAATGTGCTAAATTTTAATAAGCGAGGTAATTTTTAGCGTTTTTTTGTATGGCAAATATTAGGGAAAATTTCATTAACCAGTCTATTTTCAGAGACCAGTGAAGGAATGTTAGCGTAATCACTTGGTCGTACATAACCTGATTACCCCTATCGGGAGTGGCTTTGATGTGTAATCCCCACGGTAATGTCCTGAATTTATTGGAAATGTCCTTTGTTAGAACTGTGAAATACGCACGAACAAATGAGCTCACACCGATTGATCGCACGAGCAAATTGATTTATAACTATAGGACCTAGATCAAACCGTTTGATTACTCTAATGTCCTGATTGAATTAATACTTGATTTATATAAAACAGATACGTATTTATATATCATGTGAAATAAAACAAATATGTACAAAACACGTGCAAGCGCAGGGCTTTGTACTAATTTTGAAATTGTTGGTCAATGGGAATGGGTCATTTTATACAATATATTGCAGATCGTAGAAACGACGCATACACTCTCGTATCTTTAGATTATTTTGACTTAGAAGTTCAATTTGTTATTTTTTTGTTAGATACGGAACTTCCATTAATCAACTTCTACATTAATTTAAATATATTATCGTTGTCTTTTACAAATTTTGCTAAGAGCAATTTAGAAATACTTTATATACATACGTACATAATATATATATATATATATATATATATATATATATATATATATATATATATATATATATATATATATATATATATATATATATATATATATATATATATATATATATATATATATATATATATATATATATATATATATATATATATATATTTAGCCAGTTTTATGCGTGATACAGTATATAGTAGGTGAACCCAGTGTCAAGACAAGTGTTCGCGTTCTGCACGGATTTTAGACACTGCATATAGAGTGGAGGAACCAAGTGGCGGAATAATTAATAAGAGATTACATATATAGGTACCTTAATTAATAATATTATGAATTTAAATATATTATAATATGGTAGATATTTAAAGTTGGCAGAAAACCGTAATATAACAATGATTGAGTAAATTCCCGATAAGAATCCAAATGTTTTAGTGTCGTAAAGTCTGTATCGCACTCGTTTACTGTAAGAAAGATCTTAAAAGAACGTTTAAGTTAATCTTATCTCTTGTAACGTTTGTAAGTTGTATATTTCAAAAATTTCAGTTGTTATCCTTTATTTAAGATAAGGACAGTTATAGATGATTTTTTTTGCGAAAAGCTAAATATTTTAAATACTCTTGTACATCAGTTGAGCGACAGGTTTATAGTCAGACGAGGCTAACATAAAAAGATTTTAATATAGTGAAATAAAAATTAATTATTTATACACACATAACGATTGATTATTATTAATTATTTATACAGACGGAACTATGGGTGGATTTAAATAGAACTTTACTGTATAACTATTAGACTTAGGTGGCTTGCTATACCTAAACAAAAGTCATACAGTAAACATGAATAAGCTAATTTTTAGTTTCACAGTACTTTGCTACTGAAATAATCTTCTCTTTTGGTCTCGGTCTTTTGGTGTTATGTTTGTTTATTACTAGCGACCCGCTCCCGCTTAAGTAAACTGAATGGCGTACCTTTTGAAAATTGATATCTACGGCATCACATTGCAAGTGCATAGAATACCGGGATCAAAAGCATAATTTATATAAATCGGGTCTCTAAGCTATTACTATATGAAAATTCATTAAGTTCTGTAGTTTTGGAGAGTTTCAGCGTGATTGGAGGACAATAATAAGGTGAAAGATAGACAGAAAGACAGACAGACAAAAATTTTGAGTTTTCAAAAAGTTCACTTGCTAACCGTTTTCTAAATGAATAACAAGATGTGTAATAGTTGATGTACGTTCGTAAATATTAGAATACTCTCCAAATTGCTTTCGACTAAAATATATCACCCGGATTGAAATTGTTTTACTTTATTAGTTAATTTTAAGCTAAATGTAGCCTGATTGCTTGCCTTTATTAATATGTTTCGTAACATATTTTATAGATTTAACAGAGCCGCACAGTTCTTCGTTTATATAGGCGTCATAGATCTTCAATAAAAGTTTATTGTAAGGCACTACCCATCTGAGTGATCTTCCCTGTGCTTTACCGATATTTTATTTCTTGCCCGGAAAGTTTTATTTTGCGATAATTATTAATTCAAATCAATTCAAAAGGGATTGGCAGGGTTTTTGAGAAAAGCTACCGATCGCCTTCATTTTTTCCGACACATTGAACAAATATCATAGTAATGACATCTTGCCTGAACAAAACCTAAACTATTATACACTAAAACCTTCTCCAAGGATTACTCTCCCTGTTGTTAAAAAATTAAAATGTTCGAAAATTAAAAAGTTCGTCCAGTACTTTTCGAGCTTATCGCGAACAGATAGAAAGGAGCGCCGGGGGACTTTGTTTTATAATATACATTGATAAATTGTATTTTCTTATATAGAACAGAATTCCATTTTTAACAGAAGTATCACAATCTGACTACATTTAATTATCAATGCTGCCACTACTTAAAAGTATTGCATTTGACCCATATTAATCATATTAAGTTAATAGATAGTTTCATTTTTCACTTACAATCCAATACATTAATGGATTTTTCGTTAGACTTAAATGAATCTTCACTTAAGCATGTTTATTCTTAATTCACATTATCACTAATAAAAGTATCTAATTTGATTAACAAGTGTTACCTTCACTCGTAACAATTTGAAATCAAATCAACTTCTCTTTATTCGAACAACTCATAATAAGCATTTCATTCTGATTAATCACTATAACAATGAATACTACCGGTAACACCACTACTGACAGCAATAACATAGATAAATAATGATAATAAAAATATATTTTTTCTTCTATAAATATACTTCTATAAATACAGCTACAAAAATATACATTCATAACAAACCATTTGCTTTTCGGCTATAGAAGTAATCGTGAGAATGTTGAATCTGTTTAAGAAATATAATATCCAATTCAAATTATACTGTTTATTTACAAATACATTGAATTTGTGATACAAATCTGTCTAGACGTTCTTCTCATCTATACTAAAGTAAAACAATAAAAGAGCGCGCCTGTACATTGAATATATTTATGAAAAAAATATTTAGACACAAGAAAAGGAATTAATAAATATGGATCTATATTTTTTATTTCAAGTAGTTCTGTAGGTGTTCCTACATCGGCGGCACATCTAGACGTATTAAAATGCGATTAATTTAATAAATGTGAATGGTCGGTTCCTGTACAACCGTAAGTCTGGATAGGAAATAAGGTAAAATTGATTTTGAATGCTTTAAACTAAAACTGAATTAAAAACTAAAGCTTATTTGAGCTGAATTAAACTAAATTTACGCGATAAAAAATTTCCATTGATTGAAGATCTGGAACATCTATTGAATAACCATAACAGTAACAAAAGTATATGAAGTAAATTATTGTTTCCTTAATGAATGTTGGTTATTGAAAATTGAGGCCTTTATTAGTGTCATAGGGGATTTCGGTGGACTTATATTTAATTTGTTTTAATTTTCTCGCCACTCAACATGCAATGTTTCAATTTAGATGAAAAGAAGAAAACGACGTTCCACGACAGTAAGTTTTTTACTACCTACCTGCTGCAAATCCCAAAGATACTCTCTAATTTACGTCCTATCATCCATATAGCAAGGTAGGCAGAGGGTGTCTAGTGTCTAGTGGCTCCCCATTTTCTGCCTAATTTTCGAGAATCCAAACATGTGAAAATGCAGGTGGCAATTATTAACAAACAAGCAACAATCTAATTTAATTGTTTTTTCTTTTATTTTTTTTGAATAGGGAATAAATATTAAGATTTTTAGTATAATTTTAAAAAAGAAACTCAAAATATAACAATTTTAATACTTTTTGTATTATGCATATCAATCTGACTCTAAAAATTTTAAACAATAAATGTTATACTATTCTCAATAATGATTTAATAAATAACATAGACAAACTTGTACATACATGCATGTTTACTATATTAATGGTGGTAGCTAACTAGATACTAGTTAGCTACCACCAGTAATACAAGTAGCTGTATGGGGAATAGGTTGTTACAATAAATCTATGCAAAACACGTTTCTACTATACGCACATAATATAATAATAAAGAACTACACAACGTCTAGTTTAGTCTGTACCTTGTATTTATATTATTTTATTTCAAATAAACATAATATATTTATATTAATGGGATGTATGAAATATAGAACAAAAATTATTATTATTTGTTGTAGCTTATTATAATTAATATATTTATATATTTTATAAATTTACGTAATTCATTTAAATATAAGTTAACATCATTATGTTTGTATTATTGTCTATTTTTGTACGTATGTTAGTAATTTATTTAGATTGTGTGTAGGTGTTAGATATTGATTCTTCCACGTGACGAGGTTGGCTGGCAGAGAATGAATGCTCTTTAGCGTTAAGCTCCCCTTTGTACATATACATAAATAAGTGTCAAATAAATCGTCACTTAGTATTTTACAACTATTATTACAATTACTCAAAAATACTAAAAACTACAGCTAAATAAATGATGCAGTTACTTTTATGAGTATAGCGTTATTTTTAGGATTCCGTAACTGAAAGGTAAAAACGGGACCCTATTACTAAGCTTCCGCTGTCTATGTGTCCGTCTGTCAGTAGGCTGTATGTTATAAACCGTGATAGCTAAAAAGCTGAAATTTTCACAATCACAGTATTTCTGTTGCCGCTATAACAACAAATACAAAAATAAAGTACGAGTATATAATTGAGAATAAATTTACTTGTATGCGTTAATACGACCAAGCAACATTAATCGTATGATAAAATTTAAGAGGACTCTGATATTGATATTAATATATAATATGGGATAAGCCTGTGAATTAATATCGTTTGTATCCATCACGTTCATTTGTAAAGGAAATTTAATTAATCTGATCTAGTTAAAGTTTACTAATTAAAATAATTTTGCTTGTACATCAAATTATTTATACTATTACGAACTTTGCTTTAGTTTCGTCTGTAGACTTTATATCTTTAAGGCATCGTTGTCCTTGGTTTGTATGTCTTTTGTATTTTCATTTGTCTTACAAAATATTATTGCGTAAAGTTCTTTCAAAAGTACAATTTTATATATCTTGGAAGTTTTAATTAAATGATTTTTTTTATAAATATATAAGTATAAAAAGCTGATATGAGATGATATAAGAAAGTGTTGACTTAGTATAATTTTTCACAGCATGGTGGCCAGTTTTTTTGGCATAAAAATAATTTCATAAATAAAATCATAAAAATCATAGAAAACTGAAGTTGGAGAAGGCGCAGTTGACTGTAATTGATTGTGTCGACTCGATCTCCATTCAGAGAAATGAATATGCCTAAATTATTATTTTTATTTATTCCATTGCTCAGGTCAAGGTCAAACAAGTGTGCCCTTGAGTTAAAAGCGGAAACTATGCCTACCTGCTATAATGGAAAGTAAGAGATCAGCTACACTATGTTATCTATATTATCTATATAGCGTCTTAGAAGTATTGTCCATTATAGAAGTGTGCATATAATAACATGAGCTAAGAGTGTTTCCAAATACTGAAAGTGGTATAATTTTTAATCCAGTTATAATATTGACGATTAGTAAATGGCACCACTATCGCAAAAACAATAAAATGGTGTAGCCAGCAATAACTTTTATAATAACTTATTCATTCATTCATGTAAATGTATTATATTCTATATTCTTACATATTTAACAAATTTGAATTTATACATATATATATATATATATATATATATATATATATATATATATATATATATATATATATATATATATATATATATATATATATATATATATATATATATATATATATATATATATATATATATATATTTATATATAAATACACATGAATGGTCAACATAATCCTCATATTCACAGGAAATATGTTGGAAAATCCATGTTGTTAAAGTAAACATTCAATAGGCAGGTAGTGGAAGGTAACGAGTCGTGGGCTCTTTGATCTCGCCGCCGTGTTCGCGTCTCCTTTACTTTCTTTGAGAGCTGATTGAGCGCAGCACTTTGTGTGCATACGAAAACGTCTGCACTGAACTCCTAGGGATTTAGTTTATCAAAGAAGCTCTTTGCTTTTAGGCGACTTTCCAGCACAAAATTTGGCACTTACGTTAGCTTTTTTAAGATTGCACATTTTAGCCTAAAACTTGTAGATCATTATTATTATTTGAATTATTGTTAACGATTACTTTATGGTTGATTTCGTGTTTGATATACACACCTAATATATCTTATTGAATTTATTATTCAATTAGAGTAGATTTTAGATACACAAATATACGATACATGTGATACATTAATTTCAATGTATTTTAAATTCCGCCGATTGGTGTAAATACAATGAATGATGGTTGCAATGAAGACTATTAAGCTAAAGATGTTAGTTAGTCTTTGTATGGGCTATTATTATCTAATAAATTCATTGACGTTATTTCACCTTTTTTTTTGCATATGTACAATTGTCTAATTATAATTTTGGATAGTCATACTTAGCTTAATGCTTTATCCCTAGCAGGATAGCCAGGAAGAACGGGACCTCAAAGGCTTACCTTACCTTTACACATATGACCTAGGGGGTTTATCTTCGTCATCAGAACGTCAACCACTTACCACTCTTACCACTAACTTGTATTATATGTATATCTGTTTTTACTATTCTTTCATCACCTATTCTTTCATTGTGTACGCGTTTCACGTTCTCTTTTATTATAACTGTGATATTATTGCTGGTACCTACCTTCGTGCCACTAAACTGACTGATCTCCTACAAAAAGATCTCATCTCCACACCATTAATCTTTATTTTATTCCCATCCACGTGTCGTTGATGCATCAGTACCAGCACTACAACGGCCAAACATGCAGTTATGCTGACGTTTTGCTATCTCATTAATGCAAACGAAGCATTGATAATCATGTTACGGTTACCTTTACACATTATTTAGTATCTTTCGTCTCTACTTAACATACTTCACAGATTTACCATTTCATTTACTTGTTCACACTTACCACATTAATTTTCGAAAAAATTGTACATTGAAAACTACGAGTAATCAGTTACTTATATTTTAGTTTGCCTCTTAAAATTTGTGTATGTTAATAGCGACAAATTCAAATTGCAAATATTTAAATTGTTTTGTCGTTATCGAATATTGTTCTGTTGACGTTCTCGCGATGAATTAGATTTGAAATTAATTCACATGTCATAGATGTCACGTTCTACGCTACGCTTATTCCGCAGCGGTATAATAGTATGTAACAATGTGGTTTGAATATTGCGAGCAGTAAACTATAGAGGTTTTGTTTAATAGAGTTTCTATAAATGGTAATTTTATATGAGTCTGCAGTAATTAAATTGTTAAATGAACTATTAAAGACAATGATAACCTTATGTTAAAACGTTCAGTTCTATACTTTCCGAAAAAATTCGAATTGTCCAGATTAAGCCAAAATATTCTAATAAAACATTTGGTTCCAATTCCAAGTAAAATTTGGTTAATCCATAAATATTTATTTATTTATTTAAAACAAGTAAAAACAGCAAAGCCATTAAGTAAACCAAAGCAGTTTTTTGGATTTTCCTTTGTAAAGATACTGTCGTTTTGTTTATCAAAAAGGAAATCTATTTTTGTAATAAATATTTTATTTAGTAAGCTGTATTTTATATTCATAGATTCATACCTATTATATTAGTTGGATCAGTGCAGATACAGTAAGCAATATGATATATATTTTTAGGTTATTAATAAAATATATTGTGGGCTCTCGGTCCTCGTTCTCGTCGGTGTGACAGATTGTTTATTGAGGTACCAAATGCAAAAGCATAAGTCCTTTGAATGTCTTTTTATATATTTTATGAAAAAGTTATACTAAAACGCAATCTTTACAGTTTTCTCCCGAAATGTTATGCTCTACATCTCTCGGGACTCATTTTTCGTCTATGGTCATATGTCACCACATCCATATATATATCCCATCAGGCTTCACTTGTAAAAGGAGCATCAATCACATATACATACGCATCGATCGGCAAAACTTTGGGAAAAAGGTGTTTCCTCGTAGTAACAGCGCTTCAGTGAAATGACTTTGATAAATTATTCGCTTGCTGAACGATTTTACGTAGCTTTGTACTAATGTATGTGGTATATTTGCTGTCTTCTCAATAATTACACAGATGAATGTAATCTGTATTGTAATGATCATATTTTATAATATCTATAGTATTATTATTTACCTATTTATTATATTTATTATTTATTTGAAGTTAGATTTGCTTCAAAACCTAAGTAAGAAATATATTAAAAATTTAAATTTTCGCTTTGAAATAAGATAAAAGGTTGTAAAGAATAAAATGATAAATCAACAAGTCAGATTTTGTAGAAAAAACAACTATTAATGTTAAAGAAATAAAGTTTTATAACATATACAATGTCAGTATTACTCCTAATGTTCTTGTGTATTTCTCGTACGTATATTACAGCTGAAGCTCCTTAGATACTTATTTATTCCTTTTGAAGCTTTAACTTCTACATAGTTTGTATAACGGACTAAAAGTATGATAACAAGTTACTTTTGTTTATTTGGTAGTAAAAGTTGATGCTTTTGGAAGCCTCTTGCGATAGTTGTAGATAGTAGAGGATGCTCTCTTATGAAAACATATAATATTTTATCATATTTATAATTTTTTTTATTTGAACGGTCTGTTTAGTCCATACCTTAAGATTCACTGTCTAAAAGTTTCCTTTTAGACATTTTTTTTTTGAAATGGAGCTTGGAGTATTTTAACTTTAGGAGCTCTCATCATACCCTGCTATACACAAAAGGCACATGAAAATAACCTTAATAGTAATAGTATTGTATATTATACAATTCTCGTAGAATATATATTACTTTGCAGTATCATTAGCCGTGTACCGGTAAAATGACATCTGGAATTTACATTTGCATGTAATGAGGTTGTGATATAACGTATACATACATGTTTCCAAATCTTAGGTGATATGACAATTTCAAAGCAAGTTCTGCTTTGAACCGATCCGATTTCTCAAGTTTATTTTTTGATGTCTACTTGTATTTATAAATAAAAAAAATAAGGTATTTATTTAACTTACTGACAAAATAATAAAAATGATAAGATGTTAAATAAATTTTTGACAAGTAAAAGAATATTTTATCTGGAACATCCGCGTGGTCAAATGTAGTTAAGAGATGAGTATGACACAACACATTTTTCAATTCGAATCAGTAAGTTCTTGAGATAAGCGCGTTCAATCAAATGAACTCTTCAGCTAAATGATATTAATATAGTTACGGTTAGAATAAAAATAAATAAAAATTATATTTATATTCAATACAAGCAAGCAATTATATTTTTTATTTTTTAGTAGATATATTTATAATACTATATAAATAAAAAAATATAAAGAGCATACAAAACGTTGATAATATGCATTCACTAACTGTAAATAACATAAACTCTTTGTGTACGTCAATAATGTGAAATTAGATCGCTTAGCTAGTATTTACCTTAGATAGAATTTAATCATAATATTTCTATTAGCGCCTGCACAAAAATAATATTTATTATTTTTCATTTTTATAAGCTGCAAATAATAATTATTAATAATATTCTGTGCTGATAGTAGAGAATAGATTTCACTTCTATAACGAAATTTCCAACGGCTTAGGGGTGGAGACGTGACAATCTGCGCAGGTAATTATCCCTCTGAGAGCCTCTAACAACATCAATGTGGCCGCAAGCGTTTACTCCTGACTTCTATATACAATATTCTTATATATGTATAAAATATTCTTATATATGTAATGATACATATTAATACATAATCTATTTTTTAAAATAAACTATTTAACTTACTCACAATATATCTAGTAATATTGAAATAATGTAAAAACTTTAAATACATATATACAATTTAAAACTTACCAATATAATTGACAACCGGTTGTGTCGCCCGTATAAAATCGCGGGGGCACATGTACATACACTGCTTCTTTATTTTTGCTTAAATTTACGTAAAAATATCAAAATTGTAGTGATTTTTTTAGTGCTATATTATGTATAGATATAAAAACTTGGATTTGATGGAGATTTAGCTCAGTTTCGTTGAATATTCTTGTTAAACATTAAGTTTTGGCTGTAGTCGAATTCTATGGTCTAATGGAAATAACTAAAAGTGATATATGACACACACATTCCATGCAAGTATGGTGAGATTAACATAGTCTAACATGGTTAGGACTACCCATAAGTAAATCCCTTCCCTCATAAATTAAAACATTTGTTCATTCAGTAGTTCCTGAAATTGTAGCTCTAGACAAAATTCTAAGTTTTATAATATTAAATATACATATTCAATAAGATGTTCGCTTGCAATATATTTAATATGATACTACTGCTTTATGTTTCAAAATAATGGTTCGACATTTATATTCAATCTAAACCTAAGGTGCTAGAATTATTCATAATAATACTCTTAGATTTTTTTTAAATATCGTTCTTAGTTCGTTAACTTTTATTTTAAATATACATAATTGTTTTAAATAAAGCGTTTTTTAGTTACTATAAAAAATGATGTAAATAATTTAAGTTGTGACCATAAATAACATGAAATTTAAAAAAAAATTGTACTACATAAAGTTAGAATAATTAATTCATCCCAGTGGATTTGTACAAGTTTTAGAAGACCACAAGTTATAGGAACTGGGGGATGTCGTGAATTTAATTAAAGTTTATTTCGTTTTGTTATCTTCTTAATTTTAAAACTTTAGAATTCCTTTTGTATTTAGACAAGATATTTTTATTAGCATTTCCACTCAACAGATGTTTGCACGTTTCCGTTTATACTTGCACAGCGTGCTAAGCTGACGTATAGTTCTTTTTAATTTCTTATTATACGAGGTAGGCAGGGTGAACCTCTTTGTTAACTTACATTAAATTTTGTATTTCTTACTTGTAAATACGCTCTATCTACCGCATTCCTCGCTTATGAAGTGACGGTCGAACTTCATGTCGTTGATTTAGTTAATAGATCAGGGATCAATATATTTTAAATCCAAACGTTTCCAAGAGTGGAAATAGAAGTCATGACTATCGCGTACAAGTTATATAGATTGATTGATTAATAGAATAGCTTATTTAGATTCAGTTGCAAAAACGTGCGTTGAATTTCACCATAACATATACACCAATAAAAAAATCATGTATAGCAAATTATTGTTAAAACCAAAGAATAATTTTCCAACACACACCTATCCACCTTTAATTAAAATTTCGTGAACTAAAAATCTGACTATAACCTAGATACATAGCAACTTACCATGTGTAAAGACCGTTTGAATTTTTTAGTTTATTTTCTGTAAAAGCTTTTACAGGAACGCGAGTTCAATTTAAACTTCTCTTTTTGGTCCGTGTTTCTTAATAAAGGAAGTTGATTGTTCGATTTTCATATTTCAGTTGTACTGTGGAGAATTTTCAGGTAACATTTCGTTAACTGATTTCGGTATTGGCATAATAATAAACATAAAGTTGTCTCTTAAAGCTTTTTTAAGGCTGTATATTAATGTAATATTCTTTACGTAATATAAGTTGTACTTTTACTTAATATTATTTATAATGAGACATTCAAGGAGTTTTAGAACGGTGTCTGTGAAAATGTGCAACATTCAAACAGAGGGATCAAATAAAAATTAATTATATAGATTCATGTTCTATCATAATCTTTTAATTACCTTCAATAATATTTAATGTACTCTTTTTTCCTTTTTTACTGTGCATAGATATTCGAATAGATTTAGATTGTGAATAGCAATATTACAATAGGTAGCACCCGAATAAACTAACTGTTATTTCCATTCAGCCATACAAAAACCCTACTCAACGTATACTAAAGAAGTGATTACCATTGATGATAATGGAACATCGTACATATCATAATGCCTTAGTTTCAGAGTTCATGCAGCAGCTCCAGGCCACGAGTCGGTACGTACCTACCTAATGAATGAATTATTGTGCGAATATACGAAACACCTACGGCGAATGGGATATTATGCATATTGAACATTACACCAACCTACGATATTCCAGAATCAGAATATATTATGGAATATTAGAGGCATTGATCAAAATTACGCATTCACTGTTATTCTATTGTATTATACAGTGTTGACTAAAATTGCATCTATTTAAGTAATTGGGATTTAATAAGATGTAATTATGTTTTGTATATGGCAAAATTTGTAAAAATATTATATACTTACTGATAAGTTTGTTCAGCTTAAATGATTATGAATGACATTATGAAATCTGTTCAGTACGTTGTAGAAATTTTCACCAAGTATAGTTTTCGGAAATACGAAAATGAAAATTGGTAACATAAATACAACTATGAGGTAATTATCTTTCTCAAAGAGATTTCTATATATTTTTTTGCAAAAACATTGATATTTATGATTTGAATAAGATAACAGCATACTCGCGTTAACATCATTTGTAATTATATGCCAGTGACGTTTTAAAGTAACTTAAGACAAAAGGCGGCGTTGAGTTCCACAACTTAAAACGCCGAGGATAGCAAAGACTGACTTTTTTCATACTAGATTTGCTACATGCGGGTAAAAGCATGAAGTAATAAAAAACATAATTTAAGTTAAGAAATATTGATAAAATACTTAAGAGGGAATTTATATATATTTTTTGGTGATGTGTTAATATTTTTCCTGTTTCTATAATTATGCATTAGTTGTAAGCGAAATAAAACTTATTATAAATTATTGTACGAACAAACTAACAATATCATAAGTTCAAGAGATCGACAATGATAGTAAAAATATGAATGTTATTTAAAATCTTCCATTCGGTACAGAGAAAATTGAATTTCTGTTTATTATTACAAACTGTAATATCAAAGTTATGCAAGAACAATAAATCACCAAGGAGCACTCGACGTCAATGCCGCGGGCACATAGATGTCGTACTTCATACTGCAGATACAAGTTATATGCGATGCATTATAAAGTCAATGTGGGATATCTTAGAACTTGTGACAGACTCAATACTACCCGGGGATATAAGTCGGGAGCAATCAGGGCCTGAACTGCAAAACGTGTGGTAAATTTATACGAATTTAGTTTTAAATAGCATATGGTCAGTTTGTTAATTTTTTCACGTGATATACATGCAGGAATGGCAGGGAGAACCTATGTATCTTTGCTTAGAAACTTTAATGCAAATTAAGTAATCTAGTGTTAAGGCACTCCGTACTTTACTCGAAATGCCATATATTAAGAGAAGTAGACTTACACTGCATTGAAATTGCTTATTGAGCGGCACGTACGACTTACTAGAGCAGGGAAATAAAAATTATAAATTTCCTAGAATGAGGAACAAACCCGCAACCATTTCGTCACAGCGAGACAGTCACTACGCCACAATGGTCTGTTAAACAAAATTAATACATTTTTACATCAATTTAGAATATAAAAGTTGATAATGTTTTAAATCAATATTTGCTTAAATGTAGCACAGAAGCACAAAATAAAAAATTGGACATATTTTTTTAATTTTTAAGAAAAGATATCCGATTATAATTGTTTGTACTTTTTCAATATAATACAAAAAAAAATTCTTACCTTTTAATTTAATCTGCTTTGTTTTGTAGACAGCTTGAGAAGGCAGAACAGATTATAACATCCTATTTTTATAATCTTATTAAATTCATATTATCTAGAAATATAAAACTATACTTTGGAATAAATTAATTTTATACAACTGGAATATAAAAATGTCCGCCGCGGCCGGTGCGGTGCTGTGTGAATAGGGTCTAATTCTTCTAACCGCAATGGTTGTGAGTTATATCATTCACATATATCATTCACGAATTCGCTCGGAGAGCGGCGCGTGCAGTGTCTTAACTCTAAGTTCTCTGCTATATACAAATTAGTGACTTTTAGTTGCAATCGATATGGTAATGATCATATTAACATTAAAACAATAAAATAAATTATAAATATTATCATCAAATGAATGCCATAAAGTATTGTTTAATCAACAAATTACGTTTAAAAGCCACATATGCATTCTAATAAAGTTGAGAGGGTAAATGCTAACGCATTGTATCATGTGGCCTTTGTGACGATATAAGTTATAAAATATGTTACTATTGTTTAGCAAATAAAAGTAGTTAAAATCTGGAAACAGTGGATTTTAAAATATTAAATATTTCTTTGTTATATATTTTTAATAATAAAATAAATATAATATAGTGAACTCTGTAACATAATATTACTCTATACTGAATGTTTTAACAAAAAAATAGTAATCTACTATATACATTCATATATTAAATGTAATAAGGGTAAAACCGGGATAGATGCCCCACTTTTGGAAATGGTCACCTCATTTTACTAACTTCCATTGTTATAGCTAGCTCGATACTTTATGTTGAATTGTTATTATTATTTATTAACTTACCAAATACTTTGCAGATTTTGCAGAGATTAGCTTTTCGGGGATCATCTTTTTTTGAGTATAGATAGACTAGAGTATAGATATAGATAGACTGTATGGATAGTTGGCCCCATCATGAAAATACTGAAAAGGATAGATGTCCTTTGTAAACGATAAACCCAAACCAAATGACGAGTAATTTTATTCTTGAAATAGCAATTGTCTCCAAGAATCAACTCTTATTTAATAATGAAAAAAATTTAATGTTTTAAATTTTATCTTTAGAACATAATTTTAATATAACACAAATGACTAAAATTAAATTAGTAAAGCGTTTGTTTAACTAAAATATACCCAGTTGGAATGTGATATCATATCTTAATAGTTTTCGAAACATTATCTTTAGTGTTATTCATTCTCATTACATTTTCATTAATTTTAGTTATTCAAAAGTTAAATAGATATATGTAAATACTTAATGAACGAGTATATTAATGTAATAAAAATGTAACGAAATTTGTTACTAATGAAGTTATACAACGCCAAATTTGACTTGTTCGTGAATGTCGTCACGAGGACCACCATCACCACAGGTGATCATAAATGGATAGTTAAGATATAGGGTGTTTGCGGCTATATTCAAATTTTTTGTCGCGAGTTCGGAAAGTTAGGTTTTTAGAATATGAGGCATCTATCCCACTGGTCTATCTATCCTCTATTCAGTTTTACCTAATATATTAAAATAACCAAATGAAAGAATGCGATTATCTGTACATCAACGATGCAAGTAACATATAACGAACAAGAAGGTTTCGAGCAATCGATTCATACGTCATTATAAATAACGCAGAAATATTATCGTTGCCAAAAGTCGGTCTCTAACAATATAATAAGAAATAAAAGTCAAATTACCATTATAAAGTATTTGTATGTAATATTTGAGTAATTATTACACAAAAGTATTTTTGGCAGAAATTCAAGATAGCGAATAGGCTATAAATAAACAATTTTCCATCTCATAAAATGCGTAGAATAACAAGAAAACTGCAAATTTATGCAGATTTCATGGCAATGCCACGTGTCGCCGCCGTTTTTTAAATGTGTGATGGCCCGCGACAAACTTTGTCTGGATGTGTAGAGGAATTGAAGCAAGCGTATATTTTGATTCTACTGTCGTATTTATTAATATATAGCTCATAATATTAAGCATTCAACAGACAAGTATTTACGGATATATCGAAATGGCCCCGTTAAAATACATTCGACTATGCATGAAAATTTAAATTAAATATATCTAGCATAGTTTTTCTATACATTCTATAATATAAAACTATATTTAGATGAAATAGAAAACATTCTCTATTACTAAGCTTCTCATAAAATATATTTCACTCTTCACCACAAAATATATTTAATTACAATTTGAAAATACTGAAATAACCTTTAATGTTGGTATTTAAAAGGTTTATTCTAATTTGCATAAAGTAAATGGATAAGCTCTTTTCAAATATAGCTTATGACCTTAATTAACTCGTGCTTTCTATTCATTTATCCGTGTCTATTCTATTGTAATTTGTGCCAAAACATAAATTTTCCATTTCATTTTGGTTTCAGAACTAAAAAAATAGTAGTAAATTTATCGTTATTCGACCTTGTCTTTATGGAACTCATTAAATCTTTGATTCAGTCTCTCGTCATGTGATCTTAAATCTTCTTGCGGTCGCTTGCCAGCGTTTCCTTTGTTGGCGACATTATTGCATATTATTAAACCAAAACACTGTTTGACAAAGACGGCCTCATTATATTGATCTTAATATACGTGCGCCGAAGGAGCTTTGCGTGTTATGGTGACAGTTGACGCTTGTTTAATCATTCATCTAAAATCCTTCTCTAAGTGTCGGATCAATTAGACGCAAGCTTATTACGCATGCAGGAAGCAAATGCTCAACGTGTATTAATTCACCATTTTGATTTGCTAAAAATAAGTCATCAAGTACATCTGACATTTAGTAATCGGAAAATAGTTACAAAACATTTATAGTACGACCGTATTCATCTCTAATATTAGTATAGCATGATTTAAGAATTATTATTTATTATAAATTTAGTACTACAAGTAAAACAAGTAAATAATACTAATTAGTTTGATATCCATTAGAGAAACATGTTGTAAATTTAAACCTTTTTTTTATCCGTAAAAGAAGGAAAAAAAAAATTGGGATAGAACAATGATATCGATTGATATGTTTCTAAATTCTGTTCTACATAGTGCTCATGTAGTAACGAATGTATATATATATATATATATATATATATATATATATATATATATATATATATATATATATATATATATATATATATATATATATATATATATATATATATATATATATATATATATATATATATATATATATATATAGTTTCACGCTGTATTCCGCATATAGCAGTGCAGGTAGAGGGAACCGCAGGCTCAAGGAACCTAGTGTAGGTAGTGTAGTAAGACACTCCGTTCCCCGCTGCTATTTCTATATATATTTAAATATACAAGTTATATAACCATACATAAAATCTAAGAATGCATACAAAATTCAACAAAAAACGACTTGACACGTGTTTATTGTGTTGTTGAAAGAGATTTTTCGGGTAAAACGGTAAAGCTGGCTTCAAAATCATACGATAGTAAGGACTAATCGAAATGGTTCGTTCGGCTATCAAACTAGCCGTTGCCTATCCCAAGCCCGACTTTCAATTTACTCACGTCGTTTGACGAGGATACTTGGTTTATAACTCGTGGTTTGGTTTGTGATTTTGATAGAACGCCTTTTTTCTTCTTCTGAATTCTTTTAAAGTGAACAAAAATGAAAATTATAAAGTCATGTATTTATAGAATATAGCTCTTTACTTAAGATCGCGATTCGTCTTATAGTAATATAGTAAGAGCGAAGAAAATGAAAATGACTAATTTTGCCCAAATGAAAATCGAACCCATAGTCAGATGTGTTACGTTATTTTTATTCTAATTTTATTTTATAAAAAGACTGGGTGATGTCACCTTGACCAGTCTTCTGTACATAGAATTGTCATATACAAACATGAAATATTCAATCGATTACGAACGAATGAATGAATAATGAACGAATGAAGAGTTTTATAAAAATATTATATTAAATAATATATCTTCTAACATCTATGGTAAAATTATGCTGTGCAAGTTTGTTTTTATACAAATAAGGAAAAGTAAACAATTTTGTTATGGTGTGTAATTAAAAACGAAAGTTATTTTGTTTCACGTCATCATTTATATTTTTAGTCTCTAAATTCTGTAACATTCGCAGCCACCGTGTATATTTTATAAATGGATAAACCTTTCATTTTCCGGAGTATTTTACGAGGGTCCTATGAATCCTCTAAATGGTTTCGTTTGATGATCAAACATGCCAATTCTTGCCTCAAGCTCGAGTTTCAATTTACTATCGAACCATTGTATCCATTTTAATCTATATATCTTTTCATAAATTATGTAAGCAATAAAGCAATAAAGTATGGATTATTTTTAGAAATCTCAAAAAAATCAAATCAATAAAATTATATAATAAATAGTTAATTAAGTTGAATTCATCGCCATTACAAATATCTATAGTATATAAAACTGCAACTTTTCTAAAAGTGATAACAAGTTACAGGTTCAATTCATTAGATTCGTTGTTGTTGTTGTCTTTATATATGGCGTTTCGAGCGTGCCAGTGGAGCACAATTCACTTCGCCAATGTCACGTTGAATGGAGAACACACAAAAGAGAGTGTACGGTAAAAAAGAGTTAATATTACACTATAGAAGAATGCATGTTTTAAAGAGATCCAGTTTAAATCCTTCACCTATAACAAAATTAACAGATATCTACAATATGTACAGATAACATATAAGGTTAGTAATAAATAATCTTTTACATGAGTGTTAGCTTATACTTTAATATTATTATATTTAATATATTAACATAAAAATTTACACAAAGAACTAAACACAAACATCAACAAACACTCAACATTAAGAGGACGAGGGACTTTGAGAGGAAGGGCATCGTATAAGGGACGGATTAATTTAGGGCAAGAGAAAAGGATATGGGAAGGGGAACCGTCGTCCAAGCCACATTCACACAATGAGTGGTCCCTGACCCTGATCTTAGCCAGATGCACAAGTGTACATGCATGTCCAAGACGTAAGCGTACAAATTGTAGATATAACCCTCTGTTCATCAGATTCATCAGATTATGGGATTCCGCCAATGTCACGTTGTAAGGAGAACACACGAAGGAGATTAAACTGTAAAAAAGAGATAACATTGCACAATAGGAGTATTCATGTTAATAAGAGATCCAGTTGCGATACAGCCATCACGTAAAACAAAATAACTTTGATTATTTTGTAAACTTGCCTATGTACAATACACTGTTAAAAACGTCAGTTTGTGGCATGACTTACCTTCGTATACCCGACACTCTAAATCTCTAAGATATCTCTTCTAAGATATTTCTTATGAAGCTTCCTGAAGCGTTACTATTTGGCAAAACAATATTATTTTATAGTATTATTTTATATGTATGTCTATTTTTTGTTGTACAAAGTGTGTTGTATTTCTTATAGTATTTATTTATTTATTTTAATATTTGCTATCTCATGCTCATTGCTCTCCAGACATTTTTTTTGTGCCCTACCAATACCTATGCTGCTATCATTTTGGATCTAAGGTTACCTGTAACAAATTATAATAAACCCTTAACACTATATAAATAAAATACTAATAGTGATACGGTGGCCTGTGCATGCTGCTTTTGTAATTTTATATTTTCTTTTACTTTTTTTTAATTTTAATTTTCATCTTGCATTTACAATAAAGAATTATTATCTTATCTTATACTTATTTATGTATTCTAATAGTACTGGGAGTTATATAATTTATATTTATTATTATAATTTACTTTTGAAACTTTCTATTTTATTCATGTTTTATTCAAGACGAAATAAACCAATTGTAATTAAAAATATATATTATTTAAAAATGATGTTACTTTCAGTTTAAGCGCGAAATCTTACCGAGACGGATACTCTAAGAGTTTTATACCAGACTTTCTTAACTCAGTGATACAGATCACGTTCTTTTCGCATAAACTTTTCGTCTTAAGTTAGAATTTAATTATTTCTCCAAGTTTATCTAGAAAAGGTCACCACAAATCAGTCGCTAGCAGTCCACTTCAACATCTCCAATCGAGTGGCTCATTATTATTTCTCACAAACTCCATGCCTAAGCCACCGCCGCCTCATTTTCAACTAAATTAAACGGTTCTATTGACGTCTTCATTATTACTTCGACACGCCGCCTCTGTTAGACGATTTTCTCAAGTTTTACTTTCGAGTAGTCTACTATCGGTGCATCGAGTTTCTAAGTCTGTTTATTGTGAAATACGTACCTACGTATCTTGTTCAATTTGCAACACGAAGTAATGTGTGTACTGTATAAATAAATATATTTTTACAACTGACCTTATTATGTAATTAGAAAATACAGAAAGTTATATTTAAATAATATTAATATTTAAATCTCTGAATAAAATAACTTAAATGTTTTCTATTAGAACCAATCGTGGCTCAGTTGGGCAAAGTCTGGCTATTAACGCGATGGTGATCGCACGATCGTCACTCGTACGAATTAACTTTTATGTACCGTTAAGTTCCGACACTCGACATGCTGTATCTTATTACTACTGGATAGCGCAGTACAAAGTGCTTGAACACTAGTATCTCAACCCTATAAGAGAATAAAAAATAATTTAAATATAGAAGAAAAGTTTTAGTGATAGCAAATAAAACAAGGCAAGCAAAACGAAAAACATAAATAAATATATAACACAAAAAAAAGAAACAAATGCAAATAAAAAAATTATATAAATATTCATAAACGTATACTTTTTTTTATTAAAAGTAAAGCGATCGTTTTCATTTTGAGCTAATGAAGATGTAACGGGCTATGTCATCAGGGCGAGTATAATTTTGTCCTTAATTGAACTTGGCCATCGCCGGCGTAATTGCCTCCGCTTGGCTTCACTGCGTATACGATATAGTATCGATTTTGCCATTTCCTAATTATAAAATACGTAAAAGTTTTATCGTTATTAGGTAAGACCATAGTATGAAAATGGCCTTTCCATACTCTCGAAGGAATTTAATTAAATTATTATTATTATAATAATGTATTACATGGAATAATGAACATTTTAATAAAAATATAATTTATTATCTATATTATACATCAGATTATCTATTGTTTTGCTATTAATTTTAGGGTTCAGTACCTCTTAATTATAAAATTCGTAAAAGTTCGTTATTAACACACCAGTAGGACCACAGTATGAAAATGGCCTTTCCATACACTCGTATAAATTTAATTAAACGTATTATATAGAACTATACAGAACGTCTATTGTTTTGCTATTATTTTTAGAGTTCTGTATCTCAAAAGACAAAAATAGAACCATTATAGGATCACTTCATTGTCCGTTCGTCTGTCTGACTGTTAAAATTATTTTTCGCAAAATTGCGAGGAGGTATTATGCTGCAATTAGTATTGAATATCCAAGTCTATAATCCAATTGGCACACAGAAAAAATAAAAGTTCTAAGTCGATACAATCTAAAGATACGAGGTCTTATGCTTAATTTTTGCCACATTTATATGAAATTCGCCGCGTAATCAATACCTATGAAATAATTCCCGTTGATCTAGAAATTTGAAATTTGGCAAGGAGTCAGACCATAAAGTACAAATAAATCCAAAAATTGAAAATGTATACAAACTTACATCTGACTCATGAAACATCTATTCATGTCATAAAAACGTTGTGCATATTCCCGCAAATTAAAGTTTGTTAATTTTTATAAGTACTTTCGTTGACATACAATTATGGAATCGGTAAAGAGCCCTCAGTGCGTGAGTTCGACTAGCATTTGACCGATTTTTTAATCGATGAATGCTTTGGACATTCATTATTTTGTAATGAATAATAAAAAAATTACCAACTTTTGTTTTTCTTGTGAACTCCGTTCCGTTATCTGCCGGAGCGTAGAAACGAAATAGCTTAAAAATAATATTTTCTCCGACTAGGGATAGATCCCATAACCATCGCGCTTACAGTCAGACACTGTTCCACTACGCCACGTCGGCCTCCACGATTTTGTGTCTTTGCAAGACTGAGATTTCCACTCCCACAATAACGATTGAAATCCCACAATACGTTTTAATTAATAATTTAAATTATATTCATATTTTTTATCATCTTCAACAATGCCAATGTAATGTATAGGCTAATTATAATAAGTACACAACATGAAGAACAACAGTATTTGTAATATGTTTCTATAAATATACTTATGAATAATCCCTACTAATATATACATTTGTATCCTTTTTTAATTAATTTTATACTCTTACATGTTTGATCTATACTCTCGAACGGATTATTTGAAAATATGGATCACAATTTGTAAAAGCAATAAAAAATTTAAATGGTTTCCGTCGCACAGTTTCCATCAAATCTGTGATGCGTTCGGAAATGTTCTCCCTTGCAGATTTGCACTTCCTCAACCACACTTAGTACGTGACCGTGCTTAACACAGCTTGTATAAGCAGCCACTTAAGATATTTTACACTATCCATAGTGTAATAATGGGAGAAATATAAGTTTCTCTGGCCGTGTGAAACTTTATCATGACTAATATATTTCATCTTAAACTAAAATAATTAAACTACTAGTAAATGTGTATCACAATCGGTATTGTTGTTTTCTTCTTAAAGATTTTTTCTTCTTGCACAGGAACAAAAAGTCATTATGACAGCATCTACAGAAGCCTGCGTTCGAACTTTTGAAAAAAGAGCAATGTTATTATTACGTCACGCCTATCAGCTTCGGGAAACCGATCGCTTGAGCTTAGACACCTGGCCCGAGCAGGCCGAGGTGGAGCCAGCACCATTGACTCGCGCCTTGCAGCTGCCGCCACCGTGATTTATGGAAGATTTCAATGTTAATGGATATTCAGACGACCTATATATGCCAGTCCACGAGCCCCATATTAGCCGTTCGAGTCGTATTAGGATTTTTCAAATAAAAAGAAGGTAGACTGTGGGAACCTAGTATTAAAACGATTCGATCGAGTCATTATATTGAACAGCTTCAATATATTGGACATTATAATTCTTACTTACTTACTTTATCCTTTATTGCACACACATAAAATAGATACACGAAGAAACAAAAAAACATAAAAATATAAAAAGTATGCAAAGGCGGTCTTATTGCTTCAAGTAATATATGTACATATAACAGACAACCTGTGGCAAATGTAGAACTGGTTGTACAAAAAGAAGAGGCGAATAAGGCTTAGTGCAAGTTAAATATAAAAAGTATTATATAAAAAAAACATATGTAATAAAATATATGATACCAAATAAAATATATACACTTTCTTTCTTTTTATTTCAAAAAATATGTCCAAATCTTACCTTACCTAACAGTAATCAGTTATACGCCACTCCATCTATAATTTATTACTCATTATTGAATATTGTTTAGTGGTATACACCTAGCGCCACACTTAGTCCTACCAAATCTGGAAAATATAATACTATGAAAATGTCCATTACTATACTATTAAACCACAACCAAAAAAAAATACTTTACAATCATAATTATTAAAATACCAAATGTGAATCTTTGAAATATTTAAATTGAAAATACTTATAATCGCAATATCTAAAAGAAAACTTAAAAGCCGCGAAGGCGAAATTGCTACAGCGTAATCGATTCTGTCGCGCGCTCAGCAATGAATCACCGATGTTTTCAAAGATTTAGTTCTTTGTGAGTCTGCTCAAGCGTTCTCAACTAACAATTCGTTTCCGTTATTAGAACTTTTATATTAAAAAAGAGCATTTTTTACAATGGAGACCAAATTGCAGTGCACGTTGATGATTGAAGTACTCTATCTAAGATGTATTTGTAAGATTTTCTGTCTAGAAAATATTTTTACTGTTATATAGAGCACAGATTGATTTACTACATCAATACTACTACAGAATAATTCATGAGGAGAAACAAAATGCGAATATTTCTTTGATTTAATTTTACTTACACTTAAAAAGATGATGTTATTTTATTTTCAGTATTCTAGATTGTTTACTGTATGAAATAAAAACATAAACATATTTTAAAAGTAAGAAATATGTTGGTACTGATGTATACATGTATGCTGCACTCACTGTGACACACTGTCTTGTTGCCTACGACATAATGCTTGTTTCAATTTGGTTATGAAAATATAATTTTAGTACTGCTCTCATTTCAGTAAATTTAATTAAATAGCTTCACGCAGTATCCCGCAGCACATAGCAGGGTAGGCAGAAGGAACCTAGTGTCAAGACACTCCGTTCCCCGCTTTCAGCCTTTTGAGGCATTGCGTGTTGAGTGACGGAACTCAACGTGGCACTTTGCCTTGTTAGTAGAGCGAAGAAAATGAACGTTTTCATTCTCCCCCAGTGGGATTCGAACCCACAAGCCGTCGCGTTTACAGACAGACGCTGTGCCACTGCGCCACGATGGTATAAAATTGTTCAATATCGTATAATTCGTGATAATTGAACAAATATATTGTTTCATACTGAATATAATATAAAATTCGTAAAAAGCTTACAAAGAGCTATGATTGTGCTCTATCGAATCCGGCGATGTAAGAATCTGTTTGATGCAAACCAGCGCTCAACGAGGTTATCTCGTAAAATCAGTGAGTAAATACACTTTGTTCCTTGCGTTGTGTCCTTGCTGTCTTATATAATTTCAATCTGTAGACGTTGAGGCGCTTTATTTCATGGTGAAATTTAACATTTGGCTTAAATTATTGGTACTATACTTTATTTCTTAAAGCATTTTATTAAACTCCGTATTATTCCGCACATAGCGAAGTAGACTATCTCTCTCTCTCTGACTCTCTGCCTAGTATGAAGACTTGATTCTACATATTCCACTACTCAATACGCATTAAGAGATTTTATCCTACCAGAGCAGTGAAATGAAAAGAATTCATACACCCAAGTGAGAATCGAACCCGCATTCATTAAACTCGATCCGACTGCGCTACGACAGCCTCAAATAGCTTCTATAATACAATACAAGTTCACTTAAGTGACAAAATTATTATTTTCGTACATATATGTAAATTATTATGAGATTCATATCAAAGCAAAATTGAATTTTAACTTCATTTTTATGGTAACATAAAAATATTTACTTAATAGCTTATAAATATAAATCCAATTGAAATACGAACGAATATCGTATGAGTTTGTCGGATGCCGGAAGAAGTGGGACAATATATCCGTAGCGAGCTCGAAAGAATTTACCGGCGAGCCGTAAATGGTAGTTTAATTCTTTATTGTTTTGTTCAAAATGATTTATGTGGAGATCCATAATAACTTCTTTTTTCTTTTACTTAATGCATTTATTTATGTTTCTTTATATTATATGTGATAATAAATAAATGTTCTTGTGTACTTTATATTACATTAATTTAAGCAAATCGCGTAGTGCTACCTTTTATTTACATTTACATATTCCTTTTTATATTCATATTTTTTTAAGCATATCAAGGAATACTGTGTTACCTACTTTACGCCCAAATTCCAGATAATACGTGTTGAGTGAGTGAATCTTTGTAGAGGGGAGAAATCTAGATTATTAAGTTTCAAAAATGGTGAATAAACGCTTTATTTACTACAGCGCTACGATGACCTTAATATTAATAACCTGTTAATATAAATGAGTTATTTACTAAAAGGTTAGATTTCCATTAAACTTGGGCTTTAGCCAACACTAAATTTACATACACTATTTATGTAAAAAATGCACAAAAAACTGTCATAAGAACACAAAACAACCGACAAAATGGACTTATAAAATGAGAAATTACTGTGACAGAGAAAAGCAACTAAAAGGCACGAGCAACCAACGTCTGCGGTTTAGCACAGCTTAGTAAGTAAACTACAAGTTTTTATGAACGTATCTGTTTAAAATAAGAAAATTATCGATTGTTATTGTTGATTAATCAACTTTACATACATTATTTGGCGTTCTTATTGATATATACATATATTCCCATGTCCATCACCGTAGGTCCCCACCGTAGGTCCCCACCGTAGGTCAAACGGTTGACAGTCATCGGTCATTCCGTGAGGTATAACTATAACGCTACATAAATATGTAGATATACATAAAGTCTTATAAACATATTATTATCTTTTCAAAGTGACTTCAGAAAAATACATATAAAATAAATAAAAATAAAAACAACTATGTTGAATAAAACCGTCTCACTTATGAAAGAGGAAAATATATCGAAACAAGACGCGTAAAGGAATTAACCATCGAACTGTAAATGACAGTTCCATACTTTATTGTTTTGTTGGATATGATTTATGATACGAATATTTATATTTCAACACGTGTCTTACTGTTTACTAATCGACATATAGTAACATTGTTATTTTATATAATGTGATTTTTGTTACATATCGGTTAAGTACTACGCTTGCATTATTTATGAGTACATCATTGGTCCTATTAATTATATATTTAATAACTAGCTTTATAATATATTTTATTGATCACTTTTAAGAATCATATGTTAAGAAACATAAAAATCCGGGTTCTATGTTTCATGATTGTAGGTCAACGGAAAGTGCAATTTAAAAATTGACAAACTTAAATTAGCCGTCGTGTGCTCTTATTTTATATAAAATGAACTACAGCTGTAAGTTTTGCAAGGGATTTTTCTGTAACATGTTGGCTTAATGTCCTATTTCCCCAAGATGGGGTAGAGGGCGTCCAGAGATATTCTCCATTGCGATCTGTCTTGAGCTTCACGCTTTACCTCGGTCCACGTCTTCTAAGACATAGGACAATCCCCACTCTATGCATCATAAACACTTTTTGTAACATCATAAATTAAAAACTTTCTGATTTTTTTCAATATTAGTCCTATAAGTTCTCACTTGGAACCAAATTTAAAATGATGACGGCAATATTTCTGTGTTGTCAGTTCATCTATTCTAACATGTACATGTACATGTACATACATACATACATGCACATGTACATACATTTCAAAAACACGTTATAAATGTACGTATATAAATAACAAGGAACAAAGATTCAACGAACGCATGAATGAATATTTTAATAAATATTAGCATATTTTATTGAAATTTCACCCGTACAAAATAATAATACGATAATAATTACGTGACCTGGTGAAACCAAATATTGACACCGATTTTAAAAATATATCAGTCACGAGTAACAAGGATTAACCAGAATCCGGTGTAATCGGATGAGATGGCGAGACGAGATTTTGTGAGAATTTCAACACAAAATTACTTGCTTACTTATGTATGTAGTCAAATTGAAGTCTTTGACAAGTAATTTTATATTGGATTGGTTACAATTTAATTTTCATTGGCTCGAATCGGATTATGCCAAGAAATTTGTTACATGTTATAGAAATTTTGTGTAGAATGCTTTTTTGTGTATTTGCTACTTTTGATGTAATGTTAAATGTGATACTTTTTGTGAATATTATAAAACTTTCTGCGACTATCAATACGTTTAAATTTGTTTAGCAAGTAGAAACATATAAAAAAATGGAAAAATAGCAATAATCTTACAGAACAACTCTTAATAGATTAATATTATAATAGTTTATAATAGTATATTATAATAGTAATATTATAATAGTATATTATAATTGTTTATAAAAAATATATAAAAAAAAAAATTTATGTGCTTTAAGAACGAAATACTTTACGTTTGATAAAAAGCTTAAAAATGGAAATTAACACAAAATTAAACCTATAAATTACCACCCAGAAAGGGGAAGAAAATAAATTATTGCTAAGGACGATGCTAATGACTGATACTCATAATTATAATCTACTTAATAAGATTTTTTGGCTGCCTGTGCCTGTGCCTACAAACGTATTTATTGTTATTTTTGTTTAAAAGTTGTGAATTTTAAATCCCACTGAGGTAAATTCATATACTTAAAATACATGTGTGTGTTTTCTTAGATTTACTTAGACTAAAAGCAGCGTTCAATTTTGCTGCCAACGCGTAATATAAGCTTGCGCTAAATGTATAGAAAATGGAGATCAGGGTAATATGTTACTAAAGTTCTTTCTGCCAATCCTCATATATTATATACGAGGTGAATCTTTTTAAAATGGTTTAAATAAATGATCAAAACAGCCACTATTTCCTAATAGATAAATAAATTTCTATAACTTAATGGTAAAAGGAAGTAGAATTTTTTGCTTAACCAATAAAATTATATTTTGTATTGATTTTTGTCAGGCACATGGAACCGTAGGCTCGAGGGACCTAGTGTTCAGACACTCCGTTTTCTTTCCTTATTTCGAGGCAATGCTTGTTGAGTGGCGGATCTTAACGCCGCGTGTTCCCTTATTGTCAGAGCGAAGAAAATGAAAATGTTTCATTCCCTCCGAGTGGGAATCGACAGCATTGCGTTTACAGGCAGAGGCTGCGCCACGACGGTCCTCACTTCTGCCTACCCTGAAAAAAAAATTATAAATATGACAGTAATATACATAAATTGTATTATTTTACTACTTCAAGGGAAATAAATCAATACCAAGGGTTGCGACTTGCGACTTGCTACTTGTTACTGGCTGAATTTAAAAGTAATTACGATAAATGGATTGTTTATATATAATGAGTTTGTACACTACATATTGACGTTTTTATTAAATATAGACATTTTATATTACGAATCGAGACCAAACGTCCATGACGCAATCGTTAGACGTTGAAGATTTCAATTTCAGTTTGGCGATTCGACGTAGATATAAACTTGTAATGGGTTTGTTTTTTTTTTATAATATACCCATACATTTTCAATTCTAAGATTTATTACTTTGTCTGTACTGTAAAATCTAACTTCTTGTCAAATTTAATAATTCTAAGTCAACGGGATATAGCCTGCAAGTATTGATCACGCGGTCAATTTCATACATACATACATACATTTCATACAAAATACAGTAAAAACGAAGCATTTTCAGTTCTTCAAACCACCATAGACTTGAAAATTTGATATTTAATTCAGATCGATACTTCCACGCGATCTTAAGAGGTCTTGACAGACGGACCGATAGACAGCCAAACAAACTCACAACTACACAGATAACAAAGTGATCCTATGAGGACTTCGCTTTTTTTCTATTTGAAAAATAAACACATAGCTTATATAGAGTGAAAGAGCTTACCAAAACTATATTGTTTACTTCTGTTGGAAATCCCTACTATATGAAATCCGTTTATGGAAGAAAAAGTTTTGTTTTGTTTTGTCTTCTTTAGAGTATGACGTAGCGTGTATATCGCATTTCCAAAAATTTTATTAAATTTTTGAATATATATTAATTCATAAAAGCTTAATTATTTATATAAGTTTAATCTGTTATTTAATTTTTTTTAAGCTTCACCTTGTATACCGCACCATAGCAGGGTAGCCAGAGGAAATCGTAGACTCATGGAACCTAGTGTTAAGATATTTCGGTCCCCGCTCTCCGCCTTTTTTATTTATAAATATTAAATAAAGTAAAATTAAGCTGACAGTCATGTCAAATATTACTTCTACTAACCTAATATGTCTTGCTGGATCCCAAAATTCAAAATTATTTTACACTTTAAATGCCCTCCCGAATCGTCAGTGTTTACAGGTGAGGCTGTTGCTTTGCTAGAAGCAATCCTGTTTACACTCTCCCACGACTTTAAACAGACGGTTATTTTTACGGACTCGTTAAGCTGCTTAATGGCGTTAAAGGGAAACCCGTTCCATAGTAGGTTGAGATCTTCAATTGTTTTAAGGATTCGTGAAGAATTGTATTCATGTCACCTAAGGGGCTTGGACGTTGCTTTGGTATGGATTCCAGGTCACTCTGGAATTAGTGGGAATGAATCTGCAGACTCTTGCGCCAAATTAGCCATCCAGTGTGGTACTTCTGATCACTTTTTCAATTCGGCCCAGGATCTGCTGACCCTGGCAGATATTCATCTATATAAGACCTGGAGTAATTTCTGGGACAAGTCAAAATCAACCAAAGGTAAGTACTATGCCTTAATTCAACCTAATATCCCAAAGCGACCGTGGTTTTTTTCTCAAAAACATATTGAACGGAGGATTATATCAACAATCTGCCGCTTACGCCTTGGACATGCATGTACGCCTGTGCATTTGGCTAAGATCAGGGTCAGGGACCATTCACTGTTTGAATGTGGCCTGGACGATGGTTCCCCTTCTCACATCCTTTTCTCTTGTTCTAAATTAACTCGTTCCTTGTATGATGTTCTTCCCAATAAAGTTCCTCGTCCCCTTAATGTTCAGTGTTTGTTAATGTTTGTCTTTAGTCCCTTATGTAAATTTCTATGTAAATACATTAAGTATAATAATATTCGATTATAAACTAACACCCGTGTAAAATACTATTTAGTACTAACCTACTTTATTGTGTGTATATATTGTAATTAGAATGTGTTTAATTTGTTGTAGGTGAAGGAAGAATTTTTATTAGATCTCTTTTTTACATGCATTATATTATTGTGTAAAGTTAGTTATCGTTTCACCGTACATTCTCCTTCGTGTATTCTCCATACAACGTGACATTGGCGAAGTGAATTGTGCTCAACTGGCACGCTCGAAACGCCATTACCGTAGAACAGAACAGAACCTAATATGTGGTGGTAACCTAACTGTAAACCAAAAGATAATGAATAAAACGTATATTAAACCATTGCATAAAGAAAGTAATTGCATTGTTTGGGAAAGTGGAAAGAGCAAGTTTAATTTTAAAGTATAAATATATTAATTTGTAAGCCGCTGTATTACATCTCATTACGTCTGTTAATTAGTAAGCATAGCCGAAGACCACTCAAGCCGTTCCGGCCGCTTTTAGCGTTTACTCTATGTTACTTCAATCTTTTAACTTAAGATGACTTTCATGTTAAAAGTGTTCAGAATATAAATTAATTAGAGAGTTTCTGAGCTTTATAATTCAAAAGGAATACGCTTTGAATATTATATTTAATATGTAAAATCTTTAATGTTCGAATGTTTTTAGATACTTTCCTACGCCTTAGGCTGAAAAGTTATCATATAATTTTTACTTATAATATAAATTTAAAGTATTTGTTTTGTTGATCTCGCTAAACTTATCGTTTAGCCAATGGTTGGAGTTTCAAGTTTTCTTTTTGTGTAGAATAGTACATTTAGAGGACCGTCGTGGCGCAGAGACGGCCTCTGCCTGTGAACACGACGGTTTGTGGGTTCGGTTCCCATTCGGAGAGAATAAATAATTTTCATTTTCTTCGCTCTGATAACTAGGCAAATGCGCGGCGTTGAGTTCCGCCACTTAATACACAATGCCTCGAAAGGTGGAAAGCGGATTGTCTTAACACTAGGTGGGAACATACGGTTCCCTCTGCCTACCCTGCCATGTGTGGGATAGAGCGTGAAGCTAATTAAATAGTGCATTTATAAAGGAAAGCTATAACCTAAATTACATCGTGTTTATCACACCGATGTAACTCAGCCTATCAACGGCTATAGATACACTGAGATACATCTATTCACTCTATGTGAAGCAACCTAGGATACTTAGAAAATTTCATGTGTCATACACAACTGCTAAGTTATTTCCATTAGACCGCGAGTTCGAAGCCGAAAAAATTGTACTTCATATCTAGGACCAGTATGGTTTTCTTTAGCTATAGCTGTTACCAAAATCAAAATATTTTTATTAAATAAATAGTCGTAATTAATAATTTAATATTATATTTTCCGTCTGGTAACAAATCACTTTTCCAATATCACGTTGTATGGAGAACACAATATGTAGATTAGTTTCATAATAACTGATTGCATATGGTAAGAGCTCTACAATAACAAATCAGCAATTTATATACATACAAAATACACTTATATACAATATGAAATCAATAAATATCGGCCATTGATGAAAAGTAATGACATATATGAATGTATTATATAATCAAATGTCAATAGTAGTCGATATAATATAGATTTGATTGCTTTTGGATTTTCTTAATCTATATTTTCAAAATTCGATAAATTACTTAATTTAGTACAGTTAAGTTGACATAGTGTTAGTGTGTTATATTATACTGTGAGGACAATTATACAAAATGCAAAATCTTATATGAATTCAAAAATTGCTGTAAAATTATTTATTTATGAAATAAATTGCAATCGATATAATATTTTAATAATTAGACAGCATGCACGTTGGAATATTTCCAATTTCGCTGAACTACCATAAATAGGTCAAAGACAGTAAATAATGTAATGGTCTATGAGTTCATATAAGTCTCTACATCCTACAGCCGGATTTGCGCTGCATGATTTTTTCGAAGAAATATTCTGTATTGTTATATAATATTACATCTATATAGATGTAATGTAACAACAATAAAGGTAATCATGGCGCAGTGGGACTGTTGGCAGTAAACGAAATGGTTGCGGATTCGTTCACTAGTCAACTTGGGCGGAAACCGAATAAAGTAGAGTGTTCACTATAAATTGTCTCTGCCTCCTCCGCTATATCCGGGATAGATCCTATAATCTTTATATGCATGACCATGTAACTAATACTTAGGAGTAGGATTTCCTAACATTTTTTTTACTGAGGACCCGGATTCTTGATATTATAGCCATGCGCCACTCATGCATACAGATATGAGTATATTGTAACTATATAAGCTGCAAAATGCACGTATTCCTAAAGTAAAAAGAGCTTATTATCTAAAATTTTAAGATCTGTGATTTTATTCACCTTACCAAAGACGCCTTAATAACAAAATTAAAACGCTCGCATCTCTTAGTAGAGGGCTCTTGAAGGGAGGCTCTGGTCGCTGATAAGCATTTCTACAATGCTATAGAATTTCACACTGCTTGACCTTAAATATGCCTGTTCAGGTTTCGCTTAATATAAAATGAAACAATTTTTAATCTAACGTATTATAATATAGTATCATAAATATTTAAACCTTTTTATATAAACAAGATAGTCAAGCCCGCCCCAGTTTTATATGTAGAAAGGACGTAATTATTATTCATACAGCACTACTTTCTCAACATCTCATTAATTTTAAAGGTAAACCAGAAAACCCAATTTAATAATTGTTCAACTTGAATGAGGAAATGTAAAATTGTAGATGCAATAATTAAAAAATAATAATTGTGCATTGATTTTTAATGATTTTCACCCCGAGTTATCAATTTAGGTGCTTTCAAAAGTCAGAGAGGATAGACACCTTCACCCTGACTGCCGGCAACGCATTCTAAGCTCCATTCATGCTGGAAATGTCGGTGCGTTATAACCACTTACCATCTGATGGACCTTCGTCTCCTTTGCCCTTTTATTAAATAAACAATTGTTCTAAATACAAATAAATAAATAAATATTTTTACTGTTTTCTTGGAAAATTATGTTATTTTTTATTTCTTTTAAAATTGTGGGTTTTAAAATAAAAAACGCTTCTGTCCAAATATACCTTTTTTTAAACTAAGCATACCAAATAATATATAATTGCTGTCAATTGTATTAATTTTGATTTATGTCGTTTAAAAACCGATTTACAATGAAAGGGTCAGCATTTGATTCTGGTAGAAACGACAGTTTGGTAGAAACATAGAATAAATTTGCAATTTACTCTTTCTAGATATTTTGTGACTGAAGCGCCTTTATACCCTTCAATTACAACAATGCAGAGTTTTGTTACTATTAATACTACTGATCATAAGAAACTAATGTCATTACATTTTTTTATTAATTGTCACACAAAACTAGAGCTACAACTAAGCGAGTTGTTCATAAATATTCTTTATACTATTTTACTATAATATATACTTACTTAATTACACATACATAAAATATTTTATTTAAAATATTCATCAAATTATGACTTGGTCTACATTTCAACAACGGAACAGTTAATTGTACGAAAATGTAGAGGTACGATGCAAATATCCTTTGGCGATAGCAGAACGTGACGTAAAGTTTGTGAGCACGCATTGAATACAAAGCTTGGAAATACCGTAGGGGGGCTAAAGAAGACTGACTATACTACATCAGGAAGGCTGCAGGGGCGATGGCCCTTATCGCACACGTGTTTTGAATATTATTATTTTATTTGACAAATATATGAGAAAAATATTAACAACTAACTCACACACAGGCAGCTCTTGCTAATATAATTTATTTTGATATAAATCTATAAGTTCAGACCAAAGAAATTTGAATTTGTTTATATTACTTATGAAAAAAATGCATCCTAATCAAAAATTAACATATAATAGTAATATATAATATAAGTATTATATTAATAATAAATAAATTTTAATAAATATATAAGAAATTCTACGTAGCTTGATGAGAACGTGTGGCTCAGCGGTCAGAGAAGGTCCCTATGTTGAAATTTTAATGTTTTCTTAAATAGATATATGTTACTAGTGACATAAAAAATTACAAAAGTACCACATAAATATAATAATAGGCTTTACGCGATGGTTGCAGGTTCGATCCTCACTAGGAAGAATTAGTTAATTTCGATTCTCAGCTCTACTATATGAGAAATAAAGCATGAACCTGAGAAAATCATCACATGTATTATATTCATTATAATTAATAAATATTTCGTTTATAATTATAGTTGAGAATGGGACAAGAAAAGAAAACCTGAAAAGAGATTTTCGGTTATTTTATTGTGAAATAGGAAAAAAATTAAAAATACAGTATGAGCATAAGGAACAGAATAAACTTTTTTTACCAGTGCGAAATACATTGGTCTATGGTATTTTATATGAAGCACCAAGCTAAGGGAATATGAGAGTGTATTACAGTATTCCTTAGGGCGGCAGCGTGAAACGCGACACCGGGTTTGATATAGCTGTTACAGATCAAAATTGCCCAGTAGAGTAAGATTTAACAAGAGCGCCCTACATTTGTAGTGCTACGCAAATATCAGTAAAGTACCTTGTTTAATTTAGTAAACTTAAGAGATGTTAGTCCTCGTTTTACTTAATTAACACATTCAGTCAGCTATAATTATACGTATTTAGATCGCTACAAAGTGACGAAATTTCTTTAAACCTCAAGTTAGTTTTGAGTGTCCCTATTACTCCAAAAAAATATTGAATTTAAATTGATATAGCTGATAAATAATTTATTTCGTTTTGGTTATTTGTAGTAGCAAAGGCTTGTAAATGCAAAATTCGAGTACAACTACAAAATACGCACAATATATTTTTTATAAGACGACAGCAAAGCGGATCTAATAAAAAAACACGAAATATCCTTTAGTTGAAACGGTACGTGAATTTTAGAGCTCACCTGTTTATTTATTCAATGGTAAAGTACCTACGTTTTTTTCTTAAAATATTGAAATTGTTCCAGCGATAGTTATTTAGTATTCTTATGCTGGTATAAAGCTATATATTTATTTGTTTTTAATTTAGAACTGCATAAAGATGGAGGGAGGGTAATAAGTTTTAATTACTACAATATTTGTAGTGGAAATAATAAATAAATAACGAAAAGCAAAGTATCTTCATAACCTATTGAAGTCAATTTCAGTCAAAAAGCTAAATTATATATAATATTACTATATGTCATATACAAAATAAAGTTTCCCTAAATTGTATGTATGTGCGAGATACTTTCTTCAGTAAATATATGAGAAAACACCTAACTAATAAATATCAAAATAAGCCCAGCTCTGAGAACAATAGATTTTATGGCCAGTCATGGCCAATTTGTTCGCTAAAACGCTATCAATAGCCAGTGTCCATCGGAGGAAACTTACCAAGCTGAGGAACTAAAAGTTTTCCCTGTCAGACCCGTTTCAAATAATAGAGGGATTCTCTTTAGACCTCATCTTATCTTTTCGAATTGTCGGCGAATTAAAGCTTTGAGTGATTTTTCTCTATTGATAAATGGACGTTTTGATATATGATAGTCAATGTCAGTGTTATTTTAGTATACATATATACATGTACTAATATGTTTTATATTATTATATTATTATATTATAGCACATTTATATCTATATATTTTTTTATTGTACAAAAAGCAAGAAATATGATTAGATTATTACTAATTATTATCTATTATTTGACTTATTTAATTTTATTATTAATAGATTTTTTTTGTTATGACAATATAATACACAATGATAATTAAATTAATACATAATGGACAAAATGAAAATCTTTAGATAATTAAATAACTATAGATAGAGTGTACTACAAAGTCTTAAATTCTATTATGGTATAGAGTAACTATTACTGCAACATTTGAAACTTTAAAGTTGCTGTAGCGCCATTGGTATATGCCTGACTATATGTGACAGTTTTAGGTACAAATCTCAAACGTAGGAACATCTGGGTTTTTTTCAGTCTTGTTCTTCTAGAAGAAGATTCTAGAAGAAGAAATAATATATAATTAAGTGACGTATCTATGTCCTCCTAAAAGACAGGATACTTTTAATATTATATATTAAAATATTTTTTTTCAAAATATGTTCTATATGATTATAATTTTGAGATTCATTGTAATACTTAAATTGTTTAAGACGTCAAGCCTAACGATTAGCGATTTATCATATCGATTTTTTGTCTTGATAATAAGAAACTTTAAAAAAGTATGAAAAGGAACGATGCAGCTGTGATTCAATAATTGAACGTCACTAAAGTTACAAACAAGATTACATTGTAATCAATCAGGGAGAATGTTGTAGGCAATTAATCAAGTATGCCACGATTTGTAGAGAGTACTAACGTGTCGCTCCTAGAGTATGAATATTTTATTTCAGTCTAAAATTAAGTGTGAGTTGTTTTAATGAGCAAAGTGTAATTATAATATATTGTATAATATAACGAATGAATATACGAATTTAAAATTTATAATTAAAATATTAACTGTAGCAATTCATTTATTTTGTATAGTTAAGCAAAATTATACACGGCGTCAAAGCTATATAATATTAATATAAAACTTTTTAAATTTATTATTTTGTGTCACGCTGTATCCACATAGCAAGGTAGGCAGAAGGAACCTAGTGTTATGATTGCAAGCAATACACCACGTTCCCAGCTTTCCAACTTTCGAGGCATTGCGTGTGGAGTGGCTCACTCAACGGGCCTCATAAAATGATGTTTATAAAATATTATATATATGATATATTTATAAAATGAAAATATACATAAAAAAATCTGTAATTGAAAAGCAATCTAAAAACATTTTATTAATTTTTCTTATCTTTAAATATACTTTATATGTAACATATACATAAAATGAAAATGTATATATGGTATGGTAAATATACGGTTTTCTATTTTTTTTTGTTAGCTTTAATGATTTTGCTGGGTAACGTAGCTTGAATCTAGACCACTGGTGACCGCATGAAAGTTTACGAGCGTTTATAAACATTTGGCTTGGCTACCTGAATATCAATCAGTTAGGCTTTATTGGCAGGTGCTTCAAGCGTCTCTACTGAACCAACTCAGCCATCTACTGTACCGTTATCGTCGATAAATAATAAATAATGAAGCTAGCTGGTGTTGAATTTTAAAAAAAATTACGTATAATAAAATAAATTCAACTAAAAATCAAATTTAAATTGTTTTATGAAAAGAAGAAAATATTTATTTATTTTCTTTGTTATTTTAAGTCCTTCATAATAAGCCAAGGTTGTAAAAAGCATAAAACTATTTGAAGATGACCGGACGTGTTCCAGTTTGAGTTAGAAATATATTAGTACAAAAATTATGTTATTTGGTTGTTATGACCGGTTGGTGGTTGGTGGGTCATGGACCCACTAGCAATACATAAATATTGTTAGTTGGTCTCATATAAGACCTAAGGTTCCGGATGTACCATACAGTATTTAAGCATATGTTTACTAATATAAGTAATAAAAATATATAGTAGCGGCAGCGGTAGTACATAAAAGTTCTGCTCACAGCTTCGCCTGTGTGGATTGCACTTATGCCTTTTTTTCGGTAAGCTTCTATGGTATGTCACTATGACGTAAGCTAAGTTTAAATTCAATTTAAGTTGAACTTATTTAAATGTGACTTTATAGCATGCTAACCTATAGCCTGTAAGTTTGAGGCATGCGAGAATGTGGAATTCAAGACATGAAGACAATGAACAATGAGTGCGAAAATTAAATGTAATAATCTGACATGTTTAGACAAGGCTAATTAAGAGAAAGATTGCGTATCTGTGTCTTAAATATATGTAGTTAATATAATCGATAATTACTATCAAACAAGAAAAATACTTTTTCAACTCCAGAACCACAGGGGTCAGGTAGGATTAGATCTCATTTGGTCGAGCCATTAATTCCAGGAGCCATTGTCGTACAGATACATAAAGAGGTACAGGGCAACCATCATGTTGATACCACATGTGGCGTTTTGTCTCTAAGGGAACAACTGCCAGAAGCCAAGATAGTTATGATGTAGAATAATTTTATATATTTTAGTCAATGTCGTTACGACTAACAAATCTCTTCTACCAAGTTGAGTGAAAATCCACATTTTACCCAGGAGGTCTCCGCTCACTAGGATTTCTATTTCTTTGCTTTTTTGATTTTTCATTGTTATTTTTTCATTAAAGAGCTAAATAATGTATTTATCATATCGTGCACCAAATACCTTACCTTTTCTTTTGCTATCGCATTTCACCGTGATTCGTGTACCTCATTAGAAAGCTAAGATATGTTTTTAATTATTTACTTACGAAATTTGCGACTATTTTTTCAGAAAATTTTTACATTTTTCACAGACAGCAGGTTATTATTTTTATATTCCCAACATTGTCAACATTCCCAATACTTATGATTTATATGTATATTTTGAATGCATGTATGTATTTGTGTACATTTGTATTATCTATTTTTTTTATATTTGTTGTATGTTTATATATATGTGATGTTTAATGCACCACCCATGTATGTATATATATATATATATATATATATATATATATATATATATATATATATATATATATATATATATATATATATATATATATATATATATATATATATATATATATATCTTCTTCTTCTTGGCATTAGTCCCGGCTTTTGCCAGGGTCTACCTTCCGACTGAGCCTACTCCACTTTGCACGGTCTTTAACATCCTCAGTGGATAATTTATTGGCTCTCATGTTTTGTGTCACGACATCCAGCCATCGCTTCCTTGGGCGTCCGGGTGGTCTAACTCCAGGGACAGACATGTCAAGGCACTTCCTTCCGACATAGTTCTCAGATCGGCGCATAACATGGCCATACCATCTCAGGCGACGCTCTTGGAGCTTATCCACTACCTCACGGTAGTATCCAGCACTACATTGAATAAGAACGGACTAAGAGCTGAGCCCTGGTGAACCCCTACTGTAATCGGGAAGGGCTTGGTGTCGTCAACAGCGGTCCTAACCACTGAAGCGGAGTCGTTGTACATATCTCTCATAACCTCCATATAGGCTTCAGGGATCCCCTTGGATCGCAATGCCCACCAGATACACTGACGTGGCACACAGTCAAACGCCTTCTGCAGGTCCAAAAAGGCCACATGCAGAGCTCTTCTTTTTTCCCTGTAAGCCTCCATCAAAGTTCTGAGGGCAAAAATGGCATCCATAGTACCTGATCCTGGTTGAAACCCATACTGAGACTCAGAGACAGTACATTCTTGGCGGAGCCTGAGGCCGATCATGCACTCGAAGAGCTTCATGGTGTGGCTCATAATCTTAATGCCCCTATAACTACCGCAATCTTGAACACTGCCCCTTCCTTTGTAAATAGGAATAATAAAGCTTTGGCGCCACTGATGTGGCATCTTTCCAGCATTCAAGATACGCTTAAACAGGTCAGTAAGTATAAGCACACCAAGAGAGCCCAACGATTTCCACGCCTCGATTGGGATGTCGTCAGGTCCTACCGCTTTTCCGTTCTTCATGCGTCGAAGACAATTACGAGTTTCGTCACGGGTTACTGGAGCAACAAGTCCGAGGTTAGGAGATAATTCAGGAGGAAGACTACAAGACTGCTGAGTGTTCAGCAGCTCCTTAAAGTAGCTTCTCCATCTCTCCTTCACAGAGGCATGACTACAAAGCAACGTGCCTCGAGAATCTCTGACGCAAAGACATTTTGTAATATCCTGCGTCGCTTTATCTCGAGCACGAGCCAGTTTGTATATGAGCTTCTGCCCCTCCACAGTTTCAAGTTTATCGTACAATGGCGACAAACTTTCTCTGCGGGCTCTAGCTACAGCTCTGTCTTCAGCTCTGTCTTCAGGAGAGTTGGAATGCTGCCACTCTTTAAACGCAGCCTTCTTTTCCTGAATCACCTCCTGCACCTGGTCATTCCACCACCATGTCTCCCTGTCGATGACACGCCCACACGCCATATGTATATACATATATATATATATATATATATATATATATATATATATATATATATATATATATATATATATATATATATATATATATATATATATATATATATATATATATATATATATATATTACTTGCTAATTGGGTGAAACTAAGGGCTCATTTTATCAATATCTTTACTATAAGTATATCACTAATAAGTATACTATAATTATATTGTACGTAAGAAGGAATAAAAGGAGCGGAGCAAAAAGAGCAGATTTTGGTTTATTTCACTATGGTATCTGTGAAGGAAACTATAGGGACAGCAATCAATTTGTTGCGGACTTTATATGTCTGCCTCACTTTAATTTAAGTTCCAATTGTCGACCAACCACCTTGCTTCTTTAATATCATTTAAACTTTTGCTGTAGCTTATACTTATTAGTACAAATATAAAAATTCTATTATAAATATATAAGGTATACGTAAAGTCTATATACTTCAAATTATTGAAATGTTTTAAAATCATAAGTAATATTTAAAAACCTAGGTTTTCAATATAACGAGAATAGTATTTTTAATAATTATAAGTAAAAATTAATATCTAAATACATAAACTAACTAAGAACTAAACTAGTTCACTTTAGTTAGTTAGTTAGTTTAGTTAGTTAACCAATTTAAACCAACTTATTGCCGATTTACTTGAAATTCGATTCGAACCGATTTCAAGACAAAACCAAGAACAATATCATTCTTAATAGTTATCCTTGCCAGTATAACGAAAGCATGATTTTTCTTTTTGATTATACATTTTGTAGTATTATTAAATACAAATATATTATCTTGCTTGTAATTATTTTATATGAAAGTAGCGTATTAAATGCAAGCCGCTTTCCAATATTAGCATTACGTGTCGCAACATGAATGACGTCATATTAAAAAAAACAGTTGTGTTTTAATAAAAATAAATAATTTTTATCTCAAATAGGTGACCCAATAAGCACTTAGGAAAATGTCCTCGCAGATAGCAGCTGCGCCCAAGAATGAATAAAATAGAATATAGTAAAAAATAAAAAGCTGTTTCAGTGTGAGAAAATTATATAAATCGTTAGTTGAGAGGATCGTGGCGCAGAGGGATGAATACCTGCAAACGCGATAGTTGAGGCTTTAATCACCACTCAATAATAATTATTATATAAAAATATTTTTTATTTCCATGCTCCAGAAATAAATAATAAAAAGCGATATTGTGTTTGGTAAATCTCGGTTCTAGCAAGATAAAGCGATAAAGCGCGGTTGAGCTCCGTGAACATGTCCTCCGATTACGGGAAAATGCAACATGCGAAACGGCAAAAGAGTGAAGCTGAAAACAAAGGGAAAAAATCTGGGTGTACAAGGGCCTTATTATAAGGAGCTCCCGGAATTACGTGATAATGGCAGTTAGTTGTTTTTCGTATATTATTTATTAACTTAATTTCTTTTTATTGAAAACTTCCTTAAATAGATTCGAGTGACAGATGATACTTTTAAGTCTACATTTTGTGCAGACGTACTTAAGACTTTTTCACTTTTGGAGTTTGTTATTATTATTTATTCATATTCCTGTGATAAATCACAGTATTTTTTCTATTTAATCCTTAACACTTATATCGAATTCCAATAAGTCACAAAATTATTTAGCTTTATCCTAAAATACACACGAGACACTGCTTAATTCAAAGATTTTCTAACAAAAGGTTTTTATTATTAAGGTTTCCACACAATAGGAAGGTTCACAAAATAAAGATATCCAAATTGTTTTAAATGTATTTACGAGATTTGTAGGGTTATTCGATTTAGTCTTGAGATAAACATGTTTATATCGATTTTGAGTGGTCGGACCGTGTTGTCGTTTCTTGTTCTAAATAATCCCACTTTCGGACCGGAATTTGCGTGTTTACTCAGAAAAATGACCCGTTTACGTGCAACTTATCGTGAAACTAGCTTTTCTTATCTCCGTATTTGTGTAATAGTATGTATTCGCTTGTTTTATTTTATATGTTTATATAACAAAAACAAAATAAGTTTATACAATTGAATTAAATTATTCAATATAGAACATGTAGTATATGTATATATTTACATATATATATATCGTAAAATGATTGCATGTAGAGTGAAATTATTGACCGATCTAATAATACATATGCGATGACCAAGTTACTTAGATCAGTATAATTTTTTCAAATTAACATTGAAATTTGTAGGTAAAAACTGTTTTCACTGTACGTACAACACAACGACATATGTTTTTATTTGTTCCACGCTATATCCCGCATACAACACAGTAGACAGAAAGAAACCGGTATCTAGTCCACTCTTTTCTCTACTGTTCGTCTGAATTCGAGACATAACGTGCTTAGTGGAGAAGCTCAACGCTATCATTTATCGTGTAAGACCGGATGAATGAAAATAATTTCCTCCGAATGGGAACCAAATAATATCGTAATAACTATCGTGTTTATATTAAACCGTGGTCTTGCTGCACCACAATAGCTTCAATTTCATTTAAATATATATAACACAAATATGCTATAACAGAAATTTCTTATTTTAAACATCTCATAAATGATTATTAAGAGAAATCCCTTTTTATCTATCCAACGTAATCCCTTTTGAAAAAAGAGTAGTCTAACAAAGCAAATCACTAATACCCGATAGCTCAAAAGGGCGGCGAATGGCCCATTTCCTGAAGGAACTATATCTTTTTCTCTTCGAACGACACACATTGCCTTTGTTGAAACAGAGTAGTGAGTCACGAAAACAGCGAGGAAGGGTCTTGTTTTTCGACCTACTAAGAAATAGCGGTATTTTTGTTACTTTTGAAAGGTTAAAAGCGAAGTTGAGAAATGTCTGATAAGAATATGCTGGGGTTTTCTACAGTACACTTAGGCAATTTTCAAGTTTTATGAGTATTACAATTATTATCTATATTTTAATTATAAATCGTTGTTTTAAAATAATATTTAGCTTTATACATACATTAATGCAATTACATTCACACATCTATTTTAATGATTTTGAAAGTGCTAATCCTCACTAAGGATAGAAAAAATACTTAAAGAAAACATATAAAAATTTAAGCGCAGCGGGATTTGAACCCGCGCCTCATGAATAACGGTCCAAACACTCTATAACTAATCAGCATTCTTACTTACGCTGCGAATCTTATATTATACAACTTATTACGTTGTTAGCATCTCTGTAGGGAGATTTTTACAAATTTTCGCTACTGAAAGATTATTGTGAAATACAATCAATTAATAAGAGAGAACACTATTTTTATTAATTATTTCAATTATTTTTAAAATGTTAATCCACATAATGATAGAATAAATATTTAAAAAAAACATTTCAAAATTTAAACGCAGCGGGATTTGAATCCGCACCCGTGAACCACCACCACTTCTATTAGGAAAGTAATTTTAAAAATCGTTCTATATACATTTTGCTTGCACAATATTTGTTTAATATGAACTAAGTCCACATACAAGCAAAACATTTAAAGATAAGACGCATTATATTGCCGCAGGAAGATTTCACGTGATCTCGTATTCGAGCGGCTCCGGTCTTTTACACAAAGGGTATGTATGGCTTACACCGCGCCATGTTTCACGCATATTGCCCGAGGACTGGCATTGTATGCTCTCAAGCACCTACCCGTAGGAACATACATAAATTATAATCATACTTGTGTGACAGTTATCTTTAATAACAAGCCAGGATAATTATACTTGAACCTGCATGACGTCATCTTGGTGCAGTAATAATGTAGTGGTTATGAAATGAGTTTCAAAAACAATAGGCGCAATAATTTATGTAACGTTCAATAAATATAAGGATTGCTGGAGTTCTTTATTTTATTATAAATTAAATAAAATTAATATTAAATTATAAAAATAAAATATAAATAAAATTTAAAACTAATTAAAGATTATAATTAATTTTAAATTCATATTTAATTAATTTTAAAAATAACTAAAATTAATTTTAAAAATAAATAAAATTAATTTTAAATTAAATAAAATTAATTTTAAATTAAATCAAATTAATTTTTAATTAAATAAAATTAATTTTAAAATACATAAAACTAATTTTAAATTAAATTAATTTTAAATTATATTAATCACAATTCAACTAATTTTAAATTATATTAATCACAATTAAATTAAATTTAAAATTAAATTATATTAGTCACAATTAAATTAATTTAAAATTAAATTAAATTAAATTAATTTCAATGATTAACTAAATTAATTAATTAAAGGAAATTATTTTAGTTATTGATACTTTAAAGGCTTTTATTCTAAAATTCATAGCTTATGGACGATTTATGCATTTTTAAAGGACATTTTGGTAGACCATTTAAATTATTATAAACACTTACTATATCAAATTATTATTAATTACTTATATTTGAATTTACAATATTATCTTGAGGTTAAATGATAAAATATAACAAATGTACGACATTGTGAACACTTTACATAATTTTTTTCCCCTTCTACATATGCGACAAGAAAATGATTTCTAAATCGTTCGTCGCCTTATAATAGACTGCGCAATCTCAACCGCGGGAGCGGTCATTCGAAAACCAATAAATTTTACAAGGGCTGTGAGTATATTTGATAAATGCTATAGATAAAGACGCGGTGGCGTAGATTCAACGTTTTGCAGTCAGCGGGAATAAACTCAAACTTCGATTTATTACTATTATATAGTATAATACTTATCATGAAATATTTAATTGTATATATAGGTCACTAAACTATTAAACCAAATACTATGAAGAAATGTATTTTCGAAGGTACTACAGCTGTACCTGCATGATCGTAATCAGCCACTATCTTGACAGTTATCGCTTTCAGTCTAGTCTTGTCTATTGTCTTTTTAAAAACGTTAATAAAATTAGTTTAATAATTAAGCTTTACATTTTAAATAATAATTAACTTTTGTTATCTAAAATGTGATAACTATAGAGTTTAAATGAGAGTAAAAAACATATGCTTATATCACACTTGAAGCTTAACGAAATCTTACTTTACGAAATAATTCTAATAAAATATTTATTGTCTTTTCTTTAGAAAATCAACTTTGAAGTTGAATAATGTTTTTAATAGATTTGCAAGATGTAATATATTGTTTCAATTGGTCATACGTCACAAGTGATTTTGATATATAATAGTTACAGACCAGGTGGTGTACGGAACAGTGACAAACACGTACAGCATTTATACGTATTTACATATATTTATACTATATGTAGTATATAAATCATTTGATATTTTTTTTTAATAATTATATACAAAATAGATTACAGAACAGAAATGTATTATTTAAATTATATTTAAAAATTTATTTGTAATTCGGTGAACTGAATTAGATGAATTAATTAAAATTAAAAGGTCGATATATACCTTTGAAAATACAAGCTCCTTTAAAAGGCTTCCGTAGATACACATGGCCGACACATAGATGCCGTTTGGGTATAATCACGTATTTAACCGTGATGTTTCAGCCATGACTTAAAAAACATGAAAATTATGAATAAATAAAATAAGTTCAGATTAGAGTTTATTGCTCTTATTATTTGCTCTTTCTTGAGGTACTGCGTAATTCGCAGCGGTATTCAAAGCCACCACACTGTCAATGGAAACAATTAGTAACTAAGATGGAACCCATAATCACAATACACGTACTTAAAGATATATGCCATTGAGTCAAACCGCAATTTTCTACCCAAAAGTATTTATAAATATCATTTATGTTAATGAAAGAAAGCAAACATTTATTTCACTACAACTTTTTAAAAAATATGCTTAAAAGCCAAAAGTGCAAGTTATGCCTCAATGGAAAAGACAACTTATAAAAAAATTGAAAATTGAAAATTTGCAGTCATATTCACTCATTTTGTGTGAAATTAATTATACACATAAGATTGTAATTTTTATTTTCTCGTATATACCTATAAATTTCCAAATTTTCGGAATTTGCCTTTGATTGTCCTACAAGTTTTAACTCCTTGCCAAATTTTATAAGTAACTCAAAGTCAACGGGAAGTACCTTAAAGATTTTAATTACGCGGCAAATTTCATATTAAATGCAAAAACTTAAGCATTACTGCTCGTGTCGTTTGATTGCGTTGACTTGGAAGTTTAATTTTTTTCTGTTCGCCAAGGGACTGTAAAGTAGGATATTTGACATTAATTTCACCTTGAACTCGAGAAAATGGTTGACAGACGAACGGACGGACATACAGACAGATAGACAGACTGACAACAAAGTGTTCCTATAAAGGTTCAAAAGTTTTGTATTGAGGTGCGTACGAATTGGAAGTCCAAGTACTATTAAAATATTGTGTAATAGAGTTAATTATATGAAATATGAAAGAAATTATAAATTGATAATAGATTATCATTTAATAATCAACGAAGATATGATAGCTTAGGTATAGCTAGTAAAAAACAAAAATTGTTAAAGCTTTAATTAATAATTTCATGGTCAGCTTCAGCTAGGTAAGCAGTTGTCTCCTACTTAAGAGGCATTCGCTCGAAACGCCGCTTTCCATATATGACATTTCCTTCTATTTTACATTATTAATTGCTTCAAATTATTAAGATTTATTTATTTTAATAAATAAAAATACTTTGTTGTAAATCACATTTTAATAAATCAAATTTTAAGACATTTTTATTCTGTTATTTACTAGTTAATGGAAATTATTACACTAATTTATAAGAATTTCCAAAATAATTTTGTTATACATACATAATATCAATGGGACAAAAGGACAATTTAAGCTTTCCTCCATATAGTGTTGGTCACAAAACAATTTACTTGTGTACAAAGTGCATGTAAATCATGCTTCGCCGGCATGACAGCGTCAAACAAAAAACAATACTGTGCATTTACACAGTAAACACAATAACTGTCAGTTAATCACGGTTGAAGGGTCACAGAGGGTTACCATGTATTATATGTCAAATAGAGAGACAGCATCATGTGTGTGTATCAAGTATATCAATCCAGACAGATACATAAAGTGCAGTAACCAGTTAATATATGGTTGACTGGTAGAGTATATAAGTTCCGTAGAGCATATTGCTAGTTATTGGGTGATTTATTACTGAAATATAAAGGCTGACTATTGTGTAAATGCGACGATCCTGGGTTCGATTCCCGCTCGGTGTAATGAATAATTTTAACAACTTTTTCTTAATAAGTAATTAGACGATAAAAAAATTATATATATATATATATATATATATATATATATATATATATATATATATATATATATATATATATATATATATATATATATATATATATATATATATATATATATATATATATATATATAATTTTTTATGTATCCTGTATATCATTCGTAAAAGTTAACACTCTACTGCATCATTCAGCATATTTGTATTGCGACATTAATATTGAAATAATAAATTATGATTTCATAATATTTATAATTGCATATAATTTGTATGCAATTAATCATCAGTAATAATATATTACAGATTCGTCGTTTTTAAGATTAAAAAAAACAAGACAGGAAAACACACGTCTTTGGTTTGTTTGCTTATATATATATATATATATATATATATATATATATATATATATATATATATATATATATATATATATATATATATATATATATATATATATATATATATATATATATATATATATTTACTTGTACAACTATAACAAATGACCGCTATATATTCTTCTTCATAACTTAACGTTCAACGTAGTGAAATGACAAGATTAATCTCTTTCGTCTACCGTACAGTACTTCAGTCTACAATACTGTCATCTAAGTGGCTACAAATACTTACAACTACTATTTCATAGTAAAGCACTCATACAAGACTCCGGCTGGTTTGTAGCATCATGTAATGTAGCGTTTGGCTCTAATTAAGTAGAAGCCGAGTCAGGTGGCCCGCATGAAATTGCCTTTACCAGAATTGTTGACGTTCAATTTAGTGTATACATAAGGTTAATTGTGCAGTTTGCAATTATAATATTGTAATATTTTTGTTCAATGAACCCATCTTGGCGCACGAGAACAGCGTCTATTCTATTCTGGATTAGTTCATTTTTTCATATGTCTGTTACAGCAAGAAAAAAATGGAGAGAATACTAGATTGTATTCACTTATGCGGGATTTAGTTTGCATTTATTGATATAACGGATTTTTTACGTAAATATGGTTTTAGACGAAATATATAATTATACATCTTATGTTCTGAGTTTCTATCCTTTTAATTGATTGTAACCACTGTTTTTGTTTTCGTTTTATTATTAAGCGTGTACAGTCTACATGTGCATGTATCACCTGTCTGGCTAGACAAAGCATGTTGGAGGTTTCCGTCTACCAACCTAAAAAAAAGTCTCGCTAAATGAACGTAAAGTGCATAGCGGAGTAGTGCCAGTAAGAAAAAAAAAAAATGTTATTCAAACGAATGGAAAAAATGATATTGAAATGTAAAAACTTTTCATTTACGCTAACGGAAAGTGTATATTTGTGTTCGTTGATAATTTGTTGTTTTTAAGTAAATTATTCACAAGTTTGTTACTAAATTCTAAGCATATTTGCTTTTTAGCTTTAGACTACAGACGCATATAATAGGGTAGGCAGAGAGAACCTAGTGTTAAGACACTCCGTTCCCCGCTTTCTGTCCAATTTTCATTTGGTGATTGCGCAGAAATCCACACTGTGGTTCATCTTGTTACCACAGCATCAAAAAAAAATAATTCACTAACCCTAATGGGAAACGAACTTACAAGCGGCATGGTTACAGTTAAACATTCTGCCGCTGCGGCACGACAACCTCAACTGTAATATATATGTACAAAGACACGAAAATAGCATGAAAAGCAAAAATGTACACCTACCTACATTTACTATTGAAAACCCCAACCTTTCTACTACACACCCTATGCTTTAAGAAAAAATATCTTTCAAAGAAAAGGTCGCTTATTATGCCTCGTAAAATATCAAAGTATATTTATAACAATCCTTCATCTTTATAATATTGAATCTTTATGTTTCGATGGTATATCGTTCTTTCGTTTTCGTTAAAACATTATTCGTAATTATTAACGAGTACATAAGGAGATACGATTACTGTGTAGAAATATTTGTTGACTGAAAAAACGATTTTGATTCCAATAAAAGATGAATCATATTCATATATTTAACATTTCTATACTTGTTATTATTGATATTTGGTAATATTATGTGTACTGTACCTATGTGTACTGTAGAGTTAAGGTAACCTGCTTAGGAATACATCTAAGTTTTTTTTAATATTTTAAAGTATTTCAGTCTAGGCTTTAGCAAGCCACTCCGTTAGCTTAGTTAGCTTCTTCCTCATAATTATTTACTATCTTAATTCTAATAATCATTATATTTATTTATTTAGTTCACGCTGTATCCCGCACATAGCGGTGTAGGCAGAGGAAACCGTAGGTTGAAGGAAGCTAGTAGTGTTAAGACGCTCCGTTCTCCACTTTCCGCCATTCGAGGCATTGCGTGTTGAGTGGCGGAACTCAATGCCGCGCTTTGCCTTGTTGCCAGAGCGAATAAATGAAAATAATTCATTCTCCCTGAGTGGGAATCGAACCCACAAACCCTCGCGTGTACAGGCAGGCTGTGCCTCTGCGCCACGACGGTCCTCGGTTTTATAAACATAGGTAATATCTTAACTAGATATTATCCTACTGGAAAAAATAAGGTTTGTTGTTTAGAAGTTCTATATTGTAATATAACTTGTATGCACAGAAAGAAAACGCCAAGCTAAAGCACTATAACAATGAAATAGTATTATTCAATAAGCATACCAATGAATGGGTTTAAAATTGGAATTTTAACATTGCATTGCATATGTCCTGGATACGATAATGTATATAAAATTTAACGATTCAAAAGACAGGGCATTGAAGCATTAATTAAAATGCCAATCAAGCCAACAATGGGTGGTTGAGTTCATGTCATATCGATTTTCGATGACCTAAAGCTCAACATGTGAAATACGGTTCATTTAGATAATGAGTCTATAAGGGAACTATACTTCGAATGATATATTTTTATTTCATTTTGACAGTTTGGCATTAGACTTATAATATTACGTGTATTCTCCATTCAATGTGACATTGGCGAATGACTTAACAATAATATTTCTATATATTAATATAGATTATAATATTTTTATACTACTGAAATATTGTTTGGTTCTTTGTGCAATTTTGCATCCGCATTGAAAATTTATTGAGGAAAGCAATAAAATGAAACAAAATATAAGGAAAAGTAAAGATACCAGTAATATATTATGTACATCTGACATTATTCATTAAAAAATTGCGTATGTATACGTTTCTTTTGCCTTAGTGGTAAATTTTAAAAATATTACCGAACATAATAACGTTGAAAGTCTGTTATCATCTATCCTTACCTCGGCCGTGATATTTTGCAAACTCATCACACGAAATTGACAGTAACAAACATCCAGAAATTTTTCTTAAAGAAAATCATTAAGCGTAAATCATAATAGAAACCATTTTTATTAAAAATATAATATATTGAATGATTTATGATGAAATTACAAATTTTAAGTAACTAAGTACTTCAATCATATTATATGTTTAACAATATGTTGCATTTGTTTTCCAACAAGATTGACGTTACGTACTTTTACGGGGCTTTTTATGCGTCGTCTGTCTGTCTGTCCAAAGTTATCAAATTTGGCAATAAGTTAGAACTTATAGTACAAACAAAAGAATAAATCCGAAAATTAGAAGTTTATAGGTATATCACGAAAAAAATCATTTTGTAAATTATATTTTATTTTTCGATAACCTATAATTATGAAATTGGCACTGAACCCTTGGTGCGCGAGAGTAGCGCTTTTCATCGTTCCCGCAAGATTTTCAGAAAATCTTCTCTTAATGCTCCCCTACACTCCCCTAAGACCCTACATGCCAAATATCAAGTTTTTACACTGCGTGATTTCGATTTCTGTCATTCACTAACGGAAGAATATTAAATTGATTCATAGTGTATTCGTTATAAAATTGTATATTCTTTGTATACATAAGCTTTCCACGCTTACTTCTGTTACTCAGTTTATGAATTTTTTCCTAACGTTCATCACAGAAGATTTATTTTATGGTCACAAAAATATATAAATAGAAAGTTTTTATGTAAAAATGTTTATGTATAAATAAAAATTTACATGTTATGTAAATATTTGCTTTTAATATATTTATACGAATCACATAAAAAATTTACTAAATACAACTAAACAAATATTTACAGTTACATAAATATTTAAATAGTTAATTTGAATAGAAATTGCAACTTTCGTAATATCGATGCCAAGTGAATCCAGTCACTTAGCAAAGTTGATTATGGGCCGTCAAAACTTGTGAGGGAAACCGAAAAACTTACAACGGCCCTCCTCAGATGGTAGTACTGAGATTATTGAATTTAACCAACATAATCCAACAAACGCCAGATGCGGCCTTTGCTTTCAAGTAAATGATCATCCGTTTCTCTATTTACTCTAGAGCTAGATAATGGTGTATTTATTAAATGAAAAGGCCTTATTAGCCACCTTTGAACCCCTGCTTTGTTTCATTTCATCTTATTATTGGATTAAGAGCTTTTATCTGCAAAGTGCTCTGAGTTAGTCCGCAAATATTTTCGCCTATTTTAGTTTGGTAGGATCTGGTTAATCTCTTGTGAATCCTCTTAATCTTTTCAATAGTTACCGCCAGTAAACAAAACTTTAATTCTACTTCGATGTTAATTAAACCAGATCTTGCTAAGCCTTGTTATTCAATATTATAAGAAGACATTTTGAATAGTACGAGCCCTGAATAATGTTATATTATGTGCAGTATCTGTTTCATCCATAATATATGTATATATATAATATATATATATATATATATATATATATATATATATATATATATATATATATATATCTATATATATATATATATATATATATATATATATATATATATATATATATATATAGCTTTAAATAAGTATGTATATTTTTATGTTATATTTATGTAATAAAAATCACTTAAAGTTTTACATTATTTAACGTCTTAACATAAATGGTTGAACTGGTTAGACTGACTATAAGGTAAATTATGGAAATAAGTTCAGCATTTGAAGCCAGAATAAGAGGATAATTGTTTTTTACAGATATTGTGGGCATTGTTCAATAATTTATTGTTAATAATTCATAATACGTTTATGCAAATTTTTAAGTGTAAGTTCCGAAATCACGCCAAAACCAAGATTTGGCAACACTTTTTTAATAAATACATACCTACTTATACGATAGGGCCTTCATGCCATGGCTATCTCAGGATATCGTGAAGCGAGATTATAACGGTCTTAAAAAGGCACTTTACGGTGTTTATGAAATCATAAAACCGATTCTCATAAAATGTGATAGCGATAAAAATTAAACTTAATGTAATATTTGGATATTTTATAGCTTAGCTGTTTAATCTTTTTAAAATGTTGTCACGATCGTGGGACAAGTTAATATCTACTCAGGGAATACGACAATGATGGAGGAAGGTTTCCGCCACTGTGCGTGCAATAGATAAAACAAAATCAATACTTATTTACTTATAAGCATGCATTCCAAAAACAAATTTAATTTGTATTTTTGTGTATATTTTGTATATATTGTATATATTTGTCTTCTTCTTCTTCTTAGCATTATCCCGGCCTATTGCCAGGGTCTGCTTTCCTACTTAATCTACTCCACTTTGCACGGTCTTGAGCATCTTCAGTGGTTAGTCCATTGGCTCTCATGTCCTGCGTCACGACGTCCAGCCATCGCTTCCTTGGGCGTCCGGGGGGTCTTACTCCAGAGACAGACATATCAAGGCATTTTCTTCCGACGTAGTTCTTAGGCCGGCGCAAAACGTGGCCATACCATCTCAGACGACGCTCTTGGAGCTTATCCGCTACGTCACGAACCCCAAGACTACCTCGAATGAATGTGTTGCGTATGCGGTCAGCCCGAGTAACGCCACACATCCATCTCAGCATCTTCTTCTCCGTTACATGAAGCTCCTGAGTGTGCCGTGTGAGCCGTGACAGTATCTAGCACTACATTAAACAAAAGTGGACTAAGAGCTGAGCCTTGGTGAACCCCTACTGTAATTGGGAAGGGTTTGGTATCGCCAACAGCGGTCCTAACTGTAGAAACAGAGTCGTTGTACATGTCTCTGATAATAGCAAAATAGGATTCAGGGATCCCTTTGGATCGCAGTGCCCACCAGATACACTGACGTGGCACACAGTCAAAGGCCTTCGCAGGTCTAAGAATGCCACATGCAGAGCTCTCCTCTTTTCCCTGTGTGCCTCCATCAAAATTCTGAGGGCAAAAATGGCGTCCGTAGTGCCTGATCCTGGCTGAAATCCATATTGACACTCAGAGACAGTACACTCTCGGCGGAGCCTGAGGGCGATCACGCGCTCGAAGAGCTTCATGGTGTGACTCATAATCTTAATGCCCCTATAGCTACCGCAATCTTGAACACTGCCCCTTCCTTTGTAAATAGGGGCAATAAAACTGTGCCGCCATTGATGTGGATCGTCCCAGTGTTCAAAATGCGGTTAAAAAGATCAGTAAGCATGAGCACACCACGAGAGCCCAACGATTTCCACGCTTCGATCGGATCCCACCGCCCACCGCCTTGCCGTTCTTCATGCGTCGAAGACAATTCCGAGTTTCATCAAGGGTTATTGGAGCAATAAGTCCCAGGTTAGGAGGTGGTTCAGACGGAATACTACCCGGGTGCTGAGTATTCAGCAGCTCCAAGAAGTAACTTCTCCACCTCTCCTTCACAGAAGCATGACTACAAAGCAGCTTGCCCTGGGAATCTCTGACGCAAAGACATTTTGTGATATCTTGCGTCGCTTTATCCCGAGCACGTGCCAATTTGTAGATGAGCTTCTGCCCCTCCACAGTTTCAAGTTTAACATATAGAGGTAATAAACTTTCACTGCGGGCTCTGGCTACAGCTCTTTTGCTGGCACGTTTCGCTGCTATGTACTCCAGCCTGTCTTCAGGAGAGTTGGAACGCTGCCACTCCTTAAATGCAGTCTTCTTATCATGAATCACCTCTTGTACCTTGTCATTCCACCACCATGTCTCCCTGTCCATAATACGTCCTCCCCTAGAAACGCCAAGAACATGTTTACCAGTGTAATAATGTTAATCAGTGTATAATCCATGACAAGAAGACGATGTTGGGCCGTGAGGCTTATGGGTATATATTTGTATAATAATAAAAAAAAATTTTCAGTTGGGTACAGAAGAATGATGTAAAAAAATAAACATTTATTCATTTTATTTCTAGCTAGTGTTAAATTAAGGCATCGCCACAAAGAAACAATCGGTCCCTTTACAATAACATGATCAGCCCTTGCTTTAAACTTAATTGTAGATGACTGTGAGGCGTGAAACCCATATCTACGCCTGACCTACTATAATTACTAGTCAACATCACTTGTACTGCAAATGAACATATAATATAGGATATGAACACCGGATACTGATACAATACTTGATCTTGATAAAGATATCTCGGATGTACTTCAAAGCTTTGCTAAGCTTAAGCTAAAACTTTAATTATTTAGTTATTTATGAACTGTCTTTTTGATTAAAGAAAGGTTTGAAGGCAATAGTGGCCGTATTGCCTTCAAACCACCATAAAAGTACTCTTTACTTTTGTGGTGGCATCACGTCGGGATTTTATGATGAACTCCTAGGAAAATCGAGCAAAATCTTCAAATTTTATTAGCATAGATATGTGTTTCATATAATTTATTTTGTTTCTTGTAGTTATAATGATATTGCTGAGCTTATATGAATATTTAAAAAAAATAAAAGTCTAATTGTCTACTGATACTGTCTAACCGACTGTTTCAAGTTATTTTGCATGTTTTGCTAATATATTATTGGATCCTTTTTATTTTGTGTTTGAGTTTGTACATATAGTTAGATATAATTTTGGAATCGTTTTCGTTTATTTGTTAAAATTAATTTTATTTTAGGTTTATGAAAAACATCTCTGCAAGCATTATCATTAGAAACTTCTACGTCCAGAGGCTTCCATTTTTATTAAACCTTTTACAAAAACCTCGATCCTATATTTTACACTTTCTAACAACTATGACTATGAATATACAAAAAAATCTGATATATGTTTTAATTTGTGCATAGAAAATGTAAAAAAATTACCACAAAATAGCATTTTGAGGACATAATTTAAAACCTAAATAACGATGAAAGGGGTGCTGGTAGGCGACATATTTAAATAGGGCATTTACAAACGTGCAATTATAGTGGATGCTATCTAGTGTCCAATGATTTGTTAAAAGAATAATACGAGGAAATGAGCAGTGTTTGTCGTATACAGCCATTTCTAAAGAGAAGAGGTGATTATGGCTTCCCAAAACAAGGCAACTTACTCTCATAATTAAATTTAACTAGCAAACTCAATAAAGTGGTAAACCTAAATTAAGTAAATATAATTTTTAAAATAGTAATATAGATTAAATACTTTTCAACTTAAATACTTTTTAAAAACTTTTCTTTTGAAGGGGTTCACCTGAAATTAGCATATAAATAATATCAGAGAAAAAATATTTTTGCTCATTATAAAATTTCCATTTTAAAACATATTATGATAACTAATAGTGTATAATGTTTCATAATTATAATAACTATCTTTGAATTTCAATATGGTTAAGCAACACTATAAAATGCTTTAAATATTTATTTATTATTATATATATATAAAACCTTGTTGATATTTATTTAATGGATTAATAAAATTAACCAGTAACTTGGTTATTTGCAAAAAATATTAAGTAATTATACTCAAATGTACTAACTACATTGCTTTTTTAAGTGTATTATAGTAATACACACAACACATCTACTTGTTTTTTTTGTTTTAGCAGTGGAGGCAGTATCTAGTGTCAAATCTCCCAGCTTCTCAATTTTCACAAACTTAAGCACAAAAATATATAGATATATAAATATATATATGTTTTTGTGCTTAAGTTTGTGAAAATTGAGAAGTTGAGAGATTTGACACTAGATACTGCCTCCACTGCTAAAACAAAAAAAAATAAGTAGCTGTGTTTTTTTTCAATCTAAACGTGGATATGGTGATTTATTTTATAAACGAGCACTATATTCAAACTCAACGATTCCACAACGTCGAACCCGATCTCTGGCTGGAAGAATTTAAGAAGCTATAAAGTAGACGGCGTTGAAAATAAAATTGAAATACCCGTCTTTATACCGCTGGCGTATATGATTGACACTAGACTATAAATTGACTTTCATGTTAAATTGGACTATGCTTCAGAACTTATGATACAGTGTAGTATTTCTTATATATTGTAGGGGTTTAATAAAAAAATATATATACCGTTTGAAATTCATGTAGCTGAATATCAAGGCTAAAAAGTTGCCATCATTGAATAATACAATCGTTATAAAATTTAATTTTAATGCAACCAACAACCGTTCCTCGAAAGAAATATTAATTTTAGTATAGCACTTTGAGAATGCTAGTTACATGGTGAAGCTGTCTGTCGTTGATTCATTAATATATTACATATGTTAACATGTTAATAATATTATATATGTTAATAACTAAACATTAAAACTGTGTATTTAATGTTTCCGTTAAGGTTTTTGAATAAGAACGTTTGTATTAATAGAGCTTAAAATCACAGTCTGACTGAGGAATCATATTTTCTTAACATACACGTACAAATACCCCAAACCTTCAAACACCATGTATATAGTCAGTATCCTTATTTCGTTTAGTATTATGAAAGATTATTATATGAAAAGATATCTTAAAGAAGAGGGTATATCTTATAAATAATTCATTATAACATAATATTTCACACATATATATTTAACATGTTTCTTTAAGTATAATATATTTAAAAATTGGCTGGTTAGTGCTGGACCTAAAATACAATAGATCCCTCGAATGGAGACAAAGTGGAACTAATGAAGCAATCCTTTAGGAAGCGGTACAACAAAAACATATATTTATAAAAATTATATTCACATATATATACATATTATATTCACATATAACATACCGACGCCCTGAATTAAGATTTGCTTTAATTGTTTAGTTCAATTTCGTGCAAACCATTAATCAATTTACAATATAAACATCCTGATAACATCCGTTATTGGAATATTAATTATTATTTATAGAGCTTATCCATACACGATAGTGTACGAGTATATATTTCAAATATGTACATGTGAGACCATTAGATATTATACTGTAGATATCAAAACCTATGTAATTTATGATATTCGGTAGTAATATAATTGGCTGAAGCAATAAAGTCGAGTATAAAACGTGTATTTTCTCTTTGTCTCTCTAAATATATCTGTCTCGTTTTCCTGATTGATGGCACCGGAGATTGCATGTCAGTATTACATCTGCGGAGGATGTACGGATTATTTAGTTGCTGCCAGAGAGTAAATAGAGCGCACAATAAGATGAAAACGACTTATAAACTATAAATGGACGCATGAAAAGAACGTTGTAGGCCTAACTTACAGTTACTGTGACGTTGGAACTAATATATATATATATATATATATATATATATATATATATATATATATATATATATATATATATATATATATATATATATATATATATATATATATATATATATGTGTATATATACATATATATATATATATATATATATATATATATATATATATATATATATATATATATATATATATATATATACACATGTTACTGCACACTGATACATTTATTTTCTACACAACCGGGCTAGCAGGATGAAAATCCTGTTTAGCGTCGAGCCCGCCTGATGTGCATATTTTCTATATGTATACGTACAATAAAGATTGAGGTGTTTTAAAAATATTAAAATGTTTGCTAGATTTTACTACACTTAATATATTATTATATCCTCTATACGTATTCTTAGCTGAAAATATTAAATTACTTACTTACACTATGTGTAAATTTAAATATAGTTCCCCTTGTAAATAAGAATATTTTAAATCTTACACAAAATAATCAATCCCAAGACAAGATTTTAAAATAGTAATGAAACTATAGCTATATTTTTTTCTTTTTAGTATGAATAAAAAATATTTGGATATCAAATTGAGCCTATCACCATCTCTCACCACAAATACGTCTAATATTTATAATAATATTATTATATAAACATAATAATATGAACAAAGCTGTTTTAGTCAACATAAACTAAAACCTAATGTAGCTTTAAAGAGAAAGCCGTCGAGAGACTGACAGCGACGGCACAATCTAATTTCTTCCAGCTTTCTTACTTTGTGTCAAAGTGATGATAAATAAAAGTTGGCATCTTATAAAGCGTCCCCATTATATAAAATAAATGTATATGTACATACAAAGAGATTATTTATACATATATAGATACGTTAATGAATCCTAAGAAAGAAATTCACTCCATACAGAAGTAAAATATAAAGTAAAAAGGAGATTAAAATTCATATTTATTTCTTCAATAATTCATTTTCGGAAATTGTAAATACATTTTTTCTCACTCTCTTCAGTCACTTCTTTTTCTGCATCAGCTTGATGTAATTAGGTTACCGATAATGTGGACATGTAACTGGGACTTAACAAGCAGAGCAGCATGTCTACACAAATAAATAGAGCAAAATATATATTTATTCTAAAATATCAAACTAGAGTCTATAGCGATATTAATTTTCTTACAAATTAGTTTTAATTTATGATCTTATTCTACTGACCTTTATCAAATTCACTCTGACTTTTGTTGTCTATAATAATTTACAACAAGTAATTCAGTTTTCATTATTTCAAAGCTTCTACTGACGTTACCGTGGCGAAGTTCGTTCAGTTATTGAATAAATCAGCAAGGGTTGGCTTAACCCAACAGGTTTAAGTCCCAATTTAAACATATAAATTGAAAATGGTATACATTTTTAGGATCCGTGTACAAAAAGTACTAATTGCAACTATGCGTACTATCATCGGCAAGTTGTGACCAGAGTTTTTATAAATAAATTTTGACAACTCACATAGAGCGGAAGATTTCTAAAAACGTCTTGTATTTTGATAATCGTAATAGATAAATGAGAAATAAATAAACCAAACCTGCGAAAGAGGCTAGTGAGGCAAACGTCAGTTTAACAAACATAATCGTAAATTCCTAAACGATAAGAGCAGTAGCGGCCTACTGTTATTGTACTGTTATATTTTATATATTTACGTAAAAATATATAGAAATGGCAAATATATTTTGTCACAGGAATACTTGTCATATATGGAATACGAGGGAATTCCCACAACAAAGAAGTAGAACGCACTGCCGATAAAAGAGGACGATTGGATCGCGTTTGACGGAGAGGCAAGGTGATCACGATTTCAATTTTGGCGTTATACGTTCTCATGGTTTAGACTGAAATATGTCTTAACATTGAATTCATGTAAGTCTGTATGTATACATATATTACGTTCGGTATATAATATGTTATATATACATTATACATATTAATTGATTTCTTTAATAAACAATTTATTATTCTTCATGTATTTCCATTATTCTGTAGTATATATCTATAGTATCTGTAGTGTATATAAGTATTCAGAAGTGTAATCTGTAAACTAGCTTTAATTATATAACAACTAAGAGGTATATTCCATGGTGGATTCTAAGTCCTCGAGGAACTCTGACCGCACAGCAGGTATAATGAGTTATATCAAAACGTTTAACGTAATGTAAATATAGCCTAGCGCCTCTTTGGTATATGGGCTTTCCAACATTAAAATAGATTTTCAGTTTGAACCAGTAGTTCCTGACATTAACGCGTTCTAACAAACCTTGTTTGGTTCAGCTTTAAAATATTAGTATAGATAAAATAAACTAAAAGTCATTTTCTTCATTCTATTTCGTTATTTCGTTTACTTTAGCTACTTCAAAATGATTATTTACTATGGCATCATAGTTTAGAGTAATGCAGCCGCTATTAATTCAATTATTGTCTTGCAGAAGTGAGCTATTCGCGCAATGTATAACTTAAGACTTAACTTAAGACAAACATTTAGGCAAATTAACAAATAGAAAAGAAGAAGAGAAATAAATACCCGCTGACTTTTTTGGCCCGGTTCTTCGCAGGTCTGAGACAATAACTTTAGTAAACCGGTAGTAAAGATTTTGACGTTCTAAAAATGAATAATGTATTATTATGAATAAAATTATTTGAATTGAATGCCTCAGTTGTGCTTACATAATAAAATAATTATAAGACAGAACATATACGAAATACAAACCTTAAAATAAATATATCATTCACTTAAAGATTATTATTTAATATAAATTATAGTGTAGAAGTATATTTGTCTAATGCTTTATCCTGTACATTTATTTTTATACTCATTATAAAATGACCCAAAGTTCTTTGCAAACTTAATATTAGTTATTCATAAATATTGAAATGTAACTGTGAAAACAAAATAAAACATTAGTGCACTTATGCAGAAAAACGTTTGAAATTGTTTCGAAATATATATAAATTTAATTTAAGGTCATCACGGTGTAGTGCAACAGTGTTCATTGTAGACGCAATATTTGTAGGTTCAATTAGCACTTGCCTACACGACTTTTCCTTAATAATACTCTTAATAATACTTCGAATTCAGTGGAGAAGTGGAGAAAGAGTGAACATCCTAAGACCACGAGTAAGATGAAGCCAAAATCATGAAGCCAAAAATATTATAAATAAATTTATATTTTATACTTTTATTTTATATTTATATTTATATTACTAAACAATAAATAAATTAGTTTTTCAAAGTACTCTTCAGTTTCATTTTGAAATAGGTACTTGAACTTAATTTATTTCTTCATAAAAATCAAGTTTTCTCTCGTCTTAAGTTTCAGTTTTGTTAATAATAATACTCTTTATTGCACATAAAAATAAACGATATCAAAGAATATAAATGTTTGTTAGCTTCTCGCATATAGCAAAACTAAGCAGGGGGATCTAGCTTTAAGACACTCCGTTTTTGAGGAAGTGAAAATAACTCATTCCCCCGAGGTGAGATTGAACCCATAATCATCGCAGCCACGATGCCGCGTCACTATGACGGCTTCATAAGAAACATGTTGTAATATTTATGGTAATGAACCAAATCCGGATGCTACTTTCAATGGATTTTCCATGTTACTTTATTACCATAAATTATTTACTTCGGCTACTGGCAAATTGAAAATAAAAGCGTAATAAACACAATATATTTTGTTTTGCTTAATATTTTATTAATAAAGTACCAATGTTTTGTACATAATCGTTATAAAATTAAATTCTAGTATCTATATTCGTGAGTAAAAAAATTTAGTTCAGAGTTTCAGAGAGATTTGAGTCAGAGATTTTTGTTTATACATATATAGCACGTGCACTTATGAATATACAAAGACTTAATATAACGTATACCAATTATTGTCTAATAAAATGGCTCATCTATCTATCTATACTATATCCATGTACATTGATATGTTTACGAAATAAATAAGCAGGGCGTAAAACACTAATAGAATATGAATCTAGGATTTTAAAATTTTTATCTTTCCGTTTGTCTGTACACGCACATATTTTGTTCTACTGGCCGGATTTGAATGACTTTTTTGATATACAAAAATCAAGGATCTGGACCTGACAACTAATTCTTAAGTTAATAAATATAAAAAATAAGAAAAAAATCGGTAAACTGGTAAATAAAAACGGATGGAAAGAATTACAAACGCTAAACGCGTCCACGCTAACGAAATTGTGTGCATTTACAAATCTTATAATGAAATCAAAGAATTATTTAGTCTTACGACTATGATACTACATGTCTCGTATGCAACAACAGGTATAGTGAATTATAGAGAAACCTGATTTAATATAGTCTATATAGCTTTTCTCTATAAATGGACAATTTAATACAAAAATCCGTTCTATAAAACAAACACTTTAGCTACGAAAAGTAAGTAGAGATAGTACTGAAGGCATCAATTGAGAGCGCAATACATTTCATATTTATATTTGTATGTAATATTTACTATTTACAATGAAATATTTAATTACACGCAATACATAATTTCGAGAATGGCAATGAACTGCGTTAATTAAGTATCATAATATAATACTCCCTTATCCCTATTTACGACACAAGAAAATTACTCGAAATACAATATTTTTTGTTTTATTTTTCTTAATTCCTAAGACAAACTTGAATGATACGTAAAACGTAAAATTCTTAGCCGCCAGCTTTAATGTAATACATTTCTAAATAAAGCATTTAAGGTTGCAACAAAGCATGTGTGTTTTCTCTTTAGAAATAAGTGCAATAGTGTAAACTGCTGCTGTACAAATTGCTGAGTAAAACTCGCAACGTTCTTACTATCTGTTGTAGTGATAAAGGAGTCCGTTGCCTGCATTGTCCGTAAACGGTTCAAAATGCATCTCGAGACGATTGCACTGTTATTACCGCACCAAATAAAGTAAAACTATTTTAAATGTATATTTCAATTGATGTTGTTATACTAAAAGTGCTATTACACTTTTAAACTTCATAGATTCTATTTGAATATTGTCTTTTAATGTCACCTGCGTAATATGTACAAGTACTTTTGTACAAGTAATATTCTCTATGCTAATAAGCAGATATTATATTTATTGTATGTAAGTGTGTGTATATAGGTAAATGTGAGTAAGTATATATGTAGTAGTAATACCTTAATAGGTATAATCTAATAATTATATCTATATATATATCATATAATATATTATATACTATACTATTATATAACTATATCTATAATATATAATATTAATCTAATATATATATATATATATATATATATATTATATATATTATTATATATATAATATATATATATAATATCTATAATATCATAGATATATATAATTTATTATATATATATATATAATTATTTATCTATATCTATATATCTACTATCTATATATATAATCTATATATATTATATATATATAATATATATATATATATCTATATATATATATATAATATACTATTCATTATCTATATATAAAATATATTATATATATATTTATATATATCTATAATTATTATATATATATATTATTATAATATAATTATATAATTATCTATATATAACATTCTATATATATATATTATTATATATATATATATATAATACATATATCTATATAATAGAGGGGTGTCTGGCCACTCCAGAGGGTGTCTGGCCAAATGTCTGTCCGATATTGGTACTGGGCATACGGGTACGCGACCCCGGATCCTCGAGCCACCACTGTCATACTTCTTCCCAATCCATGAAAGTGGTGTCCTTACCCCCCCCCCTCTCCCCCTTTTTACTATTTTTTTTTTCCCTCTTATCCTTGGCTTTTCCCACAAAAATGGGTTTGGAGGTCAGATGGCAATCGCTCCATTAAAAAGCCACCACCAGCCACTCATATGGAAAGACCAAAAATGTTGCTGGGTACTGCTAGGGCGTCGCCGCTAAACGACGCGCAGGCACATCGCCCTACACCTGTGTTAAATGGGCAAGGGCTACCGTGTCAAGTACGGACACGGCTAAAGAAGATAGTACCCAGAAGGAAACTCCGCTTTGCAACGTGGAATATTGGCTCTCTAACCGGACGATGCAGGGAACTCACAGATGTACTCATGAGGCGTCGGGTCCAGTGTGCTTTCCTTCAGGAAACGCGCTGGAAGGGCAATAAGTCTCGTAACATCGGACAGGGTTACCAGCTCATATACACTGGGTCTCCTTCCGGTAAAACTGGTGTAGCAGTAGTTTTATCTGAAGAGCTACGGAATGGTCTCCTCGAAGTTGACCGACGCAGTGACCGCCTGATGCGGGTGAAGGTACTGGTTGAGGGGGCTATCGCCAACTTAATTAGTGCATACGCTCCCCAGGCTGGTTGTAACGGGGCCGAAAAGGAGTCATTCTGGGAGCAATATGAAGAGGTTCTACTCGCTATACCATCTACCGAGGTGATCATAGTTGGGAGAGACCTTAACGGTCACGTGGGGAAGGCTGCGGATACGTATGAACGTGTCCACGGTGGTTTTGGTCACGGTCGCCGCAATATAGAGGGCGAAAATATCCTAAGAACCTGTATTGCATCTGATCTGGCCATCGTGAATACGTTCTTCCAAAAGAGTCCGCAGCATCTTATTACGTATGCTAGTGGACTCCATTCAACCCAAATAGATTACCTATTGACCAGGCGGTGTCATGTTGGCAAGGTAACTAACTGTAAAGTCATTCCTGGCGAAAGCCTCACGGCCCAACATCGTCTTCTTGTCATGGATTATGTTGTTACCCCGCTAAAGAAATTAGCCGAGACGCGTAAGTCTAAGATCAAGTGGTGGTTGCTGAATGGACCGATGCAGACCGACTTTCTGGCAGAGGTTAACAGTCAAAATTTATCAACTAACACCGAAACTGCTCAGGATGCTTGGGATCGAGCTCAGTCAGCAATCATTACGGCTGGTAAGCATGTTCTTGGCGTTTCTAAGGGAGGACGTATTATGGACAGGGAGACATGGTGGTGGAATGACAAGGTACAAGAGGTGATTCATGATAAGAAGACTGCATTTAAGGAGTGGCAGCGTTCCAACTCTCCTGAAGACAGGCTGGAGTACATAGCAGCAAAACGTGCCAGCAAAAGAGCTGTAGCCAGAGCCCGCAGTGAAAGTTTACTACCTCTATATGATAAACTTGAAACTGTGGAGGGGCAGAAGCTCATCTACAAATTGGCACGTGCTCGGGATAAAGCGACGCAAGATATCACAAAATGTCTTTGCGTCAGAGATTCCCAGGGCAAGCTGCTCTGTAGTCATGCTTCTGTGAAGGAGAGGTGGAGAAGTTACTTCTTGGAGCTGCTGAATACTCAGCACCCGGGTAGTATTCCGTCTGAACCACCTCCTAACCTGGGACTTATTGCTCCAATAACCCTTGATGAAACTCGAAATTGTCTTCGACGCATGAAGAACGGCAAGGCGGTGGGACCTGATGATATCCCGATCGAAGCGTGGAAATCATTGGGCTCTCGTGGTGTGCTCATGCTTACTGATCTTTTAACCGCATTTTGAACACTGGGACGATGCCACATCAATGGCGGCACAGTTTTATTACCCCTATTTACAAAGGAAGGGGCAGTGTTCAAGATTGCGGTAGTTATAGGGGCATTAAGATTATGAGTCACACCATGAAGCTTTTCGAGCGCGTGATCGCCCTCAGGCTCCGCCGAGAATGTACTGTCTCTGAGTGTCAATATGGATTTCAGCCAGGATCAGGCACTACGGACGCCATTTTTGCCCTCAGAATTTTGATGGAGGCACACAGGGAAAAGAGGAGAGCTCTGCATGTAGCATTCTTAGACCTGCAGAAGGCCTTTGACTGTGTGCCACGTCAGTGTATCTGGTGGGCACTGCGATCCAAAGGGATCCCTGAATCCTATGTTGCTATTATCAGAGACATGTACAACGACTCTGTTTCTACAGTTAGGACCGCTGTTGGCGATACCAAACCCTTCCCAATTACAATAGGGGTTCACCAAGGCTCAGCTCTTAGTCCACTTTTGTTTAATGTAGTGCTAGATACTGTCACGGCTCACATCCAGGACCAGCCTCCATGGCTGATGATGTATGCCGATGACATAGTACTCATTGACGAGAACCGACTGATGCTGGAGCGTAAAGTGAATGCCTGGAAGGGTGCGCTTGAGAACGGTGGTCTTAAACTGAATGTGTCAAAGACCGAGTACATGGCTTGCGGGAACCCAGACTCGAGCACCATCCACATCGGGCCTGAGCCAGCCGTTAAGTCGGAGAAGTTCAGGTACCTTGGATCCATTATGCACGAGTCCGGATGCATCGACTACGATGTCCACGCCCGGGTTAGCGCTGCTTGGGCCAAATGGCGGGAGGTCACTGGTGTGGTCTGCGATCGCAGAATACCGCCCAAACTCAAGGGGCTGATATACAAGAGCATGATCCGACCAGTTCTTCTATACGGCAGCGAATGTTGGCCAGCATTATCTCGGCACACTCAGGAGCTTCACGTAACGGAGATGAAGATGCTGAGGTGGATGTGTGGCGTTACTCGGGCTGACCGCATACGCAACACATTCATTCGAGGTAGTCTTGGGGTCCGTGACGTAGCGGATAAGCTCCAAGAGCGTCGTCTGAGATGGTATGGGCCACGTTTTGCGCCGGCCTAAGAACTACGTCGGAAGAAAATGCCTTGATATGTCTGTCCCTGGAGTAAGACCCCCCGGACGCCCAAGGAAGCGATGGCTGGACGTCGTGACGCACGACATGAGAGCCAATGGACTAACCACTGAGGATGCTCAAGACCGTGCAAAGTGGAGTAGACTGAGTAGGAAAGCAGACCCTGGCAATAGGCTGGGATAATGCTAAGTGGAAGAAGATATATATATATATATATATATATATATTATATATATATATATATATATATATATATATATATATATATATATATATATATATATATATATATATATATATTTATATTCACACTTTATCCCTAGCGGGGTAGTCAGAGAAAACGGAGTACCAAACGCTGCGGACCCTGCATACCTCTTTCGCCTCGTCCACTGTCATTAACGTCTTCATACATGCCCTCCGGGGGGTACTCATGCTTTTTACGTGACCTTCCTCCAGTACGTATCTACTACTACTGTTAGTATTATATAGATCACGTACCTATACATATTTATGTTACCGTTAAACTTAACTTTAGAAAATATTCTACTTCGTGAAGGAAAGTTGGATATACTATATTATTGTTTATGGTCCAATTACTTTGTACTACTATTTTTCTAGTTATGCAACCTACAAAATAGTCCGTTCTAGCGTAGTGTGCTAGCGTCTGGTTATAATTAAAATGGTTGTGGGTTCGTATCCTTACTAGGAAAGTGAACTATTTTCATTGTTCCTCTCTCGCATTTTCAATTTTCAAAACGCGATGCCTTGGATTCAAGCGCAAAGTGATAAACGACGTGTCTTGACATTAGACTTTTTCTGTCTTGCATATTACACAAAAAAGAGCGTGAACCATCTTCCTACAATACAAGGGTATCGATATAATTTAAAAAAAATACTTCACGTCATTTCCCGCATATAGTGCGATAGGGAGAGGAAACCTAGTGCTAAGACACTCCGTTCCCAACTTTCCGCCTTTGGGACATGGCGTGTCGAGTGGCGTAACTCAACGCCGTGCTTTGTCTGCTTACCAGAGAGAGAGAGAAATAATCCATTTTTCGTTAGTTGGAACCGAACCCACGGCCGTCGTGCTTACTATCAAAGGTTGTAGCGCTGCGCCGTGAAGTTTCTCTTAATTAATATTTATATTTAAAAATATATATTATTATGGTCTAGCTAGCTAGCCAACGTAGATTTGTCTATAATCATTGAGCAACAATGTGAAGAACACGATGGTTTACACTTACCTTCATATACCTCATAGAATGAGAAATGTATACGTTTACATAAATAAATATGTACGTATTTATTTATACTAAACATAAAATTCGTTTTATTTCTGTTTTACTGAAAATTCCAGTATTGTGTCAGTTGTTCAAATACATGCACTACAGTAATTTATTAAATAAGGAAAATATAATTCGAGAACAAGATTGCTTACGATCTTCCTTAAAGAAAATGTTTGGCATGACAATATCGTTAAGGAAATGTGGCGCCTATTGTAATGTAATATGCACTTTAAAAAATTCATCAAAGTGATTTGATTAGTAAGTATAAAGATTATGACTGTCAAAATATACTGATGATATAATATTAGATTTGGAAAAGCCGATTGCAATGCACAAAACAAAAAGAGTTTTTTAACAAATTTGTGAAACTCAGTTGTGACTGTTTAAATGAACGATGGAAATACTAAATATTCTTAAAAATGCGAGTTACACTCGCACACCGAGGTTTCCGTACTAATTTCATAACTTAGGTTAATGGGAATTATAACTGTCACAAACATCCGTAGACATATCCACTTTGGAAGGGTCTACGTTTTCAAATATTGTCTTTAAGTGCTAATGGTTTTGTAAACTTTAATATCACTTTTAAAGACCTATCTACAGACACACCTCACCTATTATTTTATCATTTTTTTCTTCTTACCAAGTTTTCATTGTGAAGTCGTCATAGATAAAAATAAAGTGGTTATGATATACATATGGAAAGCAGACACGACGAATGTATAAGAGTTCTTTAATAAGCTATTTGTCAACGGAACCCTAAAAATCTCTTAACACGCAATGTCTCGAAAATTGAGCTTACGGTCGGCAACGGAGTCTCTTTACACTATGTTCCTCCTGTCTACTCTGTTTTATGTGAGAAAATATTTGAAGTATTTAATTATTTGTTTTAGTTATCAAAATTTAAATTCAGAATAATTCAAAACAAAGCATCACCTTTTAAAGGTATATAGATCTCGATACAAATATTGTAACTAATAACCAATCATGTTATACATAATATATTCAATATAAATATGTAACAGAAATGAAAATATTAATTAAATCTATACAATTACAACTTTAGGAGGTAGGAACTTGTTTGGAATAATCCCAATCTGTATGAATGAAGCCGTTCTCAATCTAGTTTGAACCATCGACGTTTTCCTATAGGGATCGGTAGGTACATGGGGTATAATTGGTATAGACGGATTAAAAACGAACTGAAAAACACGGATGGATTTGTTTGAGTTTCTCGCTTCTAAAAATATAATAGAATTTTTCAGTTGCTAATTTTTGTGTTACTTTTTATTTGCTAGCGGGCAGACGCGTTATCAGGTAGACTGACGGACTAGTCTTGGCTAACTTGAGGTGCAACAGATGACCGATCGTAGTGAAAATCTTGTAGAAAGTTTCTTTATGTCGTTTAGACGGTAATGATTTAACTTTTTAATTTTCGATAGGTGGCAAAAGGAAAGTGATCAATTTGTTTCATTATAAATATAAGTCGAATGTCATAAAACGATATGAGTTCAGAATATTAACGAAACAAAAATTTATTATAAATAAATTAACATAGGATGGTGAGACAGTTTGCTAAAGGATCTCTAGAACTATCATCAAACTCATTTTTAGAAGGTACTTAGAAGTCGACACCAGTAAAATCATTTGGCAAAGTAGTGGGAGAAGTTGGCACAATCGAGGTAAGCGTTAATGCGCATTTCAAAGGGACTGAGTTACTGGTCTGAGTTCCTCTACCTGCATTACGATCAGGAACCCAGCACTATGAATCCATGGAAAACTAAGTAGATTTGTCTCACGCTATGCTATTTTTTATAAGACACCATTTTTATATTTTTTATAGCTTAGCTTGATATCTTAGAATTTTGCATTATATATTATCGGTCAATTTTAAAAATATTATTGTAAAACTGATATTTAAAAGAGCAAGTATTCTCTCAAGGTCTTTTCAGCATAACTGATGATTCAAAAGTTCTTATAAATGTCTATGTTAATAATGAATATTTTAGATGAGGAAAAAATAATTTTTTCTTGGACGTAATTTTGCCGAAGAAATTTCTCACGCTTTATTTATTCCATTATAGGTTTACATCAAGTTTTCTAGTCGTCATGTCCTCCTTCTCAGGTCTAATAGCCGTATAATAAAAAAAGTTAAATTGTAATCCTTCCAGTAGTTCTAAAATGTTTTATTACATTAAAAAATATTTTATATATATATATATATATATATATATATATATATATATATATATATATATATATATATATATATATATATATATATATATATATATATATAATGTAAAATATAAACAAAAGTAATGCTTGTAATTGTAGCTTGAATTTCCATAAAAATATTAATATATAAGTAATAAGTCGGTTTAAATGGCTTTCAAAGTCGGTTTAAATGGCTTTCAAAGTATTACTGAAAACGAGGTAAACTTTAAAATTAAATTTGGTAATAATAAAATTCCAGTGCGACATCAACTGAAAGGTTGTTATTAAAAATATATAAAATTTGAATAAAGTATAAATATGGTGTAAAATTGGTTAATATTTTATATACTTGTTATAACTGTATAACTATATACCTACACACACCCACACGTTCTTCTTCATTCTCACTGTGACATCCTCGTCAGTAGTTGCCTTTCAATGTATCTGTTAATTAAGGATTCGGCCAGTTAAACTGACTCCGCATATCTCCCTAAGAGATCATATCTCCATAGCATTTATCTTTCTTTCATTTTTTATTTGTAATACCTACGTTTCGCTGCCGTATCACAGCGTCGGTAACAGCACTGTATTGTGTTCAGCCAAACGTACAGCTATGGTGACGTTTTGACGTCTTATCAATGCAGCCTTAGGTAAAGTTAACTCTGTTTTTAAAAGTCAATTCTTTCTCTTACTGCTTTTATTGCCTCTTTTGTAAAAACATTACGTGGACGGCCAGAACTTTCGCAGTCATAAACACAATAAAACATATATATCTATAGTATAAATAAAAACAACTAGCTAACTAATTTTGCTTTACAGAAACAAAAAATGCTGGCCGTATATTTAAAATAAAATTCAAAGCCTTTACAAATTGTCCTCGACAATTAACACAAATCGACAGGCGTGATTCATTCCCAAACCGTGCGTATAATGAACACGCCACTCTGCAATCTGTCCTAAAGAGCGTGTACTGCATAAATTAGCCGTAGTTAAAATTATCCTTTTAATAGAAAGCTTTAATGAATAGGCAGTGGTAGTGAATATTGTGATAGTATTTGGATATACATATTTAGATCTAATACGAATATTACGTTGTATATTATATATATATGAGATGGGTGATTTTTGTTGCAAATTGTACTGCAGGATGACCACGACTATGGATAAACGATTTAAAGAACTGGTACCGGATCAATGCGAGCTGCTCAATATCAGGTATGATATGATTACCGCTCTATGAAGAAGCCTAAGATCAGTAGTTGATAAAAATAGATTATTCACAATAGTGAAGTTTATCATAAGTGATCATCTCTACCCAATCCCCTAGTGTTATTTACACAAAATATTTTTGTGCCCTCTATTCTGAAGTTATATTTTGCTGTTATTGTTTTCTAATTTAATTGTACTACATATTTGACAGACAAAACAAAAATATGAAGATTCCTAAAAGTAATTTCAGCCTCTACAACAATTGTAAAATATATTCCCAGTAGTACAAAAGTAACGTATTCAGCGCATATTGACATCTTTTTTTAATACGAATACTCATTTTCGAAATTCCTTTTTAACACTCGACCTGTTTGTGTATATTATATATTTCCACGAAATAATTTCGATATATTGTCCGAGATATTTTAATATATAAAATATATATTAATATATCTCGGACAATATATATGAATTGTTTTAAGCATATGAAATGTTTTTTACTTTTTTGTTTCAAAATTTCCCAAAAATGTTCATATTAATATAAAGAATACCTAAATTATCGTACTAATAAAAATAGCTTATTTTTAAAACGTCCGTGTTTCACATTTTTCAATAAAAGTCATCCGAGGCGATGAACATATATAATTTCATATAATAAATCATGTGCATATAATTTTATTGCTTTTTTAATTTACATATACGAGCCCAGTCCTGACTTTAGCCTACTGCCAATAAGCTAATAGGCTAAGTTTTAAAGTTTGAATAAATATTATTGTACTTGTAATTTATTTTCACGGTTTTATTAGAGAATTTGATTCGTATTTCTTTCCAAAAATATATGAATTTCTAAAACTGTATTAACTAAGTTTAATATCGCAAATGTCTATATTTATTTGCAAATTATTCCATCATATTCATTAAAATATATCTACGGGTGATTTTTGGACTTTTGCATTTGCACTTTACTGACTCAGTGAATTTTCGAGTATCAGTATTTAACTATCAGTATTTTCGATTCCTAAAATCTAAAATGAAAGATACTGAGAGCTATTCGCAGTTTATAGTATTACCGCCAACACTGAAATATCACGTGCGTTGAATATTGACCCCTATATCGCAGTTTCAGCGAGAAATAGTATTATAACTGCCATTTTGGCATTTAAAAGCTTTAATTTAAAAGCGCGATAGGAGCCGAGTAACACTAACCCGATAAAGATACGGTTTTATTTTTATCACTCCGCAACCACATTTTAGAAAGAATATAAAAAAAATTAAATAAATAAATTGGTTGATAAAATCGATCGATACGCTTTATATTATCAAAATGAATTAAAAATTTGGATTCTAAGCAACATTGTATAAAATTAAAAATTTATAGTATAGCTTAAATAAAAAAAATATGCTATAAACACACAAAGGCTTCAAATACACAAAGGTATACTATAAGATTTCCTATGAATCCGGACTAGTTCCATTTACTCCGTTATATTGAGCCAGTACCCTTAAGAATTTATGATTAAACTTTTCAAAATAATACTTAAGTATAAATTAAGCTCTAATGTGAGGTGACCTTTCTTTGTGTGTTATGCAACTATGCATGTGAATGTGAGAAGATGTGGTTTATAAATGTACTTTGTACATGCAACTTTATATGCAAGACACACATGCGTGTGTCTTGTGTGTGTTACACACACATATAAATAATATTCTAATACAATGATCAGTCCATTCATAGTTCATTAAAACTATTTTCGTAGTGAACAAACTATTAAGAGATATTAATGAACTTTACGATGACATTGTAATCATAAAGTTTCATGTACATATATCAGTCGTATTTTGAGGATTAAACGCGTGAGATTTGTATAGTCACAATCCAGTAGATCGATAACCCAATTTGTACGTCTATTTTATGATTGTAAGTCAATCCGAGCACTATATTAATCTTGCAGGTACCTAAAGCCTAAACAAATGATAATATGTGACAAAATGGAATATCTAAAATGTGACATGTCTCTTGAAAGTTTACAAGCAACTAATCTATACAGATATGCGCCAACTTGCTAACTGCAAGCACAATATACGGTAACTGCCAAAGTAAAGTTCACGAACAGATGTGAGTGGTTTTTGAATAGATTATTTATGCTCTCTTAACGCGATCTTAAAGAGAATAGAGAACAACAACTAGAACTTCATGTTTGTATGTTGACTTTACTAAAGTTTGTAAAACATTATTGTTAGTTCAATTATGGGTATGCTGCAAGTATGTTGTGGCGTACAAGATGCTATACTTTCATGAATACATAAAACATGACCACATCCCTGAATCTAAAATAATTTGCTTTAGTTAGAAACCAGTTCATTGACTAAAGTGAATAATTTTAAATGCTTTATTATAAAAATTATATATATTTTGTGTGTCTATATCTAATATCTACTATATTTCTCTATGTCAAATATCTGTATGAGGTTTACTAACACTGTTACGTAATTCATTATACTGGAGGACCCATTAATGCGTGAAATCCGCGTTGCCATAGCAACGTGTACGTCACTTAATACAAAAGATAAGTTGTAAAACGTATAGGTAATATGTGTAATGTTTTATTTATTGATTTAATGTACTTTAATAAGCATTATCTTCGAAACATATTAGCGTTCTGCACTTCCCCTATACATAAATTATAAGTGTGCCGAATTACATAGTCCTCTGTTCGCGTATTTTTTTTTAAAAAGGAGTCCTAAATATTTTTCTTCACGTATTCGTTTTTAAATTCTGATTCGCTATAAAAAATATTGTGAATTTCTGTAAGCATTATACAAATATTCCACAATAGATCTACTGTGATATTATATTTTTAATTAGCTTAATTGTAACAAGCTCGTAAGTCCTTCCAGAAATAACTAATGCTACCTAGCTTTTTAAATGAATAATGATATATGCTCAACGTATTAAAATATTTAAAAAAATTAAAGAAAACATAGCTATACGATGTTGTTTTAAAACAATATTCAAATACTTAGGTGTTATTGTGATGTGATTGTGACTAAAATAAATTAAACCTATCTTGTTATTTAATTTAATATAATAATATAAATTATTTTTAATATATTCATCGATGTAATAAATAGTACCTTGTCAATAAATAGTACCTTGCTTTTACTTGACTTTTTTCAAATCTACGAAATGACTTATATATACAGAGCAAAAAGCTATTAAAAAAAGAATAACATCACAAATATGAAATCACGCAAGTATAGAAATGAAAATAAACATTTATTTGTTCGAGGTCAACAATAGCTTCCGTTTATTTTGAGTGCCCGATAAAAACGTCAAATATTTACATACTTTTCGCTTCAGGGCGCCACAAAATGGTGGTAAGTGGAAAAGAGAGCTTGCAATAGATTCTATCATACTCTTCATCATTTTATATGGCTTCATTCGGGGCTTAGTGCGTACAATGGTTATTGTCTCCCTGATCCGCCACTTGACGGAATGTAAGAATTACGATGTTAATCGCGCGTATGATGTGGATTGAAAAGATGTGCATGTAATCCCTAGAAATTATGTTTAACTTTGAAATGGAAATTTTAATACAAATATTTTATACTAGCGGCCCGTTCCAGGCTTCGCCTGCTAGAATTAAACGTTAATTTTTTAAAAAGCTACCATATATTGCGTTCGGTTTGAATTATTGACTATATCGTTTTACAGATAGGGGAGAGCGGAGTTGGTATTAACGGAGATAAGTATTAACAAGCTTATTCCCGTGAAGTATTAGAAATATGATATTTAGTCTAGACATATTTTATACAGCCGAATGTGTCCCAACTTGTCATTTACCAGTCGGTCGTCACGTGTAAAAGCTAAGCATAGCTCGAATTTACAAGTACTTCGGGCTTGCAATAAATTGAGTAAAGAGTTATTTATACAATACATCAAATTAAAGCTTATTCTATATATTCATACAGTTTTTATATATTCACGTTTTTTTTTATAATCGGGTCTTGTTTATTTTTGACCACTAATGAACTAGATAAATTGACCTGTAAGTTAAAGTTAACAAATTGAGTGGGGTAAGTATTAAAATTTTGCTTGTATATTTTTTATATATGTATGTGATATAGTACGAAATGTGTTTTTTAATAGATATACTTTTAAGTATAAATTGCAAATAGAAGAATAAATGAGAGGTCACGTCTCAAGAAGCATATGAACTGGCAGCTAAGGTATTTCTGGAACTTTAATAAAAAAAAAAAAATTACTGGTTATGAAGTTTGTCATTTAGTACTTCTTAAATAGATCATGAAACCATGATAACAGATTATATAATAAAATATTTTAATATATAACTCTTAATTCTTCTTCTATGTACTCTCGACTACGCTGATGTGTATTATTTGGATGAGACAGACGAGCTACTTAATAAATTAGAGCACACTCAAAATCTCGTCATATGTTTTATTTCCCAATTTCGAGGTAAACTTAATTGACACTCAATCCGACTTCGCCGCGGTATGCACATTCTTTCATTCCTTTTTATAATTCTTAATTACCAGAATTTCTCTTGTTACCTTCGTCCCCGCTTTAATATGCTTCCCAATCCTACACGCTCAAGGCGGTCGTGTGTCACTACCAACACTTGACATACCTAAGCGATACAATTTTTTTCCAGAATTTGTTCTCCGTACCGCAAGCGCATGCGGCATACCGCATCCTTCTGGAACCGACTACCTAAATCCATCCAGAAGGGTCCTTCCGTTAAGTCCTTGAAATCTCAAATGAACAAACATTTATTTTTTTTCGCGCTTTTTTGCACTTATCCACTACCACGGAGAGAAAAGAGAATAGATGAGATCTCTTCTACAGATAAGTCCACTGTTGTTAACTAAATTTATTACTGTTCTTTCTTTTGTATATTTAGTGCAATAAAGAGCATTGATAGAATTATATAATGTTTTGTATTGCAGCCTAATGAAGACAAGAAATTTGCAAATGGACTGGACTGGAGAACAACCCGAATATATTTAACATTCCAGTTCTTTATCATGAAAACTATTGATTAGTTTAATATAGAAGATAATAAAATATATATTTTTATTAAATATTTTAATATTTACCGCTTACGTTAATATCTACCACTATTAATACTTGCCCCACTTATAATAACAAATATTTTTTTTCGATTTGAAGGCTCTATTCCAGAAAGTAATTATTATCTTTGGTTTAATATAACAGCATTACCTATTCCACTTGGTGAAGTTGTTTTCTGGACTACGAAAAATTATATAAAAATCGTGTAAAAATCATTTGAACTTGGTTGAAATATTTCGACACGAATATTGGTGAGCTATATTAATGAAAGCTTTTAAAAAACAACTTTTGAAAAGATCTTAATTATAAGGAGATAACTCATTCAAACTCAATCCATTGGTACCTGCAACCTGGTTCTATTAACATTGTTAACTAACCTAAGAACCGGAAGACGGCTTAAAAGAAGCTTTTACAGTTGAAGGCGTATATAGATTGTATGTGCTGATATTACAATATTGGAAGTGCCGAATTGGGAGCACTCCTGTAATTTCCTAAAATTTTTTACTTCTGGTATACTAACTTTTATAAAGAAATTTATAAATATACATTGAATTAGATTTAAATAAGTTAACAAAATATTTACATATATACCTATTATATAAATATGGACATACATATAATATATACATACCATAAGCAGACATTCCAAGTCCTTAATTCTTAAAAAATGTGTGAGGTAAAATCACTACGTAAATTTAGCACACTATCACTTCTCACATTTGAAATTTATGTTCTAAGTCCATTTCAACACAATTTATTTTTTAATTTTATATGCATCGCCATTTTTCGCTAGTCCCGACAAATATACCGCTGCTTTATATATTTTTAATGTTGGCAACACTTCAAATAATATTTATACTACTCTAAAAACTGTTATCCATTTATAATATTAATTATTTTCTTTAAAATTTTATAATTTAACGTTGAAAGGGTTTCGGAGTTGATAGTATATCATTATAAATACAACTAAAACATGTTTAAATTATGTTTCTTTTTTGTTTTTTCACAAAAAAATGATGACCACAAAAATAAAATTCAAGTATATAAATAAACATCCTTTCTAAAGTCACGACGACCAGAGCAACGTTTAGAGATGTTTATGTATGAAGTTTGTTCCGGACTTACGATGAGGACTTTATACCTACATTGAACACTAGATCAAAGCTCCGCTGGGAAATCTTGCATCCTTCACACTATATTTATATGATATGATATATATGAATTATATTACCTTTTATTTTTTAAATTATTATTTGTTAAATTTTAATTATTAACAAAAATATTATTTAACACAATATTTAAAGCTATTCTTCGGTCTAAAATAAAGATGATTAAATTTATAGCCTCTTGGCTTGGATGGATATATAACAACAACGCTTGTCCGGAGCACCTTGCTATCTAACATAACTCGATAAATTTAGTACATTGTAAATTTAGCTGCTTTTATGAATATACCATAATATAAATTTCAATAGCTGTCACATATAAAAATGTCATAATAAAAAAATAAACGTAACTCATAAATAATATACTAGGACCATTTTTATCATTTACATTTATCTTCTACATCTAGCTTCTTGTTGATGAGATGCCTAACTTTTTATTTGACAATAATGTTTGGATGTGATACCTTTAATTACATGAATAGCTGGGTTAAGGTTCTAGCATTGTCAATATACGTGTAAATACATAGTCAATTATTTTTCCAATTGAAAGGCATTTCATGATAGGTGAAATAAAACTCGATTGTAAACATTTTGAATTTATTCTGTAAATTGAACGTATCTAAAGCACTACATACATACATAAAAATATATAAAAAAATCACCAGTTTTGAATACATTGAATGAACTTATAAATACATAATATATATACAAAAAATTCCAATCCTATTCTAAAGGAACGACGTCCGACTAGAAAACCATTCTCATACATAGCTGTCGACGCTAGTCACAATACGGATTTCAAATAGTCCACAATGGCCGTGCGACAGTCAGCAACGCGTTCACTGTTCTATAGATATCACTGTTTGAGATGATTTTTTTCAGTTTGCATTTTAGTATTCCTCCAATTATATTTGTAACTGGATTCAGGTTTTTTGGACTATATATTTGCTATATAACATATTCGTGTTACGAACCAAGAATTATATATTTAAAAAGTAATTGGTAAACTGAATCAAATGCATTTGAATGCCTTCTCTTTATCATATATGTATATATATATATATATATATATATATATATATATATATATATATATATATATATATATATATATATATATATATATATATATATATATATATATATATATATATATATATATATATATATATATATATATATTATAATAATCCTTTATAGATTCTTTATGTAAAAGACATCAATACAGCTAAAGAAGTTCCATGGCTGGCCTCTATCGTGGAAACCATACAAAAAAATTAGAAGCACCGCAGAGGCAAGAGGCTGTAAAAAAAAGGGGAGAATCAATTATTTTCATTTTATTCGACCTGGTAACAAGGCATATACGCGGCGTTGAGTTCCTCCACTCAATACGCAATGCCTCGAAAGGAGGGAAGTGGGGAACGGAGTGTCATAACACTCCCTTCTGCAGGGTACAGCGGGGTGAAGCTAACAAAATAGATATAATACAAAAAAAAAGAATTATCAGATTAACGAGGTTGTAAATTTATAATGAAGATCCGAATAACATTTACTAAACGTACATCAAAATTCCTTTCTTTATAACATGCAAAAAGAAAACCGAAATTAGAATCCGCGAAAAACAATCTTTTATATTTAAGCTTTTCCTTAATCTTATAATTGGCAAGTCTAAGCTTTGTTTGACGAAAGCGTAAAGGGATATTATATTAAAATTAATGACAGGATAAATTTGGAGCTTAACATGAAACTTGTTTATATGATGAATGTGCCTTGTTCCCATTGGTTGAGTTTTACTTCTTAGATATAACCTATTACTTAGTAAGCAAAAGTTAGTTAAAAGCTAGTTAAACCTCATTGATTTTGAACAGTTTTCAGTTTTTGAAGTGTACAAACAATATAACCTTCTTATTATTTATCTGGTTCACAACTTGTTTTGTTTAAACAATCAGCAGCTATCGCCTAAATAATAATTAATCACCAATCATCGTGTACGGTGTATTAGGCTTAGAATTATTAGCGTTCCGTACATAAAAAAAACACTTTTACGATAAGTTTTTGAAAAATCTAGATTTTTTCTCAAAAACTCGTGAAGGCAGAAATTAATATTAAATATCCCCTAATATATATATACTCCCTTGCAGCACAGAAAAGCTTACGCTTCTGAGCCAATGTAATCAAAAGATACGACCTTTATGCTTCGTTTTTGCCGCATATTGTATGAAATTCGTCGCGTAATCAAATCTTATGTTTTTTTTATTACTTTTTTAAAGTGCTATTCCACACTAAGGAAAGAATAATACTTTTAGAAAAATATATACAGCGTTTTTCAGATTCAAATTTTGGTACTCTAAAATTTCATATGTTTTTCTAAAAGTATAAAAACTACACTTGGTACTAGGTACTTACTTATGTCTCATGATAATCGATAAGAAGGCCGCCTGATTGAATTATTTAATATTTTGTTATAAACATAAAATTATGTTTTATTTACATACTTAATATTTAATTAATTTTATTCGAGAATACAAATGAAATATGTAATTTTAAAAGTCATTTCTAATATAAAAGCATTTTAAGTAATAAAACCAAATATATTGGAAACTATATTATATAACACAATTGTAGTTACCTTCCTGATAAATATCTGGCATAATGAATACGAAGCTCAAGAGAATGTATTTTCATACAGGTTGCCCTTATCAATGATCAGCTTGGACTTGTTTTTCATTTCGATATTTCACATCGCCCACGCGATAACCAACGTAGTAAATTTTATACTACAGATAAAATTATAAGATAAACATCGTTACTTTTGCATGTATAATGGTGCCTTTTAATTTAAAAGGTTGATTTATTTTGAAAATATGCATATTTGTGTACCTGCGGTGAATTAAAAGGTTCTTTTAAAAAATATTTAAGTTGTTTTTATTATATAAATGTTTAAATTTGCATAATAAAAAGAAAAGCTATCTATGTGACTATGTGTGAGCTTTTTTAATAAATCTTTTTTTTTACAGGACTGTTCAACGTAGGTTAAATATTTGATGCATGTCTAAAATGAAATATAAAAAAATACATATAATCAAAAGTTTTCATTTTGTGATAATTTGTCATAATATCCAAGTTTTCTCTCAAGATCATGCAATTTTGTAAATAAACAAGAATGCCTATTTTAAAAAGTAAGCTTTCCGTACTTTACACATTATGTACAGTAAACACAGATACCACCTTTTACAAAGAATTTGTTAATCTATCATTATTATCACAGCTGTATTCACTTTTTTTCATATTATTAATATGTACGTAAAAAAAATTATCGAGAGTATATAAACATTAATAGTATTTGTTTTAATAAATGGTTTAAATGAACTAGTCAGTTTTTCTTATATCATATTTTTGGGATACAGTCAGATAGTGAAGTATAGTATCTATAGTATATGTTTAGTTAAATATTCTTTATATTTAAACGAGATTATTTATTTATATAACATCAAATATATATATATATATATATATATATATATATATATATATATATATATATATATATATATATATATATATATATATATATATATATATATATATATATATCTCCCGAGAGTCGACAGATGAATTTCATTAAATTTGTCATCCGGGTAACAGTAGAACAAAAAGTGCTAGCAATGGCAATGGCTAAACGAACTTTTGAATAAAGCGGAAAATACCTAGAAATTGAACTTCAATTAATTTAAAAACAGACATAAAGATCCGATTTCTGCCTGAGCACCTGCAGAAAATAATTAGTCAAATAATGGGTTCATTCTTACAATTTTTTTGCAATATAATAGAGCTTGTTACAAGGAAAGAAATTAAAATATTTTTGCTTACAAAATCCTTATTAGTTTAATGTGAAAATGTGGGCTTTGTGGGTCTAATAAAGCACAGCTCAGTGTCTCGAATTTCTGAGGAAAACATAGAAGAGAGTGTCTCAACACTAGATTACTTTTGTTTACTATTTATAACAATTATAACAATTATAAATAATGTTAGAATAAATAACAATTTAATAATCATTATATTTTACTATTTGATTTGATTTAGAATTTTGCTATTTATTTTTCAAAATTATGATATTATTGTAAGCATATTCGTATTTAGTAAATACTAAATACGAATCTAGTAAATAAAGAATAGAGTGAACGAGCCCCTCTTTCAAACTATACACCAAATAAAAAATAATTTTATCTATATATTTTTCAAATTTATTACGAAATGTCATATAGAACTCCTAAATTAAGACAGTAAGCTAGCTACCTGTACTAATTGTATCATAAATTAATTAAATGTTGTAAATTAATAATTGTCAAGAATTCTCGAATTTATACGCTCGCTTTGACCAGCGCCGTGTTCGAATTCCCATAATTCAATTAAACGGCTCAAATTAGTAGCAAATGTACTAGAAATGATTATAACTTATGATTTAATTTTGTAATATCAGCTGAAACAAGTGGTAGTTGCAGCTTACGAAATTTTGTATTTTGACTATAAGATAATTATTTTACATTTTAAAATACGTATTTACTTATATAGGTTATTATAATATATTTTTAATTTAATATAAGGATCGTAGGTTTTATTCTCACCATGGTATAGTATTTTTTATCAACCCTGGTACAACATTTCTTACTCCAAAATTCAATATCTTACCTCAAAAACGACATGGAAGGTACTTTCTTTAATGTATCATGCGGGATAACGCCTGAAGCTAAAATATTGTATATATATATATATATATATATATATATATATATATATATATATATATATATATATATATATATATATATATATATATATAATATATATATATATATATATATATATATATATATATATATATATATATATATATATATATATATATATATATATATATATATATATATATATATATATATATATATATATATATATATATATATATATATATATATATATATATATATATATATATATATATATATATATATATATATATATATATATATATATATATATAAAGAAAGTTGTGTTAGTTACACCATTATAACTCGAAATGGCTGGACCTATTTGTATGATTTTTGTGTTTGTGGATTCGTCTTAACCGGAAAAAGGATAATAAGTATTAATAATATGATATTTATGATATATAGGGACGCTAGTTCTATGTATAATTAAGTATTTCAGTGCATAAATCTATGTAGTCATCCGTGAGCACTAGATAAACGCGTCTTAATATAATACAACTTAAAATGAGTTTCTAAGTGACATTGGTCCAACTAAAACATGATATGTGTCCATTCCAGCACTCAATGGCAGAAAAAAGAAATAGACAGGGTTATATAATGCAATAAATTGTTGAGTTCGTCAATCCAAAGAGATGTAGTGGAATCTTCTATTGCTTTGAAAGTTTACACAGCCGTCTCTGGGTAGAGAAATAAATTCAATTTGTTATACATTCTTTCCATAACTCTCGCATATATGGAATAGTCAGAAAGATTTACGTCTCTTTTTCATGTGTATTTCGTGTATACTAGTAAGAGACAACTCAATGTTAAGAAGAGCTTTTTATTTTTAGTCGTTTCGTCGTGTTTGTGAGTTGAGTGGCATGGTGGAAATTATATGACCATACACGTGACGTTTGTAGATTCAAGTCCCACTCGAGGCAAGGTCTGTACTTAGATTATTCTCATGTTTTCGGTCTGGATAGATAAAGGGCTTCAATTTACTTTATATTATATAATTCTAACTCATTTTATATTGTATAATTCTAATTGAATTTTATTATGTTTTTATTCGATGCTGGCTTACCTTTATAATAATTGCACTTTTGTTCAACAATATCTGAAGAAAATAATACGCCAGATTAACACAAATATTTTATGTAGATATACGAGTATGTGTGTTTATTTAGTAATATTAAAAATATAATTATTTAATTCAAAAACAATATAATTTAAAAAACGATAAACGTTTTCAACTTATGTTTTCAGTAAATAAGTAAAAATCATATAAATCCAAAGTGTACACAAAGAGCTTTAGAAGAATGGCCTTTTGATAACGAACAGTTGCAGAACGAGCTCTCGGCGTGGGCCACAATACGAAATGTTGACAATTGCTATCCTGATATTCAATGTCCAACCGCCTACATGCCTTATTGAAACTTGTTTGCTAGTGGCTTTTGAAAACGAAATAACAATGTATAGTAAAGTCCATATATAAAGTTAATATTTGATTATATTTCTAAGAATATCAAATAAACAGTAGGCTATGGATCTAAACCTAATATAATATAATTGAAAAAACTCACGAATACTGAGTTCTTAATAAGTTATTAGTATTTTTTTAAAATTAAATACTAATAAATGCTCACAATTTCGTTAGTGTGAAGTTTATGAAGCTTGATCGTTATTTTCATTTACCGATTTACCCGATTTCTTCGCTATTTTATAAGTATCAATTTGTATATATCAAAATGTCAATGGAATATTTCCATCATGTTAAAAGTATTTTGTTGAGGTGACACTTCCCTATTTCATGTAGTTTAGCTGGACATTATATTGTTTTCTTTTGATGTTCATATTTCACCGAAATATGTTCATCACGCTAAACAACTTGTACTAAAGGGCCATTTTCTGGTTTCTTAAAATTCTACATCAGGTGTTCTAGATCCTTGACTTTTATATCATTGGAATGCGCTTATCACGTTTATTCATATTTGTTATTGCAGTAATTCATTATTTCTTATAATTCAGCTGGTCAACAATAGTTCTGCAGCAGGCATGCTAGTCACGAAAATCTATTATAACCTATATATTGCCCTGGCCTAACAAATATACATAGAAAAAGGTTCATTCAAATTCATCTAGTTGACCTGAAGATGTGCGCGTACAGACAGACAGACAGACAAAAATAATAATATACCAGATTCATTCAAAAACTACTGGATCGATCTTAATACAGTTTTTAGAAATAGTTTTTGATTTCATTAGTGCATGTTCTTAGACAGATGTTAAGGTAATAAATTACAAAGAGCGCTGTAGTAAGCATTTTCTTGCGCAAGACCAAAACTACTATTACGATTTGGATGCGGTTTTCATCAATAATATTTGATTTGGTTTGTGATTGATTAGTAAGGATTCTTAAATGTGTGTGTGGTGTTATGATGGCAAATCCAAAAATGTAATTCAAAAAGTCATCAAACTAATTCAAAAACCCACGACTAAAGTAATTTATGTGACGAGAGATATTTTACGTGAAAAGCATGAACAACAGAGTATTGGTTTTCATAGAACTTCCCTGCGTACCTGTTTGGTTCTCGAAAACATAGATGTGGTAATAACATACGTACTCAACTCCTTGTGAACTTAATTAGAAACGCAAGAAAATCCAACGAGAGCTGCAATATATATATTTATATTATTTAGTAAAACACACCACAGACATGATGTGTTCCTTGCTTTTGGTACTCTTTTCTTTATTCCATCTGTTTGTCGTCATTTTGCATTTTATATAATTATTCATGAGCATAATCAAGTACATTACTGTGTACAACAAAATATTTTACATACTATTATTGGGGCTTGAAGAGGTATTACTAGACTGGAAGAGTCCCTTTCAGTCACAGTTTTGTGTGGTCGCAACTATATTTATATTTAAAAATGTAATTATATTTAATTATGTAATTTATATTTAATTATTCAATATAAATAAACATATCAATAAAATATCTACAAATTATTAACGTAAAACCACAAAACTGATGAATTTTCTTGTGCTTATAAAACATCTGAGTAAGAATCGAACCCAAAACCACCAGGCACCGACATATACTATCATACGCTTTTCCCACTGTGCCAGGTTTAAATAGATAATATTTCTTCTTATTGGTAAACCAACTACATGTATCTGTTCAGAGGTCTGACGTAGCGTAGCGACAGATGAATTTCATTAAAATCGTAAAAATAGCCGGGATCGGTCATCGAGTAAAAAGCTGTGCGGGCGAAAGTTAAACGAATTTTAAATCACATGAAAAACTGCTCCAAATTGAATTTCCATTAAGCTAGTAGCGTCTATAAAATAGTTGATCATTTCAGACCTTCTATATGACCTGCAATAACAATTTTTCATGCTTAAATCAAAAATACTACCTGCTGTTGGTAAATTTTGTTCATATCAAAATAAACATACAAGGTAACTTTTTTGAAATATTTCTATCTAATAAGGATGAAATGGTGAGAAAAAATTATAACAAATCACTTCATCATCTAGTTTCATTAAATTTTAAATGTGTGGTATACAATTCCACTCCTAACCAGACCAAAGAAAGAAAGTGGCTATTTTGGCGCAGTGAGACAACGTTTGACTATAAGCACGGTGGTCAAGGTTTAATACTCACTTAGGGAGATTAAACTTCTTCGTGAGTTCTGCTACTCATCAATTCCTCGGAGTCATCCGGAAAGTGAAGAATGGAGTCTTGACTCTTAGTTTTCTGCTTATCCTGGTATATGCCGGATACTGCGTGAGGCTGAAAAAAAAGAAACGTATCGCAAATATTTATATTATACCATAATGGCTTTAGACATAAATAAATAACTTCACGCTTTTTCTCGCTTATAACATATAAGCAGAGGAAACTTAATGTTAGTGTGGAATCAAACCGACAACCGTACCAATAATTACCATAATGGCCATTTACCTATCATATACAGATAATTGCTATTCATATTATGAATAAATAAAATATTATGTATAACAATATCCTACTTGCTACTAATTAGAGCAGTTTAATTGAATTATGGAAATTTGAACATGGCTTCGGTCGAAGCGGGGGCATAAATTCGACGACTCTTGTTTCTTGTTAATTTACGGGGCCAGAGACCCGTCTATTGTCTAAAGCAAACAGCATGGTGCCCATGTAATCGAAATGGGGGTCGAATTAATACGTGTAATGATTTGTGTTCGTTATATAAGAGCGATTGTTAATTTATTGGATTATAAGTCAATTAATCCCAGCCAAGTAGACTCTTAGATATAATTTTTTAAGATATTTTAAATCTCGTTAATGTATGTATATTGTATAGGTGCGATGACGTCGTTATATGAGAATTGAGATCGTACGGCTTAACTGGCTAGAGCGGGCGATATCCAAAAAGCGTGGGTTCGAGTCAACCGCAAATATCAACATTTTCTTACGTTTTCTAAAATATTTACTTTCCTTAAAACACTTAAACCGTAGTAATTAGTCAGTCAGGTAATGTCAGACAAATTCCATGATATATTAAATTAGTCAGATAATGTCAGACAAATTCCATAATATATTAAATATAAAAAATCGGTGGTGTTTATCATCATAATCGTATCGAAATTCCAGTACAAATTCCACGAAGTTATTTTGGCATTCAATATTTATACTGTAGTTGTTGAATCGCTCGGTGGTAGTTACTATGAAATTTTAATTAATCTTTTGATAACTAACCTGTTTTAATGGAATTAATCTTAGAACTTAAAATATAATTTATTGTTTCAGGAATACGCTAAGCTGTCAGCCGCAATTATTTGTTAAACTGGTACTAAGAAATTTGTATAATTATGGTTAATTAACTTAACCACAAAGTAAAGGGTAATTGACCCCGAGATTCCAATCTGTTATGTATGCTGTGTGGATAAGATGTCACAATTGAATAATGTTTGTATTACCACCATAAGGCGCAAAATGATATGGTAAATATGGTTTGACTGTATAAAGCGACGGTTGTGGGTTCTATTCGTAATCGGGAGAGTTATTTTTTTTTGTTTTCTAGGTACGGCTAGCAAGAAAAAGCGCGGTGTTAAGTTCCGCAATCCAACGCGCAATGTCTTTAAAAAAAATCCACTATAAATACTACTAAAATGTAAGTACCGTTAATATATATTTATAGATTTACAAGTTTATACAAATTATTGTATATATACGAGTACGTTTAGGGTAATCGATAAACAGATTACACTATGCTAGCTGCTCGTTAGCTCGTTACTCTTGTTCCATAAAATATCTTGAATAACGGTATTCAAATTTACCTAATACTATAATCGAAAGGTATTGACGTTTTAAGTATTGAAATTCCGATTCGAGTAAATTTATAATATAGATATATTTATGTACCTTTATGTATCTCACGCTTATTTAAGGAGGGCAGAGAGACCATTTTGTTATTTTTTTAGCATTTTAGAAAAATTACATAAGCGTCAGAGACTTGGCGATTTTTCAATACGTTTCACCCTACTGCTGAAAAATATGATTACGGAATTTCACGGTGTGAAAATATAATTTCTCTATCAAGACCAGTTAAGCAAGATAATTCTAGACTTCAATAGGAATATAATACTATACTTCGATAATATAATACTAGAAATAAGCTGTTAAAAACCAACAAATAAGAACAAAAGTCTTAATTAAAAACTATACATGCATGCCGAATATTATTTAAATTAAAGTTTTAATTTCAAATTCTAACTCTAGTGAAATATTCATGGAGTATGCGCTTCATTATTCCGAGAATACCGGTATTAGGGCGGTAGTGAAGAGATATAATATTATGAAATAAAAGATTATATATATTTTTATTTACTTTAACAAAATTTTCTTTTGTAGAAGTAAATATTCGCAAAAGTTGACTTTACTAAGACAAGTTGTAGCATGTGCGGAGATAAACGCCGCATCGCCTTTATTAAATTTCTCATCTTCCTCAAGCGCTGACCAACTGCGTCAGAATATATCAATGCATATAAAGTAACAAATTATGGAAGATACTAGTTAAAACTTTTGTGCATTTGCTATTCATATACAACGTCTGGACATATTCCAAACCAACCCGCTAATTGCGTCGTAAATTCTTATCCGCACCGTTTTTGCACTTTATCTTTGCAGTATTAGGCGCAGATTAAAAATTATTTATGTATAACTGTGTTCGAGATGAATATTTTCTTATTATAGATAAGTATTGATTCTATTTCATTTATATGGAACTGTTTTTAACTTATGCTCTTAGGTTGAATGTTCATCAAATTTAATTTCTATACGACTTTTATTTTTTTAAGAGCGTATATTAAAGGTGATCCCATTGCCATCATGTCAGGATCTGATCACGATCACGACACCCAGAGAAATTGAAGGAAATGTTCACATTTTCCTATATGATCCATATTATTTGTTATTTGTATTTGCTTCATGTAGTGATTATCTAAAGATATTGCTGAGCTGATGATAATACATCTCCTCCATTATTAGATGTAAGTGATAATTCAATAAATATTATAGGAACATAAAGAATCTATTTGTAAAAGCACAAGAAAAAAAAGGTGTTTTGGAAGATACTAAATCAACGGTGTCTTAAATGCACTGTGAAACGTCAGGGTACATGCTCGTTTGGCCATACATAATACAGCGAAACGTGGGTAGTATACAAGAATAATGTAAGAAAGATGAACGCGGTGGAGATGCGTTTTCTTCGGAGGATTTGCTGAGTTTAACTGACCGAATCCGCAACAAAGGGATACCATCGCAGGTAGCGAGGATCTCACAGTGAGAATGAAGAAGAACTCGCTCAGGTCGTTTGGGCATGTATTTATCTCTATACGCTATCTACACTTATATATTTTTTATTTATTTTAATTATTTATGTTAATCTACACTAAGAATGGAAAAATACTTAAAGAAAACATAAAAAAATTGACGCAGTGCGATTTGAACCTGCGCCTCATGGATTTTTTTAAATTATCTGCTGTTGATAATGATAAACAGAATAGACAGATGTAAATAAAATATAAATATATTTTATAATTTGTATATTGAAAATAGAACAAACTATCTAGTTATTAAAATATATATTTTTAGTCAAATAATACCTCTCAGTAGACAAAGAAAATGATAAATTCATTATAGATATTATTTTAAATAATCTTAATATTTTTATCTTCGTTGAAATAAAATTGTCACTCGACACTTATTACCATTGTGGAAAATTACATCCAATTTGATATTATTTTTAAACCATATAATTTATAAATAATTTTTATCTTTACTATATATTACACATATAGCAACATACAGAAGGAACCTAGAGCTACGACACTCCATTCCCCGCCCTCCGCCTTTCGAGATATTGTTGATGAACGCTGATGAATGCTGAAGCAATTCATTCTACCTGAGTGGGAATCGAACTCACAACCGTTCTTCTACTTTATTCTCCGCTATTAATAATAATTGGTGAAAAAGAACGCCATGTTTTATTTTGTCGAAATGAAAAAATAACAATGTTTTTTTATTTATTATTTTATTACATTAAAAAAATATATTTTACGATCACACTACTTTCGTTATTAAAGTTCTATATAAAATACAAAGATGTTTTAATAAAGGGGTAATTATTTAAAAAAAATCACATAAAATTTTTGTATTACAATGAATCCTTTAATCAATGTTTGTACCACGAGATCATTATTAAAAAAATATTGTACACAACTGGAAGATTATTTAGTTGAGAATATTCTTTATTAATACCATATACAAAGAGCCTTTATATTTTCGCCCTATATAAACATCTATCGTTCTTGTCTATCGTTATTGTTGTTTTTTAATTTCTCCAACAGAGTTCTTGTTAGGTTGTTATAAAGGGGAATAACTCTGTAATACGCAACAATAACTGAGGTATATTTTTCTCAGAAAGGGTTTTTGGCTGAATTGCCAAATTCGAATAGGGTTTCCTTTGTTGTCAGATTTACTTTTGCATTCTATAAATGGATAAATTGATAAGGTTCTTGTTCATAATAATTTAATATAAGTAAAAGCTCTCTTATATTTATAATTTTGCCTTTATTTATTAAGATTACTTTACAAAGAATTGATGATTTTAAGAATTGATTTAAAAATATGTTTAATACACTTTATTAAGAATAAGGGCATCGACGATGGAAGGCTGGCTCGTAGATCCCCGTCAGACCTACATAAGGCTGCTAAGTTGGGATTCCATACTAGTCCATTTACCTATATTTTAATAAATTGACTAAAATAATAATAAATATTTCATATTATCAGTACATACAAAACTTTTCGTTACTGAATGACATACTGGTAGTTAATGCCTATATCACTGAGCGTAGAAGGCTGAAATTCAGGTATCACAGAGGAGCACTGACAGACGATTTGACAAAATTTCTACAGGCAAAGGATAAGACAAGAATTCCCATGTATATATATATATATATATATATATATAGATATATATATATATATATTATATATTATATTTATATATATATATATATATATATATATATATATATATATAATATCATATATATATATACATATATATATATATATAAAATATACATATATATATAATAGATATATATAATATATATATATATATATGATATATATACTATATATATTTATATATATCAAATATGAGACGTAATATAATATTTACATGAAATAAATGACAGACAAAAATTTGTTTATTAATAGAAGTAAAAATATTATTGATGACCTTACGTCCACACAATGAATACAAAATGTCCGCATAAAAATATCCAGCATCAAATAAAACACTTACCAACGTTCAATTGGTAAACATAACACTCCATAGCTCCATATCATATTCTTATCTTACTTTTATTACACGAACTCGGGGTAACATATTGAGATTCTGAAAGATCCACTAAATTGTCAGCAGTCACATGCATAATTGATGATCGTCTACGTAAGAAATGTTTTGTAAGATCCGAGAACGTAAAGAGTACGTGAGAATCACGAATATGGCTTTTACTCAATATTATTTGCCACTGAATCTGGCAATCTAAGTTACAACTTTTGAATATTAGTAAATTATATGATACCTGTTTTTTAAGTTGTACGTGTAAATATTATATTTTTTTTGAGAAAAGCTATAACATTCCGAAATACAGCCTGAATTAGTGTGTACGGCCTTATTTTTATCGGTGTATAACATCAAATATTCAACAACTAAAGTAATCTATTTTGGAAACCTCATAAAAAGCTGGTTTACGTGTTACATAAAATAACAAAAGTAAAGACTTGAAGAAAATATAACAATAAGAATTTAAGCTAGAAGCTACCTTATAACATTGAGCGCTTAAAACTAGTCTTTTATCTTAAAAAGACTGAACATTGGGTTAAAAAGAAATTGAATTTCGGGCCAAGGAATGAAAGAAGTTTAAATTAAAAACGTGGTTTGTTCAGAACAAAAGAAAGTGAATATTTGGTCAATAAACGCTTTGGAAGCTCTTTGGCTTCATTGACTGGACCTGCCCCCAATTGGCTCAGATTGCCTTAAAGACGTCGAATAAATTTCGCTCAAGTGAAACTGTTAGTTAATGAGAGAAAGCATTTTTAATTATTTCTCACAAGCACAAACTCTTATTTCCTAGGAGAGGACTAGAATGAATATTGAACTCTACTTCAAATCAAAGTCAGGGTAAAAAGTGGAAAACAAAATAACTTAACATTAACCTCTCTCCCTCTAACATATATCAGATGTTTTTTTTAAATGAATTAGTTGAAAAAAATATAGTATTATATATTATTTGTTTTATATTAAATAAATTCAATGTATTTTTTTATATTTATATGGAGATATACATACATACACATAATAATTACGTGGCATCAATTTCTTAAAATACATAGTATACTTATGAATACCTAAAATGCTACACTCAGGGCATTTTGTATAATGTTACACTTTTATAATGACAGTGTCTTAACAAAACGTCAAGTATCATTATGTCAGGCGTAATTATATTTCTAATGGCAAAGCATTAAATATAGACAGTCATGAATGCTTACTATTTACCATGTTGTCGTTAAATAATTAAAACCGTTACTCGTGGAGCACTATTTAGAATTAATGCGTTGTATTTGTGAATAAAATAGATGATGTCAGAAGGACATTTGTATGCTACGTAAATAGATTTTTAGAGAGAATTGTAACCAATTCAAATCCCTCCGAAGGAAGAGAATTAGGTAGAGATGCTTCACTCTATGAGCTAATGATAATGAAACTATTGTCAAAATTAAAATATTATATATGATATATATATATATATATATATATATATATATATATATATATATATATATATATATATATATATATATATATATATATATATATATATATATATAGAACTTTAATTTTCATCACTTAAAATCCAGGTTGGACTCGGGCCACTTGCCTCTACTAATTATAAGTCGTTTGACTTCAAAATTATTTTTTACCTATTATTTAACCCATAAGTAATTCAGCGATCTCACAGGATTTTGGTGAGTGTGTATAATATACACCAAGTCATTAAAATTTAGCTAAATGACTTATATAGATATTATACATAAAGTAATACAAAAAAATTGTAAGTATTTTGCTTATAAGCTTGATGTCTCATATCAAATTATTATTGAGCTTAAAATAAAAATCATTTTAGTTACTGTTAAATAATGTAAAAAATGATAATATTCTTTGTCTACTTAAAAATAAGGTTTTCTTTTGAACAAATCACAATTGCATTCCTCTCGTATAAGAATTGTTTGGTAAAGTGATGAGATGATATTTTGTGTGTGCGGTTCCGTAAAACTTCAAAAAATTACATCGAATGTATTCACACTTGATACGACTATAGTGGAAGTGACGTAGCTGTTAAATTATTACACACCCTAATAATAATTTGGTATACATTTCGAACGTATTTTTGCTTTTATTATTTTTCTACAACTGACTTTTATTTACAATAACTTAAGCAATAAAACGGCTAAAAAGCACGTTTATAATTAGGACTTTCGTGCTAGCATAGGACTTTATATACCGGGGTATACCGGGGAGGAACAATTATATTTATTTGAATAAAATTGTTACCATCGAATCTAAATGTTTACAAGGAGACGCTTTCCCACTGCATTTCACAAAGCATAAGTTAAGCTGTGAAAATGTGAGCTTTTAGTGTTATAATTATCTGACAAGCTACTTTAAATACTGCCTATTTCAGTAAAGAAATAAGATTGCAGACGACTATAGAAAATAAAGTTTAAATATTTCGATGCTTATGCTCGTGCAGCTTTTTTTTTAAGGTCTTTTTTTAAATATTTGCATTTAAAATGATTTTCAGTACACCATGGTTTTGAATTTTATTTTGCAAGCTCCGCTTGCGTACCATTTGATTTTGATTCGATTTTGACATTTTACAAATAGGAAATGGATAGTATTTAAAGTAGCTTGTGAAATGATTATAACACAAAAGGCTCACACATACACAGCTTACATTTCCATAACATATTAAGTAAAACATAAGAACTGTTATACTTTTTGTTCTTGTATAAGAAGCTAAGTTCTGCCTTGTTTCATAGTAATAAAGTAAAGTAAATTTGACATTATTTGTATATACATTCATATGCATTTTTTTATATACTATTATATAGAATAAATTACTCTATGGTTTCACCGTTCAGTCAGGGTCTCATCATATTACAGGGGCAGGAGCTTAAAGTTGATGTGTCACTTTGAAATGCCCTATGTGATCACATGTGTAGTTGCAGAAATAACATTATATTATCACAAATACTAATTTGATCCAAATTGAAGCACAAATTCCCTAACCACAATATTTAAAATTAAATATTTACAAAATTTTGCTATATATTTCAATATATCAAAAGCATAAGTTATGTACTTTCATATCTTAAATAAACATCGAGTTGAGCAGCTCCATCATACTAGTGTTTAATATTTAACAACATTTTTATAATATTTAATATTTAATTTTTTCCTCTATCGAAACTCATCTTCTTTACTGTATAAAAATCGTATTCTATTGACTTATGTCTTTTATATATATATATATATATATATATATATATATATATATATATATATATATATATATATATATATATATATATATATATATATATATATATATATATATATATTATATATATATATATATATATATTATATATATATATATATATATATATATATATATATATATATATATATATATATATATATATATATGTATATATATCTTCTTCTTCTTTTGATTAGTCCTGGCTTTGTCAGGGTCTGCCATATGCGTGATAAAGAGTGAAGATTTCACAAAAAAAAATACGTTCATATATATATATATATATATATATATATATATATATATATATATATATATATATATATATATATATAATATATATATATATATAATATATATATATATATGTATATATATCTTCTTCTTCTTTGATTAGTCCCGGCTTTTGTCAGGGTCTGCCATATGCGTGATAAAGAGTGAAGATTTCACAAAAAAAAATACGTTCATATGTAAATATATATATATATGTATATATATATATATACATATATATATTATATATATATATATATATATATATATATATATATATATATATATATATATATATATATATATATATATATATATATATATATATATATATATATATATATATATATATATATATATATATATATATATATATATATATATATATATGTATATATATATATAAATTGAAGTAATTCTAAGTGAAGCTATAGCTTTTGCCTAGGGTTGAGTTTGTAAAACACAACTTTTTTATCAATTTTTTTATAATAATGTCAAATTTAGCCTGAAATATTATAACTTGAAATAAATAAGAGCTTATGTTTAATAGTTAATTAAGCTTGAAAGCTACAACAAGTTTCTAGCTGTTGCGAAAGCAGAGTTCCATACGTCTCATTATTTGTAGTTTCAGCGACGAGGTCAAACATAGCAACTTAGTTTCCTTCCTTAGTGTATTGCAAATTTTACCCAATGTGTGAGACTTGAGCTCATTATTGTGCGATTTTTAAAATAATATAATATTTTAGATCTTAAAGCATTATTTTACAAAAAAATATTCATTTTTTTTCTATAAGGTAATTATTTAATTACTTTGTACATTTTCTTAACAAACAATACTTTAAAATATGGAACTTATCTTAACCAATACCAATTACCATGTGTATATTCATTTTGAATGGTAATTTATCTAATCGATTAATAAAGCGAGAATACCTTTTTTACAGTTATACTAAATTAAAAGCAGAAAACAAGTAAGCCTTTAAATTTCCACGATGAATCACAGTATCACACATATATCTCCTACTTCCACAGCTAATGCGCAAATCGTGTTAGACTGAGTTATCTCAATGTTCTCTTTAGCATTTTTATTCATCTCAGTCGGAACAGCACGAGTTTGCGAAACAGATTACTCTGGGGACATGTGGAATTTGCAATTTATTCTCTAAACGTTCAAAGGACTTAATTTAAGACTTTTGTCTACTGTACTCTAAATTTTGAGGGCTTGGCGGTGAAAAATCAATCGATGATAGTTATTAGAGCAATATTTGAACTTTAGTGCCCGTAATTTTGAATAAACGAAGCCTGTCGTGTGGCGAGACAACGGGACAACCGACTTATTGTGAACGTGGTTGCAATTTTTTAGAATGAGGGAGGGGGAGAGTGGGTTAGGGATGTATTTGGAGTCCCCACTCAGAATAATGCATTATATTTTAATTTTCTCTGAAACTGGAAAAACTGGAAGATTAATATCATCTTAATTTTTTATTTACGTTTGTGGTACATACATTAAATATTGTAATACTCAAGTAAGTCATAATAATAAATTTTCACGTAATATCATAAAATATGTTTAATTTGCTTGTAATTATTTTGTTTTTGATTACGTCTTTTAACATGGAAGTTAATTAATTACCTGTTATTAAATTGTGAAATACAATAACTGCAAACAAAAAAGGTCCTTAATTAATAAAGTAATAAAATTAAGGTAAATAAGGCGATTTAATTAGTAGATGGTTTTTAATTACTGATGATGAAGAAACTGAATTTTAGTAGACTAAGACATGGTGCGGTGGAATAGGGTCTGACTATAACTGCGATGGTTGTGGGTTCATATTGAAATAGTCAATTTTTAGCTAGTTCTTGCTTTGCCTACTTGCTATACACGTGATAATACGTCAAGATGATAAAAGGAAATAAATAAACAGATGTTGCTTTATACAGACATATATATGTACATACCTTAAGAATATTACACACACATATGAAAGTTAAATAAACATATTGAATCAATTAGATAAAAATTTCAATCAATCGATTTTATTTTATTACAAGAAATATCAGAGATTTATGTTGTTTTGCTATAAACAATTTATTCAAATTTGAACGAGCCATTCGCTAAAGTTGTTTAGCAATTAATGAACTAAATTTAATTCAGACGCTTACAATTCGTTTGATATTTTGTTATCATTCCCGTTACGGAAGAGCTTTTAGAATTTTAGCGGCAAAAAAGACAGTGAATGGAATGTACTCATACAAGACGTTTGAACTTTAGATTATGTTTCAAAATAACATTTTATTTTTATTATTTTTATTCACATATATATACATACATATATACATACATACATACATACATACATACATACATACATACATACATACATTCATACATACATACATACATCACTGGATGTGATGTTATAAGAAAAATATCTTTTAAAATCATATTATCACAGATATTTGTAGGTGTAATTAAACTTTTTTTATGCTCCTTCCCTTCATAGCCTTCCCGTTTATAAATCCCTATGTAAATAGTATTTCGAAGGAGCAACTGCTGAGTTACTCGACGGGTCTTCACAGCTTAGCCGGTGGTAGGTTCCTATAGAACTGACACTACTGACACTTCAATGCAAATTGACAATTCAAAAGTGCTTGTAACGGTCTAATTGAATAAGGAATATTTTGATTTTGCGAATATATCGTAGCATGCTTAGAGTTATTAAGAATTGGTAGTTGGTTTGTCATGAGGAACATGTTAATTCAGTGTAGTTTTTATATTATTAGCGATATTTTATTTGTTAATGTACACGAGAGTATTCCATTCAGTTAAATCTCTTAATACTCTCATAGTCAATGTAGTTAGCAATAGATAAGTCATTCCCTCATCAATTGAGCAGGTACATGCAGTAGAAACTCCCGCCTTAGTGTTTTTTTTTTAATTCTGGTTTTTAAACTGGTAATCGATCATATCGATATCAGTTTTGGTTGCACTTAATGACGATAATCGATTACGTTGACCATCAAATTTTGTTAAAACTTTTGTATTGTTTTTACATCTGTGATAAAACGGTTTTCATATTTACCTTGCGACGACAACGTATTCGTATGGATGACAATTTTGGACCTTAGAACGATATCCTTAACGGGATACGGACGGAATACCTTAACGTGGCGTGGCGTCCGTTACTTTTTTCAATCTTCATAAATTCCAATACTCGCAATATCTCTTTTCACTACCGTATATATGATTGTATTAAGATTTATTATATTATACTATCCTATCGCGTTATTCAATCAAGTGCTATCGACGACGTCAACAATGATTTTGAGGTGATTTATAAATAAAATCAGTCTTATGGTATTAACGTAAGCCCTAATAAATCACAAGCGATGTTATAGGTAGCGTCATACGTAAGATTGATTGGCCAGGTATCATACGTACGAGTCAATATGTAAAAATGTGCCTGCCTTTTAAAAATGTGTGCAAACATTATTTGTATATTATATATATTATATAAAATCTATACTCTATTATGTAGAAATATTTATAAAATAAATTTTAGCGCGAAGTTTTGTGTCCCTTTATCACGTCTTGTAAGGAAAAACCATTTTTACATACATGACAAAGAGAAATAAAAATTTGCGCTTATTTATTATTATTGCTATTTATCTTTTAGATTTAACTCTTGTACACTTTATTTGTTTATAAACAAAACATCAATATCATAATACACGAAATTCTTAAATATTTAGCTTTTAAATAATGTGTGGGATAACATTATTATTAAGGGTAAAAAAATATTCTTAGTAAGCGGAGAAAAATTTGAGCGTAGCGGTAGGCGATAAAGGTCGGGCACTAAACCCTCCACTATGCGTAAGGGTATAAATCTGATAAGATAATCGTCCACCAAACTTGACATTTCTGACGTTTATATACATTCAAATAGTTAGGTACATTCTGCCTGTGTAGCGGTGCCAATTTTTTCCAGCTTCTCCCACAGTAGCTCATAATTTACCAGATCAAAGGCCTTGGATAAATCCAGGAAGCACGTGTATGCTGGCGTTTTCTTCTTATTTAATTTAACCTTCATAGTGTATTACTGACGGTCCGTGTATCTTGAATCCGAACTTGGCATAGTTTAGTTTAACATATGCACCGCACCTCACCGCAAGTATTCTTACAGCTGTAATTAATAAAGTAAATTGAAACCTTTCACATTTAAAAATCTGTTTCGGCCATCGAAATCCTTATAACTTATATAATCTTCCCTTTCGCATATTGGTATTAATTTTAGATAAATTATTTGCAACAAATATAACGGATCTCTCAGATACAATGTTACTATATCACCGCAGTGTTCTTTATAAATGTTTGCAATAGTGTTTAGGTTATCTTCAACTCTAAGTTAAGTTACCCTTACGACAACACTGGGCCTAATATTATTTATATTACATTCTTTATGTTTTTGTAAAATTTTCTATTATTTTTTCCGACAACGCTTATGCCAAGATCTTTTATGATGTATTTAATTTATTATATATTCAATATACCTATACCAGTCGATATACCTGCAGGGGTTGCTAGTATGGCGCTCACGAATAGTCCTATTTAGCTACGAAAAGAGCTGCATCTAACCCACTATTATATATTACAATCATTTCAAAAATGGATTGTTACAGCGAGAATTGAAAAAAAAAACAACGCTGTAACTTTGTTTGTGATGAAGCCTAACCTTGTTTACTTTAATTGTTTTCAGTGAATGTTTTGATTTTTCGTTTTCAAAATGTCAGATGTCATCGATTATTCAGACAGACGAGAATGATTCTGGCACGCTCGAAACGCCATATATAAAGAAGAAGACGAAAATGATTGAAAGATCGAAATAGTAGGTTCATTAATGTCATTGTTTTTAACGTAAATATGTGCGAGGAACATTTGAATATCCAAATTCTATCTTAACTTATTTGAATAGATATATGAAAATTCTTGAACATATATTATATAATATATCATACATATATATACTTATTGTAAGTAATTTTAATTTTGTGGCGAAATATTTGTGCTCTCGAAAACAAATAAATTAATACTAATATTACAAATATTTTATAACATACGTACAATATTGGATTTGCAAACTGGCCTACGTCATAAAATAAAAAATCAAACAATGACTAGTGTTCAAGTCATTTAAACGAAGAAATTGTAGCCAGAAGAATTGAATAAAATTAATTAGCAGTAGTCATGGCGCGACATCGGAGGTATTGGCGTGTATCGACAACTGGCGTTTCGCCAACCACCCATTCTTTGAGCGTAACGACTATCCCATTACGCTAGTAGGTTTGCATGAATTGGACCTGCACAATATGTATATAGGTTAATGAATACAACACTAAGTTTTTAGAAGTTTAAAATAATGATTACTACTCTGAAGAGACTTAAGGCACAATTACAATGCACAGTGATTTATTTCATAGGTCATAATTCGGAAAATGTCATCAGTCCAGTCAAATTAACATTTAAGTTAAGAAAAAATCACATGTGTGCAAAAGATGTCATTCAAGGTCAAAGGTCAAAAATTCGGTTTTTCTCAAATATAATAAAAAAAAATCTCCGAAACCTTTCTCGTTGTAAAGTTGTAGATTATACAATTCTCTACGATAATTATTTCAATTTTTTTTTCGTACGAATCATAGTTCGCGATTTAAAAAATTAAAACTTATATTCTCTTCATATTACGAGATAACCCATCGGACGTTTAATATAAGTAAAAATAACAATCTATTGGCTTGTGTTATACTCAAAATTAAATGCCTAGGCTTTATGCTTAGGGCTTGTGGACTACGAGACGACTACGACACAACCGAGGGTTGGACTGTTCTGTAATTTATTTATTGATGCCTTTATTGACTGTAAGTATGTTGAGATAATAAAGACGTTCTAAAATTTTGGCGTACTTAACTCATATAACAGGATAGGTACAGAAAACTCAGTGTCAAGACATTCTATTCTTTATTTTCCCCCAGAATCTGAGATTACGCGTTGGATGGTGATCAACTCTAGACTTTGTCTTATATTATTAAAATATTTACATTTCAATTTTAAAAACAATTTGGCAATTAGATACCACTGTGCTGTAGTGGTTAACAGTTCACGCGAAGCTTGTGCTAGATATTGCAATATAAAAATATTTAATTTTATAAAATTACTTTTAATTGTACTTCTGATATAGGATGATAGGATCAGAGATCAGCATATTCTGTGCACAAAAATACTCACGGTTATATCAAATATAAATTATTATGTTTTTTTATTTGTTTTTGTAAATGTTATAATTTATACAATATGTTTTATCATTAAAGTGTCATCATTTCTCACATATGACTGAATGTGGTGACAGATTCATTCACTATGTTCCACAAGGTTAACAATATGCAATTAAACTTGACTGGCAGCAATCTCGATAATCTGTTTTCAGCATATCCACAATATCCAATATTTGAGATTAGACTATATCATACAATTAACAGGGGTTGATCCATAGTATTTCTCATGATATATCCAGGTTTAAACATTTGTTAGATATATGTGGAATAGAGTTACTAATCTCATCACTCTACACCTATTTTTAGCAATTACGAAGACGAAAAACTAGTGGGCCTTTCAAGGTTCCGTTTTTTTCGTTTCGACATATGGAAGGAACCGTGACAAAGGAAATATATATTTTAAAACTAAATAAAATAGTGTAATTTTGAAAAATAATATTCTGAAAAATCTAAGAAAATATTTTACAAAAACATATGCATTTTAAAAATAAATTTTAAATGAAGGTATTTATAAAAAAATATAATACACATACTTAAAAAAAACATAAAAATTTTAAAGCGGGATTTGAACCTGTGCCTCAAGGAAACCGTCCAAGCGCTCTGACCACTAGCGTGACTGACCACTGCATTCAAATTTTTATGTTTTCTGTAAGTATTTTTCTATCCATAGTGTGGATTAACACTTTAAAAATCATTAAAATATATAATAATACTTATTATGTTAATACTTATTATGTTAAATAATACTTATACTACTATAATTAATTTGCATATTAAAATATGTGAGTCAGTCCAATATAACATATAAGCTTGATGTATGATAGACAGAGGTAATCTTTATAATAATAAAACAGTAAAAAGTAAACTAAGTATTTAAAAAAAAATCGTCTGTTATCCGTTTGTTTGTGTACAAATATTTACTTAATTACAACGACAGTGTTGAATTTTATTTTATAGCTATTAGGCAAGATCAATTTAATTGATAATAAATTAATTTTAAGATTATACAATTGATTGCGATTTTTTTTCATAATTTTTTTATTTATATAGTTTCTTTTGTTTTGTGATAATCATGTTTTGTTCATATATTTACAACAGTTAGTACTGTATTATTATTAGAAACAACACTTGTGAGGTGGGCATTAATAACCGTGCCACAGTTCTGAACTACTACAGTTATTGTAGTACAAAATTCATAAAATCTAAAAGCAAAAATTCTTTTGTAATAAACACTTCGTTTCACTTTAAATACATTTATTTAACACTGAATATAAACAAATATCGACGTAGCTATATCTCGACTATTTAATGCTCTTTTCAAGGCGATGACCACACGAATGGTCGGCCAAACATTTATACTTTATAAATCTTCTTCTTCTTGGCATTAGTCCCGGCTTTTGCCAGGGTCTGCCTTCCGACTGAGCCTACTCCACTTTGCACGGTCTTTAACATCCTCAGTGGACAATTTATTGGCTCTCATGTCTTGTGTCACGACATCCAGCCATCGCTTTCTTGGGCGTCCGGGTGGTCTAACTCCAGGGACAGACATGTCAAGGCACTTCCTTTCGACATAGTTCTCAGATCGGCGCATAACATTGCCATACCATCTCAGGCGACGCTCTTGGAGCTCATCCACTACGTCACGGACCCCAAGACTACCTCGAATGAATGTGTTGCGTATGCGGTCGGACCGCGTCACGCCACACATCCATCTCAGCATCTTCATCTCCGTGACGTGAAGCTCTTGAGTGTGCCAAGATAATGTTGGCCAACATTCGCTGCCGTATATAAGAACAGGTCGGATAATGCTCTTGTATATCAGTCCCTTGAGCTTGGGCGGTATTCTGCTATCGCAGACCACACCAGTGACCTCCCGCCATTTGGCCCAGGCAGCGTTTATACTGGCATGGATGTCGTGGTCGATGCCTCCAGACTCATGCATAACGGCTCCAAGGTACCTGAACTTCTCCGACTTAACGGCTGGCTCAGGCCCGTATGGATGGTGCTCGAGTCCGGGTTCCCGCAAGCCATGTACTCGGTCTTCGACACATTCAGTTTGAGACCACCGTTCTCAAGCGCACCCTTCCAGGCGTTCACTTTACGCTCCAGCATCATTCGGTTCTCATCGATGAGTACTATGTCATCGGCATACATCATCAGCCACGGAGGCTGGCATTGGATGTGAGCCGAGACAGTATCCAGCACTACATTGAATAAGAACAGACTAAGAGCTGAGCCCTGGTGAACCCCTACTGTAATCGGGAAGGGCTTGGTGTCGCCAACAGCGGTCCTAACCACTGAAGCGGAGTCGTTGTACATATCTCTGATAACCTCAATATAGGCTTCAGGGATCCCCTTGGATCGCAATGCCCACCAGATACACTGACGTGGCACACAGTCAAAGGCCTTCTGCAGGTCCAAAAAGGCCACATGCAGAGCTCTCCTTTTTTCCCTGTAAGCCTCCATTAAAGTTCTTAGGGCAAAAATGGCGTCCGTAGTGCCTGATCCTGGTTGAAACCCATACTGAGACTCAGAGACAGTACATTCTTGGCGGAGCCTGAGGCCGATCATGCGCTCGAAGAGCTTCATGGTGTGGCTCATAATCTTAATGCCCCTATAACTACCGCAATCTTGAACACTGCCCCTTCCTTTGTAAATAGGGATAATAAAGCTTGCCGCCACGGATGTGGCATCTTTCCAGTATTCAAGATACGGTTAAACAGGTCAGTAAGGATAAGCACACCAAGAGAGCCCAACAATTTCCACGCCTCGATTGGGATGTCGTCAGATCCTACCGCTTTTCCGTTCTTCATGCGTCGAAGACAATTACGAGTTTCGTCACGGGTTATTGGATCAACAAGTCCGAGGTTAGGAGATAATTCAGGAGGAAGACTACAAGACTGCTGAGTGTTCAGCAGCTCCTTAAAGTAGCTTCTCCATCTCTCCTTCACAGAGGCATGACTACAAAGCAACGTGCCCCGAGAATCTCTGACGATATATTACATTTAATTTATACTATATTATAAATATCAATATATAGTTAACCACTTCCGGTATCATTTATTTTTAAAAAATCAAACTTTGCGAATGTCAATAATTAAACTATTTAAATAAATAGCAAAGTACATTCAACAATTTTTAGTACCAATTCCATAATAAAATATATAGTTAATTATGACAACATTGAAACTTAAAAATGATCAATAATATTTATTAAAGAAATAAAAAGTAACAATCAAAACAATATCATAATTCATTGTCTAGCGAACACTTTATGCAAAACATGATGACCAATCACAGTACATTTTAACAATAAACGCACAACGCTTTACTTTTTATTACACTATCATAATAGTAATAAGCTTTTTCAAGTTTCGCAACATCTATTCAAAATTTCCAAATAAACAATAGGGATTTATTGTTACAGTTTTCGTGGAACAGAAGGCATCTGTAGTATATATGAAAGAGAAAAATACTCTCAATTATTCTCAATTTAGAAGGCGTATCAGATAAAAAACTTAACTAAATATTTCCATTTTTTTTTTCTCAAAACCATGTTGTTAAATGTTCTTTTTATATTACATATAGTAATAAAACCTATAACACAAGAATAATTGTCGTTATATAACCTTTTCCTATCTCTGAGGGAAGTAACAAAAGCTTTTAACAATTTAATCTTTTTGTAACAATGACAAATTACACTATCACGGAATACTTCCAGACCTGATGCACGAATCGTGTTAGACTGAGTTATCTCTGAATTTCCTTTAGCATTTCCATTCTTTTAAATTAGGGTAACATCAGAAGGTGCTACATTTTACATGATATATCTATAAAATAATGGGGTTTACCAAATTCTAAATAATTACAATTTATTTCCAACATATTCTTACAAATACTTATAGCTAGACAAATAGTTAATAATATTGAGTGGTCAAACTAGCCTCTTGCAAAGTAATTATTTTTAGGGTCAAACTATATGGTAAAGTGCAATGTTGCACTTTGGCGAGGAGATTATGGTATGGTATGTGTTTCCCCAGAATAACGATATAACTGAGTGCGGAACGCTTTGGTCTCTGCAATCGTCTTACTGCATGTCCTCCAGTAAAATGGATACTGCGCTGTCGAAGGTTACCCAAGATCTTCCATACTCCTTTTACGTTCTTCATGATTTCTAACTGTGACATGCTCGATATAAAAGTATATATATCTAAGTAAATGTTTTTTATGTAGGTATAATACACAGATTAATCTTTATTATAGTAATATTAATACGATACGAATAAAATGTCTGTATTCATATATATGTTATATAATAATCCGTGGTATTAGCTTTAATTATATATGTTTTTATAATATTTTCTCTCAATAGCGAGCTGCAAATAGCACTCTGTAATTGAAATTAAATTATTGATTGATTTTCTCAGTAGTTCTCTCTCTCTCTATCAGACAATGTGAAGTATTGTATACAATTATTGGAGATTAGAACCCTATAATAAATATAAAACCCCAAACTAAATATAACCCTCATATAAAAGTTGTTGGCACATATTTACTATTAAATGAAAACATGTTTTATTTTAGCGCCAGTTGTGGGCTCATATTATAATATATTACATCTGTTTGTCTGCTTGTACACGCATATCATTAAAACAATTTTATGGATTATGGATCCAGAGTAGCTAAGACTAAGAACTAGAAGACTAGACGCTAAGAAATAATAACTTGCAATTTTAATAAGGTGCCAGTGAACGTGACGGTTTGTCAGTTCGATTCCCACTCGTAGATAATGAATTGTTTTAATTTTTTTCGCTCTGATAAGAAGAGTGCGTTAACACTAGGTTCCCTCTGCCTACCCTGCTATGTGCGGGATACAGCGTGAAGCTATTTAAATTTTAATAAAAGTTATTATAAGAAAATTAAAATTAGAAAAATATGATATATAACTATAATGGACTAGCTAAATATATGAAGTGAGTGTTTTGACAATAGCTTCTTTTAGCCTTTTTTTGCTGGAACAAAGGAAAAACTGAAATAAATAAACTACACTTGTCTGGAACATCTGATCTGAAAATCTAAAACTTCTAAATTGGAAATCTAAATTTGCTCTTTATCGATTTTTTATTGGAGAAATCTAGAAAATCTGACATATAACTAGAATCTTTAGGCTACACTACAACAGCACATTTGAAAATGATGTCGGAGCAGTGTTGTTTAGCATGATGGATGGATCACATGAAACAGGCGGTATAATTTTGGATCGAAGTTTGGTGATCGATGGAAGTTTTATGAAAATGGTTATAAAATCCCCGTAAACAAAGTTATAGGCAGCAATAAGTTTATAATGCGTTTTCTACCAAAAATATTTTTCTTTACTTAGTGCGGAATAAGACTTTAAGAAAGCTGTTAAATTGTTATAAATAATAAGCTTTTCTAAGCTAAGACATCCGATATTATTAATTTTAATTTCATTTAATTAGTAATTGTAACATATCACCGAAAAAAGCTCTTCACACTGAACATGATTTGTCAAGGCGTCATTTGCTTACTCGTTGTATTTTAACTAATCTCTTAGAGTACTATATGCAATATTATAGAACTGCGATTTAATATTAAAAAAAAATCGTGATAAACACAATTGGGAGACACCTCAGGTCTTCCAATCTCTAAAATTTATCATAACTTGTATATATATAGCTTGTATGTACAAACAGACATATTTTTTCGTAAAAATATTTAATAAATTGGTATATATTTAATTAATTTTATAATACATTACATAAAATTACTCTCATTCTCACTTATCGTTTAGCTTAATTAGTTTGTATTTAAAAAAATGTATTAATGTACTTAAAGCAAGCGTATGTACGTCTTATTGTTAAAAAGTTACAATATCTAATGAAATTAGATAGTCTCACAAATGTCTCCCAAATGAATTACTAAATAAAATATTTAAATAAAGTATTTATATACTTTATGTACTTTTGTAAACTATTAACACATTTTTATAATTGGATACTTTTAACAGCTTCCAAAAAATGTAAATAATATTATACTAAATATCTATTTATTTATATAAATAAACATTTGGTTGCTTAATTTGCAATAAAAACTTTTCCTTTGCCCGTTATAAAACAGGCACTTTTAAAGGAAGCAATTTTACCAAACTTGTCAAAATCTTATTGAAGCCAACGGGTCGCTCTAGAAAGTTAGCTTTTTGGAATCGAGTAAAGATCCATTAACTATTCGCGGTTTAATTTTCTCTGAGATGAAGTTTTAATTCCACTTTTATAAAGTTCGCTTTATAAAAATTCTGTCGTCCAGTATCGTTTATATTTTTTAGTTTCCAAGAAACGATAATTATTTGTAAAAGTGATACGTAATTGAATATGTAAATATTTTTATTTTTTCTGTGTGTACGAATAGTAACTATAAGATCTTGGACGAGATCAATACTAACATAGTAAACCAACTTCCGACAATTTGATAAATGATCAAATGTGATTATATCAATATATACCTACTAGTATTATCGTTTAAGATAGTAAATTGCCTGCTAACATACCGCCCAAAGACGATAAAGGTACATACGGGCAGTCCAAAGCAATTAGTGCGTCCGATAGAAGCTCGACCAGGGTAATATTTGTAAGAGCGACCAAGTAAATCTAATTAGACACTGCCATGTGCCACACTTTAGCCAAGGCACTGATTACACTTTACACTTGAGTTGTCTACAGTTTGAATTTGATATACAAGAAAATATTATAAATACTGTTCACGATGACTGATGAATGTCTGTCTATATGTATTTGTATTTTTGTAAATGCTTAAAAGAAGGTATAACGTCAGATATTGACTAAAAACTAAAGATAGGCAATCGTTTAATTGATAAGTAAGTTTCATTATTTTAATTATTCATAATTTTTAGTTAACTTTTTATTTTATGTATTTATATCTGTTATAAACTTCTACTTTACTGTACTCCTATAATTAGTAGTACATCATTATGAAAGCGCAAACTAAGCCTGTGCTGCGTACAAATGTACAACTCTTGTAGATCCGTATAAATAAGTAAAATTGCAAAAAATATTTAAATAATGATCATTAATAAAATTACTTAAATTACTAAATGATAATAATCAACTAAAGATACTATATAACGGTGTAACGACAATTTATAAATAAAGAAATTATTATTCAATTAATGTTAAATTATAATAATTTGCTACAATGATTATTAATAAATTAAATAAATTAATGTCATTAAAGTTATTATTATGATTAATATTTCTTAAAAGATTTATAGATAAACAATTGATTAAAGCCAGATTCTGTAGAAACTCATAGTGGAGGTAGTATCAATATATACCTACTAGTATTATCGTTTAAGATAGTAAATTGCCTGCTAACATACCGCCCAAAGACGATAAAGGTACATACGGGCAGTCCAAAGCAATTAGTGCGTCCGATAGAAGCTCGACCAGGGAAATATTTGTAAGAGCGACCAAGTAAATCTAATTAGACACTGCCATGTGCCACACTTTAGCCAAGGCACTGATTACACTTTACACTTGAGTTGTCTACAGTTTGAATTTGATATACAAGAAAATATTATAAATACTGTTCACGATGACTGATGAATGTCTGTCTATATGTATTTGTATTTTTGTTTACAATTTTTTATTCAGTTCTACAATTTTTCCCGTATATTGCTATACGGAACTTAATAATAAGACATAAAGTTATCCACTTTCTTTGCCGCCCTTTGTTTACGCCGTAAAATTAAAGGTTCATTGCCCCGAACGGGGATCAAGTAATAATTGCCTCCACTGCGCCGCGATGGCTTTACATGTACATTATGAAAAATTCTACCTTTAAACATAGAACTTATAGCCTGACGTTGGTTAAAGTTTATATATATCATTATATATCTACTCGAGAAATGTTAGGTAGTATTAAAGAAATCAAAATTATACTTGTTTTAAAAATTATTATTAATTAAATTATATATTGTAATAAAAAAGTAAATGCTTTGTTTCATATAAATCAATTACAAAAATTCATAAATGAAAGGTATATGAGAGATTTTTTTTCAAAAAAGATGTTTTCCTTTCTTTACCAATTGCCACTCGAGTGACGTGACTTTGATAAATTATTTGCTTACGTTGCCATTCTGAGTACACTCACGTTTCGCATACGTGTCACGTTTCCATGTTTTCATTTTTCAAATTTTGGTGTCAAAAAAGTAGTTTTATGTTTAGTGTAGCTTATTTAGTGTATATTTACATAACAAAAGTGTGGTCTCTCATATGTGGTGCTTAAGGAACCACACTAAAATACTCCAAGGTGTTCAAAAAAGATTCATCGAATATGTAGTTTATAGATTTTGTTGCTCAAATTGTTGTCCATATTACTGGAACGACCACTTTAATTAATTGCAATCAATTGCTCACAAGCTACAAATCCCCTGTTGATATGAATTTCCTATATTTAAAAGAAAAATTTACAATGGTGAAGTGTTAAGTGAATTTAATATGAACAGACATCAAATATCCCCAAGTAACTTATGTCTATTCTTGAAGACAGCAACAACGCTGACTTGGGTATAATAGTTTGCATTTCCCGATGATTTCATAAATGCTTAAAAGAAGGTATAACGTCAGATATTGACTAAAAACTAAAGATAGGCAATCGTTTAATTGATAAGTAAGTTTCATTATTTTAATTATTCATAATTTTTAGTTAACTTTTTATTTTATGTATTTATATCTGTTATAAACTTCTACTTTACTGTACTCCTATAATTAGTAGTACATCATTATGAAAGCGCAAACTAAGCCTGTGCTGCGTACAAATGTACAACTCTTGTAGATCCGTATAAATAAGTAAAATTGCAAAAAATATTTAAATAATGATCATTAATAAAATTACTTAAATTACTAAATGATAATAATCAACTAAAGATACTATATAACGGTGTAACGACAATTTATAAATAAAGAAATTATTATTCAATTAATGTTAAATTATAATAATTTGCTACAATGATTATTAATAAATTAAATAAATTAATGTCATTAAAGTTATTATTATGATTAATATTTCTTAAAAGATTTATAGATAAACAATTGATTAAAGCCAGATTCTGTAGAAACTCATAGTGGAGGTAGTAATATAAATGCGGGCGAATATTATTACACGGGGCATTCTGACTCTAGCAATCATAAGCAGTAGACGTCTTTATTTAAAAAAAAATAAGTTTATACGAAATTATTTGTGAGGTTTTCTTGTCATGGAAAATTGTGACATTTATAAAGAAATTGATGTCATCGTTTCTGACGTCATTATTTTTAAAAACAACTCTGGACCAGGATTCATCATATATAAAAGATAGAAAGAATTGTAAGGGAAGCTTTTTATCTATTTAATTAACTTTATTAACCTACTGTTTTGTACCCTATTTGAGATTGAGTATGTCCAGTCATATAGGCAAGTTTAGATAGTAAAATAATTATATAACAAAAAAGTGCAAATAACGTTTAAAAAATAAAAAAAATAATGCTTAATACATATTAAATTCGTTTAAGTGAACAACAAATTTCATAAAGATAGATTTTGTACAATTAGTTTATATTGAAACGCGAATGCGACAGTCGCAAAGTGCTCCTTTTACATAAATTGCAAAGCGCAGCTGAAAGATCTCGCTCCATTCAGTTGTTATAAAATTATTTGCTTCAATTATTGTGTCTTTGCGGGTAAAGGGATATCTGTGAGAGATTATTATTCATGTTTACACGATATTAATTGATTTACAACACATATTAATTGATTTACAATTATATAACACATACACGTACGATAATGCCTAGATAAAAAAAAATAACCATATTTAAAATATCATCTATTAAATAAATATAATATGCCTAAACAATATGAACGTAAGCCATAAGCAGCTACTGCACTATAACGAGCTGACTATTTTTAAAAGCCCATTGTTATTTTTTTATTTTAGTCTCAGCATTTCGACTTCATTTTTATAAGGACATTACAAAATATGGAATGTCATACTTATTTCTTTGCCGTTTGTATGCAACCCCTTTGTGTAATAGAATTTAAAATTTTATCTGTGTTCTATTTAGTATTCGGAATGAATGCTTGAATCTTAAGGAAACTCTTCAATTTGTGAAATTCACGTCGCATATAAACGGTCTTCTTCTATTTAAACGGATTCTTTTACTTTTGTTCATAAACACGCCTTACTCGTTCTCGAAATTGTCATTTGTGAAAAAGATTTTAAGTTGGAGTTGTATGTAAATTTGGACAATTTTTACTAGATACACAAAGATTTTAGCCAACAAGCAAATCTAATACAAATTTATTTTTCAAGAAGAAATGCATGCATGAAATGCGTTGTATTTTAAATTAAGTAACCGCAGAGACTGAAAAGCACGATACATATGGGCTTGTTCGATTTGCATAATATGGCAGAGATCGTGAATTATATAAGAACAAGTATAATTTCAATATAATAAGCTATATACTAGGTAAAAATAAGTGACGATGGAATGGTAAAAATTATATAAAGCAAGAATCAGTGGTGAGAGAGGTAGAGGAGACTTCGGTTGACTTTCAAGAACAGAGTGTTGAAGACTAGAGGAAAGTCATATAAAAAGCATGAGGAGGTTTATTATGGCATTTATGAAGTAGGCAGGCATAAAGAGGTTAATGACAATGGACTAGGTGAAGAGGTATCAGACCGTACTGTTTGGCGCCTTGTTGTCCCTGGTTACCCCACTAGGTGTAAAACTTGAAGCTATATATGTATAGAGTTGAGATGGCGGGACATCGTACGGTGAGCAATACGCAGGTATTGCAAAGTCAAGCAAGCAAAATAAAAAGTATGTTGACCACGACCATCCTGCCAAGAGTAGAAGTGGCGAATAAGAAGATTATATCCATATGTTAATCTGAAAGTAAATGTCACACCAGGATAATATAACGTGTTACAACTATGTGTCTACAATTAAAATCATTGCTACATCCAAACGTTCTATTACATTATTAATGGAAATAATAAAGCTTATTAAAATTGAATCTGGTAAATAGCTTATCGGATTTGTTATATACTCTGTACACAAAACTGACTGAATATAAATATAATAAGTTCAGGAAAACAACATTAATACATATTTTTTTATTCCCACTTAATAATTAAATAAGCGTCTATATTTAAAGTATGACAATATTAATAATTCCTGTTAATTATACTAAACGCTTGCTACTATCTTGTCATATAAATAATCCAGTGATTTCATTACACGTTGGTCTAATTAGTTTGCATTAGTAGCTTGCGAGTGACAAGGCTCAGTTGAGCTTGTCAGTAGCATTTAATTAACTTGAATATTAACTTGACCTTTACTTATGGATATAAACGTTGTATTCTGAATATATTACATGAGGTTAATATAGGTTGTTTTAAATATATTTTTTTCTTGAATGAAGAAATTTATTATTTACTTGTGCATCAAACAATTTTTTTTACATTTTACAGTATTTCATAGTAAATTTCATACCTTCAGTCCTGTATATATCAAGCAGAGAGAAGGTAAGTGGGAGAGAACTTACTACCTTAGTGCTAAAATAGTTCACTTTCCGCTCTTCACCTAAATTGTTGACAGTGTGTGAAGTTTCTATCATTATATGTTACCAGGGTGGGCAAAAAAATCACCCTAGTTGGGTTCAAATCCACACTCATTGTGTTTACAGTAAGACACTGTGCCACGATAATCTCAATTTCATTTATGAAAATAGGAAATATAAAGACATAAATATATAATCATCTCCATATGTTAATTGCTGTGCTTTCACAATAAATAATGTAATAAATACGGTTATTTAATTTCAATGCGTAACATCTCCATTTATATTCACCAAAAATAAACTGAAAATCTAATATATTATTAACAAAATTACTTTTAAAAATTAGCTTGATAAAAATAAAAGCTTACAATGCCTAGATTTAAAAGCTTAAAAACTCACATGAAATCAAGTGAAAAACAAACCAACTTTTACTATCAAGTGTTCCCGCTTAGCGAAGTGTGTGGTGAACAATTAGAACTAGTAAACTAGTGGTGTGCGGTGCTCGACATCGTCTAGTAATTACATTTGCTCGCTTACCCGATCCTATAATATACTCATCGGTATCGTTCCGTGAATTTGAGGAGCTTAAAATGTATGTATGTGTATAATCTGCTTCATAATCTTCATATAAAGTATTTTTACAACTACACGTTGAATAAATGACTCCTTATTCAACGTGTAGTCTCTACTAGATGAGAGATGACAGAAGCTAATATAAAGATACTATATATACTATATATACTATATATACTATATATATACTTACAACGATTTCGCGTACTTTGTACATATCTCACTATCCGTCCAAATACTTTCTTTTTGTCTTTTCTTTTCAGGCGCTTTACATTCACGATATTTATCGTATTCGTCAACGTAGAACTTGTTAAAAATATTTAAGAAGTTCTTCTTCAGATATATCTAGATCCATATTTTTAATAACACCGTATGATAATCCAACTTCTTCTTCGTCTATATGATAATTTTTTGCAACTTATTATATTTGTTTTTAGTGTTTACTAATTTGTAATTAGCATTTTTTACACAAATATTCTTAATATTCTGCAATAATACGTCTTTGTGGTTATTGTTAACTTCAGTTTATGGATATTTATCTATACATCTATGCATATAAATAAAATTGAAGTGTCTGTTTGTGATTTTAAAATAATTGAGCGTTTTCAATAGGATATCGATAGTTATTAAATACAATGTTACATACAAAAATACATGTTAGTAAAATATAAACAACATTTTTAAAATTGTTATAAAATTATTGTCTATGTGTCTGTCTCAGCTATAAAGCTGTGGAATAGCTAAATAGATTTTTAAGAAATTTATTTATCCCGAAACTCAGAATGACATTTATAAGGGAAAAACGTTTTTTACCGATACCTAAAACGTAAGTATACTTTTTTACATTTGTTAACTAATATTAGTCAGAATTTTGTTGGTTTTATTTTGGGTTCTTAGATGTGTGAATTGTATGGTTTGGTCTGTGATCTATTCTGTAATCTTATATTTCTTCCCTAAGTATTGTTTTTAACTATGGCTTAAAAATTGCAGCACTTGAAGCAAATAATGCTGATTTGCGTGCAGACAAATAACGGGAGCCTTTTATCACCATAAACGCATCAGGACTACATACTACCACTCATGTGCTAATGACATAATTGAGGTCGCTGCCAACTGGAGGTGGTTTTTATGCGTTACGACGACTCGTGGGTCCGCGTTATTCTATTTATTCTTCCCGCTATACGTTCTACTGTCAAGTAGGACTAAAGGCTAGTGCGTCTATGGTGAAATTCTTCGCTTACCTGGTGAATAATTAATTTCAGCTCCAGATTCATTGGCGTAACCTTGTCACATAATACATAAAACAATTCTCAAATTCCTCATAAAAAAGGAAATCTTGTCACACTGTATAAAAAATCTAACAGAACGAAGGTAATGACTTTGTATTTACATTTCTAATTATTAATATTGGTCAGTGTGTATATTAATTGTGTGGAGATTTATAATATAACTCCTTTCTCGTGTGGTTCTCAAGCCCCAAGAAACAAAACCAATGAATCACTTGAGGAGATATGTTAAGAGAGTATAAGAGGTTCTAGAATCATCTCATTAACTTCATATTATATAAAAAATACATATTAATTTATGTATAATAGGAAAAATTATGCTATAATGTTAAGAAATTATAATAAATGAGTAAAAGCGTAGCACCCTTTTATTCTGCACTTTCCGCCCATTTGGGCAGTGATCAGAGCGCGTTAGGTTGCGGTCTACGACGCTTTGCTTTCACTAATATGGCCTTTATCATCTACGTACCTGTACCTTTATATATGTATATGCTTAAATTTTATAAGAAATCACTTTTAGTTTTCTTTAACAAGCAAACAAATATTATAATATGTTAAGTTAAATCTTTAGAAACGTGAATTAAAGCTCAGTTCTTTTTTAGTCTAGCCAAGTGTTGTAAGCATTTCTCAAACATAATTAATTACTAGTAAATTTACTATTGTATTGGGTTATTCAGTTGTCTGTTTCACTACTTAATTACTTTGCATAATTGAGTATTGCTCTACATTTCTTATGCCTGCCTTCTGTCTAGATGTAAGAAAAGTTAATATATGGTGACAGATTACCGTCATATTCATTAACAACTCAATTGAATTCTATCTAAACAAATATCTAAATAATATTATTATTTGAAAAACAAAAGATAAGTAATCGAAACATTTCATAAATTTCATAATAAAATTAATTTAAAATCACTGTTTCATATTTTTTATTCTTTAAAAGAAGACAAAATTTAGAAATAAACAGATTGACTTTTAATTTGGTATGACAAAATATTATTATTCAAATATTATTATATTGTAGAATAGCGGAATTCAATAATAAAATAATTTCCAATAAAAAAAATATATAAAATTTGAACGTAGTGGGATTGAACTGACCACAAATCACTGGTTCAAACAGAAATAACTTAGTGTTAAGATATTTTGATCTCCTCCGAATTTTAGAGATCTCCTCCTCCGAATTTTTGAGATCTCATTTCTCATACTAAAATGGAGAACTGAAAATAATTCACAATTAGCAAACTTCAACTTTAACGAAATATTTTCTTTCTTTCCTCTAGCTATCATGCATCCAACAATACGCTATATTTTTGTAGGAATTTTTTTAAATGTTACTAACATACCTCTAGGTGTAAAAATTACATAGTGATTGAAAGGCGCTTGTAATACTCGTACTTTTAGGTAAAATTGCTAGCTTGAACACGTGCGTTTGTCGGAAATGACCCAATTTAATACCTAAAAGATTTCACAGGGAAGAATCCAGGAAATAAAAGGGATTTAAGTGCCAGTTTGATAGGATTACGCCCGGTTCCAATAGTCCTTACGTTGGACAGTGTAGCGTATCGTGTTACTGAGTTGAAATATTACTTTGGCAACGCTATATTTTTTTGTAGCTGTTAGTGGTTTTTTTTACGCTATTGTAGTATTGTTGGGACATCTACATAAATACGATCGTAGTAGGTTCAAATACAAGTTGAGTGAATATTAATATTTACTATTGTATGTTTCTTAAGTATATATATATAAGCGAAGTTGGTTTCCTATTTTAAATTAGATAACAAACTAAGTTATCAGTAGGAACTTTTTTTTCTGCTTTAAAAAAACATAATAATTTCTTATAATATCGTCAATTATATCTTTTAACTATTCTTTATAGTATTTTATTTTTAGCTTATTAACACCCCGCGCTTGCTCTGCGAGAATTATTGTTGAAGAAAATGTAGTTAAATATAAATATTGTAAACAAAGTTATATGTATTATACAAGTAGCATAATAACAGAAAAATATTTTTCCACCAACTTTAAGTAAAGCAAACTACTCGTACATATCCTCAAGCCATCTTTTATAAAATATCGTTCAGCAACTAGTATCTCGGGAGTCATAATTATCACATGAATTTTCGCTGGACGCCCCCGGGATTAACTCCAAGATTGTGCTCGGGTAAGCGATATATACCGAGCAATTTATGGTTGACGTGATTTTTTATAGCTAAACCCCTCACTGAGAGGCGATTAAAGTATAAAAATTGGAAATGACTAGATCTCCACAACGTATATTAAGTTTTTCTACTCCATAAGGTAGGAAAAAAGTTCTTTACATATTTTATTACATAGTAGTTTACTTCATTACATAATATATATTATGCAAAAAAAATTTCCTTTTGACTCATCTATATAATACGTCTATTATACAAGTAGTTTGAAAGCTTATAACCAGCTTGTTTTATACTATGTCTCTTTATACATAATATAAGCTCCTATTTAGAAGTTTATTTACTTTTAAGTTACAGATAAATATTTTAACATATATTTTTTAAAAAATTACTGCCTCATTGTACAATGATATTGTGATCACATCACGTGATTGTGATATGATTTGTGATATTGTCTTCATCAAAAATTCATTAATCAAAAAGTCATTGTTAAAATTAAAAGAAATTATAATTGCTTTAGAAAAATGTATATTTATCGTTATTATATTTCATAATTTACATGTATCACATATATCATATTTCATCGTTTTAATAAAAAAATAATAATTTTATCTTTAATAAAGATTAGGAAAATGGTAGCAATATTTTCATAAACTTTTTATATTTGTTTGAACATTTTTACAAAATTAATCAAAAGCTACAAACCTTATATAAATTTACACAGAATATGATCGATTATAATGGGGTTTGTACAACTTACAATTACTTTTATACTTTATTTTACACCATAAATGAAATGTAAACACAAAAAAAATACATATAAAGAGAACAATAATATGAGAACCACAACAGGCGGTCCTATCACTAAGAAACAATCTCTTCCAGATAACCTTACAGATTAAAATAGAAAAACTGTCTACTTCTTCGCATCATTTTTAGAGTTCTATATCTCAAAAGCAAAAAACGTAACCTTTATAGCAACACTTTGCTGTCTGTTACTGTTTGTCTTCCTTTCTGTCTGTCTGTCCATCCGTCTGTCACGAGTATTTTCTCAAGAACTCGTAGATGTATCTAGTTGAAATCAATGTCAAATATCAAGATTTTTGGTACAGGTAAAATTTAATTTTTAAGTCAAGTCTTCTAAGGCAATCAAACTGGTTGAAATTCCCCGTGTAATCAAGCCTTGTAGGCTACGGTTGACCGAAAGTTATGAAATTTGACAATAAGTTAGAACTTATAGTACAAACAAAGGTAAATATCTGTAAATTTCGTTTGTATATTTTGTAAAATTTCTTTTGTATTCGAATTGGATATATCGCGAAAACAAAATCTATACAAACTTATTTGTGTAGTTATTTTTATTTAAAATTAGTGCATACGACCGCATACTTAAACTTTTACGGAACCCTCGGTGCACGAGTATGACTCGCGCTTGATCGATGTTTTTTTTACAACACCGTTATTCAGTGCTGGGTGTTTGATACAAATAATATAGTTTGGTCTCTTGTTACGTAATAAAGGTTAAGCTGTTTAATAAATCCAGTATTATGAAATAATAGATGCCTTGAAATTATAAGAGAATATGTTGCAATCGTATGAAAATGGAATGGAAATGGTCTGGGAATGGAAATTTCATAAATTTTAGTGTAAAAAAATAAATTACACAATTGGGTAGGGTCTCACTAACTTATGATTTCCATAATCGTTAGGTTCCGTCTAATAATTATAAGCTTCAGAGGAAGAATGTATGTATAAATTAATTGAATATAAAATTTATCTCCAAATGTTGATGATCGATGTTATGAATGAATTATATTATCATACATAGTATTTTCTTATAAATATAGAGAACTGTTAAGCTTAAAATTTTACGAGATTCACCTAAATTTTCATTTTTGAAAGCTCAAAAGTTTCCCGAAGCACAATATGGCTAAATATTCCACTGCAGGATCTTCCAATTTATTTCTTTTACATTAACTTGAGAATGAAATGAGGAGTTGCTTTGACGTCGCAATACATTCGCAATACGGTCAACGTTAAAGGTAAAACACATTTGCCTGTCGTATTCTTAGAAAATCTAGTCGTATGCGCGCAAGGTAGTATGTATTTAAAGTAACGAATCGTGTATTTTTTAATATAGAGATTGCATTTTCTCATTTTCAGATTTCAGAGGAATAGTTCATCTTTCTCTTGTCTTATCTATTCTATGAAAATTCTGCATCAGACTGTTAACACGATATTTGTGGGTTCGATTATCATTCTGGGGAGTAATTTTTTCTTAAAGCGCGGTTTTACATCTCCGCCATCCAACAGACTGTGTTTCGGATTGGATTCGGGCAGAAAGTGTACTTACTACCTTGATATATACGGTATGCAAAAAAATAATCATATATCATAAGCATGCAAAAAATATTCATATATTATAAGAAAAATATGAAAAGTTAAAATTTTACATGTGAAGTAGATACGAGTGTTTAAAATTCTTGTGCAGAACTCTTGCTTCAGAATAAAGGAACAACTTACAAACACAAAATTTTCGAGCTACAAAGCTTTCATGCTGGCAAAAAATAAATAAGTCTCAGCATATATCCTATATCTCTCTTTGGGGAAATATTTAAACACAAATTTTCTTTAAAGTCAACAGCAAAAGAGTTTTTAATTTAATTTTTTCATTTCAAATAATTATTTTGAACATAACTATTTAAAATTATAACAAAATGTTCATAGAAACAAATATCTTGGTTAATTGAAATCTGCTCTGTCAGAATTCGTAATAAATATTACTAGAGGACTCGTTGACGCGTGAACGGTAACGTGTATGTCCTTATGTATAAAAGTTATATTGTTAAACATATGGTAGTGTGTGTAATGATTTTTTATTCATTTAATGTACTGAATACGCATTATTATAAAAAAAAAATAAGAGTTTTGCACTTCTGAGTCCAAAGTTTTTGCTTTACATATTAATATATAAATTATGAATACATTATGAGATTGCAAGTGTACGCATTTACCATAAAAAAGAAGCCCTTTGCCTCGTCCCCAGTACTTCAGAGGGAGTGCCCTTGAAACCAAAGCGACTATTGGGATTCTCATCGTCAAAATTTCGAGGAAATTTCGCGGTCATTTGGAATAAAAAGCCAAGTTGGCTTCCAAAAAGCTGGGTGTCCTTGGTAGAGTGAGACGGTATTTCAGAGCGGCGCATCGCACTCAATTTTATGAGGCCCAAGTTCGGCCGCATATGGAATACTGTTCTCATCTCTGGTCTAGGGCACCCCAATACCAACTTGCCGAAAATGAATATTCCATCCTCACCCCCTAGATGATTGGCGAAGTACCACCGTGCGTTTCAAAAGAAACTTCCTACTGTGTGGAGCACACACCTTGCAGGGGTATTTTATACACGGTAGGATATTGGGACCTACAAGAAGCGAGCGTACACCTTCTTAAAAGGCCAGCGAAGCAACCTTGAACCCTCAGGCTTCATGAGTGTCTATAGGTAGCGGTGATCACGCAACATCAGGTGACCCACTTGCTCGTTTGCCACTCTCTAATATAAAAAAAAGATACGTTCAACAAGATGTAAAATCTTGTCATTCAACTCATACTCTTTTAAAATGTTAAACAAATAAAAAAATATCAAAGAAGTAATGCCAAAGTTTTACATAGCGCTAGAAGGGTTTCAGAAATTTGATTTTAATGAGTTATCCAAAGAAAATGTCTTTCAAGATGGCTTACACAAATACTTCGAAAAGGCTACAAAGTTGCGCCTACCGAAAAGTTCAAGCCGCGGTTGGAATTCCAAGTTAATTAACTGTTGCTGACAACCAAGCTGACAATTGGAATGTCATTTATTTAACACGAGACGATGGCCGGTGCTCTAAATACCCTGCTCCTTAAAGAGAACACCGGTGTTTAAAGTAAAATTTAACGTAATAAAAATAATAATCAAATACTATTACGTCATGTTGGATCGTTGTTTTAAAGCAAATCAAAACTTCATGGGTTCAAGTTCATTACTAGTTACTACTAGTTCAAATATTCCACTTATCCTTAGATATTAATGTTTTTTTTTTATTTACAAAGTTAATCGTCATTATTTGAATATCAAAATTGGTGTATTGTAATCATTTAATCATTTTAATAAAAACAAATACATGTGTACATATTTTTATTCAGTTTATATTCAGTAAATATTATTTACAAAATATAAAATTTGACATGAAACAGTTTATATTTTGGCCGTTTTGGACGTTTAGCCTTTATAGGCTCAGCAATGTCGTCAGACGATATCTACAAGACAATTATAAGTTATGATTACTATCAGAAATCACATAAAACACATCTATATATGAAATTATATAAAACAAACCTGGATGACATCACCAGATTCCAACTTGAGTTCAACGGGATTGAAAGAACTCTATTTTCAATAAATACCAGTCTTTCAAAATATTTTTTTGTACTTTTATTCACGATTCATGTTTAAATAGAAAAGTCCCTTGAATTGCTTGCATTCAATACTAATATTTAAAATACAAAACAAATTCGATCAAGTAACTTTCGTACGGTTAGGTACACACTATTGCGAGGGCCTTAGATGTACATTTTTATTTAGAAATTTTACTTAAGCGATTTGTAATCCAGGGAACTATTTACGGTTTCTTTGAAGGAACGGAGTTCGAGTCATTAGGACCCCAAATTAAGAGGTCTTTTGCAACGAACTTCACTAAATGCGACCGCATTACATTTTCCTTCTTGATTTACGCTTAAGCTTTGCTCTTTAAGTGCATGCATTTAAAGTACAGTAGGTTTATACGAGTATTACGTTTCTCCACTTTCAAGTCATGAATAAATCTTTTCAAACCTTACGTTATAATTAAACGTGAATAAATATTGTATTATGACTCGATCGAGCTACATTGTGCATATGAATAAATGATTATTTTATAAATATATATGAGGCCGTCACAAGGCAGCCGGTCTGTTACTAATGTATACACATTGGTAGTGGATTCAATTCTGCCACATTGTTGTGTAAATGTCTCCAATTTGGGACAAAACTGGAGAACGAAGTGTTTTGACACTACATTTTAGCTGGATATTAGCCATACATAAGTAATACATATAAATATAAAATTATTTAGTGTGATTTAAGTCTACAAGAAATATTCCATTATTTTAATGACAATGTAAAATTAAATTATATTTAAATGGAGAGCCTCGATATATTTAATAGTTTAGTTTAAGTGATTTATGATCTCTGAAGAAATATGTTAAGCAATTCTTTTTAAAATATATCCTGGTAGTAATGCCAAAATATATTATCTTGTATTATTTTGGTAACGTTCGTGCAACTTTTATAAAAGAATCTCATTTGCATGCAGGCGAAGTGAAAATGTGCTGCTAGGTACATCTGGCTGCTTTTTTAATACCTCTAGTGGTATTTTCAGGATCTGTTTTCAAAGCAGCTTCAGAATATAAGAATTAAATAAAAATTCTATATGTAAATATAACTTTAAAAAGAGCAATATTTAGAAACGGATGAAACTTAGGACTGGCACCTATTTGTCTTGTAAACCGAGTAAGAGCTTTAATATTAAACCATTCGTTCTTATCAAACTACGTCAAAATTCTTATACGCTTAGCACAAATAAGCTTAATAATAAATACTTATACGCTTGTTACTTATTTTTGTAGTCACCATTTATCTCTGTCGAAAGATTTTTACAAAGTACCATTACCCAAAATTAATAAAAAATTATCACTTGGCAGTTTTTAAGAAACAAAATTTTTTTAAATGCTCCCAAAAGTAATATATATATATATATATATATATATATATATATATATATATATATATATAATATATATATATATATATATATATATATATATATATATATATATATATATATATATATATATATATATATATATATATATATATATATATATATATATATATATATATATGTATATATATATATGTATATATATATATATATATATATATATATATATATATATATATATATATATATATATATATATATATATATATATATATATATATATATATATATATATATATATATATATATATACGAGTATTGTTTTAAAATACGCTCTTTATTAAGTTGTACTAAAAATGGTAGTTACTATTAATATTTTGTAAGATCAATATGATAAACCAAGTTAATGATATAGTTATTTCACGACTTTACTCCTATGCCTACAAGCTACATAATAGACGAAAGGGAAAGGTTAAATCATTATATATAGAGACTTATTTTTTTTTTTGTTTTATATTTGTCAGATAGATCGTCGTTTTATTTCGTATTTAGTATGATAGGCAAAGAGTGCTTTGTTGTGAAGACACTCTTCTTATCCAAATACAAATTATCCAGTATTGAGTGACAGAGTTCAACGCCAAGCTTCGCAGTATGCAGTTTATACTCAGATATTTGGATCAAACCCACAATCACAATAACATATTTTTAATTCCTTAAGGTTACTTTTTAAGTAAATAGGAAATGATAGTATATAATTTAGATGTAAAGCTTAAAGACTTTTAAAAATTCACATCACATTAGGTAGTAACAATTCATCCGCGAGCTTATTCACCACGGAATGTCTTTCACTGAAAGACGAAAACATTATTCATTGAAAATAACACATATTTCACGATGAAATACTTTTCGATAGGTCGACCGCTTTGTCATGTTTCTTTTCTATCATATTTTTGCTTGATTTGTGTTTTATATTTCTACTGCGTTGACCCTATTTATTGGTATATAGCATTTGTTACTTTAACTTGGCAGAGTTGGCAGAGAAATCCTAGAGAACTTACAACTCTCCGTTCTCCACATTTCAATCTAATCGACTTTGTAGAGCATAAAGATATAAAAATAATTATGTAGCGCCTTGGTTAAAGCTGTTTTAAAGTTGCAGTTTAATGGATATTTTCAGGAACAGCTACACAATTACATATTTGAAAATGGCTAAATAGCAAGGGTTTATCAGCATGATGAGTATCTTTAAAATATAGAATATATGAGATATAAAGCCTTAAGAGACCAGTTACTCTTTAACCTACAATTTATTATAAATATCAGCCAAAGTGTCCATATGGAATAGGAACTTTCAAAAATAAATCGATTAAGCTATTCAGTTCTTTGTTGAGTGTTTGTGTGTTGAGTGCACATCACTTCGCCAATATCACGTCGAATGGAAAACAAAAAAGGTTAACTGTTAAATTATTAACATAAGTTTGTCATTATCTGTTACTTTGACATTTGTGTTTACCAGAACGAGACAAATGTAATGTTAATTAAATAGTTTTCTAAATGGAGTGATTAGCCAACAACCGTTGCCAAGTAATTTTGCAAGGAATATGCTTATATTGTTTTGCTTTATGATTAATCAATTTAATTTAAAACAGGTATAGTAAATATTATAACGAGTCCAGCGAATATATATTTTTTTCAGCCTATTGCCGTCCACTGCTGAACGTAGACCTCCCTCATAGAGCGCCACCCATCCTGGTCTTAGGCAGCTCGTATCCATCCGTTGCCAGCCACCTTCTTTAAATCGTCTGTCCATCTTGCTGCATGTCGTCTTACACTACGTTTGCCTAAATGTGGTCTCCACTTTAATACGTAATGGCTCCATCGACCATCGGTGCGTCTGGAGACATGACCCACCCAATTCCATCCTAGCGTGTTGAACGTAGAACGTGCAGTATCGGTGACTTTAGTTTTCTGGCTCGTGGCTTCATTACGAATCATATCTGAGTAACTGCAAATATTGAGCGTTCCAACGCTCGCTAAGTGACTTTAAATTTATGGACCAGCCCTACAATGAGTGTCCATGTTTCAGCCCCGTAGATCATCACAGGCAAGATGCACTTATTAAAGACCCTAGTCTTTAGGCATTGTGGGACAGATGACTCAAAGATATGACGAAGCTTCCCAAACGCTGCCCAGCCAAGGCGAATTCTTCTGTGCGCTTCCTTCTTTAAGTTGTGCCGGCCAATATGGATAGTTTGGCCAAGATATACGTATTCCTGCACAACTTCAAGTGTAGCACCATTTACTACCGCTGGTCTTGGGGTCACATGACCGTTGTACATAACCTTTGTCTTGTTAAGGTTCATCCCAAGACCCACCCGTCTTGAAAAATTGGCTAGGCCATTCACCATTTCTCCCAAATCCTACAGAGTTTCCGCCATGATGACTATATCGTCGGCAAATCGCAAATGTGACAAGTATTGACTATTGATGTTTATACCCCGTTCGTCCCAGTCGAGCGCCTTGAATACATCTTCCAAGGCGGTGGTAAATAGATTCGGAGAAATTATATCTCCCTGCCTTACCCCGCGATGCAATTGAATTGGTCTTGTGCTCTGATCTTGTACTTGGTCATGGTCGCAGCTTCATATAAGCACTTAATCACTTGGATGTACCGAAAGTCAATCTGGCACCTCTGCAAGGATTCCAGAGCAGCCTAAGTCTCGATCTTGTCCAACGCTTTCTTACAAGTCCACATATGCTAGGCATAGAGGCTGATTATATTCCTTGGTCTTTTGAATAATTTGCCTAAGAGTGTGTATGTGGTCCACGGTACCAAAACCTTTTCGAAACCCAGCCTACTCCACAGGTTGGTAAAAACATCAAACTTGTGAGCGGTTTCTTTTTCGAACTTTAAGACGGTTCGTGATAACCCTCGAAAGCAACTTATATACATGGCTCAGAAGTGATATGGGACGGTAGGGAATATATGTTAGAATTAATATTACCTAGAAGAAAATATATATATTTGGCCTTTCTGATTCGAACTCGAATTTAAAATAAATTATCCCCAACGTGATTGTAGGTAATTGGACGTGGAAAATAAAACAATTTCATATAAAATATAAACGCAATCATATAGCACAGTATTTTTTTACAGCGGATAACATGACTTTTGACATATTACATAAGAAGGTAACAAAAACTGTTTTCCTCCTCACGAGAAGATACTACTGAGCACTCCATCATACATAGAGTCATCGTGCAGATGGGCCCATCACGATACAGATTACCTTGAACTTTCAACACACATACGGTGCCGATATATTCTTTTCCAAGCAGGACAACGTCTGCTGGGTCTGCTAGGCTACATTATAATTAGACTATAAAGTGAGATTTGAATGCACAGTTACTACATTCAGCTTGTTATATCTTACGTATACTATGTTAACAATAAATCACAAGATATACATATCAGAATACATTATTTATTGTTCAAGAACGCCGTACATTCACTTCATTTACGTCCAAATAACATCAATGTTGATATTTATTCACTACACAATGTACACATATCAATGAAATTAAATTGATTATGATTACTGACAACTATTGGCAAAATTATTACAATGATTCCCAGTCGTGGAAATTAAATAATTTTATTTCCTCACGCTAGTAACTAGAAAAAGGATTGCGCTGAGTTCCATGAGGCTGATGCCTGGGGTTGGGATTGGGTGATCCCAATGTCTTAAAATGAAGAGTTAGAGTTAGTCTCTCACTATAATACGCTGTAAATAGTACACATACGGAACGAATTTAGCTTGGGCTATTTCTTATTAGTAGTTAGCTTAATAATATAATATATAATATATAATAAAATAATCAAATCTATTAAGCATCAAGTGGAACTATAAATTACGTCTGAATTTTGCTTTTTTTATATTATATTTTTTCATGAAATATTTAGGCGATTTATAAGAATGAAAATATTGCTCATATAATGTAACAATGCCGACCAACATAATTAATTATTTGTTGAAATTATGATTAATTAATGTTTTTTTGTACCATAGCTACGAAGTACAGTACAATAATGACGTGTAATGATATTCGCATCTCGTTATGGATTTTAATGATGATGGAACTGACATGAATATTATCATATTATTCTATGACATTTTAAAATATATTTTTATAAAAGGAATTAAGTATAAATGGATAAAAAATGTACAGAGAGTTCTACATAGGCTTTAAAAAAGTAATCCTCCTTGAATTTGTCAATTGTTCTACTTCACAATTTTAAAGCATAATTTATAGTTTTTAATCTGAGAGATGAGAGGGATATATTCTAATCAAAATTTCATTCACATTTACATATCAAGATATCTTTTCTTTTTTAACACAACAGGCAGAGGGATTGTAGAGTTAAGACATTCCGTTCTCCGCTTTCTGCTTTTCGAGACATTGCGTGTTAAGTGGCGGACTAGATATCTACAAATCTGACTTATATTCACAATTACTCATGAATATGTCAAGACAAAAATACTATATATTTACAGTTTAGTTTAATTCTTCAGTATGGTGACTGAAATTTATTAAAACTATTTTCACATGACATTCTCGCCATCTTTTTTCCCTATTCCTATTGTATTGATAGTTACTTTTTTAGACTGAATTATAATTGACATATTTTATTAATTCCTTACTTATTTTAAATTATTAAATAAAATTATACGATTATTATTTTATAATTATATTTTATACATGCACATCCATAAACGTCACTTATATCGGACACCTTCTATAGAATATGAAAAAAAAACACTTTGGTAAGTAAATTCAAGTTAATATAATCTTAAAGTTATTACTAGAAGTTTTATCTTGTTTTATTCTTCGTAATAACTTTCGTGTTATTTAAACCTCGAGTTGGTTTTAACGTAGAGTTAATTTTAACGTTTTCCTTGAAATAGAAGATTTTACTTTATCAAACAAGACTGGTATATTTATTCTGTATTGATAATATATGTATAAATTTTTAACACAATCTAATCATTTAAGTATATCGTTACAATCATTCTAATCATTTAAGTATATCGTTACCTTTAACGTTTGGTACAAAAGTTACTAAATATCTTATAAATTATTAGCTTTGTTGATTTATTTTCATTGCCCATTTTTGTATAACTTCATATACGATTATGTAATATAAATATAAATTTCATATATTTTACAATAATATACACACTTAATGCACTGAAAAATGAAAACACATGAAAATGCACATTGAGTTAAGTCAACCCAACGCCTAGTCTTCTTATCAGATCTAGAAAATTAAAATAGTTCATTCCCCGAGTAGGAATCGAACCCACAACCTACATGCTTACAGTCAGAACACAGCACCACATGCTGTGTCACGACGGCCTTACATATTACTAATGCCTACATTAGTATATTAATTTAATATTGTATCATTTAATGTATTACCAACTTTTATTAAGTGACATACACAATATAATTTTATTATAAGTAAACTTTATTTCTCCCTTCCATTGACAAAAGCTTGTAAGTATCAAAATATTTGTCAATGTTATATTTCCAAGACGTGGCTATAGTCCCCTTTATAGCAATACGTATCTTCAGTGGTTCTCTGATTAAGGTGAATTTCCAGGCAAATATGAAAGAAAAATAATTTTAGGCATATATATAGCTTTACTAGAAAATATGTATGTCTAGACAAATATACCGAGGAAAATAAAGGCTCACGGTCATAGAATGTGTCTAGACATGACTAGATTTTCCGATTTTTAACATTATATAATTTTAAGCTAAAGGAAATATGTTTCCCCATGGACCAAATTCCTTGCTTTATTGTTCGAAATTTATATGATTATTTGCAGTTATTTTGGTTTATTTTAATTAATAAATGGGCAATTAATTGCTGATAAGCTCGTATTTATATATACCACGTATGTATTTTTTTTGTAAAAATACATTTTATAATATTTATTAAAAAAATGAAGAAAGTAATATGGAATATACTAAGTAAGGTTAGTAAGGTCTTAGGATGTCGAAACTGCAATTCTTGTATTGCACATAGTCAAAAATTTTCTTACTGCCCGTAAATATTAACATTTACTGTTTCATATATATATATAAAGAAATCAGAAGATGGCATAATGGTCATTACTGTAAAAACGATGGCTGTCAGTCAGATTCCTACTTTAATTATATTTCAATAACACCTCCCCCGAGTAGGGATTGAACTCACTCCCGCAAACGAAACTCGCCGTTGTCTTATGTTACTCAACACATAGTGTCTTAATTCCAATATCACTCTGCCGATCGAGCTATTCAGAAAAAAAGTGTCAACTATTTATTACAATCTTTTACATAATTGTGCACCTGAGAATCTTTAACAATATCTATGCACTCCCAGTAGTTAAACTTTCGCATACTACAACTTACTTGCACGGACGTAAAAGTTAGATGTAGTTGTTTCTGACAATACAGTTTTTAAAAAGTTACTATTAGTTATAATTGAGTTACAACTGAGATAAATAATCAAATTTCAATAATAAACAATTTACAATATATTAAGGATATATTATTTCATTGAAGTGTTGAAACAGAGGAAAATCTATATATTAATGCGTGATGCCAAACATTTGGACCCCTTTTTACGAAAATTGCGCAGACACAGGAGCATAAAATTTGCCACACTTATAGTTTATGTGCGGAAGTGTGCAGAGAAGATGTGTGAGAAGTGCAGAACGCTAATATTTTTCAATAATAATGCTTATAAAGTACATCAAATCAATAAATAAAACATTATCCACACTACCACAGGTTTAACAACTCATATAAATTTCTATGGCAACGCCATAAACACATATAAATTTCTATAGCGTATGTCACGCGTCAACGGGTCCTCTAGTAGTAATAATACAACTAACAAGAGTCATATCGTAAAGCCACGAAAATGAGCACATTTTCCATTTTTTTTTATTTTTAATATTTATTTAAATTCTTTTCGTGCCATTTGGAATAATAAGACTTAATTAGCATTTTAATTTCTCGATATCCTAAATTACTTTCCCAAAAATATTGATCTTAGATATAGATGCTTAACAAATTGTTTGAAAAGGCTATAAACTTATATCTAATCGAAAAGTTTAGACCACGGTCTGAATATCAAGTTAATTAAATGTCGATACCATCAGTATTGAAGAGAATCTACTTTCAATTTATTTACAAACTCCAAAATTAGATTTATGTGCTTTATCTTTATAACGAAAAATAAATCTTGTCTGGGAGTCTTAATGTCCCGATTTAATGTCCGTGTTACTGTTTTTTTTTGTGTACTAATGAGATTGATAGTCTGGTTACAGATCTTTAGATTTTTTTATACTCACACATCTTCTTTATTAGGGTAGGCATAGAGAATTTAGTGTTAACAAATGCTCCATTTTTCATTCTCTAATGAATGAGCTTGTTTTTCTAAAGCTGAAAAATAAAGCATTTAGCAGCAGTGCATTTAAACACTTCCAAGACAAACCTATGGTGGTATCTACTTACTTTACTTAACATTAAATTAATATATTAATAAAGAGCTTCATGCTTTTTCCTGTATAATATAGCAGGGTAGACAAGGGGGACCTAGTGTTAATACTTCATACTTCATACATTCATTTCTTAACTATTTTCACATATTGTGTGTATAGTGGTGGAACTCAAAGCCGTGGTTTTGTTTTATTACCAGAACGAAGAAAATTAAAATAATTCATTCACCCCGAGTGGGAATCGAATCCACAAACCGTCGCCCTTAACGCGTATAACACGTTTATAAGTGGGGACGGAATTTTTAAGACTAGATCCATTCTGCCTAACCTACTATTGGCAAAACAAGAATATCTAGGCTATAATGGATTTTGAAGACTAACCTACTGATGCAGAAACATGAAAGACAAGCTGAATTATAAGAAATATTGAAATGCCATAACAAAAATGATTGAACTTCATAAGCATTTTCCATTGACATTAAAATTAAGGGTATATTAAACCAGATGAACCGCAACAGTTCCGCTAAATTATAAACAATATGAACATAGCTTTTTAGTAAAAGTTGCTGAGAGTGATTAGTATTTTTGAATGAAATATGAACTTCTAAGATGTGGAATATCTCATAAAGAATCGTAATGCCCAGCTAAACTACATGAAATATCGAAACGGCGCCTGTCAAAAGCTGTTTAGCGTGGCTGATATTTTGATACGTAAATATCAAGGATCTAGAACACCTGATGTATAACTACATAAGTTAAGCTAAACTATAAAAAATAAGAAAAAAATATTATATCGATAAATTATAGCTTGGTACATTTTTCTTTCCCATGATGTGCTTAAATTTAAGGCTTTTAAATTAAATGCTAAATAGTCATCAATAGTATCGAACCATGTATTGTATCGAATTAGTCTCTTATTCTCACTTATTATTTCACTATAAGATAAACAATATATAAATGATATATTTCACAACAAAAATGAAAAAAAAAATGTTTACACGAATCCTTCAAGAAAACCTTGGAATATCCCTTTATAACGGTAAACTTTCTTCACGTTCTTGTAGCTAAGTGCAAAGTTACAAAAAGAACGCGCGTAATTCAATTTAAGCTCTTTAATAAATAAGCAAAGAGCAATTTTCATCTTAAGGATCTGTTTATACCTAAAGACAAATACTGAGTTTCATTTAATCTTTAATTTAAAATATTTCAATATAACCGAAGTCGATAGAACAAGTTGATTTCACTAAAAAATATCCTTACAGTTTTACACACCTCCTGACACTTTTTACATTATAAGTTTTATTAATATATAACTCTGCGAAGAATACAATTTGTAATTGTTAGTAAAAAATCATACATGTTAAATCCCTAACGGGTCGCCAAAGAGAACGGAGTGCCAAGGAGTATGGCCCCTGCAGCCCCCCTTCCAGAGTACATGCTCTCTGGCCCTCTTACTCTTATATTACTGTCGCGTTATATTTGTTTTATCGCTTAATTAACATTTTAATAATACCTAAATTTTCTTATTTATTGAATTATATAAGTTTATAATGAATACGCTAAATGACCTTTATTTAGGTTCAAGTGCACAAATAGATGCAATTCTTGGTACGTACAGTCATTTGCTCGTTAAGATAAGACCCCAATCAAGATTTAGAGGCTGAACGGATTTCAATCTAGATCAATTAATTAAGATTGCTTCCATGATTTTGCATTGTTGTCTAGTTCTATTGTTTAAATATGGGACATTTCATTATTTAATTATTTTTTTTGATTTTCATTACAATAAAAAAGGTAATATTAACCTAGTAATATTATGCAGGCAGGACTGACTGAAATAATAAATAGGTCTGACCAACTCTCCTTCAGCAATAATAACTTAAATTCTTGCTAAGGTATTTTACAAACATTGTGCAACAATACATATTCATGGATCTAGTACATTTTTCTAATAGAGGAGCATTGTATTTAAGTGGGAGAATGCGGCAGCGGTCTTGCCACCATTCCATCCGAACATGACTTGCATGCCACGTGCCGCTTAGTGCAGTTTTGCTTTGAAATAGATTTATTTTAAGTTTTACAGTTTATTTAATGTTGTCGTGACATCTATTTATAATTACTCATAACTACTACGAAATGATATTTCTTTTTATTTTTTTAGCCTTACGCTTATAGTTGGATAGGCAGAGTGAACCTAGTGTTTAAATACTCCGTCCCCCGCTTTACGCCTTTCGAGACATTAGGCGTTCAGTGGCTGTACACAACGCTGCGCTTTGTTTTGTTAAATAATTCATTCTCCCCAAGTAGGAATCGAACCCACAAGTAGTCGCGTTAACAGACAGACGACATAATTAAAAATTTCCTCAAGTGATCATTTATAATCCTTCTATTACTAAAATTAAAGGCTTAGGCTTAGCTTGACCACTGCTCGTGTCATTCTACTACGGTCAAACTACGGTCACTTCGCTCACTGAGCGATAAAAAAAATTAAGTATTACATTTCAACATTTATTTCCCCGATGTTACAAAATCAAAACTCTCACTAAGTTTGTTTATATATAATGGAAAAATGATTTAACAAATCAATGTTTTTTAAACATTTCCTACTATTGTTGTATTATTGTAAATTTCAAACAGAATCTCCTTATTATTTCTATAACGGTTTGCAATTGCAGCGCTCAGATGTATATAAAATGTTAGTGCTTGAAGTAAAAAGAAAATACGCTATGTATAGCATCTGGTATTTTCTCATTTAAATTTTTATTTTTTATCCTCTAAAGCCTTAAACGAGGTACTTCAATTAAAACTTCAATTTATGGTCAGCGTTCTTTTAAAAAGTTCATTGCTTTTATGCTATAATTATGTTTCATTAAAATTCTGCGTTTTGGATCATCTTTAACGAGTATTATTTATAAAACACATATTTTTATAATAATTACTTATTAAAATTATATTATAATTTTTTTTATTATTATTTCTACCTTTACATATCCTATATGTAGAGATAGAAGATATAGCAGACTGCCACTTATCTCCACTTTTCGCCAGTTTATTGATTATTATTAAGCTTATAAAAATAACGGTTAACTTAGTTGAGTGACCGATTTATTAATCGATGCCCGATGCCCGATTAATCGATACTTTACAAATGATATGAGTTATTAAGCCGTTAACAACTAATATTAAGCGATGGATGTAAGTTTTAATATATAGTTCAGAAAATTATTCTTATATTTAAATATCTATATATAATATCTATATAATATCTTGAGGCCGTTGTGGCGCCGCGGCACTGACTCTTACTGTAAACTCGACGGTTGTGGGTTTTTTTCCACCACTAAACACGGTAAAGAAATCAACATAAATAAATCGTCCCTTTTCTCTGAATATTATTTGGGTAATATAACTTTTTAACATGGTGATTGATGGTTGGAAATCTTAGATTATTTTTATATTTAAGCAGTAGGTGATGCCACTGTGGCGCAGTGGGTAAGCATCTGACTAAAAACGCATGAGTTAAAGTTAGAATTCTAACTGGGGAGAATTAATTACTTGTATTTCTTAAGTCTGGTCAGAGTGTTATAGGTCGGATACAAGAGGAAATTAAAAAATAAAGAAATAGGTCCATATTGTTAGAACAAAAGATAAGAGCAATAGAAAATTAATATTGTATTATATTCATTACATACTTTTTAATTAATATATACTGCATAGATAATTATCAATAACCAATTCTAAACAGCACGTATAATAGTGCTTGTAAAGATCATTATTGCGAAAGTAAATACTCCTTACTGGATCCTACTTTTCCATCGTCGAAGTTAAAATCCACTGAAATGTTATTGGCGCATCGCCAGCAGCAACGTTATGTTTTGCATTACAATCGTGAAATAAATGCTAAGACTATAATACAAAATATTTCAAAATTGTTAAATCAATGTTACTATTTATATTGTATTTTTTTATTATTGTGTAGCAGCAAGCACTAAGGTATTTAAAATATTAAATTTAGAATTCTGTATTAAACCTTTTTTTTAGATAGTTAAATCTTTTCTATTTACAATTAACTATATTTAGGCTAGTTGTTATTGAATCGTTGGAGCCCAAATCTCTGTTGATATTATAATGTCATTCTCATAGTAGGTTACTTGTACTTTATTTAGCTTCCATGCCTCAAAAGAACAAAATGATGCTGTAGTAGGATCACTTTGTTATTCGTCTGTCAAGATCATAGAATATAATAATTAATACGGCAATGTTACCACCGTACGGAAGATTGTATGCATGTTCGTAAGAAGCTTAGAAGTATATGTCTGTAAGAATATTTTCCGTCATTTTAAATACTTTTGCCCTGTGGTAGTTTTTATATAATGTGTGTGTGTGTGTGGAACTATTTACTCGATACTTTACTTTCTACGCGTATAGAGTGTCATTCACGTAGATCGTAATCTTAGGATAGATACACGAGACGTGATAGATTTATTGAACATTTTCGCATCGTTAAATAAATTAGGTTATTTACTATTTTATAATAAATGATTGATTAAATTTGTAGCAATATTTTGGCATACTTTGTAAAAACTAATAGCGAGTTACTTTGGAACACTTAGCATAGGTATTGAATTGAGTGAGTTTTTGATGCTAATATAGTTATCATAAAATGTAGTTAGTAAATATGATCGAACTATACATAATCTATTTTTTAAGCTTATTCTGGTATAACAACATCATTTACCGATCGATGTTGTGCGATCTACTTCGATATTCACGTATTACACAATTTTAAATAATTCGATTTAACTAAGGAGCAATATAAGTTCTAAGATGGGTTCCAGGGCACGCTGACATCGAGGGAAATGAACAGGCGGATAAATTGGCACGAAAGGGAGCCAAAAGCACCCAATTCGGATCAGAACCGTTCTGTGGCATCCCTCGTAGCTTAACACAGCTTACCCTGAAGACATATTGCCTCTATGAGGCCATTCAACTATGGAGAAATACCAGGAGTATTTCTCCATACCAAGCTAAGGCGCTCATTAAGGCCTTCAACAAGAAGGCTGCCACTGAGGCCTTATCTCTCAGCAAGAACTGTCTCCGTACAATAGTGAGGGTGCTGACTGGACACTGTGGTCTGAATAGACACATGTATAATTTAGGCATCAGCAGCACAAGAATGTGTAGAATATGCAATGAGGCTGAAGAAACACCTCTCCATATCCTCACTGAATTTCCTCCACTTATGCAACGGCGCTATACCATCCTGGGGAAACATCAAATGTACCCAGAAGAGGTGAAGACCCTCACAGCAAAGATAATACTGCAATTCTTTGCAGAAATCAATCTTGACTGTGAACTGTAGTATGCGGAGATCACAATAGATCACAGTGATACTGGGCTGAACAGCTCTGCAAAGCCGCAACTAGGAAGAATAGAAGAAGGAGCAATATCACCTTTAGTTGCGCTTAAATCTAAACTCAAAAGATCGCGACATTTTCAGCAAATTGTGTTAAATATAGGCCTACAAGACTGATTGTGTATGTGGTTTTGTGAACCATTTTGGAACGATCATAATTATGGCCAAACTAAAACAGGCCAAATCGCTCACGTTGATTGGAGACCAACTGTCAGATAGCGCGGTGGTATGAAGTAACTTTTTTTAATTGAACCAGTCGGAAATGTTCCTTAGATCACATTTTTATGTATAGGCATTATTGTTGTTTTAGTAGCTTACATACTTGTAATTTACAATTCTAATTTTCTACTAAGGTTAATTTAATTTAAAAAAAATGGACTTCCGCCTCCATTATCCTTAAATAAATAAATAAAAAATTAAATCTTTTATTCAGTATCTTTTGGGTTACAAACAATGAATTATGATTGGGCGCTCCTTTTAAGTGAATGCTAGGAGTTCCCGCTCTTCCATAAAATGTATGTACTACAACAATCTGCACATATCATACTGTGAAATCATTTATTAACATAGTCCTTACTTTGTTTTTTCTCAATTGATTGAGTAATTAACCTCTAATTTAACAACTTAACAATTTTTTTTCTGTTGTGCTAATATATATAGAGTAAACTTTACAGCGCACCGGGTGGGTACTAAAAGTTACACAAAATATTTTTTCTCGAGCCTTTTATTGCACAGATATGGTACTTAGATAAAAACATTAAATTCAGACCATGCTATATGGGATTTAAATAATTACCTCCTTCATCACCTAATTCAAAACTTCTATCGCCTGCCAGGCACACTGTTTAATATACAAAATTCTTTAGTTAGCGACTATAGGCAAACCACTGGGGCACTAATAGAGTATTCTATGCATATTACAAGAATGAGAAAAATGGACACGTTACTTAAACGTTACGTTACTTAAATGGACCTGGTCTTACGTTTTAAACTTGAAACCAGGGTAATGGATAGTTTGCCATAAGTGATAAGCCATGCAAATTCCATTTTGAATATAAACTATGCTATAAACACTAAACGTACTATAAAAGTGATATTTTTCATTTTGAGTTCTCAGAATAAGAATATTTGGCTACTCAAATCAACAAATACTTTGACATTTTTATACGAATTCACTACAATATGATTAATTAAATTATATTTAGGGCTTTTATATAAGACTAATAGAAAATAATATTGCTCTAGAGCTTTTGGGTCACGAACTTTAAGTTTTCATAATAATAAATTTTTCGCTCCTGTTATCTAAAATTCATATGAAAAATTAAACAATTTTTACAGAAGCAATTTTAAATGTGATTTACTTCATAATTTAGATTTTTCACGTCGTGTTAAAATGAAAAATGCCTTATAGTGTAGGCAGCTTGCCTTATTATAAAAACGGTAACAAAATTAACAAGACTCTACAACTTTTTTGTGAAATTCTTTAGTAAATTTTTACCGTTTTTAACCTTGTGCGCAATGCAAAGGAGATTAATGTGGTTATCAGTGTATATGTTTGTTCCTAGGTGATGGTGTATTTACCAACATGTCGAATGACTTTGATGATTCTTACGTTAACCGAATTGTCTAAACCTAAAAAATATCGGTTAAGTGCAAGTAATACTCGCGCACCGACAGTTCCGTACCTGTTTAATGATGTAGGTATTCCGCTAAGAAAAATACTACTTATAAAAATTTACAAGCTTAAATTTGCAGTCGTATCCACTCATTTTGTAAGAAACAAACTACAAATATAAGTTTGTAATGGTTTTTTTCCGTGTGTTCATAATTTATTTTCATTCCAACAGTAATATAGAGTACAATGGTAAATATTATATGAGAAATATTGAAAATATAATATTAATAATAACATAATAAAGTCATTTACTCCATTTATAATTTAAACTTTGAAATGTAATTAGTGTTTTAGTACAGCTAGTAAGTAATTGAAATATTAGTATGAGTTAATTTTTAGTAACAATATTAAATTCATAATAAACTCAGAACCTTTTAGTGTAAAGGCCTTCTCTAATATATCTTGTGCTGTGTTACCTGTATTATATGAACAACCCAACTACTCGTAGATCTACCTTTTTTCACATGAGTTTTGGGTTTTCTATCTTGCTTTCTCTATAGCCTTATGTCAGTGTATTGTGAGATGTGATCAATCTATCTCCTCATTTTTTATATAAATTTTTATCTGATATATTCATTATTAACTTATAATCTTTAACATACTTCTTTACGTGGCTGTTTGAAAGGATTTGATTTTTATTTGACTTTATTTGGGAAGATATAAAGATTTTATAACTAGTTGAATTAATATTTGTGTGACAATGGGTTTTCGACTTGTTACTGCTGTCATATTATCAGCCACAAAACATATCTTACAATTTAATTTAATATGAAACTTGGAGAGGACTCGTACTTAAAATAGTACTTTTAACAGAATATTTAACAAGTAAAAATTTGTTGGAGTGTAGTTGTTTAGTATTAAATTTTTTCTTAGTTTGACCCCAAAGGACGATTCAAATTTCTATACAAAATTTCAATATGTGTCGTTAAGACATCATCAATTAATTAAATTGAAGCTTCACTCAATAAACCTAATCAATCAAATAAACATATAATGTGTAACTTATTGAACGCTAACCAAGTGAAAATCTAATAGCATATTATTCAATGCCCATACAAAATAATCCATTAAATAGCACGAAGCGCCTCAGGCTGAGTATGGGTATTCCAAAACTAAGGCATTAAGAGATACGTATACGGGTTTCATTACTCTGAAATGTTAGTCCCTCGGTAAATGGATGGTGAGCCCGGTCTTTGAGTTGACGCCTTAATGGGTAAAGAACAATGCTTCGCTAAATCAGTTAATTGAATTCCGTATTTGTTGTAGACGTGAAATTTGTAAACATTGTTGTAATTATAACAATTAGGTAACAATTAAAGCTGTCGTTTGTATTTCGTATTATCGGAGACTTTACCAGGCAGTAAACGCTATTGTCATGGGTTCGATTGAGACTCCGGGGGAATGAATTTTATTCTCGCTCTGGTAAAAAGTGGTCTGGTAAAAAAAAAATTATATATATATATATATATATATATATATATATATATATATATATATATATATATATATATATATATATATATATATATATATATATATATATATATATATATATATATATATATATATATATATATATATTTATATATATATATATATATATATATATATATATATATATATATATATATATATATTTGTTCTGTTCGAGTTTATTTTAAGTAAAAGAGGTAGTTTTATATTAATTTTAATTATATATACATGTATTAGGAGTATGTCGATGAAGAATGTCAACTTTTAGATAAATTACAATATTTTTTTAAATACGAGAAAGATCCCATTAAGTAAAAACTTTGCCGCGAAAGCTCAATAGATTAATATCCAGATGAAATAATTTTCGACGTCAAAAACACTTGCTTTTAAAAGAGCCGAACAGAAATAAGATTTCGACAAGTTAGCTAAAACTTCAGCTAAAAGGGTACTCCATTTAAGTAGCTCGGAAGAAAGTTAATGACAAAACATGTCTATAATGTTTATAATTAACTTGTGACTGGTGGTATGAGTTCTTATAGAACATTTTATTTGAAATCGAAAAAAAAAATGTTTAGAGCTACAAAATAGAGAGTGGTTTTGTTTATTTTCTTTGTTCTTTTTTCTGTGAAATGTGACATGTAAGAGATGAGATGCTAGAATTTTATGTACGGTTAAAATAGTTCATATACAATTAATAGCTTGGCATATTTAACAGTCAACATAATATATTTACCTGCCTATTAGCGACGCTATATACGATATATTTTATTATGAATTTTGTTCTCTAGAGATCAAAAATATAATTGAATATATCAAATTTTAAGTTTTTATAAATTTATACACAATTTTAAGTTTTCATTAAGTTTTTTCAGCTTTCTACATTTTTTTCAGCATAGGAATATTGAGAAAAATAACCGAGTAACACTGCTGTTGAAACTTTCCTCTGGAATTTTAGACAATAGATGTTCAGTGATAGAACTCAAAGCGGCATTTCGTCTTACCGCTGCGCCACGACAGCTTCAAATTTTACTTAATTTTATTTAAAAGAAGATAAAATATAGCAATAACTGTAGTAAGTACTGTTTACCTTAAAGTTTATGCAGTGTTACGAGTTTTCTTAGTCAAAGTTTACCTTGAAAATTGTACGCATTATATTCTAGTTTCGATAGGAAGTTTTCTTGTAGCAGTATTGCACCCGGCTCACCTTTGTAATGTTGTGAAATTTAGAAACTCGTCTTTGTTTTTGAAATATTGTAATAAAAGTTATTGCAAACTTTGAAAACTGTAGAAAGTCTGTGCTAATTGATTATTATTTACCTACATTATTTACCTAACGGAAGCCATTGTGAACCGATTTATTGTGCATGAAACAATGGTTTTAGACTTCAATCCTACGGATAGTCTCATCTGTAAATTCTATGTAAGTAAAACAAAGTTTTCATTTGTGTTTTAACCAAAACTATCTATATAAAATTAAAAAAAAATGAATTTACTGATAATAAGTAATGATATGATAATATACTACATATTAATAATATACTACATATTAATGATAATATACTACATATATATGTATAATATGTAATGATATGATAATATATGTAATGGTATGATAATATACGACATTTTAAAAAATTATACAATGTATGTAATGTAAAATAATAAAAAGGTGAGTAAGACTCCTGCGACTTGTGACAGATATCCAATATTCTTCACAGCGTATTGCATGTGCAGTGGAACACTCATAGAACACAAATCAAGCGAGAAAAATGAAAGAATAGAAGCAAGACAAAGCAGCTCGATCGACAAGAATTTCATCGTGAAATATTTGACAAATGCATCTGACGATTATAATATTATTTCATAACTTAAAGTGGAATATATAAGAATTTATAATAATTGTAATCACTTGAAGCTTTTATTGTTTATTTATTCTGTTGTTATTTTGTGTAATAACTAAATAATAAAAAGTGTACCTATGTATATTATAATGATATAATCGTAGCAAATTGGAATAGTGTCTGACTATAAACGCAATAAGTTGGTTCAACAGCATTAAACTCACAAAAAAAAGTCTAGGTTCGATTACCATTCGGGATAATAATTTATTGTCCTTTCCGCCACTCAAGATCTTCACTCACCTACCCTACCCTAGATATATATGGTTGAAATAATATAGCAAATATTACATATATTTTTTAATGTTGTTCTTATACACAAATGAAATAAAATAATTTGTGCTTATTTTTTTGTCACACCAAGCAATCGCCATTATGTTATTGTATATGTGATATTAATTAACTATGAATTAAAACATGAATATTCGTCTGTAAAATGTTTACTTTGAAATTTTATATATTAATTGTTATATATTCATCATAAGATAATATAAATTCTGAAAATTACATATACAAATTGTAATTTTTTTATAGATTTCCATTTATCGTAAACACATGTCGACATGATTAATTGGATATCGTTAGTTTCCACCTAATTATAACGTATCAACGTAACATATGGTCAGAACTGTGTCCGGGATACTCACAAAAATATGGATACTTGTAGTACAAGATTGTAATTGTACCTACAAAATTAGTATTATTTATAATAGTTTTATCATTTTGTATTATGTATGTATATTTTGTTCGCTCTGATAATAGAGAGAGCGGCATTTAGTTCTGCCGTTCAATACAAAATAAGTCAGTAAAAACTTTTTATATTTCTGAATTATTATTGTATGTAAACCCTGTGCTGATTTGGAAAGTGGTAAGTGTTACTTGTTTAAATAGAACTGAATCTTTTTTAAGCATCTATTGTGCACTGTTTTTTTTTCGTACAATCCTTCTTTGTATGTTCTCTATGACGGGACATTGGCGAAGTGAAATGTGAACGTTCGAAATGCCATAAATAGAGAAAAGAAGAAGAAAAAGAATCAAGATGGTAACTTTGGTAGGCACTGCTGGCTGCCGTAAAATCAATTACTCTAGGAACTGTTTTACAAATTTAATGGTTTTTGTGCACACTTGTAACTATTACTTGGTACTCCACGTTTCGCCGGCAAATCCTCATTTTTCTCCACCTATGCCGATATATAGATTCAGATATTTGCGCATATATAACATTTTACTCTTTAAGGATATTATGACAAATTAACTTGAGACTTAATCAATTTGAGACATTGTTCGGTGTTTAATAGAAGTCGATAACATGTATTGCATAATCAGATCAGAGAAAAATATCTATATTTCAATACTAAATATTATAAAACGGAATAGTTATTAGTATATGTGAAAAATTGAAAAAATATCTCATTTACTGCTTATACTCTTGATATTTAATTACAAATATCATTGATTATCAATATTTTAATATATTTTACTCAAATAAATTCATATCCTTTATTTGTGCTTTTCAATATGCTTTGATATTTTGCTTTATATAGATCATTCTAACTGTTAACATAGCTAATTTTCATTTTCTATTAGATTTTTTAATAGAAAATGAAAATTAGCTGCGTAAATATGTAAAAGGAAACGTATGGAGCCTTACGAGCATTACTTTACGTGGTTGCGTGGGTTATTAAATTCAAAAGCTTACAAAAGATATTAAATTACAATTTTACATATAAAAAAAAATTTTACAGAAGTAAGAAAGTACTGTCATATATAATAAAAATATCGATATTGTCGAAAGAGTTATTATTATACATTACAACAGTGAGCAACCAAATGTAGCTACATAGTTTAAAAAAATCTAATTCTATTGAAGACAATCAAAGTCAAATACATAAACAAGTATTCGATAAGATAGAAGAGTTTTCGTTTCACCTATAATGTATTCAGTTTCCTTGGGAATTTATTATACAATAGCCTGGGGCTGCTATTCTACTGAGAGACTATTTTGACTATAAATTTAAGACGATATCAAGATCTTGATGGTGTTAATGTTGTGAATAGGCAAAATGTTGTACATATTTTACTACCTACGTTATTTTTTTTAATTTCATGAGGCACAGAGAAAAATGCTATACTGACAAATTAATCAGTTCGTATTGAATCAAGAACTCATCTTGGTGTTGCCTATAATGAGGCGTCTACCTGTTTTTATCTCAACACGTTTCATATTTACATCCTAGAAAATATATATTTATTTAAGGATTTTTCATAGCAGGGAAATGTAAAGTAGAAGCTATGTAAATTAATTAACTTAATAAAATATTAAAGTATGTAAAATACTATGCCTTGATTGAATGACATATAATTATATATTTTATAATAGATTTTTGTACTGGGACTGTAAAAAAAAATTATGGTAATAATCGTAATATTCTATGATTAAATATAATAATATCTAATAAATAGCAAATCTTTTTTATTTAATTTTGAATAATTTAATCGCCGATAGCAATATACAAATAATGAAAGCTTTTGGAACGGTAACCGAAGCGAAAAATCGCTTTTTACGCTGACCCCATCAATTCATAGCCGATAGCACTTAATGTGTCCAAGAAGCGCTGAATTTCTAGGTTATAAGGTCTCCAATGACTTGTTTTACGGTTCACTGCCCAGATTCATGGAGATTAATGAAATCTTAAGAGACCATGGTCACTTGGTGTGTTGAATAGAAATGGTTAAGCATTATTTTCAATATGTCCATTGAAAAATGTATAACTAAGAAATATATTGTGTTTTAGTAAGAAAAACGTTTTCAGGACTACATAAAATTATTAAATGTAATACTAGCATTCTTTTGTATATAAAATTTGGTGTCAAATATACTGACTGGCCTTTTTACTATACTGGCCTTTTTTAACTTTACACTTTATCCAGCTAAGCGGAGGTCAGGTACGTTAATTCACTCTGTTTTACGCTTCAGAATTTGAGATACTTTATCAACGCGGATAAAATGAAAAAAAAATCAACACTTTAAGTGGGAATCGAACCCATTCTATTTCTAAAATATTAAGTGCATTCACAAAACATTTACTTTTTTTTACTCATCAACGCTATATGATAACGAGATAATAATTATATATAATATGTGTCAAAATTAGCATCGAAATAATAGTTTATCGAATTAATTATTTAATAAAATATAAATTGAGCATCCAATTTATTTCTGAGGGCATCGTCCTTCAGACAATCTTTTTGTTCAAACAACTCATGCAATTCATCTAAAACTTCTCCGTAATATTTTATCTTAATTTTGGCGAGCGGTTAGTTTGATATTTTACGAAGTCAGACTGCGATTTGATATTGTGATGATATTGCGATATATTTTTGAAAATTTTGTAAACAAGTACGTATTGCATTATTTTCGCTTAACACTTTTTCCGCACACAGCAGGGTAAACAGAGAACTACTTAGTGTTAAGACACTCCGTTCCCAACTCTCCACCCAATGTTTCGCTTGCACTGCGCCACAATGGCCACCATAGTAAATTAAAATTTAATCATATTATATTTAATGCTATGATTAGGTTTATTATTGAACAGACTACACAGAATTTTTTTCACGCCACGCATCTTTCTCTTAATTACGAAGATGGAAAATTTCTTCTAACAATAAATAGCATAGTTTTGTCAAGATACATTTTCACCTGTTTCAGAGAACTCCGCCGATCTGATATTTATTACTTAAACATTTTTTTTCTTTTATGTATATAAGAAAGTTTGAGTGACTTATTTTGTAAGTTCTTTAGATAGAAGACATAATATGATGAGTATATATATAAATAAAAATAATAATAATATAAAAACTTACAGGAATATTTTTTTTACAAATATTTTGTTCTAGACACTTATCCGCTTCAGAACACACTTTTAAATTAACAATGTAATGTCCGCCTTGTGATAGATTTTTACACGATGATATATTATTATACACCATGATTCATTTTCAAAGATTCAATTTAATTTTTACAAATTCATTTACCATTATGCCTCAAGTGTTTTGTATGAATAACTTATAAAACGCGATGTGCTCAAATAATTAATAGAACCTGGTTTATTTGGCACATGGAAACAATATGAAACGACTGTTTGCGTATCCCGCATTAAAAGATAAAAGGCAAAATACACAAAAGCCCACGGAAGTACTAGCGTATATCACATGAAAAGAAATTTAATACAAAGCAGTCTTGTCAAGTTGCAATTTTTAACAAATGTTTTCACATGCCAGCGCTCTGTTCTATATGATCCCCGTAAAAAGAAATCCATTGAATTTGACAGCTTACTCTATAATTTTCTGGTTCGTTGGAGAGCAGTTCACTTTGAAATTGAAAACGCGATGTGGAGCCACGTCATAATATTTCATTTTAAATTATGTGAATGATGTCAATTGCTTGTCGGTTAATCGTCTGTGGATTTTGTTTGTGCAGAATAGTCAACTAGGTACCAATAGTAAAAATCTGTTTAAAATAAAAAGTATGTATACGGATGCACAACTGAGGTCTCCCTCTACTTCTTTAGCAGTGCCTATTATATCATTTACATTTTTTTATTATTCTTTCATCATTCATTCTCTCCAAATGTAAGCAAATGTGCTTGGAACGAAGGACTAGCCGCTACTCCGCGTCAAAGTCTGCCATTGTCGCCTCAATCTCATTTATTCTGATCGCTGATATGTGAAATTTTAGCAAAAACATTATATAGCATTAAATAAAATATATTCACAACTTAACAACAAAATGCTAAAACCATTTATGCGTATCATAAATCGATTTGAGTTTCGATTATGGCGAGCCAAGCGCAATTTTAAATGCTTGCGGTCGGTACACAGCTCCTACTATTACTCGTACGATTTGAGCTTGAAATTCGGCAAAGCGCTCTTCAACGCTGCCCATTCATTTGGCCTTTCCATTAAAAGGGTGCTTTTAACTACAGCTAATTTATGCAGCACGCTCACGGGGACAGATTACAGAGTGGCCTGCTCATTTCAGCACTGTTTGAACACAAATCATACAGGTCGTGTGACATTTGAAGCATAAAATTTTTAGACTTCCTGTAATTTTGAACAATCTATACTTATCTTTTTGATAATCATTTTGGCACAGTAGGTAATTATAGTCTTATTTGGTAATTTTTAGCCTGTCTATAAGCAATAACTTTGAATATATATTAATTTGTATTCAAATTAATTATTCAATGAATTTTTAGTTTAGCTGTAATTTGAATGGCATTTTTTTAGTAACATAGTAAATTTTTTTGTATATATTATATTTATATGCTTATGTAATAAATATATAATTTATTTTTTTCCTATGATGATTCATTGGAAAATGATATATAAATATGAATTATGAGAGTTATTTTATGTTTACATGCTTGACATATTGCATGTAACAGAGATTTTTTTATCAATAACCCTTAACAACGAAAGTGCGCGGTGGGCCATTCTGCCAAATATAACAAGTGCTTTTTACTATCTATAAATATTTATACTTTCATATTGGAATTCACATTAATTGATACAACCAACGTGACATCATTTTTAACTTGATATTATTTATTAAAATAAACTAACAGTAAGGCAATTGTTAAATAGGATTTAATTGTTAAATATGATTCAATTATTACTTCTCGGTGCGGATAACATTTCGATTAATAAAATATATCATACAACAAATGTAATTTTCTGTTGAAAAAATTAAAATTTCAAGTAATAAATGATAAAATATATAAATATATTACGTTGCAATGTAGTTAAATATACAAGTATAATGTAAACCGTCAACGTGGCAGATACAAATAGCTTTTATCAAGGCTTAGTTAGAACTTATCCTAAATAAACTCGCAAGAACGTCTTGTTAATCTTAAAATATACCATTATTAACTCTGGCCCTTCTTGTCATAGCCTTTAGAGGGTGTTTGATTAACGATCCGTATTAATTACGTCCACAATTCCCGTAACGAGCCGAAGGAGGTATGGTCGGCGCAGAAATATCGTCGTCTCAGAAATACTCCTTATTAATGTCAGTCATTCACGACTAAGATTCTTGTATACATAGCATTTCTCTTTCAATTAATTATTATTATCTTGGCACTTCAAACGTTTCTAACTGGTATGCGATTATTTGAATTGTGAGATATCAGCTAAGAATAATATAGGTATAATATAGGTATAATATACTTTTGTATATTAGTTATATAGTCCCTTCCCTTACATTTAGAGTTTAAGTTGTAGGGAGAGATATAACAGGAAACGTTCACTATAGTTTCACTTAAAATACTCGGACTGTCTAGAATTGACATCAATTCATTTTCAGAACGTATTTTGAAGGCGGCACTCGTAGAATATTTCGAATTTGGTAAGGTAGAGCGAGTGGAGCTCAGACAGTTGAGGCGAGCGCAATTCAAATGGATCCATTAAATCTAAACTTAAGTCGCAGGTCTAACGCAATGCCCGGGCCCGCACGGTGCAACCAAAGAATGTTAAAAACTTCATATTAATATTTAACGTTGAATACCTACGAATCTATTTCTTATTAAAATCTAATCTGTCTATAATTCTACATGTATACTATTTATGTAAGGCTGAAGAATGTGTTAGATAGACAGTTTACCGAGGAATGCTATATATATATGCTCATATATATAAAAACATATAGTATAACATATTTTATAATATACTAGCGACACCATCGGGACATCGCCCGCATAAGTTAGATCGCGTTCGTTTTAAAGTTTTATACTCGTACCTACATCACAATGCAATTCTTCGATTATGTCGCCGTCTTTGGCTACACTTTTTTTTTGCTTTTGTCACTATTGGCTATTATTAAAAATCGTGATCAATATAACTAAATGTTTCTTGCATTTATATATTAAAACGTAAACGTATGTGTAATTAACATATAGTCTGTAAGCAGATTATTTTCTAGTTTTTCTATCATAGCGTAAAAAAACACAATATCCACTTCCCACTTAATTGAAATAGAATTTATAATCCAAATCATACAAAGACTATTTACTTTTATTTATTGGAACGCCATAATTAAAAGAATTATAATGGCGTTCTTTATTCTAGTCCTGACGAATGTATTACTATTATCTTCTATTTTCAACATCACCAATGTTTAAAATAATATTAACTTTATACTAAAAAAGTTATTTGAACTTAAATAGTGTTCGTATTACAAAGAAAATGAGTAATTTATTCGACAAAATCTATTACATAATTTAGATTCACTGGCTAGTAATAGATGTAATTAAAATGTCTATTTTTCTACGAAAACCGAATCGTAGGTACCGGTAAAGTATTATGAACATCCATTTTTAATTGGCGAGAACATAAGATCGGCCTTAAAAACCTGCTTCCTTTAGAAATCGGTTAAAAATTTCACAAACAATGATTTTACTTTGTTTATATATTAATACAAGTTAATAAGGATACGTGAGAATTTGGAATTAAGGAATTGGTTATCTTCCATCATATACCGTCCCTATAATATTTCAAGAATTATTCTCATAATTCCCTATTATTCAAGAGTTGTGCCTCCTGTCATTATCAGCTCAGTAATAACATATATGACAGTAGGAAGTAAATATATGTTTTTATAAGAAAGAAAATTCATGCCAAACATACGACGTCTTCCTTTTTGAAATCGGTTAATAATAATATGATAAAAACGCCCTCCTCTCTCAATCCACTTTTTATAAGAAATTGATATTTTTTATCAACTTCAAGCTTTTATTATTCCTATATTATGTTACGTATACTTTCAATATGAAAATTTCATATAGTATATAAACATGAGAAATTCCAGACCAGTCTTGAGAAGAAAAAATATTGACAATATATCTATGTGTTCATGATCAGTTTTGCTGGCTTGATAATAAAAAAAATTGTGCATATGATATATTTTTAATTTTGATATTTATAATAAAGATACGTTGATAAGAATACAAGATTTGTTAGAAAATAAATGAAAATTATATTTAGAAAATCATTTTCGTCAAACTAAATAAACATCTAATGAAACAAGGTACTTTACAATTAAGAAATTTGACTCTGTTCACTTGTCTATGTGATGGCTACAAATGCCTTAACTATGAAAAGTATATTTTAACACGGTTAAGGTACCACGATTGAGTAGCTATGTCCAAATTGAGTTGAGATTGGGACATGAAGAACATATTTGGTAGTCATAGATTAGTGTCAATCCCAAATAGCCTAAGGATAATAAAGCCCGCTGTTTCAATCCTTTACTTGATTTACCACATAAAATATATTCCACCGATGAATCTGACATTCCACGTCTTATTTCTAAGGGAGTTTTATTCATGCACCTAATATTGTTTCCGACTGAATGGAAATATTTCCAATAAGTATCCATTCTTCGATTTACATTATCTTGTGAATATTTTCATATCGAATATAACTTATGACAGTGTTCGCTGCTTCCTAGTATATATACATTTTTGATTGAATTTATAAGTGTTACTTTTGTAGTACTTATTTGAATATATATTTAACATACATATTAAATATAAAAAAGAATACACTTTAAAGTATAAAGAATATTCCAATGGCGGAATAAAGGTCCAGGCATTCAGTGGCTAGGTATCCAGGGTACGAAACTTTCGTAAGTTGTACTACATCCTGCATCCGGTTCTAGTCCTCAGATGCTGTTCGAAGTTTTCCTCCATGGACTAACTAACTAACTGCATCGACTATCGGAATCAGTATCGTTGAAATGATAGTCGCATTAATATTTTACATGGCCATGGATATAGTTTGTGAGCCAATTTTTAACTTTTTCTCTTATGTTTTTACTCAAAAAGAAATTTTTTTACACATTTTTCATCTCAATTCGTTTTACCATAACGAAAAAATTATATTTTGTAATTATCCCAACCGTTTATAGGCAAACGATGCACCACTCTCACGATGGCGTAAAGTTAAATATCGTTAATATAAATAAAGTATGTCAAGTAATGTAATTTGGCTTATCCTACTAATTATAACAGTTTGTTAATGTTTGTGTTTAGTCGCTTATGTATCTTAGGGTAAGCAGAGGGAACCTTCGGCTCAAGGAACCTAGTGTTAAAATATTCCATTTCCCGCATTAATTTTTATATAAATACATTCAATATTAACATTAAGCTTTAAATTAACCAACATCTTTGTAAAATATTACTTCTACTATTCTAAGCCACTCATTAACTATTATAATCAACATATATAATACGAGTATATTAGAACAACTTAGTTAAGAAACTTTACTTGCTACTTTATTCTAATAAAATAATACTATAAATACTAATTATTTTGTTATAGACGATGGCCATGGCCAACGCCATAATTAAAGACCTGAACAGAACTAATTAAAACAATTTATAAATAAAGTTTATTTTTACCTAGGTATGAATTATAAACTAATAGATTATATTCTGATTATAAATTGATTTATTATTATTTTAGGATGTTATTTAAATTTATTTATTCAGATTTAAAATATCTTAACACAAAACGATAATGTCTAAATAACCAATTTAGGTATTTTCCCAAATTACTTAAGCTTGATGTGAGTTCTTATGGAACCCTTAAATAAATTACGAATCAAGCGTTCAATATTTACAGAGTTCGAATAATCTTCAACAAATTACTTGTAAGTATAGTAATTATTAAATAAAGTATAATTTAATGAGGAAATAATAATATATTTTTAATGTTTAAAACTTCAATATTGCTGCATATTAAATCTTAGGTCGTATTCGAAACAAAATTTATTTTTGATTTTCATGAATGGACACTATTTTTCTGACGCCATTGTGTGTAGTACGACGCTGTCCCACTGCACACAATGACCTGTTATGGACGGATGAAGTGTTAGATATATGGATATATGAATTAGGTAAAAATATTTAAATCACATTCATTTTATAATTATAATTTTCATAATAAATATTTTAGATTTTTTTTCATTTATTAGTTCTTATATATAATATTAATTTACATACATTTTAGAAATTACTTACATCTAAAAAATATGGCATTCTTTTGCCTATTGAGGTAAGAACACAACAAAATTTTGTTCCTACATGTCTAATAAGACGTTTCCTTTTAATAAGTGTACCATCATCCGGGCTCACTGTTGAGTAAATAAGGAAATGGGTGATTAATTCTTTAAGAGATAGCCGCATCTGGCGTTTGTTGGATTAAGTTGGTTTAATTCAATAATCTTTATACTTGCATCTGAGTAAAATCTTATAATTTTTTGGCTCACGCTGTAAATCGTGGAAATTTTATAGTTAAAATTGAAAAAGCTGAACTGTTTCGTTGAAAGTTTATATAATTAATAAAGTATTTTATATTATTTTATATATTTAAACTTTTTAGGAAGGAAAACTTTTTCAAAAGGAAAAAACGGAACTCTTATAGGATCACTTTGTTATCGGTCTGTCTGTTTGTCCCTCCATTCAAAAATAGATAATAAACTTATATTTGTAGTTAACATATCATCTAAAATGACTGGATACAACCGCAAATCAAAGTTTGTAAATTTTTAAGTTGTACTTACCGTTGACCTACAATCATGACATGGTATGGAACCCTCGTGTATCGGGTACTACTCACACTTGACCAATATTTATTTTTATTTAAAATAACATTATACTAGTTGCAAGGTTGTTTGTGAGGACTCTTCAAATATGACGCTAAGCAATGAAGTTTCTTACGGATACTGTGTCGGCAGATCTATTGTTTGTGTTATTTAACAGCTATAGTGCCAAAAGTTATTAAGTAGAGATAATGTGCATATATGGATATGGTTAGTTCATGCTAGGAACAAAGTTAAACACTTAGTAAAACTTTGATCGGATTAGACATCATTGTAATAAACAAATATATATATATGTATAACCTATATGTATGTATATCATTTTTATTCGTACATAAATAGAATCTTTAATTTTATTTATAAATCCTTTGACGTTGTTAATCACTCGATTCTTATACGTAAGCTTAAGAGTTATGGCATCTACAGAAATCTACTTGACTGGTTCAGATCTTATTTAATAAATCGAGAAATGAACGTTGTTATTTGGTGGTTATCAATCTTGTACAATTATTGCAACATCAGGAGTGCCACAGGGCTCTCTTCTTGGACCTACTTTATTTGGAATTTTTATCAATGATATAACGAAATTTAATATTTCCGTTTTCATCTTTACGCAGGCGATCTTAAATTATATAAGGAGATAAAAAATATAAACGATTCATTGCTAATACAGCAAGACCTTAATAATTTAATCCTTCAGTGTAATAAATTTCAACTAAATCTAAACTACCAGAAGTGTTTTACTATTACTTTTAGTAGAAAAGTGGAAAATATCAGCTTTTCATATAACTTAAATACAATAAGTAATATAAAAAAATTATTGATTTTGGCATTACGATAGATAATAAGCTAAGTTTTGTATCACATATTAAATATTTAATAAAAACAACATAAAAATAGTAGGTTTTACCATAATGCACACTAAGGAATTTAAAAAATCTCATATTAAACTAATATTATTTAACTCGATGGTAAGAAGCAAATTAGAATATTGTTCTACAGTGTGGAATCCATACTATCAAACACACAGGGACATGATTGAGAGAGTACAAAAAAGTTTTTAAAGCATTTGAATTTTATAGATCATAAAGCAAAGGGAAATGAGAAGTATATTGATAGGTTGGCATTTCACAAAACGCTTTCCCTTGCCAACAAATATTGATATTTTCAGAGACTCCATTAAATTACTTATAAATAAATTAAAGAAATATGCGTTTGAGGGATGACGATATTGAAAATGACCTATTACATGTCACACAAATATTAACTCAAATGTCAATTATCACTTTGCTTGTGTTTACTTGTTGGCTTTTTTTTGCGTAACAATTGTTTGTTATATTAATATTCTTATTACTTATTTAATTTTTTTCTAATTGTTTATTTTTACGTTTAGTAATGATTTTGTATATTTTGATTGTGTTTGTAATACTTATTTTTTGTTGTATTTATCTTGGTCTAAGGTTATAGATTAGAAATGTTGTTGTTTTTTTTTATCATGTTGAGCTAGCCTGTAAGTGTGATGTACAGTGTAATTCGCTTTCTCATTATTATACACAATACTTTTTTTTAATAAGTCGCATTGTATATTACGGTGGCTTGCCTTAAAAAATAAATAAATAACTATAGATTTTGCTAGTGGTTTGATTATCGAAAATTGAATTCACAACCATTGCACATATTTATCACTCTAAACTTTTGATATTTTTATAATTGCGTACGTTAATATAATATCTTTTATTACAGCTTAAACAAATTATCAAACACTTTTTTTATTATGTATTTGTCAGATTTTTGTAATTATTATTTACTTTTCGTTTTTTCTAACATTATTGAATCATTGGTCCCTAATAAGTATGTAAATATTAAAATTAATCCGCAACTTTAAAGGCAGTCAAAATCATATTCAAAGCTTCCGTTACAATCACACATACATACATACATACGTACAATTTACTTGCAAATAGCCAAATTTAGATATATAGAATGTAACAAAGCGCACACACACTAGTATTGCGGCATGTACCAAAATAGATTACTCTAATTAGTAGTATTCCGCAGAACTTTGTAATCCGGGATTATCCCTCAACATTTAAAGCGTTTCAAATGTATTGTGACACTGCGTCGTTCCCGTAAAAAATTTTATCAGCGAACTTTTCTGGTGAAACCAATTCCTGTGCTATACGACATTCCGCAATTCAATCTGACTTAGGACCTTTTGGAATGTTGACAGTTACGAAATGATTTCTACACATCCAATATGTGGGATAGGTTTTCATAGCCTTGTTTATGAAAAGAGAGCTTTCTTATTTTAATAGCTTAAATCTTTTAATTGCCTATAGACAAAAGTAACCCGATGTTAATGATACTCCAATACGCGTTGTGTAGTGTTTAGTAGTCTCTCTGGTGAACAATTCAAACCTACAACGGTCTCGTTTACTCTGACACTATCCCACTACGCAACGATGGTCCTAAAATATATTTAAAGTTTATCATATAAAAATGATATATGTCAGAATCATATTTCAAATAAATTAAAATAATAATTGAAAATGTCTTAAGAAGCCGGAATTGTATGGAAAATGATTTTCTAAAAAGCAGAAAAATTGTGCTAAAAGACTTTTGTTTTATCAAATATGTAAACAATAGAGTTTATACCCTTTTATAAGGAGAAGAATCATTGTTTTGTGTTTAACAAAACAACTATGTAAGTTTAATAAGTTTCAAACAAATAAAGTCATAAAATATCAGAATAATAGGTACTTTAAAATTTGAGCGTACAAAGAAGGAAAGTTCTCAACGCCTCTTTGGGCCAAACAACATTATGACTTTAGTCAGAACAGTCAATAAGCGAACAGAGTGTTGGAAAAGTTGAAGACTTAAAACCAACTCTCAACACGAAATGGAAGAGTTTTAAGATAGCGATTACATTGTAAAATGGGAACTTGGGAATGTTAAAAGTATTTGGTAGTTAACTATTAAGTTATTATTGTATTCAATTATTAATAAAAACGTATTTGGTATTTACCTAGATGCGTTAGTTATTCGGCTATTAATAAAACTTGTATTGTTGAGCATTGGCATAAAACTGAATATGATTTATGGAGTTATATGATAAGGTTACGGCTTACTCTAATAAGTACAACTTTGATTATCTTTAAAATATAGAATATGTGAACAAAGGAACAAGTTACGGCTTGCAAATACGAAATGCATAGTTAAAATCCGTTTATTTAAAAAATAAAGAATTTTAAACAAATAACCAAATATCAGAAGCTACTTAGTAAGGAATTCACATAAATATTCTAACAAAATGTGGAATGTGTTTACTAAACTTCAAATTGTAAGTTAAATTAAAATTTCAAATTGTAATTTTTTTTCCATATAAAGTTTATCTTATGGTTTCTGGTTTGATAACGACCGAGTACCAAAGGATGCATAACTATAAATTCCGTGTATGCAGTAGAGTCGACACCTTGACACAATTTGATTTATATTTAAAATTTATTTAACATTTTGAGGCCATAATATTTATACACAAATACACAAAAATAAAGTGAAATGTTTGTAAAATGTGAGATTTTGCGAAGTCGTAATAAAACAATTTCCAAAATTTTAATGAAATTTTTCACTTTTTCAGTGACACTAGTCCCAAGCGCTACGTTACTAGCTTTTAAAATTTTCCCATTTCTAGTCACGTTTCAGCTTAAACATCACCTACGTAAAATTCGACGAACGGTGTATCACTTCGTTAACTTATCAAAATGGGTCGTACTACGGCAACGGCCTCTAATCCGATTTATACTCTCCCCTTATTGATTAAATCACGTTTATCTTTTGCCATCGTGTATATAATTTAAAATTTTATTTTGTTTCAAAGGCATATTTTTTTTAATGTTGGAGCTTTTAATATAGCTAAGCTACAGTAATAATGTGTAATTACAGTCGCTTATGCACGAATACCATAAATACAATACATTATCCAATCTAATTCAGTATCAAAGTACACGGAACATAACACGGTTCTTTGTTCGACCATATTAGCGAAAACGTGATATGAACTGGATTTAGCTTACTAAATGATGAATTAATTATTATAATCTAGAAGAAACCGATACCGATTTTTTCTTATTTTTTTATAGTTTAACATATCTATAGTGGTTATTTAATATATCCAAATATCAATGCACAATGTCCATTCCGCTAAACAACTTTTGTTAAGGCACCATTTCCTTGTATAGTTCAGTTGGACTACTATGGCTCTACATCAGGCCTTCTCCAGATATAATAATTATATAAAAAAAATAATTCTAATCTGTCCAGTAGATCCAAATATACGTTTCCAAACAGATAAAAAAAATAATTTTTACAATTCCCAGGCTCATTTAATCTATAAGCATAGCTCATATAGTACCTAGGTACTATTCAAGCTATACTTTCTACTACTTACTGCAGATATAAATTCCGTAGAGTTTAAAATTTATCCTTTTTTCTTATACTACATTTTAAACCATTTTATTGGAACATGCGAATAGCGAATACAATAAAGTAATGAAAATAAACCACCAAAACTTTCCTGGCAGTCTATCCTATAACAACACAAATAAACTTAGCATCTATGTTGTTATAGTTATATTACTTATTTTATTGTGGTTACTACTTTGCACTCGACAGCGTAAGATTATAAATGTAAATTTTAATAAATGTAGTATTTTTAATTTAAAAAATAGAACTTTTATATCACTCGTTTGATATTATTTATATGTGAAATTAAGTAATATTAATTAAATAAATAAAGAAGTATAGGACCTGAGGCAATGAAATATTTTTATTTTTCCACTTTGGTAAGATAGAGCGCGGCGTTGAGTTCCGCCAGTCCGCATGCAATGTCTTGAATTGGGGTGGTAAGCAGTTAAGTTTCTTGACACTAAATACTCTTTGCCTACATTGTTATGTCAAAAAAAATGTATAAATGAGAAAAAAATAATATATATATGTATATATATATATATATATATATATATATATATATATATATATATATATATATATATATATATATATATATATATATATATATATATATATATATATATATATATATATATATATTTATATATATATTAAAAGAGGAAAGGGCCAAGAATAGATCCCTGTGGGACTCCCATACTGACTAATGACCCTAGAGATTTCCTGCCATTCACATCAATCCTCTGAACCCTATTAGCTAAATAAGAGGTCAGAAGATCGAGTGCACGTCCTCATATGCCGTAATGGTGTAGCTTCATGACCAATGTAGAATACTGCACGCAATCAAATGCTTTGGACAGGTCACAGAACATGCCAAGAGCATCCTGTGATTCCTCCCAAGCCTCATATATACTTTTTATGAAAGCTATACCAGCATCAGTAGTGGAGCGACATTTAGTAAAGCCATACTGTTTCTCATGCATGAGATTATGTAAATTAAAATGATGTAAAATTTGATTTATGTGTAGAGTGTGAGTTTGAGTAATGATGTAAAAAAAAAGTCCCGCTGAGTTTCTTGCGCCGGCATATATATATATATATATATATATATATATATATATATATATATATATATATATATATATATATATATATATATATATATATATATATATATATATATATTATATATATATATATATATATATATATATATATATATATATATATATATATATATATATATATATATATATATATATATATATATATATATGTATATATATATATATATCTATATTATATATATATATATATATATATATATATATATATATATATATATATATATATATATATATATACTATATATATATATATATAATATCTATATATATATATATATATATATATACTATTAGGTAGAAACTCATGATTTCACGACTCTTTAAATACTAAACGACAACAGCGAAGTTCTTGACCCATTTGGAGACTCAATGTTAAAATATAAGTTTAAAATTTTATCCCATATTTAAATTACTTTATAAATATCTACTTTCGATAATTTTATCTACAAAAAGTGTATTAATATTGTTAAAAATATGTTTGTTAGTGTTATATTACTGTTAATTTAACGTCACACTTGTTTTTGTCGTTGGATTAATGAACAAGCGCTATGTGAATTAAAATTGTATAACTTCATAATTTTTGTTATATAGCATGCTGTATCCACTTTAAAAGATGGTGTGTGTATTTATTTTTAATGTTTTTTTTTGTTTTACTCTTTTTTCTTGATGTTTAATGTTATCATCACTTGTGGATCATAATAAATAAATAAATAAATAAATATTATATAAATAAATAAATATAGTCGCGAGGTGAGGAGCAATAGCGTCTATTATATAGCTAATTAGTTTAACAGAGATACCCCATAGAACTGTGGTTTTCTTAATGTCTAGAGATTTAAATGTTTTAGCAATATCTCTTGAACTGACTGATTTAAATTTAAAATTTATATTACATTTTTGTACGCTCTCCTCGGGCATTAATATAAACGCTTTAATATATATATATATATATATATATATATATATATATATATATATATATATATATATATATATATATATATATATATATATATATATATATATATATATATATATATATATATATATATATTAGTGGTATATTGGTCCGTATATGAACAATCCAGAAACAAAAATATATTACAAAATAAATAACTATATATCTACTATTTTTATCAGACACGTTAAAATACAAACCATGTACTGTCAAAAAGTATTTCAATAAATTGTGAAAATAAAGCTGATCCTCTTTAAAGCGTGCATTTCCAATTCAGTTATATCTACTGGTATGTATACTATAGAATTTAGCACAAATGAAATGTATTAGCTATTAATGCTTATAAATGCATTAAGCAAAATACATAAATGCATTGTTTTGATATTTATACTTAGTAAAAGAATTAAATTTAGATTCTAATTCAAATTTTCCAAATTTCTATTTTGTACTAACTATCCATCAGATTTTGGCTAGAGACCATTGAAGAACTGAGTATCTGAACATTAATACCTACTAAGGTAGGTAGTTAGGTAAGTAGGTAGAGACCTACTCTGGTATATGCGAAATACCGGCTGAAAATAAAATATAAGAATTATAATGTTGTGAGAATTGTGTTTATACGTATGTTATAGATATATTGGTTCTTAACAGAACAATAGGTAGGCTTATATATTTGTGTGTTTAAATATTATATGTATGAAATAGCAGCTTTAGGCTTAAGCTTTAAGGAGCTAGAAATACGTACGTGCGGTCCAATGATTGTGTATGCAAAGTGAGTCAGTCAGTCAGTCAGACAGTCAGTCAGATACATTACATAAATATTTTTCTTGTTTACTTGCTTGTGCTTTGTTTTTAATATATCATTTTAATAGTATGTAGACTCTACATTAGTATGTAAAGAATTAAAGAATTTAAAATATTGTAATATTTTTTAAGCAATTATTTAAAAACATATACATCATACACCTACGGGCACTAAGTTATATCAATAATTGCTTCTTTGTAACTTAAGCTTTAGAGGTATATAAATGATGTCAAAGAGACTCGTTAGATAGAATTGGGCCATTATTATTTATAAGTGGTATTAACTTGGAGCTAAAATCTACTATGAATTGTACTCTGTTGAGTTTCTTAATTGAAATTTTAATTAACTCTCTTTGCGTACGTTATATTGTTATAATAATATTACTTAACTTACCGAAACATATTACTTTTTGTGGTTTTATTTAGCTTTTACCGTATATTTTCGAGCAAAAAAATATTTTTTGTGTACGACGTTAAAACTCTATCTTAGTTACATCATGAAAATTATGTATACTTTTACAAATAAAGCCCCGTGTGAAATCTCACAGCCGCTGCCTACGACCTAATTACATTATAAAAGCATCAACATTTTATGTTCAAAATCAACGTGAAGTTAAATAATCTACACCATATACTCAAAATTCTTACTATATACGCGAAGACATGTTAATCTTAAACATTTTTCGCCATTAAAACCTTTTTATGTAGAAGATTTAATTAATGCATAGACAATTTGTTTTCGTTGTAGTCTGTTATGAACGAGAAAACTGAAAATTGTAATTGAAACAGCTGGATTTGGAGGTAGCTTCATGCTTCTAAAAGAATGATATTTTCTCTTGGCTATACCAAGTCTCGATTACGGTCAGTTATTTCAACTGACAGATGCCAGTTCCCTGATCGTATCTGGATTGACGTTTTCTGTTTCAATTTACTGATAAAATTTTATAATCTTAGAATCTACACTGAAAAATGTTGCTGTAGGTTGAAAGTCGTGGTGTGGTTTGTCTTTACTTCGCCCAACGTACGCATTAATACTTTTCTTTTGCCATTATGATTAAATATATTATGCTAAACGAATGGATAAACAGAACAGAATGATGTATCAGTCAGTTTTATCCACGTACTTGATATAATGTAGATCTATAAAGGTAAATGATTAAACCGACATTGTTTATTTCTCGTATCACATTTTGCTTAAAATAAACACGTAAATATATATAAAGACCATATACGATCCATTCTAAATTTAAATACTGTGGATAGGGGTCGATAATGGAAGGTTTGCTTGCAGTAAACCCTGCCAGCCCTACATAGAGCTGCAACATTTCATACAACCCGAGCTCCTCACGGGCGCACAATGTGGCAAATTGTGGATGAACACCCAATACGCCATATCCAGAAAGGCGAAAATTGGAGGACGGAGTTACAAATAGCTACGAGGAATGTACCGTAGGGTTTCGCGCTTATTTCTCTCTGGCTACTCCGCTAGGGATATAGTGGGAAGCTATGTTCGTATGACTAAATAAAAAAAGAAAATTAAAAAAAAAAAACGAAAATTTAAGAAGGTCCAAATAAAATGTTTACTTTTAAACACATTAATCACTCAGTGTCTACTCAATTAATTTTAGTCGCGCCAAACGTTTTCACAGTATAGCTCTCGTACGTCGGAACAAAACATGTGGATTATTATAAAAGCGCTTCAACTCCTTTGGTTTTTGTTTACTTTGAAATTCACATCAGGCGTTGTAGCAGTGGCATTCCTTTTGAATTGTAAAATGTTAAGCTTGACTGTATGCTCTAAGTGTGAAAAGTGTCCTAGCCTTGACGGATAAAGCGTTTTAGCGTTTTTTTTACAGGGTACTACTGAGTATTATTTAAAGGAAATAAAAATAAAAAAATTGTTCTTTGTTCTTAGGCATATGAAATGTCGGTTTCGAATAAACATAAGAAACTTACTTAAGTTATTTATACCTTACCTTTACTACATCTATGTTTTTTCTATTCATCTTTATGTATTATCTTGAAAATAGCAGAGTAGGTAGAGTCAAGACAAATTGGCGGCAAACATATATTTTATTCATTATATAGGAAATGTTCATAAAACATACAAAATATTTATTAAAATAAAATATATATTTTATTTGACACAACATTTTTTACAGGGAAATAACCACATTTGAGTTACAGGCTGAGAGACACACAGTTTGAGAGTTACAGGCTATCTAAATATTACATTTTTCTTCTGGCATCATAGTTAAGGTAAATCAAATAATATGCCCCACTATGCGATAAATCTTCTGTGGGCTTCCATATTACCTCTAAAACAAATTAATATTTTAATGGTTAGAGTTTTTAAAATACGTAAAGTATTGTAGTGCGGTTATCACCAATAGACTATAAAATATTTTATACAAAACAAAATCTCTTCAATTCCATATTAAATGAAATTAAAGCACAATATATCAAATAATTATAGTTGAGGACCGTCGTAGCACAGTGGCACAGTCTCTGCATGTAAACACGACGGTTTCTGAGTTCGATTCCCACTCGGGGAGGATCTCTGACTGGAAACTCAGAGAGAATGAAATATTTTCATTTTCTTCGCTCTGTCAACAAGGTCAAAGCGCGGTGTTGAGTTCCGCTAGAGCACACACGCAATGCCTCGATAGGCGGAGAATGAAGTGTCTTAAAACTAGGTTCCTTAAGCCTACGGTTCCCTCTACCTATCTTGCTAAGTATGGTATAAAAATAATTATATAAAAATAAATTATAATGTCATTTTATTAAAATAATTATATTTGTGCGAGAAATAATATTAGTATAATAATAAGTGTTAGATTTTATTTTAATCTTTTTGACTCTAGAGTTTGACTATATTCTAGTAATGCTACAATTCTCGGTTTATCTCCGCTGACGTCTTGCATGCTTGATGCGAAGGGTTATGATGGAAGCATTAGAGATAACAAATGGGGGACATTGCTACTTTAGAGCCGGTTTCGCGACTAAACAATATAAATTGCGCGATATTTTCTCACCGTAATATTTACGCGAGTCTTAAAAGCTCATGTTCATGCAAGCGTGCGTGAGCTTCAAGATCACTTTGTACTAATAAATCAACATCAAAATATCACATTGCGTATATATGCTGATAAGGTTTGATAATTACGACAGAGTAATAAAGTGAAAATAATATATTTTTGCTATAAAGTGTGTTTTGTACAAAAGGCAGAAGAATTTATCAATAAATCACTTAAGTTTTAATAAATTTAGATCTAATGATACATTTTATACGTTATATTATGATCATATATTTTTTGATTACATTAGCAAAATTTCTAAAGAACTTAAATTAACAAGTATCTAAAAAACATTAAGTAAAGCAAAATGCATATAAGCATATTCTGGAATAAGCTTATATCTTATAAAATTAATTTCCATAAATACATAAATATACTTAAGTATTATTATTAAACATTTACAGTACATTTAGATACACGATCTAAATGATATATATGAATACTTTGATTTTAAAACATTCACTATCTTTATTTGTAAATATTATGTGTACTCGCCGCAAAAGGAAAAAATCAACTAAAACTTCTTGTGTCAGACCCGTATCAAATAATGGAGGGATTCTCTTTTGACCTCACCTTATCTGATACTAACTAGCTTGTCTGTATACTGAAACTTGTACAATGGTAACATATATACATATATAAGAATAATTTATATCCATATCTATATACATATAATGAAAATGTAGCTATTGGCTGTCTGTATATGGAAGATGTATTAAAAACTATTATTGTAGGCATTCATCAATGTAACAGATCATAAAAAAATGATTTTTAAAAATTCTGCTGTTTGCCTGTGCGTTCTTGCACCCTAATCTCCGATATGACTTAACTGATTTAAATCAAATTTTCACAATTGTATTACAATCATCCTATATTAACATTAAGAGTTTGTTTTATTTCAATCGCATCATAAATATAAAAATATATCAATTTAAATTATTTTGTCATCGTATCCTATCCTATTAATTAACTTTCCTACGTACACAAAGTTGCGGGCTTAGCTAGTATTGTATAAAATTGAAAATAATTATTCTAAATTAAACTCTTTTATTGTATTAATTACGCATGGTCACGGGTAAACTACCCGTGATTTCCTATGACCACAGACTGTTGTAAAGTATAAATATGTTATAGAGGTATTGTGTTCTAGATGAACAACCGAATGTTTTATTACATTATGTCATAATAAAAGTAAAAACATTTTCAGAATGAGATTAAGATTTCACAAATAACTGAGTCGCAAATCGCTTATAATTCGCAAATAATTTATAATAATAATTTAATATATTTTTTTATTTTTTTATATCTTTTTACATAATTTAACAAATTGAACCACAGTGAAATGAAGTATATTAATTACCTCGCTCTGGTAACAAGACCATACATGGGGTTAAGTTTCGCCACTCAAAAATGGTGAACGGAGTGTGTTAACACTACGTCTCTGCTTACTCTTCTATATGTTGCATAAAGAGTGACACTAAAAAAAAAATCATCTCTGAATGAAACACCGGATGTTGTAAAATACTAATCTTACTACCGTTATAATAACAGTATTGTGCATGTATTGCTGCATTTAGGCTCTTTGGTCGGTATCCTATGCTTAAATCATTATTATATAAAAAAAATTCCATTCGATAGAATATTGACAATATAAGCTAAGCGCAATCGTTTTAGTATACAATAGTAGAATTTTATCTTGAACGCTTTAAAGAATAAGCAAGTTTTAAAAGTTATTTTATTCACGCTGTTTACTCTGAGTCCACACACTTAAATGCACGTGTGAACTCCAAACAAAGGCAATTGAGATGTTGATTTTACGTAACAATGTCGATGCGCTGGCAGAAAATTAGGAGGGTCCTTGTGAAAAAATACATTATAGTACACACTACAAACATTATCATAGTATTCATAAATATTGTCTAAAATATTATTTCTGTAGTTTCAGTTTGGTATTCCCGCACATAATGGGAAAGATTTAGGGAACCTAGTGTTAAGACACGCCGTTCCCCGGTTTCCACCCAATTATAGTTATATTGTACGAGTATGTTTAGTGGCCATACTCAACGCCGCGCTTTGTCTTGTTGCCAGAGCGAGGAAAAAAAAATTCTTTGAGTGGAAATCGAACCTCCACAACAAGGAGGGTATAAGATATCATTAATTTACCATATACTAGGTCAAACCTTAAACGTGGCCGACTTGTATACTAAAACCAAGCGGTTGTGTAAATCAACGATATCCATGGGCATAGAAAAATTAAAAAAACAATAAGGATAGAATTAGGAAAATAGAATTTATCTTACGTATTATTTATGAAGCACATCAAGAGTATGGATTAATATACATATACAATAATACTCTATGTTACTATGTTTTTTATAGTTAAGGGAAACAAAATAATGACTCGTGCCTAATCGCCTAGCGGTAATCAACACGCGGTGACTCGATTTGTAGTGGAAAGCGGAGAATTGTGTATTATAACACCAGATGCCGCTTCATAGCTGAAGCTGAAGCGTAAACCAAAAAAAAACATGTAAAGGTAATATTATATATAATCTTATTTTAATAGATTTATATGAACCTTCATTCTATTTTCCTTGTGAGGCACATGAGGCATTAGATATAATGACATGTGCATCTATTTTTGTATTGTGTGTATGCGTTCCTGCTTAAAATAGATCAGATAGAGACTGTCTGAGTTTATAATGCATGCCTTTCATGAAATATGATTTTTAAAAATAACTCAATAGTAAAATGAATTAAAAATATGTATATGTATATTATCCACACTATGACTTGCATTTGTCGTTGTCTTTTCTGTTTTTTTCATTAGATTTAATGCTATATTACTTTCATTGCGGTATTTCTATATAAGATAATAACAACACCTTTTGTTGTTTATTCCAATTGTGAAAATATATAAAAAATGTAAAACTCCATTAATCTTTAAACTGCGATTCGAAGGTATCCCCAAACGATATATAACTTTTCTGTAGAACATCGATAGATCCTCGATAGTTCATAAATAAGTCATACTGTAGAAATATTTACCAACACAATATATTTATTCTTTGATAAAAGTAACTGGACCATTGAATGTTTACTTAAATTCCATTTAGAATATATATAATGGTAAGGATATGTAAAGGTGAGGATGCAAATAGGTCCTGGCGCTTGCTACAATGTATTATAAAGTAGGGAGCCAAAGAGGCGGTGGCCCTCATCGCATACGTGATTTGAATGCTCTGACTTTTATGCGAGAGAAATTTTTGTAACTCTATTCGTCTACTAGCATACACTAATGTTAGTTACTTTGAGCAAACGTAACGTGGGGTAAGTAAGTTGTAGTAAAATATATAAAGAAAACCCGAAAGTGCTGTTATTACGTTGGGTTAAAAAAATAATTGACAAATATATCATTTAAAAATTACAAATTCTTTCAAAAAGGTGAAAAGCGGAAATCATATGATGTAGCATTATTTAATTATATTTTTTTTAACATAATTTATCTTACTCTATAAAAACAAAAATGGTCCCACGAAACGTAATGATTAAGCGATTTATATGTGACAGGAGAGGCGGAACAGGATTTTTCTTTTGGTCTATAATAAGAAAAGACAATTTGTCAATATGAAATTGCTATAGCGATTCACAGTAGATATTGCTAGTCATGTTCAATTTGTTGGCTATAACGTTTTCATTGTAACTTGGCTCACCCAAGAAAACTTTACAAATCGTGGAACTAAAGTTTCACTCCCAGACCCGTATCAAATATTGAAGGAGATTCTATTTTGACATCATCTCTAATTTATTGAATGGAAACTGTTTTAAAACTCTAATTGATCCTTTTAATGTGAATCAATAAATACTTTTTATAGAAATTAAATTATACAAAACAACAGTAAAACTAATAGTGTTTATGGCATAGTTTATTTGAAGATGGATTAATCAATATATATATATATATATATATATATATATATATATATATATATATATATATATATATATATATATATATATATATATATATATATATATATATATATATATATATATATATATATATATATATTTATTTATATATTTATGACAATTTAAGAGATACATCACTAAATACACCGAACAAAAGCAGATAAAATACTTTAAAAATAATACCTAACCCACCTCCAAAAATAACGGATTATAAGTTCGTTTATTGTTTTTTAATTTTATTTATTCTAAATTTAAATATTTATCTCTACTTTCTGTTTATATTTAAGTTTGTGTATTTACATCTTAGTTTAATTTGAATACTGTTTAATTTTTTTGTTAAAAATATTTTTTTACTATAATATAATAGATAAGCTGACTATCAAACATGGAAGTGAAGTATATTATTCCACTGTGATCGTATGATATTAATCAAAAAGAAATGAAAAGACCCGATACAAAAGTACCATTTTGATTTCTTTCGCGATGTAATCAGTTAACTCAGTTCTCGCCGCAGCAATCAATTTGCTACGGACTTTATAAGGTTGTCCTACTTTCATTCTGGCTGATTACAATTGTCTCGCAGTCCATCAATCCTATTTTGCCGAATGTAGCCACTTTCCGATCAAATTGATGTGTTTCTAACTTAATTTTACGTTTACTTTATTTTTCAAAATATGTTCATGATGATGAAAAAAATATTGTAATATTTGTGTAGGTATATATATATATATATATATATATATATATATATATAGATATATATATATATATATATATATATATATATATATATATATATATATATATATATATATATTCTTCTTCCACTTAGCATTATCCCGGCCTATTGCCAGGGTCTGCTTTCCTACTTAGTCTACTCCACTTTGCACGGTCTTGAGCATCCTCAGTGTTAGTCCATTGGCTCTCATGTCGTGCGTCACGAAGTCCAGCCATTGCTTCCTTGGACGTCCGGGGGGTCTTACTCCAGGGACAGACATATCAAGGCATTTTCTTCTGACGTAGTCCCTGGCGCAAAACGTGGCCATACCATCTCAGACGACGCTCTTGAAGCTTATCCGCTACGTCACAGACCCCAAGACTACCTCGAATGAATGTGTTGCGGTCAGCCCGAGTAACGCCACACATCCACCTCAGCATCTTCATCTCCGTTACGTGAAGCTCCTGAGTGTGCCGAGATAATGCTGGCCAACATTCGCTGCCGTATAGAAGAACTGGTCGGATCATGCTCTTGTATATCAGCCCCTTGAGTTTGGGCGGTATTCTGCGATCGCAGACCACACCAGTGACCTCCCGCCATTTGGCCCAAGCAGCGCTAACCCGGGCGTGGACATCGTAGTCGATGCCTCCGGACTCGTGCATAATGGATCCAAGGTACCTGAACTTCTCCGACTTAACGGCTGGCTCAGGCCCGATGTGGATGGTGCTCGAGTCTGGGTTCCCGCAAGCCATGTACTCGGTCTTCGACACATTCAGTTTAAGACCACCGTTCTCAAGCGCACCCTTCCAGGCATTCACTTTACGCTCCAGCATCAGTCGGTTCTCGTCAATGAGTACTATGTCAACGGCATACATCATCAGCCATGGAGGCTGGTCCTGGATGTGAGCCGTGACAGTATCTAGCACTACATTAAACAAAAGTGGACTAAGAGCTGAGCCTTGGTGAACCCCTACTGTAATTGGGAAGGGTTTGGTATCGCCAACAGCGGTCCTAACTGTAGAAACAGAGTCGTTGTACATGTCTCTGATAATAGCAACATAGGATTCAGGGATCCCTTTGGATCGCAGTGCCCACCAGATACACTGACGTGGCACACAGTCAAAGGCCTTCTGCAGGTCTAAGAATGCCACATGCAGAGCTCTCCTCTTTTCCCTGTGTGCTTCCATCAAAATTCTGAGGGCAAAAATGGCGTCCGTAGTGCCTGATCCTGGCTGAAATCCATATTGACACTCAGAGACAGTACACTCTTGACGGAGCCTGAGGGCAATCACGCGCTCGAAGAGCTTCATGGTGTGACTCATAATCTTAATGCCCCTATAACTACCGCAATATTGAACACTGCCCCTTCCTTTGTAAATAGGGATAATAAAACTGTGCCGCCATTGATGTGGCATTGTCCCAGTGTTCAAAATGCGGTTAAAAAGATCAGTAAGCATGAGCACACCACGAGAGCCTAACGATTTCCACGCTTCGATCGGAATATCGTCAGGTCCCATCGCCTTGCCGTTCTTCATGCGTCGAAGACAATTCCGAGTTTCATCAAGGGTTATTGGAGCAATAAGTCCCAGGTTAGGAGGTGGTTCAGACGGAATACTACCCGGGTGTTGAGTATTCAGCAGCTCCAAGAAGTAACTTCTCCACCTCTCCTTCACAGAAGCATGACTACAAAGCAGCTTGCCCTGGGAATCTCTGACGCAAAGACATTTTGTGATATCTTGCGTCGCTTTATCCCGAGCACGTGTCAATTTGTAGATGAGCTTCTGCCCTTCCACAGTTTCAAGTTTATCATATAGAGGTAATAAACTTTCACTGCGGGCTCTGGCTACAGCTCTTTCGCTGGCACGTTTCGCTGCTATGTACTCCAGTCTGTCTTCAGGAGAGTTGGAACGCTGCCACTCCTTAAATGCAGTCTTCTTATCATGAATCACCTCCTGTACCTTGTCATTCCACCACCATGTCTCCCTGTCCATAATACGTCCTCCCTTAGAAACGCCAAGAACATGTTTACCAGCCGTAATAATTGCTGACTGAGCTCGATCCCAAGCATCCTGAGCAGTTTCGGTGTTAGTTGTTAAATTTTGACTGTTAACCTCTGCCAGAAAGTCGGTCTGCATCGGTCCATTCAGCAACCACCACTTGATCTTAGACTTACGCGTCTCGGCTAATTTCTTTATCGGGGTAACGACATAATCCATGACAAGAAGACGATGTTGGGCCGTGAGGCTTTCACCAGGAATGACTTTACAGTTAGTTACCTTGCCAACATGACACCGCCTGGTCAATAGGTAATCTATTTGGGTTGAATGGAGTCCACTCGCATACGTAATAAGATGCTGCGGACTCTTTTGGAAGAACGTATTCACGATGGCCAGATCAGATGCAATACAGGTTCTTAGGATATTTTCGCCCTCTATATTGCGGTGACCGTGACCAAAACCACCGTGGACACGTTCATACGTATCCGCAGCCTTACCCACGTGACCGTTAAGGTCTCCCCTATATATATATATATATATATATATATATATATATATATATATATATATATATATATATATATATATATATAGATATATATATATATATATATATATATATATATATATATATATTATATATATATATATATATATATATATATATATATATATATATATATATATATATATATATATATATATATATATATATATATATATATATATATATATATATATATATATACATTTATATAAAATGTTATATATTTTTGTGATACTCCCACTTCAATATTATTTAATTAGTTTTTAAATCATATATGTATATATTGAATATTATTTATTATATATACATAACAAAATATAAAAATAATAAATTATTTACTACGATTAATATATAGAAATAAACAAAAATATATACAATAAACACAGAACTCATATAATTTATAATCTATCACTTAATCTTTACCAGCGGTCTATGACGTCGTTTTTGGTCGTACATCGCGGGTCGCGAGATGCGAAAACTTATAGCAGTATATTAGGGGTTCAAATTTAATTTGAGGAAATGTTCCTAAATTTCGCCTCTAAGTGCATTGTTTCTCCCATTATCCAAAACAGTCCTGCATATATATATATATATATATATATATATATATATATATATATATATATATATATATATATATATATATATATATATATATATATATATATATATATATATATATATATATATATATATCGAGCCACCACTTTCATAACCCGATCCAATCCATGTAAGTGGTGTCCCTCCCCTATATTCCAAGTCTTTCTGCCTCTTATTCCCTGTCCTTTCTTGGTTTCTCCCAGTAATGGGTTTGGAGGTCAGATGGCAATCGCTCCACAAAAAAAAAAAAAAAACCACTTCGCCACTCATATGGACCGATTGGTCTTAGTCGGAAGGCAGACCCTGGCAAAAGCCGGGACTAATGCCAGGAAGAAGAAGAGATATATATATATATATATATATATATATATATATATATATATATATATATATTATATATATATATATATATATATATATATATATATATATATATATATATATATATATATATATATATATATATATATATATATATATATATGTATATATATATTGGTTTTGCTATATTTGTTAACCCTTAAAGTAGTACTCGAATTATTTGGTTCTTTACTCTGGTCTGAGCCACCGCCGTTTTCATCCAAGAACTTTTTAATCATGTGTTATGAGTGCATATATATTTTAAGCTTAAGACACTTTTTTATTTACGGTACGTGTGTGTGTGTGTATATGGCATTATATTAATATTACCTTTTACCAAAAAAAATACTTATCATTAAAATAATGTGTTTCTTTACAGATAACTGAGTTGTAATATATATAAAAAGAAAAGCCTATATAAGCTGAAAATCTCACAATACCACATTGTTTTGAACGAGATTTGTGTATAAATCTGATCTGGCTGTAGTCTCCCATCATATTCGTACTTAGTACTTGTATTCTTTATTTATTTAAAATACATATGTTGCTGGGTAAAAGAAAAACGATAATTTAATTTTAGTGCTTTATGATTTATTTATGTTAAATAATTTTATTTAGGCTAATGAAACTAATGTAATTTACGTCTAACACTTCAATTACTTCAAATGCTTATCAGAACCCATTGGATTGTAAATACAAGTGAAACTAAGATACTATCAACACGCTCCATTCCTGTAGACGGATATTAATTTAGCTTGATTTAGCCATGATTGGGCTCATTCAGGTAATTATCTATCTTAACACGACTATGTTATATAGTGGCGTAATAACTCGAGATAACGATCACATATAAGCTTCGTTGAGTGCCTATATATTTATAATATAATAATTATCTATTTATCTATACTATACTACACTAAAATAATTAAAAAAAAATTATCTATACATTGAATATTTTTATAATAAAATATATAGGGGAATTTAGAATCCTAATTAAATGTACGTATATGATTTTTTAAATTTTTATCTGCCTGTTTGTCTGCTTCTACACGTATATCTTCGGATCTACTGGATGTTGTATGATAGGTGTGTGACCTGTCTGAGTCCATCTCAGACTATTATTTATTTTGAAGACTGACCACACTTGATATATTACCATAGTAATCCAGAACTGTAAGAAATAATAAAATGCCACCAAAAAAAAACGGCGTCTTAACAAAAGCTATTTAACGTGATGGATATTTTAATATATATTTTTTTAAATCAAAATATTCTTTATTCAAATAGGCTATTGCCTATACTTTCGAATCGTCAGTTAACATAAGTTGATTGACGAAGAAGCTGCTTTCTTCTTCTGCGTTCTGCTGAGAAGAGCTGACCAGAAACTCAACAGTTGCTTCTTTTTTAATGTAAATTTGCAATATATTTACAACTGTGGTTAGCCTCCCGAATGAGCATCAACAGTACTTAACTCCACACACTAACATCCGTAACTACTAATATGTACGTACTAATAATATGTTTTTAATCTTGACATTAAATTGCTCGAAGGGTAAGTCTGTAAGCATTTGTGGAATTTTATTATACATGCGTATACCTTGGGACATAAACGATTTATTTACATTCTGAAGGCGAAAATTAGGTGTAATCAGCTTATTTTTACTCCTTGTATTTATACCGTTCTTTAGGTAACTGTTATAATAAAAACCTATGAACCAAATCCAATTCAGATCTTGAGTTAGTACCTCAATAGATAAGCTAAAATATAAAGAATAAGAACAAATAATAATGTATAAAACATTAAAACCTGTTAACACTTAAATATTATTATTATCAGTGTAAAATTATAAATTTTATTATTAAGTTGAAATGGTGAAATAATAAAAATAATTAAATGTGAAGGTGGAAAATAGATTTGAATTTTCGACTTCAATTAATCGGTATATAGAAATCGAAAGTCCACGCAAACGAATCTGCAGGCATCTATTTACATTTACATTTATTTATATTTACATTACTTAATAACATTACTAAAGTAAATATCGTATCATATCTTATGTTATCGTACAAAAGGAAAAAAAAACATTTTTTTCATGTCTTCTTCCTTTACATATAAATTCATTTATTTCATACACTCCGTATTTTTGGTAAAACTTATACAATTTAAAACATAAACATTATCCACTTATACATACATACTTTAACATTAATTTAAAAATTTAAATTCCCATACGCTTTACGCCAGTAAAATAATATTTATTTTATTTTATACTTTTACTTAAAACTTAAAACTTGAAGTATAATTATTTACTCCAGCTTAAAGCATAAGACATGTTGTGATAACTAAATAAGTCTGTTGTGGCACAAAATATTAGTAACGTAAGGATTTTCCTTGAACATAAGTAACCTAACTACGACTGCATTTGGTTAAAATTAAAGCACTAATAGTGTAGCGTTGTACATTCTACAAATTTATAAAGTTAAATCAAGTTAAGTTTAGTGAAGTCAGAAATGTCTTACCTGAGAAGTTTATAGCCACTTATTTCTTTATTCTACTTGAATTTAATAGCTGAAGGTGAAGGGAATCAAAGTGTAGCTTAAGTGGTGACCTGAAATAGACGAATGCAAATATGACTATGGGGTATTGTCACAACCGACATTTGTGTTAGCAATTAGTAGATGATTTATAGTTATTTTTAATGAAATCAAACCAGTTCTAAGATAAGCGCGATCAGCCAAATACAATTCATTTTTACTAGTAAAATTTTCATACACTTTTTAAATATGGAAGGTTACGTAGAAAGATAAATGACTTCTTATAATTCTCTCCTTGCGTAATCAGTTAGACAAAGCCTAAAAATAACGCTATATAAATAATAGCTATATAATAATATAAATAGCAATTATAATTTCTAAAACAGAGAACTGGCGTTGGAATAACCGAGTACATAATATTATGTACGTGGATTCATAAAGCTTATTATATATTATTTGTGAAGGCAATATAATGACTCACAGTCTTTCATATATATCATCTAATTTCATTTAAATTACTCCATTTATTAAAAGTTATAAAACAAATGGTACCGTATTATATATAATTAAGTCAAAGTCAAATTAAACCAGTTGAAAATGATTTCAACCTTACAATCATATATCCATCAAAAGCTCATTTATGATAAATAAAATTTAAAATTACAAAAAGACTGTTTAAAAAGATTTAAAATTTAATTTTAAATATAATGATAAAAATATTTAATATTTTGAAAGAGCACTTTATGTTTTACAGTTATATAAAGCGTAATTTCGAAACTAGGTCAAATAGGAAACTCTGCGCGCCATTTTTGCAACTTACTTTTTAACGAGTCGAATGTGTGCGGTTCGACGAGCAAAAGATATAGTTCTGTGAGGAAATGGGCCCTTCGTTCTCCATTACTGCTATCGAGTGTAAGCGATTTACTTGACAACTATGTCTTAGACTTGAATATGGCCTATAATGATTGTACGAATTTATTTAATTAATATGCTATTTTAATGATTATTATTAGATATTTATATAAAAACTTGGAGCAATTGTGGCACAGTGGGACTGACTATACATTCAATGGTGGTAGATTTGATCCCCAGTCGAATGAGTCTGGAGAGACTGGTATATGGGTTACAGTGTGGTATAAAAAAAATATTGCTTTCCATCATTTGACCGTAATACTTAGTTTATATGAGAAGAGATTGCCACACAACTAGCTCTATATTATATCAAACCATTTCACTTAATAAATTTATAATACTATTAATGTATGTACTTTTCACAATACAAATTAAATTATGATTTATTTGAGCATAAAGACAATATTCCATTTGATGAAAATTCGATAATAATATTACAGTACTGTTATCAAATAACATAACAGCTTGGACGATATAATACCTGCGTGATGTATTCAATCTCTTAGCAGAGCATTAATTTATGTTGATTTACACTTGGCTGGACACATTCAAACAATCGTATCTACCTTCTCGTAATACAATAATGGGCGTTATTGAAGACTAAATTATATTATTGTTAGTTTCATAAATATTTAAATTTACTAAACTAAACTTTAAACAAATCATACTTAAAAAAAAACAAACTAAAGAAAACATACAATTTTGAATGTAGCGGGATTTGAATCCCGTGCACGACAACAACGACGGAGCGTAGGGAGGAACATGCTCTTAGGCTTAGTGGTTCAAATCTCGCTGCGTTCAAATTTTTATATGTATACTTTAAGTATTTGTTCTATCCTTAGTGTGGATTAACACTTCAAAAATTATAAAAAATACCACATTTATTAAAACAAAATGTAATTGCAACGAATTTAATATTTAATTATACATACATAGCTACCCGTAGCGGGGTAGTCAGAGAGAACGGAGCATCGAACGCTACGGTCCCTATATATGTTCCTCTTTCGGCTAGTCCACTATCACTAAACTTCTTCATACATGTCCCTCCGGAGGGTTTCCATACTTTTAACGTGACCTACCTTCAGTATCATCGACACTGTATTCTCGAAAGTCAACCGAGGTCTACCCCTACCTCTTTAACCACTGACTCTTGATTTATATAACTTTTTAGTTTTTACCAATCCTTCATCACTCATTCTCTCGATGTGGCCAAACCAACTGAGCACGTTCTATTTCATTCTCATTGGTACATCTTCGCTGGTACCTGCCATTTTCTGTATCTTTTCATTGCGGATTCGGTCGGTTAAACTGACTCCGCATATCCTCCGAAGAGATCGTATCTTCACAACATCCGCAGAAAAACGTTGAAATTATTCAACGCTTTTCTGCGGTATAACAGCGTCGGTACCAGCACTGGAATATGTACGGCCAAATGTACACCTATGTTTAGCTATAGCCGCCGGAACAATGTAGCTAAGGCACCGTTCATCCTGGTACTGACAGCAATACGCATTTCCATCTCTATTTCACATAGTTCCCAAGTATACCACCACATTGACTAGTTCTAATGTTTTCGTTCCGTCTTTTCTTCATCTCTTTCAAATATAGCCCAAAATCTTCAGTTATACTATTATAAGACTATTTATTGGGCTAATCTAATAAGATTATTATTAATATTATTAAAAAGTAAAAAAAATACTTTTGGCCTTCATTATTAATGTTCTTTTTTTTTCATTTTAATTTATTTTTTATCTATAGCATATACATACATAATCAAAATAATTTATAAAATTTCTTGACTATTTCAAAAATTATTTGAAAAAAAGTCAAAATTGACCAAATCATAACAAACAATATTGTTTTTTTTTATATAAAATATAGTTAATAAATAACACGTTTCTTTATTATCTAATAAATAAATTTGTATATCTATTTAGATTTACTAATGACAACATTAGGTACCATAGCAAAATGAAAATAGTATACACATAATTGGATCTGTTTTCGAATTACTTAACGCAGACGGAACGGTCTGTCGTAAGACGTCGTTAACTCGTTCATAGAACGTCCGCTCGTAACAATTAGCAGTTACTAGTACCGTTACGGTAAATGAGAATTGTTAAAATATGGTCTGTAAATCACAAGATTTGCGAGATTGCCATATACATTTTATATTAGATCATTATAGAATATATGAGGACAGTGAAGGCGCAAAGGCACAGTGTCTGCCTATAAACGCGCCGGTTTGTGGGTTCGATTCCCTCTCGGTGAGAATGAATTTTCTTCGCTCTGCCAACAAGGCAAAGCGCGGCGTACAGTTCCGCCACTCAACACGCAATGCCTCAAAAGGTGGAAAGTAGGAAACGGAGTGCCTTAACACTAGTTTCTTTCTGCCTACGGTTCCCTCTGCCTACCCTGCTTTGTGCGGGATACAGCATGAATAGCTTATTTGATACATAAGCTTAATATATAATATATGTAGATACAATCTACACTCCTGTTTTATATATTTTTTTATTATTTCTAAGCAAACATATTATATAAGAATATCATAATATTATGTAAGTATAAGTCAAAAATAGTTTAAGTATAGGTAGGGAGAATATCAGTAATTAAAAATCTCTATACAGATATTTCCTATATAGACTTACTCCTGGAATTGGTGGGAATTTCTATAAATAAAACTGTTATGTTAATTCTTTTAACTACAAAAGAAGATATTTATTTCGAAGTTTCGTACATTTTGAACCCAAAATAGGATTACGACGGTAAAAAGTAGAAAGGATATTTCGTACAGGGTTCACAAACCCTACATATAAACATGTTTATCTCGAGAAAGAATGGAACGGCTTAGGAAAAACATTTAAAACAATTCTATTATCTTTATTTTCAATAATCGTTCTGGGTTGTGTATTACATATATACTTTTGTTGTACATTCAAAACAGCCCAACTTATTGTGTTACTTTGTCGCTTAGCAATTTCATTATTATATTGACGATTTCATAATAACTATTATATTATTTATCTTTTACGTTCGACTTATTATTGTATTAATAATTACATAGAGTTGTTACAGCGTAATAGGCTGATATAGCAATGGCTTTTTAATTTGATTAAGCTTCACAACTCTTGTAATGCTCATTTGCCATTCGTTATCATTGAGACATCAATTTACATCAGGTGAAGAAAGATCAACAGCTGAAAAACTCCATTCTCCGTTTTCCATTCACATTCGATTTTGGTCTTACAGGTACTAAAAATAATTAAAATATAATTATGCCCCTGAGTGGAAATCAAGTTCACAATTACCGCAAATGTTCACAATGACAGTCAAATACTGGACAGTGCTCCACTATGGTCTCAATTTTCAATTACTTTTGTTTGTCTTCTAGCAGATGTCTACTTCGTTAGCGTGGACTTTATGATCCTTTTATGGTGTAGGTTAACTATTGAGGTTCTACATCAGGTGGTTTAGATCCTTGATTTTTATACATCATATTTGATCATTTTTGTTATGGACCTGGACTGCTATAGTTCTTCAGTCTTTTTAATTATATAAAGCCTAGATCCTGCCCAGACCTAACAGCTATACAAAAAAAAACATTTATTCAAATCCGTCCAGTAGATCCGAAAATACACAGATAAACACAAATGTTTACTCATGTTGTATTAGTATTTTACATTTCCCTATATCATTGTCTCGTAAAATGATGTAATCTGTAACTACAGTCATCGTTTTTTTACTGTTGTATAATGAACTATATATAGATAGCAGATTAAAACTTCCTCCCATACTAAACAGCTTTCACCAGGGCGGCATTTCCTTATTTCTTATAGTTTAGCTGAACTATAAGAACGCCTGGGCAGAATACAACAAAACGGTTTCATTCAAACATGCTCTGTATTTCTAACGATCTGTGTATACAAACTAACAAGCCAAGAAAAATAATTAATTAAAATTAAAATTAATTTAAAAATCGCAGCTGAAAATGTGATTTTTTTTATTTTTTTTACATATCTATAAAAATATTTGATATACATACTCATTTTTTACTGTCAAATTATATTATAGAAGAAAGATATATTATACTAGTAGAATAAGTTCTCTTCTGTTTGGATAAAATGCAACATTCAACTCTTATTTGGCAACACTGGATAAGTGAAATATTAGATGTTTTTACTATTTTCAGAAGATATAGTAATACTATAGAAAACGTTTTTGCTAAGTGAACATTATTACGTTTAGAAAAAGGAAATTTATAAAAAGGATACTTTTAAGTCCACTTATTAACGTAAAGGCGTACTACTATTTTTCCCTTCCCGTCAATTTAAAGTTAGCCACAAGCCAATTCCGTATCGGCGCTTTCTCCACAAAAGCAAAGTTAGCGAAGTTAAAAGTCAAGTCATTTACTTGACTTAAATTCGTTACTTCTCTCGGTTCACCTCTTCAGCAAAAGAGTACATTTTAACAAGAGCCTCTCGTAAAAAAGTCTATAATATATATATATATATATATATATATATATATATATATATATACGAGTATATATATATATATATATATTTACAACGCGTTCATGTTAAAATTGAATTTAAATGGAAATAACAACATTTGTAACTACATTTAAGGGCCTTAAGTCTAGTTATTTATAATTGTTATTTATTATATTTTTCGCTGATTTTTTCCCAGAATATTTTTTGTGCAAAGTATAAGAACTCTACGTTTTCTGACGCAACAATGCACGTTAGTGTACGGAACTTATCAATATGTAATCAAAATTATTTAAATATAATATTTTTTCTACGTTGAGTTACATATACATTTATAAACATATTCTTAAATTGAATTTGAATATACGACCGTGGTGTGAATTCAGGCACCGTCTCACTGCGCCACAATGGGCTAACAACATAATTGATATACATTTTAATTATTCAAACAATACAGCATAGTGTTGATGTACAGTATTCCTATACCGCACTTACCAGTGATGAGCCACGACGTCACTTGATTAATTGCCGGCGACGTTCCCTCTGATTGATTACATTGTAATCTTGTTTGTGACTTGACTGATGTTCAGTTATTGTATCACTGTCGCGATTCTCATATTTTTTTAAGTCTCCCCTTACAGGCAGTTAGAAGTAATTTTGAGATATTGTAATTCTGAAGAAAATGTGTTAAAAATTTAATATAAGCGAAAAGATTATAGTAGATGATCGTTGTGGCGCAGAGGTGACAGCGTCTGCCTGTAAACGCGACAGTTTGTGGGTCGATTCCTAATGATTCGATGAATAGAAAAATTTAATAAATAGTTCCATTTTTGTATATGATTATACGTATATAGGTATAATTTGCAAAATAATTGATTAATATTTATTAGTTTATAACCATAGCTTACTAATTAAGTTAACATTATTAATTTAAATATGTCACTAATACTAAGTCTCTATGTGTGTGCGAGTCGTCTCAACTGTCACTTTATAAAAAAGTCATATTATTACACTTTCAACGACGTTTTATATAGTGAAGGTTGTTTTATATAGTGAACATATAGGTGCAGAACTCCCGCAAGATCGAGATTTACGCGGTAAAAATTACGTTATACCGAGCACGAGTACCAAAGGGAAAGGCATAGAAAGAAAAAGTAGAAATAGTGCATATAAAATAAAAACTTAAAACTTATATGTACATAATAGAATGAGATCTCCGCTTGATCTGCGATCGGGTCACTGGTTTACAAAATTAATATGTACACATATTGTAAAATCTTCAAATAATGTTACATAAGATTCTTACAAAATCCAAATTATGTTTGAAAATGAAGCCCGAATTCAACTTAAAAATAGAGCTAATTATCCAATTCCTCCATTTTATCTCTTCCAATGCAATTGTACTTTGAAAAGAGTCTCCAAAAAGCAAATTGCTAATACTGAATAGCTGGAAAGGGCGGCAAATGGCCCATTTCCTCAACGAATTATATCTTTCACTCTTCAATGACACACTCTCTGGGATATTGATTCACAAAAACAGGCAAGTGGAGTTCTTATTTGTATAATAGTACTATGTTAAGCATACAAGTATTTAACTGATTGGTACACATATTGATATTAAACATTTAAATATGATATCAAAGAAATATAATTATGTTTTTTTTCTTAACTCTTCATAAGTAGCACATTTTAATCGCCAACGTAAAAAGAGAGGTGTTATAAGTTTGACATGTCTGTCTGTCATATGTCATATATGTCTGTCTGTGACACTTTAGATTGTGTGTTTGTGTGTATTCTCCATACAACGTGACAGTGGCGAAGTGAATTGTGCTCAACTGGCACGCTCGAAACGCCATTACCGTAGAACAGAACAGAATACTTTAGATCCCAAATGTGTAAAATAATTTTGATCTCATTTTTTTTTGTTTGAAAAGTGATTTAATCGGTCTCCGGACGCAACAACGCTTACGTAACAAATTGTTACTTCATACTTAGGAATTATTTAAACTTAAATGTCCAATAAATATTTTTTGTTTACTTTCAGTTTTGGTGTCGGAGGTTTTTTTTAATTATTAATAAAAAATGTTAGACGTTTTGTTTTTCGTAATGGAGTTTAATAGAGAATACTACGTACCCGAAAAAGTGAAATGCATAGTCTGAATACAAAAAATGTCCTTACGTGAGAATTGAGCTCATATATTTAATTATAATTGAATAATTTTACAATATTGGTTTCCGATAAATACGAAGTTTACGCTTATATTCCACTAGCGTGGAATATAAGCGTGCGAAGCCAGGGCGTGTGCCCTGGCTTAACAACGCTTAATACTACATACATCTAAAGTTAATACTACATACATCTAAATATGCTTGATTATGTGTTTTCCCAGTGAGAATTGTCATCCAAGAGCTTTGCATGCTGTTTGATAAGTATTGTAATTAACACCTTGTACAGTTCTCAGGGGTGCAAAAGGATGTTGGGCCTTTTATACATTGGAGTAACATCATTAGATAAAAGCATTGGCTGTTGTTGGGATGAATCACGTAGTCTCTGCCAAGAGTATCCGTTTTTTACTCTGGAGAAACCTTCGACGCAGTACGTAATTTTCGCCGTTGAAAGCTTTTAAATCTCTGGTTCCATGTATAGCAACTTGGAATTCTGTCATATAACAGTCATAACTTGAAGAATGCTGTTAATGCTGTTGCTTCAAATACACTCTTTGTCCATTTTCTAAAGTAACTGCAAGATGGACAAGATCGATCGTGCACTTCAAATATTCAAATCCTTTGTATTTTGGACGAACACCTATAAGGATAGAGTGAAGAGGTTCAGTAAGAAAAATTTCATCAAATTTTTTCTTGTAAACAGCGCAGATTTTCTTGTAGATCTTTTGAAGGTGAATAATACTAAAGTAAATTATTTAAATCTATGTTCATAATTTATTATCTATGTTCTTAGGGTTTAGCCAGTTCAGCCATCGTTTACAATGCAAGCGCAAAGAAATGTGTTTAATTACAACATCACTTTTATTTTTTTTTAAATGAGCTATTATCTCCTATTATATCGTGCATGTGTTATACATACTTTTAAAAATCTAGTCATACATAGAGACAGACAGCGGGACGGGACTTCTTTAAAATAAATAACGAAAGCAGAAAAAAATAATTTAAATCAATATTAATTTCCTTCTTAATCTATTTAAATATATATACTTATATATATATATATATATATATATATATATATATATATATATATATATATATATATATATATATATATATATATATATATATATATAATAAACAATAATTCGAGTAAATCTCATCATAGAACAACGTCTGACTGTAAACGATATGATTGTGGATTCGAACCCCACTCAGTGTAGTTTTTTATTTTGATTTCTGCTCACTGGTTAAATAAAGTGCTACGTTGCATTCTCACTGTCAACGCTCAAGTCTCATATTCGCGTAAAAATTTTTAAGTGAATAGTTTAACACTAGTATTCTACGTGGAATAAAGCGTTGTTAAGCTGGAAAAGAAATCTGGGGAACAAATGTCAAATACTGATAAGATCTGTGCTATCACAAACATAAATTATATATTTTTCATGAATAATATGTAGTTCTTTGAAAATAATCCGAAAATAAAACTTATAACAATGAAAACAAGATATGTTTTCGCAAGCCAGCGGTTATTTTAAATCAAGGCGATTTAATACCGCCTCTAAAAATTTATACGGCCTTAAGAAGGGTCGAACACTGGAACGGTTTTATTCGCATGCCTTTCTTCCAAATACAAACTTATAGTTCTTCGCATACTTATTTATAAGATATAATATGATGATATAAAAACGTATCAAAGAGTAATATCGGATAAAGGTAGTTCGTGAACTCGTGAAACATACAATTTATATTTTAATAAGATGCCCAACAAAAATACCTACATAAAATGTATTATCATTTCTACTCTATAAATAGTGGATACTTAGATATTGAGGAAGGCTCGATCCATTCAATGTTTTACCTTATATATTTGATATTCTTATTTGTCTTTACATTGGACAATTTGCTATATACAAATTATCAGCGTTCGAAAAAGTTCAAAGTATCTTCTCATCCAGTATACTTCAGTGAAGTCGTTCACCTTCACCGTTAGAGTTTTCTACAGGCTTAAAGTCTGCAGCAAGTGCAAGTGCTTGGTATTTTATTACGCGACAGAATCAGAAACGATGAAATCCGACAACTAAAAACCGATATAGTTTTCAAAATCTGCCAGCAGAAGTGGCAATGGGTAGGTCATCTTGTTAGGAAAGCGATGAGATAGAAAGTTAAGATCCTGGATTGCCATCGTGCCTCGACATAAAAGGAGCACAGGCCACCCTCCAACCAGGTCGACAAACTATCTAAAGAAGCTAGATTTAAAGGGCAGACGCAGTGGCAAACACGCGGGGTCACTATCGATCTGTGGACTTTTAAAATCTGTTGAAAAGACGAATTTACGATATTTATTTATTTACATTGCATTATATTGAAGTCAAGAGTATCAATTTCAATTCATAATTTAAACACTTAACCTCCAAAATTCAAATTCAAGGATCACAAATCACACACTAGTCACAATCGGAAGACTAGTTAACATATACGAGTTTGTATATGTATATAAGTACTTACATAATGTGAACACAGACATTTATATATAACTAGTACAGAGTAAGGCTTGTTATTTTATGTAGAATACAATCTTGATTCTGAGCAAAGTCGTTAATATGCAAAGCACGAGCTCGCTTTCAAACTTATGATATACTGTATATTAATTTTCTAATATGTATCTTTCTATATAGATTCACCTTTGTTTTGCATGTTTATAATGAGAAACACGACAAAATTTTCATATAGTTTAATTGATTTATTGGTTTTCATTAATAAACTGTTAGTGGCTTCACCCGCTGGATGTCGGATTTCCTCTAATATAACATACATGTATTATACATAATATAAGTTTAATTCGGACTTAATTTTTTTTAAGAATGAGTTGGTTTTTTTAAGATTCTTATGTTTATTAGGAACATTATTTCCTGTTATTTTCAGTATATGTTACATATTTATTTTGTAAATTCTATATTTATTTTCAAAGCTAGCGACCTTTTCGTGAATTTACTGACATATAATATGCATGTTTTGTACGTACAAGTTTTCGATTATTTTGTTTTGGCATTACTTTGCCTACCATAAATATAAATTATTATTATATTTACAATATTTTATCAAGGCGGAAGGTACTTGCACACGGTAAACGTGATTTCCCGCTTAAATCCCGAGCCCACGGGGATTCTGGTATAAAAAGTAGCCTATATGTTGCTTCATAATGGTAGCAGTATATGAGAGGAACAGCTACTGAACGGTTACTTTTACTTAGACTTTCACCGAAAGATAAAAATACCATAGAAATCGGTTCAACTGTTCGAAGATTAGACCGGACAAACGAAAGGATTAATAGACAGACAAACAAAATTTTAAAATAAAAAGTTTATGTTTTAGTAGCGTGTAAATAATAGTTATATGCACTTGAAAAAATACAATTATGTTGATTTTTTTATATATACATGTAGGTATTGACTATAGATGTATAAGCTTTTATAACATTCGTTTCTTTTTACTTGCATATCCAGTATATGTGTGTGATCCCATAGATTTGTTTGCAACTTATAATATTTCATTTTTAATAAATATTGGTCAAGTACTAGTAATATTTGCGCACGGAGAGTTTCGTATTCGTCCAATTTCATGATTGTAGGTTAAAGAATATAAGTTATAAACGTTGACAAATTTAAATTTGAGTTTGTATACACATTTAATAATTTCGTCATTTTGTCATAAACTATACAAATACCTTTATAATGGATATTTTTTCGTGTTCCGCCTCCTTCTTCTCTTGATAATAATTAACACAACAAAAAAGAATTAGCGAAATTGTTCATTCTTAAGCTAAAAAGAGATTCATTTTTATACTGAATAAATTAACAATCATATTTTTTTGACCAAATGTCATAATATGACTACGTAATATATATAATTAAGTTAATAATATATAATTATATGATTAAGAGATGCGTACGACATATGACACATTCTAAGTGCCTGAAGAGTTACTCTAATTGCACATACAGTAAATGTAAGTCTTACTCGATAAATGGACTAATTCACAAACAGTATATTTCATTTTCATACAGTTTATAGTTCCAAATATTTAGTTAAGCTAATTCTTCACCTTTTTAATATAAGTATAGATGAGTAATTAAATATGTAATTTTTTTTATAATTTACTTGTTTCTTTCAGATTCATTCCATGAGTTCTACCATTTCGCTAATACAATATGTACAGTTATATCAATGAATTATTTCTATAAGAAAGACTTCTGAAACTTTAAACTATAGATAATGGGTTAATATGTATAACTGTATTTAAGAAACATTGTATAAGAACATCTGTTGTCTATCATATTGCATAAAGTATTTAATTAATGAATTTACATTTCAGCAAAACTCTAGTTTTAATTATATAACAGTACAAAGATCCAGAAAACATTTGTAAATTTTAATTCTGACACTTAGAATCGTCGTCCTTTTATTAAATTCCACCAATCTAGACTTATTTGTGTTAGCAACGGAATTACTAAAAGTCTTCGCAACTTTTTCCGAATTCGATTTGAACTGAGGAAATTCAGTTATATAAGGCAGGATAATGTAATACAGATGATGAAATAAAGTCCAGCTAAAGGCTTACAGCCTTAAGATAGATTAAAATAGAAGCATAAGATTCTTATCGTCGTATGTAGTTAGTTAGATTTTTATGGTTTTCAATAAAGGCACATAAAAAACTAGTGTTCGTGGCAGATGTTGTCCTGCACTGAGAACAAGCGTCACAATAAATATTCGCTTAATTTGATAATATATTTTTTTTTATTATCGATCACATAGCTAGAAGTAATTAGATTTTTTTATAGCTTCACGCCCTATCCCGCACATAGCAGGGTAGGCAGAGGGAACCGTAGGCTGACCTTAGGGATGATCGAAGTGTTGCCGCTGTGTCACGACGGTCCTCGTCCTCTGTAATTGCAAATTATTTCAGTATTCAATTTCTTCCAAATCACAGTTGGAACTGTTTAAATTTTGGTAGTAGGTACTCTTACTAATTTGCTACACGGTTTTAATTTTTTTCATTTTATAACAAGCTAAGTATGACCATCTTATGTGGGTGACAAACTTAATAAAAGGGATCCACTAGTAAACAGCAAATTACTGCTGGGACTACTTAACCGAAATAGCGCTATTTTACCAAGTGGAAACTATATGAATGTAGCAGTTTTGAACTTAAGGAAAATAATATGCTTTTTTCGTGACATGTGTATTTTTTTAATTAGGCATATTTAAAATAATTGTAATTTAGTAAATATAATCTATAACACTGCCAAACTAACGAGGATAGTGATTAGAAAATTTATGGCGCTGTTTTTAAACTCCTTCCACTAGCTGCCACAGTAGATGCTTTAATTGACTTTCTTCCAGCAGATACTTTTTGACACACTGAGCTTCATTCATGATCAAAGTTTTGGTTAGTTATTTAATAACAAACAAAGGTTAACAGCATGAGCACAAAAAAGGTAAATATATGTCATCGGTTCCTGGGTATGTCTTTACTACGCTATCCAAAATCCATCATAAGGGAATCCATCGTCCATTTCATCCATCGATAACTACCATCATGTTTGGATTAAGGTCATCTTTCATCATCATCATCAATGAGTTTAGGTTTGCTTTAAATTGTGCCAAAACAGTGGAAAAATCCTCGAAGGTTAAATGTGCATTATCATCCACACGCCGGAGATGATGTTGATAACTCTTAACACCGGCATCCCACAGGTCACCAAGGCTGGCGTAACCAAGGATCATAGAAAATTTAAAATTTTGCGAATGCGTACGCGTACTCTTAAATATCGTATGAACTAGAAGACAAAAGCGTTTAAATTGATTGATAGGGCCTATGAAGTTTTTCCGGTATCGGGAAATATTTCTATAGATTTTCCACATTACGTAATAAATAAGCATCAGAGGATAAGCAGCTCACTAGCTCCGAATGGACCGCGCCTGTTACGAAGCATATAAACAATCATATATAAGATTTCTGAGTTTTACGCCCTTTTCTTTCCGATTCAATATGAATACTGGTCCAGCTTAATCAACACCGTAGCGTAAAAATGGGAAGCCAGGCTCCAGACGCTCTGAAGGTACATTTCCCATGATTGGTTTTTCTAGCGAGAATTCGCACGCACATTACACACTTCTCGCGCGGTGTTCCGTCTGGCTCCGACCAGCCACCATTTTTCCCTCATCGTATGTAACAATAGCTGAGGCACACGATGCAATTTTTGTTTATGCTCATTATGGAAAAAAAGTAAAGAAAAGCATATCGGGTGCTTAGCTGAAATGAATATCGGGTGTGTTTTATTATAATTAAATTCAGTAAAGTTTTGAATGCTGTGTGTGTTGGTGGGCACCAACACGCAATAAATTATCTTCACTCACAACAATAAAATGGTGTAAAAATAATGGTCTAAGCCTAAATGTAAGTAAGATTCTGGTGTTTGAAAAAGACGAAGAAAGGATGGAATACAAGATTTTTGTGCATGGAAACTTTATAGAACAAGTGAATGAAGTAGTATACCTGGGAAGTATGTTAAGTAGAGATGGAAGTTACGAAATGGACGTGGAAATGTGTATTGCTGCCGGTTACAGTATTGTTGAGACGGCGAAACGTCAGTGCAGCTGCACAGTTGGCCGTACACAATGCAGTTCTGGTGCGACGCTGTTATATGGCAGTGAAACGTGGATATTGTAGAAGAAGAATGAAAAAAAGATGAATACTGTGGAGATACGATATCTTTGGAGGATATTCGGAGTCAGATTAACTGACTGAATCCGCAACGAAGATACAGATACTGATACAACGAGGATACATAAAATAATAGGTACCAGCGAGGATGACACAGTAAGAATGAAGAAGAAAGTGCTCAGGTGATTTGGGCACGTCGAGAGAATGAGTGATGATAGAATGGTAAAAAAGATATATGAAGAAAAAGTGGATGGTAGGAGAGGTAAGGGGAGACCTCAGTTGACTTTCGAAAACACAGTGTCGAAGATACTAAGGAAGGTAAAAAAGGTCGCTTAAAAAGCATGAGGAGCATGTATGAAGAGGTTAATGACAGTAGACGAGTCGAAAGAGAAACGCAGGAACCGCAGCGTTTGGCGCTCCATTCTCCCTGACTATCCCGCTAGGGATAAAGCGTGAAGCTATTTATGTATGTATGATTTTTATTCTTAGCTATGCGTCCCTTATTGAAAAATCAATAATATGCGTAAAAAAAGGCTCATGCCGACTTAATCCCGCTAAAGTTAAAACCAAAACATTAGTGAATGACAAAGATGCATGCAATTAATACATAGATTTTTTTTACAAACAAAATCGGATCGTTCTTGCTATGATATATCTAAAAACTTTAACAAGAATATAAAGGATGTTGAGTATTAAACATTAAACATAATTTATTTTTAAAGGTTTTTTTTTGATTTTTCGTTTGACTTATCAGAAACTATATTGCAATAAATTTTTAGCGAATACTTCACAGTATTTGAATTTAGATATTTTTTTTATAATTATCGTCTGGTAGTGTTAGTTAGGTAATTTAATTTTATTTTTGTGAACTACGTTAGGCAAAGGAATCGAGCTACTAATACGATCTATTTCACTGGTAAAGAAATGAGCGCTTGCCAATGTACTATAGTATTCTCTTTCGAAAGCATCTCATTCTTCTAATTGATTTTCAAGCTTTGACTGAATAAATTTGAATACTTCCTTAACCAAGTTAAACGGCCTTTAATTGATCCTCTTTTTTAATGATATGTTTGAATTTAATAACAGTCACTAGCCACGCGGCCCTCAGTCAACCTTTTCTCTATCGGGGCCAACATTGACTGGTGCCTGATGACGTGATAAACTCGTAAACTATTCCATACTTGAATTTTAAGATGTTTTATGTATACTTTATAGCTTATATCATAAAGAAATATACCTATTGAAATTACACCTATGCCTATGCGTGCACCTACCCTTACCCTGGTCTAGATTTGTACATTATTTTATCAAAAATATTATGCTTTTTCAAGAATTAGAAAACCAAAAAACAAGAATTAAAAAAAACACAACCTCCAAAAATGCTTACGCTGACTTATTGATTTTGTTCTAATCCTATATTAGTTATATTGGCTGGTTCTCAATCTATTTATTGTTTCGGTATCGGAACTTACTTTTTAAGAGAAAAGTTACATGACTTGGTAAATAGCGAAGTGGCTTTATTTTGTTAATTCGATTAGATTAGTGAACACGCTATCACGATTTTGTATAGAGCATACGATCTTGATGTAAAAATGTTCACGTGTACTGTGAACACAGGTCAATTATTTTGGAAGAAGTTTAGAATTAAGGATTTGATTGATTATTTCATTGCCCTTGTAACAAGATAAAGCGGGTCGTTACTTCGGCAACTCAACGCATAATATTTTGAAAATTTGCCAGAAAGTTTTCTTATACTAGGTTCCCTCAGTCTACTCTGCTGTATGCTGGATAAGGATTGAAGCAGCTACTTAGTCTATCCGCGGAGCGGGCGCGTGAGCTAAGCGCGAACGCAGATCCGTTCCGCCTTCGTAGACCAGGGGGTAGGAGAAGGTAGTACGTGCATCATCAACTTCCCTCAGGCTAGAGAACCTACCGCAGGAAGGTCATGGTGGTCAAATCATTGAGGCTGTGAGTGCCCTGAAAGAAACACTGGGGCACCCTGAAGGCAATAGTGGTCTACATTAGGTGAGCTTACCACCGAGGCGCTGTAGTTGCATGCGCAAGCGATCTTGCAGCGTCAAACAAATAGATGGTCTGCGTAAAATCATTTCCCAGGGACAAAAAAAAGGTACTTACTCTATAAATATCTGTCCAGGTTAAAGGTCCTATCCATGACCACTGAATTACAGTCAAAATATTTAATCTATAGACTAGTAAACCAGAAAATATTCTGAAAATATAAAAAACTAATATTCCTTGATATCAATCAGATATCTTCAATATCGATGATAAACATACCGAAATGATTTTCATATAGAACATACATGAATGTGCGGTACGGTTTGGGTAAGATTTCGTTCTTAGATAAACATATCTATACAGAGTTACACTCAGTACCATGTCCTTACTAGCCTTATATTTGGCTGCAATTCGAGTGCTTGCATACAAATGTGACTTTAACTTAACATAACAAAAAAAATATTAACATAGACAAAGCATATTTACTTACTTATGTACATGAAAATACAGAATTAATATTTTTACCGAAATTCATATGAAGCATACATAATGTGTGCAAGATATATTCAATTAAACAAGCTAAATAAGCGCGCACATTTTCCGTCAATGAGTATCTCCGACCAAGTTTAAGTAAGTTCGCAGTTAATTTCACAGCCGTATAGGGTCGTGTTAGTGAAACATAAAAATTTTAGATTTTATTCATATAAATTCAAAAATAAAGATGTTTTTTTTTTAAATGTAATATAAAATAATTATCCAACTGACATATACATAATATTATTAATTTATAGCTACGGTGCATTGCCCCCTTATCGCTCTTAATTATGATGTATTTGAGGGATATCTGAGGACAGTGATGCCTTACATACAAAAATTCTTGGTTTCATATTTGTATATAAATAATAAAAACCACTCATAAAAACCTTTTTAAATAATAGAAACTTCAAATCAAATTTCTAGAAATACCATTAATTACTATTACAAATACAGTAACTTCACAATGAGAAGATAATTTCTGTAACTAACAATTACAATGATAAATTTACAATATAGCAAAATTAAATTCACTTAGTATTTCAGAACAGTTCGCACCAACCCTATAACAGACCGAGATGCGCCCAACAATGCAGACTCGCTCGTTAATTAGCAAGGAAATGCCGCGCTGGAGCCAACTTGTTCCTTCAAAGTGGAAACTTTAGACCTAAGTATGCGAAAAGTGATAGACCGAAAGAGGTACGAGCATTATTGTTTGTGGGCTTACGGAAGTGAATACGGAAATGTATATGTTTGAGTCACTTTAGTTTTTCTATCATTATTTTGGTTTGTCATTTGTTTATGCAAATAATTAAAAAAAAATTGTGTGCCAAAACAACAGATTCGCAATTTATATATGTATAATATCAAACATGCTTAAATAAACATATATAAACTGATAAAGTAATTTCGCAATAATTAAATTTGAACTGTGAAAGCGGTGATTATGTGTCAATGCGGCATTGAGTCCACCACCCAACACACAATGTCAATGTCAATATTCAAGTGAAAAGTGAAGAACGGGGTGAATTGACACTAAGTAATTTCCGTATGTAAATATAAAAAAATAAATCTATAGGTTGTATACAGAAACTACTATTAATACTATTAGGTTGAAGTTTTATAACCTTATTTTGAATGTGCAATATATTATTTATTTATAATTTATTAGAAACAATTTGATCCAACACATTTCACGTTCAATTTATTGCGCTGTTAGCTTAACATGATAATACATAGTAATAAATACAATAAATGTCTGTAAGATCAATTGTTCGAGAATAATAATAAGTTTCATTCAATTCAATTCCGTATTTGTACACATGTGTACATACATACATCTACACACATTAATACTTTATTTTTATTAAGTGTTTTTATTGTGCATTTATTCAGAAAGACTATGGGCTATATTAAATGATGACAATCCTTTTTATGTAACCCACCGCACACGCTAAATTCTTACATATTCCCTTTAGAATCCCCCATCACGAATGTGAAGCCACAACGTATAGCTAGTATAGTATATACAAGTGTATATAACGTAACATATGAATAATAAAGGCGTTCCAATTCAAAGTGAAATAACCGTAAAAGTACTTTCATTGCATAGCAAGCTATAACACGTGCCGTTGAATTCTCTCTCATATAAATTTTCTCTAATGTCAAGACGAGGTATGAATGTATTCACGAGTGTCGTTTTATCGGCAAATATATCATTTTTTCGACATCGAATTTGATTCATGAATACTGTAAAAACCAATTCAATTCCAAACGATACGCTTTATCAGTATGCTTTTTTACAATTTTATAATATTATCAATAAAATTTATTGACCAAAAGATTTTAGTAACATAAAATATAGTCCCCTCACATGTTATCTACGATCATTGAAAAGGTGTCGATAGGATTCTGTTTAACGTACGAATATACATAGCACATGTCAGATATAGTATGGTATAGTTCGTCCAGTTTCATTCTATTTGAAATAGTTCAAATCACATTAAATTTTCGAATTCATTTTGTTTGTCTACCGATTGTGCCACAGTGCACACAGTGCTTTACAATTTCAATAGTTAGACTACTGTGGAAACTGCTTCTCTATTCAACGAAATAGTGATATTTTACTTTATACTGTCATATTTTCTAAGAATCTTTTAGTATATTAAATTCTTAGTTTGATGAAATGGAACAAAATTATATATACATTTATACAGACTAATGGAAATATAAACCCTTTCATCTTAATCAAATGTCACAAATGCTACAGATGTTGTATATGTAATCAATCATCACTTATCACAAAAATAATACGATATTGTTTTGAAATATAATTTAATAGAATAGAATACAATATTTTAACTCTGTTTAAAACTACCCAAAAAACTTTGTTGTCAAAAAAAGAATAACGACGTAACTTGATAAGAACATATGGGCTTAATACGTTTACGCACTTGCATGATGTCTAAGAGGTGCAGGTTCGAATTCTGATGCGTTCGAGTTTTTAACCAAACATTTTGAATTTACTTTACAAATATGAATATTAAAGAGCTTAAACTGTACCCTTTATCTTTAATTCATTCCAAACTAACTTCAAAGCTCTGTGATAAAGTAATATAATTTATATTACAAGCTCACTTAAATACAACGTAAACTAACAAACAGAATATTATTCTTAGCAACTTATATGAAATCCTGTTGAACACTTGCATTCTGAAAACACGCTTAACGTGCCTTAAACAGAAATAAATTTCCTTCTATACATTTATCATGGTAAAGAGATTAACTTATTACTAGTACTTTCTACAGTACATATTATATATATTATTCAAACGGTTACACTGTTCCGCTAATTCTTTGATGGACGAAAAGGATTTAACTTTATCTGGACTTCGCTGTTGGCTTTAAAAGCTTTTGAAATTTTTGCACATTTTTTTTAAATCAATATAATTCAAAATTTATCATACATTTTGTGATATTTTTTTTTTTTATAATTGTGCGTTTGTTCATTATTAAGTACCAAATAAAATTTTTAAATTAGTATTTATGTGAATTTAAGTATGCTTTTATTACAAACTAGCGACTTGCTCTAAGTAAGCTGAATTGCGTTCGATACAAAATAACATTATACTTCTTCAGTACTCGTATACTCATATTTACTCTAATATACTTTACTTTACGAATATTTTTTTTTAATTTTATTTTTATTCAATATTTATTTCAATATTTAATTTTATTTTTTATTAATTATTTTATTATTTTATTTTTAGTATATTATAATACGTAAAAGCTTTTCCATATTCTAATTTACACAGTTGGAATTTATATTCCTAATTATTCGAACATCATTTACTTTTTTACCTTCTAAATAAACCGCCTTTATATTATTTAGCATTGTTAATGCTTAACATAATATTTTTATTACACTAAGCATTTTAAAACATTTTTTTCTTTATACATAATACAAGTATTCCTAATGTAATTACGACTTATAAGTAAATGCACAATACATCTAGTATATTTAATTGGATAAAACATAATGTTAGTTGTTTAAAAAAGAAAAGGATGAGGATTATCCTTAGGTTATAATTACATAATGGCGCGGACCTTATTAACTTTTTACCGTTGTTGCAACATTTTTATTGTGACTCTATTACTATTCATCACAGTATGATGTAATCTTACATTATAACATTATGCCTATAGCTAGATTTTTTTACCTTTTATTTGTTAAGGCTCCCTGGACTACAAATAATATTTTCAAGTCCCGTTATATTTTTTATTACATACAAAAGAAACACATTTTATTAAAAAATCGAATTGTAATTCTAAAAATATATTATAATTATTCGATATTTGAACAATTCAATTTAAAAAGAATTCAAATTAGTAGCTCCTGAAATCAACGCACTTTATATAGATAGTGGGTATATAAAAACGCAGCTCGGGACAACTCTGCTCCCTTACTTTAAAACTGTGATATCTTCTAAAATATCCATATTATAGCTTTGCTATCCATGTATAGGCAATTTTGATGTAGGTCTATAAAACGCACAACATAATAATTTGAATAAGTAATATTGACACATTGCTTAAAGTAGTTTCGTAAATATACCTTTATAAGATCTTTAATTTTTGCGTTTTATATACATTCTAAATGTTTCATTTGAACAGATTATAGGCGTGTCTTGACATTTTTTTTTTAAATCAGACGTTTCGAACACTGTGCGGTAGTCTGTGGTCACAAGTAAGTATCCCTTTACTTTTTAATTTGAAACATAAATAAGATTACTGTGGGTTATTCACAGGAAATACCTAGATATATATACACTTGTGGAAACTTTTTAAGAGGAACAATTGTGTCATATATTATTTTTACGTAGCTTTAACCATTTACGCAGCGTACGCATGGACTCTCTCAAGCATTTCCGTTCTTGTAAATATTCTATCGCCTATGTCCATCATAGATAATGAAGGATTGGTCTAGGATTGTCCAAATCGGTCCAGTAATTTCGAAGCCTATCGCTGTCAAACAAACATACAAATATTTCCTCAACTAATATCCCTTATTATTATGACCTTACTTTGAAACTCGTCTTCCAGTTTTAAGAGTAATACGCAGGAAGAAACATTACAAAAAACAAGAAACAAACAAACGTTATTAAGATTAAGGTTTTAAGATTACTTTTCTATATGTAATTATATAATATAATAATGATTACATAAACTATTACCCACTTGAAAGCAGGGAATGTAATAATTATTAATAAAATTCTAATTATAGTATAAATATCAATAGAAGATGTCACAAAATTTCCTTTATTACATTTAATAATAAATAAATTGATATGATTTGTAATTTTAATATGTTTGTGGTTGGTAATGGTAGCCTTTAATTATTTCATCACTTTTTTGATTTTACTAATTTTTTGATTTATAACTTTCTTTATGAGATGTTCCAGATCTTAGATTTTCATGTCAACAAAAAATAGAGACGTATTGTCATTTCCTTTAGTTTACCTGTTCTATATGTCAATGGAAAGTGCTTATTGTTAGCTTTTTTTTTTATCGTGGCATTTAATTATTTATTATAGTTCAGCTGGGTTACTATGGTTCTACATCAAGTGTACCAGTTGTCAAAATCCTAGATATTACCTATATACTCATTATTTCTATCTATAATTAAAGCCTGCCCTGGGCAAAACAAGTTTTATTCAAGTCTTTCCAGTAGATCCAAAGGTGCGTGTACGAAGAGACAAATAGACAAACAATAAAAAAATCATAGATTCATATTCTATTCGTGTTTTATATCTACCGGTGTAATTTTTTCAAGTAGTAGTTTCGAGTAGAGTAGCATTTCAAGTTTTTTACTGTTTTACTATAGTACAGATAGATAATAAAATCATCATATATATAATTAACTCAAATTTCACCAAATGACTTTAAAAGATTTAGAATAAAGCTAATTACACTTAACTTATAGCTTTCATAAAATAAACTGAATAAATTTAAAATATTTTTAGTTTTGTAGGTACACAGTCCATTTACCTCTTGGTTTAATCAGAGATAACAAATATACTAGCTTTTATATCTTGGAATTAGCTTGTCTCAACTAGTTAAATGTCACGGGAGGATCTCCCCGGGATTGCCGCTGAGATCACTTTATGAAGTTGACGAGACAAAGCTATAAAATGGAACTTAGCTCTTGATAGATATGAAACCTCAATATGAAAACAAAATACAGTCTATTTTAGTATAATTAAATATAAATTACTTACATTTTGACTATAGTTACAACAAATTCAAAACGATGGAAAGCGATGTGACGGACAATTATTTTTCGATTTTTCAAGAAAAAGCTAAAACCTAAAAAAAGATAAAGACTTTTTTTTCGAATGGACTATACTGCTATTGACCTGAAATAGTATTTGCAACGTCATTAACAGAATATCGTAATACATATTTTACATTTTATTTTACATTTTAGTTCTCTCATACGCTTGGGGTATGTTAATCAAACATTGCGAGCTACATCCAAGCAATTGAACGGAATTATTCGAGGATAGCATTATTATGGTAAATATAACTATTTTATGATGCTAGGAATTGACTGATCTGACTATATGGCAAGTATTCAATATTGCAGCTTTTTGTAAAATAATATATCTCATACGGAGCATTCCTATAATTTCTAAGCACGAATGAAGCTTATGAGGTGTAACTCTTGTACTTCACAGAACTATTGGAATTGTGGTAACAAATTGAACTTTCCATTGATTTTTAATTATTTGAGAAGTTCTATCGATAAATCTGTATATTTATTATTTTATATGAAATAATAGACGCAAACTTATGTGTATGTATTGCTTATAGCTACTTTACTAGCTCTGTCAGTATTCTTAACTTCCTCGTTAAATAAAATATCCGGTTTATTAAAGTGTATAGTTTTATCTGTAATAATAGTAAGATACCAGTATAATATATAATAAGCAGTTTCTAAAACAGTTTGAGGTTTGTGTGTGTAAGAAAAAGTTTTTTCCTCCTGTGTGATGAGTAAATGCATGATGCTTGGTGGTGGTGAATAATTGAAGCGATTTGGTCATGTCTATACTTATAATCGGTTTGGACTACGGATTTACACACTTCGGTAACGTGTTGGATAGGTTCAGGACTACAATAGCATTTTCTACATAAATCATTAGTCATGTTTGGTCTTTTAATTATGTATTTTTCTCTGGGAAGAGATCTCCGTAGTCATTTGTTCATCGCAACTTTGTCGACGTTACTTTGAATGAGATCGGCAGATGTCTTCTATTCAGAGAGTTTAAAGACTAGGCATCAGCTTTCCGCTGGTTACTAATCAAGGTTTGATTTAGTCATAGCATGAGAGTTAGTCATACGCTGTAGTTTTGATAAATCAATTTGAGACCACTATATAATAGCAAAAGAGTAAGTAATAACCGCAATTGTATAGCGGTATGTTTATGGCTTAATGTTTTGCTAATAGTTCTTTAGTTATTTCAACAGTTTTATTTGTTAGAGTGCAAGGAGAATCTGAATCTACAATATGATTTCCTAGAATATTATCATTGTCTAATTTTGTTTGTTTCTAATTTTTACGATAAGAAATCTTGCTAAATTCTAATTGAGTTACTTCATAATAGCATCTGACAATTTCTTCATTAACTTCGTTTGACCATTTTATTTTAGTGTTGGTATGTGAAAGAATGTAAATTGAGAGTTGTTGTGCTGGGTTTGGTTATTTTTTGTAAATGATTGATCATCGGCTTAAATTTCTTTATTAAAATTTTCAGCTAGGACATTTCGTAAGAATAGGTTCCTTCTTATTATTGCTCTATGCTGATCTCAGGAATTTATGAATATGAATATGAATTCTTGGAGAACCTCTACAGGATTCTAAATAATAATTCATTAATGTGGTTTCGCATTTTGTTATGATGAGATATGTGCGCCAAATATGACGGTTCACGATTACAAATGGGTGCAGGGTAATTGGTAGGTACCTACTATACAAAATCTGCTGACCTTAAAGTGTTTGATGAATATAATTTTGTTATAATTATGACGATGAGGATTTAAGGGAAATTGATAAGATGTGAGAGATGTGGATGTGTAAGAATGTGTTTGTGAAAGGTAAGTGAGAGGACGAAGAAATGGGTGGTTATGGTGACTGTTCGGCTGTAGTAATTTTTTCGAAGAGAACCCGCCTGCTCAGTCCCCCGTTGCCAACGGTTCCTATGCTGTAGCATCCAGTGTCGGCTCCAGATGCGCCCCCGCGACCCCCGGGTAGCGGCCTCAAAGTATATCTTTTATTTTCTATATTGTCCATATAAAGGGTTACCAGAGCCATGTCAGCCGTGTAAGTCATTTATTTTCACACGTCCTCCCCCAAGAAAATAAGGTGTTCGATTCATACGTATGGTTGGACTTTAGGGAGCTTATCATTATTACGATTTTATTCATTAATTTATAACTGGATTTAAAATGTTTATAAACTGTGAATATTGTAGATGATCGATATACTATAAATAAGAGTTGTCCTTGAAGTTCTGCCTTTCGGATAGGAAGGTAGATATATAGGGAACCTAATGTAAAGATTCGCCGTTCCCCGCTTGAGTTCCATGTTAAGTGGCGGAGCTCAACGCCGCGATTTGCCTTGTTAACAGAGTGAAAAGATAAAAGAATAAAGGGTTTATTCAAGTGGGAATCGAACCCACAACCATCGCATTTTGAGATTTGATATATATATATATATATATATATATATATATATATATATATATATATATATATATATATATATATATATATATATATATATATATATATATATATATATATATATTTCGTTAATTGTTTGCTTTTATAACTTTAGTATTAAATATATACTCGTAGGTATATATTGTAATGAAATAAAGCTAAACGACGAGTAAAAAAGAATAAATCATACAACGCCAATTCAATACTTTACAACGTTAGAAGCCCAGTTCACAATCAAGTTCAAACGAGCAGTTACTGAGGCATAATAATAAAATTATTTTGGTGGAAAAATGAATGCAAAAACGTTCACTTCATTTAAATGCAAAGGCGTACGTACACAATTCCCATTGCAATTTAAATTTAAAAATGCTTATTTTCTTGATTACTGTAATGTACATTACAAATATACATTTCAGTGGTTTTTCACATAAACTAAACAATCAGTGTAAACGACAAGTTTGTGTCTTTATTATTCAGTTCTACAGTTTGTATTATGAAACATTAGTTGACGACCGTGACTTTGTTTGCGTGTAATGACTCTCAGTATACTTCATCTATTACTTACGCTTAAACAACAATGTACTTATCATTTAAGTTTGAGCTTAATTATATAGCCTTTACCACGTGATGTAAATTCCAGGTTTTTCTATGAGTTTTAAACATTGTATTGCTATTTATTAAATATAATATAAAGCAGCTGATATTTTAGTTCCACATAAGTTATCCAATTCTTGTTACTAAACTTTACGCTAATAAAAATGCTTATCAAGGTCAATCATTCTTTGACGGTACTAATTCTTGTTTCTTGCTCCACATCAGATGTTCTAGAATTACTATTTTCATTTAACTCCAGCAAATGAATTTACCACCATTTTCATCAAATATACTAATGTTAACTTTAAAAATATCAACATTTAAGGCTAGCCAAGAATTTTCACATAACATTACACTTAAATAATGGTCATAGTTACAATATGCAAAGATAAATGTACAAATAGCGCGGTAAAAAAACATATAACTTTTTTAGCTTTATTATATTAGTTTAGGAGAGTAACAGACACATTGGTATTTCTACTGTTTTATTACAACACATAATAGTAATATTAGAAAACATCTATAAGAAGATAACTGTTTTAAATTTATTATTACATATCAACATCATTTTCAAATTTAAAATATACAAACATGTATTTAGTAGATTTAATATTTTATTTGGATTAGTGTATATTAGTGAAAATTTGTTCAATTATTAAATAAATAAAAAATATATTTAAGATTAACTATCAAAATTTAATCCTCTATACGGTTTTACATAATATGTAAGAAGATTTTGTAAAACAATACCTAATTTGAAGGCGGAAGGTTTCAGTAAAAATGGCCGTGCCTCGTTAGCTATTAACGGGAGCGGACAGCGTAGGATTCTGCATTTCCATCTTATTGTTGCTGTGCCCTCGTTTGAATGCAAATATTTTATACTTCTCGAACGAGCCGTGCTTTATATTAGTGCCCATCTCCTGTAATTTACTTTTTTTGTACTTTTATTATGTTTTATAAAACAAAATTGCTTGTTTGTATTAGCACTGTTTGGCTGTATTTGTGTTTTGTTCTAAATTATTAATTTGCCATTGTTAAGCTACTTTATAGCTTTTATATATATATATATATATATATATATATATATATATATATATATATATATATATATATATATATATATATATATATATATATATATATATATATATATATATATATATATATATATATATATATGTCTCACCACAGACTTTTGGCGTCCGTGTCATTGTTATTCTGGTTTCCTTGTTAGTGGTGTAATAAGAATTGGAGTTTTTCGGTCATAAGCTCTTTAGTATAAATCGATTCTTTAGTATAAATCGCAGTTTTGATGTTATGTTCTACTATATCAGTGATGGACCTGACCCGACGAATGAAGCTGCCGATTGCGTCTTCTTCAGCGTCAGAGTAGTAAATACCTCCTTTGGTGTATCTTGTTGTGATTGTGGTGTGATTGTCTTTGTTTAGATGATAGTTGGGCCTCGTTGATAGTTAAGATGCGTGAGTTTCCCTCCCTTCCATATCCTCTCCTGGTTAGGCCCGCTTTCTCTGCTTGCGTATGGACCAGGTTCAGAGTGTTGGGGGAGTCTGTTAGAATGGCAGCACCCATGTATCTCGATCTTCTCAAGAAGCGAGTCATGAGTTGGGCCGAATAGATTTCAACGTAAGCCTCGTTGAGCGCGTGAGTCGCGTCCAATGGACATTTATATGATCTTGCAAGCTCTTGAGTTATGGTCATTACTGGTTTGGACTAATATAGTGCATTTGGAAGAGGTTTAATCTATTGATGAAGGGCAATTGGTTAATATCACCGACGAGCGTAATTGTTTGGGCCTTTGCTAATATGATCGCCATTACGATCGAGTCCTAAATTAACCATTTTGGGGCGATCGTACTTTATAATTTAATAGATTTGAAATTCGTCTTTATCAAAATAAATAAATTTCACAATAAATTTTATTGTTACATCTGGAACAGAATTTTGCTATCCGAAAGCTTAAAATACACCAGAACAAGTGAGGGGCAAATTAAGATTTGTTAAATAGATTTAGAAAACACGTTTCATTCTGCGTTGTCCATTGACGTTAGTGTAAAATTAATATAATTTTCAAACTATAGTTAGCAGCATAATCGCGTCATATTATTCAAAAATCAAATTTGCTGTCTTCAAATGATGAAAATTTAAAACCTTTAACATGAGTCTACTTCAAGGTTGTTGTTTGTAGCATTTTATAGTCACGAGAAGAAAAGGAACTATCGGTAAAAGCTCAAAAATAAATACCCTGAATCTATCTTTGAAGCTCAAAGCAATGTCAGGTACTACTAAATAAAAAAAAGAATTCTGTACATGGACGGAAGTATATATCCTTGCCTACATCTTCTAAATATCATACATACTTAAAAATGGCGGTAAAAGCGATTTTACGATCTCTGAAGCGACCCTTTTGATACTTGTCGGTAAGAAAATAGGTTATGAACGACACACTCTTTCTCTAGATGTCTTAATTGACACTTTTTTAAGAAACTCAAAGGTAGACGATACAAGTAAGGTAGAATTTTTAATATTACGTCTAAATGGCTATTCATCGTATACGATATTATTAAAACCATATATAAGCTTTGTTATGTTGGCATTTTGCAGACATCTTTAGTCTTTCTAAAGGTAATAATAGTTGTTGTTAAAATTGAAAAAAAAAACAATCGAAGCTTTTAAAAATCGCCAAAATATATATTCTGGGAAAATAACATGGTTATATTGTTACATTATTTCCTAGCTCCAAGATGTAAGTAATTTGGTTATATAGTAGTAAAGACAGCAAGCTGGGTATGGCTAGGGCGTCGCCGTTAAACGATGCGCAGGCACATCGCCCTACACCTGCGATAAGTGGGCAAGGGCTACCGTGTCAAGTACGGGCACGGCTAACGACGTCAGTACCCAGACGGAAACTCCGCTTTGCAACATGGAATATTTGCTCTCTAACCGGACGATGCAGAGAACTCGCAGATGTACTCATGAGACGTCGGGTTCAGTGTGCTTTCCTTCAGGAAACTCGCTGGAAGGGCAATAAGTCTCGTAACATCGGGCAGGGTTACCGCCTTATATACACTGGGTCATCTACAGGCGAAAACGGTGTGGCGGTAGCGCTTTCTGAAGAGCTTCAGAATGGGCTTCTTGAAGTTGACCGTCGCAGCGACCGCTTGATGCGGATAAAGGTACTGATCGAGGGCGTTATCACAAACTTAATCAGTGCTTATACTCCCCAGTCAGGTTGTAGCGCGGCTGAAAAGGAGACCTTCAGTATGAAGAGGTACTACTCGCTATACCGTCTACCGAATCAGTCTTAGTTGGGGGGGACTTGAACGGCCACGTGGGTAGGGTCGCTGAGGTGTATGAACGTGTTCACGGGGGTTTTGGATATGGTCTTCGCAATGCAGAGGGAGAAAATATTCTAAGAACCTGCATTGCATCTGATCTGGCTATCGTGAACACTTTCTTCCAGAAGAAACCTCAGCACCTTATAACGTATAAGAACGGGTCCCACTTAACTCAAATTGATTATTTGCTGACTAGACGGTGTTATATAGGCAGGGTGACCAACTGTAAGGTCATTCCCGGCGAAAGCCTGACGGCCCAACATCGTCTCCTTGCCATGGACTATAATGTTACTCCGAAAAAGAAAGTAGCTGAGAAACCCAAGCCTAGAATTAAGTGGTGGTTGTTGAATGGGCCGATGCAGACCGACTTCTTGGCGGAGGTGGAGAGTCAAAATCTACTGACTAACACCGAGACCGCTCAGACTGCATGGGATCGAGCTCATTCAGCAATCATTGCGGCGGGCAAGCGAGTTCTTGGTGTTACTAAGGGTGGGCGTGTCATCGACAGGGAGACATGGTGGTGGAATGACCAGGTGCAGGGGGTGATTCAGGAAAAGAAGGCTGCGTTTAAAGAGTGGCAGCATTCCAACTCTCCTGAAGACAGACTGGAGTACATAGCAGCGAAACGGGCCAGCAAAAGAGCTGTAGCCAGAGCCCGCAGAGAAAATTTGTCGCCATTGTACGATAAACTTGAAACTGTGGAGGGGCAGGAGCTCATATACAAACTGGCTCGTGCTCGAGATAAAGCGACGCAGGATATTACAAAATGTCTTTGCGTCAGAGATTCTCGGGGCACGTTGCTTTGTAGTCATGCCTCTGTGAAGGAGAGATGGAGAAGCTACTTTAAGGAGCTGCTGAGTGTTCACTCAGCAATCTTGTAGTCTTCCTCCTGAATTATCTCCTAACCTCGGACTTGTTGCTCCAATAACCCGTGACGAAACTCGTAATTGTCTTCGACGTATGAAGAACGGAATAGCGGTAGGACCTGACGCCATCCCAATCGAGGCGTGGAAATCGTTGGGCTCTCTTGGTGTGCTTATACTTACTGACCTGTTTAACCGTATCTTGAATACTGGAAAGATGCCACATCAGTGGCGGCAAAGCTTTATTATCCCTATTTACAAAGGAAGGGGCAGTGTTCAAGATTGCGGTAGTTATAGGGGCATTAAGATTATGAGCCACACCATGAAGCTCTTCGAGCGCATGATCGGCCTCAGGCTCCGCCAAGAATGTACTGTCTCTGAGTCTCAGTATGGGTTTCAACCAGGATCAGGCACTATGGATGCCATTTTTGCCCTCAGAACTTTGATGGAGGCTTCCAGGGAAAAAAGGAGAGCTCTGCATGTGGCCTTTTTGGACCTGCAGAAGGCCTTTGACTGTGTGCCACGTCAGTGTATCTGGTGGGCATTGCGATCCAAGGGGATCCCTGAAGCCTATATTGAGGTTATCAGAGATATGTACAACGACTCCGCTTCAGTGGTTAGGACCGCTGTTGGCGACACCAAGCCCTTCCCGATTACAGTAGGGGTTCACCAGGGCTCAGCTCTTAGTCCGTTCTTATTCAATGTAGTGCTGGATACTGTCTCGGCTCACATCCAACGCCAGCCTCCGTGGCTGATGATGTATGCCGATGACATAGTACTCATCGATGAGAACCGACTGATGCTGGAGCGTAAAGTGAACGCCTGGAAGGGTGCGCTTGAGAACGGTGGTCTCAAACTGAATGTGTCGAAGACCGAGTACATGGCTTGCGGGAACCCGGACTCGAGCACCATCCATATCGGGCCTGAGCCAGCCGTTAATTCGGAGAAGTTCAGGTACCTTGGAGCCGTTATGCATGAGTCTGGAGGCATCGACAACGACATCCACGCCCGTATAAACGCTGCCTGGGCCAAATGGCGGGAGGTCACTGGTGTGGTCTGCGATAGCAGAATACCGCCCAAGCTCAAGGGACTGATATACAAGAGCATTATCCGACCTGTTCTTATATACGGCAGCGAATGTTGGCCAACATTATCTCGGCACACTCAGGAGCTTCACGTCACGGAGATGAAGATGCTGAGATGGATGTGTGGCATGACGCGGTCCGACCGCATACGCAACACATTCATTCGAGGTAGTCTTGGGGTCCGTGACGTAGTGGATAAGCTCCAAGAGCGTCGCCATGTCATGCGCCGATCTGAGAAGTATGCCTTGACATGTCTGTCCCTGGAGTTAGACCACCCGGACGCCCAAGGAAGCGATGGCTGGATGTCGTGACACAAGACATGAGAGCCAATAAATTGTCCACTGAGGATGTTAAAGACCGTGCAAAGTGGAGTAGGCTCAGTCGGAAGGCAGACCCTGGCAAAAGCCGGGACTAATGCCAAGAAGAAGAAGAAGAGTAGTAAAGCCACCCGAAAAGCTAGCTACATCTGTAAAGAATAGCTAAACACGAAGGCAGTATGAATAGTTAAACACTTGTGAGTAGGACGTATGGTACTGTTAGAAAGCGGTCTATACTTCTGGTGCTCAACATAACAACCAGCATAAGAAAAATAGTTTTTAAAAAAAAAAGTTCATTTAAAATCATCACTAAAACCTTTCTTAACTTTAGATTCACATCCTGATTGGATCCTTATGACAGACACGTATGAAAAACAGTCTACTGATAGATAATAATAATAAATAAGATATTGGTATTTTGTCATCCAGACTGTACATCTTGTTTTACTCTATAGATGTAAAACTGGTAAAACATTACTGGTAAAACTGGTAAACTTAAAAATGATTACCCTAATGTTGTTAGTGGACTAGGAAAAAGTTTGGAGTATACTTGTACGCGGTAGAAATAAGAGTGAGACGTATTACAGCTTTTGCTTTACATCGCAAAATGTTGCTTTATAGTTGATTATTAATTCGAATAATAAAAACAATCGAAGCTTCTCTCTCTTCTTTTCTCGACCGTCTTGTATGCAGCAAAATACTAAACTAAACTAAAGCTTAATAAACGAAAAAAATATCATGAGAAAAATGTAATGCAATGTAAGAAATATTTCGCTACACTCATAAAGACATGAATAGTACCACGAACTTACTATTATGGTTTAGCGCAGGTATATAAAAGTATAGTAAACTTAAAGCTCACGTGTTATGAGAACATAACCGTTCACACAAGTACCTACTGGATGCAATCGAGAATATTTAACAGCATATACTTTCCACTAAATTTTATATTTTTGTTACGCTTCCATTTGTATTTTTATTTAAACAACGGCTTAGGTAAAATTATTGTCAAGGATTATTGTTAAATATGTATAGAAATATTAGTGGCGAAAAGTCCTATAACCTGATACCTTGCTTCATGGTAACCCTTGGGAATTTAAGTATTTCCATTTACCATTCGGGCTTAAACCCCGCTAAGTAAAAAAATTTATACGTTTTCAAAATATATATTTTTTCCTTAGTTTACTTTAACATAGTAAAAAAAATTATCATTTATTACTTCAGTAAAAAATAGTATAAAACTTTATATATCTACATGTTATGGATTATAAATGAGTAATCAAGCTGAACACCTTGCAACTCAATTTTGAAGGAGATATCTTCAGCCTGTTGAGTTAAAATTTTGTATACATATTTAGTTTGGATCATAATACATGTGAGGTCATACTTAACCAATATATGGTGGAACACTTAAATGGCAGGACTACTTTTGAATGCACTCCAACTCTATGGAACTAACTAACTGCGAATTGCTCCATAAATAAAGTGAGGGCACTACGTCTCCTAAATATGGGGGCTTATCCTATATGAGTAATCAAATAAAAGGACGGTAAAAAATATATTCTAAATTTCCAAAAACTCAATAAATCATTTATAATATTTTTAACTAAAAGTTTAAAAAATTCTTCAATTATGAATAATTATATTAAAAAAAATACTTATTTTACTTCCTTAGATATCGATTTACTGAAATTTCTTTCTTAGTTCTCATTTATATTCTAAAGAATTTCCATAGACGATGGACTAGGTTAAGCGGCTTGGGTTGTAAGTGAAGCACACGTACCTTAAGAAGAGTAAAAGTCACTAGTACTCCTGCTTGACGAGATATACTAGATTAGACCTAAGTAGAACCTCTCGCACTCATTTTTCATAGAAATGCTATTAATTTTTAATTTATACATTTTTAATATTGTATTATACATATGCTTATTTCACTAACTTTGTTTTCATAACATATCGATATCATTGCAAATAATCTGCAAATTTATTTTTGTTATAATATTTTATTTTATTCTGTCGTCTTTGCTTTATACAATATATAATAAATATACTTACTTATTATTTACCGCAATGATATTGAAATATTTTTATATTAAAAGTAATATGCCATCTTTAATATTTATTACAGTTAAGAGCTTAATTGAACTTTATTGAAGCACAAGCACTGTCTTAAGTAGCACTTATGAAAATAATAAATGAACCATACAATCGACAATACCAATTCTAGGACGGTGCTTTAAATGTACCATTTCAAAAATATATTAAAGTCTCCTGGTTAAAATGAAAAAAAAAACTGTTTTAAATAGAATATTAATTAATGTATATTTTTTAATATTTGAAGTGGTAAATTGAAATGTATGTTTTACGATTCAAAAAATATCTTAAAATATAATATATTTTTACTATTATAATATATATTATTTCTTGGCAGAGGATATGCTTCGTAGCATATTTTGCGAGAAAACTGTCCCTTGTTCTACATAGGTGAAACTGATTGTCAAATTATGGGCCCATTCAATTTTTATGTGAGCCGATTCCCCATATGATACCGCTGCCTCTGGAGGGAAGGGTCGGCCCTCTTTAAATCTCGCTGAGTGACCTGCTTTATAGACGATGACTAGACTTCATAGACTAGACTATAATTCATGCACTAAGGCTTGCCTTTCTGCGCCTGTGGTCACAGGTGGGGTACGTTTGAAAAGTGTGTTGAGCCGTGTCAAAGTTCTTACCACAGTGGTGGCACATCGACATTATCAACCATACAATTTTAAGTAAAGCCTTTCTACGCTGAATACTATAAATCTGTATTCTACAACGTTGAATTAACAGTCTGTGAGACGAGATAGGCGCATCGAATAACATCATCGATCGGATATCATACATCTTTCGGATGTGAAATGTAGAAACTTGATGACACATGAGATATAACTAAATACTTTGACAATATCTAAGCTTCCTGAAAAAAGTATTCTAACTTCGGATACAACTTGCAACATGAGATAGTGGACAAGCGTGGTGGCTTCTACGGGTAACATCATAAAATAAATTTTTCAATCCACCCAAAAAGCTTACCTACCTCATTTGACATGGCAATGGGGCGATACTAGTTTCTTTACTGCTCCATACTATTCTTTATTAAAACATTACTATGAGTAAACTCGTATTTGTGGTCTTCTTCCACAGATTACAGCTTAAGTTAAAATTAAAATACAACTTGAAGTCGTGGATATCACCTATTATATGTACATAGTATCATCAGAAACTGACTATATATTATAATATATGGTTATTTTCTAAAGATACTACATAAGTAATATTTACATTTTACAAACGAATTTTGTTATCAACAATATAAAATATGAATAATAAATTCATATAAACTTAAAAAAATATCGCGTGTAACGGTAAAAAGATACGTTTCGATACGCAATTTATATTCAAGATTATCATGTAAAGCAAATATTATAGGAGCGATGTTAAATTAAGTTACATATTAAAATATTGACAAAATTCTTTATATTATGATGCTTTATTTCAGTATATATATATAGTAAAAATTATAGGTGTGATGTTCGTAAAGATTAATTAAATAATTTAAAAATAGAAACATTTAACTAACTATATAATATAGTATTTCAACAAAAATTCCTTAATAAATACTCTAAGTTCAGTTAATATATATTTAAAGTATTCCACAGTTTACGGCAAACGGTATGCATATACATTTACTTTCGAGCGTCTCCTTCAGGGCAATTTATTACTGAGCGTCACAAATTGAATATGTATGGGCAATGAATGAAAAATCGATTTCTACACATTATTCAACAGAAAGACTCATTAGACTTTAGATTAGCCAATATATAATTTAAGATTTTGCTATAATTTAGGCAGTATTATAATATATTACAAAACCAGGCTTTACGGGATATTTTATATATCTATAACAGTTTGATTACGAATGTCTTTTATATCTCACCTTTTCTGTACACCTTTACACCACAGAAAATTGTCTGTTTCACAATAGTCGATATATAAATATGTTTCTTATATCGATTGTATCTAGTCTTATATTACACAGTACAATTTTTATTACATAGCATTATAATAAAAACTACAATGACAATATATTTTATAGCTCTATATATTTTCCATCGAGCTTTGGCTTTGACACAGGGATTAAAATCGTTCCAGTTGTTAGTTTAAAGTTTCCTTTAATTTTTACGATTTTTAAATGGTTCGATACTACTGCAGAATTGTAAAATGAAAGAGTACTTTTTTCTTCTAAAATTAAACATTTAATTTTAAAATTTTAAATGAAACTGGTTATTTGAATGATTTTCCATATAAATTGAGTAAGTTTTAAATAATGAATATCGAAAGATTTACAAAGTATTTCCTGATATATTCTATTCGATTCTCAAAAGAAAAACAACCAAAGCTCTTGTAAGAGCGCTTTTTGTATGTCTGTCTACATGTCTATTTGAGCTCAAAAAAAATACTTCTGAGTCAACACAATGAAAAGGTACAGTATATTTAAGCTTCTTTTTTGCTAAATAGAACTGCGAATATTATGTAGTTAATTTCATATAAAATTTGTACAAATGTAAATTTGTCAACTTTTATAAGTTATGGTTCCCGTTAACAATATAATATGTTAAAATCATAAAATTGGTGCAGAAATCTTTGGACTCGAGTCTAACTTATACATAAAATCCAAATGGCACAGGCATTAATGCCTCAAGATCATGGTACTAGGCTGCAATTTTCCAACGAAATAATAGAGAAGTTTACAAGCTTTACCAAATTTTTTATCTCAGACGAGGCACACTTCCACCTAAACGGGGATGTCAACAGGCAAAATTGTAGGTATTAGAATGACACCAATCCGAAACTAAAGCATCCAAAACCCCTGCATTCATCTAAGGTTACTGTATGAGTAGCATTGTCACCAAGAGACGTTATTGGACCTTATTTCTTTCAAGATGAAAGAGGACACACTCTTACAGTGAATACAGGGCGGTATATTCACAAAACTTCTTAGCTTCAACGCTGCAGGATTTCGATGGTTTTAATCAACGATCGTGGTTTCAGCAAGATGGAACAACACATACCTCAAATGACTCATTGAGTGCAGTTCGCCAAATTTTCAGCGAAAAGGCCCCCTCGTAACCTGGACCTGTCCGCAATGGATTTATTCCTTTGATGATACCTCAAGAGTAAACAACACGAGAAACAGTTGTAAAGCCGTCATTGCAAATTTTCACTCCAGGTTACAGCAATGCCAAAATAATGGAGGATCACATCTGGATAATGTGAATTTTTAAAAAATGAAATCTCCGTTTGTGTATTTTCATAATTCATAAATAGTTTTTGTCTAATAGAATTAGTTAATTATTTTTAATATTTGAAATGTTAAAAGACTTTTGGTCAAGTCTGTACTTGACCGACTTTTTATCGTATTTTAAAAAGTGTATCATACCAGTATCTTATAGAGAGACGAACGACATGATGAACATGATACTATAAATACACTCAAAGGGATAATTTTAAATATTCATATATGTATATATAATCGTGTATTTAACAAACAACTTATCGCTAGTATTTACTTATTTCGCTAAAAGGTGTCAAGTACATATATTTAATAGTTTTTTGTTATCTTATTATATTCGGACAACAAAGAATTGATCTGCCTTTACATAAAATTAGTTGAATGTCTATATTAATACGTGAATCAAAAAGTTTGGACCACTTCTTACGAAAATTGCCCGGACGGAGTATTGAGAATTGTAAAGTACATAAAATCAATAAATAAATCATGACACACACTACCATATGTTTAACAATATATTTTTGTATAAAGTTACAAACACGTTGCTATGGTAACGCGTATTTCAATCATCAACCTCTACGGTACCTCTAGTTTACATAATTTCTTGTTTGTATCAGGGCACGAAAATCTTTTAAAAATTAATTATAATTAGTAAGTAGTTTTACTTTTGAAGTGTAACTTATTAAGTATAAAAAAAATCATTTAGTTTCAAATAAATATATACTACCTTTATCTTTATAGACTTAGTGGCACAAAGAATAGTAATAACTAATAATAAAAGAAAAACAAAAACGTTTAAAGTAGACGTTTACCAAAGCCCAAATAAAAGTATAAATAAAGAAAACATAAAAGAATCACACAGTATTGGAATTTAATGCCAATCCTCTAGCTATTGGATCATTTTGAAAGTAACTTGTAATTGATTTCACTGAGTTCAAAAGAAATTATACTTTGAATGTGGTATGGAGTTCACATAGAAAATATAAGGAATTTACTTAAGAATCAAGCAATTCATATAGAGTCTATAAAAATTCTCTGGAAAATTCTACAATGGTGAATGAATTTTTGTAAATATTCGGTCAATCCATTATTTCGATATCACACGAAGATTTACAATAATTGACTCTACAATTTAATCAAGATTTTCGTTTATTATTTTAACTAACTAGTGCACGCAACATCGTTCACATAAACTTTAAGATTTTTCCTTTGATATGTCCTTTCTTGGAGTTCCACATTAGATGAATTTTGATTTTTATATAGATTAGGTTTTTTTTGTGAGTTTAATGATGTTAGCCCTGTTGGCCTTGACGACGACACCGGTTGGAAAAATATTGGTATAGATTAGATAGATTTATAGATTTTCTATTGTAGGATTTATTACAGTTCCACTTCAGGTGTTACAGCTTTTAACATCAATCATAAATCAGGCTTAGTAGGTATTCATTAAAAAAAATCTTTAAAATCTGTCCAGTAGTTGCAAAAATTTGCTCGTATAAGCATTAAATTGTTACAGTTTTATGTGAAATATTTCAATTAAAGAATTGGAATTAGAAGATCATTTAGGTTGCAGTTAAAAATTGTGCAAAAATTAGTACAAGGTATTTGTAAAAAAAATTAAAAATCTCGCAACAAATCAAATATGATTTAATAGATATTTTCTCATTTTGCAAACCAGTCTTTTTTATTACGTTAAGTCTCTGGCTAAGCTTAGAAAACTGCAGCCAATGTTGGATAAAAGATGCACTGGTGGATGCACCAGTTACAAAGTTTCAGAAAGGAAATTTCAGGAATATATTATAAAGAGCTTTTACGGAAACTACCACTTAAATTTCTTCATTAGTTTTAAAAGTAAATCAACTAAAAATACTAATAAATTACACTTAATACTTTTTATGTGCAATTATTGAAGCATGGTCTGTTTAAGTTAAAATGTGCTCATTTGTATTTTATGCGTTTATATAATAAATCTTTGTTTACAAAAGATGTTATATTAAATTGATAAATTCGTTGATATACATATATTTCATATTCAATATCTGAAAATCTTGTTTATGCCAGTTGAAATTTTTCTGCTCAATAAGGTCTACATATTATCCTTCACATAGTAATGCTGGCAGAAAAAACCTGTAATTAGACACTGTATTCTCTACTTTTCACCCCTTTAGAAACACTTACTAACAACTTGTTGAAGAAAAATTTATTTAAAAATAAAATTGTCTAGAATATTCCAGAAACATATTATTTTTGTTTAAGGTAAAATGGACGATACGTCTTGTAACAAGATGTTGTATTAGACGTATAATCATGTGTATAGTGAGTGTTGTCGTTATGATATTAGATAGAAGTGCACCTGAGTCGTTCAGTAATATCGCATTTTGTACACTGAAAATTTCGAAAATGGAAATGTTATAATAAATGATCCTATATTTATTTTAAACAAATATTTTGTATAAAAAATATTATCTTAGTTTTAAGTGCGGCGTTGACTTCCATCATTCAACACGTCACTCATTTAGGTAGAAAGCTGAATACATAGTTACCACTTGTGTTACCACTACAAGCGATGAAGCTTAAAATCTCAGTGCTTAAATATTGCATAAAAAGCCTTTTTATAATTAAGATAAATTAAGTTAGTAATACATCAAAAAACGTTCAATAAATTAATTGATTGATGAGCACTTAATTGACGAACGATTTTTTTTCACGACAATGATTAATATAAGTTTTTCATGTCTTTAATACGTAAGATTTACAAACACGATTAGAATGTTTTACTTTTTCTTGTGTAGAACATTTCTACCCTGTCATACTATGACAGTCAGAATCATGAGTTAAGTGAATATCAATAATATTTATAGACACCGTGATTAGTCTATCATTTGATGGTTATATAAATATAAATATAAATATAAAGATTTTTCACACATTATTTATGTGACACCAATATATTTATTATATCCCAAAATTCTGTTACAGTATTATGCTATGCATTAAATGGTAACTTATCTTCTATCATATTCGTTTTAACTACACTGTTATACTTGCTTTATAATTTCATGTAAAATATTTTTATAAGTTATTTTTTAAATAAAAGCATCTAGAATGTCTATAGATGTTTCTTTTTAGCAATTAACTTACTGTAACTAATATTGTTTTAATTTAAATAATAAATTTCTTTAATAAACAACAAAATAAACGCGGCGGTCGTGGGTTCTAATCCCACTCAGTTATTTATGCTTTGGTCTATCTAATGTCTCCAAAAAATGGTCGGAAATTGGGGAACGAAATGTCACTAAACTCTCTACTCTATATGCAATATGCAAGAGGCTATATATTTTCACAGCGTGAAGCAATTATTGTTTTCGTATAACTTAATAAAGTACAATACTGTTATTATGACAATAGTGTTGAGCTAACTTGATTTTTTAACAGTTTATGTCATAGCATCATGTACCTTCTTGCAACAAAATCGCTTCTAAAAAATCATGTGCTGAAATTAGATTATTTTTTTAAATTAACTAAATTCTTTTCTGGAGTATCCTGAATCTGCAACAACCACCTTAAGTAAGGCATATCTCAAAATTATATTTTCCTATTCGTTAAGTACTAAGTACTTTTATTTTAAACGTTGATACACATACCACCTCTATTATCCTCTAATCAACACTTTGATAATACACCAGAAAGTGTTGTAATTCTACTGTTTTAAAAAGTTTGCTTGAACGTATCATTCATTCAAAAGGCAATTAACAAAAGCATTAAAATGTCATTGAATAAAAATGAAATCTAGTACGCTTTTAAAAATAACTAAAAGCTGAATACCAACTTGTAACCTCTCGTGAAATCTTTTTTCCATTTATGAATAAAAAGGCCGTGTTGTATAATTCTCAGTTTTATCCATATTCATTTTGAAACAAAATAAACTTAATAAAAATCAAAACAAGACAAGCATTATGAAAATAAATTACTGGTGAGAAATAAAAATATGATACGATTAAAGTTCGAATAACGTTTATATTTTAAAATATTGTTGCCATTGTCTATGTAAACGTTTTTCAGTATTTTATATCTTATTAATATGTTATTGATTTTTAAAGTGTTAATCCACACTAAGGATAGAAAAATACTTAAAGGAAAACATATAAAAATTTGAACGCAGTGGGATTTGAACCCGTGCCTCATAAAAACCGTTCTAGCTTTACTCTTTTTTCCATATACAGCAGTGTAGACAGAGCACCTAGTGTTGAGAGATTCCGTTCTCCTTTTTGTGCCAAGTCTAAGACTCTGAATCTAAGACTTCGATTTGTCTTACCCCAGCAAGAAAATCAAAGTCATTCACATAATAATCATTCCGCATCTGTGAGTACTAACTTTATATTTATTTAAAAAATATTATTTTAATATTTTATGCGAAAAATAATATGATTATTAGGATTTTATACTTTTATGTAACTGAAAAGATAACTTTATGTAAAATATAAATACGAATGCAATAATAACTTTTAAAAAACAACAAATAATAGAAATATGTCTTATCAAATTCCATGTTATTGTGATCAAATAAATTATCAAAATCCAAGAATTTTACTTAGACCATTAATAACTCAAAGATTACAAAAAAAATATTGTAATAGCCCGTCACGCAATATGTTTGGATATTGTGCCTAAAACTTTTCGATATTCAGCATAAATAATAAAATTTTAAATTTTATACCGACCAATCGCCAAAGGAATGTACCGCGGTCCTCTGGCGGCACGAGCTGATATTATAAAAGTTCTTGCACGCAATTTACATAAAAAATGAGACGAGCGTTCATGGTGACCCGTTTAAGTGAAGGCTTTTGAACTTCAATTTTGTATAATATGCACCATACCATACATATAAATTTGTAGAATATTTAAATTTAGATTTTAGGTTAGTTGTAATTGTTTATAATTATATTATATTTTAATAAGACATTAAAACATTAATATACTACCAAATGACACTTCGCTACCCACTACCTATATAAATAAAAAGGAAAACTTTTTTCGTCATAATTCCGCCTAGTATACTTAAAAGTGTACAAAGTCAACCTGTTTACATCTCGATGGAGTGACAACCCTGTTCCCGCTCTTGAACGCTTAATCCGCTTTACATGATAAATGTTGGGAAATAGCTGTTAGCATTTCAACGGTAGCGTAAATTCACACCGTAGATGTCGTTGAGTTAAAATAAGATGTTTTACTGTCTTAGCATAAAGTGGATTTCTTTATTTTCCTTCTTAAATTGTTGTCAACTTTCTTAAACAACATGTAGTAAATACAATTGGTGTCAATTTAGTAAGTCTATTCGCCTGCCGGCTGCTTCGGGAGACACACACCTGCTGGGAGGGAGCCCAACGCTCCTAACACCATTGTAATTGACTCGAAGAGACGTCTCAGCACACACTGGAGGTATGCTCATGTGTGACATCATCGGGGATTATATCTCCTTGCCGGCCGTGGTCAAGTCATGACCGGTTGTGAGACGTCTATGGATGCTGACTGATCCTTCTGCAAAGCAGTAATGCTCGAGAAGGAGGTTGCAACCGCGTTAATGGAGGGCGGGACGACCAGAGAATGGGCAGCTTACTAATCAAATCTGATCAAATACTCTTCTGAACCCAGAATGCGTGCACATCGCTACTTAGTTTCCTCACAAAAATAATTTAGAAGTTAATTGGCGTTATCTTTAGGAATTTTCTGATTGAAGCAACCACCGTGTTATATCGTGTAGAAAAAGAAGTTGTAGCAAAAAGCATGATGAATGGAAGTGAAAGATGCTGTAGAAATAAAGAACAAAGTATAGCAGGATTTTAATCCTTAGAGTAAGAATAAAAGTGCGAGATATATAGTAATTAAAAGTAAAAGCTAACAGTAGCACCAAACAGTAACACTTAGAAAGGTGAGGTGTGACTAGTGTAAGAAATAAAAGAGAAGACAAATTGACGAACAACTCCCAGAAATAATTTATAAGGACAAACGTCCCAGTACAATATGAACAGATACTTGCTACAGGCAATAGTCTCTTTATTGAGATCACTCAGCCTGTGTGTGTTTGGGAAAGTCAAACGGATGAGCTACGAAAAAGTGGTGGAAAGGATATATAACGCAACTATAACGTAACTGAGAGGCAAGAGAGGTAGGGCAGACCTCGGTGGACTTTTGAAAATAGAGTAGTTACAATGGACCGTAGTACCGCCTTCACTTAATGTTCGTAGAGATAAATTATTTTAAAATTTTATATAAAAGATTTTAGTTTTTATTTGCCACATAATACACAATTACCTACTAAGATCTAAAACATAATATTATTCGGCGTTATTTACGTAAAGCTGACTTGAATTGAATCTCAATAGCACTTAACTAGGACCAACAATGTACAATGCAGAATTATACTGCGATGCCGTTAATTGCGAGGACCGTACCGTATTTCACTGAAACTGAAACTTATAATTAACTGTTACATGCAGGGTTCACAACAATAATGTATTATGAATATGCTTGTGTCAAAACTGTTTAGTATAACTTGTCTAATTTAGTCTCTATAGGGAGTGAAGAGGGAGGAGGCATTTATTGAGTGTGCTGTCAGGTTTTTATGTGTTTTTACTCTTAATACAATTTTTGATACCTACACGATATATCACAATAGTCAGGATAGTAAATGACTATTTTTCTTACAAGAAAACGTTGGAAATACAATTTGTGTTGACAATTCGTAGGAGATCACAAAAACTAAATATTTAGTCTTTACATATGTTACGTTATATATATCTTAGTCACTCAAGTATAGCACTTGAGAGCAATGAAGTTATTAAACAAACAAGTTATCAAATATTATTATCATTTAGGTTTTGTCATCACAAAAAAAATAACGAATTTCCTTTAATTTTTACTTTTTCCTTTAAAGAAGATTGGCTATGCGTCATAAGATCACCGCTCGTGACTCTGCATTAGGTAGCCGAATTGTAATTTAATTTTATATCACACTCAGTTGCTACGCTCCCATTGGAATTTTAAAAATTAGAAAGCTTAAAGAAAAATAAAGACAAATTTAATGTAGAGAAAGCTCTAGAGGGACGTTCTACGGCTCTCTAGTGTCACAGACTGATATTGTGAAACTTTCTTTCACGCAATCTACATAAAAAATGAGCACAGGGTTCGTTCGCTACTAAATAGAAACGTTTTTGACTGTTAATTTTGCATACATAATATAAGTATAATATATGTAATATAATGTTGTGGAAATAATGTCGAAGTTATTTTGACTTTAAGCTTTACTTTTGAATTTACTTAAACATAATGACTCTCCGGTGTACGGTAGCCTCCCCTATTTCCTCATTCTTGGGGAAAACATATGGGGCTGACTCATTAATATATAATGATACTAAACGAATGAGAATACAACACTTTTTTAAAAAAAAAGAAGATTTTGAATCAAACAAAGCAACATTTTCCTGCTTTTTCCATTCTTTTGCATTTTAGTCGATGATGTCTCCTTGCTATTTGTAGGTTTTTGTTAGGAATTAACTTTTGTAATTAATGAAATGCCCAACGGAATATGACAACATTTTCTATTATAGCTTTATATACTAACGCAATTAGTATTAGTAGATAAGTTAAGCGATTTGGTTGTTTATAGCAAATTTTATATGCCAGATTACTATAAGAAACATAAATAATATGAAAAATCAATGTTTATTAATCAAAAATTTACATTTATTAGTATAAAAAATAAACACAGCGATTGATTATACAATAGCAATGCTACCTTTATGCCTGTTATCCTATAAAAGTCAATTTTAATTACACTCAGAGAAAGAGATTTGAGAAATGTAAAAAGTAACGACGTACTCGTAGTACTTATTTATAATGGTTTGTAAATACGGTAATAAATAAGGTAATGTTTACTTAACAAGATAATCGTAATAAATATTATGAAAGTCCCTAATTTTACCCAATTATATTTTTTCTTTTCAGTGATTTTGCAGAACATTGCTAATCATTATAGCGCTTTAGACGGTTAAACGAATTTCATTCATATTTATATCATATGGATGCTTATTTTATATTGAATTACATAATATCGTTTTTAATTAAAAAATACCATCTAAATAAACTTCAATTACTTAACTATTTGAATAATAATATTGAATTAATATTGAATTTCAAATGAGTATCTTGCCATAAATTAAAACTATTAATATCATTTAAAAGTTAAATGTAATTTTCTTAAAATTTTGCAAAAACTCATTAAAAGACTAGATTGTTAAAGATAAATAAGATAAAAGCTTCAAATAATTCTTAATAAAAATCGTGCGGAAGAAATTCGTTGACAAGCCTACCAGTCTGGAGGCTCGCCAGGCGCACAGTATTGCGGCTTTTTATAAACGCAACAAATTCAATGTCCAAAATGTACTCAGTTTTAATTTAGCCATTTTGGCACGTCCCGACGGAACTGCGGATCATTTGTTTCAGGAATACAAATAATATTATCTTAGGCGACGAACAAATTACTTGTAATTCCATAGGGAGTATCGCTTTCGCTACTTTTTGTTACTTAATCTTTAAGTATGTAATAAATTATTATAACATAAATTTAATATATTCTGACATGTGCAGGGAATGAAAGTTGCATCACCATCACCACCATCACTAATCACTATCACCACCAATACCACCATCATTTAATTTATGATAATTTAACATTATTAATTATTATATAATGTCGTCCTAATTATTAAAAAAAATTCAAATACATTTTTTATGTTTATCCATTTAAATCTTCTTTATCTAATAATAAATTCTTTGATTTTCGTGATATTTATACATATTAAATAAAACAGTTTAACCGGAATAATCGCGTATTATTTTGGAAACCCGAAGTTTCGAACACTTTGCAGTAATCCGTGGTCACGGGTAGACTGAGGTCTGTCAGTTGATTACTACTACTGTTAATTACTATATCATATACCGCCAATGAGTTCCTGCAGAATGAGCTGACTGTATCCTGCCTTTATCCAATCAAGTGCAGACAAAAAAAAATACCTAAGCACTGATAATTTAATTATTGAATATAGCTTTAGAATATGATATGCAAGATATGTAAATCATCTCTCGACTGTAAGTACTAAATTTACAAAAATGTCCAGTATGAACCAATGTTATTTGTGTGGGAACATAACTATTTCTCAACTGTAATAGTGTTACATTTCAGTTCGAGATGTCTGTATTTATATAAAAATAAAAGTACAGTCATCACCATAGTGTGATTTTCATACTATCTCTATAACACTGGCTCAACTTGCACAGACCTTTGTAGACAATTATGTATAACAAACGTATTTATGTAGTATTAGCACAATAAAAAAATATCTTCAAGTATTTTCTCCCTTAAAATAACTATTTAAAAAAATATAATTTTAAATGATTCTTCACTAAGATCGACGAACCGACGCTGTAAGTTCAAGTCTTTGGGAGATTTGAGTATAAAATGAATTAAATTAGTAACGTAGATGATGATAGTAAATGAAACAAAAGAGGTGCGCTATGGCACCTAAAACAAAGGCATAAAAAACAAGAAATAATAAATAGTTCTCATTGTATATATAATATCAAATAGCTAACTTTCAACACATTCATAAACTATAAGCATATATTTTAATTAAAAATGTAATCTAAGTTTAATCTGCCATTTTACTTGCCTCGAGGGAACCTCTCGCAGCAATCTATTACCGAACGTCACCGAAGGCGACAGGGCCCGTCTGAATATGTATAGGCGATGAATGAAAAATCGATTTCTATAGATTATTCAACAGGGAGACTCATTAGACTATAGATTAGGTAATGCGTAATTTAGGCTAATATAACTATATACATATGTATTTCACAACTGCTTTAATATTCGAGCACATTATAATTAATGGCGTGAAAAAAAACATTTGTAGAAACTCCTTAGCATACCATGGATTCATTTTAGGGTAAGGACCTTTGACATGTTTCCCATAAAAGTTTAATATTTGCGTTTTATTTCTATTATTATTTTTATTTTATTTTAATCAAGGATATTATGTGAATTTTATTTGATTTTTATTACTAATAGATTAATTTTTCCTATATAAAAGACAAATTTTGTCTCATAACTTATTTACTGTAAACTATAACAAAGTAAAACCAATGTGTGAGGTATAATCAAGTAATTATATGTAGTCAAGTGGGGTCTTGTTTCAAATGAATACCTACACATTCTGTATTTAACATACACGAGTGTTTTTTTTTTTAGGTAAGTCTATCATTAAATGTATTTGTGTATTTATAGCAATTATATAAGTTATTATTATACATATATATATATATATATATATATATATATATATATATATATATATATATATATATATATATATATATATATATTTAAACTAGAAAGTAATCGTAGTATAAAAACGACAATGCTTTTCCACCGTTCTCCAATTTTGATATTAGGATTGTTGGCTAGCAAAATCAAATGACAAAATCGAACTCGACCAAGGCATATTATATTATTAAGCTTTCTCAAGTGAGATTTTAAACGCTTCATATCGCTTCTAAACAAGTAACGGAAATCGACGTTCTGTGATATATGCGACTCTAAGCACGATGGCCGTGGATTCGTTTCCCACGTGAAGGAGTTATTATACTTAAATAATTGTCATTTGCTAAATCTAGTAAGAAGGCACGGCGTGGCGTTGAGTTCCACCTCTAAGCACACAATATCTTGAAAGATTAGTCTAAAAACGAGCTAACCACTAGGTTCCCGCTGACTTTGCTGCTATATGCGGGTAAAACGTGCCAATGAAAAATAACAACAGGTAGTATAATACATTAATACATTTAAACGGATCACAAATGTTTACCTTGTACTCTGAAGATTTACGTATACTTTGAATTGGCCTGACCAGCCTAAAGGGGTCATAGATTCAGTGTCATTGCCTATCCTGATTTATCCTCTCAACGTGACTTAAGTTAGACTCTCTATATCGAGGCCATCGTGGCTACTTCAATATTTGTTAACTATATAATTTATATAAATACGTAAAATTGTAACATATATGTAAACATTAATTATATTATAATATTTTAATGGTTTTGCCAACGTTTATTATAAACTTGAAGCATTAATAATTCATGTTAATATTAAAGATTTACTTAATGACTTATCTTAATTTGCATTAAGGTTGTAAAGGTGAAATAAAATACAATACATTCATATCATAATTTATTTACGTATCCCATTTAATTTAATGAACAAAATAAAAAAAAAAATCACGTCGATTTACTGTACATTAAAGATAAAAAGATGATTTCGTGCAAAGAATTGACATTACCTTAAGTGAAACACAGCCATAGATTAATGCCTACATTTATACACAATTAAAGTAACCATTAGGTTACAAAATTTTCAATGGTTAGGCTTTTTAAAGAACTTTTAACTTATTATATAATATTTAAAATAAAAATTACTTATTGAAAATAATATTTGGAATTATACAAATGTCCTCTTAAAGATGGGAAGTCTAATAAGTCTAAGCATATATATTTACTGGTATTTCTAATATGATTAAACGTTACCTACAACTGTAAAAAGTAACATACCAATTGTTTACATTTGACGTTACAAATAATAAAAAAACAACATCAAAAAGTCAATTGAATCAATAATGTTTGGCACTTTTCATTAAATGTGGCAACTTTAAGCTTTCTCGTAGAAGCTTTTAGATAAAATATGACCTATTTTCTGTGACCTGTGCAATATCGTATGATAGACTGTTATGGCGACAGCTGGCGACAGATTTGAATAAAGAAATATATGCTATAACACGTAATATATGTATTTTGTATTAATGTTCTGGGATATTTTTCAATTTTAACATGTTCTTTAGCTTAAAAGCCACTGGTTAACATTTCAATTCCCAGTAAAGTCATTTTTGATGTAAACAAAATATTGTTCTTATTATTTTAGTCAAATCTAACATCAATTTTTTTAGACTTATACTTAAAATTAAAGCCATCGTAGCGCAGTTGGACATACTGTGACTACAAGCGCGACAGTAACGGGTTCGATCTAAGCAGAATAAAGTAATTATTTTAAATAGAAACACTAATATGTGAAAATATATTATAATAATATGATTATATAAATTTAATTATAAAAATTATAGAAAATATTAGACTTTCCATTTATCTCAGTGACAAGGAAACCGCATACAGAAATTAAAAAACACTAAATATTTATTTTAGATATAAATTCAAATTAAAAATATGTAACATATTTACATTCAATTTTATGCAATATAATCATACTTGCATTGCTTTAATTGTTGTACTTACCAACAATTATAATAGATAAAAAAAATTAAAATATTTCAATTTATCGAAATTATAAAACAGTAGGTAGTTGAGAAAAGGTAAAATAATTTAAATTCACAAGTTAAAGCTAAGAGCTTTTAGAATTTCACTCAGCATGTAAGTCAGTACATACATTCCTTGAATAATTAGCGAAATCTTCAGTTAATTAAAATACAAGAGAAAGTTTAGAGTTTGAGAGTAAAATATTTATTCATATTATATTAAATTACATTATTACATAATTTATCTAATAAATTATTTATTTTTACACATACATTTTGACAATATATTAATAAACAACGTTTTGAAATGTACAAAAAATAATAAATTCATACAATATATGACCTATCGTGTCTCTATAGATTGAATTAAATTCACTTCGATTTTATGTTTCGTACGATATCTAATCGTATTTCTTATATTAAGATGTTTCATGCATCGAGTATGATTTCAATATCGATTATTTTTTTGGCTCTTAACTATTTTGGATTGAGGCCGTTTTTTATCTACACTTATACTAATATCACTTGAAATAAATTCAAAGCAAGCCTCATAAGCTCATAAATTTTGATATTTCTCTTAAAGTCCAGATGAAAAGGATTACGAAGCTTTGGTTTTCCGCGAATGTACCTGCAACAAAATATTTGTAAAATTAAAAATTTTGCTACACAATATATTTATTTATAGTGGCATCTCACTTTTATACTGCATCTATCTCATATTACGAAGCTAAAGCTCTGTTTTATTGAAAGTACTAAGTTTATACAGTATGTACTTATATAATATAATGTTAATCGTTCCAATTTAATCCACTGGAGCTACTTGCGAGTTACCTCGAGCACTTAGAATGTGACATGTGCCATATACAATTTTCACAACCTACTACTTACTACCTACATAACCTACTTTTTACAATCATTTGATCAAGGATCAAGGCATCACCACATAAAACAGGTATAAATAAATATATTATGATTACTTAACTTTAATTTCGAATACCAATCCAATCTATTATCTACCTGCAAAAACCCCAGACTATATATTTAAATGAGTATCGATAAAATTATACCACAGACAAGATATTATAAAATATTCTAAATCAAAATAAATAAACAAACTTCATAATAACAGAGTTATATCTCATAAATATTAAATGTATTCAGAAATGTTACTATTAAACCTCTAATTTCCCTGGGGCTGCTTAACCTGTGATGTTCTATTGTACTGTATTTAGCAAGTGTGGCATATTTTATTTGTTTCTACAATGTTTTGCATTCGAAGAACATTAAAAATCTTATTTTTATAAACATGTATACGTAAATTTCGGATTCAAAATTGAGAGGGCTGATTTTAAATAAGTTTTGTTAAACTTTTATAAATTAAATTATTAAAAATGTATAGCTCTCTATTGTTAAATTAATCAGTATTGACATAGCTCAAGTTAAGATTAATAATCTGAATAGAAATAATCTTGAATTATTTATATTTTAATTTAGTTAGTGATAATTTAAAATCATTACAATTATACATTAAGCTAAACGATTTTTTATAACGTTCTTAAAATGTTATTCTATTATTTACTAAAAAGAACGCCTTTTAATCAAATTCTTTTTAAATAATCAAGCCCTTGAATGAAACATTTAATACCGTTTATTATTACCTACCAGAAAGCTAAGCTTTAATAAAGCAAGGCCAAACAAGATACTATATTGGAAAATAATTTACGAGAAGAAACAATATTATTGTCTACACTTTGTAAAATACAGAAGCAGATTTCTTATTTTTATGATCGCGCCCTAGGCGTTCATCTTTATACCAGACTTAAACATAACTCAATAAAATATTAATCAAGTTTCAAATTTAGTTTGGAAGCTTAAAGGAATATCTTAGATTATTATATTAAATTTCATTTCGAGTATAATATAAGTAGTAAGTAATATAGTAGAAATTACACTCGTAATATTTCGAAAATATTTTACTATAACGTAATATTGTATTTGACGTAACAAATATAAGTTGTGATATTTTTCGACTTGTGTTACAATTTGTAATTAAAGTATTTAGCCTTTAGTTTAAGTTTTTAGTAAATAATACACAATTAAATTTTTAGGGTCACACTTTCTTCCAGGGTTTTGGTAGGTAGAGAACACGCCATTGCTCACTTTCCGCACAATACTGTCAGACATTGCCTCGACACCGTCCTTTGTATGACGACTAAGGGTTGAATCCGTAACAATCGCATTTACAATCAGACGCTGCTCCACATCCTACTCCACCACAAAGACCTCAACGTGTCTCATTCAAAGCCATGATTTTGTCCTTAGATGTGAGATAGGAATTCTTTTTTTGGAATATTTTTTTAATTTTCCAAGTGTTGTATAATTACATTACATAGTGTCTTGTAAGGGCTTATCACTTATCATTAGGAGGGAAAGGTGCCCTTTCAGCGTCAGATCGTAAATGAGACGTTTGTGGGTTCAATCCTTACAGGGGGGAAAGAATTTATTTAATTTCCTCGCTCTGGTAAATAGACAAAACGTGTTGTTGTATGTCTCAAAATTTGGTAGAAAGTTGGAAATGGACTGAATCCTGATATATGGAGGATATAGCAAATAATAGGTAAACTGATTAGCTGCCATGCGAATGTCACAATATAAGCAAATTTCTGTTACTTTTTTAGTTTTACCTAGGTGAGTTTTGACTTTCTTTGAAGAATCTTTGACTTCTTAGTAATTAGAGCTTTAGCTTTCGGGTACAATGAGCCACAAGAATAACTTTAACATCGTCATACTTTTTGAACTAATTACTGTACATTTGTTGCACTAATTGATATGTATACGAGTAAAAGGGTGTATTAAATATTATTTTTGTATAATTTTTGGTTAAGGTGTGTCTATTAAGCTATTATATTATCTGTAATGGATGGGTTGGAAACATATAATTATACGATACGAAGAATATGTACGTCACACTTATACTTTTTTGCCAACGCTTATCTCTAGAATATTTACAATATTCTTGTTTATTGGTTTAGATTTTTTATTTTTCCATATGATTTTTACAATAAACTTATAAAATAAACATTAAATTATATTTATAAGCTAAAAATGTTCAAATAACAATACGTACCTCTATTAGAAACATACTTCGACAATTGTGTTCGTGAGTACACAGTGATAATCGCAGCCGTGTCTCTTACTACAGGTGGTTCGACAGGTAGAATTGATTCACACCGTATTCGCAAAGCTCCACTTGCTGTAGGAGGAACAGCTACACGCAAAACACGCCAAGACGCTCGTAGACCACCTGGTTGGGGTGCACTGAGTTCACGACGTTGCCATGGCTCAGTCTGTAAAAATATATAGTATTAGTCAAAGATATTCTATGTGCTATTTTTTATTTTCTCATATTTTATATTTTTTATAAGGATCTTAAGTACCTTAAGTATAATGTATATTTGAGATAGTCTAAGTAACAAAACGATCGTAATTTATTTTTTTTCTCCTAATCTCTCAAATTGTGTGTATGTGTGTTTTAGTAGTAGGACATAAGCGAGGCGTAATATAAAAAAAATCGTGTTTTACACAAACAAATTTAATCACGCCTTCAATTAAATCATTATCAAATTAAGGATCTCTACAAGTTATAATCTCTATGTTATAAGATTCACTAATAAATAAATTTATAGATTTGGGCCAATGCTGCATTGTGGCACACAATATTCATGTATAATTCGGCACTAGTTCTAGCCTTGTTGTGCTCGATCAGTGAGATCTCCCTAGTTACAAAGGCCTCAAGCTTAAATACTAAGATGGCAACTGAGACAGTGTCAAACACCTCGTCTTGGTCCAGGAATAAAGCTACACAATATTTGCCTTTGACCAAGTTGCTTTCAATATTGGAAATCACAGCGGAATGAACGGAGCGGATGAATGATTTAGAATGAACAGCATCTTATGCTAGGTTTTAGTATGGTGCGTGATGCCAAAAATGTAACAAGTCTAGAATATTTCATTCTTTTGAAAACCTTAAGCATACAAAGAATAGAAACGTATCAAAGAATAAATCACGGTGTTCATGCTTAAAAATTTGAATATATCAGTGGTCATAAATCATTTTACTAACACCTGAGATAAGATAAGGTTAAGGTTTTAATATTAATGTCAAAATATAAAAAAATGTGTCTTTTTTTAATAAATACTATACTACCCCACTCAGCAGCACTGTCGTTCTTTATTGTTACAAAATATGTTTAATTTTAGACTATTTAGTATATGAGAGTAATTTTAGTAATTTATATTGGAAAATAATATTTTTCGCAAATTGTCATCCTATGCCAACACAATGATTAATCATAAAATAATTTTTGTCTTCCTCTAGTTCTATAATTGATGAGCTTAGTTCCATATTTTTTTGAACTTTGGCCGGCTTTTTTAAATCTTTACACTAAACGACTATAATACGAATAAGTAATATTTCATAACTTAGACAGTACGTCATTTAATTTTATACAATTATTTTAGCAGTCAAATTTCTATTAACTTTCGCTTGACGTTAACCCTCATTAAACATATCCAACCACGCCACGACATTCTCAAGTAGATTAATATGAAACAAATGATAGCAAACTTCTTAAATAAACATAGTCTACCTACAATCTATGCTCAGTCACGTTTTGTTATAGCGTTAATGGATAAATTGCTTGATTACAGCGGGCCAGACCAAACTACCGGAACCACATTCATAGAGCTTTTGTACCGCTATTTATATAACGTAGTATGTAATTTAACACTACGTGAACAAAGAATGTCTAAAAAATATATAAGCTTTACTTTGAAATGTTAATAAATTGGTCCATTCCAGATACCTTGATAGAAAAAAAAGTGAGATTTATGTTTATACATTACTTTAGCTAAAAGTTTTAAATAAATCACCGTGGCATCTGTTTAATTATTCGTTGCATTTCATAGTAGAATAAGTAAATTTCTGAGATCATCAGTAAAAAGGGCTCGAAGTTTTCGATATTTTTAGTATTCTAAGCCTAGAATAGAAATAAAAATATAAGAATATTAAAAATAATGGAATAGAATAGAATTCAATGCAGTTGCAACAATAGTGATGGATGACAAAAATCGTAAAAGACTGGATAAATGGTTGGATGGACTGATTTATGGAATTTCGTTGAATATGTACGCATATGCAGCGAATGCAGTAGTAACTCAGTCCATTTACTTTAAGTCCTTCTAAAGTAGATTTTTATGTTTCATAAATCCTTTCAATAAATCAAAAGTCAAGAACAATCTGATATTCTAATAGATTCTGTTTATTTAAGCAAAGTATTGCCAGTTGCATTAAGAATGAGTCTATTTAATTAGCTCGGCCATCACCATTCATTATGCAATGGAGTACTTAATGTATGCAAGTCCATTAAAAACTTCAGGGTGAATTTACAATGTTAATATGCTTCTTTTCATATTGTATGAGTAATAAAAGCACTGTAGAGTGTGTTACCATTTATGGAGGTAAATAGTACTTGTACACAATTAAGGTTAACAATAACTATAATATCAACTGATACTATAACATAGAATAAAATTAAATAGCTTCCCGCTGTCTGTCCCTAGGTATGCTTAGATCTTTAAAGTATATATATATATATATATATATATATATATATATATATATATATATATATATATATATATATATATATATATATATATATATATATATATATATATATATATATATATATATATATATATATATATTTAGACATATATTATTTAGATCTAGTAGGGTTCAGCCAGCGTTAGCAATGTAAGCCCAGACATGACATTAGAAACCTCTAAATTTATCAGTGTTCCTTCATTAAACCTTTCTCTGAAATCATTAAATCTTTAAAAAAAACTGCATATAAATCCGTTGCGTACTTTTAAAGATCTAAGCATACCTAGGGACAGAAAGCGGGAAGCGATTTAATTTTATACTATGTTATAGTAATCAGTTGATATTATAGTTATTGTTAACCTTAATTGTGTACAAGTACTATTTAACATTTCAAAGTAAAGCTTATATATTTTTTAGATTTCAGAGAAAGGTTTAATGAAGGAACACCGATAAATTTAGAGGTTTCTAATGTCATGTCTGGGCTTACATTGCTAACGCTGGCTGAACCCTACTAGATCTATATATATATATATATATATATGTATATATATATATATATATATATATATATATATATATATATATATATATATATATATATATATATATATATATATATATATATATATATATATATATATATATATATATATATATATATATATATATGTTCACGATGGTGTATATGTATGTCCTATTCTTTACCTTATACGAATAATAATCAAATTAAGAACAATAAATACATTGTGCATCACAACATAGTATAAAATAAAGTCGCTTTCCGCTGTCTGTCCATATGTATGGATGAATGGTTAGATCTTAATACTACGCAACGCATTTTGATGCGGCTTGTTAATAAATATAATGACTTAAGAGGAAGGCTTCTATGTCTTACACATGCACAATATAATAGGAGAGAGGAATACTGCTCATTTTAAAGATATTTCATGTGATAACAACAGCGAATGCTATTAACTGAGGTATTTACAATACTTATAAAACAGCATGCAAAGCTATGGGGCTCTTGGAAGACAATTCTCACAGGGAAAACACATTATCAAACGCCAATTTAGATATATGTAGTATCGGCATTGCAGCCGTGCGAAGCCGGAGCGTGTCGCCAGTAGAATATATGTATATATAAATCACACTTTCACAACACTTTCTGTATAATACGTATGGGCGTATTATTTATACGAGTAGCTTATACCAAGGAAACTATAGAAGTTCTAGTTTGTTTTGCTCGCCATTACCGAGTTCATTGTTGAGACTTAGCAGCCGGGCCACTTTAAATCTTCACTAACGGCCTTTAAAATGCTTAATATATTTCACAAAGTGCTCTCCTATTATGTACTAAATTGTATTTTAAAGTATCAGCTATTTTTATCTACTTTATTACTACTTATGAGCTACATTGAGTTATAACGGTGATTAGGTGTTATTTACGATACTATTTAAGTGGACTCATTTAAAATTTCATTTGAAAGAACTTTTGTCTTTGTAATAAAATGTTATCTCAATCTTCTTAGACCAAGTGCTGAGATAAAGACACCAGCCAAGCGTAAGTGTTTCTAGAAATAAAATTAGAAACAGTTATCGACAAATTTGTTTATCATGATATATCTCATATTATATTAATTACTTGTAACTAATGTAAATAGCACACAATACTTGCTCAGAACTTAACTAACTTTTTAATCCATTTTAACTAAAGTTTGGCCAAATTCAATCTTAAAGTTGATGTTCAATTGGAAAGTCATATGAGCTTTTGTATACAATTTTATTTCAAATAACGTTATAAAAAAATTAGTTATCAAAATGCTTAAACTTGACTTTATAGCTATTCAATAACCTCTCATTCAATAGACAAGTGATGCATTCAATAAAAAGGTGTTTTTGATACCTTGATAGAAAAAAAATAGACAAGTGATGCATTCAATAAAAAGGTGTTTTATATCATGCATGTTTGGTAAATAAAATATATTAAATGGTTATTTAGTTTCTCCAGGATACACAAGTGGAAGGACATTTCGGCGTATCTTGATAGAGCGCCTTTGTTGAAATAAATTGAATGCTATTATACGACTCCGGGCACTATTATCAACTCTGAATTGAAAGGGAAATAATATGATTAAAGATATCCTGTTTTATCAGTTAAAAATTGGATACATAGTGGTGAAATAAGCAAGTTTAAAAAAATTAATAATATAAACCATAATATTTGGTAAAATTTCAAGTTTAGTTTAGTTCAAGTTTATTAGAAATCACGTGAACATAAATCCATTATAAATATGAAGAAGACTAAAAAAATATATCCTAGTGTTCCAATAACTTTAATATTTACATATTTTACTTACTAAGTAGTGAATTTATCTAATTAGAAGTTAAGTATCAATTTCTACTTATTGGAAATTCCAAAAAAAAAATTTAACATAAGGAATCGCGTCAACACCAATGCTTGCTTAAATTCTTTATTTAGTCAGTTGAGTATCATTTTATGCATACATACATATTTTTTTTAAATGTCATTATTAATATAGAAACTCTTTATAAAATAGAAAATATATAAAAATACGTTAATGAAATAAATATGACATGATAATTGTAAGTTCAATTCCCATGTGGTGATATTTTTACATATAAAGTATTTTATTTTTCACCCAGTTAAGTTAGATTTTGACACTTTCGCGTCTTTGACACATGGACAGAAATATATATATATATATATATATATATATATATATATATATATATATATATATATATATATATATATATATATATATATATATATATATATATATATACTATATATAACTGTAAAAATACTACTATGTTTTATTGTCTCGTGTGTATGTACTAATATGAAATAATGTTTGTCCTTTAAGCATTTACAATTGTCAAGATACTCTTATTATCTACTTTCTGTCCAAATCGAAATCGAATTGGCGAAGCCGGCCAGAATGGATAAATAAAAATAATTCATTCGATTGCTCATTCATATATGACATACATTTACATAAGGGTGTTTTTTTTATTATAAACCAGGTTTATTTAACTCTACTGCTGCGTCGTCGTTCGAAATCGAGTAATTAAATATTTACGATCTTCGCGTCAACCATTTCGAATGAAATTTGGTATTCACTGTTAGTTGTGGTAGTATATTAGTTGTAAATCCAAGATGGTCGCCGCAACAAAATGGCGGACTACATATTTTTTTTAAAAAGCCTTCTATATGAGTTTCAAATTAAAAGGCTTTGCTATATTATACTATCTTGTAGTATATATTTAGTATCTATTAGTATATATCTAGTATCTAGTAGTATATATCTAGTATCTAGTAGTATATATCTAGTATATACTATCTATCTAGTACTACTTAGTTACTAATACTAATATTATAAAGAAGAATGATTTGTTTGTTATTTGACAGTGATAGGCGGCTACATGACTGGACCGATTTGAATAATTCTTTCACCATTAGAATTCTTAGTCTATAAGGATAACCTTAGTAGCCTTTTTTAATATATCGCAAAAAATTAGCTTTATTTTTAACAAAAAAGGACTATTTCTTATGCAAGTAGATGCGTTGTGCATTTACAATACAATAGGTCATAATTGAATCTCAGCGTACGTTTAAGTAGGTAGGTTTAGGTATATTAATATCCAAAAAGTTATCAACGATTTAAAATATAGGGACAGCGCCTACATCGCTCATTTTCGAGAGCTAAATAGACCATGTCTGTTATATATCAAGAAAGAAAATGCTTAACACGTTATATATAAAGATATGCTGTTTTGTCTATTACTATAGACATGCTCCGACTTGTACGGATGCACGTGTGCATCTATGTACTTATGTATGTGAAATTAGTGTCCAGTCATTTATCATATTAATGTTTAGACATCTAACAATCTGAAGCCACATATTTAGGAAATTAAGTTTTAACTTTGAAGTCATTATTAGAGTAAGAGTTATCGTTTTATTTCAAACCGTTACGTTCTATAAGATAGCACACATATATTAGATAGGTAAAATTATATTATGTTATAAAATCGGTATAAGAATGAAAATTAATTATATGTACCTAATTAGTGAAATACAAAACCAAATCTATCCGAACCATCCTAATATAAATAATAAAAGCACAGAAATGTCACTTCTCTACATGAAAACATATGAATTCGGTCGGTTAATAATACATCGATAAATAGAAACTGAAACACCTATCTGAACAATATTTGCCTGTCTTTGTCACTGTGCAAAAACTACTGTATAGAAATTTGGTATGGCAATATTTTACATTAGACAGTTGATATCCATATCGAAAAAAAAAGTTTTTATGTCGTACAGAAACTAAGAGCCAAAAAAAATATAGATGATTGATGAACATTATTGTTGTAATAATATAAAACTGTTTAAATATTTTTTTTCTTACTTCTTTTATTCAAATTGAAATTTGTTTGAAATAATAATACTACCACAAAAAAATGAGAAAAAAATAGTCATTATCAAAATAGAACATAAAATGAGGTTGCCAGGAAAATATTGTTTGAACATTCATCTAACTCAAATACTAAACGAAAAGTTTATAGCTTTTTAATATATATATATATATATAAAGCAGGTTGAAAGTGAATCACATTTTTGTTGACTTGTTGAAAATGTGAAAAATTTACCTACAAAAACTTTTATAGGCGTAGTCTGCAAAGTTTAAAGATAAAAAGAAGGGAAGAAAGAGATATTAAAAAGCTATAAACTTTTCGTTTAGTATTTGAGTTAGATGAATGTTCAAACAATATTTTCCTGGCAACCTCATTTTATGTTCTATTTTGATAATGCCTTTTTTTTTCTTATTTTTTTTGTGGTAGTATTATTTCAACTTTTGAATAAAAGAAGTAACAAAAAAAATATTTAAACAGTTTTATATTATTACAACAATAATGTTCATCAATCATCTATATTTTTTTTGGCTCTTAGTAGTTTATGTACGATATAAAAACTTTTTTTTTCCATATGGATATTAACTGACTATGTAGAATATTGCCATACAAAATTTCTATACAGTAGTTTTTGCACAATGACAAAGACAGATAAATATTGTCCAGATAGGTGTTTCAGTTTCTTATTTCTCTCATAGCTTAGTAGTAATCATTCTTCTTTATAATATTAGTATCTATACTAAGTAGTACTAGATAGATAGTATATACTAGATATATACTACTAGATACTAGATATATACTACAAGATAGTATAATATAGCAAATCCTTTTAATTTGAAACTCATATAGAAGGCTTTTTAAAAAAATATGTAGTCCGCCATTTTGTTGCGGCGACCATCTTGGATTTACAATATACTACCACAGCTAACAGTGAATACCAAATTTCGTTCGAAATGGTTGACGCGAAGATCGTTAATATTTAATTACTCGATTTCAAACGACGACGCAGCAGTAGAGTTGAATAAACCTGGTTTATAATAAAAAAAAAACACCCTTATATAAAAGTATGTCATATATGAATGAGCAATCAAATGAATTATTTTTATTTATCCATTCTGGCCGGCTTCGCCAATTCGATTTCGATTTGGACAGAAAGTAGATAATAAGAGTATCTTGACAATTGTAAATGCTAAAGGACAAAGATTATTTCATATTTGTACATACACACGAGACAATAAAACATAGTAGAATTTTTAACGTTTTGTTGTTTATAACTATAATATATAGATATATATATATAATATATATATATATATATATAATATATATATATATATAATACATAATATAATATATCTATATATATAATATATATATATATATATATATATATATATATAGTATATATATATATATATATATATATAATATATATTATATATATATATGATAATATATATATATATAGATATATATATATATATATTATATATATATATATATTGATTATATCTATATATATATATATATATATGATATATATATTATATATTATCTATATATATATATATATATATATATATATATATCTATATAATATATAAATATATATATAATATATACTATATATATATATATATATATATATAGTCTATAAACAACAAAACTGTAAAAATTCTACTATGTTTTATTGTCTCGTGTGTATGTACAAATATGAAATAATCTTTGTCCTTTAAGCATTTACAATTGTCAAGATACTCTTATTATCTACTTTCTGTCCAAATCGAAATCGAATTGGCGAAGCCGGCCAGAATGGATAAATAAAAATAATTCATTTGATTGCTCATTCATATATGACATACTTTTATATAAGGGTGTTTTTTTTTATTATAAACCAGGTTTATTCAACTCTACTGCTGCGTCGTCGTTCGAAATCGAGTAATTAAATATTAACGATCTTCGCGTCAACCATTTCGAACGAAATTTGGTATTCACTGTTAGCTGTGGTAGTATATTGTAAATCCAAGATGGTCGCCGCAACAAAATGGCGGACTACATATTTTTTAAAAAGCCTTCTATATGAGTTTCAAATTAAAAGGATTTGCTATATTATACTATCTTGTAGTATATATCTAGTATCTAGTAGTATATATCTAGTATATACTATCTATCTAGTACTACTTAGTATAGATACTAATATTATAAAGAAGAATGATTACTACTAAGCTATGAGAGAAATAAGAAACTGAAACACCTATCTGGACAATATTTATCTGTCTTTGTCATTGTGCAAAAACTACTGTATAGAAATTTTGTATGGCAATATTCTACATAGTCAGTTAATATCCATATGGAAAAAAAAAGTTTTTATATCGTACATAAACTACTAAGAGCCAAAAAAATATAGATGATTGATGAACATTATTGTTGTAATAATATAAAACTGTTTAAATATTTTTTTTGTTACTTCTTTTATTCAAAAGTTGAAATAATACTACCACAAAAAAAATAAGAAAAAAAATAGTCATTATCAAAATAGAACATAAAATGAGGTTGCCAGGAAAATATTGTTTGAACATTCATCTAACTCAAATACTAAACGAAAAGTTTATAGCTTTTTAATATCTCTTTCTTCCCTTCTTTTTATCTTTAAACTTTGCAGACTACGCCTATAAAAGTTTTTGTAGGTAAATTTTTCACATTTTCAACAAGTCAACAAAAATGTGATTCACTTTCAACCTGCTTTATAGTAAAAATATAACTATGATGTAATTCAAACATTTTTTTGAATAACCATTACGTTCTCCAGATTACTTAACTTCATTTTTAAAGTGATTTCTGTCATCTTATGAATCGTGACAACGATTGGATAAGTAATCTGCTAGTTATAGCTACCTAATATTAAAAAAAACCAATTACAAAAAAAATCCAAACTAAATATAAAACTTTGTCAATTATAAAAAGCAATGAATAACGCTGAATGTGCAATTGTTTAATTTGCCGTTTCAATCGCCGACTAAGCTCAATCACAATAATTGATAGTACCTAATCCGGTCAGATTGGATTCCTGATTCCATTAGGAAACCAAGAGAGCAAACAGTTCAATCGAGTTGGCCTATCTCTTGAGTGCACCACCTATGCTATAGCATTATTGGCTTGGTGGCTTCTATTTCGAAATTTTATGTGAAACCATGAGCGTGATCTATAATCGCTATTTTTAGTGTTGTGTTAAAAAAAAAAACAACAATACTCGTAGCTTCCTACAATAGTAGATGAAGTGACCCAAATCAATTAGTTTTCATATATAAAAATTTAAAAACCCTTACAAGATTATTATTCTGTTAGGTTAGGTTAGGTGTAAAAGGTAAGAAAATATGGGGTCAAATCCTGCTACGCTAATACAATATTTTAATAAATACTTATGTACTTTTGTAATCCTTTGTTTAAATGAATGAATGAAATGAATTGATAAACAATATTGTATACATTATAAGCTGTGTATTTATATAAAAGTGTATAGATCTTGTCACAGCTTATAATGTACAGAGAATTTTAAGCGTTATAAGCTTATTGCTTAATATATTTTTTTAGTTTCACATTTTATTCCACATAAAGCTGGGCAGGCTGTAATGGAAGGCACATCAAAGTTCAACGACGCTCAACATAAAAAAATTGGAAAAATTAATTATATAACATATGAATTAATATTCCAAAATTGTAACCACGACCTTCACGACAGAATATTCAAATATATACGCTCCAACATACGAATTCGTATATTTAATAGTTAAAACAACAAAAAAGTCGAAATAAGAAACGCTCATTAGGCTAATTGCATTTTATTTTTAAAATATATGTCTTCTGAATGTGTAAACTTTTCCATATCACCGTTTCCTAATGAGGGATGGCAGAAGAAGGTCACAGACAAGTTATGCTCATATAAAAAATAAAAAATTCACCAACGTATTTTCTAATGAGCACATTTTGTTATTAGTACATATCCAGGTAGTTACGAAATGGAACCGTGTATAGAGTACGTGTGTACAGATAACATTTTTTATTCTTTTGTCTTATTTTCTAGAAATACTAGGTTTTCTAGGACAATAGCAGTATTGTAGTTCATATATAGAATGTAATTTGTTTATGTAATTTATACTTGTAAATATAATTTCAATTGAATTTATATTACGTAACAAATTTTATGATCACAGTGTCCGAGGTCAAATATGTGATTGTAGTAGGTTCAAAATTCAGTCCAGGAAAGCTTTTCCGAAAAAATTAAAAATTAAATCTGTGAAAATGCAATATATTTTTCTACATAAATAATTGCAGCAATAGTAGCCGTTAAATGTATTTTAGTTTAATATATATTGATATATATATATAAAGATATAAATATTTCATTACTCTAAATTCGATAACAGTATCATAAATATATTTTTACAAGTTAAAAACTTGTTTGCGGCTTCACCGTGCGCCGTTGCGTCTGACGTGCGCTAATTGAGTCTGACAGCTAGTACAACGGGTAATATTTACGAACGAGCCTTTAAGGAGGACTGGGCTATCTAACATAAGCAGATTTTTTTAATTTAAACAGTAATTTTTGATATGATGGCTTTCAACCAAATACACTTTTCAGTATGATATCAAATATCTCATTACACATTAAATTATCAAAATCCGCTGTTTGCGTCAAAACTTTGTTTCACACTTAGGAAACTAAGAATTTCAATTCTAAGAATTATTAATTTATATATTATACTGACAATGTGATAAAACTAAAGAGAAATTTGTTTGACAATTACTCGTAACTTGAGATTTGAACAACATACTCGTAATATTAAATGTTGTATTGATACTTTTGAAACTAGACATATTAATATTGTAGATATCCTAGACAAAACGATATCGATTATATAACGATATATAGAAGAATTGAATTTATTTTTTGTTCATTGAAAATCCTCTTTTACAGAAGATTATTTAAGTGTCTGTATGCGTACGTTTAAGTAAACAAGTATTTCTATTTTGCTATAATCTAAATGCATTAATTATAAATGTAATTTAAAATTGAACCCTATTCACAAATACTAATGTCTTCTTGATATCCATTGATATTTAGACAGGTAGGACAATTTTACAAGCCTTTTACCAAACTGACAGCTTCATACATTTCCTTACAAATAAGTCCATATTTACTTTATACAATATTTGACTTTTTATATAAGACATGTAACTGTACGACACAAAAAGATATATAAAAACAAAGAAATATAATAAATGCTTTATATTCCTATACAGAAGGTATTGTTTCCGTAATATATGTTCATATAATATGTTATTATGTATGTTTGTAGATAATCATCTAATTTACTTACGATGCAAATTAGCATGTATTTATAAGATCAGGCTAGTATTGACGTATTTAATTGCAACTAGTAAACTATAGCATAGTAGCACTATGTGAAATGCGTTTAGCCAGATGCTTTTGTAATATTCTGTATCACGCATGGCACAGGTAAGCATAGGGAACCCATTCTCCATTACCCACTGACCATGCAATTTGAGGGACTTTGCGTGATGGGTGGCTGAACTCAACGCCGGACTTCGTCTTGTTGTCAGAGCGACGAAATAAACGTTCACTCGAGTATGATTCGAACCGATAACGAATGCTTATAGACAAACGCTATGCCACTGCGTCATACATATGGGTTTGTAATGAAATATCAATATATTCAACATTTTCAATGAACTTTAAATATAAATTCTTTGAGATATGTTTACAAATTGCTTGCGTAAAATTCTTTAAAAGAACTTTGGGACTTTAACCAGAACAACATAAAATATTGTTTAAAAATAAAAAAAAACAATAACATTTAATGTAATATATGAAAAATATCATTTTCCAAATTTCAATGTAGCGAAGCAACGCTGTGCTTTTAAACGGCAATCAGAATAATTAAATCATAATCATTGAACCCAATGGGGATCAATCACACAACAACGTGTGTACATTAAGATCAGCCTATTTATATTAATTACGAGATACATTTTAAAATTAATTATTTATAAAAAGTTGTATTTACAAGCATAATTTTATAATAGGTATATTGCTTGTTTCAACGCTATCTTTAACAAATATTACAGATATAATGAAGAATAAATTATATATATTTAAACTATTTCCCGCGCTACTTCAAGTAAAAACACGCATATATACGCAAAATACGCTATTTCCCGCATATATGTAGCGGGGTAGAAAGAGGGAAGCTAAGGTTAAGACAATCCGTTGTCCACTTTCCGCCCAATTTTGAAATATTGCGTGTGGAGTGGTGGAACTTTTGTTACCAGAGCGAGGAAATTAAATAAATAATTCTCCCCGCGAGGGAATAGAACCCGAGCCCATCATGTTTACAGACAGGCAGTGTGACGCTGAGCCACGTGTATATTATACTATATGACTTAATACTTGTCATTATAACTAAACTATAACAAAAGTAATGCTATTACATACATACCTTTGCAATCTCATTGTCTATGTACCAATTAATATCAGAGGGCGGCAGGGAGTAGTCCGAGGAGCAGTTGAGTAGTATTTGCTCGCCGGGCTTCACTAATTTAGGAGCACCAATTATTATTGGGTCCTTGTCCGGCATAGCTGCAAGGAAAATGGACTTCAGTACGAAAATTTATACAAATGTAGTTTCGAATTCATTAACGAGTGTCGAGTTTATAACGAGTTAGACTGCCTTTGAGTATCCCCAAATTGTTATGAAAAATCAGTATCCTTTTATCTTTTTTTTTTAATTCTGGGAACAAAATAATGGAAAAAAGGAATTTCCAAGCTTATTATACTGAATTGTAACATTAATGTAATGAAATGTCATTTGTTTAGAACTTTTTGTTTTCTTTCTTTACCTTTTTTTCATATATTTTATATGAATAAAAAGAACATAAAAATTAAGTCAGCCAATTTTATATTATGTTTAAAAACATAAAATTTGAAGAAAAATACAATTTAAAAATATGTTTTATGATCGTTCAAAAATTATATAATAAACAGATAGCTTCCTTTTCGGTGACTTTTAATTTTTCGTAAATTTTCATATATTTTTAATAAGTTCTCAAGAATAAGTTCTAGCCAGTAAAGTTCATCTTCAATCAATAGCAAGTAGAGAACACGGTCTGATATTTATTTTAGCTTCGCCGACGTGCTCCATCGTCAGCACGTGACGCTGTCATGTAATGTAGTACACGAGTATGTAAGGAAAAGCAAGGACCTCATTGCAGTATATCAAGTAAAATGGTGTGAAAGCCATAAAATGTTATAGATTTTTTTATTATATTAAAATATTAGCCTGACAAACTGGAACCAGAACTGGCACGTTCGGAACGCCATATTCAAAGAATTGAACTTAATATCACGTTAACTGCATGCGTGCAAATGTAATCATACCTATAATCCAATAGTATCAGCACCTCGTATCGGCACCGATAGAAATTGGATTCAGAGGGAAATATTTAGTTGAAAATAATTAAAAAGGCTAAAGAATAAGGCAAAATAAAAGTACTAGCTTATACAAAACTTTGTGATCCAAACATTACTTTGTGCTACAAAACTATTATTAAAATTTCATTATACTTTTACGATCGAAACAAAACCTTCTGTCAACGTCACCTTATAACATTCATACACATAAACAGAAATAGAATAACATATAAGGAAATTGTTTTATCCTATCATTTCTTATTTACAATTAATAAAAGCTACGAAAAACAAAATATCCTGAAGGTCCAATAAAGTTCCATTGTTCAAATTAGCTGAAGTACGGGAGGGACGTTGCCTAAATTGTCAGAAACTTGCCGATTAAGATAATCTTGTAAAGTAACTCCAGTAACATAAAGCACTTTGGTGTGGAATAGTGGGAATGTGAACGTAATTAAAGTTTTAGGTACGAGCCGTTCTTGTTGGAATCAAAAGCTTCGGTTTACTAATTTACGTAAAATGGAAGCATTAAGTAGAGCTAAATAAAGTTGTTGTTGGATTGGGTAATTGATTTTCGCTGATCAACTTGTTTGCAGTCAAATATTGACTTTGCGAATACAGACGTCGTATTTAAATATTGAGTGCTCATAAATTGACTGCTTATTTCATTTTTCACTTGGAAGAAAAATCATTTTTTTTAAATAAAATGTAATTCAAATAAATGAATGGCTGTAAATGAACAGCAAATCCAAGAAGCAATATAGTAATATCGCTTTTGAACAAATATAATGTCAATATCGAATTTGTTTACATATGTACAATTATGTCGCTTTGAGTTGTTTACATAATAAAGTTAAATTTACGTTTAGAAGCTACCAGATAATAGTGGAGAATGAAATAACATACAAATAAGTCAATTTGACAATAATATGTTATTGCGTAGAGATAGAGGTGCAAGAGGCATACTCTTGATTACTAGAGTTGCTTATATTTTATATGGTCCTTTTAGGACCACATTCATCTATTTGACGAACAAGATTTTTCTTTACTAAATGAAAGAGAATAAAGACAATCGGATGACAGATAAACAATATATATTTATATACTATGTTAAATAAAAATTCAATAAAAATCCATTAAGTGGCATTCACATTTCCAATTATTGAGGGCAAACATTAACTGTTTCTCAACTGTATCACAGCTCTATGTACATAATGTACTTACTTTGGCGATGCAAACAAGATAAGATATTTAATTTTATTACTTTTAAAGTGTATTTCACACTTAGGAAGGAACATACTATTTTTATATATATATATATATATATATATATATATATATATATATATATATATATATATATATATATATATATATATATATATATATATATATATCGAACTGGATATTGAACAATTTTAAGTCAAAATGTGGTAATATACTCAATATTGAGTTAATTTGACATTTATATGAATTGAAAAAATATCTTTTTGATATCGCAAATTCTTGAATGTAAAAATACCTTAAAGCCCTATATATTATAGTAGCCCTATATATATTATAGTACTTATAGTTAGTTATACGAAATCATCGAAAATCATGTATTCGGTTAAATATCAAGCTTTTACTAATAACAACAAACTGTTTCAAATTCGTATCGTACTCATTCCCTATTCGCCAAAATTGTAGTTGCTGTATAAACTTCTCTAAAACCCACAATATTCTACAATTTAAACATTTACATATTCATGAAGTAACTGATAAAAGCGAAATTCAACGTTCTACTATTAGAAATTTAACGTTTGTTATCGTCGCATATATACATATGTATACATATATAGTATATATGCATGGCGTGAATTTTTCCATATCAATATTGTATGTTTACATTTATAATGAAGTATGTACGTATTAAATTATTAAATTGGGTAATTTTTTCATTATCATCCATCTAGTATGACACACAACGCTCTCTAATTAGTGCCCAAATTAACTCTGTACAGTGGGTTACTTGCAAACGATTAACGTGATTTAATAAATCTTTTCTCAAAAATTGGAATGTCTAATACAAAGAAAATATTTTAATTCAAACAAATTAAACGAATAATTCCTGAGATTAGTATATTCAACTAAAAAAAAAATATTTTTTATAATATTATTTATAGTATATTCAAAATGTATGCAAACATTTGAGCTTAAAATGTATGCAAACAATGTTTATGCAAACTTCAGTAAATGTTGCTTACATTTAAAAAAAAAAAGTTTGTTTCGTCAGAAATATGCTGCATCATCATTTTTTCCAACAGTGAGCAAGATCTCTACTCTCTGCAATTAAATTCTGCCTACGGAAACAGTAATCGCCAAAACATTGAATTGGCCAGCAGCTTTCATACATAGGCAAAGTAGAAAACACTTTACAAACAATTTATGAATTTTATCTTATGTAATTTTTTAAATAGATTACATAGGCACAGAGTGATATACATAAGACTGGACTTATATAAGAAATAATTTATATTTCATATATTTCTGTTGGCCTTTTTTATAAGCATAATAATTTTAACGTAGCGGGATTTGTACCACCATTCATATGTTCTCGTCAAGCTATATCGCAATACAACTTATTTATATTGTTAGCATCTCTATATATATTTTATGAATCTCACCCGATATATGTTCTTCTATAAGTATTTTCTTTTTTTGTTTTATTATTTGTGGAATAACATTTTAAAAGTAACAAAAATAAACACACACTTGTCATAATATATACTTTCATGCTAAAATAACATACAACTATAATATTCTAATAGAATCAAGTAAAACTGACTCACCAACTACAGTCATATGTTTCGTTTGTCTTGCTATCTGAAACTTAGGGCCTTCTGTAGAAACTTCGCAGGTGTATGCAGCTCTCGTAGCAATCGGTGGAGGCATTACGCGCACCATACACGAATCTGCTTGGCAGTCGCCACCTTGTACCATTATCCCCGTTATATTGAACAGGCGGATTGGAACCTGCAGAGATATCAATTATTTAGTACAGTGTATTGGGCCTATTTCTATACAATAATAAATAAATAATATCAAGAATTGTTAATTTACTGTATAACTAGAATCAAGAACAAATATTACTATAAAGAAAATTATCATGTTAGTATAATTATAGCCTAAGGTCATTTCCTCTGGTAATAGATGTAAGAAAGCAAAAAAACCTGTAATAATAACAATGCTAACCTTTTCCTACCCAAAGAAAGCTTTTCATTACATAAATGAACTCATTAGCGTTATCTATTCATAAAAAGTTTTCAACATTGTAATATTATATATATATACATTTATATATATATATTAGTCACGTATATGCTGAGGTCACGTATATATATATATATATATATATATATATATATATATATATATATATATATATATATATATATATATATATATATATATATATATATATATATATATATATATATATATATATATATATATATATATATATATATATATATATATATATATATATATATATATATATATATATATATATATATATATATATATATATATATATATATATATATATATATATATATATATATATATACGTGACCTCAGCAAACGTGACTAATACTCACAAGTGAAAATGGAGCATGGGTCATTGCGGATTATACATTATAGGTCACCTTTCAATATCAGATTGGTTTCTTAAGGGGTTTCATGCAATCGACGCAATGTGCTCATAAACAATAGACAACCAACAAGAATATTGTACAACTACCAATGATTACTTTTTCTTTACGTGGGCTGAAATCGATAGTTGAGTGTTCTTATTTAATTCTGGGCAGTATTTATATATGTTTATAATTTTTTTTCAGCTTCACGCTGTATCCTGTTTAAATCAGGATAGGCAGCCCTCTGCCTTAAAACATTTTGTTTTCCGCTTTGCACCAATTTTTCAATACATTGCACGTTATGTGGCAAAACTCAATGCCCGAGTGGGATTCGAACCCTTAACCATTGTATCTATAGTCAGATGCTTGATTTTTTAACATTAACTATGGCAACCGGGAAAATGTATTGCCAAAATACAGGGCACTAATATACTAGGCAACATTTCATTTTTAAGTATATATTTTATTAATTTTAGATTTTAGTTACGTTAGAAAGACAGTAAAGTAAATTTTTAATTCGAATATAAGTTTACATTTCTACGCATTGTTAATAGTCAAATTAATTATATTATACTATACAGTAATACTGGTATTGTAAACCCATATTTCAACATCAATGTTACTTTAACGCGTAAACGTTTATCAACGTCTTCAATTTTAACATATCAAAAGTCGAGTCCGTTCTGTATTTCAGTGTTAAAGCCAGTAAATAAAGATCAAAGTTACCTTCTGTGAGGGATTGTATCTGAATATCTCGTGCATATCTCTATACCACTTGACAGAGTGTAGTCTCTGATCATCCATTTGAAAGTGACAGCTGAGCTCAGCTGCCCGCCGAGGATCCGCATATAGTGGGACCTTCAGTTGAGTGATTTCATGAGCTGATGTTAATGCTGAAATAGATTATATTGAATTATTATTTGTTATATAATTCAATAAATAGTCTCAATAAGCAGTTTTTTTTTTGGCTTCACGCTGTTTTCCATATAAAACAGTGTGAGCAGAGGGAACTTGGTGTAAAAACAGGCATTTCGCCGCATTCCGCCCAATTTTAAGGACGTTGAGTGTAAAGGGACCGAAATCAACGTCACGCTTTGTCATGTAGACTTAGCGTAAAATTTAAATAATACATTCACTGAATGGGAATTGAACCCACAATCCCCTCGGTAACAGTCAGACACTGTGCTGCTTCTCCACAATGGTATTCTTTTTTGATAAAATAATTATTAAATATTTGTTACAATGTATCGGTCGTATATATAGTAGGCTATATACATATGTACTTATTACTATATCATCTTTACTTCAGTTAATTTAAAGAGTATACGAGTATATCAATTACGTTTTACGTCTTACATAAGTAATAATTAAATTAAATTAAATTAAATTAAATTAAAATTAATATATTAGTAATTTCTACATTTATTTTGTGTACTATAAATGTAGTAGGTTCCTATTTTCAAGATAAACATAATATAAACTCTAGTGTCAACAGAATAAGGTACTTGAATATTATTCTTGTGACGGAACCTTGTTGGATTTATTTTATTTTATATTAATCGCTTTTGTAACACTAATTTATAGCCACACTGCATAAAGTAAGCTCTATAAACAAAAATTGGTTATTTATTCATGAGAATTTGTTAAAAGCCACAACGTTATTTAAAAAATCATCAGTTTCCAACATTGTTTTTATAATTCGCAATTTCATTTAGACCGTTTTTAATTAAAACGTAAAAATGACTTGTTATGTTGACGAAAATTATTATTTATTCAACGGTTCTCGTTCTGGGTGATCTTCTGCTCTACGCAATCATTTTATACTGTCACTTCGTTCTCCCTAGACATTTGAAAAATGTTAATTGAATTATTTTTGGCAGCACATTTTATCCTGTTTAGAAAGAACTCCGCGTTTAGTTATTAACATATTAATTTGAAACTTTAATATATATATATATATATATATATATATATATATATATATATATATATATATATATATATATATATATATATATATATACATATTTATTAAATATTATGACTTTTTTAATTGTAGAAAATAAGAGATTATTTGATTTTTTAGCTTCACGATGTATTCCACATATGATAGGTCTCTGTCGGAAGATAATTTACTGTTGAAACATTTATATATAATTCAGTTTCCCCGTGTTAGTATCGAACCCAGTACTATCACGTTTAGAGTCAGATTGTTATTTAGACTAACGAGTGTTATATGCACATATTATAATCAAATTTCAGTAAATTAATGATTTAAAAACATTTTTTTAAATAATTTTCTTGAACCACCTTTAATTTATGCAAGTTTTTGTTCTACTTTTCTCTTGTGTTTGTAACAAATTGTGGCATCACATTAATCCATATTACAAATTAATTAACAATAATTAATTTATTATTTATAAGTTTGAAATGGAAATTGAATTTTGCTTATCTAAACTAATTTGATAACACATTTAAAAATACAAATTTGTGGTTCAAAAAGGTGAACTTAAATTTCGAAATAACTTCAAAATAAACATAAATTTGGAGTTTTGAATGTCATATTTATTATATACATCTACGAGTATATATCACATATACAATCATCGACCTACTTACTAACACAGAAACAATAAGACGGTACACTGCCAACAAAATATGATTATTTTATGTAAAGCAAACATTAACATACTGAACGGTAAACACTTAAACTGGTATTCCAATGTGACGTAGCTACATACGTTGTTTTTAGAGAAACATCACGTATGTTTAAGTGCCTTCGACATTTACACAAACGGCGTCTGAACGTATTTCAGAAACTTAAGCTTAATGGTCTTGTCATATTGAAATTTCTGCTTTTCATTTCAATTTTGGCTAGAAATATCTTCATACATTTTTCTATGGTTTCAAAGAAGTGATACAAATTGCTCTACGCATAAATATAACGTACGCTAATATAAAAATATTTTGAATTATTACACACGTAGTCTTTAAAAAAAATATTCTGTATATATTTCGTGATACAAACAATATAAATACACAGTAAATTTGCTTATAAAAAAGTTTTTATTGTAAAATCAGTAATATCCTATATATAACAACAAGGGTGACATTGTTTTCGTCACTTTCCACACAAACTAGGGACATTAGATTTATGTGAGAAATGTCAACGTTTCGTCTTTATAGAGCGAGAAAATGAAAATAATTCTTTCCTTGAGTGGAGATCGACCTCACAACCTAATAGTCTATCTTTTTCAGTATATATATATATATATATATATATATATATATATATATATATATATATATATATATATATATATATATATATATATATATATATATATATATAGGTTAATTTTTTATTTCAACGCCATTTTCCATTTCAATTCAACATGTTATAAATACAGAAGTACTTATGTCCATACGTATTTCCCATGAGGGCCAATTTACTGCCCTTCATAAGAATATTATATGTAATATATTAATATTTAAATTTCAATAAAATCTATCATTTCAAAATATGAAATAAACATAAAATATGTTAATATTACACAAAAATATGTACTCAGCAAACATAATAAGCACGTAAAACAAATATTTGTACAGGTCAATCGGGGTCGGTCTCGGTAAACATATAATTAATTTGGTAACCCTAGTTTGTCACATAAAAATATAATTTTTGATATTTGTGATTTACGTCAAATATTTTTATTTATGTACTTAAATGTACTTAAGCACAAAATAATGTATATAAAAAGAAATTATAATAATTGATACGTTATTTAGATAAAAATATTGCTAATTTACTATTAGCAATTCATAGCAAATTCTCCTTATGAAACTACGCGTTAGATAATTAATTTAGCTCTACAACGATATATGAAAAACTAAAATTTTATTTATTTTTCTATCATACCAAGTATTGTAGGATAGGTAAAGAGAGCCTAGTGTTAGGGCACTCCGTTTGTCTGGCATAAATTCATTCAATCCCAACCCACCAAGCAAACCCAAAAAAATATCCATTAAACCTCAATCCCTAAAGCGAAACAGTAATAAACTCGAAAAATGTAATTGTAAGACAAAGTATTACTGGCGAAGAACGCAAATCCTAACGGAGATTACTACTGACGGTCTCGACAAAGTAAATTGCTACTGAAATAAACCTCTGAGGCTAATTCTTTTCCACTCTAATAGCACGAAATATGTACAGAGCAAACGTAATAAGCGGTGGTAACAAATGTTTGCAAAGGTCACGAGCACGGCTCGGCACAAACATGCAATTAGCTTGGTTCACTAATTTTGATGACTTTCCTATGGAGAATATACCAAAGTATAGATATCTATATACTACGGTACTTTCTTAAGGAAATTTCTTCTGAAAAGTATATTAATATATATAACATCATGGTCACACGATTGGATGGGCTTGGCGGCAATGATGCTTATGAGATTAAATCACGCATGATTTGATTAGGTTCAGATAAATAAATGGAAGTGTAATAAGTAAACAAAAAAAATATTAATAACTTTTTCATATATTAAATAAAATAAAATAAATTAATAGCTTCACGCTATTACCCGCTATATGCGGGATAGATAGATAACCTTATATTAAGACACTCCGTTACCCATTTTTCTACTAATTTAGCGGAACCCAACGCCGCGTTTTGTCTTGTTACAAGAGCGAGGAAATGAAATAATCAATCGAACAACAACCGTCGCGTTTACAGTCAGACGCTGTGCCGCTGCGCCACGACGGCCACGTAATTTATAAATTATATAATGTTTATTTACTAGTATATTTCTATATAGTAGCAGCATAAAAACAATCAATAAGAGTTCGTACTATAATAGTAATCAAGTAAGAAAGGAAGCCAGTAGAGTCAAATTGGCTCGGTGTCGACAAACATAGAACATAATTGCTTTAAGTGCTCCGTCGTTAAGTCCTAACGCTTCAATAGCGGTCAAGTGGGCAGAGGCAATTCGTTAAAAGATTGATTAAACGAATGAATTTTATATTACAATATCAACTACATTGCATGCATTTTCAGTACTTAAATTCTATTTTATAATTTTCATATAGGTATATAATATCTGTAACATTTAAGGTTTAATAGTAATAATTATTCAAAGTAACATCGTGGATGTTACTTGCTTCAAAATACGTTTAATATATTAAATGGATATCCTCCTCCTCTGCTACTAAATGCGATGCAAATAAAATATGGCGTCGAAGAACACCGGCACGGTGTCTAAATGTGAACGTGACGGTCGTGGGTTCGATTTCCACTAGGGGGTACGAAATATTTTCATTTTCTTACTCTGGTACCAAGACAAAGCACGTTGAGATTAAGATTGAGACTATTGAGATTAAAAATACAATTGTTTCTCCTCTTTGTAAAAATCAAAACCTGAACAGAAATATATAATTTTAAATACTTAAGCGTTAACTAAATAAAAACATCATTCACTTTAGTAATAACAATTGAAGAGCTATAAAACACCGTCCATTTTACAGTGAGTGTAATCTAAATTGAAAATCTCCTGGAGTGGCTCCAGTCCATCCAGTTTGCTTTGACGCATATATTTATTGCCAGTGTAATAAACAAGAATAATAAAGTAATAAATTACTATATAAAATTCAAAATAATAGTTTTTAAATGTAAAATAGTATCAGGATATTTATCAACGTTATCTACGGATATTTATAATACGTTTAACAAAACTGAAACTTAAAAAAAGCTAAGAATAAAAATTGTCACATTATCATACCATAGGTAGGGACTCTCCACCTCCGCCAAGAAGTCTGTCTGCATCGGCCCATTCAACAAGTGGTGGTTGTTGAATGGGCCGATGCAGACAGACTTCTTGGCGGAGGTGGAGAGTCAAAATCTACTGACTAACACCGAGACCGCTCAGACTGCATGGGATCGAGCTCATTCAACAATCATTGCGGCGGGCAAGCGAGTTCTTGGCGTTACTAAGGGTGGGCGTGTCATCGACAGGGAGACATGGTGGTGGAATGACCAGGTGCAGGGGGTGATTCGGGAAAAGAAGGCTGCGTTTAAAGAATGGCAGGATTCCAACTCTCCTGAAGACAGACTGGAGTACATAGCAGCGAAACGGGCCAGCAAAAGAGCTGTAGCCAGAGCCCGCAGAGAAAGTTTGTCGCCATTGTACGATAAACTTGAAACTGTGGAGGGGCAGAAGCTCATATACAAACTGGCTCGTGCTCGAGATAAAGCGACGCAGGATAGTACAAAATGTCTTTGCGTCAGAGATTCTCGGGGCACGTTGCTTTGTAGTCATGCTTCTGTGAAGGAGAGATGGAGAAGCTACTTTAAGGAGCTGCTGAACACTCAGCAGTCTTGTAGTCTTCCTCCTGAATTATCTCCTAACCTCGGACTTGTTGCTCCAATGACCCGTGACGAAACTCGTTATTGTCTTCGACGCATGAAGAACGGAAAAGCGGTAGGACCTGACGACATCCCAATCGAGGCGTGGAAATCGTTGGGCTCTCTTGGTGTGCTTATACTTACTGACCTGTTTAACCGTATCTTGAATACTGGAAAGATGCCACATCAGTGGCGGCAGAGCTTTATTATCCCTATTTACAAAGGAAGGGGCAGTGTTCAAGATTGCGGTAGTTATAGGGGCATTAAGATTATGAGCCACACCATGAAGCTCTTCGAGCGCATGATCGACCTCAGGCTCCGCCAAGAATGTACTGTCTCTGAGTCTCAGTATGGGTTTCAACCAGGATCAGGCACTATGGACGCCATTTTTGCCCTCAGAACTTTGATGGAGGCTTACAGGGAAAAAAGGAGAGCTCTGCATGTGGCCTTTTTGGACTTGCAGAAGGCCTTTGACTGTGTGCCACGTCAGTGTATCTGGTGGGCATTGCGATCCAAGGGGATCCCTGAAGCCTATATTGAGGTTATCAGAGATATGTACAACGACTCCGCTTCAGTGGTTAGGACCGCTGTTGGCGACACCAAGCCCTTCCCGATTACTGTAGGGGTTCACCAGGGCTCAGCTCTTAGTCCGTTCTTATTCAATGTAGTGCTGGATACTGTCTCGGCTAACATCCAATGCCAGCCTCCGTGGCTGATGATGTATGCCGATGACATATTGAACGCCTGGAAGGGTGCGCTTGAGAACGGTGGTCTCAAACTTAATGTGTCGAAGACCGAGTACATGGCTTGCGGGAACCCGGACTCGAGCACCATCCATATCGGGCCTGAGCCAGCCGTTAAGTCGGAGAAGTTCAGGTACCTTGGAGCCGTTATGCATGAGTCTGGAGGCATCGACCACGACATCCATGCCCGTATAAACGCTGCCTGGGCCAAATGGCGGGAGGTCACTAGTGTAGTCTGTGATAGCAGAATACCGCCCAAGCTCAAGGGACTGATATACAAGAGCATTATTTAGCACCGACCGGTTCTTTTATACGGCAGCGAATGTTGGCCAACATTATCTCGGCACACTCAGGAGCTTCACGTCACGGAGATGAAGATGCTGAGATAGATGTGTGGCGTTACGCGGTCCGACCGCATACGCAACACATTCATTCGAGGTAGTCTTGGGGTCCGTGACGTAGCGGATAAGCTCCAAGAGCGTCGCCTGAGATGGTATGGCCATGTTATGCGCCGATCTGAGAACTATGTCGGAAGGAAGTGCCTTGACATGTCTGTCCCTGGAGTTAGACCACCCGGACGCCCAAGGAAGCGATGGCTGGATGTCGTGACACAAGACATGAGAGCCAATAGATTGTCCACTGAGGATGTTAAAGACCGTGCAAAGTGGAGTAGGCTTAGTCGGAAGGCAGACCCTGGCAAAAGCCGGGACTAATGCCAAGAAGAAGAAGAGGTAGGTTAAAATATATTTTTTATACAAATAATTTAATATTGACAACATTAATTGAATTTTTTGAGTACATACATTTACACGTTATTAAAACAAATAAATGTATAACATTTTTTTTGTCTATCTGTACACCCGTTTGTTCGGGCTAAATTCCGGAAAAGCTGAACCGATTTTATGGAACTTTCACTAGAAGATAAAGAAGGTTGTGGAGCAACATATAGGCTACTTTTTAACCTGGAGTTCCCGCTGGAAAAATCATATTTACCGTGCGCGATTACATACCACCTAGATGAAATATAGTATATAAAATTATTGTTTTATTTATGTATTTATTACTTTTACTTGACAAAGTGTACGAAAGGAAATAATAAAAGAAAATTATAAGTATAAGTGAACAGAAAACTGCGACCGACATTATTAGGAGGACTGCAACGTGTATTTACTTATTGGTTTCCAACTGAGCCCCAAATTCAATACTAACAATGAGTCATGGCATGTCGTTATATGGCACTGTACTCATTATATTATAAACTATAATACCTATAGCGGGATTCGAACTCGCAACCAAAATCGACATCTTAAAAAATGTGACATCTTAACCACACCAAAATAGTTATTATAGTAATAAATATTAATTACTAATAAATTTTATTTTTTATTACTTGAAATAAAATAATATTATTATTTTTATACCTCAACTATTTTCTATAGCTATTTATAACAAAATAATATAAGAAAAACGGTTCCATTTATTTACAAAGTCTACTCTTGAACACCGAAAAGTCATTATGATAACGAAAAATCCCGTCAAATGCCCCGAGATTAGCCCATCGATATAAATCAATCCACTAGAGATAATCACGGCAAATAGACTTTCCGGCATATTGGAGACAATCGATGAGCGGCCAAAGAATACTATTTATTTCATTTTATGACAAGAAAAAAGTTAGATATATATATATATATATATATATATATATATATATATATATATATATATATATATATATATATATATATATATATATATATATATATCTGTCACACAGCACTTAAAGTGCTTTCGATTCTAGGATTCTTATGAAGAATAAAATATTACTCGAACAGGTAAATGAATGGGTGGACGACATCAAGGATATATAGCTATGGACTAGCTAATTAGGTTAATAATAAGTAATTTTACTAGTTACTTTTATTTTACAAGTTTAATTTACTACGCACCGTTGGGTGCGTCGTAAATTAATTACATATATTTCAACGCAAGGCGAAGATTCATCATAACGCAGTGCAAACACGTATATTAAAATTATGTATTTACTCGCTCTAGTATAGCAAATGTGGCGTTGTGTTTCAACCAAGTGAAAGTTGGTTTGAGAACGGAGTGTCTTAATATTACATGAAACAATAAAAAAGTTGAATTTTATGATATTTGCTTTATAAACCAAAAGCTTGGTGTACTAAGCTTATGTGTTAACATATAAATTATACTAAAAATAAATTTTGCCTAAAATACTTCATCCCACCGTGTGTCGCCGTCACCGTGAATCGAACCCACGACTATTTAAAAATTACATACAAAAATTACATTTACAGTCAAACGGTGTCCCACTACGCCGGGATGACCCAAAATTGTCATTATAATACACATAATATTTCAGCAAGAGCTGAATAGTTAACAAGTCTACTAATTTGAAACGTAGGTGGAATAATATATCTGTGACAGTATAATGGGACATGAGAAATGTTAGATCGTAATGTATGAAAGTGGAGTATTATCAATCTAAATAATTCGTTTGGACTTCCTCACTCTGTTCCCCGCTTATGTGATGTTACATCATAATACTGGAATGATCTTATACTGTCGCACTGTTATACTGATTTCCTTATATGAAGATATTGTTTTAGTGACTTATAAAATTAGACTTTTAAGATTATAGATTATTATTTAGAGACTAGTATTCCGCTCGTGGCTTCACTCGCTTGGACTCATCTATTATTGGCTTTTCTTTATTTCCCATTTATATTTTTACGATATCACGACTTTGGCGGCATTTTTTATAATATCGTTCTCTCTTTTAAAATTCTGCCATGAAAACACGATGTGTAGTTTTAAAAATTTAAGCATTGGTGGAAACAACTTTGTTATAAAAATTGTGTTTGATATGGATAAGAAATATAAGTCAACTTCTACTATACTAGGCCCTCTTAAAACAAAAAGAAAAGTACGAGCTTAGCGAACAATGTAACATGTCACAATTTCTTCATGTTTTTCACATCTAAAGCACTGACTTCATAAATTTTATAACGCTTAAATTAAAAGTTTGCAACTCGTTTTTCACAAGCTGAATTTAAATTTTTTAATTTAAAGTTTATGCAGTCCCAAACTGACGGACTAAATTAAGGTGTAAAGTTGGGATCGTGTCAAAAACTTTAACGGTCATTGTATATACGTGAAAGCCGAAAGGGTCACACCTAAACAAAGAAAAAGCTCAATTATCAAACTTATTAAAACTTCAATCATTTTAATTGTACAAATTTGAATTATACACAGAATAACAAGTAGATAAAATATTGCTTCATATTTTCCGTCCATGTATTTACATATCGATTTGTTATATAATAGTTTCAATATCAAGTAATACTTAACTTTAAAATTTGTGTGCTTTTTGTATCTCATTCAAATTTAAATTTTAAACTAATTTAAGGCTTTTAAAATAATATTTGTTTACAACATGAGTATTATATAATATATAGCTGTATGGTTATTTTGAAGTTTGAATCGATTTTCCCAAGTGAGGATAGAATTCAAAATGGTTGTGATTTTTACAGATGATGCTTTACAGTGAGACGCTGCTCCAGTACGCCACAAAGGCACAATTCCAGGCCTCCTTCCAGGTCTTTTTAATTACTCAATTCTGTACTGAAAATATTTTAAATTATTATGAATTGGATAGGTTTTTATTATTTAGAGAAACTAAAAAACCACTCAACAGAATTTTTGTCTGTCTGTCTGTATATCTGTTATTTTTGTGAGAATCACGCAAACAGACACTACTGGACGAAAATTAATGAATTTTGGTATGGCCTAAAGTCTGGACTAACATAATAATATAATTATATTTTTATCCTCATATTCAATCTAGTTCACGTGAAAAATAAATATAAAATCAAATTACTTTGATTACACATATATAAAAGATAAAAGTGAAAGAATTTTGGCAAATTTTAAATCTAACGCAACATGAAGAATAATTTTCAGCCCAATATTCAACGCGGTTCCTGTGAGACGCGTAAAGAACAGACATTCAAATTACGTAGATAACTCGCAAATTAAGCTAAATTATATAATTTTAATGAAAATTGTTTGTTTTCTCGAATAAATTACTTATTAAAATTGCTCATTATTTAAAACAAAAAAGTTAAAATAAAGGTCTGTTGTAGAATATAAAATTTCAGAATCTGGAGATGTCAGAAGCTAGAAAAGTAACTGCTTAGGAATGGTATGTACTATATATGTATTATAGTTATTACCTCAGAACATTAATCATTATTATGTTAGATCATTAAAAATATTGCATGTAAAATTTTATAATTCATAAACAACGGACACTTATAGGATTACTTTATCCTTCTGTCTGTCTGTCCGTACTCAAGATCGCCTGGAGATGTCAAGCCAAAATTAATATTAAATATCCATGCCTATAGTCCCTTTGGTATTTGTGATGTTATATTGTAATTACATACGGCTGGAAGCAACGCAATCCAGCTTACCAGATAAATGATTGTGTAGTTCAAGCGGATTAATCCACAGACGAGTCGCTAGTTTATCATATAAAGTATTAATATAGAAACATAATTTAATTTCAATTCTATTAAAATGTTTCACCTCAGCTAAGAATGATGCATGTCAAATAAAAATTACCTAACATCACAATTTGTCTCATCCGTTTTAAGATGAAATAATGATGAAAGATGAGCGTCGATAGCTACTATGAAAGCTTTGTAGATTAGAGCGAATATTATGTTGTTATAATGGTTTATATCAATCTATAAATTATAAACTAAAAAAATAACATATGTATATGAAATAAGAATTTACAATATTTTGATGATATTTAACATTTTGTATTGTATTTAATAGAATATAAAATATACATATTTAGTAGTAAAATATATACTAAGACACAAGAAATTGTCATTGATACTTTATCCTATAAAAGTCATAACACAGGCCCCTTTCAAAATTATTACGCGATAGATTACTAGCTAACCAGAATTTTCCTTTAACCAGACCAAGGAAACGCCAATATCACAATCATACAAATAATTCTCTTTAATAAAATGTCAATTTATATCCTTTAAATAAAGTGAAATAAGTGCCAACTTACTTAAAATTGTATGAAAATTGTATGGCTCATACAATTTTAAGGAAGTGAGGAAATATTCTACGAACAATATTATTGACCTAAGTCAATATTGTTCTTCTTAGTTGGTTGAGCTAACGGCAAAAAACAAAAATAAACATATTAGATCTTATTCTACATATTAATAAACATGCTTAGACGTTAGCCGTCGTGGCGCGGCATCAGCGTCAGCATCTGACTGTAAACTCGGCGGTAGTGAGTTCGATTCTTACTCGGGGAGGAACTATTTTCATTTACTTCGCCCTGTTAATATGACAAAGTGCACCATTGAGCTGCCAATCAACACAATGTCTTGAACAGAAGAAAGCGGGGACGGAGTGTTCTAGTACTGGGTTCCTTCTGCCTAGAATGCTATGTGCCTGTTATAAAATAGTAATAATAATAATTGAAGAATATAATGCAATTACTGGTTCATAATTTTATGAAGTTATTTACAATAATACTGCTAGATAATTTATTCCTCAAACGGAAATTCCAGTCCATTTACTCTACTTTAGCACTTTGGTTCGGCGGAGGGAAAGAAATGCTTTTAATAAAAGTAATTTCGGAACAAATTTACTCGATTTGCCCAGGATAAAGGTTGAATAATAATTATGGAGGGTTGCCAGTGTAATTTGTTTAAGTTGCTTTCTGAGGATAAACGGCGCACCTACCATTATTATTCAAAATATCGACAAATCTATTTTTACCCCAGAATCTATATGTATTTATACATATACTCGTATATATGATACATTATTTAGTATAGTTATGAAAGTGCTTTTGGCCTCGGCCTAGATAAAAAAGCTTAATATCTACAAAATTAAAACGATGGACGGAAATTTAAACAAAAGTTTCATTTTTTAAATCATGATGATGCATAGCTTTAGTTTATAAATACCATCCAGACAATGTTTTCATACACCAACTTTAAAATATGATATTAGATTTGTGTATATTATGAATATAATATTATTAATATTGTGGAACTGAGTATAAAAAAAAATACTAAAAAAACACGAAAATTAAATTAAAAGTTAAGGAAGTGATCCTTAAGAATAAGTCACTACCTCGTCATTATTATCTAAAAAATTACAAGAGACTACCTAAAACGTTAATTATATTGTAGGTTCATTACTGACGATTGAGTGAAGAAATGAAAAAAGAGAAAGTTTATTTTACAAAGTAAAAGAATGAAATTTTATGCTAATTACAATTTGAGAAGAGGGAATACTTTATAAAAGTGGTATATATAAAAATTCGTATATTTAAATCATTTTACAGTACCAAAGAATTGCTTCAAAGTTATTTAGTCACTTTTAAACACTTATATTTTATAGCAATTTAAGAATTAAAATATTGTAGTAGCGTTATAGTAATAATTTAACAGCGCTGACTGTAAACATGTTAGCTGTGAGTTCAAATCCTTCTCAGGGGAATAACTTAATTCAATTTCCCCGCTCAGGAAGACGAAGCTCGTCGTAGAATACTCCAAGCAACATGCAATGTCTCGAATTCGTGCGAAAAGTAAAGACTGGTGGACAAAAAATTGTTATATATCGATAGTATTATGAGACATGTAATTGTAGAGACTTCCTAGAAGTAGTTATAAAAACAGAAGTGTAAATAGCATGTAGTAATATAGAGAAACCCGAGAAAAATTTGAAAATATCTTAAAAATATCCTGACGCGCTCTACCAAATGTTAGTAAAAGAGAAAAATTGTTTAAAGATTATAATTAACACTTACTAATAATTTCCGTTTACCTACACCGTAAAAACATTTCTTTAATGTACAGGTTACAACATATTTTTGAATGTAGAAGTAGTCATATATAATTATATAAGTAAATGCATTTCGTAATTACTTTCACCATGACTGGTAACGTAAAAACCTAATAAACCTAAAAGCAATTAGGGTCAGAACTAACATGTGAGCTAGTCTAATAAATTAAGTCGACCCTGCAATAACGCATGGCAAAGGGTGTGTTATCTCCCCAAAGAATTAGCCTCATTATTGATTACCGCTTAAATGAAATCATACAAGATTTTACCGTGGCGTTGCTTGATAGAGGAGTATAGTTTTCTATACTTATTTAAATATATAATATCATATAAGTTCCTAAAGGAAAATAAGTCAAAAAAATCTTCTCATTTCTCCGCTTTCTCCGCTTCCCGCCCAAATTTGAGACATTGCGTATTGTGTGGCGGAAACGCGGTACTTTGTCTTTACGGAGCAAGGAAATGACAGTTATTTATTATCCCGAGTACTTTGTACTAAAACACTTATTTGTGTTAAACTTTATTATATTAGTTCAATATTAAACATACAGAGGTTTGCCGATGACATAATTTGTATGTAACCTAATAGTCTTCATTTTCAAACAAAGTATATTTTATAATTTTCTATAAATAATAAATTTGACAACGCTGTCGTAGCACAAGCGAGATGTGATATGCATACGTAGGTATTTGATGTCACACGATATGAAGTTGGGTTATGTTATCAATTCTTATGCAAATGACACACTTTACTAGACCGGCTTACGATACTCGTATATCAAAAGACTAATGAAAGTTATGAACGGAGTAAAATATCATGTTATAGACATCTCAAAAATACTTAAATATTATCCATCTTTACCATAAGGGTTCACTAGTGACGTTACGGGGTCCCCGAGGCAACTTATTTTACATTTCAATAGTACCCCAACTCTGTATGGGCCTCGACCTGTCCCAAGACGACACTGCCAACGAATTTAAAATATATATTGCAATCTGTACAAAAATCCATTCTAGCCAATCTACTGTAAGGAATTATTAATTACAAAAGGACAAATAACTAATAAATATTAAAAAAATGCCAATATAATTCATTTAATTTCATTGTCAAACATGCAAACAATGATTTATTAAGTGCATACCAAATGTTGATACTGTAACTAAATTGGCTTACTAAATTCAATTGATCTGCGCCAGTATTGATAGTTAGTATAACTGAATTTCATATCATCAATATATACTCGTTTACGTTTTTGACTTTTGTTTTCCGATATATTGTCCTTTTATTTACATAATCGATATAAATTTGAAATTAAAACAGATCAATTTGATGTACAAATGAATGATCTTGGGTTGTTTTAAATAATTTTCATTTAAAAAAAACCTATATCAAAATATTTTTTATTTTATTTAATCTATTAAGTCGTCAATTTACATTGAAGTGTCTGTAGCGTCAGTCCTCCATGAAGCTACTACCGGCTCGGAAAGCAGATTCTGCTGAGAAGAGCCGGCGACAATGCCTAACGTTTGGTTCCACCACACAACGCAAAATATATTGAACTTGTGCGAAAAGTGGAGAATGGAAACAAATAAATATCTAATAATACTTATTCTATTTTATATAATACTTATTTTATATATTATATAAGCAAATATTTATTTTTTATTTTTTATGTGTAGATTAAAAACCTATATGCCTGGTGCATACTATGTTCAGCTTGATAACAATGCTCACAATAATTAATATATACTTAAAATATATTGTATTCTCATTAAGCGAAATGTACATTTCTTTTGAGAACATAAACTCTTTAACGATAAAAGTTATCATTTATCATTATACCTAATTCTTATGTAGCCGAAGCTCGTGCAAAGGCCATTAAATATATTATACTTATCTCTTACATAAATAAGCAACAATCATGATTTAATATTGCTGGCCATTGCTATGGTTATGGCACAAAACGTTTCGTAAAACGTGTATCGCGTTACAGATTTTTTATTTTCTTTGCAGTTAGATAGACGGAGTAATCCGTTTTTCATTTTCAGCCTATTCAGCCTATCATTTTATTATTGAATTTAAAGCTAATTAAAAATTATAAATAAAGCAAAATTTTTGTTAAGTAATATAACAATAGACATAAATATTGTTAAAAGCGAAGTCTTATTTTTCTAATATGTATATTTATATTACTTTCATATATAAATATATTAATATAATACCATCGAAAATATATAAAATCACGGCCCGATTTTTAATACATATAATGTATTTTTATATACATACAAAAACATATGGCGTTTATAAAAATACTACTACACTACTTAAATTAGTAATAAGTAATTATTTATCTTTCTGGTATATATATATTTTTTGATTCTCACATCTCAAATATACAAAAGAGATCTAGCTGAGACACTTCTTTCTCGACTTTGAACCACATGACTCTCGATTTTGATATACAACATTGCCATTGTCTTCTTCAACCTATGCGATATGACTGTAGTAAATTCTCAACTATATCAAAAAGTGATAAAATAAATAACTGGCACGAGAAGAAAAACACCACTATACTTCCCAAAAGTACGTTATAAGCAAACATTGTATAATAAAATAAATTAAGCATATATAATCAAATACATTGTTACTTTAAAGCAAACCAATCGCATTTCTATGCATTACATTATCTGTGGGTTGTATATACATATGTTTGAAGTAACATGTGGAATATTCTGAAATATAATACTTCATTACGACTACAAGCATACTATGGAGATAAATCGAACGAATTTATAGCAAATTCTTGTAAAAATATTCGCATAAAGCTTAAAATATGTGAATGTAAAATTTTCGCTGATTTTTATATTTTTACGTAAATTTTCGTTTATTCTCGTCTGTTGGTAACAATGATTGAATATATTATAGAAATAAGTGTTTTTAAATAAAGCTTTTATTGGTAGAGCGGTACGTATATTTTTTGATTGCCAATTGACGTCCTCCCAAATGTGTATTTTTTACAGCATCATGGCGTTAGGAAGTTATTTGTTTAAATAAACGATACATTTTGGTTTGATTTATTCCATTTCATCTAATTTTTCTAGTATTCATTATTCATTATTTCATTATCCTAGTATTAGTGGAGTGCCGTTAAACATAAAAATTATAAAACCTCGGAATCCAGGGACGGTCAATGAACTTTCATATAAACTCTTGAACTGCATTGTTAATAGAGGCAAAAAAATTGAGAGCATTTATTTTTCCATATATTTAAATTTTATAGATAGTAAAAATTATTTGCACAGTAACATAATAACGAAGAATAACGAGTTACAGCAAAAAAAAGATTATAAACTATAACTATAACTATATACTATAAATATATATATATATATATATATATATATATATATATATATATATATATATATATATATATATATATATATATATATATATATATTTTTTTTATTATTACTATATATTATATGTAACATTATTCATTACCGTCGTCGTCATTGAAGTCATTGATGCGGATTGCAGATGAAGATTAGTTTATTTATCATCATTTCAAGCAAACTACAGTGTAATTTATAAATATACAGTGTAATTTGTAAATTATACATATAAAATAAATAAATACTTAAAGCAAAACATATACATTTTTTTGAACGCAGCGTTTTAATTTTCATGTGTTCTCTTTGAGTACTTTTTTATTAATACCGTGGATTAACTTTTTATTTCAAGACGTATATATTAGTAAATAGCTGCATATTTAACCTTACTTCCTTTCTCATGTTGTTAAAAACATAATCTAATAAGTATATATAAAAATTCATTGACCGTCCCTGCATTCCGAGGTACAAGTCTTACGGCGCTCCACATATAGATTTCCATATTTTTCATAGGTCCGGTAACCCTTTCTGAGCCTAATCTATGGTTACTTAGAAATGGATTCCGGCTAAAGAGTAAAATAAATTCCAATATAATAAAAGAACAATAAATAAAATAAAATTATAATATAATATATTATATTATATTTGAAGCCATCGTGATGCATGCGGCAAAGCTAACTGTATATGTGACGGTTATTATTGGTTCAATTCTCGCTAGGATTAATGAATTATTTGTATTTTCTCGTTCTGGTAAGAAGACAAAGCGCGGCGTTGAGTTCCGCCGCTCAACACACAACCGCCATGTCTTTAAAACTAGACAGAAATTCGAGAACAAAGAAAAGGACGTCATTAGACTCCCTCTGGTTACCCTACTATACATATGACGTGAAACCTAAAAAATACACGAAAAAAAATATTTTTCGTTTATTACGAATTTAAAATATTTATGTGAAAAGCATAGAATATCTGAAGCTCTTTCCTTAATTGAAGACATTAACTTGTTAGATGAAAACTTGCTTGGTGTCATATAAAATATTTGTGTGTGTCACTGTGAAATGTTATCAACAACAAAAAGGTGGAATTGTCGCCAATGCTGGCTACACGCCAACCTTTCTTTCTATCGTTAGCTTTCTGAGTATTTTTCACATCCCATTCTTTAAGCCATATGATAAATTACGTTTTCATGAGTTATTATAATTTCTTTCATTAATTATTCAGTGTACGGTCAATGGAAAAGACGAAGTATAGATTAATTGTAAATGAATAATTTGATAATTATTTAAATAATTTAGATTTTGTGTAAGCTATTTCAGATAAGTCTGATTTTGAACTTTGTTTGTTTAAGATAACTTTGATATAGTAACATTCTTGATCTTCTGTACAATTAATATTGTTTCAAATAAAGGATACGTTATAATTTATTAAATTACTAGTGACCCGCTCGTAGCTTTGCCTGCTTAACGTTTTATAATTATAATCATAACATGTCGTAAACTTACGATGATCTTGAATTTACTCTTATAATATAATATGTACATATATGATATAGAATATATATATATATATATATATATATATATATATATATATATATATATATATATATATATATATATATATATATATATATATATATATATATATATATATATATATATATATTTTCTTTTTTTATGTACATCATCATATTTTCAGTTTCCTTTTTCTTTCATGACTTTTTTTCTTTTAAGTCAAGATGAAATTGAATATAACGGCATAAAGTATAAAAAGATTATATAAATCGAGCTTCATTTACGTGAAAACAACGTGAATTAAATGTGCCTATGTGTTTATTCATATTAGATACAGAAAATCGTAAATTATTGACACTTAAACACACAATTAATGACAATACAGACAGACATATGGACAACATTTTTACTGAGTGGTTTTATGCTCCTGATATTGATGTATTGATTGGCTAATTATAAATGATATATTATTAACATTTACCATGTATGTATGTAATATTGTATCACCATTTCATGTTTTAAAACAAGTTTGACATGGAACGAATCATATATCAGCAAGTATAAACAATGTAGTATGTACCACTACATCCATCGTTCCAGTTTCAGTGGGACGGATATGAAAGTACTGCCCCATATAGCTAAAGTTACTGTGAGAAAATGATTTCTTAGTTTTCATTTTTTAATAACGACCCATCTTTGTTTACTTAGCGTAAACAGTTGTTATCGTGGTATAATTGTGACGTGTTTGATACAAAGCGGTAGTTTCAATTTCAAATTGTACTTGATCATTTGTTCACAATTAGTATAAATTTATCATGATTTTTTGTTAGTTCTAAGAAAAAGAACATTGCAGAAATTCACTTCATCGCCCTGGTATAGACATAATGCGTTGCGTTGGATACCATATACAGGATAACGTGTGAATCCTTTGATATCTATATAAATGTATTATATATCATTCACAAAGTATATCTCAAAACAGAAGTAATATAGTCAGAATAATATATTATTAAAACGCCCACAAAGCACACCAAGCTAGCTGTTTGCAATTAATTATAACAGCTACGAGTATTACGAAACATTAAATAAACTATCCGATGTTAATTGGGCGTAGTTAAATTACGTTAACATTTATAATCAACAGTAGCGTAGCTGTTATGCAAATAAAATCTATTAAAATATACTGTTTATAAATAAAAAAGTATCTTTTTTATTCAAAATTTAAATAGAAATCAAGTGACGTAGATCACTTTTAAGAATCCCGCTGTTTTTGGACCCTACCACTCATTGTGACATTTAAAATGGATAATGGAGAAGAAAATTATGTCAGTTACATAATATTATATACCAAATAGCGTTAAGCATATATATATATATATATATATATATATATATATATATATATATATATATATATATATATATATATATATATATATATATATATATATATATATATATATATATATATATATATATATATATATATATATATATATATATATATATATATATATATATATATATGCGGGTTGTTACATAAACAGACGCACCTCTAAGTAAATTAGAATGATATAATTTTAATTAATTTCGATGGAACAGCTACTGTACAGGAGCACTTATCGTGCCATTACGAGAAATAGTCAATTCCTATGCGACTTGGTGACCTCGATAGACGTTACATATGTTCAAACACATTGACTGTAAAGCGTCCGATAGCATGAAACGCGTATTTTGCCATTTGTGAACATTGCCATTTTAACCAGAAAATATTTTAGAACTATTTTGAAAAAAAAATGTATAATGATAATGAAAGAAGTATTTAATTTTATTACTAAACGAATAATTTAAGTTATCATTTGGCATACAATAAAATAAATGAGTATTTAAGTATATATCAATGTATATAAGGATATAAATATAAATAATTCTTAGGAATAACCTTTGTTTTAAAATAAAAAATAAATTGTTGTAGGCGAAAAAACTTATAGCTTAATTGGTGATATAACCCTTTGACATAAGGGACAATGTTTTAAAGTTAACATATTTTCTCCACCTGAAAAATATCAAAATAAGTATTCAACTAATAGATAGTAGCAACGCCATTGTCACCATGTGTGCTAGTAAAATTGTAATTATGACCGCACAGGGACCTGTCATTCATACCAGCGTATTCCCTAGATAAGTAACCTAGTTTGAAAAAGGTCGTTTGTAATAGAAAATACATAATTTAAACACTTACATATATGAATATCCTTAAATATTTTATTAATTTTGACATTTACCTATACATAGACAACGTAAATAAATGTAGAAAAATTAACAATTATTTACTATATTTTCTTTAATGCACGCGTGTAACTTAATTAATGGCCATCACAAGTGTGGGATAACATCTGACTGAAGAGGCAGTGGGGTTTGATCTCCAAAGAATTTCTTTGGAAACATGGAATAAATCATGAAGCTTAGAAATTTTTACTAACAAATGATGTGACAAAGTTATAGTATGTGAATTATTAAATTGTTCTTTTTATTTAAAGTTTATATAAATATTTCTTATAATTTAAATAAAAAAAAACGCTTTTAAATCAAAATAGAAACCTATAAGGCCATTACAAGTCCATTATGTAAGAGAGCAGGTAATATTTATGAATGTTTATCCAACAGTATTTCGTAATTATGACTTACCTAAAATCGTGATAAGCAGCTTTCAGTGTATTAATATATGTATGTACGTGCAGAGATTAATTACCTTCATTTACATTATCATAATGTATGCAACAGCTTGACTTCTCGAGATTAAATCACTGTACATATAATTTTAAAATAATCATAATAATCAGAGTTACGTAAATAAATGTTAAAGGAAATTTTTTAACGTTTCACAATCTTGTAAAAAATAAAATAGACTATAGCTTTATATTGGCTTTTTTAAATCAGCCTGTTTAATATGTACGTTTGTTTGCTTATCCGTTCGTCTGTTTGCCGTTTATACTTATCTTTGTATTCCTGATTGCAGGAAAAAGCGGTGTAAAAAACACTGTCCTCTAAAATTTGTGATGTGTCTAAGACACAAGAAAATTAGCACCTTGACAAAAGCTCCAATATCAAGTGAGAAAGCTCCTGGGTGTTCAAGTCGCAGACGAAAGCCCAATTTATTAACGGGTGCTTGTCTAGTTTTACCTAGACATAGCAATATTACACGAACCCAGCACGATTATTACGTCCCATTACGACGTAGAGTGGGTTAATTGGTAGTCTGAAACTGTGAAATTAATGTAGGTGTCATGTTTTGTTGAAAGTTGTGAGTGAGTGTCATTTTAACTTTACGGCTTAGGTAACTTAGTTTTGTATTAAAAGCTCCCGAACTCGGGTACAACGGTAATCTAACTTATTTTATAAGATAAATAGTGGGTATGATGAAATTAATAATTGAGTTCTCTCATTGTTTGAGCTATGAATTATAGCGCTCAATATCGGCTTTCTTGTAGGTCGCGCCTTATTGTAAGATACACAATTTACGACATGCTCTTGATCGCAAATAATTTTCTGTTGAACAAGTTGTTTAATGTACTAGTGGGACATTAAGCGCGAGTCGGACTCGTGCACTGCTGGTTCCGTATAAATATCATAACTATAGGTTTACAACTTATAAAAGTTGACTTTGCGGGCGGTTAGTCATTTTGTATGAAATTAACTACAGATATATAAATACAGGTTTGTAAAGATTTTTGTCTGTAACATCTTTAAATTTTAAATTCCAGGTCAACGGGAATTATTACCTTATAGGTTTAGATTTCGCTTCGAATTTCGAAAGCAAAACATAAATGCTATTTCTACCCTCCGAGAGAATGTAGACCACCACGAAATCCTAACAAAACTTGTCTTGACAGAGGGAACTACTTTCATATCGAGCAAGGCGTTGATTTCCAAAATCTTGACATTATTAATGGATTTAAGCCCATAACCATAACATTTCCATTAGATCCAACACATATTTTCCAACTATGTCAATTTTTTTAAATAAAATTTTATTACAAAACAAATCTGTTTAAATAATTACTTCACTTTAGCATCAATGAATGCAGTCTAGATACGCTTTCATTCTTAGTTGAGACGGAACGAAACTAAAATCAAATTAGCTTAAAATCTTTACTACTTTTGTTTTCACTGGAGCGGAGTGAAAAAAATTTTAACAAAATTGAAATTACTTTAGCGAAACAAAAAGCATCAATTGTAGCGATACTTAAAAAAAGATAAAATATAAATGTAGCTGTTTGCAACTATTTTGTTGGGTTTCTTATTTCTTATTTTTATTATTAGCAACAGCGCACTGTGTACTATGAAGAGGTAACAGGTTCTCTACCTAAAAAAGGACCAAGTGTTAAGACACTCTGTTTTCTTCTTTCCGCTCAATTTTTGAGATATTGCGTGTTGAATAACGGAATGTCAGGAAATTATAATAGTTCATTCCTCCGAATTGAAATCGAAACCACAATCATCGCGTTTACAGACTAATTCTACGCCACAACGATATTTATAAATATTCACAGATAATAAATAGCTCATGTATTTAAAAAAAATACGGTGAATACATTATGTACAATTTATATGTATAGTATATCACGTAATTATTGCTTATTGAAATGTTTAGTGAAAAGCATATGAATAACAAACACATCGTAATAATTTGTAGTATGCTTTAACAAAGTGAGTTATTGTTCTGATTCTTGTACTAAATAGATTATATACAATTGTTAAATAATACATATATAATTATAATAATGTACATATGTTTAATTATAATAGTGTCAGGAGTGATGGAGGCTGATTATTCTACATGACAAGTTCTTTCAAGGCATACTAACCACAAAGTATATGCTAAAATTATACATTACACAAGCCGTAGCACAAAACCAAATCTTTTAAATGATAGTTTCATACATTTTGCAAAAGCTCCGTAGCTTTATCTTAATTTTCTAAGAAGTAAACGGCCATTACAGTCGGTTTGCACACAAAGTCTTTCATGTCTATCTAGACGTTGAATTCTGGAGCAGTTTGAACTGCACAGTGAAAATAATCGCAGTAGTAAAGTACAATCGTCAACTGGCCGAGTGCCAGAAGCTCAAACAGGGCACGGTATGTTACAGCGCGATAGAATTAACAATTTAGCCTTTCATCGACATTTCGTATGAAACTGACAAACAAATAAAAAAAAGTATCGACAGGTGTGGTTTATTTTTCATTTTATTTCGCTATATTAATTTTATTATTACGTCACGAATTCTTGCCAATTTCTGGGTATTAAGTTATTGGAAAGTAAATAACGTTATTGTGTTTATTTGGATTTAGTTATTTGAGTTGTACATAAGTTTTATATTTGTATTATGAAACATTCTACTGGACTCCACATGAGGAGAGAGAGACTCCACTGTTTGTAGAGAACAAATAACTATATTTCTTACTGCGTTTAATAACTAATAGATGGCAGTATAGAAACGTATATACGCCCATCGAGTTCAGTAAGCGAGTACGAATTTTTGCGCACTTTTTTTCAGTCCATTTTGTGTATTGTGGTTTCTTGCCAAAACAAGACGAAACAAGTTGCAAGTAAAATATTGAAAAAAATTATAAAATAGTTTTAATATATGGTGCAGTTTGATCGGATCTTATTTAAACATATTTTTTTGTTTTATCTTATTTTTTGCAAGTTCTAAAACAGAAATTGAAAATATATTAATATATCAAACTTACAATTTAATAAAAATTTAGATTTCATTATATTAGCAGTCATTTTATTTTATTTCAAGTATAATTATTATATAAGTTATAGAAACACATTAATTAAGCCATGTACTGAAGACGAAAGAAGTTTGTTTAAATTATATTTCCTTTATAACAAACAATATATTTATAACATTTTTATTATATTTTATTTTAAAATTTTTTGCTACGGATAATTTCGAGATATAGAAGATAATAATAAAATAATGTCGCTTCCCGCAGTCTGTCCCTATGTATGCTTAGATCTTTAAAACTGAGCAATGTATTTTGATGCAGGTTTTTTTTAATAAATAGAATGATATAAAAGTAAGTTTATATGTATAACACATGAACAATATAGTAGTCCCGGGAACACTGGTCATTTTAAAGTTTTCCAATGTGATGTTGTAAATAGACATATTTTTTTGCGCTTTCATTGTAAACGCTGGCTGAACCCTACGAGATAGGTCCACATAATGTACTACAGTATTTATTATACACCTTAAAAAAGTGGACAAAAAAGTCTGCTTACAAGGAAAACTAAAAATTTTAAGAAATTCTTTTTCCAAATGGTGGTTCATTTCACTCTCTCCTTATTGGTGATTTTCCAGAAACAGAGGGATTTTATCATAATATGAAGTACCAGGCTTCCATAACTGTCCACCTTGCAGTTAATTTAGAAAATAGACAAAGAGTGCATTTGAAATATATTAGAAGTTGTTAATAACCCACGGTATTCAACATTAATAGCATTCTTCAAGTTATGACTGATATATGACAGAGTTCCAAGTTGCTATACATGATACCAGAGTTTTAAATAATAATAAAATATGATATTCACAGTAGCCAGAGCTACATTAACTTTGTCTTCCTCCACCATGCTTGATCAAGGTTTTGTCATGCTTTTTACGTGACCTTCAACCACAACTTGCTCTTGCAGGTCAAACGATGGAATCTTTTGAACTATACACAATATTTTGTACTATTTTTCGTCATTCTCCGAAACGCCGAAACCAAAAAATACAATATTATAGAATAAATGTATAGTGATAGGTTCTAAGTGTATCCAAAAATTCTAAAATTTGCTTTATAGTATAAACTTAAACTACATTAAAAGTGGACAACAAGCTAAATGTACTAAAAGTAAGTAATACCACACGGTAGGTACCATTAACGTGTACTTGCCGTAAAATGTAAATCCTGGTATTAAAAATTGTAATGCGCCTCGAGATATTCATTATAAGAAAAAAAAGTCAATCCTTTCTGCATATATTAAAAGGATTAAAAGGGTATAGTGCAATATACGAATGATTCGAGTACTTCGCTTATACTCGTATATTATATTATTGTACATATTTACTGAGAATTTGCAATTCAACGAGAAGAAAGTAGAAGAAAGAGAAGAAAATAGAAAAAAGTTGTAAATTAAAAAACTAAAAAAACACAACTTATATTGTATATATCTTAAGAGTAGACTAAAATATTATAACTAACGACAAAAGAATACAAAATAGTTAAATCAAAATCAAAGCCAAAAAAGTACTTTACTTGAAAACTAACATAATTTGGTTTCTTTGTGAATACTTTAAATAATAGAAATTCAAATAGGAGACACAAAATTCCGTTTTAATATTGACAATAGCATAAAAAGACGCTAAGCTGGTAAAAACTGAGCAAACACCGACCGCCATCATTCAAAATGGCCTCATTTCCATGATGCACCCCGACCGCTCTTAAAAGAAATTGCATTCTTAGTTTATTGTTGACGGTATTGTATGAAATATAGTCCTAGATATTTTACATAGACCAAGGATATACTGTTTTCTAGATTTGATTATCATATTGATTTTATATAATGATAAAAATAATTTATGGATTACAGTTAAATGTTATATAGTTTACTATATTTAGTCACCTTAAAATTATATATTGAGGACCGTCGTGGCACAGAGGCGACACGTATATCTGTAGACGTGACGGTTTGTGGGTTCGATTCGAAATCGGGGAAATTGAATTATTTTCATTTCCTTCGCTCTGGTAACAAGGCGAAAGCGCGGCATTGAGTCCCACCACTCAACACGCCACTCAATGCCTCGAAAGGCGGAAAGTGGGGAACGGGGTGTCTTAACACAAGGTTCCTTTAGCAGTTACCTCTGCCTACCCCGCTGTGTGTAAAAAAAAATATTAAATAAATTAAAAAAATACATAACACTTAAATATATATTATTTTGTCATAAAAATTATTTGTACTTAAAATACCTAGGACATGCCACTTCTATTCACTGTTCCGTGAATTATAATATGCTTGAAAGCATATGTAGTTACTACGTTCCAGAATTCGCTCCCATGAACTCAAATTTATATTAACTTAATATACGATGTCAATACGCAAAGAGCATTTGCTCAGCATTTTCGCTCGTAAATTGAATTTTAGTTTTCGTAGATATACATATATTAGAGAGCAAAGGAAAAGTATATTATGTTAATAAAATAATAGGTTTCGTGTTTTATGAAATTAAAGAACACATTTACATCAGATTTAATATTTGAATTTATTTATTGTGTAAATTACTTTGTAAAAATGCTATCACCGCTATTTAGTCTTTCGGACGTTGTGAAATTAAATTCAAAGGAAAATCCAGCTCAATAAGAAAGCGTTATACATGAAATTCATTTATTATTATATTAGATTAGAAGAATATTTAAATAATTTAATCAACTGTATGAGTGTTGTATATTCAACCGTGTTCTGTCTAACACCTTCCGAGTCCCTTAGGAATTAGGATATAGAGTTATAAATAAAATATATAAATATCTTCATTGAAACTTAACATGAATTACACGACCTGTTAATTTGTCTTGTAAAATCAATTACACTACTATTATTACTATTAAATTATATAAGTTTTATTAAAATCATATTTGTATTTCATTTTAAACAATAATATCTTGAACAGATGATGATTGCCTTTCTAATTCTACTTAAGCTTAGGGGATGAAGGAGAGCAATAAATAAACAACATCACAATTATTTGTATAACGATTTATGTTTAGTTTTAAGCCCTTTTTACCAAAAGTCAAGTTTTATTAAAAAGGAAAACACAGAGTACATATATATCAGAGCGTACTGATGATTCTAGTTACAATACCATTCAGAAAATAAAATCTCATTGTTGTTTCTTTTGCCTCACTTTTTTGAAAAGTAAATCGCTATGAAAAAAACATAAATGCAATCACATCTGGCCTTCTGCCAGCCGCCAGAAAGACAGAAATTATTCAATTCCACCAATCGACGAATTTTCATGAAAATTCATATTTAAATTAATTTAAAGATGATAACGAACTCCGTGAATGTTGTTCTGAGTTCTGGGCTTTGACGGGATTAAAATAGACCGCCTTTGTAATTACATTTACAGTAACCCTCTTACATAAATATTGAATACTTGCTTTACAATTTGAAAGTGAATTTTAAATGTAGGACACGTTATAATTGCTTCATATTTCCTGATAAAAAATTCAAATATCAAGCAGGTATTAGATACTGAATTGTATTAGAGCTTTGATATTTTTAGGCATTGTAATGTTAATTTTATACAATAAAGTCGTCAGGAAAGTCCTATTTAAAAAAAATGACGTTCCTAATGACTTTATTTAGACCGCTTCATCTTTTCGAAGCGGTCTAAATAAAGTGTTACTTAAATTTAATGAGCTAGATATATATGTGATTTTTCGTCCGTAATTTACTAGAAAATAGAGTGAATTAAAAAAAAAATCTCGCTCTTTGTATAATGAAACCTCCAAACGATCCAGCACTAACCATACCAAAATGAAAATGTCTATATTTAATAAATACTTGCGATTTTTTGTCAAAATTCAAAAAAGTAATCTAATCATATAATTTTTTATCTAAAATATAACTTATGCTTCTGAATTTAAACAAAAGACTTAGACACGGTTAAGCAAGTGCATTGCAAATAAGATAGAGCAATTCGTAGCACTTCGACCGCTAACATATATGAATTAATACTTAGATTGTATTTATATTTTAGAATCTTTGCATACATACATATACTGGTACGGAATCAGATATTGGTAACATCGGCCGGCAAATCTTTTTCAATTTATTCATATAAACCAATTCTAATCATTAGAGGATAATGAATATATATTTTCTATGAAATAGACTAAAATTATTAACGTCACATTTTTAACACGTACTTTTAGATCTATATTAAATTACAAGTACCGCTTCTACGAATAACAGCGAATTCTGGCAAAGTAACATAAAATTAAAATTTCGCTGAGTGCAGCAGCGAAATGAATTCAGCTCATTTAATAAAATCAACAAGAAGCTTTTCCAGTGAACGGTTGCGCACTTAGTTCCTTATTTTTGTAATCGAAAACCAAGACTTTATAGTTTAAGAATTGCATTTGCCACGAAAGTTAGGTGTTTTTTTTTTCAAATATTATATTTACATAGGTAAGTTTTTTTTTTAATATATCTCTATCTCTTTAAATATATATGAATTTAATATATTCAAATGCTACGCCATCAAAGCTCAGATTGAATTGAATACGGAATATTGCACATATTGAATACGGAATTGTACTTAAGGCTTATAAATTTCAATTCTATTGTCTAGCTAATTAAATTGAGAGCATTACAAAATTACGTTATCAAGCGTTTATTAATTAAAAGGGGGTAACAGTGGAACAGGATTCCGAATAGAATAGCACCTAGGAGATGTTAGATAACTGGGTTTCCTTTGAATTTATCTGTTTTGTGGTGACAAAGATATCTTTTATATGTTAAATGTGATATTCATTCTTTCATATGTTAAACCGAATACGATAGTTATATAAAACAGGAGAAAACACTTAAAGTTACTACATTAAAGAAAAATAGAATTAAAAGAATGGACCACACATTTTTCTTTTTAATATATATATATATATATATATATATAATATATATATATATATATATATATATATATATATATATATATATATATATATATATATATATATATATATATATATATAATATATATATATATATATATATATATATAGCTTTCAAGGCTATCTTGGTTCAGCGATACAGGGTTCGATTCCCGTCAAGTGAATTGAATACGTTTAATCCCTTGTTCTGGTAAGAAGACGAAGTGCGGCGTTGAGGACCGCCACTCAACACTAAACGTCTCGAAATGGCCAGTAATCGAGAAAGTGTGTCTTAAAACATAATATGTACATTACTCTTCTCATCTATTTTCATAGCTATTTTAGGAGATGAAATTTTGTACTACAATTAATATAAGCATCAATAGAAAAGTACATACCTCATGTATAATGCATATACTAACAGTCATGAGCATTATGTAACTTAATAGCAATTTTAAAAGCTTACCTAAATAATATAAAGTATAATAACTTGCCTCGAAGTTTTAGCTTTCCGTTTTTAGTACTTAGATTCCATTAATATTTCGACTAGTTTTGAAGACATTGCGTGTTTAGTGGAACTCAACGCCGCTCTTTATTTTACCAGAGCGATCAATGGAGATAATTTAAATATACTCATTACATTGAGTACTAATCGAACCCATAAACATCTCACTACGCTATGACGGCCTTATTTAATATGTAAGTATTAATTAACCCCACCATGGTCACCTAAGGAAGAAGACATTTCCTTCTTTGCAGGATCAGCGACGCGTAACTATTGTTACGTATTATTAAATCCGCCCTTTTCCAATATCTACGTCTGATCATAATTAATAAACTTATTAATAAGATTTAGGAGAATTTCAACTAACTAGTTAATGAATATTTGAATTTTCAGTAGGTTCGAAATGTATAAATAATCAGTATAAAATTTCCATCGTTGCGCAGAGGTCTGCCTGTACATGCGACGGTTTGTGGGTTCTATTCTCACTCAGGGAGAATTAATTATTTCAAATATATAATATTCTTTATTGTAGTAAAAAACACATGAGTTATAACATTAAAAACATAATACACAAAAGTGGACTTATCCCTACTAGAGATCTCTTCCAGCCAACCTATGGTAATAGATGAATTATAAGCAGCAGGTAAAAATATAGTACAATTAATTATAATGCAAATCAAAAAGACATATATAAATAATTAAATGTACACACATAAATAAAACAAAAATAAAACTTGATATATACAAATATGGAAATATAATATATACTAAATACTTACACAAATATATAAATATACATACACCATACAGAAATATATATATATATATATATTATATATATATATATATATATATATATATATATATATATATATATATATATATATATATATATATATATATATATATATATATATATGATAATGAATCTTTGACTAAAAGATTTCGAAAGACTTCGACTTCGGATTAAAAAACATTAACAAGTTTTTGTTTAGAAATTTAAAACAAAAATTACATTAATCATTAGTAATTTACCAAGATATCATAAAAATATTTAAAAGTCTCTCCATCTCCATTTTTACCATCAGTGAACACTGGACTCGTGCCCTCACGAGGGCACCGTCCTGGGGTCCTTACTAGTCCTAAGATAGATGTAGGATACACGAGCGTTTTAAATGTTTAATCGAACAGACATCAGCAGACAGACAGACCTACAATAAAATGATTATATATTTCTGCTTTATTCTTTTGAGATGAGGGACCTTAAAAATGATTAGTATACCAAAATCATAAATTTGCGTTATAACAAGATCTATTCGTTAACTATGCAACCTAACAATTTTCATGTTTGCTTCTGCAACTGCGCCAAACAACGCAAACTTCTTGAATATAGTCACTGAATATTAATATACTGGCTGTGCGATTTTGCTTAAATAATAACTTGAGATTTGGCGCGTTCAGTTCAATCCATTTGAATATCTGTTCCGTATTTCTAAGAGCTATATGATAGATAACAGAAGCGATGGTCTCGTTTTCACAGAACTAAGGTAACTAATGTTTATTTTAACAATGTTTTGATTTTATATTAATTGTTAAATTTATTAAATTTATTTTTGGTTCTACTACTGGGTTCCCTTGATCACTGGGTGTGAATCATATAGAAAGCTAAAAATGTCACAAATATATCACACAGGAGACTGGTCCGAAGCTAAACAGGTGATAAGCGTACAAATATACATTTATAATTTAAAATATCTATGTATCTATTAGAATTCTGAATTGACGTACATACTGATGTTTTTGGCATACTGATTTTTTTACATGAAAAATTTTAACAAAGGACCATCCATCAGAAGAATAAGAAGACGAACATCAGAACTAAACCTTCCTCCAGAGATATTTCCTTCTGGAAAGAGTCTTAGTATTCCTTTAAACTGAAGAAAAATACCCCCCCCCCCCTTTTAGCCAACATTTTTCACAATATTAAAATACTTAAAATATAATAACAAATCACAAAAAGATGAACAGGAAAGGACACAAATAATAAAAGTCCGCAGAATAATGTTCTCGCTCAACGTTTCACGTTTAAATATCAGTAAAAAAAGTCTTTATTTTGCATATATTTCAATGTAATTATCAATTTATGTCAATGTGCTGCTAAATATATGTATAATTATATATAATATTTTAAATTTGTACGATATTATGATCGATTTAAAACTTGCAGTTCATTAGCTACCATCTATCACATATTCTGTCACTATAAGAAATGCTAATAGTTGTTATTGATACCTAATAAGAACGTTCGTCACGAACGTTTATATAGAATCCTTAAAAGGTAACAGTAGGAAATTTAACGGCAATTGCGTTCTAGGTTGCATAATTTATTACAAAACTCTAAATTTTATTTTAAGTATTATTTAAACTTTTAAAACATGAGAATAGTGGAGACCATGCTTCAAAATCCACTTAATCAATTAGTCTATATCTCTATGTTTTTATCACTTAAAAGCGTTGGGTTGATAGTTACTTTAATTTTAATATAACATGACAAGTTTCAAGTTTTAAATGAATGCGCTCTATTTTTCAGAATTCTGGCACGAAAGTATGGAATCTTATTTTATATACGACTCTATTACAACTCTACATCTGCTTTCTTTGGCTCAGTAATAACAAAAGTTGACAAAAATCATAGACAAATAAAACATTGTATCGTGACCTCGAGCTTTTAATCTTAGAAATGTGTTTCTATTTTAAGAACAGGTTTAGCTTACTTCACCTCGCAAATTCAAGACATACACTGTTACCTTAAAGTGAAATTAAATACGATTTCAAAGTGTCCACTTAACAAATTTACACGTACGGTAATATATTTCGCACAATAATTTGATGCCATAAACTAAAAGTTTAGTAATTCTTTACTATATTTCAAACAAACAAGAATACAATTAAATGTTACGATGAATATTTTTAAATTATGATTTCAGACCCTTCTAGTATTATGTAGTATCACATTTAACATAAGCAAATTAGCCAAGTAAAAATTTTTAACAATAAATTTTGTACATAATATGAAATTTTAATTCTCGTGGAGAAAAACGGCAAAATCCTGCGGTTAATATCGGCCGAGTCGCGAAAACACGTTTCATAAACATGTGTAAACATTTTCCTCGTAAATATTTAAATAAACCAAATAGAGGAAGCGTACCAGTGTATAATACAATTTTGACCATATATATATATATATATATATATATATATATATATATATATATATATATATATATATATATATATATATATATATATATATATATATTTATATATATGTATATATATATATAGATATATATTTATATATATATATATATATATATATATATATATATATATATATATATATATATATATATATATATATATATATATATATATATATATATATATCTCAGTCTATCATTATTGAGATAAAATATAGTTGTCGTATATCATTTCGATCGATTTCGTCAATATTGTATTATGAATTATAATTAGTAAAATATAATTTTGAACATAATCGTTAATATTAGAGACAGAAAACGTAAAAAAACATTTTACATAGCGGCAGCCTTTATACTGGTTACGCAACGTTCACAATGTTTATAAGTTTTCTAGAACATTTCTAATTTTTTGGATGTGAAACTAGCTTCGCTCGCTTGATCGATGTTGTCGGAATTGTTCTTATATAATGAATGTACTTATTTTTTTTTCCTTTAGATTAAAGGATCTATAATACATTTTATATGCCATATTTTATCTGGGCGGGAATCGCGCGTTTTCCTATTTTTTTTCTAAATCTCGATCCCGCTGAAATTCCGGGATAAAAGAAACAGCCTAAGCACCACTGCCTTCTCTCTTTCTATTTTACAGTAACAATTTCTTAAAACTCGGTTTAGCTATTCCAGAGATTACCCCGGAATAACGGAAAGACAGACAGACAGAAAAATACGTAAAAAAATCTGTTTTATGTTCTAGTAACGAGAAAATAACAATATGCACTCAAAAAAATTCAGTTATTTTGAAATCACAAATAGACACTCTAATTTTATTTATATGTATAGATAACACTGAAATGCTTATAACTGTTGCTAATATTACCATAATTTATTTCTTTCAATTCTTAATCAACAGAAAACGCAATTAATGTGACTCTATACCTCATAATTTTTTTCTAGTATATAAGATATATATGACATAGTACTTTGGATAAAAAGTCATTTAACCGATGATATCAGTCTAGTGTCATATACACTAGACTGATATCATCGGTATACATTTAAAGTAAATGTGTATTTTTAGTATATTCATTGAATAATCTTATAAAAACACATAAGCAATATTAGTAAACGGTTTAAAATTATTATAGTTTTAACGTATATTGTTTTTTTTTTAATAAAACGAAACATAAAACAGCTTCCAAATTCATTCTCTCTTATAAAGAAGTACCAAAATCAAACGATAGAAAAAAATATGCACTATCATACATTAAAATCAGTGAGAGAACAATCACTTTTTTCTTATATTTCAATGGTATGTATTTATTTTAAAATGTATATCCATCATTGTAAAGTACCGTATCCAATAAACACATTATTATTAAAATCTAACTACTCAGTAAAATATAATAGGGGGTCTAAAATCATCCAATTTTGAGTCGGTTTTAAAATTATCTTGGCTTAAAATAAGCCTGATTTTTTCCTGATAAGGCAGGTACTTACCGCAAAGCGCTACCAGTGTTAAAAATTTCATTGTCATGTTTTGAAGCACTGTTCTCATTACATAATATGTACCGTTCCACCTCACAAGCACATCTGTCAAATTAATGACATAGTCACAATAAAATAATCACAAACAATCTTTTTCTTATCTTCATTTTAAAATAACATATACACATGAAAAATATAGAGTCGATAAATTAAAGATGCGATCAAAGTAAATAGTCACAGTTCAAAATTTTCTACAAATATATTATGTTGATAATCACGCGTTGTTTACAAGTCACCGGTCGTGTTCGTATTCCATTATAGAATGGCGAGGAGCAAGCCGTGCTGCCCGCTCTGGGCCCGTACGCCGAATGTCCTTGGTTTTCCCGCTAGGGCAACGTCATGCGCAGTGCGATCTTTTCAAAAGGGTCCTTAAGTGGATTAAGTTTTTAAACTTTGACAATTGATAAAATGAGATCCAGTTTGCAAGGAGGTGGAATCGTTAAGTGAAAAGTTTCAAATTAAAGCATTTTTGTTACTGTTTAGTAAGCTTTCAAGCTTTGTGAACTTTGTACAATATAGAAACCTATTACAATATGTCGGTATGAATAGAGAACATTAATTAGTTTGCGGAGTAGCGGTTGCATCCGGTGGCTGATAAAGCTACCCAACAAATAGGCATCTAGTCGGAAGGCTGGCAGTGACGCGTTCAGTAAATACATTATAAACTAACGATAAAGTTAAACGGCTAGAAGCTAATTCGCAAACCCTTGCCTCATTGCCCCTACAGTAATAGCTTACGTAACACATAATCTTGTGTATAGCCACGCTTAAAGTATTTTTATAAATATTATTTGAAGTACTATACTTATAAATTATTATATTTTTTTGTAAATTGAAATTTAGCAAATTTATTGTATATATCTTTTAATTATATAAATACTGAATGTTTTAGGACTCGAACTCCCGCTTCTTGGATGCCATCCGTTTTTAAAAATATTTTTGTTTTCCTAGTGCAGAGTAAGTACTAAAGTAACTAAGTACTTTCATTGACGTTAAAAATGTTGATTAAATAATTTTTCGTATTTTCGAATTGTTTAATTAAAAGAATGTAAAGGTGTTATTAATAATAAAGTTTCTAATATACAGCCGACACAACATTAAAACTACGATTAAAAACAACTTTATCTTGACATGCAATAAGTAATAATTAAAATTAATCAATTATTTTAACAAATTTAATAATCCATATTGATTATTATTTAAAAACAGGTATAACACAACATCAAAACAAGAATAAAACAGTTCAATATTGTCTAAAGTATGATATTTTAATACACGTCAGAACGACAATAGATACAATCGGGGGTGTTGAACTTTGACAGGGCGACAAACATCGGGCAAAAGTAATTTATTCCCCATGCGTCATACTAACCCCTAGTAAACTTTGCCTACACCCGTGTGTGTTACCAAAAAGCCGAACGTGCGAGATAACCATATAAAACTTTACATTTTTTACACTCACGTGAAATAATTCAGCTTATAATATGTGGAAAAGCCAGGATTTATTAAAGGAAAAATGTGTAAAACATGTACCTATATATTCATTTTTGTAGCTTTACGCTATATACCGCTTATAATAATGTTGTAGACAGGGAGAACCGTGAGTTATTATACTTCGATCCCCGCTTTCTGCACAATTTTCGAGAATGTCTCGAAATCAAATGACGCGTGTTGAGTGGCGAAACTCAACGCCGTGCTATATTTTCTTACCAGAGCGGTTCAAAAACATTTGTTCGCAACAAATATATAGGTGTATATGATGATGATGAACTTTTATCGAATATCATATAACATGGAGAATTTGAATAGATTTGAATAGATTTCTATATAATATGCATGATTCTTTATTTGTCATATCAAGAGACAATCCATGTTCCACTTTCTGTCCGAGATATTACGTGCTATGTACGAATGGCAGAACTTAATGCAATATTATATAATACTTGTGGTAATTTATTACTCCGCCCTGTAATCGAACCCACAACAATCTCGTGCATTGGCAGATTGTGTCTAGTGGCCCCACGGTTTTATGTTTAATAGTCTTTATCAGTCGAGTATGTTTCTCTATGTGCGGTAATTGTATTTTCAAATCACAATTAGAAGACAGACGGACAGACGGAGAGACAAACAGACAGACGAATAACAATGTGATCATATAAGGGTTCCATTTTATTATTTTAATGTACGGAACCCGAATGCTGAAAATATTATTTTTGTTGAGTAAATAATCCTGCATTAATATTTTAAGCATTCATCATGCACTATCTCCAAAATAAACTTTTTTCTGTCTTACTCTACATTATGTAGAAGGTAAAAGATTCTACATTACCACTTTACTAAATATTCAAACGAACGTAAGCGAACTTATTGGCCATATAAAACGTAATGTGCTAAGATGTCCGTATATGTATAATATGATTAGCATATACATATACGTATATATATATATATATATATATATATATATATATATATATATATATATATATATATATATATATATATATATATATATATATATATATATATATATATATATATATATTTATTTAATGAAAATGTGTTAATTACTTTGTGTTATTTTGTATGAATGAATCATTTTTTTTTTATTAAAATAGATCATATTTTTTTATATTCACGAATAGCAAAGCAATATTTTTCACTATTTCCCCTTTTTTAAGACATTGCGCATTGAGAAACGAATCCAATAGACTTTAATATTAGTACACCAACAAACAAACAGATATTTTAATTATGAACATTTCCTCTAATGAGAAGTGAATCCACTACCGCCCCATAAAAAGTCACTAACAATTAATTCCCATTTTCTGCACACCTGTTGACTTAAATGTACACAAAATTCTGTTAATAAACTTAAATAACACATTATAACGAATAATAACGCTTTAATTAAAAGTGTTATGAACTTGCGTGCATTTATACTAACTAGCATGAGTGACGATAGAGGCTGTCACGGAAACTAATTATGTTTAGCTCAACAGCTCTATGGATCAATTAATACAAGCTATTTAAATTTATCTATACTTATATTTTAAAACTAAGAATTACAAAATTATTATAGTTAATTATATAATATAAAAAATTAGGTGTAATTAGACTGTTCCGTACCTGCTATGCTCAAAATGGAACTTAATCATGTGCTTAGTCGAATTCGAATCTGCAACCATCATATTTAGCCATGTATGTGTCATTAGCGCTACAGTAGTTTATACGTGAGATGTAAATGGAATAATGTTTATAAAATTATTCTTTTATATTTTACTACTACGGCAAAAATATTAAATTTATGGTACAGGCTTATTATCTTCATAACTAAAGAAAAAGAAAAGACTATAATATATAAATAGAACTCTATTCTAATTATAAACCAAGAGCCATTAACGGCTTAAGATATTTGCAGTAACTATAATTGGTTCTTTTTTTTTTGGAAGCACAACACATGTATGCACACATATGTATGCTTAGATCACGAAAACTACACAAATTAAGTGGAGGTGTATGTGTGTTATACACACTTGTACAATAATATAGTAGGAGAACACTGCTGATTTTAAGGATTTCTAATGTGATGTCGTAAATAAACACATTTTATTGCGTTTGCATTACAAACTCTGGTTGAACCCTACGACAGATCTACATAATGATGTAGTATAGTATTATACACCTTAAATAGATCTACAAAAAAGGCCGCAGTGTTGCTTATAAGAAAAACTAGAAATTAAAAGAAATTCTTCTTCTTCTTGATCCTCTTCACTCTATCCTTATTAGTGTTCATCCAAAATCCAAAGAATTTTATTATTTGAAATGCACAACAAAGTTAATTTAGAAAATGGACAAAGAGTATATTTGAAGTATATTAGAAGCTGTTAATAACCCGTAGGATACAACATTATTAGCATTCTTCAAGGTATGACTGACAAATGACAGAGTTCTAAGTTGCTATACATGGAAACAGAGTTTAAAAACTAGTTTATAATGTAATAGAAATGAGAAATAGGGAACCATTCCGCTAAAATATTCGAAAAAAATAATAAAAAATTTAGTTTTAATTATTTTAAACGTTTTAAGTAATTTCCTACATTATTTAATTGATATTTAATTATATTATTTATATTTAGATATCAAAAATTTGTAAAAAAACTCACTAAAACAATGCTGACAACATAAATAATTTGTTATAAGAACTTCGATTAACTTGATGGGAACATAAATAAATATCTTTCTTAAATGTGTAGAATAACAATTTCAAACTATTAAAAATTCTGAACTGTTAAAATTTCAAAACTGATATATCCAAATATAGCTTTCAACATTCAAATACATACAAATAAACATATAGAATATATTATTTCACCCTCAGTGCCGTTTTATCGGCGATCAAAATGTTCATACAGACACAATCCAATTATACGACACTAGGACCGGACGAAAAGTCGTTGACGCCGCCGCGTTCTGATACTATAATTTTGATAGTTATTATGTGATAAAATCTTATTTATAGCGAATCATATACTTCTCACTATATTAGGGCTGCGACACTATGAGTAGTTCATTCTAATATAATTAATTTGTTTCGAAGAAAAACGTGCTCAAGGTTTGTAAGCACGTAGAAATTATCAGTGATGAAAAAATGGGTAAAAATATATATTATATATTATACAAGAGAGAGTGGTAAGAGAGTTTATAATACTGGAGGAAGGTCACGTACATGAGCATTCCCTGGAGGACATGGTTGATGAAAGTGGCCGAGGCGAAGGAGATATGCAGTCCATAAAGCATAAAGACGCTTAGGATAAAGCATAAAGAAGACAACTTTTAACAACTTATAAATATTTTTACACATTTTTCCGCATCCAACTACAACGCATTATACAAGGAAAAAGAGAGAATATCATCACATTCCCTTTATCTCTTGCATGTGAATGCGAATAGAAATTCGTATTTAATTTAGTCGGTTCATTCATAATTTATATATTATACTCGTTATAATGGGTAGTAGAGCCTCTATGAATCTTATAGCGCTTTTCAACCTGCAGAACTTTTATATTTCTTTGTGCCAGTACCGGCTAGCATGGCCTTAATTTTGCAATTAGTATATTTAACACTAGAGCCGTACAAAGAACTCGTTCATACAAAAACGTATTTTCCATTATATTTGATTAACAAGTTGCCACCCACAATATTAATCACCCACTGTGATTAAAATTTGTACCCAAAATTATACCACCTTCACCTTGTGGCTAGTAGGTTACTCCGAGCTTATGTCGTATATTATATGTTATATATATAACACTTTTATTTTATACAACTATATAATATATAGGTACTTCAGAAATATTTAAGAAAATGTCCATCTTGCTGAACTACACTGCTTTTCTAATAAAAATATCATTTTGGTAACAACTTTTGATGATGAGCTAACTTTTTGTTTGGCTTTCTGAGGTTGTTTTAAGCTTTTTTCTTCATAATAGATAGACGCCAGGCTAACTGAATGACTTGACTTGACTAAATAAATGACTTTGAGACAGTATGGCAGAACTCAGCGTCGCTCTGTCCTAACGGAGCACTAATACTAATTAATGATAACAAAATTAATACTAATATAATAAGTTCGTATTTATCAAAAATAACGACTTTCACTAATGCATCATTTCTTTATTTTGATTTAATCCGGTGGTCTGACTTCAAAAACAATTTATATTAAAATAACTTTCTGTTTGCTCAGATTTAATAGCTACAAGAAAAAGATCACCAGATGTAACTGTTTTATGAAGTACAATTTATATTATGTAAACCCTTATGTATTACCTATTTCATGATTGTAGGTATCCCGGTGTAGGAAAGTAGAACTTATAAAAATTGAAAAACTCTAATTTGCGGTCGCGTCTGAGGCCCTCAGGGGGCGAGTACTACTCGCACTTGACCCTGATGTTTTAATGTATTTTTATAGTCACGCTATTTTATAATTTATCTATTATATTTAAGCTCTATTTTAATTATCCTTGGCCTTAAATGTTTCTATATATTATACAAAAAAAATGGCTGCTAAGTTACTATAGAGCTCTTTGTCTTGTGACTTTTATATTTCAAATCTCATCATGCTAAATAAATTTTGTTAAAGCGACATATTATCTTATTTTTTATAGTATAACTGGTCTATTGGAGCTCTATAAATTTTCTGTAATTAATTGTTTAGTTCCTTAATTCTTATATTCTACGAAATTCTTATTAAGTAGATGATTATAGATGTTCTTATTATGTTAGTCAGGTGTAGTCAGTCAGGTAGTCGTGGGTCAGGGATATCCATATTATATATCCCTGACCCATCAACTTATAAAACTTAAAAATATTCCTTAAGCTAAACTATTTTTTGCTAAGGTGCCATATCCTTATTTTCTGGCTTATTGCAACTCAATGCTAGATGTTTCTTGTATTAAATTTTTATTTGCCACCCAAACATATATATAAGGCTGAACATGTGTTGTTGAATCGCCATATCCATATTTATTACAGTTTAGCTGGCCTATTAGAGTTAGCTTAATTTTGGTAGCTTAAATGTTCTTTACCTATTATTAATATATATGTATATGTCATTTATATATGCTCATCACATTAAATTACTTTTGTTTCATTCATGACTCTTACTATTCGGTCACAGGAGCAATTAAAATCAATTTATGTATTTATCAATAATATTAATTAAAATACCTTAAAATTATATGTAGATTTAGAAATAACATTTTCAGATTATAATATATTAAATAAAATCAAAAATATTTATTAAGTTCGATGGATATTTAATGTATGTAAATATATTTCTTTTACAGTTACAGTTATCGTTGCTTTTGGTTACTCCAACTTTGTCTTGTTAAAGTTTAGTTGTTTAAATTTGATTACGTCTCGTTAAAGCATGTATTTTATTCACTTTGACTTTGAGAGAGTAAAATTGTCATAGAAAGTTTATTGTACCAGGTGGTACAAAGAGGAACAAAAATAAGGTGCATAGAAAAGTTAAATAATAAATTTAATCGCTAGATTTTCTTGACTATTGTTCTAAATTGGAAATAATGTAAAACTGCTTATGACATGAAAATTATAAGTAAATAAATTAGTAAATTTGCAAAAAAACTACACTTAAAAAAATATTTTTAATTTTTGACATAATATTGCAGGACAGTAATGTGAGCATATAAAAAGTACTCTAGACTATAATCACATTTTTAAAAGTAATGGTATAAGTGCTTACATCTTGGCGCTTCTCCAAATTATCTTGCAGGGGTAGATACTTGTGCCCGCGTGTAACTTTGCTATTCTTATCTCAACTCTAACTTTCCATAGTTCTTCATATTCTTGAATACTTAATAGGTAATTCTGTTGTAATAACTTTTAATAGGATCACTTAGTTTATTTGATACCAGCGATCCGCGACGTTATTTTAAACCGTATTTCTGTGACGTAAGGATTTATTTTTCAAAAATATTCAGTTTGGACGCCTTACATGCAAAAGCTACCATCATATCGAATTTTAGTGTTCAATTTCAGTGTCTTGATAAGATTTGAATGCATCGTACATGACGAAGATTTGCATGCATCGATAAATGAATTTATAAATATTTTTATATATAACATTTCACTAAATGTTTTAATGGTAATGTTACCATCTAAATCCAATTATCACCAATCCAAGTATCTTATCTTATCCTTTGTGTGTTCTGCATATAAAGTGACATTGACGAAGCGATTTATACTCAACTATGCCAGTGAAACATAATGCTCACAATGCCATCATCAAATCAACGGGCCATAATAAAGTTAAAATGCTGCAGAAACGAAGTATACTCGTATCTTTTTATTTGTGCTGCAAGGATTGTCGGACTGGATATTTCAGCTTGATACCTTGACAAGATCTTGAGAAAAATAGTCGTCACATACAGATAAACAGACAGACAGATAACGAAGTGATCCCCATTACGGTACCGTTTTCGTCAAGTTTTCAACCCTAAAAACAGCTGATAAGTATTTAATGTGAGTATTACGTATCAACGTAATTAATAAATGATAATGTAGATATAATTATATATCACATTTCCATTTTATGATTTTACTTTTTATTACATAAAATTATGTTCACTTGTTTGTATTATAACTAACATTCCGTTTGTTCGACAATACGATTATATCTTCTTCTCTTCTTCTTCCTGGCATTAGTCCCGGCTTTTTGCCAGGGTCTGCCTTCCGACTAAGACCAATCGGTCCATATGAGTGGCGAAGTGGTTTTTTGTGGAGCGATTGCCATCTGACGTCCAAACCCATTACTGGGAGAAACCAAGAAAGGAAAGGGAATAAGAGGCAGAAAGACTTGGAATATAGGGGAGGGACACCACTTACATGGATTGGATCGGGTTATGAAAGTGGTGGCTCGAGGTCCCGGGGTCGCGTACCCGTATGCCGGAAACCAAATATCGGACAGATAATTGGCTGGACACCCTCTGAGATGGTTTACGATTTTATCTTCTTCTAGTACTTTCTATTTTGAGAAGTAAGTGCGTATAAATAATATTCTAAGATACAACATTACACATATTTCATATTCACTTAACTTTAACTTGGCTTTACTTAAATGTAATATGAATTTATAATACGTAATATGTACACCTGGATACTCTATTGGTGGAAATTGCATTAAAACCTTGAAACATCTCATCTAAGCCCATTATATTTCATGGATACGCATAAATGAGCCATATATTTATAGCTATACACGTATAAATTTTAATTTCATTAAAAACTAAGATATATATTTTTTAGGAGACACGATACAAAAGATTTAGATAGATAGTTTACTCCTGAACCTGTAATAGAAAGTCGACCATATATCCCAAGCGCTACCGTTGGTTACAATTTGAAATGTAGAAAGTTTAAGAGCGTTCTTTCTTATTTTGTGATATAAATTTTATTCTTGCGGTCAAGACATTGTCGAAAGTCGAGTTGCTCTTACACATGGATTAAGTTCTTAGACTTAATAATTCGCGTTTATATAAATGTAATAAGCACCTTAAATTTAATTTTCTTTATATATATATTTTTTAACTAAAATTTTCATATATCTGAAATATAATTTTACTTTAAAATATTGTACAACATTAACACAAACATTATTTTACTTTAAAATATTGTATTATAAAGTGCGCTATAACATAATTGCCAAGCGAGAATCATTCCCATGAATGAGTTTTTCATAACACAAACATCGCGAACCTAATCTTGCATAAAATATCCATAATACATTTGTTAAAAAGGAAAGAATGTGGGCTGTATACAAAATCTTATCATATCCTACATTGAACCGGGACAAAAGGAAAGATTTCGACAAGTTTGCGGCCAACGAGAAAAATTTACATTACAAAATACGAAAAGGAGCTTGCCAGACATGAAATTACAACCTTTGGGATTAAGCGTTTGTTTGACGATGTTTTAAAGTATACTATTTTCTGTTTTGATTTACTAGTGGAATGTGTGATAGAACCTAATAGTTGTTATAATTTTATTGTATTTTTTTTTTGTCTTCGTTTTATTCCACATATAGGTTAGTATTATAAATATAGTATATAGTTTATAGTATAGTAAGCAGAGAGAAAATAGTGTCAATATATTCCGCTTACCACTGTTCGTCGGAATTCGATATAATGTTTGTTAAGTAGTGGATATTAATTCCGCACTTTGCTTTACACTAGAGCCAGGAAATGAAATATTACTTACCTTGACAGTGAATCGAACCTACAATCATTCGTAATCCACCTGTTTCGTATTTCATCCATTTAAAACGAGTGCTAGTAATAAAATAAACATATTAAAGCAAAGTTATATTATTAGTACAGCGTACTTAACTACCACCCGAAGCTCAGTGCCAAATTATAGCGATTTCAAATGTCATCAGAAGTTTTCATTAGGCAATAAAGAAATCCACAAATAGGATGAATATGAGTTCATGTTCATATATATATATATATATATATATATATATATATATATATATATATATATATATATATATATATATATATATATATATATATATATATATATATATATATATATATATATATATATATATATATATATATATATGTATTTATGTATGTATGTATTTATTATATTGCATATACCTACATATAATATGGTAGGTAATTAAGACGTAGAAATGACTATGATTAGTAGTGAACACTGCTTAACTACTCTTAGTATTTTTAATCTTGAAAACGGTCACTTTGACCAAGGAGGCGCAATGGTGAAACGACTTTTTTGAGATCCCCTCTCCGAGAAATTAATTATTTCCGTTTCCTTGTTCTGGCCAGCCAAAGTTGCAGCGTTGAGTTCCGCCTCACAACACACAATCTCTAAAATTTTGGTGGAAAGCGTAGAACGGAATGTTCTGATACTTGGTGCTCTGCCTATCCTGTTATACGCAGAATACAGCTTGAAACTGAAAAGAAATTTCAATGTTGTTCTAAAAAAGGGATATATAATCTAAACACTATATTTTACCTGCAACTTTGCCCCCGTCGCCAAATAAAAATAATTAAGAATTGCGTTTAACGAATGACACCTTCTAAGTGCTCAAAGTGACTGACCGCAATTACAGTTAGCTACATGAAACGATTTATGTGATGTAATATATACTTCTTTGATGAATATAATTACTATCCAAATTTTTTTTTACAACTTTAACTGACGTTGAACTACACATATTTATCAACTTTATAATATTAGTATCTAAAACTCAAAAATATATTGTGTTACGTGATCAATTCATATGGACATTTTTATGTTGGTATCAGAAAAGATATAATTATTCATGACATGGGCAACTGATTCTTTGCATACCTCTTTTATATTCATTCTGTTTTTAGGAAAATAAAAACATATGCTTTACGTTATTACGAAGATGGTGAAATTTTATGGCTTTCATTTTGAAAGTCGAATGTTTTTGGGATAATAAATCAACGAAATATATATTATGCATAAATATTATTACATGAATATGATGCCGTAGATGTGCAGTTAAAATTGTTACGATGATTGAGAGTTCATATTTCACTAACAGTGCTGGGGAATATTCATACATACATGCATACATAGCTTCACGCTTTATCCCTAGTAGGATAGTCCGAGAGGACGGAGCGACAAACGCTGCGTTCCCTGCATACCTCTTTAGCCTCGTCTACTGTCATTAACCTCTTCATACATGCTCTCCGGGGGGGGTCCTCATACTTCTTACGTGACCTTCTTCTAGTATATTCGACATTATGTTTTCGAAGGTCAACTGAGGTCTCCCCTTACTTCTCATACTCACTTTTGCTTCATATGGCATCCTCCCTGGTACCTACCATTCTGTAAAGCTCTTCATTGCAGATCTGGTCAGATTAAAGTCCGCATATCTTCCGTAGAGGTCACATCTCCTAAGCATTCATCTTTCTGTCATTCTTCTTCTGCAATACTCACGTTTCACTACCATATAACAGTGTCGGCACCAGAACTGCAGCTAAGCCACCATCCATTGTAACTGGCAGCAATACGTCTTTTACATCCATTTCGTATCTTCTATATATATATATATATATATATATATATATATATATATATATATATATATATATATATATATATATATATATATATATATATATATATATATATATATATATATATATATATATATATATATATATATATATATATATATATATATATATATATATATATATATATATATATATATATATATATATATATATATATATATATATATATATGTATATATATATACATATATATATATATATATATATATATATATATATATATATATATATATATATATATACATATATATATATATATATATATATATATATATATTCTATATTTGTTACTATTCTATATCTATTCTATATTTGTTATAAATGGCTGGACCAATTTTGATAAAAAAATATATATCCTGCATATTCACTTTGCGCTGAATTTTCGGGACATTGCGTGTCGCTTAGTAAAACTCGCCAAATGAGAGCAATTCATTATACTTACAGTCACATGCTGTGCTGCTAAGCCACAATAGAATAAAAATTAATGATACAATTTAGTATGTGTATTTGTATCTGGAATGAGTGAAAGTTTTTGAATACATAATTTAATAATTTGAACCGTTAGGTGGCGCTGCAGCAAAATCAACTAGTGATATTTGACTTTGTTGTAACAAGTACAAAAGTTAAATTATACTAAGAAGTAATATGTGCACCTTTAAAAAAAAGTGGAGCTTATATATTGTATTTTGATAATTTCTAAGATTAATAATCTTATAGTCTGAGCAGACATATGTATAATATGATATGACTGACACTTACTTCAAAGATTTGGGTAACCAATGGCATTACACTTAATTTTCTTCTTTATTTTTATTTATTAAGCTTCAAATTAGATATTTTCACTACACAATATCTAATACGCGAATCGATATTTGAATAAAACAACATTAAAATTAGCAGCATATACAAAACGAGGCCTGCGTAAATGATGCCACTTGACTGAAATGGACCGCGCCGTCGTAAACACAAGCGACTAGTTTCGAAGATAATACCCGGGAGAAAACCTAAGTGTACGGAAAAAGGGAAAGCGTTGCTCAAGATGTACTGTAAATTAGCTTGCTTGGTATAAGAAACTCTTTTAAAGAAAATTGTTTTTTATACATACCTACCTACCTACTCGTAGTAAAGCAGTTAAATTCAATAAGGTTATGTGTCATAGTTATGTACGTATAGCAAAAACTTCAATTCCAAATTTTATTAAAAAGGTGTACATATTAATATATTACAATATATAGCGTTATAAGTCCTAAAGTAAAAGACTGAAAAATGTCACTTAACTTTTCTGGCTTCATGAAGGCATGTCACTAAAATATCAGTGTTTTCTCGTGTTCTAATACAAAAATTCTTTGCTCACAACATAATAATATGAAAGAAAGCCACAGTTATTATGATAAAATATCGCTGGTGCCTGTATTCGATACATCCCTTGTCGTAAACATGTATCGGATGGTTTAAATAAAAATTGTTATTAAATATTCTTTGTTGTAATTTATCGTTAGGTAATCAAAATCGTTATCAAACTGAACAAGATAACGAATAAATTTGTGTACAATGCCCCAAATAGTACTAGAAACCAAAATCACTGTAAACCGTTAACAACGTCAAACAAAATACATAAAAATACATACATATATACGATATCTCTTAAATGAATAATATTAAAATAAATTAAAATTTTGCCAATAAACATCAAAAATCCTTTTCTTGTCAGTTTTTTTCAAACACGAACGTGCGTGCCTTCATTATTATTCCCAATATCTCGCCAATATTATTTCAACTTTCTTTCATGTATGCATCCCTAGTGGCCAGTAGACGTAACATGAGGTAGCAGATATCGTCAAATAAACTATCAGAACGTTTTCACATACTGTGAATTTAATATTAAACGAGTGTCTTCGAAAAATTATGAATATATCGGCTATGAATATCAATATATTCATAGCCATTATATTCATAAGTTTTGCTGTACTAGGAGACAGATAAAAGAGTACATCGAAGTTAAATATAATAAATTTAATGTATATAACTAAGGCCAGAAGCCATCGTGACTCGGAAAGATAGTAGCTGCTATGCTGTGGATTCAATCCCCAGTCGAAGGAAAAAGACTATTTTCATTTTCTCAATCTAATAAACACACACACACACACATACACACACAAAGGAAAGCGGTAAGCTGTCTTAACAGTAGGTTATCTCTGCCTACCCTTCTATATAAAAAACTATATAATAAAAAATTTAATCAAGCAAAGCAAATTCAGCAGAGTTAACAGAGAGAACCTGGTGTTACGAAACTCCATTTCTCAATTTCCGCCCAAATTTGAGACATTTAGTGTTGAGATGATCAAAGTTGAGCCTTTCATTCATAAATTCGCGAAATAATTCATTCTCTCTGAGTGGAAGTCATGCTCACAACGGTCGCATTTATAGTCAGACATAGTGCCGCTGCGCCACAACTCAGATTTTCTTCTAATTCCGCTAAAAAAAAGAAAATATTAAAAAAGGTTTAATTCAATTTTAAATAATTAAAAAAAGATTTAAAATATATGGATAAATTAAAAATTATACGTATTTATATTTTTATACGTAGATGTAAATATGAACCACAAATGTCATGTCCTCATACATTTTTACTTGTAAAATTGTATGAATACATACTACATAAGCTTTCACACAACAGTGAACTTAACACAGCACTCGTTGCAAATGAATCGAGTCAAAATTGGACTTTAAACGCTTTATGGTTCAGTACCTAATTATTGGAACGCTTTGAATGGTTTTATTTAAAATTTACTTTTACATAATTTATTTCAATTAAAACTAAATAATAAAAAATGACTGAAAGAAAAAACATTTTATTCAATCATCATTCATATGAAAAAAACTACGATTAAATTTAATTGAAATTCCAATTTAAAATATTTTTATTAAGGTAGACTTTGTAAACACAAAAACTCACTTTGAAATCATCGAGTGAAATAGCAATAAACCTACCACCACAAGGCAGGTCCATCAGAACCGTCAAGAAATTGCCATGTCAATATTATATATTTTTTTAAGCACGATGGTGCACAAATTCTACATAAATCAATTCCGCACATTATACAATGGCCAATTTTATATATATATATATATATATATATATATATATATATATATATATATATATATATATATATATATATATATATATATATATATATATATATATATATATATATATATATATATATATATATATATGCATATCAAAGAGTGGGCTTTAAAAACCACATCTTTACCCTCTACCACTATCGCTAATAAAGGACGTTGTGTTGTTATTAAAGAACCGTTTGAGATCTTACAAATTGTTGATGGTGATCATTATGATTAGAGTTCTACAGGTTATGCAAAATAATTATCAAAATCATAGCTTTACTGATGAAATTGATTTAGAAGTAACATTGAAATGTGGTGATAGTGAAATATGTACTTCAGTTTACTGGGTGATCGACTACCAATATTTGTTACGTAGTCGCAAACCAGTCGGAATTCAACAATGTCTCTTGAGGCAACTCTTGTTAAGTTATGGAAATATGGGGTAGAAATAAATGATGATTACGATTGTGTTACTGATTAAGTAGTATAAAAACGACCAATTTTGTTAAAATGGAACAGTAGTTCCTGACAGAGCGTAGAGACTGGACCTTGTTTTAATGGAAGAATAGCAATGAAGTGGAAGTGACCAAACAAAAGTGAGTTTTATTACACAATGGTTATAATATTTGAGTTATTACAATCAAGAGAAATATTGTTTTTCTTTTTTGCTAAAAACCGAGCTAGTGATGTGATCATATGCAACGAATATTATTTCAGAGTTAACACACTGGGCCGTGTTAAGGATGGCCTTGTAGTAAAAAATATCAATATGAAATCTTATTTAACTTCCCAAGTGTTATTTGTCAAGGATGTCAAGTTAATATTTTGACAGAATATATGTGGTCTAATGATGAGTTCGTGACGGTACAGCTCACTGCTGGCTGCCCCACAAATAACTACTCTAAGAACTGTCTTGCGAATCGTACTCTGTGAGTTTGTTTTCAAAGTTGTACTATTAAATTTCATTGCATTGGTTGTTTGCTACCCGTATCTCACGTTTCACGTTTACGTTCTCAACAAATGATGTCACAAAATTAAGATACTTTTCTTAACCACCTGATATGATACTGATAATGACTAATGATGATCTGTTAGGATACTTAAAATGTAAAAGTTTTATTTAGAATACCATGGCAAGCAGAGGAAACCTAGTGAAGTATAGAGAGCTTTCCTCAGTTTTCAAACACACCAAATTTTCGAAATGTAATATTTTGAATTACAAAAGTCTACACAGTATACTGTTAAAACAAAGGCTCTACTAAAAATAATCTCTCAGAATAGAGTTCTATAACACAAATTGATTATTTTAAATAAATCCAAAATAACATACGAGTATTATGGCGGAAAAGATGCCAATAAATCAAAAATGGATTTCACGTAGCGTGTAATGAAAATCTGATCGCCTATCAAATTTATCTTTACATCACTGTAGTTATCTGAATCTTTCCTGAAATTGTTCCATCGTGAGATTGAAAGTGAATGTAATCTTGTCTTCCGAATAAGTCACTTGTAAATAGTTGAAAAAATAATGCTTTTGATTCCGAAAACTGGCACACCTGATATGGAACAGCAAAAATGATTGGACATGATAAGCATATCCCATTTACATATAAAAATCAAGATAAATAAAGAGGAAAATGGTTCTTTAGTCAAATTTATTGAAATAACGAAACGGCACCTTATCTATTTTTAAATTTGGTCAACGTGATGGATATTTTTCATTGATATTTTAATACATAAAAATCAAAGATTTTCGCTTCTATAAATCGGTAAATGGAAATCAAATGCTGGGGATCATAAAATTCACGTAATTGTCTTCATAAGCGTCTTATATCTACTAGTTTCATATATAATTTAAATGTAGACGTTTAATTTTATATTTGTTCATTATAAAGCACAACTTCATCCCAGGAAATCGAATTCTCAAACTTTTGCGACGACAAAACAGTTTGCCATAGTTCAGTTATACAACGTGCCTCAAAATGCTTATGACAATTGGCCTCTGAATACAAACAAAATTCAAAACTAACTTAACCTTTGAGAAAACTCGCATCTAAAGAGGAAATCCCCATGATTACATTGAAATTGAATCGTTCTAATCTTAGTGCTTTACGTGACTTTATATTTAAGTGGGAAACTTAGGCCTCGTCTTCATTTCAAACCGCAGCTCATCTGACGAAACTACTTCTATGAGATTGACTTATGTTATTTATATACATATCTATTTTCTGATATAGTTATTTAGGTAACATAATTGATTATTAAATTTCCTTTGCAAATTATTTTCGAACATTTGTTTCGTCAAGTAGGCTATGTAGAAACATATCTATGAGACACTTAAATTTCACTGCATTTAAAATTTTGCAACCCTTATATAATGTCTATACTAAATTATTCAAAGAAGTGCCAACCTAAAGCTAACTGACAACTTATTTCCAAATTACATAGAGTTAAATAGCTTGCAAACAATTTACTCGCAGCATAAATATATTCAAGTATTTTCCGCGAGTCTTCGCGTTCAAATTCAACTCTACAAGTTAACTTTAAAGAACTGTTAAGTTAACCTCTTGGCATGTTCGCTCACAGTCGACGAATAACTAATTAAAGAAACTAATTAGACTCTAGGTTGCAGAGTATGAGAAACTGTCATAAACTTAAGTCTTGATATACAATTTATACATATAAAGATTGATTACTTGAGATTAGAAATACAATATGTTTTTTACTTTAATTATATTGGCAAATATTCTCACTCAGTAGGATATAATTATTTTCAGATAAAGTGCGGTGTAAATTACCGTTGCACAGTACTTGGTACACAGTCTTGAATTCCATCGGAAAGCGGTGATCGGAGCAAACACTGAGTCGTCTCTTTGTTAATTTAAACAACGCTTAACACTTAATTACAATTAAAAATTATGTAATTATTTAACATACATACATACTATCATATGTAAAATAATATATAATATAAAATTTATGATATAAATTATCCCTATAGCACAATTTATAATTTATCACGGTAACAAAATAATGCTCTAGCATAATCACTATAAACATATTATACACTTTAACTTATGTTACCTCCCTAATACGTGACTTTTCGCAGATATGAAGACTGCTTCAACACTTTCTGAGAAAATTGATTTTGTAAAGGTAATATTATAAATTTTCCAGCCGGATAAGAGCATGTCAGCGAAGTATTAACAATCGATTTCTGCGATGTTGCAGCTAAAACAATGAAAAATATATTGAACACAAAGTTTTATAGCTTTTATTACATATACCTAGCTACTAAAATTATGTTTTTAGTTAAGGATGAAACTAATTAACATGGTCGTTGTTGATTCAAGTCCACATCATTTCTAGAGTTGTTGATGTTTGTTTAGGAATTATAAAATATATTTATATGTATAGTTATACAGACATGGAAAATTGCCTCATATTTTTTTATTAATATTTCACTTGATTTTTTTATTTTTTGCACAATTTATTATACCATTACTTTGTACGATGATTATTCAAAAACACTACACATTTACGACTAAGAGTAAGAGATCAATAACTTAAGTAAGCATTTACAAGTACAAAACCTACTAAATATTCAAATAACATTTTAAAAAATTGTTTTAATTTTTTTTAAATAACAATTCATTTAAAAGTTATCGAAATAATTCCTGATAAGCCTACTACGCACTTTATGCGTCCAAATTCCTCTGTTAAATTATAGCGATTTTAAACATCGTCAGAACTTTTCTTTAGGTAATAAACGCTCTCGCAAATTGCCGCCATTTATTTTAGTAAAGAAATATGTTCTGGGGGAAATTCTTTGTTAACATGAAATACAAATATTTTAAAATGTAAATGTGAAATTAAAAAAGAAACATTCATTCATATTCATATGCATAAATACTCTTTATCAATATCATCGCGGTAATCTCAGGTAATACTGATTCGAATTGAAAATAATTTTATTTATTATTTATTCTTTATTGTAAATAAACGTTACGTCAAGGTCATGTCCTTTTAGCAAGTCAAAGAATAGTCAAAGCCGAGACTTGAAATAAATAACAAACCCCCAAGTATGAATCGAACCAACAACCACCGCCGGTTTTATACACCAGTCTCACTACACCACGATTATCTCCAAAATCTTCCACATACACTTGTATTCTTTAATGTTTCCTATGAGTTTTTTAAAGTTATTGTCAATTAATTAATATTAATATTACATAATTTTATATTATTTTGTATTATTACATAATTAATTTATTAATATTACATAATTTGTTAACAAAAAATGTATAAACAAATCTCATAGTTCCTTAAATGCTTATTATTATTAACAATTATGTTTATCTGTTTAGTACAATATGATAGATAATATGTTGTGTTTTAATAAAAGTATTTTAATATAAAATTTATAAGCATAATAACTAAAAAGCTTTTATGTGTTATTATGGAATATATTTTATAATTATAATTTTCCTTGAGTTCAATCTTCTAAATTAAGAATATATTTATTTACATAGCAAATAAGTAAGTAAAATTGTAGTAGAAGCTACATTTTAGGATAAAGTCTTAGAATGTTCTTTAAAGGGTACGGAAGCTGCAATGTTCTGTTGCATAGACTTTAAATCCGTCCAAAAAAAGAAATGAGAGTCGACGTCTCGTACGTTGGCTGTCTTCATTGCTTAAAAGAAACATGGCCTAGACATGCTCGAGTAAAGCTTTTACAGATTTAGCCAAGGAATATTTCCTTCTGTCACATTCTAGAAAATATGTTATGACTTTGCATATATAAAATATCTATATATATATATATATATATATATATATATATATATATATATATATATATATATATATATATATATATATATATATATATATATATATATATATATATATATATATATATATATATATATATATATATATATATATATATATATATATATATTTGTATCCATAAAAGTGAAATGAAATTAAATTTTATATGATTATATATTTGTATACTAATCGTTTTATAATTATAATTTATATTATAATTTATATCTAAAAGTACAACAGAAAAATATAAGTTAAAAATATAGGATAATAATAATAAGAAAAACTAAGTCTACATTTTTAAATTAAAAACCATTTTATTTTTGGTTGTACATCAGTATTAGGATTATAACCATCGAGGCGCAGTGGAATAGTCTTTAACTGTAAATGAGATGATTGACACCCATGGTACTCTTGAAGTACCGGTGCAGTGTTGAGTTCCGCATAATGGGAACAGCGACAAAAAGCAAACAATGAAATTTATTAAGATTCAGTTCCCTCTTCTATATGCAGAATGCAACGTCGAGCTTAATAAAAAAATCATATTAATTTATCAATTCATATTTGTCAATCCATATCACAAGTTATAAAAAATATTTTTAGTAACTTGTTTCATTAATGGAAATTACAGTTAACAATCTGCGATATTAAACCCGAGTTTCAGCGTGTATGAGCGTCGTTAGAACTTTTCTTTGGATGATAAACGGTCTCGCAAATTGCCCACATTTATTTAACTCTGTAGAGAACTGGTTCCTAATGCTAACTGAGGAATTCCACCTAGAGTATCAATAAAGCTTTTTGTAGGAACTATTCTTATATAGCTTTTGTATTTGTTTTTTTTTTTTGGTATTTATACTTGTTGATTGATTGATCATGATATAAAATTATTGTATGATTTTAATTACTTAACTACTAATTGTAAGATACATAGATAGATTATATATATATATATATATATATATATATATATATATATATATATATATATATATATATATATATATATATATATATATATATATATATATATATATATATATATATATATATATATATATATAATGTTTTGGAAACAACTGTGGAAAATAACAATGACGAGTTAAATGTCACGTAAACATAATTCCTGTTCAAATTGCCTCAATTTTCATATATTCCTCTTTAAATATGTTACCATAAAATAATCGAATAGCATTTTATTCTGAGGAAACCAATAAATTTGGGAATGGGTGTGCGTAACGTAGGTGTAATGAAAAATCCGATCGACTATCGAATTTATCTTTACGTCACTGTAGTTACCCGATATCGCTCCTAAATTTTTCGTTCGAGAAAATTCCATTCCAGTGAAAAATTCTACGGGCGTCTTTTGTTTTTGTCTGGTGTAAATACAGTCACGTATTTCGTACATAGATGCTAAAAATACGGTGGAGTGAACTAATAACATTTATACAGAACAAATGATGATTTCTTTATTAAATTGTGCTGTTATGTACCATAAATTTTAGTTATATTAATTTAAAAAAGAATTTAATGTAAAAAGTTTGTAATCACAGCGACTTGTCTGTGGATCATAGTCTATGGATCACTTGTGGTCCGCGGATCCGTTTGTCCAATGACTAGGAGTACTAGAGAGAGGAAATCAAAATAATTTTTTCCATTGATTAAGTCAAGATTCAAACCCACAAAAATTTCGCTTACTGTCAGATGTTGTCCACTGCACTTGTATAGCTCAATTCAATGTATCCGTTTAGAATAATATATCTTTTGAAGATTTCCCAAACTTTTTTCTTTGTTCCATTTTTCTTTTATTATAAGTAAGGAACTCTAAATATTATAGTCACTTTATATAATATGTAATACCGACTTCATAATGCTGATATGACGATAGTTATTATTATAACTTAAATTGAAATGCCATAAGCAAGATATTGGATTTTTAGACTTTTATAGACGTCTCTTAGACAATATTCTCAATTTATTGGAATAAAACTTTAATATCGTCTGCACAATGTGACTTGTCGCTTGTACTCAGAGAGCCTTAAACTATTCGTGCCATACTAGAATTTGACGACTAAATTTTTTTCTCGTGTCTAGAATTTTTATTACTATAATGGTATATTTATATTTTACAAAGACTAGTACGACGATGATCACACTCGCACAAATCGTATAATTTTCACGCAAGATAAGTTAAATTGTTTTTTATTTTGAATTTAGATAAAAAAGTCACTCATATTTCTATTTACTTTAACAATTATGTTAAAGAAAAACATCCTCGTAAGAAACATGAGTTTTTACTTAAAAGTCATATACGTATATCTCGTTTTAACGTTGTATGTATGATGTTATTCTTAATTATTTTAATAATATATTTAATAACTTATTAATAAATTATTTAAACAAATAATAGACAGTCTCAATAAATGTATCACAATTTCATATTTTAATTGAACAATAAAAAACTTAACACTCTTTTTTTCTTTCATTCATTTGTCAGTAACTTTTACAGCGAACATTTTATTGGTAATTCGATGCATTCATGTAAAGGAGATATAGAGGAGGTCCTTGCAATACGATAACAATATTAACTTTGCATTAGTAAATATATTTATTTTTATTCTATTTTTTTTTTTCAATTATTTTATACCAAATATGGTATGTATCGTTACAACGAGCAGGTCAACAGTATCTAAATATAGTTTTTGTTATATACCACATTGGCTTCCTATTAAATAAATACGTAAAGTATAATATACTTGTTAAACATTCAATCCATTTTAATATTAACTTGTAGGAAACCTGTTAACCCAGCAAAAAAATTCTTGTCTTAATATGATTACTAAAATGTATCATGAAATAATTTTTCCATCTCGTTCGAACTTCAAATAAAGTGAGCACACACATGAATACTATAGAATATTACATTTCAAATCCCCCTCTTTCATACTAAATATTTGATGTACCGCATATTTTATGTAGGCAATGGGCGATCGGATCTGTGTGTGTTAGCCACAGTTCATAAACCATTCCATTCAATGAAGTAAATTTCTTTTAAAGGTTCGGTCGTGCAGAAATACGTAGGCATAGTACATGTCTATTGCCAAGGGTTAGTTAATAAGGGCACATATTAATAATGCCTAACATATTGCCATTTAAAATATGTTGGCTCTTTTTAAGTCAGTCTGGTTTTGTTAATAAAATCTACGTTTTATGATTTGTATCTATATTTTTGTATTATATAATATTAATGTTACATACAAATAAATTTAAAAAGAATGTGAATGAATGAATGTTAAATATTCGAGCGGAAGTGACGTTTGAGAACGAGAAAAATATTATATTATAATATACTACTAAGTGAAAATTTTAATATTGCTACAACATTGTATTTTTTTTCTTGCATATAATTTTTCATATTAACACAGCCAGCCAGAATGCCTTAATAATTGAATCATTACCCATAAAATAATAAAGTAACAGGATTACTTAAAAGACTTTCTTCCTTCAATAATATTATCCGTATTATAATTATATTATCCGTATTATCCGTATTATAATATTATACGTATAAAATTATTAGCTATTCTTAATTTAAGCGTCTTATCAAATATAATAATTAATATGAAAAGTAATTGTGATCGAAGAATAAAATTTTCATTAAGTAGTTTTGACTTTAACACTATGAATCTTTTTTGATATATCTTAATTCAATATAGGACAAAATCGTACATAATTTAATAAATACCGCAGGAAACTCGTATTAAAAATGATTGTATTTGATGCAGTTGCTATGTAAATATTCATACGATTAAAATTGAAACCAATAACCAATGTCACAGGTTCAAATCTGTGACATGTGTATATATATATATATATATATATATATATATATATATATATATATATATATATATATATATATATATATATATATATATATATAAAAAAAAATTTTAATCCTTCAATGAAATTCAGCCTATTTAAGAAAATAAATAAGTAACAACAAAAAGAACAACCAAATAATAAAAAAAAATATAAATGTATCCTTATAAAAAAGATAGAATTAATTTTGAAACTGTTAAGTGAAAAATTATGTATAGTACATTTTTTATGAACAATTCACAAGATCCGCAATTAATTAGCATATTATTGGTTATATAAAAGGAAATTTCACAGCGGCCACGCACAATAAACTGTCGTTATTACTTTATACAATAACAAAACGATTCGGGTAGAATAAAATTATAGCGATACCAATAAATATATTAACTTGAAAATAATAATTGCAAATAGAATTACTCAACTTCTCTGGTGTCTGAATATTTTTTGTATAGTCCTTATAATAATATTTATATTCGAGGAAACTAAATGATAAAGTGCCTACTTATTTTCGGGCTGAGGTAAGGTTTTGCTATTATGTCTTGAGGAAGCTTTTTTTTTATTTAAAAAAATGTACATATCTTTAAGCTTATATATCCATTCTCCATCCAGAGTTTATTTTCTTACAATATTTATTAATATTTAAATAGTAAATTAAATATATTTAAATAATGAATATATATATATATATATATATATATATATATATATATATATATATATATATATATATATATATATATATATATATATATATATAGAAAGATGGCGACGTATTTTAACATTAGGTTAGATTATTCTGCTAGTTAGATGAAAATGTGAAAATGATTTGTTTTACGTCTTACAACACATTATATGAGAAATGCGTAAATATGAAAATATAATTATATAATATCAACGATGCGTTTATAATTTCTAGCTTAGATAAAGTACCGTCACATATTTTTATTTGTATTTTGTATATATTTATCATAGAATAAATATAGTCATCTACAATGTCACTATAAATATAGTCATGTACATGACACTTGCATTTCGTACATAACGGTCATGTCTAAGTCCAAAAGTTCTAAAAGGTTCTAAGAAGTTCTAGGTTACATCAACCTCTTATAAAATATATAATAAATATATAATTTAAATATATTATAAATATATAATTTCTAAACTTCTAAAAACCTCTTATAATTTATTATAATAAAGTATTGTATAGTAGCAATTTCAATTATACATGAAAAGGTATAAATTTCAAAACACTAGTTATTTTTAGCGTTTGTAGTTGTAGTTGTAGTTGTTTCACGCTTAAACAAATTTAAGTTTGACTTACATAATAGACTTTCAAGTACAGTCCTCGTTTTAATTAGTTTCTTTAATTACTTACTCGTTGCCTGTGAAAACAGCACATGCAAAGAGGTTGTCTTCGTTAGTTCACTACTAAACTCTGAACCTATAAAGCTTTCCAGTGCTAAGTATATAGAATTGGAACCGTAAATAATTTATTCAATTAAGGTTTTTAATTATATGTTATTCTAAATAAAATAAATTGTGATGTTTTTAAGATATGCTTGTAGTGTGGAGATTGGTTACTTTTAAAACTTAGGTATTTTTTCTTCAGGATTGAAAGAAGTCTACATACGAGTTCCTCATCTACAGCCCAGTGCAAGCTGTGAGTCTAAACCAACGTCGCGATGTTTTTAAACAAACTGGAAATAAAAATATTTAAATATAACAGATGTTTCTCATTTATATTTGTAACGAGTATGCTAGAGTTAAGATTATATTATTATTTATTATGCTAACAACATTTGTAACATCATTTGTAACAAGCGTATAAAAACTTAACGAGAACGTATGGCTTAGTGGTAAGAGTGCTTGACAGTTTGAAGAGGTGATTATCAAATCCCACGTTTAAATTTTTATACGTTTTCTAAACAGAAAATATTCAATCATGTAGAAAATAAATGATTATTAAAAACCAAAACAAGGTTTTGCTATTTCCCGCATAATAGTAAGCAGATATTCTCAAATCATTCTCAAACGGGGACCGAACCTACACCCGTCGAGAAACACTTACCCACTGTACCCTCACGGCCGTATATAAATATAATATTCTATATTTAAAAAATAAATATTTTATTTTAAAACCCATTCAATATCGTATCCTGAATAAGTAAAAGACCATCATAGCAGTGGCAGTACTGAGAACAGTGTAATCAGTCCTTTGGTCGCATACAATGAATATCGATGTTCAGTTCTCTTTGTACTGTCAATGGGGTATGGCTGAATGAAGATTATCCAGTCATATGCTTTATATTATAGTTTCTTATCAATACTATAGCAAAACAGTAAAAATGTGTCTGTACTGTAAACCAAACAGTGATTCAAAATCTTTACACTCATTCTTACCTGCCAGCTTCAATTAAAGTGGAGATAGAGACTAAGGGATTAGAAAATCTTGGTGCATATCAAGATAAGGTGCGTTGATAACAATATTTAAGCCTGAAAAACATTTTTCATAGGTATACAAAAGCTAAAAATATCACTGTAAAATTTCTCAACGGATTGAAAAATTTCTTTGATGTATCCAAGACATCTCTTCATATATAACCTGGAGCCTACAATTTTCTTCATAACATTCTGCTAGTTTAGTTAATACAAAATCATGGTCTATACGGGCATGGATGTCATGGTCTATTTATAAACATGTTATTTTATGTAATCAAAAATTTATAAGATTTAAATTATATGGTATAATCAGTTTAAATATATTGATTATATATTATAATGCACGAGTATAGTGTAAATGGTCTCAATTAAGACCCCTAGAAAATATACGCAATCAAAGTTCAGGTATAAATAAGTTCGTACTCAGAGCTTTGCAAAATCTATTTGAACGTTTCAAAGTTGTATACGTGTTAAGTGTACTTCGATCTTCTTCTTCTTCTTGGCATTAGTCCCGGCTTTTGCCAGGGTCTGCCTTCCGACTGAGCCTACTCCACTTTGCACGGTCTTTAACATCCTCAGTGGACAATCTATTGGCTCTCATGTCTTGTCTCACGACATCCAGCCATCGCTTCCTTGGGCGTCCGGGTGGTCTAACTCCAGGGACAGACATGTCAAGGCACTTCCTTCTGACATAGTTCTCAGATCGGCGCATAACATGGCCATACCATCTCAGGCGACGCTCTTGGAGCTTATCCGCTACGTCACGGACCCCAAGACTACCTCGAATGAATATGTTGCGTATGCGGTCAGACCGCGTAACGCCACACATCCATCTCAGCATCTTCATCTCCGTGACGTGAAGCTCCTGAGTGTGCCGAGATAATGTTGGCCAACATTCACTGCCGTATATAAGAACCGGTCGGATAATGCTCTTGTATATCAGTCCCTTGAGCTTGGGCGGTATTCTGCTATCGCAGACCACACCAGTGACCTCCCGCCATTTAGCCCAGGCAGCGTTTATACGGGCATAGATGTCGTGGTCGATGCCTCCAGACTCATGCATAACGGCTCCAAGGTACCTGAACTTCTCCGACTTAACGGCTGGCTCAGGCCCGATATGGATGGTGCTCGAGTCCGGGTTCCCGCAAACCATGTACTCGGTCTTCGACACATTCCTATAAGTACTCTAATATTCTTGGCTATCGATTACTTTGTTTTAAATTGAGTTTTTTTTAATATTATTTAAATCTGTATACCAATAACATTTAAAAAATAGTACCTACCTAACGATGCAATATGAATTCAGCACACGTAAATATTCTAAAAAACGTATAAATGTTTTACGTCATAATTCACTAGGGCCGTAAAAACCGTAGACACGTCTCGGAATGATTTTCTTTCCTCTCCGGGGATCAGCCTTGAAATATATTTACAGAACGGGAATTTTGATCCCTGCTTCCAACCATAAAACAGGAAGAAAATACTGCGGCGTTTCAGTTTACGAATGCGATACAAATTATTGCTATAAAACCGCATCTCAAACATGAAATAATTTGTAATAAAACCTTCGAAGCCGGAAATATAACACAGATAATATATCTATCTATATTTTATTTATCTACCTATCTATTTATTATCTTGTAACATTTATATGAACTAGTTTGTTTATATGCATACTAAATGATTGCTGTATTATATCACAAGGGCTATTTCGATTTAAATATCGAGCGGATACTACTCAAGCTGACGTACCTAAGTTTCCATACCAATTTCATGATTTACATGACGATTGTAGGTCAACTGGAAGCATAACTGATAAAAATTACAAACTTTATATTTGCAGGTGTATGCATATCGTATTATCCATTTATAATATAAATTCTTATTTCTTGCAAAATTTAGTAGTTCTAGGTCGACGTTGTAGCCATTTGATTGTCTTAACTTAGAAGCTTAACTTTTTTCCTGTGTTTGATACATTTTTTAACAAAGCAGGACAAACCCGTGCGTGAATATAACTTATAACAAGTCATTATCGATATATCGATATAGTCGATATATCAATCAATTTCCTATTTTCGGTACCCTGTAGGTGGGTACCTACAGGGTATGGTACGGTGGTATGGTACTGTAGGATTACGCGCCGATTTTCATATAAAATGAAATTAATTAAGCATAAACGCCCATATCTTTTGATTGCGTAGACTTAAAATTTTGAATCTTTCTTTGTTTCAAGAGATTATCGACTTGGATATTTATTTCAGCTTGATCATGATCATGTAATTTTGAGAAAATAGTCTTGATAGACAGACTGACAGACAAACAGACGGCAAACAACAACAAACACAAAAATAATCCTATAAGGGTCCATTCTTTTCCTTTTGAGGTATGCAACCTTTAAAACTAAAAGGATCTTAATATAAGGACAAGAAAATACCTTTACATGGTAGAAATAACAAAACAAATGTATATTTAAATAGCGTTCATATTCAAATCTGAAATACCACTTGTGTAATAGTGTTATCTTCTACGTTGTTTGGATGCAAGAAAACCAACCGTTAACTTCAAACTCCTTTTTAATTCGCAATTATCATATATAATATCTACTAGTCGTCGTCGTCGTTTGCTCTGCAAGAGACGTGGACCTCTTCTGTCTTAGAAAATATATTACTATAATTATGTATATATTATTAATGACTACAGTCTATACAATATTAAAATACATTCTACTTGATTTAGTCATTTAATCATCATTGTGTACAGTGCTGTCATTATTAGTCAAATCAAAAAGTACTTTTTAGTATCGTTAATTATAATACAAGGCGACAGCTTCCTCTATATAATTTAGTAACAACATATAGTACAATGGTGCCATAACAAGTCTTAAGATACTTAATACTACCGTTCAATATCAACATCAGTCAACAATAGTTTTGAGCACTAAGACGTTATTTGCTGAGTGACTGACAAGTTATGTTAATTTTGCACTGTTTTATTCATTATTAATTAACAGAAATGCTGAGAAGGGGAGAATTCCAGACGACCGTAAATCTGTCTCCAGAATCTCTAACACCGCAATGGATGCTTTGTCATTTGTCTCAGACGTCTCAACAAACCGCGACAAGTATTTACAACTTCGATTACAGCACAATGTACATATAATCTCTCCAAATTGACTGTCAATCAGAGTTTTTTGTTCCGTTCACTTTTACGATAATGGTGTGGAAGGCTGGCGTTTACAACTGAACCCTCATGGGATTTTTATAACAAGTAATACATTTTTATCTCTTAAATATTTTTGTTCGTACAAAGTTATGAGCTGTAAGTAAATATATGTTGCTTTTTCATTATAGTGAGGACATAATAAGTTTAGAGTCTAAATTTATTTGTAACAACCTCGAGGGTAATTCCGAGATGGAGTAAAACTTTTATCAGAACGTAGGCTCTAGTAGAGATATTTCGAATTTAGTTAGATATAGAGTGACACCTGGATAGTGGAAGTAAGCGTTACTGCGCATTTCACAAGCCTAAATTTATTCGGGTATTAAATCCCAAATACTACTCCAAGGTCGGTTTCATTCAACTTGATAAGTGAATGGAATGCTAAGAAGTTTCTCTTATTTATAAAACATAATTATAATTATCTACAGTTATAATATGAGGAAGGATTTGGGCTTCTTAATTTTATTTCCAGTTAATGATAGATTCTTTTCCATTAAATCATTTATAAACTTTTTCAGAACATGTTAATGAAATCATAAATCTTTTATAGTACTTTCATTAGATCTCTAGAATATTAAGCCGCACTGAAGGTGAGGTGGCGTGCAGAATTTATATCAAATGATCAAAACTTTCAGTCGCATGGAAACAGTTTTGCAAATTGCACGTAATTTGCAGAGCTACCAAAAGAGGAATCTCCTAATGGCCGGACGGTATTCAGCCACATAACTACAATCCTCAAAAAGGTCTCTATCTAATGACGTTCATAAATTATTGTTTCAGACTCGGATTAAACATACAACTATTCTGTTACAATTTCAAATATAGATAATAAACAATTATGGCAACAGTCTTAAAATAATTTTAAATATTGTTTCCAGTAGTTTAACTATGGAATTGCTTATTAGACTTTGGTTCCGTCTCTCAACGTACGAAGTGAAATGGGCGAAACGTAGTCAAAACAATAATAATTTTTTTATTTAGTATTTCTTTTTCATTCTAAACTTTCCGCCCGAATTCAAGTCATTGTGTGTGTTTTTTCTTTATTTTTACGCTTTTATCTCTATTAAGTACCTACAGTTTCATCTATATTTTTCAGAGGTTTATCATTTTTAGCACGTTGGCCTCTGTCTGATTGTATTTGTTAAATATATTTTAGTGTAAGCTGGCACCACATGATTATTTAGGAAATTGAAAAGAATATAAAAGGAAACTGCGATGGAATTGGTTAAGCCGTTTTTGAGATTAGCGTGCACAAATGCACAGACAAATAGACAAAAAAGTAAAAAATCTTTGTTTTGTATCTTATTTCGTTGGTGCCTTCAATTTTCATTTTATTTTTTCACATATCTTCCATGAACAGTCATCAGTAACATTGTCATTATAAATAGAGAATTATTTGTATAGTGTACATATATATTACTGTATATTAATACGTATTTCATAAAAATAGCATGACAAAATGTTTTCTATAACGGTATTTTATCCGAATGTAAATATAAATGGAGTAATATACCTATGGTAAATGGATTCAGTAACATTGAGACCTCGTTCTCGGTCGTAGTTCAAACAAAGGCTCAATGTCTACAACTTGATTTAGTAACTGTGCCTACGAGTTTCACTATTTATGATACTATTTGACACAGCTCAATTCTATAATTTAATATGTACAATGTATATATGTTGAAAATCTTAAAGGTTTACTTTGATATGTGAAAATAATAATGTAATTATCTCAACAATATAAAGATAATAATAATAATAATAATAATATAGTGCCAATACCATCATTTGGGCATCACCAGAGCAGTGGATACATTGTTAAGAGAACACGACGGTTTAAGAATCAAATTACATTTGTAAGACTGTTTATAATAAAATTTTAAAGTTAGATTTTAGTTAGATCGAGTTAGAATATTGCATCGTTGAGTTTAATAAAAAAACATATGAAATAGATTAAATGCTAGGTTCTAAGCCACTAAATATGTAATATATGGATAGTCGACTTTATACAAAACGTAATAGAGAAAATATTAAAAGTTTATGTCAAAACAAAAATGTTGAATGAACGTTGTCATTCTGTAGCATTATTTTTAGATAATATTCTTACAAAATATATTTATTTTTAATATAAACATTATTATAAACAAATGACAATTAAATAAACCACAATAACAAGCAAACATAAAGTTTGCCAAGTAATTCTCCAGGTAAATTAATGTTAAACAAGAGTATTCCCAAAATATATTATTTTAATTACATACATATATCGTTATTGCTACAATAAAATAATTGCTGATCTTCTGGTCTAGTGGATAATGACTTTGATATTTAAGTTGAAGGTCGTACGCTCGATGCCGGCAGCCTCAGCTGATGCGTAATCGCTATACTAATAATTATATAATATGTAGGTGTTGATTAATACACCTAAATGTTCTTTATATTGCTCATTATATTTACGTAGACTGTTCTATATAACTATACGTCAGCATTCTATTTTACTTAACTCAGATAGTCGGTTCGAATCAACGTTCAGAAATTTCAATAAATTTTATAAAAGTATGTAAAAATGAATACTTATTGTGTTCTTAAATTGAACATATTGTTTAATGTCGTTTAAATGTTCAACACACACACATACACACACACACACACATCAGCCTGAAGCAGCAGGCCCCAGAATTCGACATAAGGCACGATCTCCCGTTTTCACCATCCAGTTACTACCAGCCATCTTCTTTATGTTATCGCTTCATCTGAAGGGTGTCTAACGCTACGCTTACCGACAAGACATCCACATCTACGACTCACTGACCAGCCCACTGTCATTTCAATTTGCTACCCTTCCAGACTGATTACTGTTACTTTGGTCTTCTCATTTTGGACTTTATCCATTAGCGAAAGAGAGAGAATGTAAAGGTGTGTGCTCGTGATCTTACTAAAGAAAAATAAATGCATTTGTTTAAAATGGTTAAATGTAATTTTAATACACAAAAGATTATTGCTTAGATATATAAGAAAAATAACAACATTTAAACAAATAAAATCCCAGGTACAACGTAATATAAGCAAATATTTCGAAATGAAGCAACTTAGCTTCAAAATAAATGAGAAATCAGTGTAAATGTAAAGCACTTCGTTTACATATTCAACGAGCGTATCAATTGGCTGGGTATCGTGACGAAAATTTAAAGAGCTCATTAGTCCTAAAACAACAAAACTTGTGGTTTATTTACACAAGTCCCAGCATTCAGTGGATGGTGTATTAAACATGCGTGAAGTTTAAACGTGATGTGATGATAACAGGTGACTTAAAGGGTCAACAGTATATATTTTATTATGTTAAAGTTTCTATAAACAATAACATTAATTTTGTGGATTTCGCATTATTTTTCTATTTGAACAAGCAAACCGCTTTTGAAATAATTGATGAATTGTTTTTACTATAAATAGCATCTTTTATTTGGTTTTTGTCTCTGGTAGTGTGTCTCGTCCCCAGCCTCGATTGACACAATTTTTTCGCTTCAAATTCTTTGTCGTCTATAACTACGCTCTATTACAAAAAAATTCTAACAATAGTGCAAGTAAAAGTAAGCTAAGTAAGGTAAAGTGCTCTTTATTGTACACCAATTACTACATACAAGTATATGGAACTTTTTATTTGAGTTAGATAGCATAATAGACGGCCTTGTCACCAAATACTGATCTGTTGCAGGCATCCTTGGGGTAAAATAGAGAATACGTCATGTAGTTGAATAGGGCAGGCATCCTTGGGATAAAATAGAGAATACGTCATGTAGTTGTAATTCAGTACACTGAATATATGAATCATATCGTTAATTTGAATATATGTATGTTCCACAAAAAAAAACGATAAAAACATATATACATACATGCGCATACATTTTATTATTTTATTTGACACAATTAAAATTTTCAGAGCGTTCAGAGCGTTCAGAGAAGTAATTTTGACAGTTAAGAAGTTTTGGACCGAAGGGAGAAGTCATGTGATTCGCATACAAACTCAAACCGTTCCTTGAGATAAAGAGGGGAAGAAGGATTAACACAGAAGACAAATTACGAAGACAAAAAATATTTGGGTAAAAACGAATTGGTAGCTATTTGAGATATTCAAAGATATAATATGAGATATACATATTTACGGAGTTCAATAATGAACCCTTATATATACAAATATTTTGAAGACGCTCCAGCTTATTGAGTTGCTTCTCTTTTAAGTCAAGATGAAAGCAATCAGCATAATCAAGAATGGCTAGTAAGAGAGATTATGACAGCGCCACTTTAGTAGCGTAGTGGTGCTATAGATGAAAATATTTTACGACTTACTTCACTTATTTGTGGCTTCCAGGAAAGATATTGATCAAACGTGACGCCTAAATTCGTCACTTTTTTAGTAAAATTGAACTTTTTCAGTAAAAAAATTTATTCAATGAAGCATCATATTTGGTCATTCATGTTAATTGACTTGACAAATAAGTCTTGAACTGCCTATTATGCTTGCTTGAGCCTTCTATGGATTTAACGTTAATCCTAATGATTTACTTTGTGTAGTAATATTTTTGTAGATTTAGTTCAGAACTATCTACAATAGTTCTGTAGTGCTGATATGGAATGCGTAAGGTCATGGAGCTTATACTGACTATATATTTGAAGGTGGTCAGCGTAAAGGTAGTGGGGAGAAAAAGCACTTTTTAAAGAAATAAGGAGCAAAATCCCAGCAAGTTCCAGGGACCATTCAGAATAGGAATCCTGAATCTGAATACGTGGCTTGCACCCATACAAGTACGAAGCAAGCCAATCAATCACTGAAGTATCTCATTCATGCATTCTCATACTAGTAAATATCCATTCTCTTAACATAGTAATGTTAAGAGAATGCATATTTGCTAAATATCAAAGTAAATGACCTTGATGATATTCCGTACCCAAGCATATATAAGCAACAATATCATCTGATATATTGACCAGTGTAATAGTCGGACGGTGATCAGGTCTAAAATCAGAATGTAGAGGTTATTGCTTGTGAGATATGTATTAAATTGTTGATTAACTTCCAGGACTTTAGAATGGAAACATTGATAATAATCAAACATGGAGAAAGGATTACGGTTTTTAGGAAGCAGCGTGAGTTGAGCCTCATTCCTAGCTGGAGGAAAGGTTCAAGTGTTTATGGAGAATTAAGGATTGAAGTAAAGACAGGAATCAGAACGTCTAGTATTGGTAGTATTATTTAACGACTAATGCAATCAGAGTTAATAAATAGAATTAGAAGAAATTGCTAGTATGTTTTCTTTAACATTACATTCAGTAAATTGAGCTAAGTTGTAATTGAATTTAGGGATGAGCAAGGCACGAATTTGATTATGGGATTTTAAGTTAGCAGTTCTGTCAACAGGCTGAGGAAAATGTGTGTTTAATTTGTTTGAATCTAAATTACAAAGGTTAATTTTCTGTTCTATTATGGTTTTATCTGTCCCAATTCCTAAGTATTTAAGAAATTTCTAGATTTTTTCTATATCGCCTACTTCAACAACAGATTTATGGATATGGCGTCGTTGATTATGCCTACACCCTGTTACATTGATTTTGAGCTTTTACGGTTGTCCTCACCAGAGTATTGTTTATATTTAGCTTTAGCACAGCTTTTTTATGTTGCAATTTTTGATTCTCGCAGATAGATAGAGATGTCACAGAGAGTCTAATGGAAGCATGAGTATCATAAAATTGGATAAATTACTCATAATTTTTGAGTCCACGTTCTTATATGGAGGTGTTCGTTTTTTAAGCAAAACTTCAAATTATCTGAAATAATGGGTTCTAGTATACATCAACAAGGACTTTAGCGTGAGGGAAAGTCAGTTCAATAAAAAGAAAGCTAAGGTCAAGTGGTGTCATTTGCGTAATGCTGTCAGCATTAATCCAGAACTGTGAACAGTATATGAGCTCGAATATAAATAGCTACTCCCCCACCAGTACTCCCAGTGCGATAATTTCGAATCAGGTGAAATCCCGGCAGTTAATACTCTATTGATGGCTAACAAGGCTTGAAACATGAATCAGATGCAATTGTATGCACTCTGAGCACTTATGTATGCATCTGAAATAAAACGAATGCATCCGTATATATTAAGTGTCAGACTTTTTATTACTTTTTATTTAAAGTAAATACAAAAACAACGTTAACAAAATAATAAAATAAAATAATAATAATATAAGTACAAAAATACGAACATAAAATATTAATATAAAATAATTACTAATATTTAAGAAATTGTTAACTTATAAATAAGATTATAATAAATATGCAACTAATATAAGGGTGATTCTTCAAAATAAATGGTAAATGGCTAATCTATCTGGCTTTATTGAATTTTGATATTTAAATAATAATGAAAAAGTTATTTAGTTTAAAATGTTAAAACTAATAATATACGTAAATTGCTCTTGGTTGCTTCAAGTAGTTTATGATTAAGAGTGCACTGATGAATTGATCATTCAGATGAATTATCACAATGGCAGATAAATGAGATTTATGGACAGATTTATTGGAGAAGTACAGATAAATGTTATTAAAATCAACTTTATTACAAAATGTAAGGAAAAATATCATTATTAAGTAATTTCAACAAACTGTTAATCTTAAATTTATCATTCTTATTGATGCTAACAGTCATGGAGTTACAGCTATTATCACAATATAATAAATAACAATATAAATTGCCGCATATTCTTAGTTTTAATTTTTAGATTATAAAAAAAAAAATGTTAGAAATTACTATTAACCAGTCTTCATTATAAGTTTTAATTATCTTAAAATCTTTCCAAAACTCCATTTCGAAGAATCACTCATAAAATTAATTCTATTAAAACAGTAGAATATATGGTTTTTTTTCAATTATTTTATTTTACCCACCTGCCAATTACAAAAATTTTCACAATCACAATTAACACCAAAGTTAAATAATTGTACACGCCGATATAAATAATAACACAACATATAAATTACTGCTAAAAAAATTATAGTCATATTATATAATACAAAGTTTATAAGAAACGAAAATAAACCAGCCAAAAGTAATGTAGTAAGAAAAGGAAAATAATAATATTAGAATACAAAATATCAAATAAACACTCAAAATGAGATACAATTTTCGTTCAACTTATAACCTGTTATTTTAACAGTATTTTTGTAGGTAAAAGAATTAAAAATAAATTAGATAAAACGTTCAAACAAAGTAAACAATTAAATTGCTACTTCTTAAGAAATCGTTTTGTATTTACAATTGTTGTTTTATGCGTAATTTTATTTACCGGGAGAGTACTTTGTGGCGACTTGGAATTTGATAATTTCTCCAGTTCTGAATTATACTTGATTTGCTATTTGCTATCAGGTGTCAGGTTATATGGATGTACCCATCTCTTGTCCAGCATTTTCTTATACCAAAGTGCTGCCTCACCCACAGAAAAGTTGCATGACAAGGTTGCGTTAAAAACTCCGATAGTGTAATACCAGTACTTTTTAATTAGATTTTGGTATTTCAAATTTTATTTTGAGTTGTAATGTCCAAAAATTTTATACATTGTTATAATTATATATTATAAATTGTCGAGATTTATCAGACGGAAAAGTCTTGCCTCTCTAAAGTGATTAATCCAAAAAGAGTTAAACTTTTCAAGTTGTGGATACTTGTGTCGATGGATAGATAGTTGTAGAAGAATATTTATGCAATCCTTTCTGCAATTCGTTTATTTTAATATTAAACATCTCGTTCATCGAGATCAAAAATTATTTTATTTCTTCCATATCGTAATAATAAAATTGTGTTGCTCTACCTTCAAATTTTGAAGAAAATATCAATTGCTGGTGGGTATTACTAATTAGTAAATAATTATATCTTATGATTTCACTTATAAACTCTTACTGTTAATGTCTCCCTTATGACCTCCCACCAGCGAAAGAAAACTAAGCTCTTTAATATTGTATGTTGACGGTGCATATATATATATATATATATATATATATATATATATATATATATATATATATATATATATATATATATATAAAAAAATTATAAATTTAAGTGTAACTTAATAGTAACATACAGACTATAGTGCATTGATAGTGTCATTCACGTAATTCTTAAATCCAATGTAGTATAGTTAAATTTTCAATTTGAAGCTTTATGCGCCTGTGCGATAAGAGGATTTTGATTTAACGTTTCGTTTTTGTCGTTCGAGCACGTACACGTACAGTGTACACGTGTGTTCACGGCACCGTAAAAACGTTTCGTGCTCGTACGGATTACGACATCAATGTAAACAAGATCAGCGGAAATATTTTCCTCGCGACCTACGCAAATGTCAGCCGCTCCATCATTTGCCTCATTTTCGCATCGCAAGCTAATATTTATTTCATTTCATTGTTCCGCTGGTATTTACGGGAGAAAATCGTGTTTAAGTACGCGTGCTCCTTTCGAATTGAATGTTCGTATTTGTAATACATATTTGAAATTATAATACGTTTATAGCTCAATGTCTGTGTAGATTTATTTCGCATATTTTAACAAATTCATCAGACAGACACAGGCTGTCACAACAACCGTCATTAGGGCTCAGTCTGACTGTAAAATTGATAGCTTTGGGTTTATTAGACTAACGCAAGATTTGAAAATTCACTACAAGCAAAATAGATAAATTAATAAAATAATAAAAGCAAACCCGAGCAAGGAAATTATTTCCATTTCATCGCTCATAGGAGAAAATATTGCATAAGTTCCACAACCCTAGACGTAATATCTCAAATTTTGATGAAAAGTGAAGAGCGGTGTGCCTCTATATTAAGTGAGGCTGAAAAAAAAATCACATAGATATGATGAAAACTACATTATGCTATTATAAAACTATTATTTCAAATAAATAAATAGCTCAACGCTTTTCCCACATATAGCAGGGTAGACAGAGGGAACCTAGTGCTAAGATATTCCGTTCCCCACTTTCCTCCCAAATTTGAGACATTACGTGTTGAGTGGCAGAACTCAACGCCGCGCTTTGTCTTGCCACCAGAGCGAGGAAATTAAATAATTACTTTTGCCCGAGTGGGAATCGAACCTACGACTATCACATTTGTAGGTTTACAGTCAGACGCTGAGCCGTTGCGCCACGATGGCTTCAAAAAATTATTTCATTTTCGTATATATTCCAAACAACATATACTATCATAGACATACAATTTGCGGGTTTAATTTTTTTATTAAATAAAATACTAAATCGTTATTTATAACATTGTTGTGTGAAAATGTAACACATTTTAAGCATGTAATTAGCAGCTTCCCTTTTACACACCACTTACTCTTCACTTGCTTTTTTGATTAACGGGAATTCATTCGTGGTGGTCTCCCTAATTAGAACATAGCCAATTATCCAGCTAATTTAACATTGCGGCGGTGATCTTTTAATTGAAACCTAATTGATTACAGCATCTAATTAACACGCCGTCTCTATGTACGGCATACGCCTCTTGTTTTAATTACTTTGGATTCCCATTATGATTTTAGCGTATAGAATAACCAGGATCGAAAGTCGATTCCGTGTATTCATTTGTAATTAAAATAATTGCTACATTTACTACCTACATATTTACTGTCATTAGGGGCTCTGAAATGTTTGTAGTGTAGGTATGTATTCAATAATATGCCTGTAGTGTGTTTTTAAATATTCCGTGTACTTAAACATATAGGGTTAGTCTTTTGATTGTATATTTTTCTTATAATAATAAAAAAGTGAAAATTTGAATATTTACATAAAATATTTATTGTTATACGTATTATTTAAGCAAAATGATGCATTTTACATATCCTTAAATGTAAAAACAATAATAAAACTAAAAACTATGTTTTTTTTTAAATTTTACAGGACATATTTAAATAAAACTTTTTTGTTGTATAGCTGTTATGTCTGGGCAGGACCTAGGATATCAGTACTTGATTTTGGTGAAGACCGTTTGTTTCTTTATCAGAGCAAGGAAATGAAAAATTAATGATATATAACTAAAAATACGTGTTACCTTATATCCTACTCAATATTCTACGAGTATATGCGCTCTACGTGTATTCAAAGAACAAATAAACAATATTGGCATAACGCAAAGCACAATACGTTTGCAGTGCTCATTCATTGTAAACAAGCGAAATAATAGACCTACTCTTCTAAAAGGATTTAGCAATTTTCCGACCCTAGCTCGACCGTGGCTAAACAAAGGCCCTCGGTTACCACCAGTTTGATTTAGTAAATGAAAGCACACGAGTTACGGTATTTATGTTGATAACTGTGGTTGAACTTTAACATTTCGCTTGTGTAGCAATTTCTATACATCATGCAACAGTCTGGCATGGCATTTAGTCAGAATTATGGAACAGTTAAAAGCTATTAAGAGCAGCTTTTTATTTTACTTTATATAGGTAGGTACGTCTATCTATTTCATTATTTCCAAAGAGTCCCTAATTTTAGGGCACTGTGGTAGGGCAGTTGGCTATCCAACTGTAGTTTTTATTTTTTTTATTTTAATCAACATTAAACATAACTTTGAAGTGACTCACATCTGATAAATAATAATCAATCACGTTTGTAACTTAAAACTTGGCCGCTGCCTATTGTATAAAATTTCTAAGGCTATATCCACATTATTAAATTCGTTAATTAGTATATTGTTGAAAACATATTTTTCCCGTTAGCTACAGGATACTTATTACTCAGTAATTGTAATGTAAAGGTGAAATTTATGTAAAAACATGTCTACCACAGTTCCTATTACAGAATTAACTTTCATGATTTTTATTAAGTATGGAGGAAAAAGGTATAAAATGCAAAAAAAACATATTTCCAAACATATAATTCAGAATATTGACAAAATGGTAAAATCTCGAATCTATGATTGCAAAAAAAAAACAAAGAAGATAGAGATTTAAATTAGAGACATCAAAGAGATTTAATTAAATAAAATTTAAGTTTATTTTAAGAAGGCAGCTTTGACTAGTCTCGGCTGTCAAGGCTATCTATCACACAAGATCGTAAACAGTGAGAATTTCTTTCTATAAATCCTATAAGCCCATGCCACTTATGAAGTATAATCAGAAAGTATCAATTCAACTTTATTTTTTTTGTTGTAAACTTAATGCTGTTAGCCCTATTAGCCTTGACAGCGACACCGGTTAGGGAGGGAAGAGGGTACTCTGTACCTGAGAAGTAACAAGCACTATCGTGTCTGCTTGAGAGAAAACGTCGGCGGTAAGGGCGTCCCCTACGGGACTCGAACCTCGGCTTGCGGCCCTTGAGCGGGCTGGGGGATGTTCCCTATTCTTAACAAACCAGCCGCGACCTGAAGACACGACTGGAGAAACTTAGACTAATCTGCAGGGACCTAGCAGTCCCTTACCGCTGGGCCCGGCCAAGCCAACGCGCGCCGTCATTAACTTCAGGTACAATTCTACTACTATAATAACTAAAATTTATATTCAATACACTCATAGTCCGTCATATTTTATGTTTAATTAAAGTTTTACAAAGTTTATGTTTCTTTTATATAATATATCCGTTTACACCAAATAGACAGTCAAATATTTTAATATCAAACACAGAAATCCTATAAAATTTCTGTAACTTGTTAAGTAACTCCAACATAAAAATACATAAGAATCGTACTTTAGATTCTTATTTTTCTATACATAGTTTAGAAACGATAGAATTTACAACCGAATAACAAGATATTTAAGAAGGGTTCGTTGCGAAGGAGACGTAGTTTCAGAGATTTTGCTCATATTGTAGGGGCTAATCCCTGACAGGAATTAATCAGGTTCACCCAGACCCTTATCACTATATTCGTGTTAGCATATATATTATTATCATTGTACATGGAGTTTCCTGTTACAATATTCCTTGTGATATTGTTGGGATAGATTCCTTCTATTTAAATTGGAAAGAATGAAATGTACATAAAACTTTTCCTTTACTTAGTAACTGAATAACAAAACAGGCACAGCCGAAACTGATGAGCATATAAACCTAAAATTTGACTTGAACATCGTAGTAGTGCATTATATAGACTAATATTATAAAACTGAAGATCTTGTTCAGTTTAACGCTTTAGTCCCAGTGAGTACATGGTGGAATGGAATCTGTTATATATCCTACACATCTCTTAGATAATTTCTAATAACCATGCGAGCGGCGCCGCAGAGAAAAGCTAGTATAATTATATAGCATAAAATGAGATACGTTTATAAATGGCTTACTCGGTTCACTTGTACATAAACTATAATTCACGTAAGTATTTCAAATTATATATATGTATCAAAAGAAATAATTAAATAAGGAAATTTAAATAATAATAATTATTAGAAATAATTCTCTTAACGTCTATAACATCCACAAAATATGTCTCTCTAAAGTAAACTTAGAGACATGTTTTTACATGAAATGTGTATGTTTTAAACTTTTAATGATATTGAAGCAGTTCAAAAGTACTAATGTCTTCTTTAATATGTGCTAAAGTAGAATCTTTGTGGATGTCCGCCAATAATAGACAATTTTTTACCTCGTAAACCCTCTTAGGTGCGCTTTAAGGCAGTATTATCGCAGCCGTTACTGATAAGAATGCTCATAAAAAATCCGCTTAATCTACCCATGTGCCAAAGTTACGTGAACTTTGAATCCCACTTTATACTATGGAATTAACTGATATAAGATGAACTGGAGTCCAACAGTAATTGCTTATTTAGAAAGTTTTTATATTTATTATTATATGGAATTACTACGAGATTTCGTAAAATTACTCGAATATCCCCTAAGTACCCTAAGTTATTATCTTCATCTGAAAATATACAGCACGGTAAACTTAAATTTAACGTATATTTTATTCTACTTAATTTAATTACCCAATAAAATTAAGACACCAGCTCTATCTTGTGCCTACTACAGGATTAAATTTAAAAATAAACTTTTGTAATATATATGATTTCTTTAAATAAGTCAATGTATTAGGGTTACGTACCCCTAATAGAAAAACTGAAGCCTTACAGTATTTTAAGGATACGGTGTTTTTTTTTTATTTTGTAGTCCGTCTATCTGACGTCAAGACGGACGGACGTAACAAGCTGAAATGAATACAATTTAACCAACATATACTTTGGAATAAGAAAATATATATAAATTTTCAATACGATGAAAAGATACGAGACGAAATTTGCCGCATAATCAAAATTTATAGGGTGCTTCCTTAGCCTAGAATTATGAAATTTAGTCAAAATTAAAGTAAAATAACTCACAGTAAAATAGTGGAAAATATCAAGAAAATATAAATAAAAATTGATAACTTATAAGTCCACGACAGACAAACCAGTACAAACTTATATGTGTAGAGTTCATTTCATACAAAATGAGTACTCTTGCAAATTAAAGTTAGTCAACTTTTATAATTTCTATTTTCCGTTCACCTATAAAAGTGAAATTGATACAGAACCCTTGGCGCGAATTTTTTTTCCGGTTTATTTTTGATTTTACTAACACAAATACACAAATATAATTGACACTCGGACGAATGTGTATAAGCATGCCTGCAGCCAATAGAACAATGAAGTATTGATAAGCTGTTGTTTATAGGATTCACGTATATTACAAGTAAATGCTCACTGGTCGACAACAAAGCTAATCAATCAAAAACCGTATGTAGTATTTGAATTTATATTCACTCTTTAACACAAAAAAAAACAATTTTTTTTTAGTTTCAGTTTTAGATACAAGTATCCCGCACATAGCTGCCTACGGTATCCTAGGCTCAAGGAACCTAGTATTAAGACGCGCCGTTCCCCACTTTCCCCCCTTTCGAGGCGTTGCATGTTGAGTGGCGAAATTCAACACCCCGCTTTTGCCTTATTTCATTCATTATAAAATGCAGTTATTTCATTCTCCCCAAATGAGAATCGAGCTACATATCGTCGTGTTACAGACAGAGACTATGCCTCTGCGCCTTACAGTAGTTTTTTAGTGGCATACCTTTTTGACTTGTACGTTACAGTTTATAACATTTCAATGCTTTGTTATTTCACTGGAGAGTGAATTCGTGTTTGTGTTGAATCTAAGCGAGCGTGCTTCTTTCCTCTCCCGACAGAATATTTACTTTATTTCAACGCTAACAATTTTATAATAGCAAATTTGTGTTAAAACTATTTTTAATACTGTTACTACATAAATTTTGTTCTTTATTTATTTTGTCTCTATAATATTTAGAAATAAAATTACGTTATGTTGATACTATTTTATTCAATATAACAATGTCGATATTTTATTTGTGCAAATTAAATCATGTTTTAACCAATGCATTCTTATAATAAATATATTTTTAAACGACTCTGTCATCATAATATACTGTTTCTGTTATATATTTTCAAATAAACACTACACTAAGCTATATATTTTGTAAGGCAATTTCGATCTTCTAATTCAGAATCGAAGAGCAAGCAATCCGATGTTTTTCATTCGTATACGGTGCAGAAGTATCGGCAAATTAGATCAGTCGACTCCCCGGGGGCTAGAACCGCGATAATGTTTCATTAAACCCATTACACTTCTTTTTTTTCTTTATTGAGTGAGACCCGCATGTATGGTTACCAATATTCCGATACTAATATGAGTATTCATTTCATACCAAATGGAAATTCGTAACGTAAACAACTTATAGAACGTTTGATTTAGCACACAAGTATCATTCACATTTATATTACATATAATAAATATTTTGAAATAAGCTTTTATGTCAAATTTTACACTTTTGTAGTCTAATAAAATAAAAAAACGTTAAATAACATATTTTTACTCCAAAATTACCGTTCTTATAAAATAAATTAAATCCTAATATTATACAGAATTTTATACTGTGAAGTTACTTTTATTTGGTGTCAAATTACTTTCAGACTTCTTACGTTCACGGTAAGTCCTTAAAAATCGCCACATTACCATTTATATTAGAAATATACTTAGCGTAGATAGTATATATGTTGATGGCTCGTGTAAGGGTCAGAGTGGAGAAGTCCTGAGTTATGAGGTATAAAGGGAAACTGTTTTTACCTCTTCGTATTACAGAGACGAGGTACCGCGAATAAATTGAGAGATTTAGGCCCCTAACTAAGTCGTGTCGTCACTGTACGCGATATATTTCATGTTACTATGAGTTATATATAAATATATATATATATATATATATATATATATATATATATATATATATATATATATATATATATATATATATATATATATATATATATATATATATATATATATATATATATATATAATATATATATATATATATTTATATATATATATATATATATATATCTTCTTCTTCCTGGCATTAGTCCCGGCTTTTGCCAGGGTCTGCCTTCCGACTAAGCCTACTCCACTTTGCACGGTCTTTAACATCCTCAGTGGACAATCTATTGGCTCTCATGTCTTGTGTCACGACATCCAGCCATCGCTTCCTTGGGCGTCCGGGTGGTCTAACTCCAGGGACAGACATGTCAAGGCACTTCCTTCCGACATAGTTCTCAGATCGGCGCATAACATGGCCATACCATCTCAGGCGACGCTCTTGGAGCTTATCCGCTACGTCACGGACCCCAAGACTACCTCGAATGAATGTGTTGCGTATGCGGTCGGACCGCGTAACGCCACACATCCATCTCAGCATCTTCATCTCCGTGACGTGAAGCTCCTGAGTGTGCCGAGATAATGTTGGCCAACATTCGCTGCCGTATAAAAGAACCGGTCGGATAATGCTCTTGTATATCAGTCCCTTGAGCATGGGCGGTATTCTGCTATCACAGACTACACCAGTGACCTCCCGCCATTTGGCCCAGGCAGCGTTTATACGGGCATGGATGTCGTGGTCAATGCCTCCAGACTCATGCATAACGGCTCCAAGGTACCTGAACTTCTCCGACTTAACGGCTGGCTCAGGCCCGATATGGATGGTGCTCGAGTCCGGGTTCCCGCAAGCCATGTACTCGGTCTTCGACACATTCAGTTTGAGACCACCGTTCTCAAGCGCACCCTTCCAGGCGTTCACTTTACGCTCCAGCATCAGTCGGTTCTCGTCGATGAGTACTATGTCATCGGCATACATCATCAGCCACGGGGGCTGGCATTGGATGTGAGCCGAGACAGTATCCAGCACTACATTGAATAAGAACGGACTAAGAGCTGAGCCCTGGTGAACCCCTACAGTAATCGGGAAGGGCTTGGTGTCGCCAACAGCGGTCCTAACCACTGAAGCGGAGTCGTTGTACATATCTCTGATAACCTCAATATAGGCTTCAGGGATCCCCTTGGATCGCAATGCCACCAGATACACTGACGTGGCACACAGTCAAAGGCCTTCTGCAAGTCCAAAAAGGCCACATGCAGAGCTCTCCTTTTTTCCCTGTAAGCCTCCATCAAAGTTCTGAGGGCAAAAATGGCGTCCATAGTGCCTGATCCTGGTTGAAACCCATACTGAGACTCAGAGACAGTACATTCTTGGCGGAGCCTGAGGCCGATCATGCGCTCGAAGAGCTTCATGGTGTGGCTCATAATCTTAATGCCCCTATAACTACCGCAATCTTGAACACTGCTCCTTCCTTTGTAAATAGGGATAATAAAGTTCTGCCGCCACTGATGTGGCATCTTTCCAGTATTCAAGATACGGTTAAACAGGTCAGTAAGTATAAGCACACCAAGAGAGCCCAACGATTTCCACGCCTCGATTGGGATGTCGTCAGGTCCTACCGCTTTTCCGTTCTTCATGCGTCGAAGACAATTACGAGTTTCGTCACGGGTTATTGGAGCAACAAGTCCGAGGTTAGGAGATAATTCAGGAGGAAGACTACAAGACTGCTGAGTGTTCACAGAGGCATGACTACAAAGCAACGTGCCCCGAGAATCTCTGACGCAAAGACATTTTGTAATATCCTGCGTCGCTTTATCTCGAGCACGAGCCAGTTTGTATATGAGCTTCTGCCCCTCCACAGTTTCAAGTTTATCGTACAATGGCGACAAACTTTCTCTGCGGGCTCTGGCTACAGCTCTTTTGCTGGCCCGTTTCGCTGCTTTGTACTCCAGTCTGTCTTCAGGAGAGTTGGAATGCTGCCATTCTTTAAACGCAGCCTTCTTTTCCCGAATCACCCCCCTGCACCTGGTCATTCCACCACCATGTCTCCCTGTCGATGACACGCCCACCCTTAGTAACGCCAAGAACTCGTTTGCCCGCCGCAATGATTGTTGAATGAGCTCGATCCCATGCAGTCTGAGCGGTCTCGGTGTTAGTCAGTAGATTTTGACTCTCCACATCCGCCAAGAAGTCTGTCTGCATCGGCCCATTCAACAACCACCACTTAATCCTAGGCTTGCGTTTCTCAGCTACTTTCTTTTTCGGGGTAACATTATAGTCTATGACAAGGAGGCGATGTTGGGCCGTCAGGCTTTCGCCGGGAATGACCTTACAGTTGGTCACCCTGCCTGTATGACACCGTCTAGTCAGCAAATAATCAATTTGAGTTGAGTGGGACCCGTTCTTATACGTTATAAGGTGCTGAGGTTTCTTCTGGAAGAAAGTGTTCACGATGGCCAGATCAGACGCAATGCAGGTTCTTAGAATATTTTCTCCCTCTGCGTTGCGAAGACCATATTCAAAACCCCCGTGAACACGTTCATACACCTCAGCGACCCTACCCACGTGACCGTTCAAGTCCCCCCCAACTAAGATTGCTTCGGTAGACGGTATAGCGAGTAGGACCTCTTCACACTGCTCCCAGAAAGTCTCCTTTCCAGCCGCGCTACAACCCGCCTGGGGAGCATAAGCACTGATTAAGTTTGTGATTACGCCCTCGATTAGTACCTTTACCCGCATCAAGCGGTCGCAGCGACGGTCAACTTCAAGAAGCCCATTCTGAAGCTCTTCAGAAAGCGCTACCGCTACACCGTTTTTGCCCGTAGGTGACCCAGTGTATATAAGGCGGTAACCCTGTCCGATGTTACGAGACTTATTGCCCTTCCAGCGAGTTTCCTGAATGAAAGCACACTGGACCCGACGTCTCATGAGTACATCTGCGAGTTCTCTGCATCGTCCGGTTAGAGAGCCAATATTCCATGTTGCAAAGCGGAGTTTCCGTCTGGGTACTGACGTCGTTAGCCGTGCCCGTACTTGACACGGTAGCCCTTGCCCACTTATCGCAGGTGTAGGGCGATGTGCCTGCGCGTCGTTTAACGGCGACGCCCTAGCTATACCCAGCTTTTTGTCCAATCGGTCCATATGAGTGGCGAAGTGGTTTTTAGTGGAGCGATTGCCATCTGACCTCCAAACCCATTACTGGGAGAAACCAAGAAAGGAAAGGGAATAAGAGGCAGAAAGACTTGGAATATAGGGGAGGGACACCACTTACATGGATTGGATCGGGTTATGAAGTGGTGGCTCGAGGTCCCGGGGTCGCGTACCCGTATGCCGGAAACCAAATATCGGACAGATAATTGGCTAGACATATATCTTGTGAAATAGTTTTTTTTTTCTTATAGATCTTATGGAGTTTTTTGTTAATAAACATAATGTACTAATAGTACAATACTGTGAATTTAAAAAATATTACAAAAATGAAGTAAAATCCATTAACTTTGACTTAAAATTATCTGTACTATTACTTTTAATTTTTTTTTCATTTAACTTGAAATAATTTAAAAATATTTTATTTCTGTATGCAGTACAACTGTGAAGAACCAGCCTAAGTATTATATTTGTCACCAGCGAGGGCTCTTGTGAAATTGTACTCATATTGTAAAGGCTAATCCTCCAGAAGAATTCATCAGGTTTAACTGAGGTCCATATCAGTACTAGCCTCGCTATCTATTTATCACTATCATGTTTTTGTATAGCTTGAACAAATATTTTTTAGCCATGTTCGCATATATTTTTGTGTTATTTTCTTCGCTTATTTAGCATATTTTGGCTATGAGTTTTTAGTGATGAGTTACTTAATTTTACAATTATATCTTATATACCATAAACTAATATATATTTTTGTTTAACTTCACGCTTTATCCCGCACACAGCAGGGTAAGCAAAGAAAACCGTAGGCTCAAGGAACCTAGTGGCTCAAGGAACCGAGGCATTGCCCGTTGAGTGGCACAATTATCTTTTCATATTTTATATTTATCTTGTTGTGTTTTATATCTACTTAATATATTTTTAACTTAAACTAAAAAAGAAACGTATTTACAGTGATAAATAATTTTGTTTAAGAAATGTAATGTCGCGGCTCATAAAATTGTAAATTATCAAAATACGTAGACGTAGACCAAAATGAGTGTCTTTCCCTTGGATTTTAAAAACAGGCAAGTTTTATTTAAACCTCATTGGTATCTACATTTTCAGCAAGTAAAAGTAAATTTATCAAAAGGAACGCTTACTTGCGAGTTAATGAGCCGACATTGTGATGATAATGTCCCTGGTACTTAACGCTCACTACGCGGCGAAAGGAATAATATGGTAGGCAGGATTGTGGGGACTTTGCAGAAAAGTTTTAAATTATTACTGTGGCTGATGACAAGAAAATCGGTATTGTATGATACCGAAATACTTATAAAGTAATTTCTTTATTCGCTTTACTTCGTTATATTAATCACAATTAATACTCTTACCAATAAAGAGAAAAATTCAAAATGAATAGTTTATTTGGCAATAATATTATTTTAAACAATGAAAAATAAACCTCTCATCGCTTCGCAAAGCCAGGACTGAAGCTTGAAGTGGTCATAAGTATAAGGTAGATGAAAAGCTTTTGTTTGAAACTTTATACAATACTCAGTTTGTTTACAACTAGATAGATTTTAGAACAATCAAAAGTTCACTGAAGCAGTTCAATTTATAATTTTATATTAAAATTTCTATTTCTAACAAAGAAAGTCTTAAGAGATGTCAAAAACATTTGTTCGAGTACTCTATTATGAAGTATGTATTAATGGAACAAATAATTAAGTTACTATATGCCTTCCAAAACACGGCAATGAGACAAAGCAGCACTTCCTATCATTCTATAGAAATAAAAGACTTTTTACCTTAATTCCTAAACGAATATGAAATACTAGCGACCCGCTCGCTCGCTTACGTAAACTGAATCGCGTTCGTTTAAAAATGTTAAACCTACGACATGACTTTGCAATTTTTCAAATTTTCTCGGAAATATATATTTTTGAATCACTCTGTATATATATATATATATATATATATATATATATATATATATATATATATATATATATATATATATATATATATATATATATATATATATATATATATACATATATATATATATATATATATATATATATATATATATATATATATATATATATATATATTATATATATATATATATATATATATATATATATATATATATATATATATATATATATATATATATATATATATATATATACATATACATATACAAATTACAATGTAAAAATCACAAAATCCAGCTCCGACTATTAAATTAATAATCGGAATCATTGGCTAGTCGCCATTTTCTGGTTAGTCCTGACAACAACTCTACTTTCTATTTTTAACATTGCCAATGCTTGAAATAATATTAATATTACACAAAAAAAAATGTTATTTGAACTTAAATAATGGTCAAATCAAAAAGAAAAATAAGTAATTTAGTTGACAAAATATATTATGTAATTTAGCTTCAATTGCGAGTAATCGACGTCATTTAAAAGCTTCTATTATTTATTGTTCCTACGGAAACATCTTTGAACGCCAGGACGAGTATTTTGTATGTTGATTTAAGCTGTCACTGTGTCAAAATTAATTGATTCTATTTAGTAGATACCAACAACTTATATTATAAATTTGACTTTATCAGTCTTTAATTTTTTAAGGAATACTGTTGGAGTACCGAAATTCGTCATTCTCCCGTCCAATACTTTTTGCGTGATTTGCGAATAAATAAAAAACATACAGACAAAATTTCTTCTGTGTAGGTTTTTAGCTTATATTTAATAATAACGATAGCTAATCTTACATAAACCGACGCTTTATGTTTTAAAATTTCAATGAACAGAGTGACATTTCTATCCTTTAATACTGATAATGATGAAATGAATAATAAATTATTTAACATTTTCTAACTATTCTCACATATTAAGAAAGGACTGACAATTTGTTTCTAATATAAACAACTTTTATTTCAAATTAAACAAAAAACTCAAAAAAATTGATAATAATAACATAGTAATTTCATTAATATATTGATATGTAAAATATCATATATTGCTTTTTACAAGATTTTTTATCAGGAATATTTCCTGTTTTTACAATCATTCATTTTTATTATTACAGGCTTTAAACGTACAAGAATGAAAAAAAAATCACTTTAATATTTTGAGATTTTCGATTAAAAAGGCCGATACCCGGTCGAGGGTCCAGGTACAAGGAATGGGAGGAACCATTGACCATTATATATCCACTACTCAGTTTGACCCATTTAAGCTGAAAGTGCAATGTCAGCAAGACGGAAAGTTTAATTTTATTGGGATCGATCCCAAAGACCTACTAGCTAGTTCTCAAAGTTTGCAATATTATAAATACTTTCCTAAATTATGGCCATAATGAAAATAGATGGAATATTCCTATTCAGTTGTAATTAATTAAACCAATTTTGACATGTCCACGATGTTTAATTATAACTTAAAGCCGACTTGTCAGGATATTAATATTAATAATAAACATTGAGGCCATCTTGGCATCCTAATTTCGATCCCCACTTGGAAAATTGAATTATTTTCTTATTGCTGATCTAATTAGACACGAGTACGGTGTTGAACTTCGTCACTCAATGCGCAATGTTAGCGCAGAACTGAGTCTCTTGACACTGGGTTATTTTTGTCAACCTTATTACCTACATATAGAACTTATATCATCTATTAAAAAAACAGCATGTAATATTAGTTAAATAGGAAGAAAAAAAGAGAAGAGATTAGACGGCTATACCACTAGTTTTGTTTCTCACTTCAAAAAATGGAACTGAATAAAAAAAATCTGTTAATTGTGCTGCGTATGTGTGTGTGTTTTTTTTAATGATTTTTTTATAAAGTATTATTTTTAAGTAATTTTTATGAAATTATAAAGTAAATCTGAATGAACTTATAATAACGCTGCGCAGACACGCTGCTTTTAGACTTTGTATAACTGCATCAAACTATTTCAAAGTTGAGTCTCAATGTCTTGGCCATTAGGTGAACAATTATAAACAGCTGTTAGGCGATCTCCATTGTAGAGTCGATAAATTGTGTATAGAGATAGTTGAAACTTGAAACAATAGGACAATTATGTAAGTATTTGATACTATTAATATAACAATTGTTAAGTGTATATTCTATTTAGAGAATAAATGTTAAATATGGTATTAGATATGAGTGTATTATATACTCGTAAAATACTTAATACCAAACAAAGTTTAGAATATCTATGAACATTTATTTATATAATTTGACAAAATCAAAAAAATATTAAATTGAACAATATTTATAGAAATCTAAACAAAAAAGATAGATGCCCCACTTTTTGAAACAGCCTAATTTAAAATGAATATTTTTTTGCTGTGAACTAATTTAGCCAGCATAATCTTTATTGTTGAATTACCATTTGTTTATTTGACTTTTCAAATACAGAGTTAACAAAAAATATGCTTTTTGGAGACACTGCTTCTAAGGGGAGATGCCAGCCTGCCCGTACTCGTATATAGTTGTTCCACTATGAAAATTTTATGAAGGATATATGTGTACGGTGTAGGATAGATGACTTTTATATTGTGTGAACGTAAAGCCTAATACAATGACAATTATGAGATCGTTGTATGTACGAGTTGACCGTCGTGGCACAGAGGAATAGCCTCTGCCTGTAAACACGACGGCTTGTGGGTTCGATTCCCACTCGGGGAGAATGAATGATTTTCATTTACTTCGCCCCGGTAACAAGGCAAAGCGCGGCGTTGAGTTCCGCCACTTAACACGCAATGTCTCAAAAAGGCAGAAAGTGGGGAACGGAGCGTCTACGTAACGGAGTGGCTACCCTGCCATGTGCATGATGTGCGTAAAGCTAATTTCAATATTGTACAGCTTATAAAGATAGGGTCCAATTAATACTTGCACTTTACAATTTCAAGCTAATAGCTTTTATAGTATCTGCTGTTAATAAATTCCATTATATAAGTGACAAAACTGCACTCAAAACAACAAATTATGTGTAAATAATTAATGTGCTGTTTTTTTTTAATTTTTATGAATCTAGGTTTATTTTTAAATTTATGACAGTTGATACACTTTGCGCCTTGACGTTACCCTATCGACTGCGTAACTATCGTTGAAGCTATATTATTTTTGCCATATTATCAATACAAAGATATATCTTAAAGAAAACACAATGATATCACACATTCAAGTGCTACTATTAGAAACGACTTAATGTCATTCTCATACATACATCACAAAAATACACATTTTGTAACTAATTGATATTCCAATAAAGTGCTTTTCAGCAACATTGGAGCTCTCACGATAATCGTTCCTTCGCCACCCACATCTCTAGTACGTGACTTTATATGAAGACAGTAACGTCCATCGCATTTTTCACTAAAATAGAGTTTGCTAGGAAAAATTGAACATTTTTGCAACGGTGTCAAGATGAGATGTTTCGCCGTGCTGATAACCGATTACCGATAAAATTTCCATTACACGCTAAATTATAATTTGAGTAAAATTGTGTTAGGAACATTTTATATGTCTTGGACTATTTAGTGCACATGGCACTGACTGTAGGTGGAAATACTTTATAATAAATAATATATTGGAATAAGTTTGCCATTTAATCTTAACACAGTCTAATGGTCAAGTTAGTCATATAACATTCAATGTGGAATTAACAAGTAAAGAAACTTTTTTATATGTATTTTGCATTGTTCAAAAAGTTCTTTTATCAAGAATTATTTTTGAATATTGGTTAAAACAACGTATAATCTCTAATTAAATAGTAATATTATTAAAAAAATTATACTCTATCAAATTTACTAGTGCATGAATAAGATAGCTTATCTAAAGATATTTTATATAAAGAACACTCTGACACAAAGACGGACTTTTAACGTTCTATATTGTAAGTAGAAGCAATATTCTACAGAGTATAAGCAAAAATAAGTCGACTAGTTCACATCACTAAAAAAATGTGTCACGGTAATTCAAAAGTGAAAAATATAAATTTCAATTTGAGACTTAGACTAAAAGAATAATACGTAAATATTCTCTAAAAAAGTAAGTCGCTAAGAAAGAGCGACCCATGCCATGCGTTCATAGTTTAAGGCGCAGGTTCAAGTTCCACTGCGTTAAAATTTTTCTGTTTTCTTTAAATATCTTTCTATCTCTAATGTGGATTAACACCTTAAAAATAAATACATATATACCTAATAATATATAAAAATAATATACATTTTACACTTAGTACAGTAAATATCAACAGACAGACGGGTAACAAACTGATCACATAAGTGTTCTGTTGTTTTAATTTATATTATTTTATTTTCTATCGAAAGTGACATCTAAAATATAAAATCGTCACTAGTGAAATCGAGTTGTTATGGTAAGTGTCTCTTATTTGTTGCTTAAAGGCAATTTCACAGATATTGATTAGCTTTCTAGACATTCATTGAAGCATTGCAATACAAACAACATGCTCTTTAAAAATAAAGTAACCATTTCATGCATTTTACCACATACGAGTATAAGATATATTTTAGTATTCCTTGTCATAAGCGTTGAGCTTATTTTAGCTATATTCTACACCAAAGAAAATTCGACAGACGTGTTTAGACTATATAAATCAAAATATAATAAATATTATAAAACGAAAGATGAAGAAGAAAATCGCTACAAAATGTTTATCGTAAATTTAAATGCTGTTGACAAACTTAACGAAAATTCAACAGACATCAATACATTTTACGTACTCAATCAATATGCAGATTTAGATCCGGCTGAAATCGAAGAACAATACGCGCTTAAAGTGAAACCGTGTAAGTTATAGTTAAGATATAATTATAAAATATACCTTTGGTCTGTTAAGTTTCATTTTGTACAGGTAATTTACGGTTGCAAATACCTTTCCGTGGACTTTATGATCCTTGGTATGCTACTTCTAATCTCTACCTGTGGTTAATAAAATTGCATCGAGCAGGCAAAGAGAACCTAGTGACCAGACACACACTTAAATTCACGAATGCGTGATTAATGAATCAATATCCCTGACAAATCACACGTGAATTAAGTCAAATGCACCACTGCGCCACGACAGCCTCAATTTTTAACCTTCTCCAAATCTTCCAAGTGTTCAATTGTAATATGTAAATGAGAAATTACTATCACCTTGAACAATTTTTGCTAAGCAGACATTTTTAAATTTCTTATAATTTAGCTGAAATATTATTCTCTTTTGCTTTGCTTAATATACTAAACAATTTTTTATAAGATAATATTTAATTAAATCTGTTATTTTGAGCTTGACTATTATGCTGATACACCAGGTAGTTTGCTATACTCCAATAAACTCTAATTCAATTCTGTAAACGTGTGTACAAATAGACGGACAATCATTTAAAAAATTAAACATTCATTTTCTATTGAAATTTTTTTCATCACTCAAAACAAATATATTTAAAAAAAAATATACTTTTTACTGTTTTAATATGTGTATATACATCCATTTATACTATATATGTATGCTGTAAGCTTGTATTATAATGGTATATATTATAATTGTTCTGGATGATTTCAAAATACACATGGACCGTATGAGTGAAGCGGCAGGCGATGTGTACTGATCAATTAAGTCATTAGAAATCATGTAAATGATTCTGGGTAATTTATTTTTAATATTAATTATTTTTACAGATTATAATGTTCACAATGCTGAAGGTGCAACATATGTAGCAAGACAAAAGATAAAAGAATTTGACAAATCAGAATTGTATAATTTAGACAATGCTACAGAATTATACAAGGAATTTCTACATAAATTTAGAAAAAAAAATTATACTAAGAATTTGGATTATACTGTTCATTTTTATAGATTCGTCAAAACTTTGGTTGAACTAAACCAAAATAGTTTTTTTGGCAATGGAACCACGAAGCTGGATGAAAATGCAGATGTTATTATTGAACCTGGTGAATATTTTTATTGAAAAAAACTTGTTTATCAACAAAAATTATCGTCAAGCGACTTGTAAATAAAAATAAATAAAAAAAACCAGCCTTTTTCGACTAAAATAATAAGCCTATTAACTATTCGCATTGTTTAACTTTGAGATGTGAAATTAAGCAGAAACTTTTGCGTCAACAAATCAGTTCAACGTAAACTAAAGCTCCAAGGATTAGCCTTAGGCAATCACTTGATGTTATTATAAATCAAAGTAACATATTAAATTTGGAATGCTATTTTAAATGTTATTTTTTATTATTATTTTATATTACAATTCAATGTGGACATTTCATTATCACTAGAGAACCCGATGACGCGTGAAATACGCGTTGCCATAGCTACATCTATGTCATTTTATACAGAAGAAGTTTATGAAGAAGAAGATGTTAAATATATGGCAGTGTGTGTAATTTTTTATTTATTGATTAATATACTTTATACGTATTATTACTGAAAAATATTTGAGTCCTGCACTTCTCCTACACATAAACTATAAGTGTGCCAAATTTCATACTCCTCCGTCCGCGTAATTTTTGTAAAAATGAGTCCAAAATTTTTGCTTTACGTATTAATTTATAGATAAATTATATTCGCATACGTACTCATATTACTAATTTTTTTTTGCAATGATTGTGCTTTATAGTCGTATGAATTCTATAAGGATTACAGTTTATCCCGGTTAAACTGTAATTCTATAATAAAAATATAGGGCTCAAACTCCTTAGATCATTTTTTGAACCTTCAATTAGACGTGAGGTTCTCTAAGCCTTACTTGGATGCTGCCGTTTGATAATGAAATTCTAAACATTTAAAAAAGTTATTATCATTATTATTTCAAAACAATAATTTTGCCTTTTTTATTATTTATTTTTTTTAACTTAATAAAGATCTATATGTATAAGTGTATATAAACATACATTTGCAAAATTTTTTGGGAAAGCACTGCTATAACCACTTCATTTAAGAGCTCTTTCTTACTTTAAATAGTAATAACTCAGTTATTTTGTTTATTTTTCGAATATAAGTTGCTGTTAATCATGTCGTAAGAAATTACTATATACAAAATATGTGAATTGGTGATTGGGATAAATGTTGCCTTCCTTTATTTTATTAGTTCTTGTCTATTGTTCTTAGTGACATGTAAATTTCTTATATTTTCACATCAGAGACTTAATCTTTTAACTATAATACAAATATATAATATCTTTGATAACGTGACTTTTACTCACAATATTATTATTTAAAATGAATATATTAATCATATCAATTGCGTACATTTGAGTTGCGTACATTTTGTTTCTTACTATTTTCAAAAATTATATTAGCTAAAATTATAAATAAAACTTAAATTATACAATAAAATCTAGTTATTTTCAATGTCATGATTTTCGGCCACGATGACTAACGCCGTAAGCTTTTGGTGCACATAATTAAATGTAAAATTTATATCATTACATACGGTTAAGACGAGCGGCCAAAATAAAAGACAATCACACAAACATATTAAATAAAGAAACCCTATATAGAATAATGTTTTATTTACTTAATAATAAAGATATAGCTTACAGTTATGTCTTTTATACTTAAGACAATTATACGATATGAAATTATATTACTTCAAAAAATGTATAATAATTGTCACTAGTTCACTTCCCTGTAAAAGTGATAAACTGGTGTTATTGTTTTTTTTAACAGAATTTTAAGTAGAAGCGATTTGGGGTGGCCCTCTAGAATACAGTATCGATGATATTGGAAAAAGTCACTACTAACCATAAGGAAAATAAACACCTTCTGGAGGGCGAGAAAGAGCATGGCATTCGGTTCCCTCTGGCTACCCCGCTAGGGATTTAGCGTGAAACAATGTAAACTATGTATATATATATATATATATATATATATATATATATATATATATATATATATATATATATATATATATATATATATATATATATATATATATATATATATATATATATATATATATATATATATATATATATATATATATATATATATATATATATATATATATATATATATATATATATATATATATATATATATATATATATATATATATATATATATATATATATATATATATATATATATATACATATGATTCTTCCTTCTTTGGAACATAGATCCCACACAGGCACAAGCTTTTATCCTGTAACTCGCATTGTGAAACATAAAAAATAAAAGATTAAATATAGAAATAAAATTATTTGTTACATACTTTATACGTTATATCTATATTTATGATTATTAATCATTATCAGTCTATAAACTTGAATAATGAGTCAACTTTGGGTACTTTTTCCTTCGTTTGAACTTTTAATTCGGGATCGATTTTGGTAATTTGCGCAGCGTTTGTAATTCTCTTCTGGTCATCAGTTAAATCCGCGTACCGATTCAGTCGAACTTTCTGGGATCCCGGACCGGTATTAATCTGATTTATGACCCTTAGAGTTTTCATAAAGCTATTATATCGATTGTTATAATCTTCTTGTCCATTGATGGTTTTGCCAAACTTTTCTATATACTTTTTGTATAATTGCGGCCCATCTCGAAGGTTGAAAACTAAAGCGTTTAAATTTTGACTTTGAATTTCGTGATATGAGAAGTAATTGTATAATATGTATACTATTATCATTGATATTGACATATTGAAAAAAAAAATAGAAATATAATTTAATTCTGACAACTTCTGAGAATCTAACCAGCTTTAAATATTCCATTTCTAATTGATTTCGTAGTAGATAACTGAACTTAATTAAAATTTTAATTTCAAAAAATCCGATAAACATACTTAAACCTTATCTACAATAACGGCTATCTGAAAGTCAGCAATTTCATACACTTTCTAAATAAGAGGTATTTAAAAGTCACTTGAGCGACCGTCCGCTCTGAGTGTCATTCTAACTGCCAGCTCGTATAGTAAAGATCGGCTTTGGAAACGAATTATTTTTTTAAGAAACTCTCTTGAACTATCTCTTTTGTGTCATTATTTATTATATTATCTTGTCAGCTGAAATATATATTAATATAAAAAATACCATCAAATTTACAGTCACTGTACAAATTATATACATCATAACATGTACATACTAAATTACTTGATTGATTAACAACTAAATTAAGTAATGAAAATAAATCATTTTTGTAAACATAAAAAAATACTTAACTTTATACTTACTTAAGTTTAAAACCTGTTTGGTTCAATGCGCCAATCTCAAGAAATACTACTAGTCTGTACTAATTATTTATATTTATATGTTTATATATACGTTTACTTTTAAGCTTGTTTTCTACATCAGGTGTTCTAGTTTCCAAATCAATTTATACCCTATATATTGCCCAGATGTATTAGCATTAGCTGTGCAAACGGACAAACATACAAACTAACAGACAAATGTTTTCATTAAATTGTTTATAAAGGAATTAAGTACGGTGGCAGCGTAGGATCCAAAAAAAACCAAATCTTTAAAATATTTTATTAAAAATTACAATTTAAATTATTAACTAAAATGGTGACTGCTTGCTTGATGTGAGAAAACAAGAGTGAATAATTATTTTAATATTAAAACTAACATGAACTAAAACAATGGATGAAAAATGACTCTACGTTTTACATTTCTTGCTGTTACAATTCTTAGATTTGATGGAATGCAGTAAACAAGTTACGCGAAATCTGGCTAAGCGATCCCCGGGTGGTGTGGGAACGTAACACCTCCCTCCTGAAGAACAGCACCTATTCCGTGTCCTTGGATCTCGAATAGTGCTGGAGTATATGTTCCACTGGATCTGGGGTTCCAGCTTCTTTTGATATTTCCCTTGCGGTTGATGCTTTTCGTTTAAGAATTTTCTTATGAATTTTAGCAATTATAATGAAGATAGTTATTATAGTTGCCGTTAGAATTATTCCATATAGCGGAATTGTTATATGATAAAGGCTATCAGATGTTGAAGATATTTTTGAAATAGATTGTTGTGATTGATTTACTTCAAGGATGTCGGTCAAATTTATTGAGTTCTCTCCTCTTATATTATTATTGTTATTAATTAAAGTAAGTAGCTTACTTTGTATAGAACATCCCGCTGGTAACATTACGAGATAACTTCCCTGTATTTTTATGTATTTCTGCGGGTTGCACGATAGTTTCAATTTAGTTGGTTCTGGAATGGTGATAATATAATGTCTGTCGTCTAACTGTTCGATTGCTTCTGTAGTAAGGATAATCGATGTGTACTAAAAGGAACTTTGCAGCTGCTGTGTCGTTATGAGGCGCTCGATACAATCTAGCTGTTTTTCTTGTTTGTAGTTTAGTTTATGATCACATAAGTATGATTCACCGATCTTCGGGCATTCAGCCTCTATGTACATAAAATCTTTTTCGTGAATTGCTATATGAGGTTGAGGAGGGATAAGGATTTGATAATTCACGTTTTATACAGGGGACAAGTGATATAAAAAATTTTTTTTAGGATAGACAATCGGAAATTTGTAAACTAAAATAATATCTCTAGCACTATAATAATATCCTACTTGTACTACATCGCAATAATCTTTGAAACAAATATTTAAAATTTAATTTTTCTTATAAAGTGTATTTAATTTACATATAATATCCTGGTACATACCAAAATTAAACATAGAGTAATGATTACTTTTAGCACGAATAAATGCGAGTAAATTTTCCAATCGAAATAATTCGTTAGAAATATTTTCTATGCTATCTCATCTCAAAATTAAGAAAATTTGAGTTAATTCCATAAAAGTTACAAATTCATTATTAATATCCGTTAAATTTTTAACTAAGACATCCAGTTATTATTAAAGCTAATATAATTATTAATTTTATTAATCAGTAAATTATTATTTTGCTCTAAAAATTAATGGCTTTATTATACTTTATGGCGTCCGTATAGTCGAGATTACCAGAAATACTTTTTATTACTGAAACTAATCCGTCAATGAGTCTCTTAACACAAGAAGCGGTTTCTAATTTAACTTTAAGGTATTGAATATGCATTTGAAAAAGGGAAAGCGTTTTATTTCTAAGAATATATTTTCAACCTTACCAACCTTAGTATTCATTATTTGCAACATAACAGAATCTAAGCTGTATTGAATTTTACCTAAATCTACGCATTGGACAAAAGAATGATAGTAGGATATGACTTGTGCGGGTTCGAAATTACTAAAATTACTAAATTCTTATGCTTTTGTCAGGGTCGATATCAGGATCATAATTCTAAAACAATCGAGCGCTATTAGATACTCTTTAAGTCTAATCTTTGCAACTGGTAGTCGTTTCTTTTTTGTGTAAATGTATATGGGTAGGTCAGCTAAAGCATTATCCTATGTAAAACGAGGGGCAGGTTTTTGTCGAAATATTTTAGGGTTTCGAACGAATATCTGTTGGTCAGGTAAGTAAAGAGTCTCGGGTTCTATATTTTTATTAAAATTTTTAATTATTAGAGTTCGTCGATGTAAAGAGGAGTCGTTAATAATATCGTAAACTATTTTCATACGGTCACGATGGTCTAGTATGTACTGTTGTAGTAATTGCTCTGTCAAATCTATGTGTACGGGGTTACGAGGATCAAAGTGTCCAGTGATAATATCTATTGGTCTGCATTTAGTGAAACTATGGATAGAACTATTATAGGCTAATACAGCATAAGGCCTGAGATTGACGACTGATTCTCCTTTTTGACTTCATTTAAGGATTCTTATATGTTCTAATAGTGCGGAATGAAGTCTTTCTACTAGTCCGTTGTCGTTGGGTGTATAAGGTAATATTTTATGATGAATGATTCGGTGTAATCTTAAAAATTCTAACAATAATTGATTTGAAAATTCGGGTAATAATCGTAAAACTCTTAAAACATTATCTAAATCAGACATTTTTTTATTTTTTTTATTTTCTTTAGATACTATAATATTATATTCTAAATTTATATTACGATGAGCGTCTTGAGAACGCGCTCTGCTATTATAATTACTAAACCTAGGGGTCTTCGATTGCCTCTGAAGGGAAATCTTGGATATGGATAAAATAAAAGGATCTAAAACTACGGGTAAGCAATCACTAGAAAGATTCTAATGTACTTACATACAAATCTGGTCTTCTTCGGTGTATCAATGTTTGGATACGCCTCGCTGCGCCGCCTCGTAGATTCTGGATACTCTGGTTGATGCTTGAAACCCACCCGGGTGGACCGCGACGTTAATTTCTTAAGAAATTTAAATTACGTTGCTCGCGACCCGGCCCGCGAGTATCCTACCGACTGCGCCAATTAAGTACGGTGGCAGCGTAGGATCCAAAAAAAACCAAATCTTTAAAATATTTTATTAAAAATTACAATTTAAATTATTAACTAAAATGGTGACTGCTTGCTCGATGTGAGAAAACAAGAGTGAATAATTATTTTAATATTAAAACTGACATGAACTAAAACAATGGATGAAAAATGACACTACGTTTTACATTTCTTGCTGTTACAATTCTTAGATTTGATGGAATGCAGTAAACAAGTTACGCGAAATCTGGCTAAGCGATCCCCGGGTAGTGTGGGAACGTAACAAAGGATATTAAATTGTTTATAAACAGACAAATGTTTTTATTAAATTGTTTATAAAGGATAAACAATTTAATAAAAACATTTATCTGTTAGTATGTTATCACCAAAAATATTTAATGTACAGACACAATATTTAACTGTTTTATTATATATATTGATGATGATGATGATATACAACTACATTTTTTTTTATTACGCTGGGAAATGAGTTTATGCAGTACCGCCCGCGAAAAGCGGGTGGTACTGTGGGACTCACCGGTAAGTCCGATCCTACCCACTAAAACCCAGCGGAAACCCTCTCTATCTACATAAGACATCGCAGGATCGCTTGCGCATGCAACTACGACGCCTCGATGGAAGGCCCGCCTACCGCAGGCCACCGTCACTTTTAGGGTTCTCTAGGGCACCCACAGCCTTGATGACTTGCAGAAGGGCCAGAATGCTTCTCCTGCCGGCGTTCCTTTAAGGTTGGAGTAGCGCATAGCGCATTCTCCTGCTTCCTGGTCTACGGCGGCGAAATGGGTCTGCATTTATGCTGGATTCACGCACTCGCTCCGCGGTCTCTTTTAGTAAGGATGACTGCCTCACAGAAAGAGACCATTGCAGACCAGTCCTCTTACTATCCAGCATGGCCCTTACTACACTGGATAAAGAAAGATCTTGACCCACCACAGCCATCAAGGCATGGCGCTGTGGGGCCCAAGCGGGGCATTCAGCCCGAGTATGATGCGCCGAGTCGACGGAGGCATCACACTCATGGCAAACCGGTGACATTTCCCGACGCGCAATCTGGTGCAAGTATTTGCCGAAGCAACCATGCCCCGTCAATACCTGCACCAGCCTGAACGTCAGGATTCCATATTCCCTTTTTACCCAACGCTCTAGGTAGGGACGGATTGCCTCCACTGTCGCTAGGCCTGCCACCGGGGACCCAAGGTCCTCCCTCCATCGCCGGATCAGGGCTACATCCGCTCTCCTCCTGATCCGCGCAAAATTCTCCAGCGATGGTCGTACGCCTCGTGACCGTTCGCTCGCACGTAAAGCGTGTACTCTAGCAAGCACTTCCGCCTGTAACTCCCATGGTGGATCGCCCGCCAATAAAGTTGCCTGCTGTCCAGGACACTGTACGGTACCCCCGAATTGCTCTCACTGCTATGACCCGTTGTGCTTCCCGCAAATGAGCCCTGTATGATATACAACTACATATACTAACCGAAAATTGAAAGTTAACTCAGGTAGGGGCTTAAAACGAGTCGTGTGTCAAACAAAACTCTTAATTATTTCCAAATGCTCGCACGGACTAAGCCACAGGTAGAATTTAGTAAGATAATTAATTTTAATATAGATACAGTAATCGGAGTTTCATTATCAAAATTGAATATTCAGTGTAACAAGAATACCTATAGTTATTACAATAGTGAAGTTCAGTTGACTTATTTAACTACATAAGATGATTTGTGAAGAGAAACTTTGCAAAGGTAAACTATGAGTCGGTACCTCTCAAATTTGTGCTTGTATTGAAACGAAGAAACTATCGTGAATATTGAAACTTTTGAAATCTACAGACAAAGTATAGTAAACTTATATTGTAGTGAGTCTCCTTTGAATCGGAGCGTATTAAATAAAACAACTGGATAAAAATATGCTTATTAATAAAATAAAATAATGGTGAAAGCTATACTTCGATCGGATGTTTGGTACTAATTAAATCTATTTACATTTAGGATAATAGACTGTCTAAATAAATGGTATATTTTCAGTCATACGCTACAACAAATACAAATATTGTCAATATATTCTTCAATATTTTTTCTTCTGAATATCTTATGGCATATTGAATCCAATATTTGTGATGTACATAAAATATATTTTGTTTAAAATCTTCAAAGATATAGTAAAAAAATATATATAAATTACCTCGTAAATATCACTTTCCCAATATCCGTTAATAATTAATAATACAATTAGATTGCAAATGAAGCAGTTATCGCAGGTAACGAGCCAATATAAAATAATTATTATTTTAAACGATATTTACTTATTAAAACACTGCTAGATTATTTTTAAATAATATAATTATATTTGTTGTAGTTGTATAAGAAAAGCAAAGAATTAATATTTTATTATTATATTACCATTATTATTATCTTAAGAAAAAAAAATTGCCAGTAATAAATATCAATTTTTCATCTCGACAGCTCAGAATATCGATTAAGATCGAAATTCTATTTTCTATCGTAAACCGTTCATATTCTTTGGATGTATGGCCCCACGATTTCATTTCATTCAACGTAATGCTATGGTATTCTGATTGGATTGGCGACTAATATCTGGTAAGTATTGATTTTTTTAGCTTTTAGTATATTTACTGAATTGTTACTCTTTATCATGCTTCTGTTGTAATAGTAAACGGTTAAACGGTTTAATTTATTTATTTTTTACTTGTTTTATATAAAGACTAATATTATAATAATAAAAAAGGTATATCATAATTTATTCATTTTTTATTGTATACATAAAAAATAAATGTAAGCTAGGCGGGCTTAACGATAAAAAGCATTCTCTCCCAGCCAACCTTGCCATGTGATACAATAAGTGTGTAGGTGTGCAAACTAAACAATAATATATTTTATACGAGTATGTTTGCACACCACATATATGAGAAGCAATTTACAGCGATTTACTCTTTTGGACAAATGTTAAGCCATTTTAAACAATTTATTTAAAATTCTTAGCGCCGTAATTAACTTTAAAAAGAAAAAGTTACATAATATATGTATACACACTTTTTTCTAAATTAAACAGAAGGATCAATTAGACGTTTCATACAGCATGATCCTACTTTAAATATTATTATTTTCACAGTCAAACTGTTCTTATGTATAGAAAAAGACAAAATTTTCAATAATTCTATATATAAGTGTTTGTTTCAAGATATTAAATATTATTGTCTCCATTAAAGTGGTTTATTTATGAAACATCGAGAGCATCTTCAGCGGACATTCTTTTCGTTCGATTGTAATTCAGCCAACTGATTGATTATGCGTCACTAATTTTAAAATTATATTAATTTTATACTTTTATCTATATACATCTCTGCTCTGTGAGAACATAATTCCTATATTTAATACCAATTTTCACCTTTATTCTAGCAAAATTATATTTTCTTTCTCAAATAATCAAATAAATTGTTCGCTTAGATATTTGTACCCACTATAAAAAAAGTATTTGAAGTACCACGTTAGTGGCCGTTTCTAACAGTTAAAATAAATGCGAGCAATTTACGAGACCGTTCAGGCCTAAAGAAAGGCCTGGTGACGTCTAAACTGACATAATTTAAGCTTTGTGGGTTAATCACGACTACCATATGTCACGATCAATACAATATGAGTGAATTTGTTCTTGTTTCATATTCTTTTATCTTAGGATTAAAATTTTCAATCTTCCAAAGTTTGCAACATAATATATAATATGAAGAGTAATATATATACGAATGGTATATATGTATATGTTTGAATATATTATATATTCGGAAGTCTTAATATAAGAAATATATAACATACTAAACATTACGTTGGTACGTAGGAAAGTCAATAAGAAGTAACTTTTTTAAAATTTATATATATGGGGCATTCCATGCCAAGCAGACAGGTAAAAAAGGTCATGGTCTCCGATTTTGGAAATATTTTAATATGTTAGACCTATATAGGTTCTCAACACAACTGCAAATTGGTTTTTGTAATATAATGTTTAGTTCAGAAATTACACGCGTACAAAGTCGTGAAGGGCTGTCGAACATGTTCAAATCCTATTATACGGATTAAAAAAGATATAAATATAAAAATAAAGTAGTAGAGTATGTGCCTCATAAAAGGAGCTTTTTAATTGAGTTTTACTAAAACAAATATTTCTTATTTTTTATATAAAAAAAACTCGTTTTAGTTTCATAAATCAAAATAACTCAGAAAGTTCTATCGTGGGTCTTCAAGCTGTTTAGGCGCTACATTGGTAATGGTGCGCGGCGGCTATTGAACAATTTCAACAAAGAAACTCACTAGGCTTAATTTTTTACTTAGATTTGTTTGTATTTTACTTTTTAAGTGACAAAATATAAAAATTAATTTACAGTTGTGTTGAGAACTTATATAGGTCTAACATATTAAAATATTTCCGAAATCGGAGACCATGTCCTTTTTTACCTGTCCGCTTGGCGTGGAATGTCCCATATGTTATTTGGTTTAAATCTCTACATATAGATTGAACCTACCTTATGCATATTTAAAAAGTAAATTACGACTCTTTTATTATTACATTTATTCTATACATTTGTAGAATCAACTAGAATAAATCCAGTATAGACATATACATAAATTTGAAATTTTGTCACTAGAATCATATTAGCATGAAATTGATACAGTATTAAAATCCAACGTTAAAGCCTGGATGAATACACGAAAATATTGCAAAACGGCCCGTTCATATTGAGTTCGTCATGCATGTGATTAATATTCAATGATTTATGTCACATTCATTACAAGACGGAATTTTTTACCGATTGCGTATAACACGGGGATACGATGCTCATCACTGTCAATATTGGTAATAAATCAGGGGCGAGGTGATATTTCAGAGCTTTGGATACAGAATATTTTGTTTATGTGCATTTCGTGTACTGATAAACGAGGTGAATTATTAAAATGCTTATGTCATTTATTTTTATCAACCATAACTTTATGACGCAAACATCAACGGGCATTCGTTATTTTGTCATGTAGTGTGTGAGATATTGAATTCTATTACAATTTTCAGTGAGCCAATGTTAGTGATTTAAGTTTGGCTAGTTAAAGCTAGGTGGAAATTAATTTTTAAGCTATATGCTTTATATTATTTTTTCAGCTAGATATATTTTTAAATAATTATGTTTATTCCCGTTTGGCGCAGTGGGATAGCGTATGGTTGTAAACGTGCTAGATGTTGGCTTCCATTGCTACAGGGTGTAATGAATTTATTTTATTTCCCCGCTGTGGTAAGACAATTCGTGACGTTGAATTCTGATACTCAATTCGCATTGTCTCCAAATCTTGATATTAGGTTATCTCTGCCTGCCCTGCTATATAGTTGGTAAGTAGACACTATAAAACGTGAAGCAGAAAAATCTTTATTACAACTCTTTATTACTTTGAAAGTGGACCATGGTGGCGCAGAGGCACAGTATCTACCTATAAACGCGACGGCTTGCGGGTTCGATTCCCATTTGGTAAGAATGAATTTTCATTTTAATCTTTGGTAACAAGGCGTTGTTTCCCGTTGGCATTGAATTTCGCCATACAAGACGCAATGCTTTGAAAGGCGGCAAACGGGGAACAGAGTGTCTTAACACTAAGTTCCTTCTCCTACAATTCCCTCTGCCTACCTTGCTATATGTATATAACGTGAAGCTAAAAAAAGAGGTTATAATAGTGCCCTTTCTAATTTACTATCAGTCTAGCTTACCAAGTTCATATTTAAGTAAAATATAAGAATATAATATATTATATGAATAATACTTAGCAATGACCCATACCATATTATGATAAGTTTATAAATATTATACTAGTGATCTCTAGAGATATCTTAAAATAAATTGAATTCGTTAAGGAAACTGCCCAAAGCTGTTGAACCGAAGTTTGGAAGAACTAAGTCTACTGAGAGTCTCGTTACGGGTGTCAGTGGACTTAACTTTTACTGTGGACTTGGAATTTGAACGCTAAAATTTTATATGTTAAGTTATGAATAATAGGAGATTTTTCTTGTTTTATATAAAATATATACATGTAGGTCATATGATATTTTTTATGAAGTTAACAAAAAGCCATTTATTGTATATAAATTTGTCATTCTCTAATTATAAATTTTATTCCTGCTAAGTTTATACTAAAACGTTTTCTAAAAGGTTTTTCAACTTTACACATCATCATTCTCGCTCATTACAGAGTACATAGAGAGAATCTTGTTCAGAGAACCAAAACATTCCATTATCCGCTTTTCATAAGAATACAAGACATAGCGTTTTGTATGGCGGAATTAATTGTCGCAAATTTAATGTCTACAGTAAAAAAATGCGAAAACATTTAGTTAAACTAGAAATAATATTAAAATATTAATTTAGAGTGTTCATATATATCTTTTGACGGTTACTTGTTGTACTGTATAGGTACATGAACGTATTCTACTATATACAAACGTAAGGGTCCCTACATCCGGTCCTCAGAGGCGATAATATTGAAGTTTAGGAGTTTAGTTTCAGATAAAATCAGGCAATCCATTATTCGTCGCCGCAATATCTTGAGACCAATAGGATTAGTGCTTTCGTACGTTAAATCCTGTTTTACTGTTCTTTTGTTTTATGATTACACTTACACAATAATGTATTGGAAATAATACCACAGATATGCTATATATTATATGCGTATGTAAAATTGGAAACTCACTAGCGTTAATCAAGATAACTCGAAAACTATAAACAGGACATATTGACATATGGAGAATTTTACGAAATTCGTCTCCAACGTAATTTACAAGAGAAAGTATTGAAATATAAAATTACAGAATTGAAATCAAATAAATTTAAACTTTACTTGATTTTACTGGAAACTCGAAATTAAGTCTCATCCAATATATTGAATAAATTTATAAAGATTTTTAATAATTATGAAATTACAAAGAAAGATATATATATATATATATAATATATATAGTATATATATATATATATATATATATATATATATATATATATATATATATAATCTTTGCGTCTTTGCCCCTTAATGCAGTAGTTTAAAATACTTCTTACGAGGGCATAACAAAATGGAAGTAGTGTATCAGGGTCAGCTAAATTTTGAAGTTTTCTAAATACGGGAATTAGTTTACGTATATGAGACGATACGTTATTGATGTGTAGTGACCAGTTAAGGTTAAAATCAACAGTAACACCCAAGTATTTAATATTACAAGTACGAGGAAGTTGAGGACCATTGCAGAAGTTCTGAATGGTACAAGTGTGCGCTGTGATAGAAAAATCAGGTGGGGGCTGAGAACTGGGCCGATGAGAGAATGCGATATATTTAGTTTTATCAATATTGAGCGTAAGAAAATTGTTGTTATACCAACGTGTTACCCATCCTATAGCATTCTCTGCATGCTGTTTAGCCTCAATCCAATCACGTCCGTTGTCTACTAGTACGGTGTCATCTGCATATGCAATAATTTTGCAATTAGGTAATGACGTATTGCATAGGCTATTAACATATAATAGGAACAGCGTAGGACCCAGTACACTTCCCTGTGGAACACCAAAAGCGACGTATGCCTTGTTTGTTAAGTAAGAGCGAAAAATGTCCAGTACAATACCTCGTATTCCTAAATTATACATTTTCTCATGCAAAATTGGTATTGAGGCAGTGTCGAAGGCCTTAGATAAATCAAGGAAAATACCGACAACTTTATCTTTGTAATCTAAGTGTTTGGCAATAGTTTCAGTGAGCGACAAAGCAGCGTCTTCTGTGGATTTATTTTTAGTAAAACCAAATTGATTGACGGCAAGAATGTTACGGTGATGAAGATAATTTGTAAGTCTTTTGTTCAATAGCTTTTCCAAAATCTTTGAAATAATAGGAAGGACCGATATTGGTCTATAGTTGCCCACATTAACTTTTTCTCCTGATTTGTAGATGGGATGTACCAGTGCCTGTTTAAATATATCCGGAAAAACACCAGTTGAAAAACATAAATTGAATATATGCGAGAGAACAGGGGCTATGCTGGTGATAATTTTTTTTATTAATAAACTGGGTATGCCATCTATACCTGTGGCAGAATTGCCTTTTAAGCTCGCTATTGTCGATTGGATCTCATCATTATTGGTGTTATAAAGTACCATTGAGTCTTTAGAAATATATGGCTCAGGGGAGTGATTGGAATTCACAGAACTTTGATTTGTGGACGCTTTATTAAGTATAGCATTGGCATAGGTTGCACCAATACCAGCAAAATAGTTGTTGACATTATTAACAGAAGCACGAGGATCAAAATTTAGATCGAGTAAGGCAGTGGCAGAAGGCGAGGGCTACTTGATGTAGGTTATTTTCTTGATAGTGTTCCAAGTACCTTTGGGGTTGTTTTTGTATTTTTGAAATTCGCTTCTCTCGTAAATTGTCTTCAATTTTTTTAACAAATTTGTACAAAAATTACGATATCTGGTGTAGGTTACACGCAATATCGCATTAGCAGGATCACGTTTACAGTTTTGGTGCAGTTTGTCACGGTGTCTAATACAGCGTACAAGTCCTGGGGTCAACCACGGTTTGATAGGACGTTTTCGGTGTGAAACTATTATTGGTTTAGAATGTGTAGTTATGGATTCAGAGATTGTATTAGTTAAGAGTGTAGCTGCTACATTAGCGTCGTTAGCATTAACTATATGGGCATAATCCATGTTAGAAAGTTGTTTAATTAATGCCGGATAGTCTATTTTAGAGAAAGTTATATTAGCTTTTTGGCGTACGAGATCAATGGGGCATGGTCAGTAACATATGAGTCTAGGATATAAGTAGTTGCTTGTTTGTTGGAACGCAGCATTATATGATCAATACAACTTTCATTGCGAGTTGGTAAAGTATGAGCGCTTAAAAAACCGTGGGATGCCATCATGTCCAAATATTTGCAACTGTCAGGGTCAGAACTATTTGGAGCGATGTTAATATTCATGTCACCGATTACCGCTACTGATTTTACCCCTTTCAGGGATCCCAGACATAAATCCAGACTATCACAAAAACTATTTATATTTTTGATAGACGGTGAACGGTAAACTGCTATTACAGCATATTCATTACCATATTCTAAGATGAGAGAGCTGGCGTCACGTAACGTCAATTTAGCAATTGAGTGTTTTATAAGAGATTTAATGTAAATAACGACACCGTCGTTTTGGTTGTGGTAGTCTGAATTATAAGAAGAATATCCATCAATGCTGGGTAGATTTGCTGTTGTAGACAACCAACATTTCGTAAGGATAATAACATCAAATTGAACAATGAGTCTTTCAAGAAGAACAGTAAAAGCATCGAAATTACTAGATATGCTACGAATATTTGTATGTATTATGGTTAGGGCAGTCTCAGTGGTATTAATATGATTAATAATATTTTCCGGAGTACATACTATTGCATCAGACACTTTAATTGAGTCAATGTCATTAGATATATTTTTTAAAGAGAACATTGTAATAGGATGGTCCACCGGGACATATCTTTGGTAAATCCGTAGAGTACATTTCCTGATATTTTATATGATATGTAAAATAAATCAAAGTAGTAGTTGTGAAAACGAGGCAAGTGTGATTGTGTAAATTGTGTTATGATAGGTTGTAGTATGACTTGAGCGAGTATTGGAATAATGGTGTTGAAAAATGTGTATTTAGTGTAATCACAGGTACAAGGTAATTTTTTTATATACAAATCAAAATTAATTATACGGTTAACCCCAACAAGTACCAAAAAATAGCAAATACTACAAAATAATGGCAAGACAAAGTAAAACATAGTAAAAGGAGAATTTGGAAAAACATACAGTCACAGTTTCTTAGACGTAGAAAGGAGACGGTCGAAGTCAGTCTCAGTATCAATTCGATAAGATTGAGCACCTTCTAACTTACGGAGGAAAACTTTACCATGAGCAGTCCAGCAAAACTTATAGCCGTTGTTAAAGCATTTAAAATATGTTATTAGAATATAAATCGTAAATTTTTGAATATCTATTATTTTTAATATACCGCAGTACCGTAATTCGACACTAAATGCGAAAATAGCAACAGTTTGCACAAATTGCATGGCTTAGGTCGTAAAGTCCACGCGTCCGCACTAGTGGTACTATAGAAAAGAGGTGTATACAAAACGGTGTGATAGCTTATATATTTTTAGAAGCCTTTTTTTATATCTTGTATTAAATATAGGCAGGTGGCAAGTGTCTGAACGTTCATCTGATGGTATATGATAAAAAAAATCCCTGTTTTATAACTGTGGCTTTCGGTTTTACCATCTAAATATACAATTTCTATAAAATAAGCAAAAAGTGGAGATCAATATGTTTTGACTCAATTTTTTTTATTGACTTAATTTCTTTTGAGAGATTAAAGATAAAAGTTAAATATATTTATATTTTTTTCAAAAGTTTCAACGATTGAATTTTTTTTGCATAAAATATTTACTTTTTTCCAATACGCCTATCGCATAGATTGTAACAGATATTGGCAACAGTACGTTCATATTGTATAGATACTCTAACACGGGCAAAATGAAAATTCAAACATGAAATACTGCCAGGTACACTGCCAGTGACAAGCATCATTTATCTAAGCGACGATGATCACATTTAATGTGTAAATAAAAATGATAATTTGTAATAAATGGAAATATTTAGAATGTTATAGAGAGCAATGGCTCTTTTTTCCCCTCTTATTTTTAATATAATTTTTTTTTAATATTCAATTATATTTGATCTTCCACGTGTTTAGCTCGTGGGAACAATGTAATAACGAATCACTAGAATGTAAAAGTTAAATAATTATCTTCTCTACCATTAAGATCGGCAATGCATCCAAATCCTCTGAGGCCGTAAATGTCCATGGGCGTGGGTGTCCATTTAAAAGGTGTCCACTTCATGTGGCCAGTATTAAAAAAAATTAAACCAGCCTAATATAAGAATTGAACAATCAACTATGACCACAATGACCACAATGGCAAATTTCCACCACAATGGCATCATAATTAAACAAAGCTATATGCACGATATACTTAATACTAGCTTTTATCGGTACTATTAAGTAGGAGGCAATTAAGAAAGTTCTAACAATTCACTATGAACCGACATCATAATTATATAACACACCAAACTGTTAAGGATTTATCAACGTCGAACGTGACTGCTAAAGGTATCGACGTGCGTTCTAAAGGGTGTAACCCCTCCAGAGCGTCGTTATTGAGATGTCAGGGATGAAGATTTCGCTACTATAGCGGATTTCAACCATATCCTATGAGATATTATGTTCGATAGTTTCTACTTATTAAGTATTTTATATATAAAAATAGGGCGAAATTATCCCACTGATAATTAGCAATTATGTGATTTAACATTTTTTTGTAAGAAAATATTTGACTTAACAGTGTTTTAACTTTCCTGAACTAACAAATTTGCAATAAGTTAAAGAAATAGAAATAACAATAACTGAAGGTGTCTAACTATTGTTTTGCTAAGGTGAGAGAGTTTTTTTCATATAATCGATTCTTAGTTATTTAAAGCGTTTAGAATGATATTTATAACTGCGAATTTTTTTACTATTTATTTTTATGAATTGTTTGTGATTATTATTTTATGCCAATACCAACATATGCTATATGAAAATGTCCAATATTCAAATTTATTGACACAAAATAATAACTAACTATATATTACATATATATTTGTAGTTATATTACATATATATTTGTAGTTTTGCAATTTTTAAATCTATTGATAATAATTAAATCTTAAACAAATAACTCTTACATCATCATCTTGATTTATCTTGATTTAGCCTCACAAAGGCTTTCAGGATTGAAGGATTGGAATCTTTAAAGAGTCAATTAATAATTATCCAATCCAGGATACTAATAATCCTCACACTTTTTTTTTTTTTTTCCTCGCTGGGAAATGCCTTTTACGCAGACCACCCATGTGATGGGTTGGGTGGTACTGTGGGACTCATCGGTACAGTACAGTACTCGATACTACCCACTAACACCCAGCGGAACCCTCTTCACCTCTGCGAGACGCCGTAGAATCGGTTGAGCATTCTACTACGACGCTTCGGTGACAGGCCCGCCTGCTACGAGCCACCATCGTCTTTACGGTTCTCTGAGGTTCCAAGGGTATCTGGAGCCTCCACGACTTGGAAGAGGAGGATCACAAGAATCCCGCAGTATCCACTCTAGGGTAGGGGGAGTTGGACTTCTTGAAAGTGCCTTCTCCATCTCCTTGACCTCCGGCAGCGGAGAGGGTCTACATTTGCACTGGACTCACGTGCCCGCTCCGCGGCCTCCTTCAATGCGACAACAGATTCGCAGAAGGAGACCATCGCAGACCAGCTTCTCTCACAATCCAGCATGGCCCCTACCACATTGGAAAGGGAGAGGTCACCACCTACTAAATCATCAAAGCCCAGCGTTCTGAGGCCCATGTGGGGCATTGGGCCAAAGTGTGTTGTGCTGAGTCAATAGTCAAAATCCGCATAGCAGATGACACCCATCCCAGGAAATAGGCGACAGCGTAAGAGCCAGTCGTACCCGATATTCCATACAACCGGGCCTAAAACGGACCCCTGTGGAACCCCACATCTAACATTGCGACGACTGATGCTTCCGTCTCCCTCTGTCCATAACACAACTCTGTCTTTGAGGTAGTTATTTAACAGTCGCCGGAGATACAGAGGCACACCATGGTAACGGAGCGCCTCCCTTACCGTCTCAAACGGCAGGCTGTTAAATGCATTGACCACGTCAAGCGATACAGCAAGAAGAACATCCCCCTCAGCTATCACAGCCAATGATCAAGTCTTCAGAGTATTCAGGGCGTCTATAGTAGAACGACTGGCCCTGAAACCAAACTGAGCTTCTGATAGTCCCGGACCTACCTCCTCCAGATGCTGAATAAGTCGAGTGGAGATAATTTTCTCCAAAGGCCGGCCCTGGGGCAGTTTTCTTGGCCTTCAGCCTTCCAAGAGCCATCTCCAATTCCTCATTAGTAATAAGAGGCACTACTAGGTCTTCGTCGTGTTCTGAAGGAAGGGCCATTCTGGGAGGAACGTGATCAGGTGGCCCCGGAAACAGCTCCACAATAATGTGCTGGAGCAGGACTGGCGGTAGGGTCACAGTCAACGGGGCACCCTGCATCCGCAACTTGTTACGCGCTGCGAGGTAAGGGCGTCCCCATGGATACCTGTTTAGACCTGCCAAAATCTCCTGTCGAGCCTCACGCTTCGCTAGATATATGGCCCGCCGCAGAGTCTTCTTCTTTTGCTTGTAGGCGCTTAGCAGCTGACCTTCAAGAACATGATCAACTCCATTTCTCCTTCTGCATCTAGTATATGCCCGGCGAGCTCGGTTACATAGCGTTCGAAGAATAGCAATTTCGGGCGTCCACCAATAAACTTGGCGGCAGACGCTACTGCGCCGCACTCTTGGCATAGCCGTGTCACATACTGCCGTCATAACGTCAAGCATCCGACAAGCTAACTCCTCGACGCTAGACCCAGTGCACCAGCTACCCTGAGTACACCGATTAGCCACAATAGCCGCTTCTTTGACTAATTGTAGGTTGAGCCGACTAAGTGACCATCTCGGCAGCCCTTGGAAAGAACCATTGCGACTGGTAGTGCCGGCTGAGTGGAGATTTCAAACCTAATATACAGATGGTTCGACAAGGTCTCCACCTCTTCCTCTACTCTCCAGTTTGTTACATTACGCGCAACAGACGGGGTGGTGAATGTAAGATCCACCACGGAACCCCCATTATGACGCACGCAAGTGAATGCCGTCCCTAAGTTGAGCAGGGACAGACCGGAGAGCAAAGCCCATACTTGAACAGCTCCTCCCCTGCTGTCTGAGGTAGGATTCCCCCACGCCCGGGACTTGGCGTTGAAGTCACCAAGGAGTAAAATTTTCCGCGGTGACTGTCGACCAATCGCAGCTCTGACTTGGTCAAGGAAAATTTCGAACTGCGCAAGGCTGCAGTTTGGGGAAAAGTATACACCGACAATGACATATTCGCCCCATTTCGCCACAATGTATCCTGAGCCCCGCTCTAAGGTCCAGAGAGTAGGGTTGGTAATACCACCAGACATGATAGCGACGGACTCATCTACGTCACTAATCCATCGAGGATTTTCAGGGACTAGGTAAGGCTCACAGATTACAGCAATGTCTATAAGCCACTCTGTCATGGATTGCACTAGCAGATCCTGCGCTCCGGCACAGTGGTTGATGTTCGTCTGCAGGAAGCGTGCTTGTTGTCTGTCCATTATGAAGACATAACAACTTCCTCTTGGCTTTGGCGTCCTCAAACTCCAGACACCCCGGTTCCTGGAGCTTCTGTCCCCTTAACTGGTGGACGGCGGCAGCCTGCACCACCCAACACATGGCAAGCCGGCTTTGGCAAACCATGGCAAACCATGCACCGTAGCTCAGCCTGGCACGTGTATGCTTTATGCCCCTCGCAACCGCAGCGGAAGCATAAATGCTCTCTCACTGTTTCTGAAGGACAACGTGACTTGACATGGCCCAGTTCTAGACATCTGAAGCAACGCAACGGGCGCTCCTCCAGAGCTTGAACCTTAGCAGAGGTCCAACCCACTAAGATACGTCCCTTGTCTATAATTTTCCTAGGTATCTCCCAAGGGTATCGCACTACGGCCGATATCATACCCCTGGGACCAAGGAGAATCTCTGAAACTGAGATAGCAACGGCTGGGCAGCTACCGGTACCTGTAACGGCATTCAAAACCATTTCCTTCGTAACTGAATCATCCAAACCCACTAATTTAATGGTGGCAGTTTTTTGGGGCCTGGTAACTACAGCCACTCCATCTAGCACCACTCTCAATCTGTCAGCCAACAAATCCGCCTGTTCCGACGAGTTTGCAGTAGACAATTCTAGTAGTCTAGCACCTGACATCGCCTGGCGTACCGTTAGGCCTTCAGTAATCCCCAGCTGAACCAGATTAGCTCCCTGCTGCGCTCGCTCCAGTGCTTGGGCATAAGATACCTCTTTACTGATAGCTTCTGTATTTAAAGTTATCATAACCGCATTCGTACGTGGTTGTTTAGCCACTTTAGACTTGGGTGGCTACCTATTTGTACTCGTCGATGCAGTTGTTTTACCACCAGATGGTATAGTGCCGGACGTTTTCTTGCTTTTATTGCCCGTCTTAACTACAGCGGTCCAAGAACCATCACCCTCTTTTGTAACTTCAGCGACAGTGATCTGAGACGTATTACAGGCCTCAGTGGTCGGCTTGCGTGTGACGTGCGTGTTATCCCTAGCTATAGGCATTTGAACACGTGCCGCAGTCTTTTGGGGGTTTTTCCTATGCATTGGCTCTGGCTCTGTTTCCACTCTTATAGGACGCTCATGAGCAAGTGGGGGACGCATAGTTCTTGCCGGCAAGAGTCGTTCTTCAATACCAGCAAAACGGGCATCAATCATATTCCCTACTGTGCTCACTATAACACGCTTTAGCTTCTCAAGCCCTCCTTCACCAAACGTAAGAGCTGGCGCTGACACTCCCTGGGGCACTTTTCCAGCGGCTGCAAGTGCCTCTCTCAAACTCTGCACGTCCTTACTGTAGGACTGCAATTCCACCTTTAACTTTTCCATCTCCTTAGTAAGGCGCCGGTTTTCCTCGCGTACTAGGCGCACCTCCTCACTCTCGGCACGAGAAGCGTGCGACTCAACAATATCGGAGAGTGCTGCTGCATCCTTAAGTTTCCGCACATAGGTGCCCTTCAGGTGACCAGATTTTGTTGCTACCTCCAATATAGAGGCCGCACGCTGTCCAGCGTGCGCACGCAACTCTTCAACTGAACACAGGGAGGTGTCCCTCTTCTCGTCTACTGCTGAGATACTCTCTGCATCTGTCGTCTGAGCCGACTGGTTTTGCTGTGACGCCCATTCAGATAGGCTCCTCTGGAACTCTTCCTCGCGTGCTTTCTCTCCACACGCTGCCTTTGCTCTTTCCGAGTATGTGTTGCTCCACCAACACGAGCTTTCGGGGGCCTTCTCTCTTCGCCGTATGGCATTTACGCTCATGGACTACCTCCGTGTCAGAGCCTGATCCACCTCCATCTTTCTCCGTCTTACGCTTGCGCCGGGTGCGCCGTATTACTCCTGAATCCGGAGCGGATTCTGAAACTCCTACATTGTCATCAATTTTTGGGTTTATATTTGCACTTTCCATAAAGTTCCCACGAGTATGGGGGAAAAACGATACTTGGATAAGCCTAATTACGCCACAGGTGTCGGCCGGTATCCTGGTGGGACCAGCAGTAGCGACTGATCATCCCATCAGCCACGCACCCCTCACGCTGCTTCGCTGCTTGGGTTGGGGTAATTTTTTATAGAGGTTTTCTTCCTCGCAGTCCGGCCGATGAAGACAAAACTCTCGGTTCCACTCATGATTACGATACATGACCGCAATCACTAGTGGAATTCCGATATTCTCGGTGCTGGTACAAACATCGCTGCACCTACGTACGGGTGTACGTGGTGTACTTGTACCTCGCACTGTGTCCTCTGCTATTCAGAGGAACACGCGGAGTTCCACCGTCGCGTCGAATAATTCGCCGGCGGGCAATCATTAACCAAAGAAGAATTCTTTGGTCAATAATTACCCGCCGCCCAGGGTGCACCGGCACACTACACTGCTCGTCTTCCCGAGTGGCAAGCACATTCGAAAGAGGCCAGCAGCAAGCGTGCACACGAGGAGGTTATCCGACATTGCCCCCAATAATCCTCACCCTACTTCGTATTTTGTACATAATTTATATCTTGTCAAACTTTTTTCAAGTGATTAAATTTTTAAAGAAGACGTTTCAAATATTAAACTTGAAGTGAATTTTATTTTCCATTTCACAAATATTCCTAAATTGATCTTGCTTAAGGTTCTTCTCATATTTTTAATTAAAATAATAAAACCACAAATAAATATAATTTATCTTTTCAATAGAGATAATTACTAAATGGGATTAGTCATTTTATAGACCGTTACTATGTGATTATAATTATTAGAAACGAATGAGTTGGCGCTGTTTCCAGACAATAGTAGTTACTTAAGAAGCTGTTGCGTGATAAAATTGTGCTACTTTCATTACTTTATTTACAATCCTATTTTTATAAGAATATATGTTATATATATGTATATATGTATATATATATATATATATATATATATATATATATATATATATATATATATATATATATATATATATATATATATATATATATATATATATATAGATTTAAATAAAAATATTTTGCCAATCCCAAAAATGCTACAAGGTTAACTTCTAAATAGATGTATCCGTAATAATTTTAAAAGCTCAATGTATATTACTTTTACACATGAAAAGTAAAGATTTTATTTCTTATAATAAATGGTATATGAAAAGTAATAAGATTTTACAACAAATAATTCATGAGCTCAAACAAATTTCATAAACAGTATTCTCGTATACATTAAATTACAAGGTCAGGTCAAAAGGAAGTTAAAACATGCAATGCAACGATTTTGAGTCTGGCTTTCGGATTAGTGAATATTGGGAATGATTTAACGAGTTATATTAGGGCACAATACGCCCTTATGCCTTAACCTAGATTTTACGTTTTCTGCCAGATATCGGAACATTACATGTTAAGTGGTCGTTGTCTTGATCTTACCAGTGAGCCTCATACCATTTTCAACTTTAGTTCATATGTTGAATATTAACAAAATATGAATTACATTATTCCACTTACTCAGTGGTTTCTTTGCAAAGTAAATCCGATATGGGGCTAAGAAATGGGGCTTGTGAGAAGCACTCGAGGTTGTCCGGTTAGATAGCGTCCATTCAAGACCTCTCTACAAGAAAAGGGACGGAATCACTGACCATTACGTACGGTTTAAGATTTTTTGGACTTGGCAATATTTACGTTTTATATATTGTTTTTGTTAACTGCTTTTGTGGTCTTGTGAACATTGTTTTGATGAGGGTAACGACTTTATGGAAAAAATATATTTAAATAATACATCAGGCAGGTTTTTCTGTATAAATTTTGAGTATATTATAGATAGAATAGATAACGTTATTTAGTTACTAATAACCCTTATTGCCTCTAAACTTAGTAGGACATTGTTCTATTCAGCACATGTTCATGATAATTACTCAGAAGGCAGATTAAAGTTATCATATGAAGTGAAATAACTGTGGGGACAAATAGGCTTATAAGAAATAAAGCGTGTTACACTTGGCGTGTTAGAGATAAATGAATTAGACATATAGCCGTGTACCTCTCCGTGACACATTAGCTCTTATGTTTTTAAAATGAAAAGCTAAAGCTCCTCCCTACCGAACTGGATAGTAACGACTCCTGACAGGGACTCTTGACATACAACGGTGCACAATGGGACTTTGTGATGAGCTACACAGGACCTGAGTATGCTATATTAACAATATAATCATAAAATTGATGTTCTTCTTAGATTTGCTTTCTTGTTTCGTTAGTCTTCAAGCTGTGATGTTGATATTACTGAATCATTCGACAATTATCAAAAGTAATTGAAATGATTTGATGATGAATGATAATTTTTGAGATGTATGGGAAATATATTGACTGACAGAAGAGGGTCCGAGTCCCGCTGCGCTGAAATTTTGGTACATTTCTAAATACTTTTCTTAAATATTTTTTTTTTATACAATAAACGTATTTCTCCGCAATAATAAGAGAAAGTTCAGGGTTCGATTTTACTATCCATCACATATATTTTTTTTAGTAATTTGCACATAGCAGGGTAGTCAGAGGGAACCGTAGGCTCAAGGAACCTAGAGCTATGACACTGAGTTCCGCGCTTTCCCCTTTCGAGGCATTGCGTATTGAGTAGCGGAACTGAACGTCGTGCTTTGCCTTTCGCTTTGCCCCGAGTGGGAAACGAACCATTGCATTTACAGGCAGAGGGTGAATACGTAAAATATGCAGAGCAAAATGTCTTACGATCATTACGTTTAATATTCATTCAATATTTATTAAATAGGATGCTAATTTATAATTCAGTACTGTACAATGTAATTGATAACAGAACATAAAAATTAAATTGTGCAAAGTAATGAAATATTTTAAACTTTATCATTGAAGTTGAACTTTAAATTGTTGAAGTGGCACAACGAGAGGCCAAGGATACTGAAAGTTTACAATTTATGCTCACTGCGGTGAGTGCTGGGTGCACTAAATTGGGAGTCTTAATTACCTAAAGCAAACTAAAATTAAATTTTCATAATCAATAAAGCAAATGCACCTCGCTTCCCCTTACGTTTTGGGTAAATGTTACTAACTTACAAAAAAATAATCATTCATTGTAAATAAAATATATATATATATATATATATATATATATATATATATATATATATATATATATATATATATATATATATATATATATATATATATATATATATATATATATATATATATATATATATATATATATATATATATATATACCGTCGTGGCGCAGCGGAATAGCATCTGCCTGTAAACGCGACGGCTTGTGGGTTTGATTCTCACTCAGGGAGAATGAATAATTTTCATTTTCATCGCTCTGCCAACAAGGCACAGTGCGGCGTTGAGTTCCGCCACTCAACACGATATACCTCAATAGGCGGACACCATGCCTATGGCATGTGCGGGATACAGCGTGAAGCTAATTTTAATTAGTATAGCCTAATTTATTCTTAAATACATAACCTATATAGGGTATGTTATATAGGTATATTATATACACAATAAACCTATAGAAATATTCGAAGTAGCTCAAAGAAATGCTCACTTACTTTGCCGAGCTTAGGTGTCCCTGCATTTACAACTTGCGCTCAGCCTAATATCATTTTGACATAGTTCTATTTTCCACGAACTGCACTGTATACACTTAAAGCTGTAGAAACTTTTCAAAGTAGGAAGTTGACATTTTAGCTGTAGGCCTTTATTGTCAACCCTCTGTAAGGTTAGGGTTACAAAGAATTTTATTATCCCATGAATATTTTGAAATTCAAATTACCTCCATTTTGTTTGTGTTTTCGTATTTGTTGTTATAACATGTATAAAGTACATTACAGTAGCGTTTCAGAGTGGAAATTGAGTATGTGTGTATATATATATATATATATATATATATATATATATATATATATATATATATATATATATATATATATATATATATATATATATATATATATATACATATATATATATATATATATATATATATATATATATATATATATATATATATATATATATATATATATATATATCTATATATAAAACATTTACAATAATTAAAAATAAACAATGAAGACAGAACCTATTCACACAATCCACATTTTGTGAATTTGAAAATATCACTCGTCAAATGTCAAATGTCACTCGTGTAGCCAAACCGAGAAAATATGTATACAAAATATAAACGTCTTTCCAATGGAATATATTTTTAACCTTATACTATGTTATACTCGTATAAGATTATAATATATAATTCCAGTAACACAGCTAAATAATATAAAAAATGTAAGCAAATGTACACATTATGGTAATAGAACGACAAGTGTTTTCACATTACCAACACAAGATTACTCAAAATAATCATATAATAATATCCCTTATAAGGAGTGAGCTGAAAACATTAATATTAAGAAAAATAAATATGTCCTCATTTCCCCTTACATTTGTGTGAACGTAGTAAATGATGGTGATATGTGACAACGCGAGCTTTTCTTTATTGTTCACCAAAAGTAATTTTGGGATCGTTTGCGAGACCTCGACAAGTAAAGACGCTTAAAACTTAATATTGAAAGTTTTTATGTCACAACTGCGATTGTTGTGACTAGAAATTTAAAAAGTTTATTAAAATATAATAAACGTATATGTGTAACGTACTTTGTTATAATTTCCTCAGTTTTAGTAATTCCTGGGTAAATATTCCGTAGGTGCTTTTTAAGAGTTTATTAGGTGTATTTTACGATTTGACGCGCGAATCGATCCCGCACCATTCAGGATAGTCTTATCATCGATATTACCAAGAAATTCCATAACTATATAAATAATTTATATTTCGTGCTTAATCTAATCCTCAATTGAATATTTATTTAAGTGTTATTTCACACTTCCCCCCTCAAATAGAATGCTTTATCAACTACTTTACGAAAGTAAGGCGTGGAGTACATCTCAAGAGGTTGTCATAACTTGCCGAGTTCGAGCGCCCCAGCATTAAAAATCTTGTGTTCGCCTGAATATAATTTTGACACAGTTCTATTTCCCATGAACAGTTATATATTATATCTCTAGTTGTGAGAACAAGCAAAGTTTCAAAAGTAATGTTATCAAGGTTTAATTTCATTGTTAATTGAAGTGATATTAAAATGAAATCTTTCGTAGGTACGGTTTTTTTTAGCTTTGAGCTGTATCCCGCACATAGCAGGGTAGACAAAGAGAACCTAGAGAACGGCACTCCGTTACCCGCTTTCATCCTAGCTGAGCAAGGAAAATGAAAATAATCCAATCCTTCCGAGTGGGAATCAGGATTTGGGAAACCCACAACCGCTACGTTTATATTCAGATGCTGTACCACTGCACTTATACCACCTCATAGGAACTCGAGGATTTATTTCTCAATATACTACATAAAGTAATAGGCAATTGCCATGTGAATAAATAATACCTACCTATTCTTATATGACTCTTGTTTCTTGTTTAATGGAATTTATATTTCTTAGAAAAAAATAGAAATTTTCTCATAAATAAATCGCTTTTTATTAAATATTTCCACATTTTTTAAATGATAACATAGCAGGATAATATGTTTAATAATAAGAAAAATAGATTATGATAAAATTATATAATTCAATATATATATATATATATATATATATATATATATATATATATATATATATATATATATATATATATATATATATATATATATATATATATATATATATATGTCTTTCAAATGATTTTCATGTTATGATGTTCATGCTATGTAAAATATCGGTACATATTTTTTATGTAAGATAAATCTAAAGTAAATAAATTGCGTAATCGAATTCTTAGAGGAGCAACTACTTATCAATAAATGTTATATGAGTTTGTACTTGGCCATACTAAGGAAACTAGCGTTTTATACTGATTACACTTTCAATAACTTCATTTTAAAGTGGAAAGGATAGTAGTACATACATCATAGTAGATACATAAATCTGGATATTTTTTACAAAAAAAATCAAGTTAATAAAATTTTAAAGTTAACAATGCTACTTTTTGTTCGCTGCTTGCCGCAATTACAAAAATTCGATAGCATTCCTTTTCTTATAAAGTAAGTTTTTTAAATTTAAGCAGTATTTTTTATTTTTTGTCAGTAAATCACAACGCCCCCCTGGAAACATGACCATAACGCGTGTATATGAATTTTAGGCACCGTGTCACACGACGTGACTGAATACACGATGATCGTGGTCAATCCTCATACGGGATAATGGATTGCAGCGTTTAGTTCCAACATTCAACACGAAATGTCTCAAATGCAAGACACCAGACAGAGCTACCTACCCTATTATATATGAATATTAATCTCAATATGTTTTAATGTAGTATATACAAAATTGGTTAGAGATAGATAGGTACTTTACACATTTATGACAACATTAATTATTATTACCGACTTAAAAAGCGACGAGTTTTACTGTATATGATTTCTTGTTAATTGTTAACCTTTAATGCTATACCAGTATCGTAATGCGTTACTCAGACCAATAATTGATATACATGATATCCCAAAAAATTGTGGCAAATCAAGAATGAAATATTAACTAAAGAATGAAATATTATTAAAATATTAACTAAATTAAGCGTAGATCAAAAGACGCAGAAGGCAAATAAAAATACGATCACTTTCACTAGCGAGCATCGATAGCACATGATAACTCATGGTAGAGGTAAAGAACTATTTGCTTTGTTCGCTGCCAGTATTTTTGTACAATGCGATAATATTGTCAAAGTATCTTTTCTCGTAGGATTTGCGAAGAGATGAAATATATCGGTTTCTTTATTTAACTGTTCTGGTATTTTCTTCACAAAATAAACCTAGATAACTCAAATTAAATTTACTTTAAAGACTCTCTGGCTATTGCTTTTAAGGATTTTTGCCTCGCGTTGAGTTCTCACTTACAGTCAGATGCAGGCCCACTGCCCCACAATGTGCTTTGAAGTTTTTATATAAAATTTACTTTTTATATATATATATTTCAAAGATTTTTTTTATTTACTTTATAAATTTATTTAATTTTATATTCTAAATTTATTTAAAAAATATACGGATTTTCGCGCTTTGTCGTCCACAAAAACATTGTTGTAGGCTCTATTTGTAATATAACTAATAAAACAGTTGAATTAATGTATGTATATGCATATCTTTGGAATGAGGTATCGCATGAATTTTGAATGAAGCTATTATTGTTGTATAACTTAAGCTTGAGATGAATATAGGATATAGTTGATTCTATAGATTGAAATTTCCTATCCCTACGATCGATCGTGGGTTTGATTCAAACTCGTAGAGAACTAATTAATATCATTTTCCTAGCTCTGGTAACAAGATAAAGTGCAGCATTGAGTTCCGCCACTCAACACGCAATGTCTCGCAAGTGGAGAACAAGGTGTCTTAACACTACCCTTTGCTAGATAAAAGAGACGCTTATATTATTTATATACTAACGTAAACCTACAACAATGATTTATTTGAATACAAGGATCTGTGTGATCTGTGTGTGATCATCTCAGAGGGTGTCCAGCCATCTCAGAGGGTGGTCTCATACGGGTACGCGACCCCGGGACCTCGAGCCACCACTTTCATAACCCGATCCAATCCATGTAAGTGGTGTCCCTCCCCTATATTCCAAGTCTTTCTGCCTCTTATTCCCTTTCCTTTCTTGGTTTCTCCCAGTAATGGGTTTGGAGGTCAGATGGCAATCGCTCCACAAAAAAAACCACTTCGCCACTCATATGGACCGATTGGTCTTAGTCGGAAGGCAGACCCTGGCAAAAAGCCGGGACTAATGCCAGGAAGAAGAAGAAGAAGAATACAAGGATCTGTGTATATAAGATACCAAATATTTAAAAATTGTATTATGTTTGTAATGCTACAGTAAAATGAAGGACACCTTCTAATCTCTAAAGAGTTTTAAAACAACTGTTTTCTAAGAAATTCATACAAAATAAGTATAAAACGTAACTACTTTACTTCAGAAAAGATAAGATCAATCCATTATTCTTTGACCAAACCGCCAACAATCTAATAGGATTAGCTCAGTGGTCTATTAGATACTGTTTTACTGTTCTTTTATTTTATGATCACACTTCGTCGATAATGTATTGAAAGTGGTCACAAAATGTCGCTATTTATTTCGATAGAATGGTTTTTGTGTGGATATTGCTGTGCCTTTTGTTGTATTTGCTCTTTATATAATATATTATATTGTATATAATTGGCGATAGGAAAGTAGTGTTCTATATTTAAATATATGTCAAGAAAACCTCAAATATATCAATTCCTGTATTATAATACCAATTCCTCAGTAAGCACCGACCATTATTAGTTACATACTGTATGTATAGGCTTAATGTACCCTTTACAATGTACTAATACTTGCCTTTACTGCTCTAGCTCAATACGTCTAATCCCGTTCAATCAAGTCAAATAACGCCTATTATATACTTTAGTTACTTCAAATATAGTACTACCATTAGGATGACTCGTAGTAGAATGCTGCCAAAATATGAAAAGTTTAGTTTAAATAAGTATATACGTCTTAACTATATAGGTAACTATAATACAGGTAATCTAATCTGTTTTTTGATGAAGATCTTTTTTAATTATTTTTGTAAATACATATATATATATATATATATATATATATATATATATATATATATATATATATATATATATATATATATATATATATATATATATATATATATATATATATATATATATATATATATATATATATATATATATATATATATATATATATATATATATCTCAGAGGGTGTCTAGCCAATCATCTGTCCGATATTTGGTTTCCGGCATACGGGTACGCGACCCCGGGACCTCGAGCCACCACTTTCATAACCCGATCCAATCCATGTAAGTGGTGTCCCTCCCCTATATATTCCAAGTCTTTCTGCCTCTTATTCCCTTTCCTTTCCTGGTTTCTCCCAGTAATGGGTTTGGAGGTCAGATGGCAATCGCTCCACAAAAAACCACTTCGCCACTCATATGGACCGATTGGTCTTAGTCGGAAGGCAGACCCTGGCAAAAAGCCGGGACTAATGCCAGGAAGAAGAAGATATATATATATATATATATATATATATATATATATATATATATATATATATATATATATATATATATATATATATATATATATATATATATATATATATATATATATATATATAAAATAATAGATAATAGATATATAAAATAAAAGAGAGCGTACAAATTTTTTTGCTGTAATTTTGTTAATGGTTACGCCCAATATTATGTTTTCAAACTGTTACTTAATTTTTTTAATATATATAGAAAAAGTAATCCTTTTTATATTAGTATAACAAAAAGAAGAATGTTTTTACTTATAAGATGGTTTTTACAAATAGATTTTTCCTTAAAAGTCTTGTACCTGACCTAACACGTCTTTTCACATGAAATGAGGCAGAAATTTAATAGAATACAAGAAAAAGCTGTGCCAAAAGAACATAAGCAAGCTTTTCACTCAGACAAATTACATGTATATCGTATTTCTCAGACTGAATTTCTAAACGTTAAGGCCGCAGCCTACACTGTCTTGGTAAGTGCTGTCGAATTAAATTACCCTTTAATCTAATATTAAATGTTTTTAGACATAAACAAGTTAATAATTTAAAGCTTAGCTCTCGTTTTATAACAGAGCACTTTGATGAACTGTTAAAATAATATTGTGACTTTAAAATGCTATAATGATATTTTATATTCATATTACATAAAATTTTTGGCTTAATTTGATTATCCTTTAATGTTTTTAAGAAGGTATATTTTTACATTATATCGCTGGAATATTGCACGTTCAATTCATAAATTAATAAATTATCAATATTTATAGTAATGTAGTGGTAGTTCACTATTTACTTAGACATTTGGTGACAGCACTGCATAACGCCAAACCAATGAAATTTAAAAAAAACAAAATGTTCAAGTATAACATTACAAAAACTTAATTTACTATAAATGTATAACAAATGCGAAGCGAAAAGGAAAATCATTTCTAGACGTTCGTGTCTGCACACACCCTTTTTATAGCCCGAGTGAATTATAACATAAAATATTTATACCCTTCTGGGGATATGTAACACGCCCGGTTTCTTTCAGATAATAATAATATAATAAATACTCTTAGTATTCATTTTTAATATTTATTTATATTGTATTGCTTTTGTATATTATTTGCACTAAATTTTATTTCACACGTTGGTATAATTTTTTAAAGGTCCTTTGCAAGCTAAATTAAGCAATTTCTTTAAATAATTATTATGACATACCTGTTCTTATTCCAAAAGACAATTCCATTATAATTACTTGTCTTAGAGGAGAAATGCTCATAGAGAACAGTTACTTTTTCTACCTTCAAGTACCGTCTATCAGTGAACAAATGGGTCTATTCTAATTCATTCATTCAGTCTAGACGCCACCGAATAGCGATTACTAAAGCATATAACAGGGTATCTGCAGAGCGGAATATGTACATACATACTCTCAAGTCAAAGTAATATCGCACAGAATGAGTTAGAGACGTTGAATTTAAGCATTCTTGTAGTTCCTGATATTAATTAACAAAGTAATTTTAATTACAATGTCCTTCCGAAGTCTCAATTGTTTTAGTTGCTACATTGTACTTGTGATGTACGAGTATTGCATAGTAAAAGGATTGCTTGGTCTGTTTAGTGTGCTATTTGCAGTTGTATCCTGTTTAAGATTTACAGTGATATGAATATAGGATTTATTCTATATTTTTAAAATTGACGTCAAAATTTTATCTATATAACATTGCGCTATTTATCACATAAGCAGGGTAGACGGAGGCCTAGTGTTAGGAAACTCCGTTACAAAGTTTCCGCCCAATTTTGAGACATTTCGTGTACTCAACTCCGCCATTTGTATCGAACCCATTACGCTTACAGTCAGACGCTGTGCCACTGCGCCACGACGGCTCATTGTATCTATTCCATTGTATCTATATACACAAACTTAAATAAAAAAATAGTAAAACACATTCAAATTAATTAATTAAAGAAATACAAAGAAAGATATTGGGTCTTGATTATTTTGGATTCACGATAATCTGATAGCTTTTATTCAGTCAACTTAGTAGGTACTTATTGTTGCCTAGTCCAAATATAAGTAATTTCATGTGTTATTTCATACTGAAGTATGATAAGTACGTAATCTAAATGTAGTCCACGATTTGCGCAATTTAACTAAAAATGAATACAAATATTCCTAAAAAAAATAAGATTATATATTGTGACATAAGCATCTTTCCAAAATTATCACAATATAAATTTTAATAGTTCATAGAAGTTTCTTAGTATAAGCCGAATGCTAATCATGTTATTTACATAAATTTACTATTACTAAGAATCTGTAATTATATGAATACCTACCTATACAATTTAAGATTTTTCTTCAATATAAGAGGTTTTTTTTTAGCTTACTTAAATGGAATTTAAGAAGATTTCTGCTATCCAATCGCAAAATACATCTCAATTTCAATATTACCACTCCAAAAAAACATTTTACATTTAGTAATTTCGCCAATTAAACTGAAGTAGAGACAACTCTGTCAGTGTTTGTTTAATAATAAGAAAATGTTACACTTACATTCAATAATAACAATACAAAGCCGATTTGTTAATAATTTTGAGTAAAATTTTCCAGAAATAATATTAAGCTATTATTGTTATAACGTAGCGCAGCTATCAGTGAAATGAATGAATTATTTTGTTAACAATGGCGCTTAAAACGGTAATAATTTAATTTTACAGAAGGATTCATTGGGCAATAGGAATGCTTTTACGTAAACAACTCTTATTTATTTGAACGGCCATCCATTTAATCTTCATTATATAATAAATGTCCTTGATATTTACACTGTTGTTGTGAAGAAAAATATATTATAATATATATACGTTTTGGTATATCTATATTATGGTATAAGCCTTGAATAGACTATGTAAAAATTTTCTTTGACATCACCCTATTTCTGAATAACTATTTACAATTAATTTAGAGATAAAGATTTTTTTGTTTGGTTTAAGACAAAGCACGGCGTTGAGTTCCGCTACGCAATATGTAATGTCTCGAAAATAAGGCAAAACGTGGAATACGGAGTGTCTTAACACTAGTCCCTCTGTCCGGTCTGCTCTCTATAATCATTATTAACTTTATTAAAATATAATTAGTAGTATTAGTTAATACTATTAATATTGATGATAATAAAACGAGCTAATATGAAAAGGATTAGTAGTTAGTACCAAATGCCTGTTTATTTAACAGGCATTTGGTACTAAGTCTAGAAGGTATGTGAAATTCTAAAATAAATTAATACATGACAAATAATATGTAAATAGATGTTACAGAAAGCTCCTAATTTTGCTACTAATTACATTTTAATAGCAGACTTACGGAGCATCTTCATAATTCTAAGCTGTCACAATGTCGACAGACGATTGTGAAATTACCATTGACTTTCATAATTATATTAAATAATAAAGCCGAATATTCTGGATTTGTCGTACAATAATATGATCTTGACATTGAAATTTTAATAAAAAGGCATTTTAATTTAAAATTTTTAAATAAAATTTAATATTAAATATATCATTGTAAGTAAATACTTCTACGTCTTACCGAAAACTCTGTACATACCATACATTAAGAGTAATGGTCTAAATTTTTAATTTGTTCAAGTAGCGAACTACGAGATACTTTAGATACAGAAACTTTACAATTTATGTTCTCTACAAAAGCTGTAGTAACTTGCAATCTAAATTAAGTCAGTCAAATTAAAATTAATTTATTTCGTTTGAAAATTCGCTTCTTGTGAATGACATTGCTGCAAATTTTAATATGAATAGGGTCGGTTGGTAATTATTTAGTTAGTAACTAAATAAAAAAAAACATATTTTACAAAATATTGGTCTTGTATAATTAGGAAGTATACGAGTCTAAAAAAATTAAACAACGATATTTTAACTATTTTCTCGTCTTTTTTTAATACTAGACTAGATTTTTATAAAAATAGTTATCAAGTGAAGAAGGTTCCGCATCTATTTCATGATTGTAGGTCAATTTTTCCTTTTTCTTTTTCCTTTTGTAGTTCGGGTTTGTAGAAACGAATTTTTTTATAATATTTTATTACAAATTCTTAACCAAAAATAACAGTAGTGCTCCTACTGTCACTTTAGCATAACTTATGTAAAGTAATGAACATACATAAAATTTATATAAAAGCCATATAAGGCGTGGAGTGTAATTGAAAGTTGTTGTTATCATAATGTCGACTTAGAGTTGGGGCCTTTACAACTTGCGCTCAATGAATGTCACTTTGACACAATTCTATTTCTGAGAAAATATCGAAAATAAAACAGCTGTTGCGTAAATATTTATTTAGTTTTTCATATTATGATAATTGGGCCATTGGGGCGCAATGGGGCAACATCTGTATGTAAGCGTTACAGTTGTGAGTTTGATTCCCAATCGAGGGAATAAATCGTCTGCATTGTGTAATGCCACAATTCATTATTTCCGAAACGCGATGTATCAAATTCATTCTCAAATGGAGGACGGAGTGGAGTAGTAATAATAATAAGGTTCCATAACGCACCTTTTCGATAGATTTAAATCTTACTAAAGAAAGAATAAATAGAATGAGATACTAAATTCACTCACATAATATCACACAAATCACTATGTTGTAGTAAACAAAAACTAAAAACCCAAGAAACAAAAAAGAATCATCAAAATTTATTCACCTAGTCGAAAGTTCTGAGGTAACAAGCCTTTAAAAAAATACAGTCGAATTGAAAAATCCACCTTTTTGGAGTCGGTTATAATATATATATATATATATATATATATATATATATATATATATATATATATATATATATATATATATATATATATATATATATATAAATTTAGCCTAAGTTACTCCTTAGTACATCAACTACCTGTCACTGAAAATCGGTCCAGACGCTTTAGAGATTAGCCGGAACAAACAAACAGACAGACAGATAAGCATTTTATTGACCGTAAAAAGCGAATCTTTTAATATTAGTAACATACACTTCAATTTTATTTATTAATAATATATAATATATAACTAAAAACTATTTTAAGAGAATAGATTTAATATCAATAAATATTTACAAGGATATATTTAATATCCCTATCCAAGTATTCAAAAACATAATATAACTCGTTTAGTCATAATATTAATGAACAATATAAATTCAAAACCAAGAAAACAATCTTAGATTATTTAGAAGACCTCAACAAATTTGAATTTCGAGAACTTTGCATTTAATTTTTTTGATACTTGCCGAAATAAAAATATAGAGAAAATATTACCTTTTTCATTACCAAGAACAACATTTGTATTTATATTATTGTAATTGATACATGAGGACCGTTGTAGTGTAGAGGCACAGAGTCTGCCTATAAACGCGACGACTTGTGGGTTCGATACCCACTCGGGGCGGATGATTTTTTTTTCACTTTCTTAGCATAGTAACAAGGCAAAAAGCGCGGCGTTTAGTTCCGCCGCCCTGCCTACCCTGCTATGTGTGAATACAGCATAAAACTAAAAAAAATATAGATACATTTTATTATTTGTAACATTTAGGTAAAGATAATCATTATTTTAATATATTGTGTCTAATTGTAAATTGACATTATCGTTGCGCGATCAGAAAGTGTGGATTTGGCAATAGCTGTGGATTCATTTTCTATCAGATTAAACGTTTAATAAAAAAACATTTTAAATTTCTTAATAATTCTCCATCACTTAACACGTGTCTAGTGAAGCTAAAGTTTTATTAAAAGTAGACCTATACCGTATTACTTCGGTTGCACTAACTCCTAACTATACTCCTAACTATAGATATATAAAAATGTCTAAATTTTCGAATTTACTCTATTAATGAGCACATCGATAAAGTATAGAATACACATTACTGCACATAACTTACAAGCTTTATAGTGCTAGTAGTTGGCGCTCGCAGCTTTGTTGCTAGAAACTTGCCTTATTATTTCCTTTACTTTAAAAATGTCAATATTCGACGCTAATCTAGAACGTTAACGTAATGTTGTATAGCTATAGCCTTTCTCTGTCCTCTTGAATATAATATTATATACCGACTGATATTAGCACGAGAACCAGAGACTAGTGCGTTTAAGTAAACAAACAAATTGTCCATGTTTATTAGGATTAATAGTAAAAGAATATGTGAATGAAAAAGACAAACATTACCGCAAACAGGAGCAACGTTTTCGACAACTCAAATAAAAGTTATATAAGATTGTGCTCAGAACTTTATTTTCCTCGTTTGCTATCAGTATTTTTGTATATCGCGATAATATTGTCAAACTACCTATTCTCTCAGGATTTACGGAACCATGACAATGTAAGATGAAATATATCGGATTCTATATTAAATTGCGTTGTTATTTTTTCCGACAGATACTCGTAATACTCATCTCAATCAATGATTATTATTATAATTATAGAAATAATAACCAGAGGCCATCGTGGCATAATGGGACAGTATCTGACTGGAAACGCGGAGACTGTAGGTTCAAACCCCATTTAGCAATTAATAAGTATAAATTAATAATATAAAATCGACACTAATATTTTAAAGCTGAAGACGTTGTTTGGTAAGCGTAATTATCACACGAACTACTGGTTCTACATAAATTAAAAAAAATTATGTTGAATAGTCCACATACCGAGGAAGGCTATAGACTAGATTACTTAATATTAATCGTTTTGATGTAGCCTCCCTGTATCCCGCCGTCAAAGTAACCTCGGGCATCTAAAATGTCATATTCAACTCTGCTATTTCCATTAAAAGCTAGCTGTACTATAAGGATAGCCTACATATTAAAGTATTAACTAATAAAAATAATTCTAATATTATTATGTGTATATAATATTTATGTGTAAAGTCAGGTTTATTCTATTATGATTTGTATAGTACTTATATCTTAAGTATAAACATGGTGTAATTTCAACTGAGATAGAATATTAGCTGGTGATTTGTGGTGGTTGGTTGGTAGTGTAGAGGTAAACTCTTCACAACTGTTTTCACTTCGTTTTCATTACATCATAGCCGCAGGAAGGTAAACCGAATAAATTACAATGATAATGAACCCGAGAAGTCAAATCTTCGTCCTTAAATTATTCACGTAATAAACATTCCCTAAAAAACCCTAACTAAATCCTATTTGATTATGCATAAAATGTAACACTAGAAAAACGTACTGATGTGAAATTGACCGACAAATCCCCTACAAGATCCGGATTCATGACAAGAATACGTTTCAAGGACACGTACCCTTTACCCCTTCTTTTTGTTATGTAAATATTTACGAGTATATATCTGGCAGAGTTTTTCTAACATATATAAATATAAAATATCCACTGGATCCATTAGTAAATTAAAGGTTTGCTTTAAGAAACAAGAGCTCAGTGCTCCCTTCGATTTTTGTGCTTTATTTATTTAAAAGGGTTGCGCTGGACTAAAAGTTATTTCCACACCCTATAATATTGATTGTAATAATAGCTACCTAATTAAGTTCACTTTGGTGTCCTTGTCTTATCTTCTATTTTTACTTAGTAAAATATTTTAGAATCGTGTTTAAATATTTTGTCTTCAATGTGGATTAACATTTGAAAAATAATAAATTATTAGAAATATGTTTAGTTATTAAGATAGCAACTAAACATTTTGACTTTATAATAATATTATAAAGCTGAAGTTGTTTGGTTAAGACTGTTAATTTTAGGAACTACCTACTGGATCAAATTAAAACAATATTTATACATTATATACGATAGTCGATTTGTGAAGGAAGGCTTTGGGGTATATTATTACATCAAGTTAATCTTTTTAATGTAACCCACTGTACCTGCGGTCGGAGTTACCTCGGTCACTTAGAAATATGTCTTGTGTCATACCAGTTGCTTACTTAGTAATGACCAATTGACCATAGGTAAAATGAAGGTAAAAACTAGTTTGTATTCGTCAAATATTCGACCTCGGATTCATTTACATATATATTGCATTAGTAAAAATTGTTATATATACTAGCAAATAAATTAATTTAATATTGCTAAGATTTAAATAACAGTAATATATATATATATATATATATATATATATATATATATATATATATATATATATATATATATATATATATATATATATATATATATAAGTATATCTTATCTCTTGCATATATCTAATCTATAAATACATAGTTAAGCGGATAATAAATAAAAATAAAATGTCTACTTGTAATGAGAAGACATCTTTGTGTATACATGTTATGTATTATATTAGAGTAAATCCGAAAACATCGACCAAGCGAGCAATGCCGCCAACAGTCGCTAGTATGCAATTTAATGACATGTTGTATATTTCGGCACAAAATAGGCTATTTTTATTTCGATAAAGCAAAGGACTCTCAAGGGATTAAAAATGCACGCTATACGAAAATTGTCCTAGTTTTGTGTAAGCTACAGCGTTTCATATGAAACCAGGACTCCCTTGGGACCGCCAATGGAAGCTTATTTCAAAATTTCAGCAATATTTGGCAAAAGAAATATGAATTACAATAAAATGTTGAACAGGATATAATGATTTCTAAATTGACGTACCTCAAAAGGGAAAAATGCGACCCTCACAGTCTGTCTGTCTGTCCAAAAAATACATACGATTATGCATCGTGTTTGCCGCATTTTGTATGAAATTCGCCACGCAATTATAACCTATATTAAACTTACTTGCTGTTGACGTATGCACATGTATTATGAATTTTGGCAAAGAGTTAGAACTTATAGTAAAGATAAAGGAAAACATCGGAAAATTTTAAACGAATAGATATGCCACAAAAAAATCCATTACAAACATATATAACTGATAAATTAGCAAAATGGGTAAATACGCAAAATAAAATATGATATGCATTATAAAATTGAACAAAAAATTTAAACTCCCAGTAAATGAAGAAAATATCTGAATATTGGTTATTTATAAATCTGTCGCAAAAATATGCTTGTTGTTTATTTCTTAAACTGTAAATTAGTACAAATTTAGGTTTGTACAATTGGTATAAATTGCACTTTTCGCTGACCCAAAATCATACAATGATACGGAATTGTCGGTGCTGAAGAACTACTCGCACTTGACCAAAATTATTGAATCATTTGATATATATTTTCTAATAATCAAGTAAGAGCTTGATCAAACTACTTTACTATTACTTGTTGGTTATGATAAGTAGTTGTGATTATTACTAATTACTATAAAAATAACTTAAATTATTTAAAATATGAGCTAATACTACTTGTATTCATACTCACACACTTCACACACCCATATACTACTCACGCACACAAAGGTACATATTAGATATAAGCCACAAAAATGAAAGTTTGTAAAATAAATTAAAAGCTTTTGAATATATAATTTACAAAAGGTTTTGGATACTGATCGAATTTCGAATAAAAACTAAAAGCGTTTTTGTTTAAAATCAAGGACTACTTCAACTTACGCTGATCGCTGCTGAGGCCATTCGAGAGATGGATTAATGTGGCATAATGAATGGCAACCAATACTGACATGGCTGTATAGTCCCAGAGTATAATAAAAAAGTTTAAATTAAATTACTGTGAAATATTTACAATTTGTCATATAAAAATCGAATTTACAGCCATTATGAGAACAATCATCATCCACTCATCACTCAATTGTGCCACAATGGTATCCAGAGGACAAATTTTAATATAAATATCTATTTTACTTATATAAATAATCTGCCTGTAAACGCGAAAGCTAAGTTCGATTCCCACTCGGGTTGAAAGAAAGGCGGAAAGCGGGGGTGGGAGTGTAAATTAAAAATAACGAATACCAGTCCTTTTATAAAATATTTCAAGTTAAAAGAGTATACATACAAATATATATATCTTGTGTGTATACTAAATAAAGAGATATATACAGAATAAAATCAGCTCTATTTTATGTAGTTAATTGTGTAGAAATCATCACGGTTCCTTCGGGCTGTTTTCGTCAACCGTCACGTCCCGGCTGCTTAATCATGAATGACACGTTTACGTATTCAGCGGGCTCACTAGCCGCTAACGAGAACACGAGATAAGTTTACGAATGTCGTCTCGAATTTCCGAAGATGTTGTTATACTCGTAGCTTTGATTATCTAAGTAGAATTAACATAACGAAACTAGGACGTGTTTAGTGTTTTGTTTTTTTTTTTATTTATATAACAAATTTATTAAAATATATTATATAAGCCATGAGTCAATTTTATATTACAGTTTATGATATAATAATTAATAATATTTTTGAAGGTTATATTAGAAGTTATTGCTTCATTATATTTTATAGTTTTTGTCTGGAATTAATTTTATACGTACCTTATATTTATAGATTGCCTGGCATTTAATGATGAAGAGAACAAAAAATTTTAGTTTGGTACCAATTTCGTTACGTACACACTTATTTTGTATAAAATAATTTTTCAATTTATCCTTTATTTGTGTACTGTTGATTCTCACATCATGATTCCATTATAATGTTTGAATTACACTATAAGCGTCATATATGCGGCAAATTAATTTTCCTTTGAGTATGTTGCCTTAAAAGTGTATTCTTTTTCTCACCTATGAGAGGCTGTAGAGCTGAGTATTTGATAATAATTTCAGATTAATTTATTTATTTGTTCTTGAAACAAGGCGTAGTCGTCAGTAGGACAGACAAACTAACAAGAAAGATGATCCTATAGGCGTTTGGTATTTTTATTTTGAAGTATGATATAACCCTGAAAATACTGTCTTCTCTACTCTATCAGGGACAATGCGAGTACTACTTAAAAAAAACACTCACTTAGCTTTATAAAAAACAATCGGATAAATCCAAATATTACAAATATTCAAAAGATAGAAATACGACGTTAACAAGAAATAACGAAAATCAAGATTGCAAAGGCTTAAGAAAATTTACATTGTAATGTTTAAATACAAACACTTGGAAAGTGTAACGATATTAAAATACATTAGGCTTATAAGCTCATTCGTTGGATTTTCGTAGAGATTGATAATTTTATGTATATATATTTAAAAAATATATTTTATTTGTAGATTATATAAAGTAATGTAGACAAACAAAATTCTCGTGATAATTCATTCGTCTCCGATATTTCGCTCATTAACTGCCATATCTCAAAATTTGGACGGAAAGTAGGGAACGGAGTCTGCATACTCTGCTTTCGTAGTATAAAGCCTTAAGAAGAAATAAGTTACTACTTTTTTTTGAACAAAAAAAATATGTAGGTATGTATGTATATTCTGCATATATAGCAACATTATTATTTATAACGAACACAAATATCTTCCATTGATATTAACCAAGTTAAAGTGCAGATACTACTTAGATATACCTTTAATTAAAGCTCACAGCATATACACATTGTACATATATATTCATAGAGCTTCACAAACATTAGCATTGTGTACGAGGAAGCAAGAGTACCTCAATACGCCATTCAAATAATGTACATACACGTGATGTAAAAACCACAACTTTCCCAGCTTCATTTATATCACATATTATGTAGGAGGAATAGGTAAAATTACTTAATCCCACCACATATTGCTGGTACTGCTCCAACGTAAAGAGTTTTTGTTATTTTTTTCTGTTTACTATTATACTCACAGTAAAATAATGTGTGTGAAGCTAAAGAAATCAAAATAACTAGAGGGTTCTAATTGAGTGAATTAAAACAATTCGATTAGTTATTCGGTTACAGGCTGCAAAGTAATGACAAGAAATTTGTTCGAGTATAGCACATACGTGACGCGCATGTTTGCTGAAAGCAATATTCACTAATAAAGCCACAAGCCGCATAACCAACCTCCTAAGAGTAAATTCAGCAGTTCTCTTCATAACTTAGTTAAGATAAATAAATAATCAACGAATGGACGTATGTTAAGCGAATTTTAGTTTTTTATGCATATATGCGATTTTTTTTTTTGTTAATAAAACTATTAAGTTGCAGTATTGTATATAATACATATACTATTTTTTTTGCATAACTGGCATTTTGGTATATTTTATAAGTATATGATTGTTGACTTCTTGATTGATAATAAAAAAAATATTGATCAAGTGCCAATTTCATGATTAAAGATCAGCCTAAAATACAACGTATACAAATTGACATACTTAAGTATGCGCTTAGTAAGTCTCTTAGAAAATAAATATAGATATATATATATATATATATATATATATATATATATATATATATATATATATATATATATATATATATATATATATATATATATATATATATATATATATATATATATATATATATATATATATATTCTATCCATGTAGTCGAAACCGTTACTGTAACAATAATGCTAAATTATTTTAGTAACAACAGAAATTTTTGGTACATGTTACATATGTATGCTGGTCATATGGTAAAAATCATATTTTCTATTACCCACTCGTTTGAATCAAGTATATATGAACCCATAACTGTCGTGTTCAGTCAAGCATGTCTCAAGTACATTACGTAGGCGCCACATCATCTGGCAAACAGGCAAATGGCACGAAAATTACGCAATAGGTAAACACGACGGGCCCGAAAATGTTATTGATAACAAGACGAATGCTAGTAGTAAAAAGTGAAATATAATTCACGAATGTGCTCACAATGCCATACATCAATACAGTTGGCACGCAACGTCTTTTATGAGACATCCACAAATTGAGATGAAGCACAGAACCTTGGGAAGCGTATCATTGGCATCCCGGAGCGCGGTAAACGAGCCTGAAAATTGCTTGCAATTTATTTGGTTCAGGGGTGACCGGGAATGAGGAGGACGCGTTTGTCACTCACTGTATTATTCGCCGCGGACATCGCGCTCTATTGTGTGACGTGAATGCGTTTATATGCATTACGTCTTATTTTTTATAAAATTTTACTTTAATTTGTTTCTGTTCTTATATCTTAAATAAAGCCTTTCTTGTCGAATGACTTCCTCTTCAAAGGAATTACGCATATGTTACGTTTTCGTTAAAACTCATTTACAATGCTATTTTTATATAACAACTTTTATTTTTCGTGTACAAAAAATACAATTGTAGATATATTTTATATAAATTAGCATTTTCATTATAATACTATTTATTCGCTTAATATTCTAACTGTAACTTCTAACTCCTCAAGTTGATCTAATCTCCTTATCCGAATGAACAAGAGCTAAGTAATTTATGAACCTTCATGTAAAATGAATAAAGAGATGACAAGGTACTAGCATAAAACTTTCGCCCTTATAGCTACGGTCATCGATTTTAGACAATATAACTTGTATTTCGTGTAAATAACAAATATATGACCTTGTCTAGTGTACCTTTACCCACTTTTTTATTAATATAGCTAATTGAATAAAGCTTTAAAATATAAAAGTTTTCAAGGAATATTTCTACGAATTTTCACGCGAGCAAAATGGTTCTGTCTCAAGTGAACCTTAAAACGAAGTATATTATTCTTCGCATTGGTTGCACATTAAGTAATTTAAATTATATTAAGCTTTAACAATAGACATGATTCATTAAGATAAATGAAAAAAGAGATAAGACGTAAGTGGGGAGCGGAGTGTCTTAACACTAAGTAAATAATCGAATTAAACAAATTAACTAATACTTCAAATTTTAAATTATGGACGTCAATTATAATTTCATATAATTCAAATATTCAAATGCTGCTGGAAATTTAGTAACATAATCCCATTAGCTTTTACTATCCCAGTTACATAGGGAAAGAAGTGTTAACTTTACTGTTGCTTACCTTGTTACAAATGGAAAAGCGTAGAGCTGGTATTATATAATTACTTCAAGTACGCTACGTTTTTTATACGATTCCGTACCTCAAAACTAAAAAGCAGAACCCATATTTGATTACTTTATTGTCTGTCTGTCTCTCTTGTCTTCTGTCGAAACTATTTTAAGAGAAGGTATCAAACGTCAAATGTACAGGTCTTTTCTAAATCTAAATCTAAAACTTCTAAATCAATCAATCAAAATTTGTACTTCACGTTGACCTAGAGTTATGAAATTTGCCAATATATTAAAACTTATAGTACACACAAAAGAAAATACCGTAAATTGGAAATAAATAGATATATCACGAATAAATATGTATATCAAGTAAAGAAAATATATTCGTATACTTAATTCATACAAAATTAGTGCATACCGTAAATGTAAGCTTGTCAACTTCTATAAGTTATATTTGACGCATAATCACGAAATTGGTAAGGGACCCTCGGTGCGCTAGTACCGCTCGTTCTTGACTGATATTTTGCTTGATATTATATGATATTTTGTTTAATTACTTCTCGTCGTATTAATTATATAAAAGCCTAAAAGTTTTCGTAAATTAAAATAAAATTGCTCTTTCCAATTAAAGAATGTAGGCAAGTAATAAATTTAAAAAATATATTTATTTTATTCCTTAGAAATGAAAATTCTTAGATTAATGTTTTGTTTAATTTGCTTTCAATTTAAAAAAATCAGTGAATGTTTTCAAATATGAATACAACTCAAAAAATATTTAAAAAATGCTAAATTAATGTAGTTAAGGCACTCATTCATTAGTAAGAAATAATGACTATAATTATAATGCATTCTTTTTATCAGTATAAATTTATCTTTTATGCTATTAAACTATATATACAATATTTACAATATCCCTGGCCAAAATGCCACGGCAACAGCGCAGATAAGCCTTTGGCGGCGCTATCGCGAATTTATCAGCGGGCGCTCGGAAAGCATCTCACGCCTTGTTTTCAGTTACCCTTCTGTAGGTGCCCATTTCAGGTATCTTGTTGACAGATAAGTCCAAGCCAAGTCGGGTTTCGTAGCGTAATTCAACAGCTTTGCAAAATACGTGCCTACAGTTAGAAACTGATAAAGCTTTGTTGTGTTCTTATCTCGTGTCGCCACTGGGCTTTTCGCTGGCACTGAAATTAAAAAAAATCGTCTTTTGTAATTCGCAGATATGTCCGCCGTTACTTTTGTTGTACTCAACTGTGTCAGGTCAAAATAATATTAAAGCTAGGGTATTTTGCAACTGAAATTATGCTTTGGGTAGTGTTTCAAGAAAGACAAACTTCTTTCAATCTTTTATAAAAATATTCCGACGCTATAAAGAAAATAACATTTCTGACAAATATTATTATCTAAGTATGAGACTTATTGTGTTTTATATAAAATATATCGTAATTTTCCGAGCATATTTCATTTTAGTATACTTTTTGTATAAAAAAATACATCTAAAAGATACAGAAAATAAACTTGACCTTTGGTGCGTATAAACAAGTTTTTCGAGGCCAAATTGCCGATTGAAAATTGAACAGACGCATCCTATTCCTCGCGTGATTCGTGTCGTGTTTTAAATGATGAATCGTACAATTCTAATATTGACAATATGTTTACTAGCAATAAGCGTTGTAAAGTGTTTTGAATATGACAACGACGAATTTATCTACGAAGACGATAATGACGACGAGGGACGGTCACTTGACAGTAAACCACCTATATACGACCTTAAAGATGCCCCAAATATATTCAAAAGTTTTATCAAAGATTTCCACAAAGAATACAAAAATAAGGAAGAATACGAGAAACGCTATAAAAATTTCGTGTCAAATTTGAAATATATCAATGATGTTAATAAGGAAGGCAAATCTTCGACATCAGATATTAATATGTTTTCTGACTTGGGGAATGATGAATTAGATGACATTGTATAACGGAATATGACATTGTATAAGGTAAGAATTGTTTACGTTTAAATTATTTATTATAGATATATCAAAACATTTTTTTAATATCCATTAGATTTTTTTAATAACCGCTTTAAATAACTATCCAACTTTCTATTATTACATTTTTTTATTATTATTATTTTATTCACTATAGATATTTGGTCTGTGTATCCGTACTTTTTGTCAGGTAATGTGTGTTCAAATGTCCTTTTTTTCAATAAGAATACCATTAAGAGATTGTTGCTAATGCACTGAATGTTGGACGCGGAAATTTATGTTAAGTTAAGCTTAGATTATATCATAAATTTATGTAAATATATTATTGCATTCAAGAAACATAAAATTTTCGGCTTAAGTGAAGAGGAAAATCAACCTTAAATATAATTCAAATATCTTTGTCTTCGTGGCTTTTCGATTTTGCCATGATATGATATGATATCCAAAAATCAATAAATCTAATATTTTTTCATTATCTAAGATTAAAATTTTTATGTTTCACGTTTTGATTTTTTGAAACTAAGATTAGATAGGCAGTATCTCATGCAAGACATAATATTTTTTTCAAAATGCTTTTCTTGTACTCACTGACGCTATTACAAAGAACTTATTTGCAAACACTCAAGATTTTAGATTCAACCGTTTTGGCCGTCCGTTGATATATAGGTGCATAAATCATGATTAACAATTTTACAAATACATATATACAAATATATAATAATGAAAATTTTAAGTAGGATGCTATTCATAGCATACATATATTGAAGTGGTCAACTGCAATGTAATCCAATTAATAAGTACACTGACGATCATTCTACTCCCCATCTATGAAGCTCTCAACGTTTGACAAATGTATAATTTAATATTCAATGGTGATATGCTCATAGTGGTTACTTGATGTGACATTAACACAAATATAAGCATAATATTACGTCTACTATGAAAAAGTAAAGTAAACAAAGTAAAATTTTATTATGTTTAATCTAAGTTGGGTTCTACATCGCACAAAATAGCGCTAAGTAAATGTATTTTGGTACTTACCGTCAAAGTCTTAACTTGACAACTTAATTTAAGCGAACCTTGATTCTCGTATAAAATATTTTATTATAATATAGTTGTCTGTCTTTTATAATACCCATATTCACAAGTGTTGTTAACAGTAAAACATTAAATATTAAATAAGTTGTGTTTTATATGTTTTTGAAGAGTTTCAATATTTTCATATTCCATCTAAAGTAATAAAATAATAAAAATCAAAAGAAACACTGAGACCAGACGCTTGTGAAGACTGCTTTGATACCTGTTCATTATTAATAGCAACATACACATTAATTTACATAAGAGAAAAAAATATATATAACTCATAATAATATATATAATTTCAATGGTAAGTTTAAGAAATTGGTCGGTTTTTTCATTTAATATCTTTAATAGGCAAAAAATACAGACGGAGCAATTTAATAACTCGTACATAATAAGCATGCCTTTTTTTAAATACACATCGATTCCAAATTAATTGTAATTAGAATTAGTTTATTAATTAATTTGGTTCTACCAGCTCGCATCGCAGAATCGCATCAGCTTTTACTAACGTGAATAAGACCGTTGTTATATTAAAAGTTACTTTGTCTATATAAAATGCAATCTAATTAAATTTATATTATTTAGACATACAAACTTACCAAGTACTATTTTAGCTATATAAAAGAATATATTATTTCAGTAAGAAATAAATTAAAGAAACTATATATTTTGAAAAGACGATTTAAACCAAATATAATTTTTGTAACACTAATAGATCAAACGTACATATAACATGATGTATGTTCTTATATTATATGTATGTCATATCTTGATACTGCCAATACTCTGAATATTTAAGAGCCTTTAGAGGTTTTAAGAAAGTAGATCTTGACATAATAATGGAAAAGCTTTTTACCCGTCCGTTAGTATGCATAAACATCAATAACCGCCTATAAATGGACGCCTTCCACTTCGGTTATGGCTCATTCCATTTACATTTTGGGTGTTTTCCTTCCACATTAAGTTACTTAGAAACTACATAGGATTTTATATTGTTATTAAATTATGATTTTGATGATTTCAAATATGTTGTATGCTCTTGGTCCTAATGTCCTTTTACAGCGTCAACGGGCTTTAAATAATATTTTAAACTAAGGGTATACTTTCTTGCATTTTCATATTAATGAAAATATGTGTTCATACCGTTCTATTAATACTTAAGGTATATATTAATAAATTAAATAAATAAATTCACTTCATTCACAATATTTTAGGATAATGATCCGGCAAAATTGTAAAACTAAGCTAATTGCTCAGTGAGCGGGCAATGCCATGCCATGCCAATCATGGATTAGATCAAAGTCGTATTTTTATTACATCTACTATGACATTTGAGATATAAATAAAATAAACATATATATATATATATATATATATATATATATATATATATATATATATATATATATATATATATATATATATATATATATATATATATATATATATATATATATATATATATATATCTCTATATATATATATATATCAGAGGGTGTCTAAGCCAATTATCTGTCCGATATTTGGTTTCCGGCATACGGGTACGCGACCCCGGGACCTCGAGCCACCACTTTCATAACCCGATCCAATCCATGTAAGTGGTGTCCCTCCCCTATATTCCAAGTCTTTCTGCCTCTTATTCCCTGTCCTTTCTTGGTTTCTCCCAGTAATGGGTTTGGAGGTCAGATGGCAATCGCTCCACAAAAAACCACTTCGCCACTCATATGGACCGATTGGTCTTAGTATATATATATATATATATATATATATATATATATATATATATATATATATATATATAATATATATATATATATTATATATATATATATATATATATATATATATATATATATATATATATATATATATATATATATATATATATATATATATATATATATATATCTATATATATATATATATATATATATATATATATATATATATATATATATATATATATATATATATATATATATATATATATATAATATATATATATATATATATATATATATATATATATCTATATATATTATATATATATATATATATACTATATATATATATATATATATATATATTATATATATAATATATATAATATATATATATATATATATATATATATATATATATATATATATATATATATATATATATATATATATATAGAAGCCGGCAGTGATATAGTGTCTGACTGTAAACGCGATGATTGTGAAATGAATTATTTTGTTTTCATCGCTATGATAAGAAGACAAGTGCGGTATTGAGTTCCGCCGCTCGACACGCAACATCATGAAAATTGTGCGAAAAATAAAAGACGAATTACTTAGCATTAGGTCCCCCATCTGCTACTACATCTACATCAAGAAAGCTATCATACCAAGCAATTGATACTATGATAAGTGATTTAATCAGGCTTAACAAATAAAAATCTATACTACTATCTAGGACTGAGATACTTGTGTATCCCCTAATATTTGTATATTTGTTTGTGGTCACTGTAACTGCTAATAATATACTATATGTAGACAATAAATTATCTTTTGCTAGTATGCCCAACTAATACTGATAAAAAATGTATAATAATATAAATATGTATTTGAATGAGAATGAGACACACCTCTGTGAATGCGGAACTATCTAAGCTTAAATAACCTTTATTGAGGCAAAAGAGTAAAAAAATATATTCATTATAAAAACAATCTTATTCTTCAGTCTCTTTAAATCATATTTCCATCGAAGATACATATTTATTTATATAAAACTTGCTTATAACATTTAATATGCAATTTATTTAATTTTAGATAATAATTTCAGATATCTTAGTTAATGACGAAATATTTCAAGGTAGTGTAACTTCCTATTATCCATATCTGAGATGTTTTTATTAAAACTCTATCTGATACCGCGATTTAACAGTATATTATTACTATAATACTGTAATTATATTTGCTCAAGACCGTGCAAAGTGGAGTAGACTAAGTAGGAAAGCAGACCCTGGCAATAGGCGGGGATAATGCAAAGTAGAAGAAGAATACTGTGATTATATTTAATCTTATTCTTATTATTCGTATCACTCTTGGCAGAGTGATCGCAGTTCGCATGCTATATAAACCTGTGGGCATATATATTTAGCTTACTATGTGCCACCATCTCTCCCTGCTTGACGTTATCCTGGTGCACTCGTGTATAGGTCCATCCCTTAGTGGCTGCATTCATCAGGCCATCGTATTGTAGACCTTCCGTGTAGTTTATTGCCTTTTTTGTGCTTTCTACATTGCCTTGGACAACAAGACGTTCAATTGAGACATACTCGTAGTTCCGTCACGAGATGTGATCAAACAGCTTCACTACTTAGTAACATGTGCAATGAAATTGAGGCTCATGCTAGGAAACAAATATCCTGGAACTTCAAGCACAAACTTATGTATATTATAAAATCACTGCCTTCAAAAACTTCGGTCATCGAAAAAAGTAGCAGACAAGTAAGAACTGATGTCAGTGAAATATTGGAAGTATTGAGAGCTTATATTATATGCCAGACAGAACCCAATATATTAAGGGACAGAACACGTATATTAAGATATGGGGTTAATGCAGCATTAAACCTTTAAAGAATGGAAACGTCTCAGGCAGAGATTTAATCCCGACCGAATGATACCGAATGATAAAAGCCCTGGGTGAATCTCTATATTTCATAACATATGCAATAGGATATGGCATACAATACCTTGGCCAAGTGATTGGACGCACACAGTCTCCACATATTTGCACAAAAAAGGATCTACAAGGATGTGTAACAATTACTGTCTAATGGATCTTATTCCAAATGTTGTTATGTTACATATTCTGAATGAAAGACTTAAGGCATAATTGTTCAAGGAAATTGTACCGGAGCAGGCCTGCCTTGTGAAAGGGAAAGGCACAAGAGAACAGATCTTCATCGTGCGTCAGATAATTGAAAAAGCACGAGAGTTTAACAAGCCGATCAACTTACGGTAAGTCGACTTCCCCTAGACATTCACCTCTGTAAAGTGACCAGTGCTGTGGGACACATTTTTACAGATGGGTACGCCTAAACATCTTGTGTACCTTATACGACAACTTTATGAAGAAGGCACAGCTTCAGTTAGGGTAGATGACATCATATCCAATAATTTTCATCTCGGTGTAGGTGTTCATCAAGTGTCAGGTGTCAGGGTCAGGGTCACGTATAGTGTCCCGAGTGCTTTTTATTATTTACATAGAGCTCATCATGCGTATTACTCTAGAGCACTGGAATGATAGCGTCACGATCGGTGGATACAATATTTCTAACCTGCACTACGCAAATGACACGACGCTGTTTGCATCAAGTGCTAGCCTTGTGTAACAACTGCTTCGCAAAATAGAGCGGGTGAGCCTAGAGATTGGATTAAGGATTAATCGCAGTAAAACCAAGATATTGATCACTGACCGCGCAAATAACAACCTGCCAGAAATATCTGTAATTGGAAAAGTGAAGCAACACATGGTAATTACGAGGACTTGGAGGACGAGGAGGAGGAAAGATGAAATAAATATAGATGAAGCATAATATTACAAAAGTCACGAATATCCGGCTGGTACGAAAACTCATTTTATATTTAGTACTAGCAGACAATATTGTTACTTGGCGCTTGATTTCATTTCAACTAGTAAAGTTGTGTTTTTATTGAATTCAACTACATCTCATTGGAACCATTGAGCTACGGTTATTTATTTTCTTTGATTTCCTTTGACAATAAGCTAAAGGAAACAGTTAATTTTTTTCCGTTTCTTAACGTATTCGACCCCAATAGAAATCATAAATAAGGTATCAAAGAATAAAACATTGCATTTCAGAGTTTCTCGCCGTGAGCAAATAGGGCAATCTACATCTTTTTGTTGCCATTTATAAACTACTTACTGTTCAAGTAATCATCAAACATCCATTATTAAGACGTATTTTTCTGTTCTTTCATTTTAATATTGCGTTTAAAATCCTTATTTCAACTTAAAAAATAGTAGTTATCTCTTGTCTTCATTCAGTTTCACGCTTTATCCCAAGTAAAGTAGGTTAGGCAGGAGAGAAATTACTCGGTCAAGCTACTCGCTTTATATTCAAGTAATTCTTTCGTCGATTCTTTGAGAGGCGGAACTTAACGCCGCATTTTGTGTTGCCAAAGCATGGGCATTAAAGTAATTCATTCACCCAAGTAGAGATCTACCCCAAAACCAATCAAATTTACAGCCGAGACAGACCTAATGCATCACCATAGTGTATTATAACCAGTTCTTAGTAATACTAATCAAAGCAGGACAATTTTTCTTAATAATAATTTACCACAACATGAAACAGTAAACTCTTGTTTCTAGCAAATAAATTTTTCTAACCTTTCCCCTTTCATCTTACAAATACAAGTAAAATAGAAACAAAAGGTTTAGAAGCAACATTCTCATTACTCTTTTATTCTACTTACATAATAGACCACGGTAACGAATAATTAACTTGTTATATGTAAATAAAAGAGCTAATAAGCGAAAAACATAAGAAAATAAATGGGTTTTTAGCGAGCGACATTAATATGCGCAGTTAAAGATTTTTGCATAGGGTCGTTTACGCTTTGTCGGGAAAGGGTCGACAAGGCAGGGATAATGAATTAAATTAGGTCCCACTGATAACCTCTTGCAATCTCAGGACTGAATTTCGAGCTCTCAAAGGCTTACTATTAACTAAAAAGGATTATGCGCTGCGACTTATTTTTAAAAATGGCATAATTTTTTTTTAATCTACACTTTTGTTCAGCATTTTTAATTCAAAATTTCTTCCTTTATATCTGTTATACAAGAGAGGCCTGCTCTGGTGCTAGTTTTCTCTTTTATCTCGTCCTCCTTTTTCTAAATTGGCTTAGCTCAAAGTCACAGTAGAAAGTTTTCAAAAATACATCTTTTTCAGCAATAATATATTTAATAAGAAAAACACATTTTTTAACCGTAACTAATAGCATTATATATAATATACGAGTATGACATGAATACTACAATGATTAAACATCACTTCATTTATGTAGGTATATATGTATAATACAGCAAAAAGCTATATTACAATATGGATATTTTAAGAAGATTCAGTTATGTAATACATACTTCTTCCGTTGGTTTTATTATATAAACTTAAATTGTTCTTTCTCTACAAAACATCTATAGTAGGTAAATTTCAGCTGCTAAGGAAAAAACACTAGCTGTTACATAATAAAATTGCATATTTCATTACAAATTGCAGCCTTTTGCAAGCGGTAAGTTGTGCTACTTGATAAGATTGTTTTTATAACGACGTGCCTCTTTGAAGAAACTTATTTCCTTAACGTAAAAAACGGTATTCATGCCGGTTCTATGTGTGAGGTGTATACAGTTGAACACTAATCGTATAATATAACTAATGAAAGTTAGAAATATATACATATTTTAGAGATATTATATAACAATAGAGGTTTATTTTTTTGTTCAAGGGAAGTAATAATTAAGTATTTACATTGTATATTGTGTGAGCAACCTTGATTTCTGCTATAATCAAACACCGACATTGATTTCGGAATTTCAATAAAAATATTTCCTCTCAATGATATTTGAACAAGCTACTACCGTGTGCTAAATATACAAGGACGTTACTACGTCATGACTGTAATCGCTTGTAAATATAAGCAATAAACATTTAATGGTTATTGAAACTGAACTTCCTCAAAAATATATATATGTTTCTATTTCTATTCCAGAATTTAATGTTCCGTGCTATGGGACAAGACCTTGCTAATGTCAAGTGGCCCGAAGCCGGAGAGTTATGTGCATAACGCCTGCTCTGTGATTTATACTGTTTTAGATTCTGACCGCATACATATGTATTGCTTCGGTCACATACATTTTAACTAACGGTTTTTGACCGCCATTGAAAAGGATATATTTATTCTAACAATTTGTTTACAAATGTTTTTCTTGATTGTTACAGAGCAATGAGGCAAAGGTCTGATCTGCTGAACTTCGGGGGAAGTTACTAATAATTGTATCAAAATTATGGAACCTTTTTCAAATCGAAACTTTTCTAAATTAAACATTGTTTTAAAATAATTGTCTTCTTTTTTTTTACTAATAGGTATGTATGCATTTTTACCGTAAACAATATTTATATAAGAACAGGTCATTTTGGCGCAGCGGCATCCGATTTTAAACACGATGAATGTGGGTTCAATTCTCCCTAGAGGGAATTAATTATTTTTATTTTCTCAATCTAATAAAAAGACAAAGCGTGGCGCTGGACTACGCCACTCAACACACAACATTCCGAAAATTGGGCGTAATTCCGGGAACGGAGTGTCTTAACACTAGGTTCCCTCTGTCTACTGTACTAGTTTATTAATTAATAACAAGATAGTTAGTACCTTATATAATCATACAAATTACGTTTAAAATATCATTGAAATGTAGGTGAAATTATAATTTTCCATGAGACAGGACGAGTAATGACTATTGTCAGAAATGTTTGTTAGTTAATGATTTCGCAGAGCAATCTGGCCACGAAATACGGCAGCATCTGTCTTCACACAACAGCAAACATTTATATTATGAACTAAATGTAACTCAGTTAATTTTCGCTATTCATGGAACTTACCGTATAACCGTATATGTACTTACTCATTGCATTCAGCTGCAAAAGCTTATAAAATGAGCGCCTTCAATTTTACTCTAGGTGTATAAATGTTATATTTTAGGTAATCAAACATTTGCAATAGCAATATTTGCAAAGATGCTTATTTATTCACTTTTATATTATTATTTTCATTTTATACATATTATTTCAATTAAATATTAAAACGCTAGGTCAATTTTTTAGCTACGTTCACCTTGTTACTTTAACTGACAGTTTTAATTCTCACTATTCTATTAGGTACCTACCAAATTATGTAAATCTTAATAAATATAAATTTCACATTATAAGTATATAATCGTTACGATATAAAGTAACTTAATTTCATCTATCAATATTTATAATTAAAACTATAACAAATTTAGTATGCAAAAACATTAATTTTATTATCTTGAGAAGCTCTGGAATCTGGATATACAAAACGAAATATATCATAGCCACCTCAAAATTGTCTTAAGCGTAAACCCAAATAGGTAATAAATATCCTTAAATAACAGACAGGTTACAGTCACTTTATACATTATGTAGAATTTTATGAGTTTCCGCGTACGATGATAAATCACGGATGTACGTAATAGGATCAACGAGCAATACACCCCCAGTATAGTTTCAGTTTTCGGCAACGCAAGCTGATAGTCGGCTAAATACAAACAAAATAAAGCTTGGAGCACAATGACGAGCCAACAAGGAACAGTAAGTAAATAGAAGCGTGCTTAGTAAGTTTCTTCGACCGTGAATAGGTTGGAATCGTTCAGCCGATCGTCTGGTAAGAACTGTTCAAAAGGAATGATCATGCGTGAATATTGACGTTGCCCTAACAAAATACATTGAGGTGAATTCATACCTGAAATATGCTATGGATTAGAACAAAGAAGGTGCGTCGCCTGATTACATCCAATATACATAGAAATGAAATCAACTAAAATTGTTCTTGTATACAATTTGTAGTTACAGTTCTGAGTGTAAAAGTTTTGGGCATTGATGTTTGGTGCAGCAGTTTAACAAATTATATTTCGAGGTGCTCATTTTCACGATCTTAATTTTCTGTAATAATGATGAATGAAGTTAATATATATTATTTTGAATAATAAATTTTAATTTTTGATTTTATACTTTTATTTTTTTTTATTATATTTTTAATATGTATAAAATGTAAATACATGTGTGTGCTGATTTTTTAAATAACACCAATATAGTATTAATATTAAGTAATATATTTCATGCTCGTACGGTAATTAAATGATTATTAATTAAAAATAGAACTGAATAAATTAATAAATGATACAATATTCGGTGAATTGAAATTGTATTTATATATGAACAGTAAAGATGTTGAAAAGACGACACTTAAAGAGAAATTCTATCTCGTTTCATAAAATTCAATTTAAAAATATGCTTATTATTATACTAGTGTAATTCCGTAGGTCGTTTTGAGAGTTCTGCACCTCAAAAAAATGTGTCGAGGTATTAAGCTGAAGTAAATATAAAACAATAATATCTTACAGTACAGAAAAATTAAACTTCTTTATGTTTCCTGCATAACATCAAATTTGCCGCGTAATCAAAACCTATAGGGTACTTACTTCCCGTTGACCTAGAATTATGAAATTTGGCAAAATGTCAGTAATTTTTACTTTATTTGTACAGTAAGTCCTCACTACTTACTATGTAAATATAAGAAAACACAGCACCGAAAGCTTATGTGCATTTTATTTAAAACAGTGCTAGCTAGCTTAATTAAAATTAAAAATATACAAGTAAAACATAAGATCATATTTGCCAAAGTCACTAAATGAAGGAATATTATATTTTACTAGGAAGCTTATGCAGCTTTTAAGCAAAACCTTCTAGGTAACAAAAATATTCTACTATTACGTAACAAATATAAAGAGAAGCTATCAAAAGTACTGCAAAAGTACGTTCCACAAACAAAATGAGCAACATTTGAAATTGGCTTTTACAAACAAAGCTGCATCTCGTACAAAGTAGTGTCTCTTAGTAATATCGTTCTAAATTTTCACTGCAGTATGTAAGTACGCTGCTTTAGGTGAAAACGTGAGAAGCGTTCCAATTTTCGACTGATATCAGGTAGATAGGTAAGCGTGTTAGAAGAAAGATACGGAGATGTGAACATTAAATGTTACATGGTAAGGAATCTCGGAGAATATTAACGTGCTCACAGCATTTTCTCAGCGTCGGCTGCCGTACTTATTAAAGTTATAAGAACGTGATAATATTTCCGAAATGTTTTGTTACACATTGAAAAAGATTTGTGCAGTTTTCTCATAAATTTATGCTTATTTATACAGCCTAGATATTCATACTTTTAGGTTTTAAGTAACTTTTAGTTTTTAAATAAATTATGGTCTTCAATTTAAATTGCAAAAAATATATCTTACTGATCGTGGTCACTTGTAAAGTTATAAACCACATGCAACACAGTTCCTATTCCTCCCTTCCCTTTGAAGGAGAAGTGTAGAACATACAATAATATGCTCCACTGCTTATTTTACATAGTGCAGGAAATGTATGTACCAAGTGGTCAAATAGACTTGAAAATGTTAAGTTATTATTATAACTTTTGTAAGTAAATAATGGCTAATTTAAAGAAGAAAAATATATGTACATATATTTTTACAAATAAAATATAAATAAATAAATAAATTTACCCTTAAATAAGAAGTCAAGTTTATTATAGACTCAATTATTCGTAGTAAGGGACTGTTATCTTGGGTAACTCATATTGTATGCAAGCTACACAATATGAACCATTCAAAACAAATTTCATATTATATACCTATCTGGTAAGTAGATAATAGGCGAGAATAAGTATATCTTAGATGAAGCTTATCTTCATTTATGTCTCTATATGTGTTTAGATAAATTATAAAAATATATATTTTCATATGTACTTAATATCACAGAAAGAATAAAAATAAGAATGAAATAATTTTAATATCTATAGTATTCAAAATTACTGTTAAAACAATTTTTTACTTGCTCTTAAAATCTTATTCAGAAAATACGTCACTCACGTCAGTAGCTCCGTCGAGAAACGACGGCAGGGCGGGCCTGTAAGGTTTCGAAACGTAAGAGCGGCCAATGAGAATATAGTAGAGACAACGATTCTTTGACAAAATCGCAACGAAAATATTGCAATCATTATAGTATACGCCATAAAAATGAAGGTCCGTCGATTCATTTAATAAAATAATGGGTAGAGAAGTTTGAGAAGACAGGTTCAACGTTAAATCAACCACGACCAAGTCTCTCTACTCGAAACCGGTCTGTTCTCTTAAATGTGTCCAGAACTTCTTTAAGCCGTATTCTTTTATAAAGATTTACATTTTCACCCATATAAAATTCAAATGGTACAGGCATTAATGCCTCAAGATCCTGGCAGTAGGCTGCAATTTGCCAACGAAATGATAGAGAAGTTCACGAGCTTTACCAACATTCTTTTCTCAGATGAGGCACACTGAACGGAGATGGCAACAAGCAAAATTGCAGATAGTGGAGTGACACCAATCCGAAATTAAAGCATCAAAAACCCCTGCATTCACCAAAGGTTATTGTATGGGCAGCATTGTCAGCAGGAGGCGTTATTGGACCTTATTTCTTTGAAGATGAAAGAAGACACATTGTTACAGTGAATACAGAGTGGTATATAGCCATGTTACAAAACTTCTTAGCTCTAACGCTGCAGGATTTCGATGGTTTTAATCAACAGTCGTGGTTTCAGCAAGATGGAGCAACATGTCACACCTCCAATAACTCATTGAGTGCAGTTCAAAATATTCGGCAAAAAGTGATATCCAAAAGAAGTGACATTAACTGGTACCCTCGTATCACGGAACTGTCCCCGATGGATTTTTCCTTTGGGGATACCTCAAGAGTAAAGTTTTCGATACCAACCCAGTGTCTAAAGAAGAATTGAAGGAACGTATTCGCGAGGAAATGCAAAACATTTCTCGAAACACTTATAAAGCCATCATTGCAAATTTTCACTCCAGATTACAGGAATGCTAAAATAATGAAAGATCACATTTAGAAGAAGTAGTTTTTAAAAAATGAAATCGCTGTTTATATATTTTTTAAATAGTTTTAGTCTAATAGTATTAGTTTATTTTTTATTACTGTTTTAAGTGTTAAAAGACTTTTAGTCCATCCTGTATATGGTATAATATACAAATGAGTATAATGAACTAAATAAAAATAAATAAATAAACATACATAGACAATGGTTAAATATATACAAATATTACAGTGAAAAATATTATTTAAGTTGAATATATTATTAGTTATAATATGACGTTCAAATATGTCAACTGAAGCCGTAATTCCCGCGAAAGTGTATTCTAAAGAAGTTCAACTTTTACAGCAAAAAGGTCACCATAGGCTAATATGCGAGTCAGTGGTAACTTTTATTTACTGTCAGTCTGTGATCTCAGATAGAAAGAGAGAGGTTGGAGCCAAGGATTTGAACCTCGATTTAAGGTACTCAGAAGAGATGATGGTGTTAAAGAGCGCAAGTAAATCGAGATTACGACGCTGCCTGATAGTGAACCATTTTAGTTGAATCATATAATGGGAAATGTGGTCATATTTTTTAACCCAAATATAAACCGAATAGCCATATTTTGCAGGCGGTCTAATGTGTTGAGTAAGGTTTTTGATAGATCACAATAGCATGAGTCGACGTAATCTATCAGGGGAATGAGTAGAGCTTGGGCAAGGGAGATTTTAGTTCCATGTTCTTTACGAAATCCAAATTGGTAACCAGGTATGTTTCGAATAATCTATGAAGTAAAAAGTAAATAATTTACTTGTACTTAATAGTAGTTCTATAAAGTGCAGCTTTTAGTTCTTTTCGCAATTCCAGGATGTCCTTGAATCTGGATCACTACCAACAGTTTTGACAACAAGTGAAACATTTATTTATTAAAAGTTATCAGAGACTTATTTTAAAAGATAGCACTGTCGATATCTGTCGGATGTGTCATCGTCCTGGAGAATCTTTTAGACATATTGTATTTGGTTGTTTTTATCTTGCTAATGGTAAGTATTTGCAAAGACATCTTCATGTAGCCATGATAATACACCAACATCTAGCTCTTCGATGGCTTTTTGGACTTAGATGTATCTTTGATATAGGTACAATCCCATATCAATACATATGGGATTAAAATGAAAATAGCTAAACATAATGTTAGTAAGCCGAGTGGCGCACCATGGAGTAATTGTTGACACTGTACACGGTAGAAAAAAACTATTTAAATATTTGGACGTATCCCATGTTGAAAATTGTAGTATATAATGTTGATGCGACTCAATAGTCGCAATACAACACAACAATTATTAAAACTTTGACAACTTTGACTTTGAAACAAAATAGCATTTAAAAAGACCTAGTCATTGGATTAAAAACCAGATGCATAAGGCAGTAGTGCTTAAGACGGCTAGGATTGTGAGGAGGGGTCTCAGTCTGGAGCTATACTGGATAATGGTCTGGGTTGTAAAGAGAGAGTATTTTTATTTTTTTTTCAATATTTTTTGATATCCTTAATTTACATTTAAAACTACTGTTTTGTAATTTTTTATGTTCTATTTCCTCTAAAAAACTTCTTCTTCTTCTTCTTCTCTTTATATATAGCGTTTCGAGCGTGCCAGTTGAGCACAATTCGCTTCGCTAATGTCACGTTGAATGGAAAACACACGTAGGAGGTTGTACGGTAAAACAACACAGTATAGAACCAATTAACAAACTGTACATGAAATTAATTAATAAGCAAGAAATATTTTACATATTGAGTTAGACTTTAATTTAACTCTATTACCTTTAATATATTTACACAGAAATTTACACAAAGGACTAAATACAAACGTTAAAAAACAATTAACATTAATAGGACGGGGACTTCAAGAGGAAGGATATCGTAAATGGGATGGAGGAGCTTGGGGCAGCTGAATAGGATATGGGAGGGTGTGCCTTCGTCAAGGCCACATTCACACAGAAAATGGTCCCTGACTTTTATCTTAGCTAGATGAACTGGTGAACATGGGTGTCAAGGGCGAAGCCGACAGATGGTAGAAATGGTAGAAATAACTCAATAACCCAACGTCCTGCATGTTTTAGCCGATAGAACCAAGGTCGATTTGGTATCCCTGCTTGAATCAATGCATAATGTTTACCTTTAAAACGTTTAGACTATTCCCAGAGGTAGTTCCAGGACTTATCCATATGAGTTTTTGCAAGAGACAATAAATCAAGAAACATCTAATTAATTGATTACAGAGAGAGCTGGTAAACAAATAAGACATACATCCAACCCCTTCAATGCTGAGACTGTCAATAGTACCCTCTTTTAAAACCGAACAGAGAGACTAGATTGTTGGAAAAGATATAAGGAGACGAAGACTTGAGTTGTAGAAAAAGACCCTTTCTGGTAACATTTGCCCACGGAATGATATTACAACTGACTTCGTTGGGACCCATGTAATAACACCCCCACTAACACTCTTCCTATTCAATTGTCGCACTTTAATAACTTCTCCACATCCATTTGGAAGTTCTAAAGATTTCACAAAATCTTTTAAGCAACGGGTACTCCTCTAGCAATACCCATTCTTGTCACATTAAATGTTGGTATAATACAAACATCCTTACATAGACTAATTACATAGACAGGATTATTCATAAAATTGTTTGCCGCTTCAGCATAAGTGAACTGGACACTGATTTTTTTGCGACCAACATTTTTAACACGGAGGAAGGATTTATAATAGTTTTGTTAACGGTCGAAACATGGTTTGGAAATGAATCATCCCCTTGACGTTTTCTTGATACTTGGCTATAGTTATCACCACCAGGATCGGGAGGATCTAGGGAAGGATCGGCATCCATTCTTATAACCTACATATTTACTAGAACTTGCTTAACTAATATAGCAACACAAACAAACACTAGAAAAACAAACACCGAGTTAGTATTTAGATATATACAGATCTTAAACTTCCAAAATCTATCAAAGAACGAAAAAGATTTTTAAATTGGCTAAAAACTCTCACTAATACGTGTGTCAATCAAAACAAACGTCAGCGAAAAAAAACAATGTCTTGTTTTCTTGCTTAAATGGAACGAGTCAGCAAATGTTTGACAGAACGTCGCTGACAGTGACAGCTATTACAACGTTTATGACGTTTGAATTTTGACGCAAAACCCAAAATGTAAACGATAATAAAACAATCCTGCCGACGATTTTTTAAGTTACGCACATTACTTCAAATATTTCTATTTGGTTGACGTGTTCTTAATATATAATATGTATTTCGTATAACTGTACCAGTACAGTAACATTACAATAAGGTGACAATATAACTAACTGCTTACAACATTCGGTGTTTTTAGTTTACGTGGAAAGAATTACTTAGGTAAGTACTTTTTGCTTATAAATTATATTTTAAATTCTAAATAAAAAAAAATACTAAACCCCTTTGTAAGGTTTGTGTACTATAATATTTATTTAAAAATATATTCATTATAATTCCTGATTAGTCTATTGAAATTATATAAATAAAAATATGTACAACTTTCTAATATACTATTTTAAGTAGTAATATTTTTTATAATTATTAAGTTATTTAGAAATACTAATATCTACTTACTTATAAATATAAAAATATAAAATAAAGAAGATAAAATATATTTCCTATAAATTATCTTTCACAAATCTATAAGATCTTTAATATACTACATTTAAATTCTACTAATTTGTTTTACTTAATTAATTAATAAAATTACGTACTTTTTACTAATATTTGTGCAAAAAAATCTTCATTGTGTATTTAAAAAAAGACCAAGATATCTTTAAAGTAGATTTTCTGGGGCAGAAACTACATATTATAATGACATATACAATATGATTAAAAAAAATACTGACTCAGCTTAAAATTATTGTTTATTAGTGCCATTGATAATTAATGCAATTATAAATTTGTATTATACAAAAATATTTTTACAAAACATAAAATATAAAAATAAATGAAGCAGGATTTCAACCTACACCATCCAAGGTTTCCTAGAAGCATAGTTTGAATTCCCGCTATATTACATTTTTATTTCTTTTCTAGTAAATATATTTCTATGCTTAGTGTAAAATAACACTTTAAAAATTAATCAAAATATATTTCATGTATTATTCCATGTATAATACATCTGTAAATTTTGTAACATAGTAAAGAATTTCTGTATTCAATTACCGATGATTAGCTTGTTTTATCTTAACAGTAATCATTACACATATACTCAATGTTCTTATTATTATATCAATCCCAGTAACCTAACTTCATATTAAAATGTTTTTTGTAATAATTCTCTCCTCTCCTCTCTCCTTTTGTAATAAGCCTCTTCATGACTCGTACCTTGCTTGAACGGCATTTATGTAATCATTGCAACAAAACACTTATCACCAAATTGTAATACTCAGTTGGTTAATTTTCTTTCACTGGATTTGCAGTAATATTGGTTTCAATATTTACTTTGATTTCATTAATATGATACATAAAAGGAATGGAATGGACGATAATATAATGGGCTATATAGTTTTCCATTATTTTTTACATTCCTGTTATATTATGTTTAAAATATACTAATTTAATTGAAAGCATTGTATTTGCATATAAAAAAGATCTTGAAGTATTGTGTAATTTATTTTATCACCCCATTTATCACCCCAATTTTATTACAACCAATAAACTTTAAAATTATGTCTACATATTCAATTTAAATTATAGTGGTAAGGCACTGTCGGACTGTACACAAGATGGTTGGGGGTAGGAATATTTGACATGGCTTGTTACAGCAAAAAAAAAGCAGAGAGATATCAAGTTGAAATGAATGTCATTTAATCAGATGTACCTCCCTTGTAGCACACAAAAAACCAAACTTATTATTAAAATATATGTCTGGTTATGCAAAAAATTCTTTAACTTATTTAATAATCCAATTATATATAGTACTTCTCATTGACCTATAATATTTGAAAAAAAATTAGAATTTACAAATGCAACCACAGAAACAGAATACAAAAATTTCTATATTTGAAATACATTGCATACATTCCAGTACAATTTTTTCTTTAAAAGTTTACACTTTTACATATATGTAATTCATGTTCAGTATAAAAGTATTGATATAATTTTATATTAGTTTAATAATAAAAGTCATTTAAAGTGATGAACATTTTTCATTGACATCTTGATATATAACACTGATCTGGAACACCTGATATAGAACTAACATAGATAAGCTAAGCTAAAAAATATGAAAATATTATTATAATTATTGAGCGTCATGAGTATTTATCGTTGTCATGTAACCAGTCGAATACAAACATTCAAGTGATTCATGTCATTCTCAATGAAAAAGCATAGCAGTTCGTAAGATGGCAAGGATCATAAAGTCCACGCCAACGAAGTTGCTGGCGTCCGCTAGTCTGTACTAATATTATAAAGAGGAAAGATTTGTGTGTTTGTTTGACAGCGATAGGCCCTGAAATTGCTGGACCGTTTGAACAATTTCTTTGGCTATTGGAATCCTACTTTATCTGTGATAGGATATTGGCGATATAATATTTATAAAAATATTTAGATTTAGTAAGAAGATTATGATTATTATAAAAAAATGGACGCAAAATATCGACGCATGGACGGAAGCTCACCTTCCGTCCATGCGTACCGAAAGTTGTTAACGCTACGTAAAAATTAATATAGTGTGACAGAATTATTCCTCTTTATTAAAATTTCGAAATATAGTTAGTTCCGCCAGAGCATATATTGTACATTGTCGTTTGCTATAAACTAATTAATAAAATAGATATTTTAGAAGATATTATAGTTTTAAAATACGCCTCACAGAGCAAAAAACTCCGTTGAGTTGTCGATGTAATGGTTTGTGATTTGTAATACTTACTATCTATATTATAGAGCGCGTTGATTTCAGGAGTTACTGATTAAATTTTTTTCTATATTGAATTGTCTGTCTATCAAATAATTACAATGCTTATAAGAATTACAATGAGAATTTTAAATAATATGCGTTTCTTTTGTATGTAATAAAAAAGTACAGCGGAAAAATATTCATAGTTTATAGCCCGAGGAACCTCAACAAATGAAAGGTTAGGCATAATATAATATTATTATAACATATTATGGTGAATAGTATTGAAGTAACAATAAAACATGTTTCAAAACGGAAGAGCTTGAGAGATTCCGTTCGCGCAACGCAGCGTAAACGGTTTAAGTTACGCAAACGCTTTAAAAAGTTCTTAATAAAGTCTGCGCTAGCATGTTATTATCACCTAAGGACCTACTGAGTATTAACTCAGTAACCTTTTTTGATATTTCACAAAAAATAAAAGGTTGTTAACGAAACTATTTTAACCAACAAACATAATATTTATTTATCCAATAAAGGTAAAAGGTCATATTTGCATTTTAGTATATTAAGGTATATTGACATACTAAAAATATCTTTTTTAATCTATAATTTCAAAAGGAGTTTTAGTCACAATATTGACTATGACCTAAAACGCCTACGTCGTCCTACTTTTGAAAGTAAAAACGGTTCACCATGTCTATTACTATCGATGTAATTTTTACATATATTTTTCATGCAAGAAACAAATATATTGTATATATGCGATTTCCAAAAATAAATTGCATAATTTGAAACGAAAGTTGAAACATATAATATTTGTATAATATATTAGAGTTAATCCGTAAACATGCCAAAAAATAAAAATATTTTTAACGTTTCCTCGGAAGCAGACACATATTCTATGACAATAGTGTCGATGTTACAATGTACGAGTCAATACTAATTCCAAGTAACCACATTCACTGAAATCAGCTAACACATAGATATCTAACAGCTTACTACAGAGATTCATTCATCAAGTCATTTTTTAATTTAATATTTACAATAAATAAGTAATATTTACATAATTTGACGATGTATAGTAATATTATTTAAAAGAAATGCTTGGTAGAACACGCTTATGTCAGAAACAACTGCATTAAAATGATAAAAAAATATTAATTGGATATTCCATTTATCGAACATGGCTATTAGTTATAGGCTGTATGTCACAGCCTATACACACGTTAATTTGTTCTATGTAAGCTATTGTTCCTACAGTTAAGAGTAACCTCGGGCACTTAGGATTTGTGAGTCAACATGTGTGTCATATTGACATCTGTCATCATTACAACTCTTAGTTATTTCCATTTGAATTTGGATGGAGCCGCAGGTAAAGGTTACGGTAATGGTAAACTATTGTTATTATAAAGCCATATAACTATGAACCATAGGCTTATCCTCATTGAGAATTAACGCTCATGATTGCTTAAGACAGCCTGGCGGTACGCCAGTAAAGTTATACGATAAGCCAAGATTAGTGCTTAGGTATCCCATATTAGAGTGAAGGACGAGAATTAATTAGCGAATAACTGCTGCTTAAGCTGTCTGGGCATCTTATCTCGGCATCCACAGTAAAATTACATACGTAACAATATGTACGTCGGTCAATTCCTGTCAGACTGTTACCCAGTTTTACGAGTAGTTACATGGCAAACTCTACAAAAGTTCATTAGTCTGACTGCCTGTCCATATTCGTGAACGCCATAATAAACCACCATGGAAATGCTTATACGAAAAGTAAATATTTGTTTTGAAACAAAATGAAAAAGTCACAAAGTGTTATACATACAAACAGTATTTTGCGTTAGTACTAATTTCATTTAACTGGCAAATGATCATCACAATTGTGTCATGATCTCGATGGTTTTAATTTTTTTGCTAGAATCATTTATTCATTGTTAAGATTGATTCCGAACGGAGCCTAAAATTAATTTTGCTGTACATTTAAAGCCTGGTAGGGTTCTTCGATAGCGTTGACGGATCGAGGATCGGACGGGACACAATTGATGATCGCAGTACGTGCCATGCAGCCCGACGCCTGTGTGATAAATCGGTGACTTGTAATCAGTGGACTAACACGAATACCGTAATTTGTAAAAAAACTAAGCCAGATTTTGCCAGATTACTATAGATTTTATAAAGTTTGTTTCTAGGGATACAGGGACTGACTAACAAAATTACGTATATAAATTATTTAAAATCTAAGAAATTAGAGTAGAAAGAGTTGTTGAATATTTATTATAGGTACTTTTGGCGAAATTAATCAAAAAAATATGAGTTAATAAAAGAAAGTAAAAATGAATAAAAAAATTGTTTTATTCCGTAGACTATATATAACCAGCATATCTAATTTATATTTTTTAAAATAATATTTTCAACATGTGGTACGTTATATAGGTATTTTACAAATTACATTTAAGATAGACTAAATTAAAATAGGTCGTCCGCTGCTATATTTTTTTCTCCTTACTTCGATTTTAACATATAAGGTAATTGGTACTTCAAAGAATAATAACAAAGATCTTGCTGTATTTTTGCCCTTATTGTTAATAATTTTCTATATAAATTAAATTCTCTAAGATAGATGTACCACCTTGGAAAAACTTAAAATGTAAGCTAAAAGGAGGGGATTTTGTTGGTATTAATGAGTTATACGTGGCGAGTTTGCTCTTGGCGCGTAATAAATTGCAGCCTCGTAATCGATCGATCGTTGAACGATCAGAGCAATTTGTTCAACAGCAAATGTTTTTTGTTCGGCCGTTATTTGTTACCATAGATTATAAACAGGATATTAATATTGTGACAATCTTGCTCTTAGTAGCAGTAATAGTTAGTTTTAGCAGTTACCGATTTTTTGTATCTAGTGTTATGTACACGGTACATGTTCGATACATGTCGATCATACGATCTTTAGATTTATATAGATCTTTCCAATTTAATTAAAGTTAAAATATATATGTTACGTTATTACTGTTGCAAAACAAAATTGAATCTGATTTTATTACAGTGCTTTTAAATAAAAATAACTTAAATAGAACATTTTAAAATTAAGTATATACTAAACATAAAATGAGTAATTAGATAGATACTAATTCACTTCTTATTAGCTTTAGCCTTAAGTTTTTTATTTTTTACAAATTATATAATTCTTTACTCATATCTGTAAACTTTACAATATATTTTTTCATACCACAGTTGTATATTAGCCATTAACGATCCATTATTCACATTAGCTTCGGTATTATACTACAAGAAAAATTAAGAGGTATGCAACATTTTATTTTCTCCTCAGAAAGGATTTCTTTACTTTTCTATTATTGTCATGTTACAATTTTTCGCCTTGCAACGTGTTAACTAAACGTTAAATGCAAATATGTATTTTTTTCTTTTAGCATTCTTAATATTTCAACTTTTATCTGTATTATTTGTTGATACTGTATATTTCGTAAATTCCTCGAGCATTCCCAGATTACACACAACCAGCGATTAAACAAAATAACATTTAGTGTAAAGTCTATTGTGATCCATTAGTTCAGCACAATTGCCCATCCGCTTGTATAATTGTGGACTTTAACTGACAATCCCGCTAACATACAGTTAATGAAAATCCTCAATCCAATAGTGCATAATTGGGCCGGCAACCTGCCTGGCGTAACAAAGAGCCGAGCGACATTGTCTGCTATAGGTTCATTAGCTCGATGTACTATCACAAGCTGACAAAGCGAAACGCCATGTTATCGAGCCAGTACGCCGATCAACTGTAGTGCTCTCAGCAACAGCTCTACTTATATCATAGCCTTTTATTTTATAAGAACTTAATCAACAGTTATATTCATTGTCATATTTTAAAACATTGTCATTTTATATTAAATAATTTTACACAGGCAATATGTTTTATTAAAATCACTTTCATATTCCGTACTACCTGGAGAAAACTGCATAAAAAGTATCTAGTAGTATACCATCTCCTATTTAAAGTCAGTTTTTCTGAAGAGTGCAATGGCACCATTGCAATAATTTTGTGCCGTGTCCATCCCATAATTATGTGTTGTCCTTAATGTTTATATATGGAGAATTTTGAGAATTGTGCTATATATTACATATATGTATATAGCAATTTACAATGTGATAAGATTTCCTAGAAAATGTCTTTAGTTACGCTAATGTCAATACCTAAGATAAGATTTTCATTGTGATCAAATATATCAGTAAATTCAGTAAATCTTATAGGTAGGGGAAATACAAGATATTATCATTAACATAACCCTTTGTACCTTCTCTATAATATTCCTTTAACGTTAATTAGAGAACGGTGAACTTTGTAAACTGACACGGAGTTTGATTAGGTTAGGTGTTTGAGAAACGGTGTCTCCTTTTTCTCAATAGAAGAACAGAGTTTGAAGAGTTCCTAATCCACTTGGGGGAAATGGTGGACGCACATCGCCCGACGGAGGTACTGGTGGCGGGGAACCTTAACGTTAACGCCTTTAGCGGCGACAAGGGTGTAAATCTACCGGTGTCTCTGCATTGAGGCGAGGTGATAATACACGCACTATTGCAGGCGGGTGCATCGCGGGCGGAAGAACGATGACCGGCTATACTGCCCCTATGTCGAGACGAAGACAGCGCTGTAGGAGGAGATGGAACGTGCAAAAGGGGAGTTAAGTGACCAAGAAATTGCGAGAATATATGGCTCTAGCAGCGAGAAGGCTATACTAGCACATCAAAAGGACAGGACCAAATACGATGAATAGTACAGGTGAAGTCCCTCGGGTAGTATGCAGTGGCCTGGTAAGGGAGTTTTGGCGGTGTCTTGCCAACGCTTTCAACGCCATACCCTGGCTCTGCATCTAAGAGGCGCTCATATTCCATCGGGTGCCTGCATATCTGTGCCGGAGGAGTCGTGCAATGGTCCACAGAATTCAGTGCTGGGTCTGAATCTCTAGAATCTCGGCTACAGCTAAGGAGGATAAAGTCTGTTATGGTATGAAATACCTGCATCAGTTCGCTGGGAGAAAGCCCGACGCTGGCTGCCACCATTGCGACTGGCACTGACATCATCAGGGATTACCTCTCCCTGCCGGTCGTTTTTTTAAGGTTATAGCCGGTTGGGGGGCGTCGTAGGACACTTACCCCTCCTTCGGCGAGTCACTGGTAGTCGAAAAGGATGCGATGGAACAGGCGAGGGAGGAGGGAGGCTTTTTTCGACTTCGATATCCACATTAAGTAACCGGACTCGCTTTGAATAAGCCGTTGATAGTGATCCGCCACCTTTGACTCCCTGCGAATAGTATTGATAGAAATCTTATTTATAATTTGCATTAAATATTACATTATGTAATATAAAATTACCTGTTATCGAAATATGTAATATTGATACAGTATTTTATGTTCATTTGATCGTTCTTCTGAAACTGAACTTTAAATGAATTATTGCAAGCGAAATGTTTTTTTTTTTTTAATTATACTACAGAAGTGAAATAGGGCAAAGTTGTATAGGAATGAACAGCAGTTAATTTTGAAAGTTACTTCCTTGCTACTCGTATTCGAAATTATTTGAAATAAAATTGGTTCATCAACTAAAGCAGAAGTAACTAACGAACTAACATGAGAGAGTATTTTAAACTTTATCATGTAATTTATTTTGAGATTTACTCACATTTTGCTGTCTACATTTCATATCTACAGTTGATATTTCATTATTTTTATTAAAAAAATCGCATCCTCTAAGATATAATGTAAAAAATATTTATTACATAACTATTTCGTAACAATATTTTAAACAGGATCTATAAAAAGATATTATTATTATTATTTTTTAATACACTATTAGTTATTTATTATATTATGAGCCACGGATAGTGTAATATCATACATGCCTAAGAGCCAATAAAAAAGTTGAAAAGACCGGCAAGCGTCAACTTGGCTGGTAAACTTCATATTTTAGAATTTTGTAGCTAAATGTACTGAATTGCCAGTGTAATATTACGATAACGAAAGCAATCTAGATGCTTTCTTTACTTTACTGTTACTTTTCATTACTTATGTTACTTATGTTTAACTGGTAATTTATTAGTAATTTACTTTTCAGAAAAAGTGAATAGTGAGTGGGCTACTGATAGTTATGTAAAAAAGAAATAACAACAAATAACGAGAAAGGTTAAATAAGAAATATTAATACTAGGAATATTCATTATTTTTTATGAATTTATATACATATGAAAAATTATTTGCCTATGAAGACTCACTGATATAAAATGTCTGCATTAACACAAGTTCTAAATTGCACACTGAAGTATATGACAAAAAAAAATCGAATAACTACAATATACAATATAATACACAATATAGCAACAACATTATTTTGGTCATTAATGAGCTGTGAATTGCAATTCACTCACGTCATAAAATTATCTGTACCTGCTAACGTTTTTAATTGCATTCCGCTCCAGTACAGTATGTGTTCCTTTAAAATTGAACTGTTCTCGTCATTGAGACTGATAATAATGTAAATTAATATATTTTTTAATACAGTAATTACAAATTGCTAATGTTTTTATACTCTTTTCATTTTGGACTTTCGTAGAACAAAAAATTGTGGTATTGCAATAAAAGTATTTTTTTTAAATTAAGTGGCTATCATGTCCTAATGTATCAGCATTTGAGTATAACAGCAATGGTTGTGAGTTCGAATCCCACTGAACGAAATGAATTATTTTCGTTTCGTCGCTCTTAAGTATAGTACTTTGCAAAATAAATCTATTTTTAAATATACTAATAGCAAACTATATATTAAAAAAAAAAACAGAAACGCGTGAATTAGTTAATATAATTTTCTGTTCTCAGGTAAATATGTCATCACCGTCCAAGAAACGTTTTAGGAAGCAAACTTGGTGCAAGAGATTAATGTATAAACGATTACCTATTACGAAATGGTTCCCTGACTACAATTCGGAAAAGGCTCTAGCGGACTTTATAGCTGGAGTTACAGTAGGACTTACTGTTATACCGCAGGCATTGGCTTATGCGACACTCGCTGGATTGCATCCTCAGGTATATAAATTTGCGATTATTTAACAATTTGCTTTTCGCGACTTTCAGTTAATAACTTTAAAGTAACTTATAAATGTTTGCGCGTGTGATTACTAGGGAAATACGACTGACAGACACAAACGAAAATAAAATGGCATGATAAGTGATACAATTAACTTCATTACCAAGAGAAATTGTTGTAACAAATTTATTAATTTAATTACATAAATGTGTTCTTGCTATGTTTTAACACATTTATTGCGGTAGGTGCAAACGTATCTATCTGAAGTGGCTAATAAATTCCTTTGAGAATTTTTCACACTTTATTCGCCATTTATGTAGAGATCACGTGGATGGTAAATTTAATTTCAAAGCTACTTACAGTGAAAAGGAATATCCTTGTATTACATTGGATTCTCTATTTCTATGTCAGGTCGTAAAACCGAAACCCTTAATTCAGTACTCTCGTCCCACTGCTTGCTTTTCCCTAGAGTTTACAACCTATCACGATGAAATTTTGAAGACAGATGTGCCTTGAGAATCGAAAGCAGCCGTAAGTAAAAAATATTTATGACCGCCCGTCAAATAGATAAAGAAAAGATTTCCCCGTGGAAAAATTATTATTTGCTATGAAATGTGCGGGATCAATAAAACTTAAGGATTTAATGTCAGAACGATACACATAACATGTTTAAAGATGGCGTTTTTTTTATCAAAAATGCAGGTAGGTGTTGTGCGTTGTGATCTTTATAGTGTGTAGTGTGTAGTAACTTTGAAAACAAATTTATAACGTTTATTAAATTTAATTTTTTCCACTATTTACAAATCAATATTATATTCCATATTAAATACATTAAATGATCACAACATGTAAGTAATGAAGCAACTGATAAATAATGAGAGTAATCAACATGGAACATCCAGCGCGAGCCATCTATTCTATTGAACTCAATTGTTCACTATTGTAACTAATATACAAGTACAATTTGTAATCGAAAAAAAAATTTGCTCATAAAGTGTATATCTATAATTTTATAAACTATTCATTACCTTTGCAAATCAGTAGATTTTGCAAAAATATTATAAAAAAGCTGTAAATCTTACTTTTTTTTAATACTGTAATGTTGGCTGTGCTTTATATGTTTATTTATTAAATAACTACAAAATTTCTAGATATGTAAATATGTATTATTAAACTTAAAACATAAGTTTTGCGTTCATAGCAAATTTTAAACGGATATTATAATACAAACAGTTTAATTGGCAAATTAATATTTATCATATAGATATTTATTAAAAAAAAAACATGATAGGAAATCAAAAATATTATCTTAAATACCGAGTGCAAATTGTCATATATATTTTCCCAAATGACCACTTATGATATTACCTCATTACACTATAATGAAGAGAAATTAATCTGCATTATGACATCCATTCCGCATCTGCTCTCACAATTGAGAGTGGCGAATGTGTATTAACCTGTGCGACCATTTAGTTCATTGTTGGTTACAAATGTATGCAACTAGTTATTACATTCATTGTTGTATTTTACTAAAATTTGGGATTTTGGTAGGTTATTTGAGTTTTATTCAATTACTTTGTAACGACGTACAAATTTGATTTAAATTTGGCACACTTACATGAATCATACGAGTCATACCTACAATCATACCTACAAGTATATGAATATTTTCTATGAACATTAACTTGTATTGTTGTCATTTTTTGTCAGGGATCAAATTTAAAATGTACATGGACCTATGTAAAAACTTTATAGTGATAACGAGTTAATGTTCAAAAACTGTCGCTAAGAAACATTTACATAACATTTATTTATAAACTATTATTGGTAACTATGTACAATACGTAAAACAATGTATTCATAATTTCCCTATATTTAAAACCATCTGGTATTGAACCTTACACTAATAACCTTGGCAGAGTGCGTAACTAATGAAAATTACTGAATGTAGGCAAGCATACGTTTTTGTGTTTTTGTCAATCTATTTCTTTGTTTCAGTATGGCCTCTACTCCTCATTCGTGGGATGTTTTGTGTACTTAATATTTGGTTCGTGCAAGGACATAACGCTAGGCCCGACTGCTCTGTTAGCCCTCATGACATATGAGCAAATACAGGGACGAAACTCCGACTACGCAATTCTACTGTGCTTCCTAACGGGCGTTGTTCAGTTAGCTATGGGAATATTGCATTTAGGTTTGTGTACATATATATGCATATACGTATATGGTTACTATTTTGCTTATAACTAAAACTAGTTTTATTAAGTTATTCATGTTTTTTTTTTTCGACAAAATATGACTACGTTTATATGAAACAATAAAGGATTATTTGATACGTATTATACGCGTTGTTGTGATTCAATAAAATTAAAAGAATATCTCAATGAACCTTAATATATGTTTTTACACAGGTGTCCTTATAGATTTTATATCAGTGCCAGTGACAGTTGGTTTTACTTCGGCAACGTCTGTCATCATAGCTGTCTCGCAGCTCAAAGGATTATTGGGACTTCAATTCAAATCTAGAGGTTTCATCGATACCTTAAAAAAGGTATTTTAAATACAAATAATATTACTCTTTTACAGTTTTTCTATTTTTATCTAATCTTGTTATTTTCATGAATAGATAAGCATGTATTATTACGAAAAAAGCATTTTTATGATAAAAATAATCCAAGAGGTATTTGTACTAACAATGGGTAGATACACTACATAAATAACATAACGTAGCTATGTAATAACAATTATAAAGGAAATTTAACTTGCTCTTCACCGAACTACGAGTATTTATGTGAAAAACTTAATATGTGCTACTTCGCGTAGCTAGCATATTTTGCGTGTCAATAGAAGTAACCTAGCGAATATTAATTCGTTCTTCAACTATCAATTGGTTGGAAATTAATACGCAATTAATACTTTTTTATGAACTTGGTCATTCACTTTTTTCTACTATCTTGGAAAAAAAATAGCCATACATACAATCGTATATAATATATATATATATATATATATATATATATATATATATATATATATATATATATATATATATATATATATATATATATATATATATATATATATATATATATATATATATATATATATATATATTTTAGGTCTATTTTATTTATATATCTTACATTTTATAAAGTACGCATGTTAAATATACATGCGTATGATTTGCTTTATACATTTACAAATGATTTTATATTTTAGGTATTAATAAACATACCAAATGCTACACTTGCGGACAGCACCTTAGGCATAACGAGTATAGTTATACTTCTCCTAATGAGGGTAAGTTTTTTAATAATGCCTTTAGTTGATAACCACTTTCTTTGATAATAATTATTATTCTTTCAATAAGTAAGTTATCATTTCTCCCGTATGTTATGTGATGAGAAAGCGCGGCGTTAGTTTTCGCCACTTAACTGTCAAAATCGGCGAAGTGAAGATCGCACAATCCTTGCCTGTCCTGTTTTATGAGAAAGATACATAAATGGAATCCTTTACAACATATAAGGAACTTTAAGAGCAAACAATATTTTTATTTAAAATAACTAAAACATTTTTATAATTAAATTGAGTTTCGCCACTCAGCACGCCATGTCTCGAAAATTGGGTGGAAAGCTGAGAACGGAGTGTCTTAGCACTATGTTCTCTCTGCCTTCCCTTGAGTAAGATACAGCATGAAACTCAAAAAAATATTATCCATTATATAAATTATACGTAATAATTTATAAATGAAGCCAAACTCTCATTTTATGACAGTAAAAACTTTAAGAGAATTGTTGAGAAATAATAAAAAGTATGTTATTTTATAAAATTCTCATAGTATATATCACGACCTTCATCTACTTTTACTTGTAATTAATGGTGCTTATAACATTGATATAGGTATAATAATTATTTAAGTACAAAAGGATCAAATTGCTTAATTCGATAGTTGAACCGAGTTGCATTAACTTGACCCACATGTCCAAATTTTATTTCAGTAGCTTTAAACATTTCATAATAAACTTAGTACTTACTCCAGTTATCACATTTCAAGTAAACAATCAATTTTATTTAATGATTTTAACTTTTTACATCAGTGAGTAATTAAACACATACATAATATTTTTTATAATCTGTTTATTAATTTTCTTTTAATTTTTATAATCTGTCTATTGATTTGTAATGAGAAATTACTAATATTTTACGGTCCTTTATTTAAATTTTGCATAATATTTTATACCATATTACATATTATGTTTACATAATATGTAATGTGGCGTAAATAGTAATATTTATATTACTGTTACTTTTTGTGCATTGTCACTATCAGAGTAAGCGAAGTTAGTTAGTACTTTACTTGCGACCCGTTTGCGGCCTTACTCGCTCGATTTACTTTAATATAATTATTTAACACCATTTACAGTTCAAATTAGCTTAATTTAGGATAAGCTAAAAAGAAATTGTAGTAAATACAATTATTGCGGATTGTACATACATCTTTAAGTTTTATTTCCTTAAGAATCACTTTTTCCACGAATTGTGATGTAAAATATGTGTATATCAATGTGTGTTTTAGTAACGTATAAATAACTATATGCACTTAAAAAAACACATTTATTTTTAAATCACAAACATACGCTTCAATATCATTTATATGTAATATTTAAATTGATATTAAAGTGAAAGTGTCCCTTCAAATTACGATTGTGAAGTTATTTGTTAGGATTTTACAAATTCGACATTTTTGTCATTGTAATTATTATCAGCCATCATCAGGACAGCTGTAGTTTTTTACACACTATTGATATCTTATAAAAATATATATATTGAATTTGCGGAGCCAACATTGGTATTTGAAATTTATATATAAAAATCGTGTTTGCTGCTGCGTGTGTTGGTGATTCAATAGTAGTTAAATATAATAAATTTTTAATTTGTTAATTAAAGTTTCACTACAGGAATCGTTGCGCGATTGTTCGCGACTATCGTGGCTTGTGGTTATTTAAAAATAACATTTTACTTCCATTCAATATCTGGGTTCGTTCATCATCACTCGATAGTGGTAATGAATTATTTCTATTTAACTGCTCTGTCAGAATAACAGTGTCAGTCATGAAATTCTTCAATTCTTCTTCATAGTTTCTTCACGTGAGGTTTTCTTTGTGATAGTACTTTAAAATACACAAACTTTGGTATATTTATTTATTACGTACAATGAAATAAATAGCCTCATATTGTTTGAATCAATTCAAATAAAGGTGTACCTACATTATAAATCAGGAGCTAGTTTACGATTAGTATTAATTATTAAAACCTTAAATTTTACAGTTTAACATAACTAGGTATGCGATTATACCTATTTCATTTGACACTTTCAAACTGATAAATTTTTTGTTAAAGTTTATCTAATGCCGATTCTTAACTTGTTCGTATTTTCATACCTAGTGATAAATACAATAATTTATTAAATTCATACTAAATCATTTAAATTAAAATAGAATTCGTTTCGATTAAAATATAAACTTAAGCATATCGTGAAATATAGGCACTACATACTAATTAATTGCTATATCGCGTGTATTGCGTGATAAAGCCCATCTCGAGATATTTATTTTTAATATCACATGTTTATGTAATATAATGACCTCTCCCGTAATGTAAAGGGTAATAAAACTAAAGTACACCCCATAATAATACTTGTGGGGCTTTTGAAGGATTAATATTTCGTACCCTCGTTGTAATGTATACCTACTATAGGCGATAGTCGTGTATTGAAATATAAAATGAGGGGAAATGTTGATGTTTGTTAACGTACGTGATTAGCTATTGTATTCTGTAATCGAACGCGCAAAATCTATTTTGAACCGGAAACAAAAGCTCCGACTGATATGAGTGAGACTATATAACAATACAGAATATATATTTATTGTAAATTTTTCTTCCGGTTTGATTTGATAAAAACCAAAAGCCCAGTCGTTAATCAATTTTGACATATCTGATACACACGTAATATTTAAAAGTTCACAAACGACCAAAATGTTGATAGTAAAACGATAATATGTATGTTACTTGACATCTAACACTTAAGTAACGGGAAATATCGTCTGCCTTTCTTTTATCTCAAATAGATTTAAATATTGTGTATTTCTCTTCAGTTCAAGCAGCGGTAAGTGTACTTTTGTTTCAGAAAATGAAGGACATAAATTTACCGGCAAGTCAAAAAACTTTGAAGAAGACATTATGGCTGTTGTCGACTTCGAGGAACGCTATAATCGTACTGCTTTGCTCCTTAATGGCGTTCGCATGGGAGTCGCACTCGGAATCTCCCTTCAGACTCACTGGCACTGTAAAGTAGGTTATTACTTTGAAACTGTTGTATTTGATAATATATTGTTTATGTTTATATAGTAACGTATTTTAGATATTTATGAGATTTCATAATTTTTTATAGCTAAGTTAATAATAATTGTTTTACGAGTCATATGAAAATATATTATTTTGAACATTTACGTGTTACACTATAGATAATAGGTCAAAATTATATTCATCACATTCATTACATTTAACCATATATCATTATTTTATCTCCTTGTACCTGTTCAAGGAAAGTGGAAAATTTATCGATTATAATAAAATTCAAATAAATAATAAAAATATTGATATCGTAATATTGAAGTAGGCTAATTACAATGTGCTTTGTCAATAAAGTATTGGATAATTACACCTAATTAAATTAAGACATAGTAAAGAACAACGTGAACTGAGTGCAGTTAAAATGAACTCTGAATTTCTTTGTACTTAATGCGGTAGCCTATAATTTGTATTGTTAAATTGGCTTCTCAGTTTTATTTTACGACTTGGCGTTTTTTATTCTTGTTTGATTATTGTTTGTATTATTTTTAAAATAATTTTCAATATTGAATAGTTTCTAAGACTTATATGTATGTAATTTAGTTCTTTAACTATGGCGTTTCTTTTTAGCTCTTTTTTATTACTGTTGTTTAAAAGTAATGCTTTTGCTTAAACTAAGCTGCCAAATAATATGCAAAGTATTTAAATTTTACCGCTCTGGTAAGAAAACATGGCGTGAGTCTCACCGCACGATAATATATATATATATATATATATATATATATATATATATATATATATATATATATATATATATATATATATATATATATATATATATATATATATATATATATATATATTCAATTACATATAAAAAACATTACTGTAAATAACATGCGGTATTATTATAAAATTTATTTTAGAGAAGGGCTTCCGTCGTGGTCCATCCCGCCATTCAATACAAACTACGGTGGAAGGAATGTAACATTTATCGAAATGTGTTCGGACTTGGGCTCTTCAATAGTCCTCGTGCCAATTATTGGTGTACTGGGAAATGTCGCCATTGCTAAAGCCTTCGGTATGTACACTATGTAAATTGTTATCTGAATTGATTGTTGAACGTTTCGTTTTGTTTTATTGTCGGTTTTTGTTTCTGTTGGTATTTCAATATTTACGGAATGAATGATAAATTGGTATTAATTATTACAATACATATGATGCCTAACAGATACATGCAATTGTTTTTTTTTGAAATTTGTTTCCTATTAATATATATATATATATATATAATATATATATATATATATATATATATATATACTATATATATATATATATATATATATATATATATATATAATAATATATATATATATATATATATATATATATATATATATATATATACATAATATATATATATATATCTATATATATATATATATATATTATATATATATATATATATATATATATATATATATATATATATATATATATATATATATATATATATATATATATATATATATATATATATATATCTATTTTATAACCTTAACAAATGTTACTTTAACTTCCTATTTCCTTTCCTTTCCTTGTCAACTTGTGACAGGCGATAAGTATTGTGGCTTATAAATCATTCTTCCATATACCTATTGTAAAAATTGTTACGTTAATAACATTAATAAAAAAGATCGATTGTAAAAAAATGCAATGTCATAATATACAATACTTAATAGTTTATAATAAATATTGATTACAAATTCTAGCCAGCGGTGAATCGGTAGACGCTACACAGGAGCTGATAACCCTCTCCCTATCAAACATATTGGGTTCGTTCGTAAGCGCTATGCCTATAACGGGCTCGTTCTCCCGCAGCGCTGTCAACCACGCGAGTGGTGTGGCCACGCAATTCGGAAGTGTCTACACTGGTAACGAAATTCTATACTATTTTTTTATCTTTATTTAACTTGCGTAGTGTGGTTCCATAAAGGTATTTATAATAGATTTTTTTTTTATATTAGTAGTCAAATTTCATTTATTAGTTTGTTCTTAATATGATTTCATATTAGCCTAAAAATCCCGTCTACATGATTGTTTTATGTTAGCTAATTTGTATTTAAACACTAACTAGCTAACACAAAACATGATGGTAATATTTGTAATATCTAGTATTTGTTCCTATAATAAATATATTACAATTATATGACGCCTTCATGGCGTACTTTGAAGTTGTAAAATTCTTGAAGTACCTAAACATGCCGTGTAAAGCTTGTGTACATATTTATATTATAGCAATTATGTGATTGACTTATATTGTCTATTAAGTGGCGGAACTCAACGACGCGCCTTGTCTTACCAAAGCGGAGAAGTAAGGAGTTGTCTATTCTAACAATATTTACACTCCGTCATGACGACACGGCGCTGAACACAATTTCGCATTGTAATATTTCTATTATTTGAATGCTATTAATTTTATTCATTACTAAACTTATTTAATTAACCTTATTTTCTAATTATTGATGAAATAACTCGCAATTATTGACAAGAGCCGATTAAAATAATAGCTAATTTTAATATTATACAACTTATTAAACAACGAATTCTTTGAATCAAAATCAAATCTCAATGTTGCTGAAAATGAGTAATGGGTGTAAATCATTTACTCATCATCTCTTGCATTCGAATCCAAGACCAATTTGTCGAATTTACTAAAAGATTATAAAATTTAGTTATAATACAACTTATTATTAATAAATTATTATAATAGCTTAATAATAATTAATCGTTAACTAAACGGCCTTGAGTTAGTTCAGTCAGTAGGTGCGATTTGCGAATAACGTGGACTCACGTCACACTTGACAACTATTTTAAATATTTTTATTTTGTTTTAAATAACCTTGAAATCTTACTTGAAAAATTAACCTAAAATAGTAATATACTAATGCTGCCTACTGTACGTATAGATACATACTTATATATTAATATATATACAAACTTGTATATATATTTATGACAAAGACAAAGCCTGGCGTTGAACTCCATCACTCAGCACGCAATGTCTCGAATGGAAGCGGTGATGTTTAGACATTAGGATCTATCTATTCTGCAATAAATGCAGAATAAATCGTGAAGCTAAAACAAAATATATTAACAAACAATATTGTTTTTATTATTTCTAATTAAAATATTAAATCAAATATACTGGTAAGTAATATTTAGAAACGTTATAGATTAAAACACAATAAATATTGACACACTACATAATAGTACAATTTTAATACATACATTTTCGACCCTATATGTAATAAAGACCATTATATGGTGTTATTTTTTTTAATTTAATTTGCATATCATTGTTGAAATAATTATTTTAAGATTTATGGAAGTAAATTAAAATAATAAACATATGTATATGTATGGTTATATTATTCAATTTTAGCTAATTAGCTCGTCCATATTGCCTAACAATATGCACTTAATTTGTTATAGTATCAAAAAATAGCAGACCCACTTGTTAGAAGTGATTACGTGTTTAGTCTGAATTACCTCGACAATACTAAACAAGCTGTATTTAAGCTCTTTTATGTATATGTCCATTCATTACATAGTATGGAATTTTAAGTGGATACTTTGTTATCCTCTTTATTTTCAATTGTTGTCGATGGTCCTCTAAAATTTAAATTTAATATTAAATTAACAACAATGCAAAATTTTATTTAATACTTTAAAATAATCTGTTTCTATAATGTAATTATTAATTAGTTACCCAATAAAAAATAGGTTTTTTTATTAATGTATTAATATTCAAGAGAAGAATTTACATTTATATTATAATTGCGAATGTTTCTTGGAATAAATCCTGCAATGTAGAGTTTTAATGTTGAAATTTGAAAGTATTCACTGATAAAAAATACACTGACTAACTTAAGTCTTAAAGATGTGCGAAATGCAAGAAACTTATGATATGCTTTATGATTTATACAACTACAACTATACTTTATGATTTATACAAATACAACTGGAACTCAAAAAAATTTTTTAAAAAAACAACAATAATAGAACGTGTATATCTCGAAACACCTTTTTGATAATAAAATCGAAGTATATGAATTCTAATCTCAAATTTTTTTTTCCAGGAATTTTAGTTCTACTAGCACTAAGTCTGCTGACGCCGTACTTTTATTACATACCCAAAGCAGCGCTTGCCGCCGTTGTAATATGTGCGGTTATATTTATGATAGAATACGAGGTAAATATTCTTTAAATTATTATTTCTTAAGATATATTTTAATACTTTTTAGCTTCACGCTTTATGAGCGAATTGTATTTATATGCGAATATAGATGGGTAAGTAAGAACCTGTTATATTGTGATTGATATATATATATATATATATATATATATATATATATATATATATATATATATATATATATATATATATATATATATATATATATATATATATATATATATATATATATATATATATTGTATGTATCGGCAACCGGCAATGTCACTCCCATTTAATTGTATAACCCTGTATCAAAAAATTTCATCCACTTTCCGTGGAAGTCAAGACTTCGAATTCGCTCGTTCCCAGAATACACAGTGTTGCAATGCACAATATTCTTATTTAAAGTAATAATATGTAAAATATCGATTTAATTCTATGTTTTTGTTATAAATATACTACTACTATGAGACTTACTTTTAGTAATTAATATGCAAATACAAGTGTTACATTATACTTATGTGCACTTACCATCATAACTTTATCTAACTTAGTTAAAATAATATGAAAAATACTGTTTTTACGAAATTAAAATACTATGGAAACTGATAAAGCTGATAAAGTTAATTATACTTCTTTCATTTTATTTGCCAATTCGTGTATTGCATACATATAATGAGAAAACACTTAAATTACTTAATTAGTTTAAATATACTAAAGGCAAGAGGCGCGACGGTTATGGGTTTAATTACCGTCTATTATGTGTGAAAGGCGCTGAATACTGAATCAGAAGCGAGAAATAGTTGTTTTGATAAAAATAAACTTTTTTTATTCATATCTCACATAATTTGTATTTATGTCTAAATGATAAATACACTCGATTGGTGTTCGATATATGTTGTTTTAAATTGACTACGTAAATACGTTTAAAGTTATATAAAAAAATATAAGTACTTTTTTGTTTTTAATAGATATACATATTATATTTTGTATTTATCAAAACTTACTAGCAATACTTCCATTATCAATCTATAATAAAAATGATAGATTTTTAATTTTCTTTTTGACATTAAATAGTATCTATATCTGTACATATATATATATATATATATATATATATATATATATATATATATATATATATATATATATATATATATATATATATATATATAATAAATAATATATCATTGAAATATAGAACGAAATTATAGCTACGACTTTAGAAAACGTATAAAATTATAATCATGGCGGGACTCGAACCAGCACCTTCAACAGATTTCAAGTATTTTTATGTACTACTTAGTGCGAAATAACTCTTTAAAAATATACCTATGTCCTTATAGAAATAAATCACGTTTACAACTTCTTTGCTTACTTCCCTGATTGTTAAAATTCGTAAAAAATGCTTTGTATTTTCCAATCGCTTCCTTCCAATCGCAAAAAATTAGCAAGGTCATATAAGTTTTAAATAGAAATTTTAATGCAATTTGTTGTGATATGGATAATAAAGATTTTATTATATTGGCCGGTAACTAATGAAGACGTAATGTAATTGTAATACCCATAATACTTAGTGTCTAAATATTTATGTGAAATGCTTTAGAAAATCTTTTAAAAATATTTAATAGATTAATTTTAAAAAGAGGTATATAGTAATAGTATATAATGTAATAATAAGATAGCGATCTAGAAAGTATCAAAGATCATCATCCAGCTTATATATATATATATATATATATATATATATATATATATATATATATATATATATATATATATATATATATATATATATATATATATATATATATATATTAATGTCTTGTCTCGCGGCTTCACCCGCTTTATATCGCATATATAGATTTTATAATATTAGATATTATTATATATATCTAATATGTGTGCTGTCCCATAGAGTTGTTAGCAACTTATAAATTGTCTATTTAAATATCGGTCAAGTGCGAGCTATACTCGCACGCTGAGGGTTCCGTACCAATTTCAACGAAAATTTGACAAGTTTACATTTGCGGTCGTATGCACTTATTTTGTATCCGTTTAACTACATAAATAAGTTTGTACAGGATTTTTTTGGGATCCACGCTTTACAACTTCGCCATTTTTATTTTAATAGAACCTTCTCCTGACAATAATTAACACAGTAATAAAAGAATTAACAATATTATTTCATTCTTTGTTATATTATATATGTTTATAACAAAGAATAATAATAAATTAATTATTGTAGCTTTAATTGCTATTTTTATGTAACTTGTCGATTCAAAAATACGCATAATGACCAAGTTGACCAAAGAATATTAACCGTGTGGCCGGTGGTAAATAATAACCGTGTGGCCAATTGCATAGAAATGCGTTTGTTAACTAAGCCACGACAGCGTCTTTTTACTATATTTTTGTATATTGTATTCTAACTCCTGGGACTATTATGAATACAGTGTCAGATATTAGTTAATTTCATAATAACATAAACTATTATGTACATTTTAGGTTGTGAAACCAATGTGGCGTTCAAGACGAGCGGATCTTATGCCAGCATTCGCCACATTTGCTGTATGCCTTATAGTTGGAGTAGAATTGGGTATAGTTGCTGGAGTGCTACTGAATGTCGTCCTGTTGCTATATCCCAGTGCTAGACCAACTATGGAAGCAGAGATTGTTACAGTAAGTATTATTTAAAGGTTTGTTAAAATTATTATAGATTATAGCTTTTACATTTCATTCCTAGTGAGGAAGCCAGAGAAAACGGAGCGTCAAATACACCCTCGTTCACTGTCATTAACATTTTCATACATGCCCTCCGGGGGTCCTCATGTTTTACGTGATCTTCCTCCAGTTCCCTCGACACTATGTTCTGGAAGGTCCACTGCGGTCTCTTGTACCTCCTTACCACTAACTCTTCCTTCATATTTGTTTTTTATCATTTTTCATTACTCATTCTCTAGTCGTTCCCAAGCCACCTGAGCACGTTCTTCTTCATTCTTCCTGTGACTTCCTTGCTAGTACCTACCTGTAACGATATAGCCCCATAGAGGACGGAGCTACATCTAGATTATGTATATAAATATTCCTTCTAATAACATTTTACAATCACAATACAATTACACTCTCATATAATAGTAGGTCTCTACATTACACCAGTGTCAAAATAATAAAAATAGTCATAAATCATCTAAATCTGTCTAAATAATAATAAAAAGCAATAATCACCTGCTACGTATATGAATATCGAATATGAATTATACCAATTTACTATTATAAAGTTTGAAATTGCATTTGCTATTAAAACACTTTATTAACATCGATCATCAATCGAATAATTCGATGAATACTGTTTACTACGTTTATATAATGAAGGTTCTCAAATCTACTAATATAATTGTAGACATTTGTATGATTGCCCGTTTTTCTGCGTTTTTTTGAAAACCGCTTATTTAAATAAAATGACGAAAGTCAATTTCGATAAAATTTTCGCATACAGATAATTCCTAATAGGGTTAACTATTAAAGTTATTATTTATGCTGGTAATTCAAAAAATATATTTTGCCAATTATAGCTTATGTTATAATTAGTAACTTGCAAATTTTTAATTTTATCAAGTATTCTAATCAACGCAAACAAAATCGGGTTAAATTTTATATTTATATCAAAACACATAAAAGTTTAAACACGTTATCATAATAACGTGAAGCAAATTGACGTTTACTTGTACAGACTATTTCGAAAGATCTCAAGGCCAGCCAATTTAATCATTATATAAATTATAACTATATACGCTATAAACGTATTAGACACGCGCGGTTTTCTCAAGGCCATTGAAATAAAGGACATAAACGTAGCATTAATATTTTAAATGAATATAACAACATTTTATTGTTGTTTAGTAGTTCTGCAACATTGGTCCAAGGCTCATCGACTTTATCATGAAATTGCAGCTTTAGTAACTTTAATATATAATTTTTTAAACTAAATAAGTAGTTTAATAAATATGGACAAAATTTATATGATTTTTCAACATAATAAAATATTATCTAAATATATAGAGATTTTATATATGTATGTATAGATATTTGACCAGTACGATGGAAAATATATATTACTAGAAAGTATTTTTTCCTCCTTTTGACAATTTCAATTCTTTATGACAACCATACATTTTGTTACACTTATGCAAATACAAATATGTTCGAATTGAGTCAGTATTTAATATATTTAATAAATCCCTATGCTCTAAATAAATTTATGAAATTATACAGGATACCTAAATTGCTCAATTGATTTTTTAAAATATAAGTGATTTTAACCTGCAACTTCTCCCGCGTGATCAAATGGCCGATAACTAAGAATAATGTATGACATATGATCCATTCTGAGTGACCAGAGAGTTACAATGAAACAATCTGTGTGACCTTCCTTAATAAATGGTCTATCCAATACAAAGAGAAATAATTTGAATTCAAACCAGTAATTTCTGAAATTGGCATATCCAACCAAAATTAAGCTTTAGCTTTGTAAATTGTATTACAAAGGATAAATATAAAAATTTTATTTTTTCGTAATATTACAGAATTCAGCAGGATTCAGCTATCTTCTGATAACAGTGGGGAACAGCTTATATTTCCCTGGCGTAGAATACATAAGACAGTATGTAACTAGGGCGGCTAAAAAACAAGGCGGATGCGGTATGCCGGTCGTCATCGACTGTAGATTTGTACTGGGTAAGTGCAGTCATTAAAAGTCCTATCCTTATCTAACACGTATATATTATAAATATATCAATGACATCTGATGGTATGTAAAAAAGGATGTTTACCTGAAAACTTTCCTGCAAATAAATCCTTCCGCTTTTCTTTGTATATCAATTAGCAAACAGATAAATAAAAAAAATGATTTGGTGATCGAATTAAACAAATACAATAATTATATTAAAATACTGCTAAAATTAAATATTTATAAAAAAATCTAAATATAATAATAATAATTTATAAAATATTTTTTTACTATCAACATTATTTCAGGTGCAGATTTTACAGCAGCAAAAGGCATATGTGCGTTATCAAACTCCTTATCATCTCGCGGTCAGCCGCTCGTGCTGTTGTCGCCGCGCTTGAGTGTTGCGTCCGTGTTCAGCGGCGCCGGCTCCAGCGTGATAGTGGTCCTTAATGCATCAGATTTAGATGCTACTTTGCAAGGTAAGAATAATCCAGCATTCTAAAATATGAGAAATGAAATATCTATGGCCTTTATCGATTTGAGTTAAAAAACATTTTTGTAATACAATTGAGACTGTTTGTAATAATGGGTTAGATCAGCGTTCGTATTGTAACAGACTAGATAGGAGGAGTAACGTCTAGTAATAACACTATTTATCAGATTTAGCTTTTTTAATGAAAGCTTTTTTATAAGTTTCCGTAGACGCTTTGTATTCGTTTGAAAAACACCCGTATTCATCAATTTCCGTTGGCATCTCTGTTTCCGCTTCGTCTGATTCATAGATGAAAATGCTGTGTCATTCGAATCTTGCCTATTATATATATATATATATATATATAATATATATATATATATATATATATATATATATATATATATATATATATATATATATATATATATATATATATATATATATATATATATATATATATATATATATATATATGTTCCATAACTGCATTGATTTTACCTTTTAAAATTCGAATACAAAATTTTAAATATGTTTTTAATTTAGAAGTTACTTTGAATAAAATTTCGTAAAAAGGATAAATTATCATTGATTAAAGTTTTATACTAATAGAAACAAAAACTTTAGTACTATTTAAATTGAGAGTATCATAAAACTAGCTAATGTATTGCAATATGGTAATGGGCCGCAGAATGAAATAATAATTATACAAAATATTGTTAAATGTTACATTATAATATAATCTGTAATAGTTATATATTAAATCTTTTAGAGTTATTATGATTATATAGTCTATATTTCAATTATCATATAGTTGGATATTTATGAGAACATATGTAGGCCAAATGTTTACCCAATTTTATTACAAGAACGTTAATTTATACTATTAATACACATATTCAATTACATTTAAAATATATAGGTTATTCAACAATGGATAAGTAATCAAAATAGATAACATTTCGAGTTTTAATTTTTCGTTATTGAATGACTGACACGCAACGCTCAGGGTATAACTTCTTGGAGAGTAGGTATAGGGATTTAATAAAAAAACCACACCAACAAACTTGCAACATACAATTCGCTACCTATAATATACTCATTAAAAACATTTTTTTTTTCATTTGTTACAGATCTGACCGGTCGTATAGCATTATCAGACATTAATAATCAAGCAACCAAACGTATAACACCGCCTCCTTCGTACAAATCGCTCAAACAGTTAGATGACGACGCCATAGAAGTTGTCGTAACAGAACAAAATAGCACTCCGTTATTAACGTCTAGTATAACTTCCATTATTAAGGTAAATGATACGTGACCGAGGACGGTATGTCATTAGTAATATTTTAGTATTGAAATTGTGCTAAATTACTTAATTTATTGTAAGAAGTTTAAATTATTGCCGTATAAAAAAATCGGTTGATCATATTTAAATATCGAATATTGTCTGTTTTTATTAGCAATATTATTTACTATCTTGCGATAGTGCTAAATTGTGACGTCATAATACAGCAAATAATTTAAATTCGAATGATATCATGTTTTTGTAGCAATTTCATGTAGAAGTATATTTTTATTACAAAAATTATTTCAAATGCCAAATGAATGAGTATCTAATAAAAATAAATGTACGCTCGTTTAATAATAACCATATTGTAAACAAAAATCATAGATACAAGGATCAGGTTACTTAAAATATTAGTTGTGTTATAAATTTTGCACTTAATGAATACAGATAAAAATCGTCAACTATTTGGAAATAAATAGAGCATTTATGTCAGTATATATATATATATATATATATATATATATATATATATATATATATATATATATATATATATATATATATATATATATATATATATATATATATATATATATATATATAAGCTTACGGAAGCATACAATGACTTCCTTTTTTAATTGAAAATAGTAGCATTGATTGCTTGCTTCTTATTATTATTTATTGCTTAAATGGTATTTGAATCTTCAAAATTCCAAAACAAGTAAATTTTATTTTTTTACTTTTTATTATTGTATACAGTAATAAAAAGTATTATACAGTAATAAAAATAAAATTTGTTGCGTGTTCAATTTATAAAATAAGATCTGCCTAGTATTGTCTTACCAAATGTTACATATTGGCCAAGAGCAAGTCAAACTTGCGTCAATTTTATACATCACATCTATCGTTTTTAGTTTTAATATTTTTATTTTTTGCTATTAAGTCTTTGCGACATAACGATAGATCTGTCAGTAATTTTCTTATATATTTATGTAGAAAATTATAGATTAGAATATATATATATATATATATATATATTAGAATATATATATATATATATATATATATATATATATATATATATATATATATATATATATATATATATATATATATATATATATATATATATATATATATATATATATATATATATATATATATATATATATATATATATACATATGTACAGAGGTTTTATATTTTAATAAAACCAGATATATTTCAATGGTTTCTTAGTTATTTATAATATTTAAACAATTTTCCAGTGTTACCAAAATACATGATTGCCATTAGTATAGTTACCAACAATGTACCTCAACAGCTTTATTTAAATGTACTTATTTTCATACATATGTGAATTTTCCTTATATATTCAAAAAGATAAAAGATTTTTCTTTCTAATTCCTTTGTTAAAATATGTAAGAGGCATAAAAATAATCACAAAATGAATATAAGCTTTTTTTAATGCTTTGATATTTTAAATATAATTATTAGGCATGAATTAAGATAATTGCTTAGTTCGTCAATCAACTGACATATAATGTAAATTGAAAATAGTTGATTATTGCTCTCTGTACATTTTACAACTACATATACGTTCAAATGTGTTACTATAATCATTTTAACGTTTTTTTTTCTATTGTTATAGTTTAAGTAAGTGCAATCTTTTCTTTAAAAGAAAATAAATGTTAAGAATCATAGTTCTGTGTTTTATTTCCATATTGTGTACAGTTTCTAATAATTTTTCTTTCAGTTCTGTTTGAGAGAAAGCGCGCTGGGTTTTTAAAAGAAACAATTAGCCTGTCTTTATTAACATTACATGGAAGAAAATCGATAACTTTATAGGTGCTCTACTACAAATTTTGTTGATATATAGAAAGTAATCAATAAAGAAAGAAAATAACCATGCCATAAATATATATTGATAAAATAAACAAGTACTTCAAATGTGCGAGCGAACTGACCGTTAATAGGTTTAGAGTTGATTCGAACTCAGTAGAAGTAAAAGCGAGATTAATTACAGTCAACTTCCTTTATAATCTATCAAAATATCCGGGCTTGAATAGCGTCATTGGTAGGATACTTTCGAATTGAATGAGATTTATTGAGAGAAGGTTAGATAGTGGAATTTCAGAAAAAAATCCAAAATGTATACTTGGTTCATAAATTTCTGGCAGTGCATCGTGTTCCTCTCTGTAACACGAAGGCAATTCATAGATTCCTACAAAAAAAATGTTATCTGTGTGCTTTTTTTATGTAACTACGGCAAAATGTATAATAGCGTTCTTACACCAAACATCGATTTGGAGAAAAAAATAAAAATGGAATAAAATGCATGTGTTACGAAATTAAATCAAAATAATATATATTATTTTCATATTTTTTATTAAAATAAATTATCTAATAAGTCTTCACAATAAAGTTTACTATCTTAGCACCATCACTTACAATTACAAATGCATCTCTGACTATTAAGTTATGAGTATCGTAATAAATCTTAGTACTAAATAATGATATACATTAAAATGAATATATTATTACCCAAGTCGATTAAATGCCATCATTTTAAATATACTTATAATTTTTTACTTCTGTTACATGAAAAGAAAGTTAAATTTATTGTTTTTCAACGGTGGTGTGTAAAAACATAGGCTTGGAAGCAGATCGAAGTTTCTCTGACACGACGTGTGCGATTCTCGAACTGCGTTGCCATGCCAACTCTCGTGTTCTCTCGTGATTGCTATCCACACGAACCTTTAAAATACTTGATTATTAGTATATTGTTATTAAATCATTTTCAATTTAATTTCAAGCAGTATTTTTATATTCTTAAAGATGTAAAACAAATCGTCTATATATTTATTGAAATGAGTAGTTGGAAGTTGTCTTATAATAGAAAATTAAGAGATAACTCTTATGTTATATAGATTCTATGCCCAAATATAACAAACGTAGATTATATTACACTTAGCCAGTTATACGTTAGATATGTAAGTAAATAGATTAAGAAAGTTATACGATAGATATGTAAGTAAATACGATAAGTACGGTAAATGCGAGTCGTACTCACGCACCTTAGGTTCCGTACCATTTCTATGACTGTAAATCAACAAATAGATAAGCTTACAAACTTAATTATCCACTCATTTTGTATGAAAATAACTATAGATATAAGTTTGTAATTATTTTTTATGATAAACTTATAAATAACAAATTTTTAGAGTTTTTTTCTTTATTTATGAAGTTTTAATTATGAAATTTAGAAAGTTATGATTATTATTATGATTTTGGGACGCAACGAAGCATAAATGCTCGGTATTTTTTGATTTGCGTGATCGTATACGAGTGTGTTTTTTTTCTTTTATGGTAAGAAAACCCAAAAACCAAACATATCGTAAAACGAACTAACCTGCTTAGGCTGCAAAACTTTGATGGAGTGTAAAGACGCCTCTCCTTGATTGTTGACACGTAATGTGATTTTTCCCATCATTTCAGCAGTGGTCGCTGTGGCTGACTTAATTTCTTTTTTACGTCCAACCTGGTTAGAAAAATTGATTAAGAAAAATAAAAGATCTCAATTCATTATTCTTGACACCAGTACCTTACAAAATATTTCGTTTAACTGAACTAAAAATATATGTATAACTATAGTTCCACCGCCTAGTGAATAATTATAATATATAAAGTAAATATAATCGGAAAAAATGCAAAGAATTATAAAAAAAACAAAATAAATATATACCTCTTTCTCTACTCTTAAAATTAGAGGTCCTATGGCAAAGTTACTTTTGACAGTAGTGTGATCTGCCATAATGTTGACAGTGACGTCACCCTTTTCTTTGCAATGACGAAAGTCCATACAAAATTCCTTTAGCCCTAGGTTTGCTCTTTTCACCAGTTTTAACTTTGTTCTTATTAATAGGTTTTGCGGTAGTCGCCTTTGTAGGTTTTATTTTTGGTTTAGTTGTCTTTGCTGGTTTAGGTTTAGGCGTAGTTGTAGTTGATTTCGGCTTAGCTTTCTGTTTTGTAGCTCTCGATTCAACAATAGCTTGCTCCAAAATAGTATTAGAGATTTTGTTATTTGATACTTCTTCAATTTTATTAGATTCTTCCATTTTTTCGGGAACAGTGTCATTGATAGTTTTATTGTTACTTACACCAGCACGTGCTGAAGTTTTCTTCTTGTTTGACGTTTTCCTATAAATATGAATGTTCTATATATTTTCCAAATATTTAAATGATTTTAGAATATAACATGAATATTATTTGTTTATAAGACTTTTTTTACCTTTTACTGGATTTATTCTTATTTTTTTTAGGCTTAGTTGTCTTTTTGCTTGCGTCAATAGGTTGTAGTTTCACATTCACGGGATCGTACGAACGTCTTAAGATATCGTTCATTTTTTCGATAATATTGTCCACAAATTTATTGTATTTAACAATATAGATTGCAGGTACTGATGGTTTCTTCGTCGTCTCATCATTTAATGCACCTGTATTATATTTGAGTAAACACACGTTACCAATTTTTCCAAATTATAATATACTTTACCAATTTTTAAACGGTATATTTCATTTTTCTTATACATTTTATTCTTAAAATAATACTTTAAAATTCAATACTTTCTTCCATTTTGCGGATTTTAAAAGATATTTATTTATTTACTAAATTTCATTGTCACTTTTTACTATACGGACATGATTTAAAATACTTCAAATTTAAAACACTTTCAGCTTCAGCAGCAAGCGGTAGTGACTAGTGAAAGCATGCCGAATTGCAATACCCAAGCCGTAGCCATATCTAAAATTTTAATTGTCATTACAACTACAAGAGAAACTAAACAAGCGCTTTTAAATATTTTTTTCATTTAAAATTAATAATTTAAGTCAGCTAAGTTTCAATTGACCGTTACTAGAACAACAGACAAGTAGCGCCAATAAAAAAAAAGTTAACAAAACCTACATATGCACGATACCATTATTAACTTTTTTTAACACGTTTTATTTTATCAGACATTACTCATTGTACATATATTAATATGATTAATCGCGCTTCAATTACTATAGTTAATTAGGTGAACTAATAACTCATGCACGTCTAATTCTATTCACGTAAGGAGCGCACGCCAACGAGTAACTGCTTCTGTCTCTGCGCGCCCCGGAGAATTCTAATTGCCAATAACAATTATTAGGACCAGCCAACGGTGGATTTTCTATTTTCCACACGTAAAAGAAACTGCGTGCCGTCGCACATTCGAAGAAATCTAATTATAGATTGTATAGGGAACTTCGCTAACACTAACTCGTCGAGCTTTAAGCTTTACGTTTACTAATCTACTCAAATAAAAATATAATTTCTTTTCCGTGAAAGGAGATTATGATCGAACATTAGTTGATTTTAGGTGCCGGTGGCAAACAAGTTTCATTCAGGTCGTATAATATGGCTTCTCGCTACTCTCCCAGAATTTCTCATCGACAAACACAAAAATTTCTCTTTTCGCATCTCATTATGTCGTTTTCACTCGGCATGACACTTGGAATGCAAAATTTACGGTGATTTCGTCATAGTGAGAGTAAGTATTTTATTCAATTTACTTTCTACTGGTCGCCTAAATTACATTGGTAACCGTCAAGGTCATTTCCTGAACCCTATCTGAGCAAGGCCAAAGAAAGTGTCAAGGTTGTAAAAGAAATCGGGAAGGTTCAATGAACTAGCTCCGGATGGGAAAGTAAGCGAACAACAACGAGTCCCCGCCGTCGACCCCTTAACATACATATATATGAAACTAGTTCCTTTTTAGTAGTTCATACCACACACAAGTGAGCCCTAGCGGATATGTGCAGGATTTCTAGATCAGTATCGGCGGGTGCTTGCCGCTATCGTTAATAGAATCTGGACCACTTCATAGGGGCGACATTTCGTACTTTTACGTGTCATTTACACGTTAGGATGGATGTAAAATGGGATGGGTATTTATTTTTGCGGTATACTACATATATATCGGTCAAAAGCTAATACTATAATATACGTTATTGCAGTGAAAGCTTATGTAAGTATATACTTAAAAGATTTTGTTACTGAATAGATAATAATATATGATATTATATTAATACTAAGGAGACGTTTATATAAATACATATAAGAATTTTGACTAGTATATATTTATTTTTTACAATAAAAATTAAATTAATATTACTAGATAATGTCACTCCTATTTGACAAATTTCTTTATTATTTTTGACCGATAAATATGTTTTCGTAGATGTATACATCATAATATATTGCATATTATTTTCTATTGAAGGCAGTGAAATAGAATAAAATTTACAACAATTTGAACAAACAGATTTATTTAATAAAATTGCCACTGAACTGTTGTGACATGATCTAGACATTAATTTAATTTTTACTCTTTCAATACTTACACTTTCACACGTCAAGCACGCTCACTTAATAAATAAAATAAATAGAATAAATAAATAGTCAATAAATAGCTAAGCTAAAGGAGGGGACCGTGGGCCTCTCAGGTGGATGTGAAGGCGAGTGTCGCCTGTTCTTCGGCGCCTCCTAACTATCTAAACTTTTTGTGCTCGGCGGGTACAACCGCAACGGACGATGCTTTAGTTTTCTTTACTTTGATGTGGCTAGTTTTTTTTCCGCTCTTTTTCATGTGCGCCCCGTATAACTTCAGTTTTTTAGACTCACGTGCTTGTTTATTCCTGCCAAGAGCGTCACTTAGTTCATCATCATCATCATCATCGTCTTCCTCGTCATCATCTTCTTCATCGTCATCGTCCTCGGGGTCAAGAGCGTCAGCAATGTCATCGTCTTCCTCATCATCATCTGAATCAGCTGCAGCAGCTACCTCTGAACTTGTGGCAACAGGAGATTCTACTTCAGCGGGTTGCTTTTGGCCAGCTTCCACATCATCGCCCTCAGCAAGTTCTTCCGCAACCTCAGCTGCATTTCCTTCTTCCGAAGCTGCTGCAGCTTCGGCTTCGGCTGGAGCCACAGGTGCCGGTGCGGCCGCGACGGTATCAGCAGCAGCCACTACCGATTGAACGCCTGTAGATTCGTCATCGTCGTCGTCATCATCATCACCTATTAAAATACAGGAATATTTACGTTAAAATATTAAAAATTTTCGTAAAATAAATTTATTTTTATATTTTATTTCCAAATTCACTTATATATATTATTAGCTTACCTCCTAAGATATCATCGAAGAATCTTTCTAAATAATCTTCATCATTATCATCAGATTCCTCATCTGCTTCTTCATCGTCGTCATCATCGTCGTCATCGTCATCATCTTAAAGAAAAAGGTAATTAGATAATTTTACTAACTTCCAAGAATTGTAATTTTTTTCAATAAATTTAGGGAATTAATTATGTCTTTTAACTTAACATAGCATTGTCAGTATTAATATCAAAAAGTAATATATCAGTTACGCATCTTAAGCGTGATGCCAAACAGTTAATCGAATTCCGCGCTGGTGCGTGACATCCTGAACAAACCAACCAAGTGTAGAAAGCAGAGTAGCTTGAATTTCTCTGATTGAGTCTTACAATAGGAATTAATTAATAAATGAGAACACTTGTCACGCTGTTTGACTTAAATTCCGTTGGAACACGATTACTTTAAATGTTTATCAATAGTGCGTATCTATTTAACATAAGAAGAGTTTTTAATTTAGAACATATTTATTTTTTTTAATCTTTACATAGTGAAAATTAAAATCATTGTCTTTATAAAGTAACAATCTTATGATTCTATAATAAAAACCATTTAACTTTTTAATAGACTCTATTCTATATCTGGCCTCAATTTATCAAACGCTTGGTTAGCACTTATAAAATGAAGATTGCGCCTATTATAGAAATATTTTATGATCTTTTTGTCCATTCATTTTCAGAGAGTACGCCATAGAAATATTGAGAATGCTATTTTAATGTTTCAAAAGTCATAAATAAAAATAATATCCGAGATTGTTGCCTCGGCTATGGCTTTTATTTTTTTTAAATATATTTCTATATTATATAGTCTTAAGTAACATATTTATAGTAAACTATAAAAACTAGATGTAGTAACATAATATATTTATAAACAATCTTTACCTAGTAGAATACTCGGTGAAGAAATTTTTTTTAAATATAATATAGGACATATAAATCATAAAAAACTACCTGATAATGGATCATCGAGAACGTCATCGTCATCATCGTCATCATCATCATCGTCATCGTCGTCAGAAGCAGCCGGCGCGGGCGCAGCCGGAGCAGCAGATTGTCTGCCTACTTCATTCTGGCTTTCGTCAGATCGGAAAACTGGGCCAGCATAAGCTGACAAGACTAGGCAGCACAGCGCCGCTAATAAAAACAACGACCTCATCTCGTATCTGAAACAAATAGAGGCCGTTAATTATCACAGCCAAATCGACCGGCGACAGTGTCCTCGCCCGTCACTATCACAGCACTATCACAATCACACACGTGCACTAAGGTCCTCAGAGCACTTCACCTTTGACTTTTCACTGTTGAGTCCTTCAGGCTCCAGCGGAAGAGGTTCCGCACGCGTCCTTTGTATATGTTTGGGACGCAATGACCGAGGTTGGCGATCGGAAACGATATAGCGGCGGCGTCTTCAACGCACTCTCTTTTATAGAGTTACGTCACAGTCGCGGGGAAGGAAAGTAGTGATGGTTGTCCACACTGGTCATAGATCAAGGACCGCGAAGACTTTCACCGCCAGCCATTACTTGCCTAGTAACATTGTTTATCTCCGGAACGTAAGCTTACTAAATATTGTTTAATAGATAAAGACCACATTCGATTGATTTTTTAGTGTAGTAGTTTTTTAGTGCCACCGTAAGGTTGGCAAATGTTTTTTGGAAATATATATGATAATTATGTATATAATAAGTAAATAGGCACATCTGTTTATTTGCTATTCTATTCTACGAATTCGAAAGGGGTTGGTAAAGTTCGATTGATTAATTTATTCAATGTATTTGTCGACTTGGCATGTCTAGTTAGAGAAAAGTATAGTGGCATGTGGATTTTGAATTTTAAAACTGTTTTAGACATTAGTATGTGGGGACTTGCCCCATACTTTCACTTAAGGTTATGTACGAAAACGCGCTTGATGTGTAATTGATAACGTGACGTAAAATCAAAAAGCAATAGATTGGGAAATATTGCCACTTTTACTCTGTTATTATTATAATTTATTGCTTGAATGATCTTAATAGCTTTTTATTGACTATACAAACTGTCGGTTGATGGCAATGCGACGTTATAATTTGCATCTTGGAGCTAATAATTATTTTCTAAATAATTCTAACTGCTTCCTCTGTATATTAAAGAAAGTGAATTATTTAAATTTATTGCTGTAATAAAATAAAATAATTACACTTATTTATATTTATCATATATATTAATTAAAAATTTGCACATATCAGTCATAACTGAAATGTGTTAAATATATTGTTGTAAAATACTGAATATTTCACTGTGACCGACATTATATTAAGCCACTTTACGGTTCATTCGGTCGGCAACAGTCACGTACATGTAAGAGCTTCTGACAGCTAGAGCATCAAAGGCTCAGTTCGAGCTAATGTTATGTCGGGTTAATATAGGACTATTTAATAGTTTAATACTATGATTAATAATACATTTTTTATTAAATAAGCTTATACCAGTATCTATACTGTGTTAAAAAATTATATTGTTAAACAAAGCTATACAGTCTGACATTATATAGAATAGTATATACTATTTTTAATATACTCGTATTATTATTAATAGGAGTATATTAAAAAGGGTATATACTCCATATTGACAAATATTATATATATAAATATATATACATATATATATATATATATATATATATATATATATATATATATATATATATATATATATATATATATATATATATATATATATATATATATATATATATATATATATATATGCAATATTTTTAGCTTTATTAATATTTACTAAATACACACACTGCTAAATACATTGAAATTATTAATAATAACATCTTAAAAAAATGATTAAATTCGATCTCTAAAAGAAAACATTATGATTTATAATCGACAAATAATCATAAACATATCATATCAGTAGTACAGGTTGATATCGCGAGCTTTAAAACCGAGAAAGGTCTAAACCCGTTTTCGGTATTGAAGGCGGCTACAAATATTTGTATGCGGCTTGTGAATGGACCTCGAAGACTTTCTCTCGCCACAACTTAAGTCTCTAACACTCACACGAGCAAATGTTTCTGTAAACATACGACGGACAAAAGGATAGACGTACATACGTTTAAACATTAAATTTAATTAATAAATGAAATAATTATTTGTAAGTACACGACATATATATATATATATATAAGTATATATATATAAGTATATATATATATATATATATATATATATATATATATATATATATATATATATATATATATATATATATATATATATATACCATATATATATATATATACCATATATATATATATATATATATATATATATATATATATATATATATATATATATATATATATATATACCATAAAACGAAACTATGCACACAAGAAATAAAAATTAACCATTATTTTTCCCATTTCGATGTTATTAGATGCTATTTATTTTACACCTACAGACTAAAATAACGTCAAATAAGTTACGGTTGTAGTGAGGTCGTCGCATTGCCAATACGGCTATACCAAATATTTGTTTATTTATTATCACTTTACAGAAATTTCTTTGAGTTTAACGATTATGTTATTCTTATATAAACGACATGTGAAATGTAAAACTAGTAAAGTTGCAAGATCGTTAGAAAATAAAATCTCTTTAGTAGACTCCGGAAATACTAGCTTTCTTTTAGTAAATGTAATTCAACCCGTATTTTTTTACATAAAAAACTGGTCGAGTGAAACAAAACGCGGCGTTGAGTTTCGCTACAGAAGATTCATTGGGCGGTAAGAATGGAGTGTCTAAACACTATGTTCTGTCTGCCCACCAATGTTACAAATCTTATCAGCCTTATTTATTTACCTTTCACCTAATAGAGGTTTCCTAAAATCAATTGTGATAAAAGCTATTTAGTGGAAAGTTAAAATACTCTTATGTAACCAAGGAATTCGCTTATGAGTAAAATTTCAAAACATATTCTCGCAGTTTCTTTGCGGATATTAAAAGAAAGTTAATGTTTTCTTTAACGTTCACGACTTTATAGTTATACTTAATGTGAAATAATTTAACAAATTTCGTACAAATAAAAATATTACTAAAAAATATTATATACGTTAATGCTATGGAGAAAGCTTTCTGCATTTTAAGATTTATTTGTAGTCCAGTTTTTATATAGAATAATCTGGAAGGTCTGGGTAAAGGATACCTACTAAGAGACATATTTAGAAATAAATACATATATATATATAATATATATATATATATATATATATATATATATATATATATATATATATATATATATATATATATATATATATATATATATATATATATATATATATATATATATATATATATATATATATATATATATATACATTTAAAAAAAATAAAACTTCAAAATAGGTAAATAGAACATTTTTACCGGTTTGTTGTTTTATCTTAAAACCTTATGAAGCATATCTGTTAATTTTCCATTTTTATTGTAGGTTTATGATTATTATACATTTTCTGAAATTTCGGTTTTCATTTCTTTAATAATTATAAAAGTAGTTTATTGCTTAATAGTCAGATAAGCTATATTATTAATGTTAATTAAGTAAATTGAACTCAAGGTAGTGTGAGCATAATTATTAATTTCTCTTTACATGCACCGCCAGGCCGATATATTAGTTTCAAACGATTCTCCTCTACGGAGTCAGTGGGCTGTACTAATAACTAAGTACAGTTACATCTCAAGACCTGTGTAATACGTTATGCCAACCTCACGTCATGAAACACCTGTTAGTTATGGTCACGTTAACATTTACCTTTGTATATACAATTTAGCAAGTAATAATAAGTATTCAAAATTATTTTTTATATCTTTTAGAATTGTACCTAAACATTTAAGTGTATGTATCTATGTTTGTAGATAGTAATCACAGGGTTCTTCAACCACAATATCATTATCTTAAGCAAAATGATTTTCATTAATATAGTTATTTTACTTCTAATCCAAGGACAGGTTTCTCTTAAAAATATTATTATAATCTTAAGCAATTAATCAATTTTGTTATCATATATAGACGGTGACACGACTTTATCTTACAGCATGAAAGAACTTTCAAAATATAAGTAAATTTACCGTTTGACAAAAACGGCAAACTTAAGGAACATCATGTACCGGATTCATCGAAGTATTACGAAATGTGTGTCTGTAAATAAATTTATATAGATATTTCGAAAGTTGAATATTAATATTTCTAAAAAAATTTCATTTATATTATTTTTTACTTTTTACTCTGCTGTAAGCAGGATACTTCTATCCTGCTTACATCAGAGTAAACAAAGAGTACTTAGTGTTAAGACACTCCGTTCTCCGCTTTCTGGCTGAATTGACGTGAGTGAATTTATTCTTCTCCGAGTAGAGATCGAACCCGCATTACGCGTTTACAAAAGGGCATAATCATATCTCAATGCCAAGATGCCCATCTTCAACACTAATTTCACTAACAAATATACCATTCACATAAAAACACATTCTATAAGCGGAAATTAAATATTTTTAACGGGAAAACGACGACAATCAGTGTCGAGAATGTGTCTCGGATCCCATATACACGGTGTGATTTTATAAAAATATTGTAAAGGTAAATTTATATATCTATTTTAACATATAATATATATGTTAAAATAGATATATACGTATATATGCGTACATATTTGCATCCAACGTGATATTGTAATATGACATATATTTAACTCGACCTTGATGTCAGCTACGTGAAGTAACGGGGCCTGCAGCTAGTATATAGACGCCACAGAATAATAAACATACAGTATATCAGCTCTAATTTCCAATTTATTTCAAAATTGTTTTAAAATGTTACATTTGTTTTTCTCATTTAAAATAGTAATTAATAATTAGTAGTAGTAATCTCATTTAAATTAGTAACTTAGTATTTATTTAGATTATAACACCTTGATGTAGACAGTCAAAGAAACAACATACTATGTCTAAAGCCGGAAAATAAAGAGAAGTAATAAGAAGGTTTTTTTTTTTTTCTTTATCCCGCTTGAGTACTACACTACTTGTATCCCGTAGGCTAATGGATCCTACTGTTAACACACTCCGTTCCCCACTTTCAGCCTTTCATGTAATTGTGTATTGAGTGGCTTAATTCAACACCGCGCTTTCTGCCTTATTACCAGAGCAAAGAAAATGAAAATAATATATTCTACTGTTGGGAATCGAATCCACAAACAGTCGCGTTTACAGGCAGACGCTGTTGTCTCTGGAACTGCTTCGCACTGTACGGACGTATTCACTACGCTCATACGGCCCGAACCTTTCTCTTGTCCTTGGAAATTTTAAATATTTAATTTGTAAATATTCTATAATTTTCGCCGGCGTTCTGTCGCCGTGTCGCTTTTGTGACGTCGTTGTGACGTCACCTCAAATCGATTCTCCGTGTTTCCGGCCCCCAACTGGCGGTCACAGTGCCCCCCGCAGGTGTTGTTTCCTCCTCCCCGCGTGGAACAGACCCAATTATAACGTCGCAGCGGGCTTCCAGGCCCGCAGCTAGAGAGGCACAACCCTCTAAGAGGTCGCCATCCGCGCCGTCTCAGTATGAGGCGGAGCTGTCGCCCAGAACGCAGCTGCATAGGGACATGATCCTTGTGTCTCATTTGCGGCAGCGTGGAGACGGAACAGGACACGGACAGCGAGATGACGGAAAAGATCAGTTAGTTCTCCTACGCACTCCCCTCGGAAATGAGTCGCAAGGTGGCCATCAGGGGGCTTCCTGTGACGACCACTCCTGAGGAGATTACGGAGGCGCTGGGAGAACTCGGGTATCAGGCCGAGTATGTCCGGCCGATCCGGGCGAGGAAAGGTCGGCCGGGCTGTATCTTCTTTGCGGTCCTGGCCAATACCCCGGACCTCGTGCCAGGCATCTACAGCATCAATGAGTTGCTGTACATGCCTGGCGTTAAAATAGAAGCTTGGCGCAGTGTCACCGCTGCCAGGCCTTCCGGCACTCGAGCCATGGGTGCCACCGCAGATTGGCCTGCGTGAGATGCGGAGAAGAGCATCGCACGCAGGACTGCCCGCGCCCATTAGAGCAGCCCGCCACGTGCGCCAACTGTGGCACGAACATGCACGAAGCATAATCCAGCCAATTATGCTTCGTGCCCTCAAATAAAGAGGGGACTCAGGAATAAGAGGGCTGGTACACTGGCCCTCACTGCAGTCTCGAAGCCTCCGGCTTCGGTCGCCCCGGTCCCTACCAATATGGTAGCCGCGGACGCACAGGCTTCTTCCCTGATGGCTCCGGCCAATCTGCCTTCCACCAGGGACGGTGGAGCTGGCCGTAGCGCGTCTCAGAAGAGGTCGAAAGGAAAGAAAAAGAAGGGGACGGCTTCTTCTTCAGTCCAGACTAGCCACCCAAGTTCAACCTATGCAGCCCCTGATCCTCCCAGCGCCAGGCTGCCCCAGTATCAGGCGAGGCCCGCGTGACTCTCGACAGGGCTATCGACGTCCTTAAGGAAGTCCTTATGGCCCTTAAGGAAAATCGGGACCCAGTTGAGGTCGTGCTTTCAGGCATGATGCGTTTGCTTACAAATGGATAAGCTGCGCATCATGTTCTGGACCGCTGCTGGACTGAGACAGCGAGCCCACTTATTCCGGCTCCTTCTTAGTCAGCAGAATGTAGATGTGGCTCTCATTAATGAGACCCATCTTAGGGCCACTGACACCTTTGTCGCATCCGGCTCCCATATCCTGCGCCTAGATACGGTGGAGAGCGCCTACAGAGGGTACAACCACTAGGAGGAGGAGGGTACATCCCGCAACAACCGCTTCCTGACCTGGCTACGTTGTCGTTCCAGTCCCTGGGGATCGAGGTAATGGTTGGCAGGCAACCTGTCAGGCTGTATGCCATCTACCGACCCCCAACTCCGTGCTAAGACTTAGCGAAGTTAAGCTAGTCAACTCCGTTCCACATCGTAAGGATCCTGGCCGAATTCCTCCGCGGCAGGACCTTCCGAGTTAAAGTGGATAACGCCCTGTCCCCTTCCCACCCCATCGCAGCAGGGGTCCCACAGGGTAGCACGTTATCGCCTACCCTTTACGCAGCCTACACGGATGATATCCCGTCTCACCAGGACACCATGTTGGCGCTTTACGCAGACGACGTAGCGATCCTGGCAAAGTCCCTCAACGCCAAACACGCGACGTTGAAACTCCAGCGAGCCCTCGACCTCCTCCCGAACTGGTTGGCGGAGTGGAGGCTCACGCTTAACGTGGCCAAGACCCAAACGATCTCGTTTGGCAGCCACAGAGCGCTGCCTCCTCCGCCGAATCTCCAAGGCGAACAGGTCGGCTGGACTCGCCAAGTCACATACCTGGGTGTCGTCATCGATAGGCGACTCTCGATGGGTGCCCAGGTATCCAAGGCCAGGACCGCGGCGAGAGCTGCGCTGGCATTACTGCGTCCTCTCTTCCGATCCCGACTTCCTCTCCGCACTAAGCTGGGGCTGCACAAGACGTATGTGAGGCTACACCTTACGTACGCAGCCCCAGCATGGTACTCCCTGACTAGCCAAAACCTTCGCAACGTCTTACAGGTGACGCAAAATGTGGCCCTACGAAGAGCCACTCAGGCCCCTCGATACGTGAGGAACGCCACTATACAGCGCGACCTCCGTATTGAGAGCCTAGTGGACCACATTTCCCATTTGGCTGCCCGCATCTTCCAACGTGCTGACGTTTCGGACCATTTACATATCCGGAACATCGCACCATGGCATTCCCGTCCGCCAGATGTGCACAGGTTCCCCAGGGATCTCCTCCCTCCTTCGCTGGTCGCCTAAGCTGGGTCTCTCCTGGGCAACCAGGAGCCTCACTTGACTGGGCTGACCGCCCTAAGTAGCACACGGCTCTCCCTTAGTGAACTCCCCACAAAAACCCTGTCCTTTTAAAGGACACATTGCCTGGGCTTAAGCCCAACACAAGGACGCGCCCATATTAATGGGCGGAGGTAGAACCTAACGGGCAAAGGGCTACGCCCCGGAACCGTTTGCCTCTCCCCCCTCGGGGGTCGAGAGTGAGAAAATACGGAATTGTTGTCTCTACGCCACGACGGTACTCAAGTAAGAATAATTTATGAATAGATTGTCGTTGTGAGAAAATAACGTAAAGCTAAAGTATATATTTATGTTAATACTATTATTTTAAATAAAATATAAGTATATTATGTTTATTTGTTAAAATTAATAATTCATAGATGGAATGTATAATGAAGTTTCTAAACAAGTAAATATCTATATTCTATTTTATATATAAATCTCTTTACTTTATCATCACTTTAATATTTTTATGGACAACCAAGCTGCAATTTGTAAACTGTGGTAGCCACCGTGAACCTGCGACTGGCCCACTAACGACCGGTTAGTACTTTCTTTCTGGCCTCACTTCCGCCTGCGCGCCTCCACGCGCAAGGACTTGACTCACACATCTACGTCACGTCTAATTCTATAAAAATATGTATGTGTTTGCGTTAAGGACCAAAGTAAGTAAAAATAAATTATGAAAATACAATAAAGAAAAAATATATATTTCTTTAATTATAACTATGTACAAATGATTTTTTTACATTTCAAGGAGTATATCTAAATATTTCTTAAACGTGATTTGAATTTACAGACATCGTGACCTGTTGAATAGTCTTGTACAACTAGATCATAAGCAATTGTAATCATGAAAATTATACAGTAACAATTTGAAAATATTTAATGAAATCCGGTTACAATAATTCAGTGTAGAGTGTGAAATATATATTAATATTCAGCACACATAATAGCCAGTGTAATGACGCCCTGATTTGTTAATAGGTAAAGAGGTTTATATGACACTCTATTGGCATTTTCGATCATTTCATATAATAGACGGTAAAAATAACTTTAAAATATAATAAACACAATTTCTACAGTTGAATGATTGATGAAAATTGTGTCAAATTCAAATATGATTGCAGATCCTTAAAACTTTCTTATATTTTAATAGTAATAGATCTGTAAAAGGTTATTTTTATCAACGCTTATACTGTTAGTAATAATAATACCGCTCACAAAATAATTATCGAATACACATTTAAGCAAAATTATGGCTCTATTTAAAATATTCGTGTACGCCATCTAGCGAAAGCATAGAACAATACATAACATAACTGCATCTCTACATTAATATTAACTTACGTAAGCTGAATGTTTTCGAAGTGTCGACGTATACGTATAGATGGCGCTTAACATTAATAATATTTATATTCTTTATTTTTTTACAAATAAATTATTAAAAAATAAAAAATTTAACATAGGAATTATGTATATATAATTTGACTACAATATTGTGTTTGTATTATTAATAATAGTAACATCAGAATCAAGTAACAAGTCAAGTAGGTAACAAGTAGAATAAGCACTATTCACTACAACTCTACTTAGGTACTATATATATATATATATATATATATATATATATATATATATATATATATATATATATATATATATATATATATATATATTATATATATATAATATATATATATATATATATATATATATATATATATATATATATATATATATATATATATATATATATATATATATATATATATATATATATATATATATATATATATATATATATATATATATATATTAAATAGACATTTTGTTTTTTTTTTTATTTTACTTGAAGGTAATATTATATGGAGTAAATAGTAAGTCATCAAATGACAATGACACGTAATAAAAACAAGGATGTGTGCTAATCTCCATAAGAAGGAATGTGGCAAGCGTCGCGTTCCGAGTAATCGGAACAATATAAATATTGGCTAAGCATTACTAGAAGAGACGACTCCACTTAATACCATTATAAATTGCACATTTACTATTATAAAGCTTAAATGTATAAAGAAACACAACCAGAAACATTTTAATTATTTATTTTATTCACTGTTGTAAATACATCATTTATAATTTATTTATTTATTTAATTAGCACAAATTAAAAAGGTATGATATTCTAGCACGGCAACAAATAATTGACTTTTAAGTAGAAGTTAATTTTACAGCTTAAATCTATAATTACAATTATTTTTCATATGGGGACTAGATTATATTTCACTGAATCCTCTCAGAGGAACATATCCACCTCTCAGAGGACTCTCTGAGAATAAATATGAGTTTTATACTGAGGAGGGTTTATACTTTGTACAAAATTCAATTCATACTGTGAGCTTGAAAGAACTTTCATATAAATAAAAAAAGAATTCTAAAGTAGCACAATATATACAATTGTAATTTTTATAATAATAAAAAAAATTGGAAATACTCGGTCAGATCAGTTCTGAACACATCTTTAAGTCATGTGACGAACAATAACAGCCTTGACATTTGCAAGGAGGACGACGCCGACATCACCTTAAAGATGTTGCTATCTATCCTACTGTTGAAAACGTATGGAAATTACACTGACTTCTATACCACGTTTTTATATTTAAACTATTTATAACTTTGCTGATTTTACGTAGGTTGAGGCAGTACAATACTATAGTATAAATGACAGTATAAGATATTAAATGTTTATAAAAACTTATTACGACATATATATTTGCATATACAATATAATAAATTAATATAAATGCAAAATAAGCAACTAAGTGTCATAAGTCAATGAATCTTCTCGACACTTTGTAATCTGCGTAGCTTACATGATGTAAGTGAGCACTAGTAAAATATTTTTAGAAATTCAACCCCTAAGGGCTTAATATAGGGGTGTATATTTCATATAGAATTTTCTCATTTTTAAATAAAATATTTAGGTGAAATGTACAAAATTTTCTTCTAAAGGGGTAAAATGGAAGGATAATAAGTGGTAAGTACACGTGGACGAAGTCACGAGTAAAAGCTAGTTATTAATAAAACCTAAAAAAGAAAAGTACTAAATATTAATTCTAGATGTTAATTTTATAACAGATATTTTTTTGTTTGTTTTTATAGCTTCACACTGTACATATCCTACATGACCGAACTTAGGTTATTTAGTACAGGAAATTTTCTACGATGAGCTAAGAGCGTGGAATCCACAGATGACGTTGCTGTGCCACGATATTTTCTACCAAAGTTAAAAGTTAGTTAACATTACAATATATATCTTAAAATGTCTTAAAGTGTAAAATCTCAATATAGAACAAAAACATATAATTTAAATTATATACAATTACTTAATATATATATATATATATATATATATATATATATATATATATATATATATATATCATCCTTGTGATGCAGTTAAAGCAGACCAAGCGTTGGGCTTGCATGTTCACATTACGAAGAACTTTAGATTATAATATGAATATTTGAAAGATGAAACTTAGTATTATATACATCAAAGGATAAAGGCCTAATCTTAACACCATAGTAATAACTGTTTGTGCGTAATCGTTCACGTAGTAAGTTTTTTGCTCAATAACTGCAATGCGGGTTTGTATTATCGCCTGCAATATTACAATCACACAATATTAAATAACACGAAAATTTAGTTTTTTACAACTTGTTTTAAACAAAAAGGTGATACGAATGCAAGTGTAAAAAACATCATTAACGTTGTTAATTTTTTGTGTAAAATAAATTTATTATAAAATAAAATAAAAAATACATTATCTGCGTAAACATCTCAATATCGTAATCGACACGTACTATATGAATCCTATAAAAGAGTTCAACGCGCTGACAGTATGTCAACTTCGGTAGAATAAGATATTAAAATCTTAATAAATCATTAACTATTAACTGTTTTGTAATAATATTTCTTATCTTGGCACAACAACATTCCTAGCATGTGTATTCATTTTAAGTCGAAATATGGTATTTTAAAATATGCATTTAAACACTTAGGCATAATAACATATTTAATATTATATATTGTACGTATGTATATATTGTAGGTATGTAAGGTATAACATAAAAAAATAAGATGTATTTCCTCGACTGTACTTATAATATTAATCCGGCATTGCACGTGCAAAGTTTTCTTGGTATTAACATCACATGACTAACTTCCAGCCGTTAGTTTATGTAAAGTATAGAATGGTGTGCACAAAACGATAAAGGTTACTTTATCACGACTTTTATATAGCTACTTACAGTAAAATGTTATACAGTAATAATTTATGATGCAATTTTATACATAAAGCAAAAAACAAAAAAAAATTAAACAAGCCATTAAAAAAATTGGAAGCAAAAGCAATATTCCGTGTACATATGATAACCAGAACACATTCCAGTAATAACAATAACTTTGTTGAAATACCTTTGAAAAATACTAAAATTAAAGTACGTATCACTAAATAAAAGTAAATTTAATTATATGATTTTTTTTCTATTACCTAATAAGGGCTATAGAAATTCTACTGAGAAGTCACCGTGATATAAGAAGAAACAAAAACGTATGTAACTTAGTTATTCTCATGAATGTAAACACGTTAATTAGTATTACGAAACCGTTTTGTATGTCAATAAAACACATGTTAGAAATACAAAATACTACGTAACGTAACGTTAGCCCAGTTTACGTACAGTTCTCGCAATTTGCACAAGATGAAACCTTTTGTTATAATGTAAATCTGTAAGGAAAATTCGTCTTTATCTTTAGGCAATAAGAGTTAATTTTGTGTGCGTTTTTTTAAATATTTCAAACATATATCGATGTACGTTTGCAGCATTGTATACCTGCTGTCAACAGCGGCAGTCACATGAGCAGAGTCACATGCTCCTGCGCCGGTTGCATTTGCGGAAGCGACTTTCTCCCGCCATTTTACATATTTGCGTACCCCTTCCTCCTTCCTTCTAAAAGGGCACATATCTTTATCATTGCTAATATATACAAATATCATGTATATGTTTTTAGTTAAAGAACTCTTTTTAACAAAGAATTTAACTGATTGTTCTTTGCAAATTTAGCTCACATGCCTATAAATAATTTTAAAAAGTGATACACTTAAATACATACTAATTTAAACCACTTAACTGTACTTTGAATTTCGCCTCGTGCTGGTACGCTAGCCTTGTACGTATAACATTGTAATTATAGATTATAAAATTCATAAAAATATTATAATTCCCTTTGTTTTATAAATACCGTGAAGCACTCGCTATGTTGTTAAAGCTTATAGATTAATAGCCCACGCTTCTTTTTTCATATACATTTTTGAAGCCTTATACTTAGATGAACGTGGAAAGTTTTTTTATGGTTAGTAATATGTTATATTTTTATGTAGTAATATGTTATATTTAGTAGTGTGTGCATGTATTATATAGTTATTTTATGGTGAGTTATAACCAATTATAAAAATTCAGCCAAGTGCGAGTCGGACTCACGCACAGGGGATTCCGTATGAATTTCAAGATTGTATATCAGCGGGAAGTACAATTTACAAAAGTCAAATAATTTAAATTTGCGGGCGTATGTGTTCATTTTGTATTTAAGTTGCACACCTCCATATATATATCATATTTATATATCTATAAATTTCCAATTTTCAGACCTTTTATTTATTTGTAATGTAAGTTTCTAATAGGTTTTGATTACGCATCAAATTTTTGCAATATGCGATAAAAACGAAGCATAAATCGCGTATCGTTTATTGCGTTGACATAGAAATAATTATTACTACCTGCACGTGTTTTTGAAAAAACAACCGAACAACAAAGTGATCCTAGCAAGATTCTGTTATTTTCCTTTGAAGGAACCCTCAAAATATTTTTTGTATATACGTAATATAAAAATAATCTAATTATTCTATTCTTCAAGTGTCTCAGTAAAATCCATTACAGATATTTAATATTAATTGTGCACGGATCGGATGCATATTAATAATTTTAATACATATTTGTTTAACTTTTTTTATACACATTATATAATTAATTACATAGTTCTATGAATTATTTATTATGGTGATGAATATTTTGTATTCTTCCAGCGATCACAATAACGCCAAATATTATTTATCATTTTCAGATTTCAAGTCAGAGTATCTTTCCTTAATTTATATCAACGCTTAGAACGTTCCAAGCTTTGGCTCCGGCGTAGTTGATTATATACTCATATCCGAGACTTAGTTTAAACTAATATGAAAAAGAAGAAATGTCACAGTGACGAGGCTGGAATGCCAGCAGTCGGTTCCAACCACTAGGTCTAACTTATGACAGTAATATGTCTTAGACATCGCACATTAATATTATCACCAAATATATATATCTCTATACTTGTTCGTCATCCAAAATTTTTTTTATGTAAAAATTTCAAAAACAAAAATACATACTCTCAAGTTTAGGATTTTCTGTAGACAATGCTTTTTATAATCATTGTCTACTCTCTCAAAATAACGCATCATCATCCCAATATATATTTATATATAAAGTATTACACATAAAATATGTACGTATGTATACATTCAATATATTAATATCTATACCTATATATGCTTATGTCGATAATTATATATTTTTTGGTTGGCTTGGTTTTTGTGGATCTCTTATGAAGTCCACTTTTGTGAAGTAAGTTTTTATATTGTTATCATTTATTTATATTGTTATAATTTAATATATAATTGTATATATTGATACCTAAATATTTACCATACTTAAACTGTGTGGGTGTTAAATTAAATTTTCAACAAGAATTATTTGCGAGTTAATATTAATAATAAACCTACTTAGTTACTCGAGCACATCTTTTAATTGGTCTCCACTGGTGCTAGCATACTTTGTAGAATAATTTTATTACAATCATTTACATAGTCATGTGATTTGTAAAGTTGCACACCTCTATGCATACCTCGTGGTTTGTGTTACGTAAGACCTATCACCTGGAAACAGGTTAAGGCTGGGCCTACACATAATACGTATGTAAGAGCTACTTGTGACTATATTAACAATATTTTAGTGAAAGTTGTCAAATATACGGGTACTCATTAAAATTACACATAGGATTAGAATTTTATTTTACTTTAAATATAAGTATACTTTAAGTATGTATAATCAAAATATTAAATTATAAACAAAAATATATTCAAATTATTCAAAATCAATTATATTCAATAATTTTAACCACTGGTCACTTTCCAGATATTGTGTTCATCACCTTTTTTCAAACTACTGAATCGAGGAATACTACTTATGTCATTAAGTAATCGTCTCGACTATTAGTGGTAACATTCGAGAACAAGCTGATAATTTCTATGTGGATAAACAAATATCACCGGTCATCGATCGCGAATAATTCACAAACAATCAACTAAATTATTACAAATACAGGTATAAAATATTAAGATATTAGGGGTCGAGATTTAAACAAAAGAAGTAAAAACGTAAAACTGGTTGTAAAAATAATAAAAAAGTCACTGCTAGTCCGAGGTACATATAAATTGTAATATAGATATAAATATAATAGACACATACATTTCCAATGAAACTTGTTTTATTCATTGTAGACTCAGCGAGACAACTTGCCCGCAATTGAATCTAGTATAGTGAAAATTAGTTTTTTATGTTAAAGAAATTTACATTGAAATTATATAGAACAAAAACATCCCAGCCACTATTTTGGCATTATTATTATTAAGTTATTTTCATTCAATATATATATATAGATATATATATATATATATATATATATATATATATATATATATATATATATATATATATATATATATATATATTATATATATATATAATATAGTATATATATAATGAATATATATATATATATATATATATATATAATATATATATATATATATATATATATATATATATATGTAGCTACTTTAAAATAATATGCTGATTTTTGAATAATTTAAACCATCTTTTATTATTAGCATTATTTCCAAAACATATGAAAATGTGCGCTAGTATCTATGGTATCCCCATTAGGATTTCACATATGTAGGTGTATAAGATATTATCACAATAGTTTTATTATAGTCTCAAGTTTATAGTGAAAAAATACCAGGTCATTCGAGTACTATATGGAAATACCCGGATTATGAACATCCTTTTGATGTACAAAATCCGGGTTATTGAACCCGTTATCAGTGAACGCTTCAATAATTACTTGGAGAATGTAAAAATAATAAATAAGTAGTGTTTAAAATGGCGGTCAATATAAAAAGAAGGATATATATTTCTTAGGTTGGCTTGTCAATGTCAGTGTAATAGATTCCGGACATAACATACCTGTAAAGTACAATTATAATTACAATTATTAAATTTGTATGTTAGATTACTAAGGTAATATAATAAAAGAATATTAATTCACAGATAAAACATTATTAACCTTTATTTAAAAATAAAAAATCATCTGCTAACCGCAGCAAGTTAGTGCATATCCACAAATAATTTTACAATAGAACATTGTCTGTCACGAGCGCACGCGCATCCTTCATTGCCGCCCTCTCTCCTATAACACGACCCTGAAGAATTTATAGCTACTTGAACTTTATTGCTAAGTTTCGCTAGTTAATGACACGATTGCTTCATCGTATAGCTTAACGCTATTTCCCGCATATAGCATGGTTACTTAGTGTTTAAACACTCCTTAGCACCCAATTTTTGAGACTTAAGTGGCTTAACTCAACGCTGCGCTTTGTTCTATTACTATTTTTCACTCAGTAAACAACTAAAATAGTAAAATAGTGGGATCGAACCATGAAAAATCGCATTGCCCTGAACAGTCAGATGCTCTTCCCACGTTGGAGACTTAAGTTAGCTAGATCGCGTTCGTTCTAAAATTTTATACCTACGTCACAATCCAATTCTTCGATTTTCTCGTCGTCTTTTTTGAATCACTTGTCTATTATTAAAAATCACGATCAATCTACCTATATGTTTCTTGCATGTATATATTAAGACGTAAACGTACATGTAATTAACATTTAGTCTAACCAGATTATGTCCTAGCTTTTCTATCATAGCGTAAAAAATACAATATTCACTTCCCACACTTGAAATTTATAATATAAATCATACCAACACTATTTATTTCTAAAGAAGTAAATTGCATATATATCTACGGAGGGGATTCTACGGAAACCTCATTGAATGCCAGGACGATAACTGACAGCATTTTGACCTAAATCAACATATAGAATATGTTGATTTAGGTCAAAATGCTGTCCGTCTTAATCAGCACCTAGAGGAGGTAGGTCCGGGTCTTTCAGAGGCTCAGTTCGGGTTCAGGGCTGGTCTGTCAACCATCGACGCTCTGAACGCCCTGAAGACTCGGTCATTGGCCGCGACGGCAGAAAGAGATGTTCTTTTTGCCGTCTCATTAGATGTGGTCAATGCCTTTAACAGCTTGCCGTTTGAGACGTTAAGGGAGGCCCTTCGGTACCATAGGGTACCTCTCTACTCCGGCGGCTGTTGGATGACTACCTCCGGGACAGAGTAGTCATATGGATTGGAAGGGACGGTCGGATTAGTCGACGAAGGGTCAGTTGTGGGGTTCCACAGGGGTCTGTGTTGGGTCCGTTGTTGTGGGACATCGGGTACGATTGGCTTCTTCGTTACCGTCTTCCCGCCGATATAAATGTTATTTGCTATGCTGATAACACTCTTGTCACCGCCCGGGGATCTAATTATGAGGAGGCCGCTAAGGCTAATATAGTAATAGGCCGCATCGAGGCGCTGGGTCTGAGGGTGTCTATGTCTAAGACAGAGGTCCTCTTATTTCATGGCCCGCGTAGGGGTCCCCCACGTGGGTCTTCTCTGCGCATCCAGGGGCAAGAAGTGGAGGTACGGTCCCAGATGAAGTATCTGGGTCTAATTCTGGATGGACGATGGTCGTTTGCGTCGCACTTCGATCGGCTTGCACCAAAGCTACTGAAAGCCGCTGGGGCCCTGAGCAGGCTTCTACCAAACATCGGAGGGCCAGATTTCGCAAGCCGACAACTTTATGTCGGTGTGTTGAAATCAATGGCTCTGTATGGTGCCCCCGTGTGGGTGGATTCTCTCATTACTCGCAACAGGGCTCATTTGCGGAAAGCACAACGGGTCATAGCAGTGAGAGCAATTCGGGGGTACCGTACAGTGTCCTGGACAGCGGCAACTCTATTGGCGGGCGATCCACCGTGGGAGTTACAGGCGGAAGTGCTTGCTAGAGTACACGTTTTACGTGCGAGCGAACGGTCACGAGGCGTACGACCATCGCTGGAGGATATTGCGCGGATCAGGAGGAGAGCGGATGAAGCCCTGATCCGGCGATGGAGGGAGGACCTTGGGTCCCCGGTGGCCCCTACCTAGAGCGCTGGGTAAAAAGGGAATATGGAATCCTGACGTTCAGGCTGGTGCAGGTACTGACGGGGCATGGTTGCTTCGGCAAATACTTGCACCAGATTGCACGTCGCGAAATGTCACCGGTTTGCCATGAGTGATGCCTCCGTCGACTCGGCGCATAATACTCTGGCTGAATGCCCCGCTTGGGCCCCACAGCGCCATGCCTTGATGGCTGTGGTGGTTCAAGATCTTTCTTTACCCAGTGTAGTAAGGGCCATGCTGGATAGTAAGAGGAACTGGTCTGCAATGGTCTCTTTCTGTGAGGCAGTCATCTCACTAAAAGAGACCGCGAAGCGAGTGCGCGAATCCAGCATAAATGCAGACCCATTTCGCCGCCGTAGACTAGGAAGCAGGAGAATGCGCTATGCACTACTCCAACCTTAAAGGAACGCCTGCAGGAGGAGCATTCTGGCCCTTCTGCAAGTCCACAAGGCTGTGGGTGGCCTAGAGAACCCTAAAAGTGACGGTGGCCTGCGATAGGCGGGCCTTCCATCGAGGCGTCGTAGTTGCATGCGCGAGCGATCCTGCGACGTCTTATGTAGATGGAGAGGATTTCCGCTGGGTTTTAGTGGGTAGGATCGGACTTACCGGTGAGTCCCACAGTACCGGCCCTTTTTTGGCGGGCGGTCTGCATAAACGCATTTCCCAGCGTAATAAAAAAAATAAGGTCTAAATGCTGTCAAGCTGTCAATTTTTAGCCTGTATCTGTTCTACATTCTTAATTTATACAAATTAATAATTCGATAGCTTATTGCGATATTGAATCTCCAATCCTTTTATTCCCAGAAACGTCTGAGACTGTTCTATATCATTAAAAGAATTTGAAAAGACGTTTGGTGTTAAGACGCCTTGGCGATGAAATGCTTGCTTCAGACTATTTTATACACAAAACAAGTGTCCATTGACCGAATTGTAAAAAAAAGAAGAAAAATTAAGTCCCGCTGACTTTCTTGCGCCAGTTCTTTAGAGAACTGGTGGAACCGAAAACTACTTGTCTTCCAAAAATAAAACATTTATAAATTAATATTGTTTTAATAAAATTATTTCAAAATAATAACAGCAACTGACTTATTAATTTGCATATATAATATGATTTTTCTCCTCTACCTATTATTACCTACTATTATTACTATTTTACCATTTTAACGGGCAAAATTTGTTTTTCCAATAAGTCCTTTTATACATTTATATAAGTATTAATTGCTGGTATCTATATATCTCTAATATGAGTTAACATTTGAAATATTTAAGCAATACTACAACAATGTATATGTTGTGTCAGCGAAGTGCATTTGGAAGTTAGGGGAAAATTACAACAGCAAACAATAGGTCTGTATGTCACAATATTTGAGTCCTTCACAGTTATTTATAATCATAAGAAATATTTTGATGATGTGGTCATATTTATAAAATAATATAACCGATATTTATTCATATATAGCTTGTGTTAGGCTAAAGAAAGCTTTTTGTGAGAGCCCAAAAAGAATATTTAATTAAAAAAGTAATTCTAAAATCCTAAAACTAATTTTAATAAAATTAGTTTGTATAGGATTGAAATCGTTTATGTATCATATGGGGTGTGGTATGTACGTTATGGTATCGCATAGATAGCCCAAGTTATTGACTTTGATATTCAAAATGTATGATTTTTTCTTATGAAAGCTTGCCATCGCATTTATCATGTGAAATATATATTACGTCTGTTCTTATAGTCTCCAAAAATACATGGACACAGACATGGCTCAAGTATTATTATTGTTGACTGTGTTATTCCGACTAAAGTACATATGAGAGAGTCATGGACACCGATTGACCGGATTGTTACGTACCTCGGTACCTAAAATCGGCGGCTTTTTGCCGCTACGTTTCACTTTAGGTATTTCCGGATTCCAGTGCCTAACTCCAAGCCCTTCTTGGAATATGACAACGGTACTCGGAGAAATAGTACTCCGGTGCTGGAAAATCATTTCCTGAGTCCACAGTTCTGCAGGGGCCGGGATATTTGACTTGGAACTTCACATCAGGAATAGCATTTTTTACTAGTTATTTCGGTAGTCTTATTGAGTAAGCATTGTCCCAGATCCATGGAAGTACGCTCTGATCCACCCCATCCAGATGAAAGACGATAGAACTAATCCGACAAGCTACAGGCCAGTCGCTTTCATTTTCCTGCTCCTCGCTTTAGCTCTGCTTCTAGTTTACTTAACCCATTAATGAGCTGCCGTATGGAGATGATGTACTAATTAGTGTTGGCGAAATATCTATTGAGTGTGACATAGGGCGAAAAAGGCTTATACCCATAAGCCTTTTTCGCCCTATGTCACACTAATGGTCACTTAATGGTCAGCCAGTAAGAAAATCTCATTTGTCATATGGTCAGTTTTTAAGAACAATGCTCTTGTAGCCCAGTATCAGTATACTGGGCCTCAAAATTTTGAGTGACTACAATTGTTATGGTTATTTAGAAAGCAAGGCCAAATTGGCATCAGAGAAACTGGGTGACACATACAAACATCAGCAGAGCGAGACAGTAACTCACACTCAAATACCAGTTATGTTCTTATAACTCTCTCAAGCTTTAAGCTCTAGTGAATCCCAGAATCAGCTTGAACCATTTGATCACATATAACGTTAAGTCATTTGAATCGTTAGGGACCCCACAAACTGTGAAAGATTAGGCTAGGCATTTTTGCGTTACGTAGAGTTTTCCAACCGCATAGCGTTACAAAGTTAAATTTCATTCCCACCATTTGGATACATGGCACTCCTCCACTGTCAATTTTTGTTAGAATTTTCTTATTCTTGCTACATAGCCACAGCTATGGCCAACCTGCAGCAGAATTTCCGGGTCTATACGATTTGGGGACCTTGAAAAGTGCCTCTCCATCTTAAATAATGGAAACGGGATCACTTACCATCAGGTGACTCAAACGTCTGTTTACCTTATATTTTCTATTAAAAAAAGAAATGTACATTTTAGCGCAAAAGTGCAGTTACCAGAACAATTCTTTGTCTGACCATATGTAAGAAAGCTTAACAAATTTTTCAATACATCTGCGACTCATTGAGTACAATTGAAAGTGAAATTTTTGGTCAATATTTGACTTAACAACATGCCTATAACGAAATTTACATTAACATGGACTTAAAGATTATGAGACATAACGACCAAATTTGCAAAAAAAAAGTAAAAGTAAAATCTTAAATTTAGTTACTTTGGTAAATCCTAAGCTCATTTTGTTGGAAACGAAAGCTTACAAAATGTTATGAACATGAATAATAAGCTCATCAGGCTTAAGGTTTAATGAGCTAAGTTTGAGCTTGTTACATTGTTCATTTTCACATTCATTTTTAATAAAATATATTATTAACATACGATAAAAAATAATACGAAGAGATAAAAGAAATTATAATTTATATTTTATTAATTTAATTTCTAACCGTTTAAATTCAAAAGAAAATTGCCGTAAACGCACTATTTCCTACAAATTTTAAGCAATTCTTCTCAATAAAAACTGAACCATGCCTGTGTTTATCATACCATGAATACTTACCAAATTATTTCTAATTGTGTGATAGTTCACGTAAGCCGATGTCACCGAGCAGGTTTGGAGAGTATACTTTCACTTGATGTTCATGTCATCTCAGTACTTGATTGTCTTGAATCTCATTATGCTACAGATTAGGATCATTGCTCAACTATTGTAAGAGTATAGTCTTATAATCTTTTTATTTTTCATACATATCAAAAACCATTCTAGATTTTAGCATAAAATGACTGATATTATTATTATATGTATAATTACAATTAATTCAGGTGTATGTGTAAATAGCCCGGTATTTGATAAAATGTTTATTGTCAAGCATATTATCTACTGGATAACATTTTGTATTCTTCTATTTAGTTAGACAAAAGGAAACGAAAATGTTGGGGGCGGACGTGGACATGATTGTCTAAATATTTTAGATTTACTAATTATCATAATAGAATTACTACTACTACTATTGTTATTATATAATTATTATTACTTAAGTGTGACTCTACAGAACAAAATAACAAAATGTAATTAAGAAAATAAATTAAAATTGTAACAGTGTGCATAAATCTTTAGTTTATAAATTAAAAAAGGGCTTATATCACTTCTTTGTATCATCATAAAGCTTATATTATAAAACTCCAATTAGTTTAATATATTTTAGTTTTTTTAAATTTTGTTTGAATAAGTAGATACGTGACAAGTCAACATCGTATATACATATAGTAATATAGTTTTAATGATACAGTTGATAAGTAATCAACTAACAGTTCTGGTTCTTCAATATATCTTTTAAAAAAATAATTTCAGTATCAAAATACCAATACACAGTAATGTTGTAAATTATGTTATTATGTCTTGTTGCAATTTTTTTATAGTGAAACAATTTTTTTTATAAGATAAAACACTCCATTCTTACTTTTGTATGTAAATAACATGATGAATAGGAAGTACTCTTATTTTCATTCTGTTTCTCATTTTCTCTACCTTGATAAGAATACAAAGTGTGGCGTTTAGTTTAGCATTCAACGCGCAATGTCTCGAAAGGTTCTCTATTCTTTGTTATATATAAAAACACACACGCAATATATTAATACAGTATTAATAAAATAACAAAATGCTGTAATATGTCCTTAGATGATTATGTTAACAAGTTTCCACACATTTTCGCCATACAGTTTACCTTATCCTACAGTGTGAAAGTGAAAGCCACCAGTCACAATCGAATAATATTTAACCCACGTGTTATGCAATAGGCGATCAACTTAATGACCGCTCTTTCTCCGAGTCAATGTTTATATTTATGACACGGAATAAGGCCGTTTGAACTTGTATTTCTTTTATTGTTCTTGCTTCAAATTTACACAATAATTAACTTTAATTATACATTTAGTTATAAGTAGTTTCCTACGAAATATTCCTATCCACGGTTTTAAATATAGGCTTCCGACGAAGCATTTAAGCCTAACTGCTACTTCTCTGTCAATTTTCATTGATTTATAGTAGTATATGGTAATAATTAGAACTTGATAAATGTATACTTTTGTATGCTGATTAAATTTGGAATGTTATCATTTTATCTGATACTCTTTCTTATTTTTTTAATTTTTGGTATGTAATAACTAATAGACGTGACTAGAAAAAGGGAGTTCTTGACTTTATTCTTATATATTTAATAAGTATCGATGAGAAATATTGGGGGCTAAATAATAAATAAAGTAGACTGAATCATATATTTACAGATTTTTATTTGCTTATTATATAACTATAGTATTTACTAAAGCTAATTAAAATGACAATAATTTCACTGTAACTATAACGTTACTTAAAACATTGTATTCAATTAATTTTACGAGACCGTTTTACATGTATAGTTTATTCTTTATAGTGAAAGGACATTTCACTTTTAAAAATCGATAGAACTTTAAGCATTTTATAAACAATATTATTACATGATACCTTCAATTAAATTTTTAACTGTTATTCTACACTATATCTGTCCACTCCACACTAAGGAAAGAATAATACTTTTTAGAAAACGAATAAATGTTTAAAAGTAGCGGGATTTAAACCCGCGAATCTTTTAACCGTCCAACCAATATTCTCATCAAGTCAAGTTTTTGCACGCTTATTACAACTTAATGCGTTCTTAATGACTCCAGATCAAAATAATTTGATAATATTTTTATTTTTTATTTATTTATATAAGGTTCACCAGCAGTTGTAACAATCATACTCTTATAATTAACACATGCAACAAGGTTTAGAAATAATTGTACAACTATATAAAGGTAAACACAGCATGCTATTGTTATTGTAATTGCCATACACAGTATACTTAACACTAATATCCTTAAAAAGAACAAAAAATCATATATAGTATTTATAGTTTTTAACATGCTAATATAAGTTATAACAATACACACAAGCAGTGTTTAAAGATGACTAACTAACTGTAACTTATTTTATGTGTTAATATATAATTTCGAAATTTATTAAAAGAATCATATAAAGCATCTGCAACCATACTGTACTTATTTAAAAGCTTGCACAAACATGAAATATGGGTTAAAGCCATCAAAAAGTCTTTCTACAACTGTAGGAGCCTGTGGGAACATCTAAGCACTTGTTGGTACGATGTAGGGTACTCTTAGATAGCGATCAATATTCGTGTTCCATAACAAAGTACAAGAAATCGTTCATGAAGCGGTTAGTCTTTCGTTAGTATCTTTCTTTACTCTAGAAGCGTATTCCGCGTACTTCTAGTAGAACTCACAGTCCCGTGGAAAACAAATATCCGTAAAAATCACGGTTTTTAAGCTAACACGTACTTCGTTATTACTAACCTAAGTTGATGTTAAGCGTCAATTGCGCAAGAACCGAGTTTTGCACTCCTATAACTATACAGTAAATAGAGCGGAGCAAAACGTAAAATTGTTTCTGTAGTTGGGTTGAGAGAGGAACTCGGGCATGGAGGTAAGCGTTAATGCGCATTTTAAGAAGAATCCTTTAATTCTTTACCTTTGGGTTGCCCCTGCACCCGCACGGTGAATCCATAGAATGCTCAGTAGTTTCTTCTTTTCGTTGTTAGTTTATCACGAAAAAACAACTGGCCGGACTTTGATTAAACTTTTTTTATTACATAGTGTAAGGTAGATGAAAAATAATAGTATTCACTAAGTTATACTGAGTGATCCTCCAAAGTGTTATAATCAATGTTATATCCAAGTGCTGTGTTTTAAGTGCTCTAAGCTGTGGAGAAAATAAATATAGTGAAAACTATGAGTGTGTTTTTCTGAACTCATCCTATAATAGCTATTAGTATTTGACAATGCTTATTCTTTCATTTATCTTGAAGATCTGAATCGTAAAAATCCCTAGCAGGCCGCCTAATTTATAAGAGATTTTAATATGAGGAAAAGTTAGTCAGCAGCTTAATGATAACTGATGTGGAACCCCAGCAGCCCAGCTAAACTTTAAGAGATATGAATGAACCTCCATTAATTAAATTGTATAATGTGATGCGCACTTTCTGTGGAGTTCGGTACTGTACGTAAAAAGAAGGGTCTAGAACACATGTTAAACTCTATGATCTCAAAGAAACTAGAAAAGGTGGTTTTATTCTTCATCTACATTAAAATATTGTTACATAAATACTTAAAATAATAACTTTATAATGTTTACTTGAGATTACTAGTAGAAATTACTTACAATGGAACGGGTTGTTAGTGAATAGGTACTTCTATACTAATATTGTAAAGCTGAATGAAGAGATTGTTAGGTTGAACGCGCTAATCTTAGGAAATACTTTTTGTGTTGAATAGTCCATCTTTTTAGATGGGCTAAACGCTATTATATTACATCACGCTATGATCGATTGGAGTGGAATTACTATAACAGACATTGCAAAACCGGGAGAGCTTGAGATCATCCGTATGTGCACTGAGAGAACCGTTAACCTACCCAAAAATTATCTATGACAGAAGGTTTCTTCTTCAAGAATACGTGATAGTATGTCTAATAATCTACAGGAACAGAAATAAATCACAAAAAGACGCACAATTTTACAGAATATAGTATTATTCCCTGCTCAATTAAATGCCAACATTAGATACATTATCCACTTATTGTAGATCTTAAATGTTATATGCGATTTAAAATGTAGAAGAAGCCACAAACAATGCTCTTCTGAGAGAAACCTTTACAAAAATTAAGTTCATATTGTTTTTAAGAAAAAATAACTTGCTTTTTAAGAAGCTCGTTTACTGCTTAAAAAGAAGATTGTAATATATATAAAGATATCCTTTAGTATTATTTCATAAGTAACAAAAGGCACATTCCAGCTTTGGTAACAATGTAGTGTAAGGGTAGTCTTCTCTCATCTTCTTCTATCCTGTTGAGAGGTTAAAAATTACTGGACTGATTTTTGATATCCTTTCACTAATATGAAGCTAAATTTTCTGAGACTCTCATATTCGTAATTTTTTATTTAAAGAAATTAATTTATTCGCCTTAAGAATGTTGATAATTTTACAAATGGTTTAAAAACTATTTACCAATCCTAATCTAAAAAAAAGTAAAAAATATAAGTGTAAAACACGAATGTAGGAAAAAATGGTCATATCATTATCCAAATCAATTATTGAATCATTTAGACTGTTATTACAGGAGTTAATTTAATTTGATATTCAAATCGGTACAATAACAATAGTTATCCGCTATATTACAACAAGTATATTGACAAAGCTAAAAAGAATGTAATTCTGTAAATAAGTAAACTTAAATATGAATGGTCAATGCTACTTTAAAATATCAAGTAAGTCGGCAGTAGTCAGTAGCAGATATTACATAGGTCGTATATTTTTAATAAAAACAATTAATAAAACCTTTATAAAAGTTACAGTTATAATGTGGTCCAATGTAATTGTAAATGTATAACATAATTTAACTTAAGTTTGAATGTCGACGAACTACAGATATAATTTATAGAGTATTCAGAATTTGAAAAATCCTTGTACTCGTAAATTGTACTTTTTGCAACTTTCATAATAGTAGACCAACAGGAAGCATTTTAAATTTAAATGCAAAACCAATGGATAAATGCGTATGTAATCTTATCTTTTCTTTTAAATATCTAATTTATTTGCTCCGTGCCATTGCACTTTCTTTGATATTTGATGTTAAATTCACTTTGTAACCTCCACACATTTTTGAAATAGTATTGACAGACAAAGAACAAAATATTTACAAAAAGAACATATTTCGTCTTCACGCTTTAAAGTCAGATAGGCAGAGCCCACCCATTATGCGTAGGGGGTAGCAAAACTTAATACTGCACTTTGTCAAACCAGAGCTTAGAAAATTGAAATCACTCCTATAACGATAGCAGTCAAATGCTGTTCCATTGCGTCATTATGGCTTTAAATATGTATTTTACTTCATGTTAAAATGTATTTTTTTTTCTTTTCCACATCAATGACTTTTTACTATTGCAATAAATATAAATTTGAATATTGGCAAAATTATTTATAACTGTAGTTATTGCAACTGCAATTACTACAATTATTATTTAAATAAAATACATATATATATATATATATATATATATATATATATATATATATATATATATATATATATATATATATATATATATATATATATATATATATATTGTTAGCCCAAATTAATAAGCAAAATAGATCGTACCTACAATATGTTACTTTTAGCCGCGTATACAAATTCAAATAATTTTATTCAAAGTAAGATCACATGATTCATTTTTGTACGTCAAAAACATTACCACCGGTTCACTAAAGTTAATACCTCAGACCTGAGAAGAACCGGCGCAAGAAACTCAGCAAGACATTTTTTTTTCATATGGTCATTTGCAATTATACAATTAATCATTGTTGACAATGATATGCTTGAGATAGACTGGAGCGAGCATTTCATTCCCAAGGTGTGTTATCATTTATAAAATCATTAATTAGGTAATAACCTTTAACACACAAACGTCGTTTCAGATATTTTTTAAATTGTGATATAGAACATTGTCGGACGTTTTCTGGGATCCTATTGTAAAAGCGTACACTCTATCCCATGAAGGAATTGCGGACTCAATGCAATCGAGTTACATGCGCGGTAAGTTTCAACCTATTTCTAGTATTAATATTGTGCACATCGCCAATTGTAGTAAAACAATTGCTAAATCATTACTAAAAATACTGTATTGCACATGGACATTAATAAATTTTTCACCTCTCCTGATAATAAGTGATATTTTGAATTTGAATTATATATATATATATATATATATATATATATATATATATATATATATATATATATATATATATATATATATATATATATATATATATATATCATCTCAGAGGGTGTCTAGCCAATTATCTGTCCGATATTTGGTTTCCGGCATACGGGTACGCGACCCCGGGACCTCGAGCCACCACTTTCATAACCCGATCCAATCCATGTAAGTGGTGTCCCTCCCCTATATTCCAAGTCTTTCTGCCTCTTATTCCCTTTCCTTTCTTGGTTTCTCCCAGTAATGGGTTTGGAGGTCAGATGGCAATCGCTCCACAAAAAAACCACTTCGCCACTCATATGGACCGATTGGTCTTAGTCGGAAGGCAGACCCTGGCAAAAGCCGGGACTAATGCCAGGAAGAAGAAGAATATATATATATATATATATATATATATATATATATATATATATATATATATATATATATATATATATATATATATATATATATATATATATATATATATATATTATATATATATATATATATATATATATATATATATATATATATATATATATATATATATATATATATATATATATATATATATATTTATATATACTCTACTCCGATCAAGTAATCATGTGCAATATAAATATAAGACTTATTTTCCCAATCACTTTATAAATCACTGAGCCATCTTGTTATTTCATTGATCGGCATTCCACAACATATTAAGCTTTCGGTATATGCATACCTTAAATAGTCATAATACTATGTTGACCTTACGATTAGGGCGATATATTTCTATTATATTATAGGTACGATGACCCTGATAAATATACATTTAAATTTCATTTAAGTTGAAATGTTATTTTAGCCTCACATATTCTTATTATAATTAGTTATAAATTTCGACATTTATATTTAGATTTATTAAAGGTGTACGTGCTATAGCTCACGGCGCATATTATAATTATAGAACGAAAAATAACTAAAAGCTATTTACCATTCCTTTTTTCATATTCAAACTAAAACATCCTGTTCCATAGAATCACATGACAAAATTATTAGCATATTATAGTCATGTGATATATTTTGAAATATGTATTACTATATTTATAGATACACAACATAAATATGATATTCAACGGAGTCCGTTCACTGTGTCAGTAGCGCGCTCGCTAATCTGAGGACGTGAAAATTTCGTTTGTCACCGCATACGCAATCGGGGAAGATAGCGTCATCGTAAAACGTAACCGCGAAGTTTGATAACCGACTTTCTCTCTCAGTCGGCAGTACAGACTACCGACTACTGGCAAAGGCTGCATCCAGCTTCACTTCGCGGCAGTCGACGAGCCAGCACGTTCCTAAAGAACGGCGCGCGCTCGCTCCGAACGCGTGATTCCATATAAACCACCGGTTAAATACATTGTGATTATTATCCAGTTTTGTTTTTTGTTCTGATGATTGATTTTTAAATTTGAAGTGATAATAGTTCGTCACAAATTGGGACGACAACATGGGATTCTATAAAACGTGAGTGTCTCAAATAATATACTTTTTTTATTTCAACCCAAAAATTATGCTATGAGCGTTTATATTGTCTTATAAAATATTTTGTTAAAAGTAGCATACAATGAGCATTTTGACACAATTATGTAGGACAATGTCAACTCCATGTTTCAATTTTGAATAAAGATCAACCTATTATTCTTAACAACTATTGTGAAAATAAGAAAACATATTGAACTGTCGCAAAATATTGTACCGACCTCGATAGTGTAACCTTCTAAACAAATATTTCTATTCATTTAAATACAGTATATAATAGGTGAGAGTTGAAATTCGTCGAGTACTACTTACTTAGTCTTTTTCAATTTCTATTGTCTATTTGTTACTTATTTAAATTTATTGGATGTTGTATAAAAAAATACTAAAAATTACCTGTATCCATAGAGTTACACTATATCCACATTATCGTATGCGTTAATAAGGAAAATATCAGACAAAGTTAACGATGTGAGAAGAGATTAATTCATTTGTTGTTACTATAACGTTATCATACTATACTCGTACATGTATATGAATGATAATCAACACTTACTCTCTATTATTGGCTCTATTTTGTACAAACATAAACAGTGACAAAACTATTGAATAATTACCTTTGAAAACTAAATTTAATAAAAGACGTGAGTACTGTATGAAAACCAAAAGAATCATTTAAATTAACAATCTGCATAAAAAAATATTCCGTAAATGGTACAAATATTTGACATAAATTTTAATTTATATAACATTAAATTGGTACGGAAATCAAACCGGCCACCAACGATGTCATTATACTATTCCAATTCATCACAAGAATATCCGTTGACTTATGAAATTTATAAAACGTGATTACACCTACATTTCTTAAAATATAAAAATGACTAGTTTTTGGTTAGCCATTACGTAAAGTCATTACTGCATAATAGTAATTCAACATAAGAGACGCTAACAGTGATTATATCATCAACCGGACACTTGTCCGCTTAAGAGACAATCGCAGCTTTTTTCCACTATTCAAATAAACAAAATTAAGAAACTCTCAGTGGACAGGTCTGTTTGTAAGAAAATAATTAACGAAATATTTATGCAAGTTTCAAATATTTTCGTCTAAAGTATATAGTTACGTTCTACGTCAACATATTTTATCTGCGGTCACTACTTTTATCATATTTTATATGCATATTCAAATTATTAAAAAAAACCTGTAGGTCTTGTGACTTATTATATAATAATCCAATTAAATATATACATATGTATGTCTATGTTTATATGTATGAAAAAAAATTAAAGTTGTCTCCATGTTAGTTTTGTTCACTTCGTATATAAAATACATATTTGTTTATATTGAGGTTTAGAAATATTATAAACAGCGGTATTTAAGTCAAGGTTCAATATTACTAAAGTTCAAAATGTTTCATTATTTCCATTAAATTAATGTGCAAAAATTAAAATATTATATCTGCAAAGTCGCTAGCACGCAATACTTTGAAAATATCCATATTATGTTATATATATTTTTTTAATGTATTTGTTACACACCTATGCTTTTTTTATATAATTGTTATAAAAATATATATTAATTATTTTTGTACAAGTATATTCTGTATTTTAACTAAATATCATAAATACTAGCCTAAAATCTATACTTTTTTACCGATATAATAAAGCTATAGAGTAGATTATAAAAATATAATGTTGTATGTAATTTTTTTATAAGAATGAAAGACAAACGGAAACATTATATCTCACTAAGCAACAAAATTGCGGGCCATAACTGGTTATAAAATGAGTAATCCAAAGAGGTTTTCCGAAAAAAGTGATGCTATAATTGTTTCTTTGTAACAAGGAAAAAATATTATGTTTCTCGATAATTTGCATCGCTTATTTATTAACGTATAACATGAATGGGGAATCTCCTTTAAAGATTTATATGATATTATTAATTGTTAATAATTCAATTGATTATTGGAAATATTCATCACAGTATGTAATATAAAATATACTGTGTAGAGTCATAGAGATACTGTAGACTGTATGAATTGTAAGAAAAATTAATTATTTTATTTTTGTTGAATGTCTGTTTGTTGTTTGTTGAATGTGTGTGTCCTGAATGTCTGTCTGTTGTTTGTAAAAAATGGACGTCAAACCGTCTTCGGCGGAAAGCTGCCTACTCTGCTACATGCGGTATAAAGCGTTAAGCTAAAGAAATATATATTATACCAAACTAGTTACAGTTTCCATTACTTACTTACATTTCAAAACATTCTTTTACATATCTACTACATAGTCGTGTTTCCATTAACGAAGGTTTAAAAAAACCATAGCACTTGTACCACTGTTGAAGTGTTTTTTTTTTATAATGACTATAACTATTTAAATGATAAAGCATAATTTGTGTGTATAAATGATATTCAGCTGTTTAAGCTGAAATTATTTTTTTAAAGTTTTATATACTCTATGTATAGTTAAATCTCAGTTGTGATAAAATAATATTATTAATAAGATTAACTCTAATTCTCCTCTTTTTTCTTTTCTTTTAATGTATATTTATAAATTTATATAAATATAGTATTTCAATAATGAACATGTACCATTATACAGGTAAGTAATTAGATGCACAAGCTAATGCTTAAGACTTCCTCGTCGTGTCTCGCATACGCGATTATTTATATAGGCATATTCAATAGGTGTCTATCAAATCACGGATTTTAAATTCATTACGTAATATTCTATAAATAAAATCAGCGCAAACAAAACTCTTGAATACAGTAAACAATCTAAATAATATTTTTTTATTAAAATAATGATTTAAGATATCTCATATCTTGTTGTGGCGTTTTAATTTATAACTCTAACGCAAAATAAAAGAAAAAAAAAAAAATATATATATATATATATATATATATATATATATATATATATATATATATATATATATATATATATATATATATATATATATATATATATATATATATATATATATATATATATATATATATGTATATATATGTATATATATTTATATATGATTTAAATAATGAATCATAAATATGCACATTAGATTAAGATGCAACAACATGAACACCAATTAGTTACTAAGTAGGTAAATACAATTCTAGTTAAAATACCTCAGACGACCTTTATATTATTTTTATATAAGCACCAATATTGCTATAATATTACTAATTGTGTACATATTTAAACCATTTATATATTCTTATTAACATAAGAATTTTAAAATTGTAAAAAGTTTAAATTAATGAATGTATTTTTAAAAGTACAAAAATTTAAAAGCAAGGTTAAATCACATATTACTGGGTATTAAAAACATAAATAATAAAAACTTACCATATTTCAATATTAGAAAATTCTAAGTAAAATAGACGACGCAATGTAGAGTAGCAATAGTAGTTGCAATTTCAATTGCGTGGTCCATGATACGTTAAATTTCGATATTCCGTGTTCCCGTTAGAATTTTGGGAAATATTTTTTTAGTGCTTCCTTTACACTTCTCTACATACAAAATTTCAGGTTTCTATACGATATTATAAGTATTAATTAATGTTCAGGTGGGTTATTAGGCCCAATATTCATTAAAACACCCGTTTATTCAAATCTAAATAATTTTATTTTTTATACCTTTACAAGCTTTTGAATCGTCAATTTATATAAAGGTCTCGGTAACGTAAGTCCTAGAGGAAACTACCACCGTCTAGGAAGGCAGGTTTTTCTGAAAATAGTGAGAATCAAAGCCGTTAAGATTAAAACCTTAATGTTTATAAAAAGAATAGACCATAAAAGATCAAAATACCAGGTCACAAACAGGCCTTATGAAATAGTCGAAATGCAGGTCACTATTAAAACTTGGTGCACGTATCCGCGGCGCCATCTTCGATGCGTCAAATAACATATTGCGTAAAGGATTATTTCAATGGATTTTACGTGACTTTATTTTTACTTTCATTTTCTAAGCCGAAGTTATCAATGAATTATTATCATTATGTTTGTATATTAATTTAAAATTATTATCTGGTTGTCTAGTTTAGGCCGAGTGCAATATTCCAACCGACTCAATAACAAATATTGTACCAGCATGTATTTCTTTACATTTATATTATGCACGTGACAACAATCCTGACCGGTAACACAAGTTTGCGCAATACGGGGACCTCTTTACTTTCCGTTTACGTAATGCAGTTTCGATTTCTTCCACTGACAATATTTAATTTTGATTTTTGAAGCGCAATGTTAATTGATGTATATATATATATATAAATATATATATATATATATATATATATATATATATATATTATATATATATATATATATATATATGTATATATATATATACAATTATACATATAATTGTACAATTTTTATTGTGTATTCTCTCAAATTTTGAGTAGTTATGTAAAAATCACTTCGTTATTTTCAAAAAATTTTATTTGGAGATGTTGAAGTTTTTCAAATAAAATAAACGATATGTCATCGCTATAAGATGTTTGATAAACCTAAATAGCAATGTGAATTAATGTAATACAGATGAAAACCTAAAAAGTACAAAGTATTATTTTAAGCTGCTTATAATATAAAGTTTTATTTCATTTAGGGCTTGGGCCTTGGCACCGACTGACGTCAAACCTTTTTTAATGAGTAGGTAGCAAATACTAATAATATATCTGTGTTAATATCAAAAGTAAGTAAGGTTTGTATAAGAAGTGTTCTAAATGAAATATTAAAAGTATTTTTGACTTTTTAAGTATTTTTTTATTAAGCTTGGAGAAATGTTAGATGAAAATGATAAACCGCAAGCCTTCGCTAGCTTCTACCTGCTAGATATTGAAGTTATCGCTTTACTTATACAGCAATGTATTAGTTTAATATTACCAATTTAGTATTATGGTAGTTTCTGATACGTAGAAGCCAGAACTTGGACAAGTATCAAAATGAATGCATTTAGTTTGATTGCCAAGCGACGATATGAGTACCATCCATACCTAAGAAAATACTTAAAGGACTAACTTTTGATTTTTTATTTATTTATTTCAGGACGGATTTCGGATAATTAGAACTTATATTTATATTTTTTTTACTATGCTTATACTTTTTTTTACTTTTTTTTATTATTTACTTTTTTTTTACTTATATTTATATTTTTTTTTGCTAATTAGAACTTATATTTATTTTTTTTATACTATATATTTAGTGATTTATCACTCCATCTCCATTGTTTTCATTCCCCGCGGGCTTAAAACAAAATGTTGAGTTCCACTACACACACTTTCCTTCACACCGTTATCTCCACCTATATATTATTTATTAAGCATATATATTGATTATTAACAACATATAAAATTATGTTAATTATGTACAGTTGCGTGATTAGCTATATATATTAGTTATAAACAATTATAATTAATAAACATTTTATCAAAGAGAAATCTTTCAATATTATTGTCCGCATTTATGTTTGTAGCGTGTGAGCTAGTATTTATTTTTAGCGTACGATGTGTCTATAAAAAAGCACTATATCTGTATTATAATATGTTAGATATATATCTTATTAAACAAATGAAAGTGACTTTACATGTCCAGTAGTCCATCAGTACAATTATTGCGGTTTGAGTAGCTATTCACTATAACGTAGATCTTAGGTAAGGCCGCGTGATCGACATTACCGCATAATACTACATATATCTACTTCCTTCCTGACATATTACACAATAATGCACGCCATTTTATCATACTTAAGCAATTAAGCATAAGCATGTAGATTTAAAACAAGAAACACAAAGGTATTAATAATATTTATTACTTTCTGTCTCTAACTTTTCCATGTTAAGTTCAGAATTTAATAATAATTTTAATCAGTGTTTAATAATTATTAGACGGATTGCAGCCTGGACCATGTCACGTTTAGTTATCTAAATGGGGAAAGTTATATAACTAAATAAATTAAATGTTAGAATCTTATAATTATACATGTCCATCTATTTTTCTGTGATTTTACTTTACTCACAAAGTATACGTCAATAGTGTTGTATAAACCAGCAATTTAAACAGAAATAACAGTTGATTTATGATTCCCGATTGAATTATTGATGTGTATAGAAGTAGAACTAATAGTTTTCACCATTTTCAATCGTACAAATCCTAATTCCATTCACTTATTTACATTAATATGCTTTCGTTGGTAAGTACAAGTCAAATTGCGGTAATAGCGCCAAATTATAATACACACTTTTGAAAAAACGGAAATCTAAACCTTTAGATAAGTATAAATATAGACGGGATTTAAAAAATAGTCTACCGCAGATGTCTCACTTTTGACATGTGTACTTGGTACGCACGTAATTTATTTTATTATACCTCATTCGGTTTCTTGTAACTATCTATATTATCAAAAATATTTCAATACAATTTTAAATGTCATCAATATGGGGTATTGGTAAGATGACGTAGTCAAGCACAGGAAAATCCTCACCAGTTCCGTTAAGACGATTAAGAAATATTTTAGTATGCTCAATACATAAGGAAAGTATAATAGTTAGTAAATTTTATGGTATCGTGTTTTATTTTGCGTTATTATATCGTTATTTGTTTAACTTGATATTTTTCTACTAAAATTAAGTTTTACTCTATTAACATAATCTTCTATAGAACATTTTTAGGGTATCAGAACAATTTATATTATTTACTTTTAAGTTTTACAAATAATACAAAATTTAATCGCATAGTTATATCTTAATTTATCATTATACACATTACATAACGTATGATTGTAGTGCTGAGGTTAATTTACTTTGATACTTTTAACCTCTCAGTACACTATGAAGGCTAGACGAGCGATTAGCCTAAAACTTGAAAATCTAACACATTACCTCATACAATCTATGTACAGTTACGTAATAAAATAATTCACGATATCACAATTTAATATGGCTAACAACAAAGAAACAAGTTTTGTCCTTCTGATACTGAGAATTTGATTACTCAGACATCTACTATCATAAATATATTTAAGTTATTTTTAAATTATTTTATCTAACCCTTTATAAAATATTTGTATTAATTAATTTGAACTAAAATCTATTTCAATTTATGTAACAAAATGTACATGTGTGCCAACCATATCTACTTATTGTAAAAAATAAATGAAGCTTATTCAGCATGAGCTTTGGTATTTATATTTACATATATTATAATGATAAAGTTATATTACCGTAGCACAGTAAATATAAAAGATATATAATAATTTTATGACTAAGTTGTATATTAATATAATACTGAAATAAATGAAAATAAATATAATCAAAATAAAACTAACAAGGAAGAGATATCGGGAGTATCAGGAAGTTTAACTGTTAATGTAGTTTCATTCACATGACCTGCCATTTTATATGAAGGTCGCACACATAAGTGCTTTAAGCTAAGGTTGCGATGTAAAGCTTCATAAATACTTATTTTATTTTTTTTAAAGTATTTTGTCAAAAGTAAAAAATGGTTAAAAGTATTTTTTGTTTTGATAAGATTGCATCCAACATGCATGCATCATTGCACACAACAAAAGTTTAAAAAATAATGGAGTAAGCACTCAAAAATACCTACTTTAAATTGATATATTATAATTTATGAACCGATTGAAATTAAAAAAATGTTATGGAAGGCTTACTATAATAGAATGCTAAAAAATTGCGTTTGAGCCAGTTAAGCTGTTGCTGAAATAAGCGTGCTCAGACCAACAGATAAAAATAAAAAAAAAATCGATCAATTGATAAATGCTCCCGATAATAGGTTTTTTAATATATTTTCCATGTATGTACGTACAGCAATCGGTTACATTTTTATTATATGAATAGATTTATAACATGCCAGGTAACTAGAAGCAATTACGAGGCTATGGATATATTGTAAATATTTTCATATTTTGTTGTAAGTAGATGCCCACTAGGGCACACATAAACGCTAACGAAGTGTTAGCGTTTATGATCCTTGCCATCCGATTTTTAGATACTGATTTATCTTTATTTTTCTTATTCTAGATAGTAAAAATTACATGACCTTGAACAATTTCATTTCATATAGTTTACCTGGACATTAAGATCTGGAACATCTCATAATGAACCATTTCATTATGAGATGTTCAAGATCTTAGATTATCATATGTCAATGATAAATGCTCACTCGACTCTAGATCCGTCTTGTAAATCCAAAGATGGTGCGACTACAAACAGACAAGCAGACAGACAAAAAATTTATTTATGTTTTTACATCTATAAAAATATTCCATGTACAGACATTATTTAACTAACAGCTGAAATTAAAGCTGTATTATAACTGAAACCATGTTAACTTAAATTTATTTACAAACAAAACTCCTTCGAGTTTTGTCCATATAACGAGGATGACATTGAAATAGTGAATTGTGCTCAACTGGCACGCTCAAAACGTCATAGCTAAAGAACTGAACTGGACTTACCAATATAACAAGTACTATAAAACAAAATATTCTTGAAGAAAAGGCTTTATAATAAATAAAGAAATAATAAATATCTAAACTAACTTTCAAGTTGTCATAACAGCTTCCTCTTCAAGATCGAATTCCTGCTTAGATATAATTAAATTAAAAATATATATATACTCTAAGGCTAATTGCTCTGACTGTTTTATACAATTCAGATAAAATGTGCAATAATTTACGAAGGCATGATTTTTTCTAAACGAAACCAAATAACTTTGGGTTAATTTTTGTAAGAAAATAATTTATAATTTCCTAAAAAAATTAAACTGGCTCAATGGAGGTCGTACACAAGATATATTCGGAAGTGACTAGAGGCCAATCAACCTACGATAAGTATTGACAAGTTAATTGCATTAACGATATAGAGATAAAAACTACAAACAAAGAAACGGAACTCACCTTGCATCTTCTGTGTGACGAGTTGTATATTTTTTTTACTATACCGGATATGGAAGATACTTGGAAATAATTATAATAAAATATCTTGTAAATAAAATTATATGTATGTGCTATATACAGTTGTAGCAGTACTATATGTACTTTATGTTCAATGAATTCAATTATAAATTTTATGACATCTGCTCGTTTTTATCAATTTTGGTGCTTCGATTTGTCTTATAACGTAAAGTTTGTATCTTTAGCATAACTTTTAAATAAATAAAAAGTTAGTTCGATGGGTAAATTATCATTGTGTGTTGAGCTCGTGGCACTCAATGCCTCGCTTGTCTTGTTACCAATGCGAGGAATTGAAATAATTAATTCTGCCTGAGAATCTGAATCGAACTCACGACCATCACGTTACAGTGTACAGTCAGACGCTGTGCCACTGAGCCACAATGGCTTTGACAAGTCAACAGTAAGTACACATACCTAAAAGTAAATTTTGTACATGTTACATTTATAGTAGTCTAGTACTTTGTATATTCTATATATTTTCTACATAACATCAAGTTATACTCATTAAATACGTACTCTTTTGTAATATTACGTAACTTTCACGTACCAAGATAAAATTTAAAGTTGTATACAATATGCTTAAAATAATTATAATAAAAGTCAAACATTATTTCTCTATACTCAACCAGTAATAAATGTGTAAAGTGAAAAAAATATTCCATAATAGTTGTCGATATTTGTCCAAATAAATTTAATTATCGCTTGTACACAATTGTTGTACTTAGTTCAGTTAATTTAGCTTTCATCTAATCATGTCACACTAAATTGATCGATATAAGTTAAAATAAAATACATGTAACCATTATTATTGAATTTAAATTATGTATACATTCATATACAGTTTAATCCATAAAACCCATACATCAACCAATTATAAGGCTTTCTAACTTTCTTTTCTTTTAGCACAACTACATATTTACTTTAGTCTGTAATCAGACAATGTATGATTAATACAATACTCTCATAATTTGTATGATGCAATATGCAAATCAGAAGAAACAGGTAACTTACACAGAATAAGACCGGCCGGTAAGGTTGTGCTAAGTAACGTTTTTCCCCTCGCTGACTTTTCGCAAGATTTCATTGCTTCATTCGAAGTTACTGCAGCCACGAGCAAGAATCGTCTATTGAATATTCATTCTGTTGTTTAAGCATACACTTCGATTTGGTCGGATTATATCACGTGACGCTTGTAACTTGTAGGCAATAGGTGAGCCAATCCAGCGTAGCAGATCAATGATTATTTCTCATTGTTGCCGTATCCGGCACAGATTTAAGTTGAAAAATGGCTAATAAATGTTTTGTTTTCGTAGTTATTTTTTACTTTTTAAGGATATTATTAAAATGTTCAAAATTACTTTATAAAAAGCTATTTAAAGTAACGATTTCACTTTACAGAAAGAGTCTGCTCGTACGCAATGGTTACGGATTCATAATTTTTTTTGTAGGGTAGGTAGCTTCTAACTAAATAGTCATAAAGACTATATTAACTTTAAAATACAATTAAATTTTATGAAAAAAACAACGAATCTACAAGTCTATGGATAACCGAGAAAAAATTTCTTTCCCAATTTTCGAGATATTAAATGTTATTAATTAAAATTATTCTCGAGGATAATTAGAAAATTGCTGGCTTACTCACTTACTTAGTGTATAAGGTAGGCAACGGTGGACCACCTAATATGGAATATAGAGTCGTCGTAGACTATACGAAGAGACAAGTTAAGAGTGACTTTTTACTACGTTTTCTCTCAAAAACCTTAAAATTATTGAAAATTTGTGAAAATTAACCTAAAATAAAATCTTGTCAGATTATCTTTTTCTTTTCAAATTGTAGTTAAAATCTTTGGATATTTACTCTAATAGTATACTCGTTAGTTGCATATATTAGAACGTAGCATCATAAAATTTACATTTAGTATAATCTTTTAATATTGTTTTCGCAAGCACTTGCTATGTCTGACAGTTTGCTTAACCTACTTTTAATTATATAATAAAGTGTAACTATAAATATAACTATAATTAAGACTATTCCAATAAATCACTCAATATATAAATCTAATTCAAAGATAAAAGAAAATTACGCTTTGTACGTAATTAATACAGAGGTATCTTTAAGAAATTTGGTTCAGATAAACGCTAATATTTCTGCACTTTTCGTCTAGTTCTAACAAATTAGACGGTGAGTGGCGAAACTCAACACCACGCTTGGACTTAAGGCTTAAGGCTTGGGCAGGAGGGATAATTAAATATAATTTACATATCATAAGTTATCTAAAAGTATGTCGTTCGACATTTAACATACACCATTCATATTACAGTGTCAAATAACGTTTTATTTGCACGAGGTGATGTTGAATCAGACAAAAGAGCAACATATTTTATTCTTTATCTAAGCTCCCACACTTAGTCATATATAAACTTATTTCTTATTACTTAATCATTTATAACTTATATGTCAACATTTCATTATAATGTTTATTTGATATTATTTATAATTTGTAATATTTTATTGAACTAGAGTTACTAGACCTACTAATTTCTGTTATCTACGTTATTTCTCAGCTTGACTTACACACACACACAGATTACTACAACATCACCTTACGTAACATGCATATAATATACATAACACAAACTTTCCTCTCGAATCACTCTGTCTATTAGTGACATTATCAATCGAGATCACGACGGTGCAAAGTGTATTTTAAAATATATGTGTATATATAAACATATTGACTCCCCATCTTAACACTTATAATGTATTAAGATGACATTTGATATGACCGATGGTTTAATCATTAAGTACTCCATATCAAACGTGATATATGCATAAAATGAATGTAAAAGAAATCAATATACCTATATATTTTTAATAATCATAAAAATTTGAACTCGCACCTTTTGGAAACCAGGACACTTGGACAGTGTTCTGATCGCTAAGCCATACGTTCTCATCAAGCTACGTCGAAATTATTATATGATTATTACAATGTATTTACATAGTTAGGAGATTTTTATAAATTATCGCTACCCAAACATTATTGCTACGAAAAATCATTTCACAAGAGAGAATGCTATTTATTTAATTTAAAATAATATTCGTTTTAAAGTTATATTCCATACTAAAAAAAATACTTTTTAGAAAGAAACAAAGTGTCGGGATGATAATTAAAAAATTAAATCAGAATATTATGATTTTTTTATTATTATATTATAATTGTACATTACAATATTCAATGCTTGCACATATTTGTGTATTCCGGTTCGCAGAGGTCATCTAATCCGGTGTGTGAGGTCATCAGCACGTGATTAAGAGTTAAGTTTTTAATATCCCACTTCGGGTAAATTTAGATCGATTCCGAGTATTTCATAATTCCAATCTCGTTTACCTCATAGATGTATGATGCGTGTCATCTGTGAATTCCAAATCGTGATGTACATCGGTAACTTGGTTTCCCAATTGGATTATCGAATCAATACGCGTCGCTATTACAAATTACGTTCGCTATTTAATTTGTTCACATTATGCTTAAGAAGTCTTATTACAAAGTAAAAAAGACTGTTATTACTAAGTAAAAAAGATATCAAAAAATATAAGATGAAATATGGGGCAATCGAATTGTATCTGATTCCTTTAATGGTTGCACGTTGAAATCCTATTCATGAGAAAAATTATATATATATATATATATATATATATATATATATATATATATATATATATATATATATATATATATATATATATAATAAATCTCGTTTTTAGGTTTTTTACACTGTTATTTATTTAGATTTTTTTTTCAATTTATCTAAGTCTAAGTGATAACTTAATAAGGTAATGATAACCTTATCAAGTTATTAATTAATATACAAAATTTCGAACTAATCCGAAGTTCTAAAATTGGTCAAAATCATACTTAAAGTTCCCGTATACGAACAAACATATACATATATACATACCAACTTAGTAAGCATTTTAAAAAATAACATAGTTATCTATTAATATAAAAGCTAAGCTGGTAGTAAGTTTGTGCTATAAGCAGACGCTCCATTTAATAAACAACATTACAAAAATATATATACTATAGAGTATGAAAATTCATGGAATATTATATAGATGAACAGCATTAACCTTAGTATATTTGTAAACCTAATGAAGGCAATTCTGTGCAAATCATCTTTAGTGTTTCGTAACCCTCTCGAATGAACAATAGGTCATTTGGATATATGTACTAAATCCTAGTTGAATAGAATCATTGAAATATCTTTGACATGTTTCATGTTTAAATTCTAGTTTTAGTTTAAACCTTAATCAGTATGTATTGTATATTTTATTTAATATAAAGATCTGTTTTTTTTTATGGAATATCTATTTTGATACTTTAAATAAAATTCAATTTTTAGAAGTCAAAAAAAAGCTAGCGCGCTTAATATAGATATTTAAAAGGAGATCAGTTCAGTTATTTGAATATAGTGTTAATGGCGTGCCTAAAAAATTAAGAGTATTTTATTACAAGCTTTTATTTGTTTACGATATTTGTCTGCTGGTTGAGGTGAAATTTTAAATATACTGTTTGATGTGATGATAATGCAGTTATATATAATCAATATTATCATTAATCCAAAATGGCTGCCGTAGCAAAATGGCGTACATATCAAATAAAAGAGGTATTTTTAATCAAGTACTTTGGTGCTAATTGGGAACCAAGACCATGTTATATCTCTAACGTGGCGACTCAGGGTCACAACGCAAACTTTTTTTCTTTATAAATAAAAGCGTGTTACATTTGATGTAACATTAAAGAACATTTAGCATATTACAGCTTCATAATCTTTTTCTTTTGTAATCACAATTCTTGTATTTATAAAATATTGGGTCTGTGATAAAAACGCAAATATTTAATACAAGGTGTAACGTTACAGACCATAATAAAAATATATCGATATATGAATTATCGTTAAAAGTTATTTTTAAAAAATATTTATACTGATTACATAATAAGGTAACATTAATAATTTCTAGAAAGACAAATTTCGCCATTATAACCTTGCCCAATATTGCGTTCATTATTCTTACTTTGGTCACGTATTGTTAGTGAACAGACGCGCTTTCGCCTCACATCAAATTTATAGAGGCTGGTTGAGCATTTCTATTGCGTTTTTGACATTGGCACTACAATTCTGTACTAATCGGGTCAGTGCCGTATTCGTAATATGAGCGTGATATTACACTTTATATGGTCATATTTGTAGGTCTAGAGTATTAAGTGGTTCATTGAACCACATAGAATATAAATAATGAATAAGCTGCACATGTTAGCTATGACGCAAGTCGATATATATCAAATGACTGTCGATCTTACCTTAAGCTGGCACGGGGAAATTGATTACCTCATACCTATAATGGATATAATTATTTAATAGCGCTAGTAGCAGATTACATGCATAGCCATAAACTTGATACAAATAAATGCCTTCTTAAATATTTTAGTTGTGAAAGTCGTAGGTTGACATTGCGAATGTCGAGGCTTGCAAGTTGTAGACTGCCCCTCAAGGTTTTATAATTCAGAATTTTTTGCTGTTAGTCTTTAAGCTACAAAAGGCTCGTACGTAGCTAATATTAATTGTTGTGGTTGTTGGCATATATATTTCAGGTTGATCGTTGATATATTCGGATCTAAATTAGACACATTATCTTTTAAAATGCTTTTCCGACATACATATAACACTTTAGTACATATATTACTTAGAAATTTTGAAAACAGTTGCATTAGAAGCAAATATATAACAACGTAGTAGATGCTCAAAACCTATGTTGGTATAATATATTACGAGGCCACAGTGTTGCGTTGAAGGACTGCAAACGTGACTGTTATGGGTACTATACTCACTTGGAGGATTGAATAATTTTCATTTCCATGCTCCGGTTTATTACTCCTGGCTCATTGACGACGTATGTTATTGACGTTGTTGCTGCAACTCAACACAAAATGAATGAAAATGATCCGCTATCAAATTTCTGGACGAGAAGCGGATGGCGAAGTATCGTAACATTAAAATCACTCTTCCTACCCTGCTACGCGGGATAAGACGTGAGGTTAAATATTATTAAAATATAAAATATTTAACTATATTAGCAATCTCATGCATGTATTTGTTTATGTTTATTATTATCTAACAATAAACAAAAATGTGTATGTATATATGTAGAAACAACTTATAAGCTATTTAGAGTAGTTGAAGTGAAATTATGATAATTAATGATTACCAATTGTGTTCTGAGGGGTGTGGCTAACCAGTATTTTGTCACTTCCTGACTTAAAACTAGTTGTATGAACTAAAAGTGATCAATCTTGTTGCAATGTAAATTCAATTTATGGTATCTTTCGCAAAACCCTTAAAGATATTTTAGTTGTAAGTTGTGTAAGCATCGTTATAAACTTAGTGTTTAAATATTTTAGAATATACATAATAAATCACACGTTACTTGATTTAGCAAATTGAAAGTTGGATTATATATTATAGCGTTGCAGTTGTTTATTATACGAGTAACACTTGTACATAGCATATTGATATTTTATTAAAATTACACGTCATTCACATTGTATGTAATATTATTTTTTTTAATAAACATTCCAAATAACTTACCAATCCGCCTTTGAACTAGGAAATTTTGTATGAAGGTTTCGCGGGTACAATTTTCATTTATATTTACCAGTCAGTCGCTGTGTTGCATTACGTTTCATCAACAAACTTAATACGTTAACCGTTACATTTGTGTTGTCTGTTTTTAATACTATTTATAAATAAAGACATACTTAAATTTAGTTTTTTATATTTTATTTCTTATTATTTAAACGTATTTTTTAATTTAAATATATTTTCTACTACATTAAAAATATATTTACAAATTTGTTGATTTAATTTGATAAAATTTATTTGAATGCTCCCATGATAATAGGTTCAGCTTTAATCTCAATTTCATGTATATATGTAGTATGGTTATTATAGCATTATTTTTATGGTGTATTTTTTTACAATTCCTAAAGTTGACATTTCAAAATTCGTACTTAACAAATGCAGACCTGAGCCTAATAGTATTACTATGTGTGTGTGTAGCTTTAAATAACTCAGTACAATTTAAAGTTGGCCAAAAAAATTGTTATTATTTTATCTAGTACAAGCTATAACTACTTAAGTAATTTTAACTCTTTAAGTAATTATTAGCTTAATTTTCTCACAATTAGTTTTTAGATATAACATAAATCATATTTTTACAGATTACCGCGAAGTCTACTACTTTTGCTGGTTGTATCAATACACATACAATGCCAGAAAAATAAAATAGAAGACAATGTTCAAGGAGTACCGAGTGACTTACGAAGATCCGTGAGTGAGGCTCTGGCTTTGGAAAGAAGGTTTCAATTAGGTGCTAACGATGCGTAAGTGTCTTTCTAGCCATTTTTATACAATTGTAAATTTTAGGAAGGACTCTTAAATAATACTATGACGATTATTAGTTACAATGTTATACTTTTAATTATTTTACAAGGATTTCAATTCAAGGTTTAAAACATGATTTGGAAGTAGCTTTTAAAAATTATAATATACAAGTATAAAATTATATTTATTATTATATTAATTAAAAGTCAAAATAGCAATAATTTTATAAAGATATTTTATATATGACTGGAATAGCCTTCCGGAAGAAAAATTTAAAAGGAAATCATAAAATTAATTCCTTATACTTTACAAAGTCGTTGACAGTAGATATTATAATGACACAATTAAACACTATCGGTCAAGTGAGAGTGTCAATTTATAGACAAATGTATAGAAATATAATATGTCTATATAAAAAATAAATATATAGCCGGGTTTTTAACTAACTCATTTTAATTAAAAATCTGATTGTCTCACTATTGTAAGGATTTTGTTGTTATTTTTATATATGTAGCTAAATATGCACAATGTCCATAGGTATAAATGTATTAATAAGTATTTTTTTTATTAAATTCAACATATTTACATATATTCGACTGTAACACAAAATCATAAGCAAACATGTCAAATTCAATCATTTAAGTTTCATAGACTTCCGCAATGTAACGCTGCGTGAGTTATTATATTTTTCTAATAAAGGTCATAAAATAAAAATTTACACGTGTACGGAATATTATTGAATGTATTAAAAGACTATATGTATATAATCAGATATATTATATATATATAATATAATATATATATATATATATATATATATATATATTATATATATATATATATATATATATATATATATATATATGGTGTTGTGTGTGTATATAACCCGATATACATATTTTATTAATTACCTTATGCATTGTCTATATAAAAATATTTTGAGATATTGATAAAAATATATTCAATGCAATAATTTGTGGCTTTAATGCAAGGTAAAATTGTATCTCGTAGAAGCCAAAGACGCGTCTTTCAAAAGGAGTTTTTTAAAGTGATATGTTTGTATGGATTATAATTGAGTATGGACGATCTATTTAGGGTTTCCATATATAGTGCTAAATTCTATAAGTGCGTCATGAAAAGATAAAAGTCATATTGAGATTATCCTTTTTGGTTCAAATCAGGTATATTTCAACTTGGCTTATCACTACATATGTCATTCTAATTATAACAATGTTGTAATTTGTATAGTTTTCGAACATTACACTTAATTTATTTCACAGACAAAACTGCACTTCAGAAGACGATATAAGCAACACACCATGCCCTCCTAGCAAGTACCGCAGCGCTAGCGGAGAGTGCAACAATGTGAGACACCGACCCTGGGGAAGGCGAGGCGATGTATTTCTGAGGTTATTGCCTCCTAATTATGAAGATGGTGAGCATTTTAGTAAATAACTAAATTAATACGAAAATTTGCAACGTTAAGGTCCGCTACCAAATACTATAATGGACAAATGTATGGACAATTTTATATATATATATATATATATATATATATATATATATATATATATATATATATATATATATATATATATATATATATACAGCCATTTTTACAGTCTTTTTCTAATTTAAGTTGTCCTTTTTTATTATTTTGTAACTATTATTTATATATTCAACTGGCTCTGTTATATAACTTGGAATAACTCTTGTATACAGAACGCACGCAAAACCGATAAATTTGACAAATATATTTCAAAATATTCCTGTAGAATTTTTAAAAGATACTCTTGATAACTTTATAATTAAATACTTATATCCAAATTTAAATTTAAATCTCTCAATCACTGCATGTAGCTATATTAAGTTGTCACGATAACCGATTTCTCTTTGTAGACTACATGTCATGTCAAGTTTTAAAGTAGGAAATAAATCGAGCTTACGATCCAAGCACGCCTTATATGTATGCATATACGAGTATATACCATCACAGTGACAAGGAACAAGCACGTCATTTGTCTAGTATATCTACTATATGGAATTTTGATTATAACTAATCTACCTATCTACCATACAACTTTATTTCTTGAACTTTTCCTGTATTTGCTTTACATATATTACATTTATCAACTGTAACCAGTACCTAATGATATTATTTTGTATTTATGAATGTTTATATATGATTTTTGTATTATCGACATAGAAGTGTATTTGGGTCTAATTTTATTTATACATATTTTTTGGTACTATTTGGTTCTGTAAACCATAAAATAAAATATTAGTATAAACAGAAACTGGATTTTATAGCAAAGAAAAAAACATTAAAAGAAAACGTTTATTATAAATATTCAATTAAAATATAAATATACACATGTGTGAAGATAATTTAAAGATCATGTTGTAAAATTTTATGCAAACGAAGTCTTTTGACCTATGTAAGTAATAAATGACAAAACGATTGATTGCTTCACTACAGGTTCATTAACCGATAAAATAACTATCTAAATTTTATAGTAATTTAGTCCTGACATTAGATTAATGAGTTGACAATATCGAATTATTGAGTATTCTTATTTTTGAATAACTTAATACCGCTATCCAATTAATATTATATTTGTTAATATCCTTAGAAAATAGAAAAGTATATAACATACCTAATTTAACTAAAGCTTTTAAAGCTTAAGGTCATAAATAAGTATCACTTCGCATTAATCGAGATATAAAACATGCACTCACATTAACAGCTGGATATTTGTTTCATGCAAATTTCTAATCCGGATTACTGATTCTTATTTCTCCATATACAATTCGATAAAAAGACCAACGTGGCTCATTGAAATATCGTCTCACTATAAACTTGACGTAGTGTATTCGTTCCCCACTTAGGCAATAAAAAATTTTTCACTGTCCCGCTCCAACCGCGGTGATGATCTCCACCACTCAACATGCTATATCGAATCCGAACGAAATGTAATAGAGGATAGGTTTTTTCTGGCTTCTCTACTCAATACGATATAAAACGTTAAGCTATATATGTATATAAGTAGTTCAATATAAAATATTGAAATTATACTTAAATGCTTATAAATAAAGATTCGACTTGATTTTAGTTAGTCTACTTAACATTTATTGAATAAACAGAAATATTAGTTCATAATAAAGTTAACCTAAATTGTATTAGCATATTATAACAAGCGCTTAAGAAATATGTAGGACAGTTGTAGGTCTTGAACTTATCGACAATTTTGCAATATAATTACAGTAAAAGTAGCTGTGAATATTTAAATTCTTTATCACGTAATTATTGTAGTAATTTTATGTAATATTGAAAATAATTTGGCCATTTCTTAACACTATTTACAATTTATTCCGATAACTATTAAAAATTAAAGTGATATATCACCATTTTCGATTTTACTAATTATATGCCAATATTAATATTTAAGGTGCATATAAATACAAATCTTGAAGTCCACATTTTTTGCTTGTTTATCATAAAAATTGGCAATATGTATATTTTTATTCTTATAAATTTATTCTCACTTAAAATCTATATTGTAAATATAATATTATATCAATTCCATTTTTTTTTTAATAATAAATATTAAAAATGTTATTGTAATAATTTAATGTCTTTCCTGTTAAAATAATATTCAATAGTTTAAATGGTTTAAAATTTAAAAATGATCTCTTTTTTAAAATAATTTTGATAATCTTCCAATAATTTTATTTGTTTATTATATTATAAATAATAAATTTAAAAGGTTACATGTTTTTTAAACTATTCTTATTACATACGTTATTTTATTACTTTATTATTAAGCTTTACAATAACAACTTTTCAAAATACACTCGGTTATTGTTAATGTGTAAGACCTGAAAATATAAATGTTTATAAATTATTCAAGGTATAATAACAAAAAATATTTGTTTTTATTTAATATATAAATAAATTACACTAGATTCCGCTTTTTACCTTTTTCAAAAAGCTATTTTAGGGCAATATAGAAATGATTTATTTATTCACAAATATAAATGTTTAATATTTAATATTTAGATAACAGCGTTTCTATAAAAAGTAAAAATTAATTGGATATTTGAATAAAATTATACATTAAACTACGAATTATATCCAATATGGGTGATAATGGCTTATAAACATTGTATTTGGCTAGATCTTCTACCCACTTGAAGTGACACATTGTGTCCTCCTTCATATAAGCATAGACAATACACATTTTTTAAGTATTATGTGTAAAATGTGACAAACTAAATTATTTAAGACAAAATTAAGTAGCAATTTTTCATGTCACTTACTTTTAAATATCACTGGTACTATAATTATTAACAAAAATGGAAAGGCGTAAGTAGATTAAAAGAAAAATATATTTACGTAATAAATTAACTAACCATAATTATATTACAAGGTCCACAGACTCACAAAATAAAAACAAGAAAGCCTAGTGGATCGACAATAACAATAAAATTATTATGAACTAAACGAGGCAAAACCTTTTTATTAAAATAAATTAAACCAAGTACTTGTGCAAAAGAAAAAAGAAGCTTAGATTATTATAAATCTTGATTTGTCTTTCACAGTAGATTTAAAAGTAAATGTATAAAAAATAATCTCCTTTCAGCTAATTAATCAAAAATCAAGACTTTAACTTTGATGTTTATATAGTTTTCATTACTCTTCAATAAGACTAGAGCGGCACACGAAGACACTTAGTGTCTAGAACACTAGATATGAGGTAGATCAGGTAGTGATATATTTTTTAATCGCACTATATCCTGCACATAGCAGGGTAGGCAGTGTTAACCGTAGGCTCTAGGTTCCAAGAGTAGGTAGGTAAGACACTCTGTTCCTCAGTTTCCGCCTCTCTAGGCATTTCGTGTTGAGTGGCGGAACTCAATGCCACGCTTTGACTTTTTGCCAGATCGGAGAAAATGAAAATATTTAATTCTTCTCGAGTGGGAATCGAACTCACAAACCATTGCGCTTACAGGCAGAGGCCTTTGTACCTCTGAGCCAGCGTTGTGATATTGATTTAATTATTATTTTTTACCATCAGGCATATCAAAATCGATATCTTCCCCGCCTTTACCTCAACCAGCGTTGGCTGTACAAGCTGTCTCACAGCTAGCGCAACCAATGGACCACGACTATGTCACCAGCATGCTGGCAGCTTGGGGACAGTTTCTGATGGATGATTTGATCGCTACGGTTAATGGGAACAAGGTAAGATAGAGTTAAAATTTGATAAACTTTTAAACATAATTTAACAAGTATCTGTCAATATTGCATTTTATATCTAGTCATATTTATATTTGTTACTGCAAAAGAAAGCTCTTTGGAAAAGAAATATTCTATAATACATATACAGTGTAAGCAGACTTATATTCAATTACCTAAGAATTATCTCAATATAAGCAAGTATTTGTTATCCAAATTTCAATGATATATCTCGTTTTACATACAATGCTAGACAGACCTTATTTACAAAGGACATACTACGTCTAAAACGAATAAAGATATTTGCGATTTAATTTATTTTAGTAAGAAATCAATTGAGAGATATATGTATAAATGTACATAATTTCACACTATTTCCATAGCATTCCAAACTCTATGGTCCCACAGCATTCCAAACTCTATATCTTTTTACTATTCTTTCATCACTCATTCTCTCAACGTACCCAAACTACCTGAGCACGTTCTTCTTAATTCTTACCGTGACATACTCAATAATTAAGTAAGAAGTAGAAGTGGTTATTTTATTTAACGCTATGCAGCAAATATGAAAATGAGTCAGTAATCGCATCATTTTATTTATCTCCATAATATAAATTGGCACTAATGAGATACTATTGTATGGAAAAGTAAACTACTGTATTTTTAACTAATTTAACAATAGCAATTTCTATGCCTCATTACTGACAAGCACTTCAATTTCGTCAGATGTGCAAGAACCGTACAATTTGATTCAACAGCTTTTTGTTTCTTACTCCAAGAAAGGTCAAATAAGCTTAGAGGTAATTACATTATTTCTCAACTTTAATGAAGTGGACATAAAAAGCTATTAATAAGTATGAATATAACATTAGTTTTGAAATTCTATACTTAATATTTTAAATGTCATGCCATAAAAATATTTAATAACTACATGAGTTATGGTATGCCTAGGATAGAAATTCAAGAAATTCCCCAGGATTGACAATTTTAAGCAATATACTAAGCTATGAGATACATATTGACATTTTTCCTAAAAATAATATATGCATATATGGAAAAGATGTAATGACATAAAGAACTCCTTCGTGTATTAAATTATCTGTATAATGTATCTGTAAGATGAAAAACGGTGTCCTATTAACAAATAAAAAAATTAACACATTAATAATAAAATTTCATGTTTTCTATCAAGTAAGGTAATCAATTAGGCTTGTCTTGTCGTTTACGTTTCACACGTCGTAAGCAGCGAGGCGAAGGTCGCCGGACGCAGTTTTTGTTAGGTACGGCCCAGCGAGAACGGTAATGCAACAAGAGATACTAACGTAATGCTCCATCAAATGATGCGAACATTGATTTTTTTAACTTGAACTTGGCCGAGATGGTACACATTATGTGTAATTATATTGTTATTTTTGACCTTCACACGCATATCAATATTTTATTTTTGTGAAGGCGAATGATCGATGCTTTAAATTTATTTATTTTATTTCGAAATATAAAAAAGTTTTATCGTCATATCTGTAATACATAACTGCTGGGTTTTTTATAGATATATAGCAATATTTAGATATCTGTTTTATTTCACTATAAGATATAATTAATAAATTCATTTAAAAGTAACTGTTTTAATATCTGTTATAATAGTATGTTCGTAATATCTATAAAAAGAAGTGATATTTTTAACACACCTGTTATAAAACGACGTGTTCGTGATAGTTCGCGAGGTCACATGGGGAAAGGTTACTCGTTATTACCTGTCAGTGAAAGCTATGATGTAATAGTAAACGCGGTTCCTCATGCCCCGCCCCTCTTATGCTATAATCAGCTGACTGACACCCAATCCGATCGGATATAGGAAGTATGGGTTCTTTCACAGGGCTTTCATACATTCTATACAATTTTCCACTTAGTTATGTAACAATAGAATGCCAGCGTAGATGTAATCCTATTAGAAATTGTATTATCCATCCGAAAGGTGAAGTGAAAGATGGAATCACTCTATTACATTTTGTTCTATATATATTTTGAAATATTTTTATGATAATGCACACATCTGATTTTATAACATTGACCGTAATATATTATGATTGAATAATAACATCATAGTCTGACATTAGGCATGAAAAACTAATCTAAGCTGAGTCGAAGCTTAAATTAAGTCTTTATTAAATTTTTTACTAAATCTATGTATTTCAATATTAGAAAAATTTCAGTATGACTGAACAAAGTATGATGTTAGCTACAACTTATGATTAAAACTTTTAAATTGTTTAAGTAAGTTATTAAAATATTTAATCTGGATACTAAATATTGGTTCAGTTGACGCAAAAGTTGATTTTCATTATAAATTATGTAATTAAATTTTTGATTAATACATTACAACTACACTTGATCTGTAATGTCCTTAAAAATAAATTTTATCCGTTACTGTCAGACCGAAAAAGTTTTATAGTTAACGTAAAAAAAATTACAGCTCCTCAATAACAATTAGGTACTTATCATGTGAAAATAATTTCGTCAAAGATATGAAATGTGTACAATAAACGGACGATCGTTATAGCATCGTTGTTCATCTATCATGTGAAAGTTACTACGCCTGAGGTGGTTTTAACGAAATTTGACAGTGGAGGTTTTTGTTTAATTCAACATTCTTTTGTTAGACGCCACAGCGATAATTATTTTCTGTACAACATATTATGTTACGTAATACATGTACATTAGATTTTTTAATATCACAGCCTTCTTTTTAGTTGTTTTATTTTACTTATTGTCGTACGTAGCTTGAATTAAAGCTAGCTTTACTTTGGGCGGACTTAAGTATCTAGTATTCAGATTTTCGATGTGTTTTTTTAAATCTTAAGAAATTAGGTTTTATTTTGACAGTTATCAACGTTGATATTGTTATATTATTGAATTATTTATTTAGATAAGTGTATAATTTCTCGTCTTGTTCCAGAAATGTGAAGGATCCATTTGCGAATATGTACGTTCGGCGCCTACAAGAAATATCGATTCCTGTAGTTTTGGTAAGACATTTTTTTGTAACTACAAATTATATATTTTTTATATATTTTATACACAATAAACTGAATAAATTCCATAGAATAAACATACATAAGTGCTAGTTGTTTTTATACAACTTATCTCAACAAGCTGTTCGAAAAGTTGTTGTCAAGGAAGTTATCAAACTGCGTGATAGGCAATTAAACGTAATTAAATAAAGTCCAATTCATACTTTAAAGACGATACAAAATCAATTCGCTATAAAATTTTTAGCAGTAATTACGTTATCGTCTTGTTATTTAATTAAGTATTGTTTTTGACTTGACGTTTTATCCGCATAGCAGCATAGGCAGAGGGAACCCGGTGATACAATATATTACTATATACGAATATATTTGCTTATTAATATATTACTTATAATATACCAAAATTATTTAAATATTATTCTATTATTATTCCTTCCGAGTGGTGAAGTAAAATCATCGTCCAAAATCATCGCGGTAACAGTCAGACACTTTCATGCATTATAATATTAATATTATTTAGTCACGCTTTGTTATTAGCCAAAATGTTTGCATTGCAGACGTTTTGCAATTTCAGTAGATATTGTTCTTAAATAAATAACTAAATTACGGTATTACATCGTTGAAGGTGACGAAAAACGAAAAAAAGCTTATTCAAAAATTCTTCTAAGACAAGCCATAAGTCAAATACTACTTCATTGGTTTGGATTTTACGCGTAGGTACATATATGTGGGTTTTTATATGTTTCAAGTTGCTACCTGATTCATTACTTACAAAAATATATCTTGTAACAATATATTTTTGGATTGTAATAACGTACAATTTTATAATTGGCCTTCGAAAATACATCAATTGATATAAGTCTACTTAACCATGAACTTCATTATATTGATAGAGCCTATTTAATAGATATTCTAGACACGCTATTGCGATTAAAAACATTGCACGAAGATACGAACGAGGAAGTACAATTTATTGGATATATTAAAATATATATTATTAGATATAATTTCTGATGGAATACATGAGACAAACATAATATATTTAAAATAAACACAAACAAGGACATTAAACATACCTATAGATAATTATTTCATGTAAAGAAACATGTCGTCTTAATCTGTTATGAATACTATCCACTATATCAACTGTACTTATTTGTGACATTAAAAATGTTTTAAAATATTATTCTTGTTTTAAATTTAGTTAAGAAAAAACTGAGGATAACTTCTATATATTAATAGGAAAAAATTGGGCTGATTATGTTTTTCAAATGCCTATAAGTTGAAAAATGTAGTTAATTTAAAATGTATGTGCACTTTGACAGATCATCGTGAACAAATGAACCTTGCCACTTCATTACTAGACGGATCTGCCCTGTATGGGAGCTCAGAGAAAGAACTTCGATCACTTCGTTTATATGATGCTGGCAAAATGGACCTGGCGTCTTGTCGCAAGTAAGTGTTTGGACTACAAATTATATTCATATCAGATATAATAAATTACAGGTACAAATTATACAAGTAAATTTTCATAAATATTTCTTCTGTGATTTATGGAAATTTTAGTTCAAAAATAATTTATATTGTTATTAAAAAAATGAATGCTGATTTTTTAAATTTTTTGAGTATAGTTGTTAAGAAGAAATAGTATCTATATAATTAATTAAAAAAAACCATAGAGCAAGCCATATGCAAAAGCTAACGTATTTGTATAACAATGTAATGTCTATGTCATAAATAAGCTTAGGCGTTTACTGTTTATTGTATTCATTTGGCCGTGAACTATACACAATACACACGCTATAGGACGCGTTATAACATCAAGAAATCACGATTAAAGCTCCGTGTATGTTGTTATATACGAAAAATACTAAGAGACTATATTAAAATTTTAAAATATGTTCTTATTTACTGTTTTGTTTATAAATATGTATAATTTTCTTTATATAATTAAGTGTACCAAGCATTTCACGAGTTTCATATGTACGATACAAAAAAAGCGAAGCTTGAGGGCATTACATATCGTCCTTATATTTTACAACACATAATAGAAGTAAAAATTCCAGTATGTCGTTACAGAAATGAATTGTATGCAAATAAAGGCAAATCAACCTTCACATAATATGCATTCCACCATAGATTTTGATCTATCTTACTCAGTTATATGGAGTAATCACGAAGTAGGTAGCAGTAAGAAGTTTGTAATGGCTACTTTCTAAGGCCCTGCATTGACAAAGCATTGTAAGGAACCGTGAATAATTGAACAGGCGGTTTAATTTGTACGGTATTATTAGGTAACGCTGGTATCTGAAATTAGTAAGGCCAAAAATAGTTTCTAGCGAGGTATTTTTACTTTGTTACATGTTCTAAATATAAATAAAACTTGAATAAATTCAATGAATTGCAATAAATATTTTCATAATAACTTAGATACTTGTATATTTGCTAATGAAATTAGTTACCATACAATATTTAGCACATACCAATTAACCAAAAATATACTAACATCTGTACACTATCGATAATGTTACAGTGGGTTCTAATAAACTGAATAAATGAAATAAAATAATTTTCCCGACATATTACTTGTTATGAATTGGTATGCTAATTTTGAATATTATTAAAACATAAATATGTTTACAGATGTAACGACGGTTCTCCCTCAGCCCCTCTATACAAGACTCTGTTAGCAGAACACAACCGTATAGCTGGAGAACTATACTCGTTGAATCCTTTCTGGGAAGACAATGTTTTATTCCTAGAAGCTAGGAGAGCGATGGCCGCGATTATACAGCATATCACTTATAATGAATTCCTACCGGTGTTATTGGGAGAGGTCAGTTTGATGATCTGTTTTAAGTAGACTGCGAAATTTTCAGTACTAATTCTTTACTATATTTATATACTTTTTATGTATATTTAAATATTCAAATCTAGTAGACAAAAAAAAAAAGAGAAAAAAAAAAGAAAAAAAAAAATAATATATATATATATATATATATATATATATATATATATATATATATATATATATATATATATATATATATATATATATATATATATATATTTTCTTTTTTTTTTTGTCTACTAGTTTTGAATATTTAAATATACATAAAAAGTACCTTTCCGTGCAAAGTGGAGAAGATTAAGTAGGAAAGCAGACCCTGGCAATAGGCCGGGATAATGCTAAGTAGAAGAAGAAGACATAAAAAGTACCTTTGTATAGTGTGACTCTAAAAGTCAGAACTGAACGATTCTTATGCACTGCTTTTTAAATACTAAGATACTTTTTATACCTACTACTTTTCTTTTATATTTTAAAGGTTGGCATGGCAAAAGCTGAATTGAAATTGACGTCCTTAGGATTCTGGCGAGGTTATTCAAGTACCAATCGCGCTGGTACATACACTGAGCTGGTGTCAGTAGCACCTATTTTCAATGCTATGATGAATGAAAGACTGGTAAGCTCTTTTTTTGAGAAATTTATATTTTATTAGTACATTGTATATATTGCTTTTTTATCTGCACGCATATCCTGCATATAAAAGTGTTTGCAAAGAGAGGCCAGGTGTGTAATCTGGACATTGTGTTTGTGTGTAGAGTGGCCGATTCAGCGTTGCACTTTGTCTTACTTTACTTAATTACTGTGACAGTCATTCATTCTTTCAAATGAGGATTGTACCCTCATCGAACGCATTTACAGTCAGGTGCTATCCCACTGCACAGTGATGGTCTCTATTCTATTATACGATACTATATTCTATAATTTAATACAAATTTTGAAACATTATAAGATGAGAACCCACTTTTTTTAAATTACTTAAATATATTATACTTAACTACATTTAAATGTTATATTTATACTTAAATGCAGTGCAATCGAACTTTATATTATTCGCAGATAAACACAACAGTAACTCTAAAAGACTTGGTGCAAACGAGTGCTCACCAAGTATCAAAGTTCACGACATCAGCTCAATGGGATCTACAACGTTCCCGAGATCATGGTGTACCAACGTATATGAAAATCCTACGTATTTGCGATCCAATGGCAAATGTGAAATCTTACGCTGATTTTGATAAATTAGGTTTTGATAGAATGCACCAGGAATTGATGGCTGACATGTATAGGTGAGTTGGGGCTTTTTTATGGTAATATCATATTAAAAAATTATTTGTTTAGAAATATGTAAATCAATACATGTATAATATATAAATCAATTAAGAATATTACAAGCATCAATTAAGAATATTTATATTTTTTCATACGTAGTCTTTTAGAGTCCTATTTTATTTGGAAATTATTTTGCATAAATATACTAAAAATAATTATGAATTAAAAAACAAACAACAGATAAATTATAAAGTATTTTTTTACATATACTTAAGAATTGTATATATTCAATATAATTGTATAATTTCAGAAATCCAGCGGACATTGAGCTAATGGTAGCCGGCGCCATGGAGAAACCAGCTTCAGGTGCCGTCATCGGATCTACCTTAGCCTGTGTATTGGCTCTACAATTCGCTAATTTGAAGAAAAGTGATAGGTGATATATATGTGAAATTTATTATTAAATATGATATTTTATATGATATATACGTAACTATTATAATTTAAATAAGTCAAATGGCAATCTGTGCATTACTTGAGGTTATTTTTGGTTTTATAATTTACTTATATTAAATTCGGTATCCTAATTTCTTTGAACAAAGTAAATTCTTCCCGTGATAAGATTAAAAAAGATCAAAATGAAAATGTTTGTAAAAAAAATTTATTTAGATTAAATGTATTTTACAAATTTATGTTTTTCAAGGTTTTGGTATGAAAACGACTTGCCTCCATCATCGTTCGCGGCGGAACAACTTTCTGCTATCAGGAAAGTGACTCTCGCTGGTCTACTTTGTGCTGCTGATGACAACATAGATAATGTTCAACCTAAAGCTTTCGTTAAGGAAGATCCTTATTTGTAAGATTTTTTTTAATTTATTATTTGTGTCCTGTAAGTGCAGTTGAGACTTCTTCAAAATGCACTTCGACATATCACTTGGTGAATAATATATTATAAAAATGACGAGCTGAAAGAGGTGTGTATGTGCAGTACAGACGCTCCGTTCTCTCTGGCTTCCAAAAATGTGAGGATTTCGTGAAGATACAGGTTCTTAATCAGTAATTATTATAGGCGTGCTATAAAATTTAATGTATATGTAGCCAACACTTTATAGATGAAAATCTTAAACAAATTTGGATTGATAAAATAAGGGAAGGTAAATTTATATGTTCGGTTTATATTATTCTGATTGTATATATTAAAAATCTCTTTATCCATCTCAAAAATATACATGAAAATAGCTATATGTGGAAGACGCGTGAAACTAAAACGGACAACAATATAATAATCCAATTGGAACAGAAACGCCGCCCAGCAGTGCTCTCAGCACAGCGCGCTGGAGGTGGCGGCGTGGCGCGACGACAGCGGCGCGCGCGCGGCCGAGCGCCTGTCGCAGGACACGCTGGCCGCCGCCTTGCAGAAAGCCAAGCAAGAGATGGCGGACAGGAAGAAGTTGGAGTATATGATGTGGGAAGCTCGTGAGTTTGATTCATTTGTACATTTGTATGTACACGAAATGACGTTACATTACACGATTGAAGTGACACAATAATAAAAAAATAATAATGTTCAAACGGTGATCATATTAACTGAGTAGCTTCTAGACGACCTTTGTGGTGAACAGAAGCCGGTCCAATTACAATAGATATAATATTCAAAACGTTAAACATATAGACATATGTATAAGTAATAGTTAACATAAATAAGTTTAAGTAGATACTTTTTATATTTAGTCTATATAATGTGTAATAAAACTATAGTAATTTAATTTTTTATACCAGGTTGGTTAGTCGACATGCATATATTTCTTTTAAATTATAATTATAAATTAGTTTGCTTTGGATATACACTGAATAAATCAATAGACCTGCTGCTGAATAAATCTATTACTTCACAGACCAAATTCTCTTAGTAAACATCTTTATATAAATAACAATCAAAATCATAAAAAACGAAAAATATAGTAACTAGACTTTATTGACCAAGAAATGAACAGTACATTTTACAAAAGTTTTTATATTTCGACAACATATTCTTATTTCATTAGTATACATTTTTAAATAATTAGTAATAAAAGACAATATTATTAAATGTATCATACTTTATAGGCGGAGGTGCAGATCCCAAGTCGCCAGTAGGCACTGCCGCCTCCTTCTCCAAAGCGAACAAATACGCTTTAAAGCTCGCCAATACATCTTTATTCTTTGAATTCGCAACTAACGAACTGCTCAACACCATTAATGGGTAAGTGGAACACCACAACGGATAGAGAGGATTGTCTTAATATTAAATTCTCTCTGAGTGCTTTACCATATTTGGTACTTGAACGTAAAAAAATTGTTACTGACCTAATGGTCACCTAGATGGCTTTAATAATAATTGATTAAAGCCCTCTTGGTGCTGGTGTAGATCTTGTTCAGACTGAGAGTGAAAAAGAAAGTGTCTTAACTCCAGGTTATTTCTGCTTACTTTACCACGTGTGGGATATGTGAAGTTGAAACATATTTGTTTAAAAAAATTTACACTAATTCAAAAAACAAAACCTCTTCCAGTCGCCGACGCAAGCGTCAAATTTTCGACGACCCCCTCGGCTTCGGCTCAGCGAACGACTTCGTAGACTCCCTCCAGTCAGTGGACGTCACCGGCTTCCTCGGACAGGACCAGCTCGGCCCGGTAATTGAACCCCAGTGCGACGACAACGGCAGCTGCGACCCCGATAGCCCGTTCAGGACGTACACAGGCTATTGTAATAACCTGAGGAACCCCAATTTGGGGAAGAGCTTGACGACTTTTGCTCGGTTGTTGCCGCCAGTGTACGAAGATGGTAAGATTTTATTACTTGACATTGTTTATTTGAAAATTAAAAAAATAATTACGTTACTATTTATATTATAATACATGTATTTGTTGCTGTTTATTGAAATTGTACATATAAATATTTTTTATTATCGATCTAAATACATTTTTCGTACAAATTCTAATCCTTGACAAAATTTTGATACCTGTAACAATTCAAATTTTTTATTTATATATAAGGGAGTATTCACAATTCCCATTCAAATAAAGATTTCAATATAATAATTTATATTATAACCGTCTTCGTTGCCGTCGTCGCGCAGCGGCATAACCTCTTGCTGTAAACTCGACGGTTGTGGGTTCGGTTCCCACTTGGGAGAATTAATATATTTTCCTCTAGTAAGAAGACAAAATGCGGCCTTTAATTCCGCCACTCAACTAACTCAACTGCCATACGCGGAAAAGTGTGAGAATCTATTTAATTTAATTTAATATATGATTTAATTAACATTTTGCTGTATCCCTGTACTCAGGTGTGAGTCGTCCTCGTATAAACTCCGTGACGGGCACGCCGCTGCCGTCGCCGCGCATCGTGTCCACCGTCATACACCCCGACATATCCAACTTGCATACCCGGTACACTTTGATGGTGATGCAGTTTGCGCAGTTCCTGGACCACGAGCTCACTATGACACCTATACATAAAGGTTAATAGAGTTTTCTTATTGTTTTATTATCAATATTTTTATATCAAGATGATTCTGAAAACCATAGCATGGCACTAGGAGAGTATCGGATTATAAACGTAACCACTCTCAGAGATTGAATTATCAATAATCATTATTTTCCCATATGGTAACGAAATTTCTCGAATTCAGGCAGAATGCAGAGAACACTATGCTTAAGCTGCCATTTGCGGGATTAATGTGAAGATGGACGAAAATAATATTTATTATTAACCCTTTTTTTCGTTTAATTAAATCCAATAGGTTTCCACGAATCGATACCAGACTGTCGTTCGTGCGACTCCCCGCGTACAGTGCACCCAGAGTGCAACCCCTTCCCGGTGCCACGCGGAGACCATTATTATCCTGAAGTTAATATCACATCTGGAGAACGGCTGTGCTTCCCATTCATGAGGAGTCTGCCGGGGCAACAGCAATTAGGTATGATATTAGCTTTTTTTGGTTTGAATTGGATTTTATGCAACAACCTATTCATAATTATATAATTTTGATAATATTCATAAGGTGATTTAAAAAAAATCTTTTCATTGTTTTTGTTATAATAAAAATAATTTAAATATAAATCACTTATCAAACATCTAATAATCATCAGAACCAAACTATTTTGTGTTTAATTCACTTAAAATATATAAATAATAATATTCCTTAGCGGCACAGCGTGTGACTCTAAGCACGACGGGTGTAGGTTCAATTACTACACGAGGAGAAAGAATTGTATCATTTTATTCGCTCGGGGGGCGAAAGCGCAGATTAAAATTAGTATAATAAAAAGTAACTTCATTCATCCAGGTCCTCGTGAACAAGTGAATCAAAACACAGCTTTCATCGATGCATCAGTAATTTACGGCGAGAATCCCTGTATAGTGCGTAAGCTGCGCGGTTTCAATGGACGTCTGAACGCTACCACTAACCCGGCGAGAGGGAGGGACTTGTTACCTCGTTCGGATTCGCATCCCGAGTGTAAAGCGCCGAGTGGCTTTTGTTTTATTGCTGGTAAGTGCTAGAAGTTTGTTTTTTTTGTTTTATTTGTTTTGTTGTCTGTTGTTAGTGTTTTTCTTACATTTGTTGTTATAAATACAAGTTAAATACAGTATTAAAAAATGAGCTTTAAAAATAAAAAAATTGCTTAAGGTAATAAAACATTCTGAAACAATTTTTATTTTAATTTTTGTATTTAATATTTGTTTTTATCTTAGTATTTAATGAAGGTCATACATGTACCTAGATATATACCTATTGTGCTCTACGGTATAAACATTAAAATAATTGTATAATATTAATAATATATGTAGACCTATTATACTTTTTAAACTATTGTGTTTTGTTTATATATTGATTGATTTGTTAAAAAGGCGACGGGCGCGCATCCGAGCAGCCCGGCCTGACCGCCATCCACACGGTGTTCCTGCGCGAGCACAACCGCGTGGTGGAGGGGCTGCGCGGCGTCAACCCGCACTGGGACGCCGAGCTGCTGTTCGAGCACGCGCGCCGCATCCTCGCCGCGCAGTTCACGCACGTCATATACAACGAGTTCCTGCCGCGCCTGCTCTCCTGGAACGCGGTCAACCTCTACGGGCTGAAGCTCCTGCCCGCAGGTGTGACGCTGACCAGCTCTAGATGAATCACTAAAAACTGTTTATTTTTATTGTTATCATCTCTTTAAGGAGATTTTTACAAATGTCAACCTTTTAAAGATTATTTCTAAAAATTATGACGTATAATCATTTCGATATAGCTCGATAAAAACGAGCGGCTAAGAAAATAAGAGGAAATCGATAAATCATTAAAAATCGTTAACATTTTTATACGTTCCGCATAAGTATGGTTTAAGAAATTTTTTATCATAATGAAATCTTCACAAACACGCCTCCACCTCCAGGTTACTACAAGGAGTACTCGCCGACCTGCAACCCGTCAATAGTGACGGAGTTCGCAGCGGCGGCGTTCCGCTTCGGGCACTCGCTGCTGCGCCCGCACCTGCCGCGTCTGTCGCCCGCGTACGCGCCCGTCGACCCGCCCATACTGCTGCGCGACGGCTTCTTCAGACCGGACATGTTTATGAATGTGAGTGCTTATTAACTACGACGTTCCAGCGATTCTTTTTTGTGATACTGTGTGGTTTTCGTATATAAAATAATAATTCATTTCAATAATAATAAAAAGAAGGAGGAAACAGAAATAAATTTTAACAAATTATAATATATTTAAACGGTCTTATATATGCTTTACGAATATATATTTTTAAATTCAATGAAGTATTTATGATATCTAATGATATTTTTATCATTCTATTATTAATTTAAATACTATTGAATTCTAGCACCCTCCAATGGTAGATGAGCTCACCCGAGGACTTGCCTCCACCCCTATGGAAACTCTGGACCAGTTCATCACAGGAGAAGTTACAAACCATTTATTCGAAGATCGAAGAGTCCCCTTCTCTGGTATAGACTTAGTGGCTCTAAATATACAGCGTGGTAGAGATCATGGTATGCCAAGTTACAATAATTACAGAGCACTTTGTAACCTTAAGAGAGCTGCCACCTTTGAAGATTTGTCTAGAGAAATCCCTGACGAAGTTATTGCAAGGTAAAGATACAAAAGCCAAAGTGTTTCTTTGTTTATTTACTCAATGAAATGTAAAGTAAAAAAATCTGTATTAATAGAATATCTACATTTTTTATTTGAAATCCACATATAATAATGTACTTAACTTAAGTAAATGATTGATAAATCAAATAAAAATAATTATTACGTAAAATCAACCACAAAAAGCAGTAAGTAGTAAATAAAAATGGTATATGTGTAAAAAGCTAGAATCCAACATAATATACATTTAATGCATTGCAGATTCAAAAGAATATACGCGACAGTGGATGACATCGACCTGTTCCCGGGCGGAATGAGCGAGCGACCGCTGCAGGGAGGTCTAGTCGGACCCACTTTTGCCTGTATTATTGCTATACAGTTCAGACAGCTTAGAAAGTGTGACAGATTTTGGTATGAGATTTTATATAATACAAACCTTAAAAATCAAAGATTCAGATTTTAGTAATGCTTTTTTCCCTGCTTAATTCTTTCAATTTTAAAATATTCAATGTATAGTAACATTTTTATTTTTCTGTTTTTTTATAGTACAGTAAACTCTCAGTTATTGTAATTAATAAAAGAAAATAAAATATCATTCTTGCTTTTTCTTTATTGAGGCTATCATAGAGCAATGGAACTGTAAGTGGTGGTCTTGGGTTAATCTGTACTCTGAAGAAACAGACTATTTTAAATATATATATATATATATATCTGCATTATTATTAATTAAACAAAATCTAAGAAACAGTGAGTTATATACTTTGGAAAATCAATATAATAGTGTCCTATTTTTAAGTAAGGTCGATACGTTGAAAACGTTTACAGTAAGGCCCACACATTTATATATTCACATATTATAGGTACGAAAACGACAACAGAGCTGCCCGTTTTACGGAACAGCAGCTGGCGGAAATACGGAAGGTGACACTTTCCAAAATCCTGTGTGAGAACTTCGATGTGAACTCTGACATACAACGGGCTGCTTTCGATCTTCCCAGCAACTTCCTGTAAGTTTATTAATAAAAAAATAACTATACTAATACAACATATTTCAAATAAAAAGTTATTTGAAATATGTTGTATTAGTATAGTTATTTTTTTATTATTTATTATATATTAGTTGTGGGTTCGAGCTGCATCTTGGAGAATGATTTAATTTAAATAAATTATTTCCCTGCTGTAGTAGACAAAGCGCGGTATTAAGTACCGCTATGAGTGCTGAGATACATTACCTTAAAATTCATCTTGACGCTAAGTTACTCTGCCTACGCTTCACTGTGAATCTTTTATGAACTCAGTGGTAAAGCAACACATGTTTGAGTCACGCATTGATGGGTGCTCACTTGCTCAAACAATTCCACTAGATGAACAATCAGGGATTTCGTAGCAACCGTTTCAAAACGCCAAGGTCAATTTCAAAAGGCCAAGTTTCTACTCATACAAATGTAGAAGTCACGCTTAACGTTACTTACAAAAATAAATTAAATATATATCAGGCCCATCTCAATAACTACTAGCATGAATAAAATCTTTTTAATTTAACTGTACCTGCGGTGTGATCTACAACAGCACTTAAAATATATCATATAATTTATCATAAATAATTCTTAGTTACGTTTATGTGAACAAAGCTCTTGTTTATTACTCAAATTTTATATTTAGTTTAAATATTTTCCCCACAGTAACCCCCGCGTGCCGTGCGCGTCTCTGCCCAAACTGGATCTTTCTGCGTGGAGAGAGAGTTCTACACAGGGCTGTCTGATCGCGGCTCGTAATGTTCCTCTAGGAGATTCTGCTTTCCCATCGCCTTGTACCTCCTGTATTTGTACTGTTGAAGGGGTGAGCTTTAGTACTTGTCATAACAATTTTTTTGTGTATATATTTTTTTAATCATGAAAAAACACAAGCAAAGTGATTAAGGCAGATTTATAGAGTACCTATTAAATAAAGTCTCATTTATTATACAATTGGAAACGTTTAATGTTTAATGTTTTATATTTGATTAATCGTCCACCAAACGATTCATATCTCTATTATGAGCTATGCTAGCCAAAAATGGAAAGAAGAAAATAAAAATAAAACAAACAAAAATAAGTAGTAAAAGTAGTTTTTATTCAACATATTTTTAACAAAATCTTTATAAACCTTCACAGGCCCAATGCGCGTCCCTGCGTATAACGGACTGCGCCCAATTGTGGCGGGAATGGCCGCGTGAAGCGGTACTGCGCGATGACGTATGTACGGCGCAGTGCGGCGCCAACCCGCCTCCATCAGCTCACGGACAGAGGGCGCCGAGGAGACAAATTAACTTTAAATTCCCAGATTTAACGCCTTTCATTGCTAAGTGATGGGTCTAGTGTTCCTGTTTCTGTCGTATGAAAAAACATTTTTGTTCACTTATATTATTACGATTGTGAAAGTGTAATAGAGATATAATTAAATTTAAGTGAACTTTACTGATTTTGTTGTAAAAAATTAGACAAGTAATTTTATTGAAATATAGCATTAGCTCACTTATGTTTTACATAACATAAAAAATATTTTATGTCAAACTGGTATAGTGAATACACATATTGTTTCTTCGTAACATTTAAATTGTTCTACTTACATTGAATCAAAGTGAACAAATAACACTTACATATTCAAGTATAGTCATGAAGTCGACAAAATATATTCAGATATTTCACTTTAGCTATACGCCTTATAGGTTGTGAAATAAAGTGCACCTTATCTTTTTAAGGATTAGTTTGTTTAAAGTTTAAATAATCCAACGTCCCGCTCAATATTATTAAGGCGGTTAGAAGTATAGACGGGATAAAATAAAAATATTCATACAGCTTAAATCAAAATGTATGTAATTTACTCATTTAAAATAATCTTAATAGTAACATTATCACAAAACAAAACATCATAATTTATCATTGTATAGAATCTAGTGTAGGTTACAAGAATATGAAATTAAATATATAAGTAGTAATTAATAATAGTAAGTACAATATGAATGAATGCTATTTAAAATAAACAAATATGGTCATAATTAAAACGCTTGTGCAGGCTTAGTCAGACATTACCTTAAGTTAATCTCATTTCATACACAATGGTTACCAGCGTCTGACATTGCGCATTTACGGCCATTTTAAGCTTTAATTGAAAAAAAAAAGATACAAAATAATTTAAGATAATATAAGATGGAAATGTCACACCACAAATTATTATTACTTTTTATATTGCTCTGTTTTACTGTCTGATATTTTTTTGTTAACTTGTTTGTTGAGGGCTACCAGTTGGCGCCACTAGCGCGTTAAGTTCTAAAGGAGAGCTGCAATAATAATTGCAATTGCATTATTATTGCAATACTAAGTTGCTTCGGACCTAATAAGAGCTTCGAAAATCATTTAGATGATTTCGAATACCACCGCCGCTCCGTTTGATTTACCCAAGAATATATAAATTAAGTAAGTAAAGACAAGTCTTAATGCGCAAAGATACATTATTTGGTATCTTTTATTTAGCATAATTAATAAAATATCGGAAAATATCCAGAAAAAAAATCCCACCTAAGCTTACGAGTAACGACAGTTTAGTGGGATTTGAAATTTTCAAAAACTTACGCTTCTAGTGGCGAAACGAAACGCAGTCATTACCATGTAGTAGTTATAAAAAAATATCAAACAGTGTTAAAATAAAATTTAATTTACAATAGAAAATGTTTACCAAGTACTTTAAACTACATACTTATAGATTTTATAAAACAAAAACCATGTTACCATTTAACACAAGGAAATAGTAATACACCGTGTATTGTTATATCTGTATTAGAATAAGGATGTTTCTCACTGCCTAGTTACGTATTTAAAAATAAGTGTATAAATTATTTTTTGTAAAAACTATTATTATCGGCATAGTTATTTTTATTTAGATATTGTTTTTTATTAAGTAACATTTTTTACAAGTTAATTATATGTCACGAATAATCATTTGTTTCATTTTAACATTTCTATTAACATACCATTTATTTACCCATGCATATCATCAGACAATCATTTGTATAATTATGTACATCATATAAAAAAACACTAATTTACATTACATTTTTGTCAGTATAAGAGTAATACAAAATTTAATTTAGTATTAATATAATTCTATTTATAAATACAACCTTAGTCTAATTTGGAAGAGACAAATGCATACAAAATCATTTTATTTCCGTTTCCACTTATAAACTTTTTTTATTTACCTCCGCTACTGATAGACAGACATTCAATATATTGACTATTTTAAAATAATCTACAGATATTGCGATGATAGTATTTAAAGTTACACATTTTATTAACAATCAATAAGGTTATATTTCTAAATATTTTAACTATACAAAACCTAATACAATATACTGTAATAAAAAGACAATAATATTTACAAATCACTTTATTCGTTTCATAATATTATCAAGTCTATTTAGTTTCTTTTTACAATAAATACATTGCTTTTGAGTATAAAAATTGGTGTTGCTGTAAAAAATAAACACAAACACTGGACAATATAAAAGTCCCGCTTTCGTCCACATAACGTATGCACATTGTACAAGCACTTTGGCATGGTGTCTGCTGAACGTCTCACATCACGTTGCGTACATAAACACCAAACGTTCAATTTTGATTGCACATTGTTTAGTCCTCGTCGACCTCCTCCTCCTCGGCCTCGTCCTCGTCGTACTCCTCCTCCTCCCCCTCCCCCTCCTATAATATAATATAAATTAAAATTTCCATTTAACCAATTCCAGTATATTATAACACATTCTTAAGCTCCAGTTGATATTACTTGAAGCACAGTTTTAAAGTGTTTGATCGTACATGCGACAGTGGTACGTTAAATCGAAAGTGTCATCCAAAGGGCAATTGAAGTTTTTCAATTATACAGAATATAAGTAACAGAGTGACAAGACATTTTGTCTTTTCTCTCTCTCATGTACAAATACTACTCTATACAATACTTTGATAAGCAGCATTTGTATTGGTTGCTTGAAAGATATTACTGTTAAGAATAAATTTGCTGCCTTTGTGCATGTTATTAACTTTGTATTATGTATCTTTGTTTTTTGTATTATGCAATGAAGACGTTTTATGTCATGTTAAGCGTATATGAATATTGTAAAACAGTATAATTATATAATATAACGTGTTTAATAAATTATTTTAATTTAGTTATATAGAGAACCTTAATCTGGACTTAGGACTTAATTATGTAGAGAAAATTGTCTTAGTTCTAAGCCTTTATTAGTTTAAGTAGCAGGAGGTAAATAAACCTCTGCATCCCCCATTTAGCAGTGTTGGCAAAGGTAATCCTCGGGCTAAGACACTCCATTCTCTGCTTTCCCCTTTTTTAAGACAATGCAATTTCAGTATCAGACTCAAAGCCGTGCTGTCTTACTTCCAGAGCGAGGATGAAGAACGAAAATGGACAAAAAATCCTTTGAACCTTTCTAAATCGAACCCATAATCGTCGCGGTTACAATCAGAGGCTGTGCCGCTGCGCCACGACCGCGTGATATAAACAAATAAATTTAATAATTTAGAAAAAGTGTAAAGGTTTTTGGAGCACGCGTCCTCGTATGACTGGGGGGAGGAGGGGTAACTCACGGAGTCCTCATGTCAGTTGGCCGCGACCTCCTTGAAGCCGTTGGTGAGCGGCATGTCGGTGGAGCGCCGCCACAGGCCGTACACGCGGCCCGGCACCGCCTGCCACAGCCGCACCGTGCCGTCCTCCGAGCCCGTGGCGTACAGCTCCCCGTCCGGCGACCAGCGCACCACGTGCACCGGACCGAAGTGCCCCTTGTTCGACTCTGGGGGGTGCACGGAAACATGTGATACCACTGACACTTGCGCGAGACAGCACGCTTGTGTCTTGATTGACAGGTAGATAGATACAAGTGAAGTTAGTAACAGTATGTTAAAATATATTTTCCCCATATGGTAGTCAAAAATTGGTCTTAGTATATTGATTGTTCATTAAATGTAAGAAAATATACTAAAGAGTTTAACTTCAATTCAAAGTCTATACAATATCACTGTCACTTTCTTATTGACTATTTTCACTAAATAAATTGTAAAAGCGACTAATATTGTAATTTGTAAAAAAATCGAATGTAAAGACACTACGTTCTCCGCTTTACGCACGAATTCGAGACACTTAGAGCGAGGGCATGTAAATAATTCAATTCCCCTAATGGGTTCGACCCACTAAACCACGTTAGCCTATCATCTAACCTAGCTTCATATACAATACAAATTTACAATATATACAAACCGAGTTCAGTTCCAGTGTTATAATCAAACTTGTACACTTTGAGGTCTTCTCCTCCACAGACGAACGTGGCGCGGCTCGGTGCCAACGAAGCCGAATAGCACGGCGTTGGTACTGGGAACTCGCGCATTTTGCGCATCGTGTCCGACGAGTAGAAGGCTACGTTTGAACCTGAGGGTGTAATGAAAAAATAATTATTATTTACATATATTCTAAATGGGAACCAGCATCACGGTCTTTATATCCGTTTAGCAGATTAAGACTGTTTCTTATTATTCGTCCTACTTTCGAGACTAAAACGTGTTTTATTTAATGAAATCAATTTCATCGAGAGATTTTAACAATAGGCTATTTGACAGTGTGAAAAATAAAGGGTAAATGGGTGTGATCCTTATAAATAATAAGTTCAAAAAGCATTATAATGTAATATAACTTGTAAATAATCATTAAGTCATCACAAAATCTTAAATAAAAATATTATTTTTTATACTTCAGGCACGTGACACGAAACAGCCAGGATTAGGCTAATTCGACAGTGATCATCACACTCTTGTAAATATATTTCCGAACGCTAAGATTTTGGTGATTATATTTCGGATTTTATTTGCGGATAAGCTTATTGATTGAAATATACAATAAATTAGTACTTTTTTGTATTTGTATACTGTACGGGATTGAGATTCCATTCCGGATTGAGATTATAATGGATACTAGCAGCAACTACAGTAGAACTCGTCTAAACTAGACGCATAAAGAGTAGAAACTATTGTTCAAAAATAAATTCGATTTTTATGCTACTGGTACCACCAGCACGAAAGACTCCTGAAGAAAGTATATATAAAATAATGTTATATGTATTAAAAAGTACAATTTTACCATAATTATTATGCGGTTAAAATCATTTATACTGATAGTAATTTACCATGTCTTGTTCCGAACTGTCATGTCAATTAGTTAGAACAAACTAATAATTTGCCACTCGTTGAAAACGTAAATTTATGACTATATTATGTACTCCAGAAAACAATGTATTTAAGTCACTGTAGTGTGGGTTTATAAAGAATCAAATTCCTAATTGAAAAAAATATTATAGTTCATTTAGTTCTAAGAAGATAAATTTACTTAAATTGAGGGGACGTCACATAAAAAATATTTCAATTCGGCTTCATATGAGAAAATTGCAGCTACTAAGATGCATTTTGTCCTTTGTGCCACATATAAATATTTGTTTCGTACTTTTTATTGTTGTACATTATGGCCCTGCACATTGTTTGTAAATAGTTTTACAACAGAAATCATTGATAAATCCTAAAAGGACAAAAAGCACCGAAATATCTTACGTCACAAGAACCAGTGTGACGCCATCTTGTATAGAGCAGCGTTTTCGCGGGTTCTAAATTCTATTAAAAATTCTAATTATTGACGCAAAGAGGCACTTAATAGAATTTAAAATTAAAGTATTTATATGTTCTAAAATTTTGTAAAATAGTCTTTTAAAATAAAAAAAATATCATGTTATTAGCAGTACAAGCAAAAATTTAAATATAAAGGATATTACCATGTGCTACAGTCAAAACTGCCCCATCCCTAGACAGCTCTAGACTGTTTGGTACTGCAGGAAAATCTATTTTATGGACCTCCTGAAACAAAACAAATGTTATAATATAAAATCTTCACATGAATAAAATAAAATTGCTTCGAGGTGATATACACGTTTAATATAAATACAATTACGTAACGGATTTTATTGTTGCTTTCACTAATAGACAGTGGTTCAAGAGGAAAGTTTATATAAATAAGGTTAAATGAAAATTAGGAAATCGAGGGACAAGAGTGCCCTGACACTAGTTTCCTTCAACCTACCCTGCTTAATGCTTAAAAAAGAACAGAATTAAATCACCTGTCCACTAGTACGATCCCAGACACGCATAGTCTGGTCATCGCTGACACTCACTATGCGAGAGTCGTGTAGGAAGACGGCATGCCTTATGCTATTCGAGTGCGCGCATATCTTTTCAATGGCTGGAATAAAAAAATAAAAAAAAAATTAGCTTCACGCTGCAACCCGCATACGGCAGGGTAGACACAGAGAACCGTAGGAACCTAGTGTTAAGACACTCCGTTCCCCGCTTTCCGCCTTTCGAGGCATTGCGTGTTGAGTGGCGGAACTCAACGCCGCGCTTTTTACCTTGTTACCAGAGGGAAGAAAATGAAAATCATTAATTTTGCCATAATGCTATAAGTAATTAACTTTTATTCTTCTTCTCTCAGCATAAACGGTTAATGGTTGTGTGATCGTTCCCCTTTCATAATAATGTATGTATATATTTAAATCATGTCAAGACAAGACTTTGTCAAGCAATGGGCGTGCGTACATATATTAACATTAAGTAAGTATAACACGATTTTTGTTTAGCTTATATTATAGCTTTTTTTGCATTTTATCTCACTGTTATCAGACATTGAATGTGTGTCAAGTAGCGGAACACGTCGCACTTTGTATTGCTAGAGCGGGGAAGTGAAAGCCATTTATTGTTTACAAGCAACAGATGAGGATGGAACCATCATGATTAGTCAGGTACTGTTCCATGTTGATGACCTTCAATTCATATATTTGGAACATAGATTAGAGTCTTCACCTTAGAAGCAACTTTAAAAACTAGTTTTCCTTGTATTTTGTATGTAATAATATATTTTTTTATCCTTACATTTTTGGTCTACTTGAAATTACAATCATGTCTACACTATAGCTCTATACTACAGATATGTCTATATTTTAAATATACTGTAATAATACTATATTACCTTATTTAGGAGTTAGTATCCCATACATTGTTAATGATTGAATATTGTCAAATACACAATTTATTAAAAAAGGTAAAAAATGTGTGGCAAATAAAAAGTCTTGGTGTAATTGAGATGTGCCTAAACTAAAACAATTATTTATGGTTAATTCTATTTACATTTAAAAATTGGTCATAATTTAAATCAGTACATAACACTATGACAAATATTAAGCTTATGTTATAAAATCTTTAACTATCAACTAAACATTTAATATGTGGATAGTATGGAAAAGCTTAAAAACTAAAATTAAGTAATAAATTTAGTAATTTAATTTTTAGTGGAAATAGACACATGAATTATAAGTGATTCCTTCTGGCATTTTCAACATCTTATCGCGTGATTAATTTAAAATAAAATTCAAAAAAAAATTAAATTAATTAAAATTAATAATTAAAAAAAATATATTATTACCCTGACTTAAAAATTCACCAAGAAAGAGAATGAAGGAATGTATGTATTTCTTTATTTATTTTTATTTAAGAATAAAATTAGAATTGATATATGTGTATATAGTTCAAATTGTAATGGTTAAATTAAAAGCATACCTCCAGCATCAGGCTTGTTGATATCATAAACTCTTAACATTTTCTCATTACTAGCAGTCAATAAGAGTGTGTCATCAGAATTGAAATTAACGCTTTTTACAATGTGTTCATGTTCAAATGTGTGCACAACTTCACCATATCTTGCATCCCATATTTTTGCTGAAAAATTAATATATTTAGGTCAGGTCAGTTCTCTAATTATGGTGCTCTGAATGTGTCTAAACAAATTTAAGGCAATAAATTTCTTCATACAGACATTACGTATAGATATAATTTATTCTTATATTGTTATCAAAGTACAATAATGTTTCTACCTAAATGAAATTGGAGGAACTCTTGCAATCAAAAACAAAGTATTAATCTCAAAAGCTTCACATAAACATTCAAACATATTGTGCCATACTAAAATTATTATATAAATATAACAAATTTTGCTGTAGTATCTTTAAAAAAAATTAAATTAAAATACCTTGTACTCTAAAAGCATATTATAAAATAAGTAGACTCAACTTATGATAGAAAGTAAGCAATTTTTGAGAATATCATAATATCTACCTGTAAAATCTGCTGCACCACTTGCTGCAAAACTTGCATTTTGAGTTAAAGATACACCCCACACTGCTCCTTTGTGACCTTCAAAAGTTCCAATCCAGTCACCTGTTTCACCTTGTCGCAACATGGGTTTTCCATCTACAAAATATGTGCTATAATTTATTATTGTACTTCTACAAATTCCACTAATTGAAACATGCATATAATATAAAAATACAAATCTGTTCTTTTGGACAATGTGATTCCATTTTATTTGCCATAACATTATAAATGTACTTAAATATTCTATCTTTAAAAAAAGAAACAATATATTACATCAATAAAAATCATATTATTTGATGACTTTGACAGTGAAGGCAATTAGTTAGTCAAGCAAGGTGATCATGAATAATGGGTACAAGAAAATGCTAATATAAAATATCCTATGATAGTAATGTAGCTTGCTAGTTCACCTTTAATAAGCACAACCTTACATTAGGTATTGAGTTAATATTACGGTTATGATTTAAAAAAAAACAAAAACTTGTTTATTTATAATTTGTATATTTATCAACAATAATTATATTCCTACTACAAAAAATGTGAATATTATAACTATGTGTTTCGGTGACTAAAAACAAATGTTTCCACATTCAATCTATATTTGGTAACTAATTATTCAATAAAAACCATTTATATATTTATTAATTATTGTTAGGAAAACCAAATAGTTCTTTTTATCATTAATAGACTATAGTCAATAAAATGATAAAAAAATCATTACAAAGTTTTTTTTTAAAGTATTTCCTTGTAAGGTATAATGAAAGTATCAATGTTTACTTAACATTCATAGTTGTAAACATTAGTGTCAAGTATAAAATTGTACCTTGAAGGCACAAGGTAACCTAGAATGTGTCAGTAAAATGTGATCAAGCTCTGCAGGAAAGACTTAAACCTATAATTGTTTTGTATTTAATAATAAGAATAGTCATGTTCATACGACCGAGAATAAAAAGCACAAGTTGTGTATCAAGGTAAGCAACTGCTGCGAGGAAACATATGACCGGAACCTCAAGGTACTTCCTACATGTCCGGAAAGAGAAGGTCGCTAAAACCTTTACTGAATTCGCATTGTTTGATGGGCGCTACTATAAAACAAGAAAAGTGAAGGCCTTTCGAATATTATTTCACGCCTAACATCTGTTACAATTAATTCATATAACTATGCCCAAAGACACTTGCAAGACTTCCACCTAGATGTAGGCCAAGGCAAAAGGGCACCCCAGAGAGAAAAGTAATTATTAAACTTACCTTTGCAAGCCGAAATCAAAAAATATCCATCAGTTGTAATGTCACTAAAGTCCAAATGCACAACCGGTCTGGTATGACCACCACATGTAAGAGGTACTTGTTTGAAAGTCGACATTTTAAAAATAAAATGTTTGTTTGTTGTACTTGTAAAAAATAAAACTAGTTTCTTTTAAAAATTAACCTAATGAGTCTGATCGTACTGGATGTTGACAATCGACTGACGGTAATTTTTATTTTAGTGTTGCAACTGGATTCCGAGTAACCAATATATGTGTAAATATTAAATAACTACATTTAAGATTATAGCAATTAAATTAATCAATTGACTAAAATAAATGTGAAATTCACTTGTAAACCGGTAAAAATTTGTGTCTTAGCTTTTACCTTTAAATTAAATTTTATCTGCTACTTTAGCAGTTTTAACTTTTATTACGAATCTCTTAAAGGCAAAAGGTTAGGTAATTATTAGAAAACATCTTGCTACAACACAATAATAATATTAGATATTTCATATTTTTTAAAATAAAATATTTGCCATTTGTAACAAATCATAATTTACAGTTATTTACTTTATGCTTATTCGATGTAAAGTTGTATGAGTGTACATTAAGTATGGTTTTATATTTTAAATATTCTTATAAAGATATGAATACAACTTCTCATGGAGATTTTTCAAGTCACTGGGCGTGGATAAACCTTATAATATTTCTTATCAGTCAATTGACATAAATGCTCTGAATATTTAATTTTCTATTTCTTCTGTACGGATACGAAAATTTGAAGATTTGTGTTAGTTTATTTGTGTTTATTGCTGTTAGTGTTTCATGTTGTAACACTTATTATTACTCACAATTACAATTTCTCTTTTAAGTTTAAATCTTACCCTAGAGCCTGGAAAAGAGCACATATACTCCCTTTACATTAAAATCTTAATCCTATTTATACTGTAATACAGTCAAATAATTGTTTCTTTTAACAAATTAGCACGCTTATAATAAAATTATTGGGTACTTACAAAGGTACCAATATTAAATATCTAACTATAAAAATCGTGATATTTGGTTATTATTTAACGAGTTTTTAAAACTATGTGATTTAAAGAAAAATATTAAGTCTGACTGATAACAATAGTCTGACCGACTGTTAAGATGTTTTCTAATTTTTCCCTCAAAACATGATCCTTGTAAGAAAATTAGAATGTGTGTAGGGGTCTCAATTTCGGCTGACACCGAAACCGAGACCCCTACACACATTCTGCTGTTCTTATATATTTTCTGAATCGTTTGCTTAGTGACACATAAATTACTAAAAATACGGTATTCCATTGCCAATCAAATTATTATTATAAATTATAAGCATTGAAAATAAGGAAGTTTACAACAAAAAATTGAGTTTTATTCTTTTATACAAAATAAGCTATGTTTTGAATTGAAAACTGATTAAAATTTAATGTACTTATTAATCATTTTTTAATATTTTGTTTTTGTTACTTATCTGTGGTTGTGACAATTATGTCTGAGTTGACGTGTCTATTTACGAAGCCGATGCGCTTACTGTCTAATAATTAAATTCTGAAGAAATATTTAAATTTTGTAAATAATATGGATTTATTTGCTTCAATACCTACTCATATTGATTATGTGGGACAAGCAAAGGCAGAGAAGTTATATAGGGCAATAATAACACTATTTAGCATTGTTGGTTTCATATGGGGTTATATTGTTCAACAATTTTCTCAGTCAGTCTACATTTTGGGAGCTGGATTCATACTCGCTGCCATTTTAACCCTACCACCCTGGCCCATGTACCGCAGAAATCCTCTTAACTGGCAAAACCCTAGAAGCACTGAAGAGAAACCTACTGGCAAAAAGGGGAAAAAGTAACATGAAGATTTACATGACGTGTCGCTTTGTATTGATCTTATATATTCTTGGATTATAATTAATAAATAGATTTTAAGGTAAAATTTTTTTATTTTATATTTTCTAATAACAATTACAAAATAGAAAGTCATATAAATATAAGCATGCAAGGCAAGCCACTGATCAATAATTTATTTTTAATTTAATACTAACTAATTGTGAACTAGTCAAAATATCATCTATGAATGTCTCACTCTAATAATTTTCAAAATTTTTTTTCATAAGCTGTTAAATATAACAAAAAACATTAAATAAATATATGTAATGATTTGTACATCATTCATTCTCACTAAAACTAAACTTTTCTCTGAGATTTTTAAACATATTATAAATTCTGCTTTCATTGCACACATCACATTCACTAGGTTCATCTGCCCCGTCAACTTTCTCACTATCCATATTGGAATCCTTTCCTGCACTGTCCATATTGGATTTCGGCTGATTATCGTCAGATGTAGACTCTTTTGTTTCGTCATGTCCTTGAGTTATAATGTCATTTTTATTTATACAAAGTTCTTCAGATATATCTTCCTTAGCTTCTTGTTTATCATATAATTGATGGATTGTAATAACCACAAACATGAAAGTGACACCATAATTGACTATAGAAAGTGAAAATGGTCCTAGAGCTAAAATAAATACAGCCATTGTAAAGAGTAGAGATGCAACTGCTTCATAATTTCTCCTACAAGAAATAAAAGTGATTAATATATATGTAAACATAGAATCAAATTGGTTTTTAATTGTTAAAAAAACATTCTTTACTTACAAATCCTTTTTGGGTCCATTCATCTGCCATATAATAGTGGAACAAGCTGACATTATAAATCCTGTATGATAAGATGTGTCAGGTTTCAAAACCATACTGTACCTGAAATTATAAAATAAATATACAGCTTTTGATTATTTTAAACACTTTTTTTTTAATTGTAAATAATTTAGTGTGTAATTACTTGAAATTACGAGCCCAAGTTAATAGGGCTGGAACGTTGACTAGAGCCACAATCATCCATAAAAAGAACATCATCACATGAAAGTTTATATTGTTTAGGTCTTCATCGATATGCTCTGTTTTCTTTGCATTACATTCTTTATCACTTTTTTCCATTTGATTTTCATGTAACAAATTTGAATTAGAACTACCACAATTGGATTTATTTTCTGTTTGTGTAATACTATTAGATGAAGTTTCATTTTCTATAGCTTTTGGTATTTCTGAACTCATAATCTCTTTTGAAGAATCTTCTTTTTGTAAATTTGTTTGAGTTTCTGGTTTCTTGTCAGTTTTTGATCTGAAAATACGGCATATTCGGCTTGCCACTTTAGACATCAATCTATAAACATAGTCTTCTAGATATTCTTCATACATTTTAGATAGCTGCAAGAAAAATAAATCATACATTTGCATAATTATAAGAGGAACCTGTCTAAAACACAAGACTATCAGTTGCATGCTCAAATTCTAATTTTGCAAATAAGATTTGTCAAAAGAAATCCCGACTAAGTTACCATAAATGCATAAAAAGCTGCGCCCGCTGTTAAAGAAGCTGCACCGCAAGACAATGGCACTGCAAATATAAGTGCAGTGCTTACTAACATAGGAACTTTTTGCAGGCCCGCCGCCATTTTTTCAGCTAAGCCTGTACCACCTCGCCATACTATTCTGAATGGATAGATTTAATTTTAAAACTATATACAGATTATAATATAATTGAACAAATAGATACAAATACAATACAAATTCCACTATTATTTTACAATATAAAATATTTTTTTGCTGAAACATGAAAGAGAGATATTTAGATAATCCTTGTCCTTATAAGTCATATAATATAACTATACAAAGTATATGATTATTGTGAACATATTTACAAGAATTATTGAATCAATTTATATTTAAAATATTATTAAATACCTAAAAAGCAATCTATGCGCAAGTTGTGATGAAAACACCATTATTGCCAGTATAGCAGCAGCTAAAATATTCAATATCCCCAACGCTGTCATGTACACTGGCAACACTAGGAGAGATTTAGTGAAATATTGCAGTTCGAGGTTACGCCAACTCGCATTCTCGAAGAGAAATGATAGAAATGGTACTGACCTGCAAAAATTAGAATGTATATATGAGTTATACATACTTATAAGTAAATATATATGTTTGTATATTAAATTTATCATAAAAAAAGTATTAAAAAAATGGCGATTACTGATAAACTAGGAGTACTATATAAATTTATAATAAAATATAAATCAAAATTTGAACCTACATTTCTAAAACATAAAAATTAAAATTTAAATACTTACATTAGCCCCATAGTGGCCAGCCTTCCACACACTAAAGCGTAATATGGTTTAACTCCCTCACTCATCAAAGAATTATGTACAGATATACAAGTTCCATATTGTTTCAAATGTAATAAGTTACTTCTAGCTGCTAATAGTACAATGGCGGCTAAATAGGGTATTAGAATTGGTGTATAATTCCGTGAAAGTTGAGCTAGACGATGATACCAAGACGTAGATATGCTGGAATCAAGCAGTAAAAATATAAATATGCAATTTTGAAATCCTGTTCTAATAAAGTGGCAAAAAATATACTTTAAATTATATAACTTTAGAAAATAAACGATAATGTTTTTATTTTTTTTCAATTCTGTTAAAAATATTTGGGCTGTATTGATCTAAGCATTAATATATTAATATTCGATCCAAAAAACAATACTTTTTTAAAATGTACACAATAAGCTTTAAAATATCTTACTTCAAAATATTAATCAATCCAAAAAATCCAGCAAAATTATCAAATGAATAATAAATTTGTACAACAAATTTATTGTAAATATTGAAAAATACTAAGGATATGAGGTACACACCTAATAGTATATGAGCATTTAGGATCTAATAAAAGTGTAACTTTGACGTTCTCAACTGCGTCCAAGCCTAACGTTACGTTAGGATTACTCTTGAACAGACGTAGCTTCATTGGTGATTTTTTTAAATGCCTAAAAATACATTATAACAATGCAAAATAAATTACAACAAATATTTCAAAATAACCACACATTAGAAAGCTGAGTAAATTGTTTATACAGATAAGTTATAAAAAACACATAATAAAATAAAAATATCCAAAAATTATTATAGTAAGTCTGCATGTGGAACGTGGTAAAAAATATCGAAATTATAATTTTTTACAAAGCACATTTCAAATTTATTTTAAAATCATTCAACTCTATAGATGGAGTCCTATACGTCTTATAATGCGTAATAATAAAAAAATACTTACGTAAAATAATGAAACGATTCATGGTTAGCCCAAGGCACGTACAATTCAGCTGACGCATGATATGGTGCTTGACAATTAATTGGCTCCACATACAAAAGGTATGCTTGATGAATTAAATTAAAATCTAATAAAACTAATTCATAATATAAACTATTTGGTTCAGTTTCAGCTTTTATTATGTGCTTTCCAAAAGAAAATAATGAAGGTAGATTGACATTTATTTGTCGAGATGCGTGATCGTTTATGTCTACGTTTAATGTAATCTGTGGAAAATCGATTATATTAATAAAATTATACATATACACACAACAAGAGTTTACAGCGTAATATAGGTATAATATTAATATAAGGAAATTCGATTTATTTCTACAAAATTCTTTTTTCTTTCATAATTGTATACATCAGCGATTTTTATTTTCGTTTCCACGACTTATTATACTACACATAAAAAGAAAGCAACTGTCTTTTTTGATATATTTATCAATTATCTAAATACAATGTTTAAAGTGATTATCTCAAATGCTATTTTTGCTTTTCAGGATGAGTGTCCACTTACTATATTTTTGAGATAAGAGAAACTTTAACATAGTATTTTGATATAACTTTCTTGTAAAGGTCAAATCTATACAAACACATACTTGACAATTTAATATAAAAATATTTTTTATCTTCTGGCTGTCATAATTCATGATATAATAAAATAAAAGTAATAAAACAATATCCTACCGGTTTCCTTGAAGGTGATACTTTAACAACAACATGTGTCCAATCGGGTTCGATTTCCATAATTTTATGTAAATGTACAGTCGCCAACTTCCTTTTACCGATGTCTGTAGCCGATCCCGTCCAGCGAGATAACTCGCTTAGTGAAGTTGCTTGTTTACTGTTACAATTAACGTATTATTTTGTGCATTAGATATAGTAATTTCTTTAGTAAATAATTAACTATAACAATTATTTTATCATCAAAAATCTCTTTAATTACTATTGCATGCTGATTGATGAAGCTTGTAGCTCTTGTACTTTGTCTAACAGCCAGCCAGACAGAAAAACTTATTATTACAGCCATGCATTATGATATAAATAAATTAAATTAAAAGATTTTTGAATATACAAGCCTATAAGCATTGAGACTATATTCACTTCTCCAGACCGGCAAACATGCACAGCGTTGAATTTTATCACCCTTGATTTCATAACGAGTAACGACGAAGTGTCTCAAAACTATGTTGTCTCTGCTTAAATAAAACAACTTACCAATGTCTATAATTGTTGTGTATATATTTAGCATTACATCCAAATATCCAATCTTTATCGTCTACATTAACCGCCTGTATAGCGACAAATCTATTTTGCGGGTACGTGACAAGCCTTATCATTAAATGTGTAGTCCTGAAAATAGAAGAAAACATATATATGTATTAATCTTGGAAATCATTTGGCAGCTATTTTTTTTAAGTGTAATTTACACCTTGACCTTAATATTTAAAATATCAATAACAAGGATATAATACCAGCAAAACTTTCATTGTATTTTAACAATCATAACCTTCGAATTAAAACTAAAAATGAGGTCAATGTCTCGTATTGTATATTGTCCAACGTCACTGACATTCCATATGTAGGCAAAGGCAAATACTTACGGTAAGATAAAGACATTTTTTAATATTTGTCTGGTAAACACAAAGACCCTGTCGTTAAGACAATTTTCGAGATATTGCGGTTTGTTTGGCGACACTCAACGCCGCGCATTGTCTCCTTACCAGAACGAGGTAGCTTAAATAATTACTTTCCCCGAATGGAAATTCCGCCACAACCGTTGCGTTCACAGTCAGAAGCTGTGCCTCTGGCCACCAAACGGCCAAATATTTCTTATTTTTATTTACAGTTTAATAACTTAATTTTAATTATTTGTTATGTGAAAAATTGTATTTACCTTTGACTTAATGAAATTCTTATTATATCTCTATTTCTAATAATTCAGGAGGAACGAGAATATATTGTGACTGTTTCGTGAAATGGGAATTGAATTCATAATATTTCAATTCTATTATATAAATAAATATTCAGCCGCTTCCTATTCACGCCACGGTGGTAATAAATACATAATATATATATATATATATATATATATATATATATATATATATATATATATATATATATATATATATATATATATATATATATATATATATATATATATATATATATATATATATAATATAAATTAAACTATGTACACAGCGATATTGCTGTCTATGTAGACAAATAACAAAAAACGTAAAAGCGACAGTAGGTTATAGCCATATTGTAGCCTAAACAAATTTTTCTTTCTACAAGTATAAAACATATTAATTTGTAAATTTAACCTTGACATTTCAATGAATTATTAGGTAATACTTAAAACAGTGTGACGTCATGTCCTCTTAAACACGTAAGATATATTTAGAGTATGGAGAAATGCCAGCTCTGGATTTATTACGAAAGGAGGTTACATCTGTTAATATAACGATTACGTTTTATTCGTCACTAGAAAATGTTTATCTACTGAATGCAATTGCTGTGTAAATGTACCAATTTTAATCCTGTAACCATATTCACTAGGTATATGTCTAAAATTAATTCCGTAATCTGGCTGAGTGCCACCCTACGTCCCTAATTATTTTCACATATTGACCAATATGCACTTTGTGCAGGAAAAAACAAATCGGTCGGCAATCAAACAGGAATAATACCTAGGTATTTTCTTAAATAAAAATATCGGTCAAGTGCGAGTAGTACTTGCCCACTGAGGGTTGCGTATCAATTTCATGATTGCAGGTCAACGGGAAGTACAAATTGACAAGCTTAAATTTGCGTTCGCAACGACTCATTTTGTATGAAATGAAATTTGTGTTAAGCTTATAAATTACCAATTTTCCACCAAGTATATGGATGGACGGATAGACAGACGGACAATTAAGGGATCCTATTAGGGTTCTGTATTTTAAAGTACAGAAGCCTAAAAATTTACGATTTAGACAGATGTAACGGCGTAACTCAAAGATTTTGGATAAGTGGACATTAGTATAGGTAAAATATACAGAGTTCAGAGGCTTGGATATTTAAATTAGGCCAGTCTTACTTTCAATAACAACTTTTCGGAAAGAAATACAGATCTGGAAGAACAAAAGAAAACTTAAATCAAATACTTACATTATACATGAGCTACCTAAAGTAACACTACATGAAACGAGAAAAACCAAGGTGAAAAATATTAATAAAATAGAAAACGACAAAGATGAAGATAAAATAGAAAAAGATCGGAAGCACGCAGCCTTGGCAACAACAATGTAATAATATCAAGATAGAAAATAAAAAAATTTAATAATAAAACTTCAAACGGATGCCTTTCAATATATGCAGGAGGAAATTGTATAATATAAATAGTGTGTTTTGTCAAATATGTGTTTTTGTCTGATAACGAGTATTCGTTATCGGACAAAAACACATACAGAAACTAGCAAACTTATTTAAATTCTAACTTCAAACCAACCAACAACACCTGTACTATACCGGAAATCGACAAAAGAACAAAAATAAAAATAAAATTCCAATAAAAAAATCCAATCCGGCAGGTCCTCGTGGGGAGTACGGCCACCACCCTCCATAAAATGATAACAGGATAGAAATAACAATATAAAAAAATACATATAATTTAGAAATCTGCACTTACAGTGTTAGATCAATAACAACGAAAGAAAATCTACTAGAACTAAACAAAACTATAGAAAACATTTAAAAACAATAATTCTATACGCATCCCTTATGTTTATACGCAGACAAGACTTATGTTAATATAAAAATGATTTATATATAAAAATGATTAAAAATGATTTATGTATACACAAGACTTATGTTAATATAAAAACGATTGTGCATGAAGTGCAACAAGTATACAATAATTTTTAATTTCAATTATTTTTCTTTATTGTAAAAAGACAAGGCAAACGAGCATTTGTATCACCTGATAGTCTATATAACATTGATAAGGTTTCTTGCGTGGTTAGATCTAATCTAAATGTGTCTTCGCCACCCTAGTCCTAAGTAACAATTTATAAAGTTAATGTAAAGATAATTTTAATGAAATATATAATAAAAAAAGAATAAGAAAAATGGGTACGGACAAAAAAGGTTTTTTGCTTATTTTATGAGTTTTTTATCTGTTGTTGTTAAGGTAAGATACGTTTGACTGGCAACGCGGCTAATTAACGTAGTTATATCGAAACAGGTAAGTATCTACATCGTTACATGTTATCCATAAAATGAGATAAGAAAGTAAGTTGTGCAAATATGGATACACAAATTTGTTTGTCGTATGATAGTATTTTTTAATAAAATTCATATAAATTTTTTTTCACTCAAAAAATCTTCTCCGTAAAAAGAAAAATGGGCCCAATTTTAGAAAAAATGCAATTATTAAGTTTACGATTTATTCTATCATATAGCACGGTTTGCAGATGCAGGTTACCTAGCGTCAAGATACCTTGCGGAACTCGACGACGTGCTATGTCTTGCCAAAACTGGGATATGAAAACACACTGCCCCAAATACGCTTACGTTTACTCCTTTTAGGATTTTTCTTTCATTATATTATACAATAAATATAGTTATATAATGACCTTTATAATTGTAAATTTATCTAAAGATAAATTAACAGTTATAAGGTGGGCTAACCTAACAGAATAACACTTTAAACTTTTTACAAAGTCATCAAACCATATTTAAATGATAGTAAAAAGATAAAAAAACCACTTACCTGTCGATCTCGGGCCGTGATATTTGATAAATTCGTCTGTTATCTTCATACCAGAATGCATCTGCTTGCATTGTTACGTTAGACCGTATGGCTTTTGGATCCAATATCATGGAATGATTGGCCTAAAAAAAATATTATTGTATAATTATTATAATATTATTACTTCAATATTTTTTTTAATTTTTATAAGATACGAAAGGCATATAATGTCGTTTATCGTGGGTACAAAGTTAAAATGTCATCGTTTTCCGTTCGCCGCTCCCTACATGCCTCAAAAAACATACTGGCCAACTTTCATCTAGTTTTATTCCTCCATCAGGGTAATAAAACTAGAATAATGCTAAAATACTCCATTGTACTCTTATCGCTTAGTTTAGACAGGAATGTTGAATGGCTCAAAGCTACAATTTACCGATAAAATATTTACCAAGTCGAGGAATATAGTATAAACCCTTATATTAATAAAATAACTTACACATCTATAGGGTTTAAAGCCAGTCCCTAAGTGCGTAACATTTAAGTATTTTAAAAATATTAACAATATGTTTCAATGAAAAAAATTATCCTTATTAAAAGTTGTTAGGGATTAGAAATCACCATCATGATGATGACAGTTAAATATAACAAAGTTAAGTAATAACTTGAAATTATCTTGAGGCGGTCGACAGTAAAGAGTAAGGAATCATCAAACAAATTACACTTACTATGATATTAATCTTAGAATAAATTAATTTAATTTATTATAAAATTAACTTTATTTAAAAAAAATGGCGTTTATATTAATCAAAACAGTTCTGAGAAATGACAAAGTACTAAGATTATATAGCACTGAAGAGTGGTGTGATAAATATGTCAATAACATTAGGTATGTACATCAAAACGGAAATAACATAAGTACTGTTATTTTAGAAAAAAATATACTAAAAACTATACAGACTATGGAACTTTTATATTTATATAGACAGATCTAGTAAAAAATTCTAATAGCTTCACACTTTTTCCCGCATACAGTACTGTAGAAGTATAGGGAACCGTTCCCCAATTTCTGCTCAATTTTTCGAGACACTGTGTTGAGTGTCGGAACTCAACGTCGCACTTTGTCTTTTTATCAGAGCGCGTCTTTTTATCGAACCCACAAGCTGAAGCGAAAGGTTTACCTATATGTACCATTTAAATCAGACTTTTAAAGAATGTAACCAAGAATATCAAAGATTTGTGTTGTCGTAAAATCCAAGGTTTTGTATACCCAACCAAAACAAAATAACCATAAACGAGTAGTCTAACGTTACCGCTACCTACAGATGTGCTAACGAAATTCGAGACTTATTTATCTATAAGCGCATAGGTAGATGCGCTTATAGATAAATAAGTCTCGAATTTAAACCGAACAATTTAAAAAAGTCTTACCCTGAAATATTGCTTAGCTTTGGAAGCTATTTTTAAGTTATTTTCCGTAACTTGTTCTGTCCAGGGATCGACAATGTCAAATAGAAATCGGTTTATAACCATCACTAGCTGTTTACACCAAACCATGCTTACGTGATCTGGTGTTATCCACACTCCAGGTATAGCTGTAGCCTAGATAAATGGGAAAATATGTGTGTATTAAATAATTTATATATTTTTAAATTTACGCTTCTTTTGCATTCAATAGGGTAGAGAATATTTAAGGAATAATTTTCTCTATTTATTGTACAAACTATTTTATTATCAATCAATATACTAAAATATAATATTTAAAAAATTGTGTCTCTACATTGAAATTTTTTTCGAAAAATAATGTAAGCAGATGAAAAAACAAAATAATAATTGAACATGTTAAGCAAAGAAGTCAAATATTTGGAACACCTGATGTAGAACCACAATAGATAAGCAACATTATAAAAAATAAGAAAAAGGATCCTTTATAAAAGTTATTGAGCATGAACAGCAGAAGAGCAGCATTTCAAGAAGTCTCCCACCCAGCGAAGTGATTATATTTAAATTATTGTCTTTACCCTAGTAGATAAATTATGGTATTAGATGAAAAAATTAAAAACATAAAAGATCGGAAAAATCTGATAAACACTTAAAGATCAGCTACATAACAGTATTTTGGAATATTATATAGAAAAAAAAGGATGATGGCCTTTTTTGAATTTGAAATTTAAAAGGCTAAATCTGATTTCATGGAATGGTTAAATAATAAAAAGATTTGAATGTGAAAGTGGAAACAGTTTTGCCCTAATTTTTGATTACAATAAATCTGTAAATTGTAGTTGCAGGCATTTATTAGTATGCATTATAGCAAATGATACCAAAACAGCATCAAAATGCCATTATACAAAATAAATTATTGCATCAACACAATATCATTAATATACAATATTAAAAAAAAAACTCACTAAAACATTAATGTGACTGTCATTAGAAGAAGTCAGTCCAGCTGGGACCAAAACATCTCTAGGTCCACTTCCTATACTTATTAACTTTTTTTTCTCTTTTAATTCACCTTTTATATATGCCTCCCATTCTAAATTCATAAGCATGTAGTAATCATTAATAACAGAATCAAAATTAATGACTGGAGCTTCAATAGGTGTAGCTAATGTTATAGCTATGTTTGTAGAATTAATTGTACTTGGATATGCTAAAAGTCTCTTTGCAATTATTCCTCCCTAAAATAAGTAAATTTTCAAGTAGAGATTATTTTCCATTAATTTGTACGATTAATAAATAAACATACCATAGAATGTCCAATTAAAATAACTGATGTTGGTACTGATTTTGTATATCTATTAGTTTTATACAGACTTAATATTTTAGAAATACAAGCTGCAGCAAACTGAGTTTGTGTTTGAAGTACACCACCATATAAGCCAGATAGCTCTTCATTAAAATTAACTAAAAATAAACACAGAAAATTAAACTATTTGTGTAGATAATACATAAACAAATAATAGTTATTGTCTAGAAGTATTCCAAACTAACTATTCACTAACCTGTAAAAAAATCAAAATGATATTCATATCCCTGTGATAGTGATTTTCGTAAAGCTACAGAAGCTAAAGATCTAGCCTGCATGTGACTTCCCGAATTTCCAGGTAAAAAGAGCACTGGAATGCCATCGAACCTTAAAAGATTTTAATTACAGATTTATTTATAAAGCCTTCTTAAATTTTATAACTCATTTGTTATTTCTTAAATCTTACCACATTTTTCTAGCTCTTTCAGTGAAGCGTCCCTCACTGTATGCATAAAGTCCATATTGTGGAACATTTTTATTATCATCCAGTGAAATTCGCTAAAAAGTTGTATTTATTCATACATTTTTGTTTGCTATAAATACTTAATAACATAATGTTAATAACCCGCTTACCACAAATTGAGGATATTCATACATATATGTCATACCACAATAATTGTTTTTATCACTAAAATAATTATTTAACAAGCCAAACAAATAGACCACAACAAATATACATGAAATTATTTGAAAAGTGCTCAAACCGACAGTATTGAGCTTCATTTTTACGTATAAATGGCTAATATATATCGAAAAAAATTTAAAAATCAATTAAATCATATTAATTTATGTCTTCCGAAATTTACATTTTGCGATGTAAAAACAAGAAATAAGAGCAACGTCGAATCGCCAATCGTCATGAGTAAGGAAATAAAATTTGCTAACAAATGACAAGGTCGACAGCGACATTGACAATTGACAAAGATGATGGTTGCGCAAAAATTTTCTATTTGAATAGGCCTGTGTTGTCATAAAATTACGACAACACAGCGAGTGGAATGACTGATGAGTGACGACTGACATAACATTTAATTCGTTAATATTACCTTTGCAAAACTATGAAAACTGTATGCTAAAATAGCTATAAATTATTGATAAAATAAAACAAATTCAGTCCTAATTTGTGCGTGTTATATGCATACATTTTAAATAAGTATAAAAACTTTAAAAGTTGATACTGATATTTAAATTTTACTTTAAAAATAGAAGGAATTATAATTCTTATTTAATATTCAAAATAATTGAAAATCAAGTTAATTAATGTTTGGTCACCAAAATCCAATTAATATGAGGGCCTTGAAAATTCAAAACGATCATGTCATCTGTCAGTTCCTACTCCCTATTGATTAAAATATTGATTTTAAAATTATTTAGTAGATGTAGGATCCACCCGTAGTCCGTACTATAAATTAGAAAATTTACAATTTATTTACAATATTGTGGTAGTTACTACAACATGAGTTTCATTGCTTACTATTTTATTATAGTAGTATTGGGTTTTTTAATAGTAAGAGTTTCTTTCTTGATTTATAAAATACTTAAGAGTGATTGTGGCTTAGTAAGTGGAAATACTTCATTGAAAACCATTTACTGCATTGGTTCCGGTGGACATACTACAGAGTTATTGAGAATAACATCCTATTTGGATGTTAACAAATACCAACCGCGCTTATATATCATGGCCAAAAATGATACCAATAGCGAAAGAAAAATTTTGAACATAGAGAACAGGGCAAATGATTATACAATATGCAGGATTCCTCGCAGCAGAAATGTAAAACAATCCTTTATTTCTTCAGTGTTTTCTTCAATCTATTCAACATATTGCACTATTCCCATAATCTACAACTTCAAGCCTGATGTTATTTTCTGTAACGGGCCTGGTATATGTGTACCAGTTGTTTTAGTCGCATTTTTATTTAGATGTATTTTTATTTTAGATTGTAGAGTAGTTTTTATAGAGAGTTTATGTAGAGTGAGAACATTGTCTTTAACTGGTAAAATACTACAATTTCTAGCAGATGTATTTGTCATCCAATGGCCCCAACTTAGACGTGCATGTTATAGAGGAAAGTATTTTGGAAGACTAACCTAATCTTTTTGAATCATTGATGTAACTATCAGGTTAACGTTTAAGTACTTGTTTAAATGTAGATCTGACTTGTATCTAAATGTAAATTTCTGTTTAGCCCACATTTGTGGTAAATATATGCTAATAATATTTTCCTCTTCTATATATTATTATTTAATAAGTGATTGTATAAAATGGACATAGTAATAGAACTGAGCTAGTGTGCCAAAGAAAAATGTAATTGTTTTTTGGATTTATTAGTTGTCTTAAGAAGAAACCATATTATAATATTAAATTTTTATTAATAAATGTAACATTGTAAACAAAAAGCCTCATACATATGTAAATGTAGTTTTCTCTCTAAGTAAATATACTTATTGACTATGGATCATATATAAAGAAGACAAACCCTGATAGATCTAATGCTACATGAAGTGGATTTAAAAAAGAATTCACAATAATAATAATTGCATCTATAAATATACATACAATCTTCCAAGTAATATCTATGTCAGATCAATATAGTTCTATATAATAAATGTAATGTAATCTATATAAATTGCCAACAATGTAAAATGTAAATCCTTCAGTCTTTACAACAATTAAGTGCATTCCATGATCACTAATGTATACTGTCAACTATTTAAACATTAAAGAAATATAAAATGTATAAATGAGCTATTTATTTGCAAAATATACCATATAGATATATATTGTGAGATCCAAATATGTAAAAAATTTCTTTATTCAATATTTCGAGATTTTCCAGATGCACAATATATTCAAAAAATATCTAATCATATGGACTTGCCTTATTACATACATACTAATTAGTAATTATAATGTGGACATTACTTAACTATATCTAAAAATCAAAATTATTTTGTGCAAACAGGAACCAATACATATTAAGTTATATGGAAATGAAAAGTTTTAAAGTTGAGAGTAATTTTTCTTACCAAAAAATTGTATATCTCTCACAATTTTTAATGCTATATCACAGCAACCAATAGTAAATTTTTATTTGATTACCATTTATGAATTTTTAAATGATATAAACAGTAAAGGCCACTAAGGTAATATATGTATACTAATTCGCATTATATTTTTTTTCATTTCTATAAATTAATGACTTTACCATCTTAAACTCCATAGCTATATAACAAATGCATAATCTGTATATTATATACATCATTATAATAATTAAAAAACAGATATACAATAAAAATCAAACAATATAATGGACTTACATACGGGACACTGGGTGCATTTAGAGTTTGAAATGGTATTTTTCTGTTATTACCAATACAACTTTAAAAAATTCATGTATTCTTAACTACAAATATATAACCTAAATTAAATTTTATCAAATAACTTAATATTAAAAGTAAGACACACTTTGAAGAACTGATATAAACCAGCTTAAGTGAAATGTTAACATCACAAATAGAACTTAACCTATATTATTACCTTATGATAGAAATCCTATAACAATATTGCCAAAACATCAATATTTTAGGCACATTAGAGAATACTATAATAATGTTGACTACAACTGTAAAATCATAAGTACAAAGGGAAGAATTAAGTTTTAAAAGCCAAACAAGTTCCAAATATTTATGGTTTGATGTCATCAGTATTGGAATTGGCTTGGTTACTAGTTTCTTGGTTAGCAAAATTATTGTTTTTATTATCTATATGATATTTTTCTTCATCAATTAAGTACATTGCTTCATCATAAGTTGGAGGTGGAGGTTCTGAGCTAGAAGCCTGGGGTTTATTTATTGAAGTATTAGATATGAGAGCATCATATGAAGGAGGTAATGTAGCACTAGAAGCTGTTCGAGGAACTTGACCACCATAGGCTTGTTCTGCTTGTACACTAGCCATATCCTACAAATTTAAAAGTAACTGTTATTTCATATCCATACAATTTATAAAAAAAATGTTACATAAGAAAACATGCAGACAGACAGAATTAATCACTAATTTTTAAATATAATAATATATTTCAGAATTAATGACTAATTTACAAATTAAAATAGGCACAAATTAGGCTATTTTTTATCAAGCAAAATATTTTGTCTTTCAGCTATATTTTCTGCAATGTAAAATCAGTCAATAAATAATACATAAAATATTTGAATTACTGTCCTTCATTATAAAAAGAGTAAAGAATTTATATGGGTTTTGGATTTGATTCATGATTGGTACTAAGACCATAATGAGATCAGTTTCATGCTAAATTTGAAACAACCAACTAAATGTGATTCTATGTTAATTGTATTAAAAAAAAATAACTCATCATTGAATTAGCTTTAAATATTATTTTACTTCTACATTAAATAAATTATTATATAAGCATAGCAATACATAAACAGACTAATGTAGTTTCTATACTTTTAATATACATATACATATTTGTTTATTAATAATAAGCTTAATGTTGTGATTAAGTAATTAACTTTCTATACCCATTAATTAATTAAGTAGTAAGTATTAATAATATACATTTACCACAATAGTAAGAGTATGATAATGAATTTCAAAACTAAGAATTACGTTCTATCCATGCAAATGCCTGTATTTGCTCAAATAATTTATAAATAAATTTTGAAATCGATTTGGTAATAAATGTTCTAATCTTACCCTGATTATTGCACGTTGGTGTAAAAGCATTTGAATAACACTTTTTCTACGCAAATATAACATACTCTTTACAGCTACCATCATTCCAGAACAAATAAATATGGGTCCCACAAGCCACATGTGTCCTAAGTTGCTAAGAATATATCCATCAGCGTCTCCAAGCGCTAGTACTGTTATAACTGTTCCAACAGAAAATAACACCATTGATAGCACAAAGTAGGAATAGCTTGTACAATCACATCGTCCAAATCTTTGATCTTCATCTAAATCAAAATCTGGATGCCGCAGACGACGCAAACGTCGACTAAAAGGAGTATCAAAAACAGCAGACATTTTTTAATTATAATTATTTGACGATGGTGAACAATTTTTTATTATTATCACTTTAAATGCATATTTAGAGTTTCTACAAAAAATTGTTTATAATTATCTTGCAAAAACTGAGAAGTGCAACTATCACAAATTACTTTTTGCTTTTCTCGCCCTTCAGGCACAGATTAAAAACTAAGCTTGTAATTTTTATACTACAGACTATAAATAATGAAATAATAAAAAAAATATTAAAAGTATTTGCAATTATCGGTTATTTATAAATTCACAGTGTAAAAATATAAAATAGTACAGTTAATAGATAAATTTTCATGCTTTACCTATAATAAACACTGTCGAGCTATATTTTTTGTGATAATATTTCGTTTTTTACTAATATGATTCAATCTTAGTAATGAACGAAATTTTACTAATTCAGACATAGAATAAAAATATATTGTCAAAATAAACTATGATAGAAGTCAATTTATTTCACCAATTGTCAATTGATGACGCAAAATGTTAAATTGAATAAATTTTTCTATATTTTCGTCCGTTTCTATATCACGTTAAATATTCTTTGTTATTGAATGCGTGTTAATAGAAAAATATTAATCTATTAGTGCATGTGTTGGGGTGGTTAAAGTAAACACCTGGAAAATGTCTCGATTTTTGCAATTGTTTTGGTTTATTGTTGTACTTCAAGAAGGTAAGATAAAAAGTGTAAATAGTGCATATAACATAATAGTATCCAGATAATTCATTTCATGTAGATAATAATTTTACAGACAATGTTCAATTTCTATTTGACACAACATTCAACTTTTATTTACCTAATAAATTTTATATTTTAGTTGTATTTGGCTTAAAACTATCGCTTATAAGTGATGGCCCTGCTGTGCGAGGATCTAATGTTACATTTACAGCCACAGTAAGTGCATATAGCGGCGAAAATCTTAAATTTGTTTTTTGGGACGATGCACAACCCCAACATACTGCAGAGGTAAATGTTGCATGTTTAAAATACATTAAAATATTTCAAAACTATTAAATTTTAATTATATTTAAAGATTTAATAGAGGATAAAAAAATATTTGCTACTTGTTATAAATAAATAGCATGATATATCATTTTTCACACTTATATTTCACTGTTTTACAGTTTATAGAATCTTCAAATAAATCACATTGGGTAGTAGAGTATCCAAAAAACTTATATGAAGCTCGAGATTATACAGTGAAAGTTAATCTTATGAAGAGTTTCTATGGAATGTGGTATTTAGTAACTACATCGAGTACAACATTTGAATTAACAGGTATAATTTTTTACACACATGTATTTAATCCTTGATTTAAATTTTTTTTATTTTATAGTAATTCCTAGTTACCAACTTGTTTTATAAAAGTGATTCTTAAAAAATATTTTTTAAAAATAATAAAATATTAAATTTTTGTTAAAAAATATAATTCATTAAAAAACTATCATAAAGAATTTATTGCACACTAGTGGATACCACAATTTTATTGGTGTGGACTTTATGATCATCACCTTACAGAATGGTTTTTTATATAAAGTCTGAATTATTATAGTTCAGATGTTCTATTGAGGTTCTACATTAGGTGTTCCAGATCCTTGATTTTTATATGTCATTGGAAAGTACTTATTATGCTTCAATCATTTGTTATAGCAGCATTTCATTATTTTTTTTATAATTTAGCTAGTCTTTTGACCTAACAACAAAAGATTAATTGAAATTTGTCCAGTAGATCTGAAGATGTATGTCTATAAACAGACAAACAAGACATATAATTCTTTTTAAATCATATTCAGTTAATGTTTTTATATTGCCCTGCATAACTTTTTTGTTGAAATATTCCACATACAGACACAATTTTTTAATATTTAGAATGAACAATAAATAAATTTGCTATTTGTTATTTTTGAAATAGCAGAAAAGAAACAAAATTTAAATTGTATCTTAGAAATGTTAGCAAAAGGTTGCTCTTATATTCTAACAAGGTACCAACATACTATAATGTAGTTTGGCTAAAGTAAAGTAGACTGTCTATTTTAAGCAAATATACAATGTATATATGCTACATATATATTTAATATATATTATTATAAATGGTAAGTAATAAATAATTTATAATTTATGCCGTATAGACAAAGAGCGAGAGGGGGAAGTGTTAAAACAGTTTTCTACGGTGTCTACCCAAATATGAGACATTGCATGTTGAGTGGCAAAACTCAAACTTTTTCTTTGCCTTACCTGAGCAAGGCTAGGAAAATAATCCAATCCCCTGAATGGGAATGGAACCCACAATCACGTTTAAAGATAGACGGGTTCCATTGCACCATAATGACTTCTGGTGTCTACTTAATACTATTTATGCAGATCGAATCTTACAATAGCTGTTTTACTATTTTCAGATTCATTAAACGGTAACCTTACACTTATCCAGAATGATTTAGAGAGGCCCAATAAATTTGTGGCGGTCAACAAAACTGTCCACCATTTTGTAAAACTACCCGAAAACGAACTGCAGTTTCTTAAGAAGAATGCTTCAACTATCATTACATATTGGTTTATCGATTGTCAATATATAGACCAAACTACGGATTTTTCACTAAATTATACTTATCAGGATGTGATGAATGATCATTACATCGATGCTTTGGTTGTTGCTAATAATGAACCATTGCCGCCGATTACAACTACAACTACAACCACTACTACGACAACAACTACTACAACTACGACAACAACTACAACAACGACGACAACCACGCCCAAACCGACAACAATTGCTACAACAATTGGTGATAATCAAAATGGAACCAATAATGAGACTCACAAAATAGCAAAAAGATCACTTTTCAATAAAACAACTAAAAAGAAGAGTGCAGTCAAAGATTTCATTTGCCACAATTCTAGTATAGTGCCAATTGGAGACACTTATACTTACGGTCATTATCAAGAAACAATTAGCGTTCGAGGTATTATCATTTAATTTATATGTTATTCTTTAAAGTACTAAATAATTTAGTAATATACTCTGATAAATTTCAAATTATCATTTTTTAGTATGTAATGAACAAAATGGTTTTTTTAATTACTTATTTAGATAGGTTCTATATGTTTATATAGGACATTTATTTTTATTCACAATAAGTGGTATAAGCGAAAAATAAAATACTTTTGTATATAGACTATGAGTAAAAATATTAACTCAAATGTTACTTGAAATTACGAACATAATAATAATAATTAAAGTCCGTTTATTTGCAACGAGAATTTTTTTTATATTACAAATGATTGCTATTGTTTAGTTTTAGCTTAATTATAATATATATTTCCACAATTTGTTTTATTTTATAACTTAGGTTTCTTGAGTAGGAACCCCAGGATGGGTATAGGTCTTCTACAATTTACTCCAAAACTCTCGGCCTTTGCCTTTTTGTCGCCTAGTCTTGTCCAGATTAGATGGTCAAAGATATGTTTGAGAGTTGCTATGAAGAGGCTGAGGGAAAGTGGGTCGCCTCTTTGTATAGATATTTCTGGCCCTCTCTTCTTTAGTTTAACGTGACTAATACTGCCCTTGTAGGATGGTTTTATCACCTTGATGTACTTTCTGTGAATATGACATTTTGTGATGGCTTTGTATATCGCATCGTGAGATATGGAGTCAAAAGCTTTAGTGTAGTCTAAGTATGCTACATATAACCTTTTGTTCATTTCTTTATATTTCTCCATTATTTGCTGTAAGACGTGGCCCGTGACCCGTGACCTGCCCGAAATCCTGGTTGATCTATAGGCTGCATCTTATTTATCTCTAATCTGATTATTGTATTTATACATACAATAGATAGGCTGATCGTTTCCAATATCCTGAGGGTCTTCTTTTTTGTATGTGATGATGTCATCATCATGATAATGATGTCTGATTTATTCCTCTGTATTGGGATTTGGCCCATGTCTATAATCTGATTGAAAAGATTTGCTAGTGGGTAAACTAGAAGCACAGCTCCAGCTATTATTGCTTCATTCGGTATTCCGTCCGCTCTGGGACTTTTCTCTGGCTTCAGTTTTTTTTAACATGATAAAGAAATTCGGCGAGTTCTATAAGAGGTAAGTCATTTCTTGCATGGGACAGTATTGTGGATTATCGGCTGTTCTTCAGTTCATTAAGTGGATCCATTTTTCTGTATAGTTGTTTATATAACTCCGTGGCGCAGCAAAGTATATTTTGTCTTTATGTTAATTTAATTATTTAATAAGTTATTTAAGATTTTGTTGTCGACTTTTACTTTTTTAATCTATGTTTATGTCTTGATAATTGTTTGAAAGCCCTTTTTTACTTTTAAACTTGAGTTTATTTTTAATGTGTTTGTCCTGTATTTCTGGTAATCTGTTTAATAGCCTTATTTGTTGTTTAAAATGATCTTTTCAAGTTGTTTTTTAGGTTGGTTAGGTATAGGTCCAATTTCACCATCTTCTAGAGAATTTTGTTGGGGTTTAAAGGCTTTTTTTTACGAATATACCACTATTATAATAATAGTTCATAGATATTACAATTACCAGTTTTTTTTTAAACTCTGTTTTTCTATTTATACGTTTTTTACGTACGTACGTTACGTACTTTTAGTATGAGCGCAAATTAATAAATTTAGGTGTAAACAATATACTAAGTTAACAATATATTAACTCATATTTATAAAGTAGTATATAACAATAATAATGTGTGTTTTCAGAGTCCATATCAACAATCAACATAACAGGCATGAATTGGTTGCAACATGGTGATTTATTGAATTTGAAAGTCAAATACACTGGATCACCGCCATTTTATTATTGCGCTATATACAAACTTGGACAATACAATGTAACCGGAAATGAGACTTGTACACAGAATAATAAAATACAAACAGTCTCTAACATTTTTCCACTGATACATTATTTCTCAGACAGCGATCAACATACGGTTGTTGTTGTTATAGAGAACGATATTGGCAGAGCTGTTTCGAGAGCCACCATTAATATATATAAAAGTATGTTTACTTTGTGTTTTTTGTTTGCATAGTAGTAAAATTTTTTATAGCTGACATTATTTTGTAAGTAAATAAAATATTTTTAGGCAAAACATTGCTTATAAAATTGAGTAGCTGCATAATATATAAATTTTATGATGTAAGTTTGACGAAGAATTTGAGATGAATTAAATCTATATATATTGGTTAGTATTCGCTACGTCTATACTGGTCGCACATGTATACGCCGTATACATGTGCGACCAGTATAGACTTCGGAGAGAATCTATCAAGGGGGAAGGGGTCACCCTAGCTGGCTCGTTTTCATACATGGATAGGGTGTTTGATGCAGACGATAGAGATATCTGTTATACTTTATATATACTATTATAAGTATTATTAGTATAAATTTATAATTGTACCACAATAATTTATAATAAAATTAACAAAATTTTTGTATAGAGAAAAAATATGTGCCAATCCAAGCAAGGGTTATGGGTGCAAACCGAAGGAACGTCTGGGTATACAAAACGCTACATTATAGTAACGATATCAACATATCAAAATTGACTAAAGTGGTGCACGGAATGTCTTGGCACTCACTCTCTATGTGAAGAAAGATTATAAAAATAAATCCTTATATCTCTATTGTTCTAGCGTCTGTCCACGCGCAACTGTCAGTGATCGTGGTGCCCGTGACGTTTTGTCTTGTAGCTGTCATTCTGGTTGTATTTGGTATTGCATACTATCAACATCGATCCAGGTATTTATATTTTTTTGGTTTCGTCATTTTAATTTTAATTAAATTTACTTAGAAAATACTTATGGTTTACAAATTCAGGCTACATGTATTATATAAATATCTTTTTTTTATCAAAATAGAAATAGTGTTTTAATCTTAAAATAAAAAATCCTAATTGAAAATTTATATTTTCCATAATATCTTGAAAGATATGTTTCAGATTGTAAAACATCAATTTTATATTCGAAAACTTAAATTTTATATTTAATATACAACAAGATACGCTATTTTTGCTGTAATTATTTTTGCTGCTGCTGCTGTATAATGCATTAAATTGATTGTGAGACTAATTAAAATACAAATTAAAAAGAAAAATAAGTATAAATGTTAATGTTTCGTCGGTCTTGTTCAAAGTCATAACTATACTTTCGCTCGTTTTTCGTCATTTCATTTATCACTGTTTATCACTTGCTCTTTGCTTCTTCCAGGATTTGTGAATATTTATTAATGATAATAAATTTTTATTTACGTCCTAAAAAGAAAGAATTTATATATCAAAAACTAGTTGCTTACTTATCTTTTTTCTTACTTTGGTAAAATCAAAAGACGAAACTTACTTAATGGTTATGTTTGCCATTATGTTTAACAATATCAAAATAAACAATATGAAACTTATGTTTGATAAAACAGTATGTTTTTGACCTCTTATCATATCACAAGCTAATGGCATATTTATACTAACATATCATATTATGTAGTACGGAAAGTGCGTGAAGCTAAGAAACATTTAAATAACTCGTTAATCTTTTTTTTCTGACGTATTTTTTTTGGTTTTGTTTTGGCGATTACAGTAGTAATTGTATTTTGGTGAAATTAAAAAAAATATATATACCTAAATTTTCAGCATTCACTATACTCACATATACTGTCAATATTATGTCTTTGTCACAGATACACAGTAGAAGTAGCGGACTTCGATTTCGGTCAGCAAGTCAATCTAGATTACAAATCGTTTACTGAACGCTTGAGGGACAGTTTTCGAAATGCTTTCAATTTTAGACAACGAGACGATACGGAACCTCTCACTAATGATACGAGATATGATTCTATGTCATAAGGGATGGGTGAGTGTTTATAGTATTATTTCATTTTGTTATGAGAATATATGTGCCAAATAATATTTTTCATTCAATTTAGTAGGATTGAGTTAAGGCACAGCCGGACATCGTCTAACTATAAAGTCGACAATTGTAACTTCGATCTCCACTAACTGTTACTTTGCTATATACAGATTATATTAAATTAAAGATTAAAAGATTAATATAATGAAAAGAAAATAAAGAATATTTAGCGTGGTCTTAAAATTTGGACCATCGTTGTATTCTAAGGCATCTCAATCGTTCTTTTTCATTTCCCGGCTCTGATAAATAAAGCGCCTCGTTCAAAGTTTCGTCACTTAGAACCCAATACCTCGATTGTAGACGTAATCAAATATAGTGTCCATTTAATATTGATTCAGGCACAGTCTATATAGTAACTATACAATAGCATCAATTGTAATATAATAGTATTTTTTATTGGTTTCAGGTTAACTCGTAGCTCCAAGTATTAAAGTTTATTCGGTCCAGTATATATGGCGGTAAATATAATTAATGTTATATTTATTTTAATCAGTACAATGGTCATTCCATAAATTATATGTATACAATTGTAGTTATGGGTTTGTAATTTAAATTAAACATTGATTAATATATATCTTGTTATAGTTCCTAACCATAGAACAATAATTAGAGCTTCATATACCGTAGAAAGCAAATGTATCATAATTTGAATTTTTTTTAAATTGATTATTACAATATATATTTTCAACTATTATTTACTAACCAAAGTTTATTTTTCTTAATTTGTCCATTTTTGGCTATTTTTTTTGTAACAAATACAGTATTTCATAATAATTGCTAATATAGAATTTTAATATTTTTATGTCATAATATAATAAAATATAAATTTTCCCCGCTAACACAATTTAGTCAAATAAATAAATATATTAGCACCAAGTAATACTTAAAATTAAATCGTATAAAAATTTAATAAAAATCAATGCGACTTGTAATCAAATTAGAATGCCATACATATTTAAGTCGTACATAATATATTATATAGATTAGATAATACATATAATGAAAATAATTATGTCGCCTTAAAAATAATTTTATATCTGTCCTTGTAAATTGAAACGTAAAATTATAGGTAAATGGTTTATGTAGGTATTATAATATAATAAGCTTGATTATAGACTGATGAATGCTGGCGTGATGTACGCATTTCTTAATTTAATTTTTTTGTATATCATGATATGACTATGAAATTTTATATTTATTTATTTATGTTAAAATTGAATTATATATATTTAGTAGGATAATAGACTAGCTTCTCGTCTTTGACTTCGTTCGCATCTATTAATGTTTGTATAAATGTAAAATATTAATTTTATTTAAACGTCTTAACTTTATATTTGTTTCTGTACAAGCCTTTATATTAGTAAATCTTAAGAGTTATACTACCCTGAGTTGGTAAATGTAACTGATTCACTAACTCAGATTAGGTAAGATTTGCTTAGCTACGAGCTGGATTGGAAAACCTTAAAAAAATCATTTTCATAAAATCCGTATATTTTTTTATATGAGGAAACCCTTGTACGGAGTCGGTTATGTGGGTTTCATGGATCATTAAAATTTCTACATTTACCAACTCATTTAGTAAACCTAACGATGTGCCAGTTACTATCATAATCTTCAAGCATACAGGCTTTTACATTAACTTCTTTTTCAAAGCCCTTTTATGTATAGAGGATTAACAAGAATAGTTTCACTGTAAATACTATTCTTCCAAAATATATAAGTGAAAAAATATGCGTTATATGACCACATTTCTTGTATCTAACAGTTTTAAACTGTATTTTTCATTTAAAAACTTAGAAATATCACAGTTACAAAATTATCTAATTATTTTGTATTCTTAAGTGTCTTAAATCATGATAATATAATGTTGGCTTTTTTTATACTTGCTTTAATTTTATATGATTATTATGATATTTAATATGATTTGTAAAACAACGATATATGTACATATTTATAATTATTAACTACTTTCAGATGATGATAATAGCTATTATTATATCATTATTAGTGTTGCCAAATGCAATAAAAAATATTTTTTAAAAATACAAATATTACAATAAATTTCATATTTAATCATATAATATTTTGTTCATATAATTACATCTTTAAAGATTAAATTTCAAAACTGGCATGTAAGTACCGTTCAATGTATTGAATTATAAAGTGATCAGTCATATTTTGTGATATAATAGGTTTAATTCAATAGATGTATTTGTATTTACATATTTAGTATTAGTTATTTCTGTGTTTTAGAAGCAAAGACTTTTTTATTTATAAATTGATACAATAATGAAAACAAAACACTTATAATGTATTTAAATGAAAAAAATATATTATTGTTAATTATTATAACATTTTTGGTGTAAGCTTTCTTTTTTAATTCTAGTCTTAGTACTATAATAATGTATATATTTTGTAAATTGGTTGGTAAATAATATTAATTTATACGTGATTATAGCGCTGAATGCTTTACACCTTTCCCCTTTACGTCTCATGAATAAGTTATTTGCGTCTAAAGCACAGAATATATAATTACTTTGTAGTTATAATAAAGTGTTAATTACATATTTTGTTTTATTTCGATATTTTTGTATATTCTGCAATCCAAAACTATCACTTAAAAATCATACTTAAATATTTCAGATTAATCCATTTACAAAGGCATTTTACATAAGACCAAGTAAAGAAAAATTTAATTAGAAAAAAAAATGTGTTAATTCTTGTTTGAGAAAGCATTATTATTTTGTGCTATAATAAATACATTCATCATCAAGTTGTCCGCATATCTAGGTACTATCCGTATACTAATGTCTATCCGTTTGTCTATATACAATAATAATTTATAATGTTCGTTTGATGAATGACGGGTGCGGACATATGACGGCTGTTTCATACTTGTGAAAAATGTGATTGAATTTGATGTTGTATGCCAGTGCTTTTTATTGCAGTGTAAATTCAAGTTATGTAAGCTATCGTAACTGCTAAGAAATCTAAGAGATTTATTTATATTACTAGCGACCGGCTCGCGGCTTCGTCCGCTTAAGTTAGTTAGGTCGCCCTCGTCCTAAAATGTTATAACTACGTCACAATACAATTCTAAGATTTTCTCGTCGTCTTTTTGAATCACTCTAGTCACGATCAATGTATCTATATGTTTCTTGCATGTATATATTAAAACGTAAACGTATACGTAATTAACATTTAGTCTAACCAGATTATGTCCTAGCTTTTCTATCATAGCGTAAAAAATACAATATCCACTTCCCACACTTGAAATTTTTAATCCAAATCATACCAACACAATTTATTTTTTATTTAATAGAAGTTAATTTAACTTTTTTGTAGTTTTTAAATACACCGCGTTCTTCGCGTTCTTTATTCTAGCCGTGACGACTGTACTTCTACTTCAAACATCACCAACATTTAAAATAAAATATTATACCAAAAAAACGTTATTTGAACTTAAATAATGCTCATATTTGACTTTATCGGTAATTAATTTTTTGTAAGAAAACTGTCGCAATGTTGAAATTCATCAATCTTAATTTTTTTGGCTTATATTTCAATAACTATAACGATAGCTCAACGTCATATAAATCGACCGATTAATACTACGTCAATTTCATGTATGGTCTGTAAATGTATTTAAAGTATATCGACATTGATACAAATAACAAATCCCGCCAACGTAATGCAGAAATTTTATTTCAATAAAATATTACTATAGATTTTTAAACACATAATATTGGTTTTCGAAAATGATTTTAAGTTACCTATCAATAGATGGCATTCTATCAAATACTTACTACTAAATTACCTTCTGACCGTTAAATGTCACTATAATAGCTGTAAATCAAATGATTTGTAACAATTACTGTGACATATAGCTAGACTGGAAATAATTTTCAATTGCTTTTATGTTTAAATTTAAAAAAAATATTTGCTACTGTTACTAAGTGGAATGGAATAAAACTCCTTAAATGGAATGGAATTTAACCATCTCTGTTTTTATTTTTCATTCGTCCGTTGCATTGCACATCAGGATAAAAACTATCCTATATATACAAATCTAACTCACTTCTCTTCAGTAATTTAAATAATTTAAATTTATTACTTTTTTATTTATTTTCCGGCAACAGCCATGCTGTTTAAACTAAAATTTATGTTGGTGGGGACTAAGCTATTACTATACAAAAATTCATTTATTTCTGTCTAGTAGTTTTTGCCCGATTGGAGGACAAATAAATAGGCAGACAGAAAGACAGACAGACAAAAATTCTGCTAAGTGGATTCTTAGCTTCTATTATCGATATATTAACCGGACAAATCTATATTTTTTTGAAATATTTTATGTACAGGATTGACTTTTCCATCCTTTTATTATATATATGGGTGTGGATTAATCAACGAGCACAGCGAACGGGATGCGAAGACATATGCCTTAAAATGGGGCTCACATCACTCGAGCTCACAATTAATACATACTAAGTATGCATCTACGTCAATTTATAAGAACCAAAATTTATAAGAGATTGTTAAGGAACATTTATACATATTACAATACAAAGTATGAAATAATATATTCCTATAAATACAACGTAAAAGTTACTGAAAGGAAAATTTCTTTATAACATGTTAAGGTGACATTTATTGTTATTTTTATCCATTTAACATTTAATTTATTTACATCGGTAGTCTATCCAACGTACATTGTTAACATTAATTTGATCGACGCCACGTTTCATTTTGTATATAAGACGTAAGTGTCAATAGAAGATAGTATTCAACCGAGAGGTCGAGATTTATATTTTATATATATATATATATATATATATATATATATATATATATATATATATATATATATATATATATATATATATATATATATATATATAATATTTTTATTTGCTATCAACTTTAACACTAGCGAATTAAAGATAACGCTATGTCAAATGGTCTGGAATGTTACAAATGTAAATTGTCTAAATGTATTTTTATACTTAGACAACGAATCAAACACCATATACACGAGTAAGTTGTTCGCAAAAGCTGGGTGAATGAATGACTGAATGAATGAATGAATGAATGAATGAATGAAATATATATATATATATATATATATATATATATATATATATATATATATATATATATATATATATATATATATATATATATATATATATATATATATATATATAGATATATATATATATATATATATATATATATATATATATATATATATATATATATATATATATATATATATATATATATATATATATATATATATATATATATATATAGTAGATACAAGATACATAGAATCGGTTGCCTGATCGCAGTAGGTACACGCTTTGCCAAGTGTAATAATAAATCTGTCACATCCGCTTCCTATTTAAACTAACAGACTCTTTTCCTTTTATGATTATAAACTAAGAATTAAATAGAAATTATAAATTAGAAATTATAAAAGAAGATAGCTAAATTTTAGCTACTTTACATCGCAAACATAGGAGGCCATCGTGGCACAGTGAAACTGGGACTGAAACCGTGATGGTTGTCGATTCAATCCTCACTATGGGGGAATTACGAAGGGAATGTCTTGACATTAAGTTCTCTTTGTCCATTATGCTTAGCGGGAAACAGTATGAAGTAACTATAAAATATTTTATATTCAAAATATAATAAAAAAACAAAAATTATTTGAATTCGGGATAGAAATCTTGAATAACTTTTTAATTTCACAGTAAGGAAGCAAACAGGTACAAGTAGGCAGCAAGAACACAGTTGTAGGTCACGCTCAAAACACTCTTGCACAGAGGGCTCTTGCTGAAAGCGTGAATACTGTCACTGGATTATATTCAAAATGCATTCTAATTAAATTCTTTTATGCAAATTTTTGTGCATTAATTATTTTTAATGCTATTCATATTACAAATTGCTTATTTAGGTATATTTTATACGTTAGGTGTATATTCGTCTTGTACCTTAGGTTTGATTAAAGGAAATGTGGTGCTAGAACCTATTAGTAATAATCTTCTTAACTACTTTACAATATATGTTCTGAAGGAAATACTTTAAGAAATAATATATCAAAATTGTTTTTAACATTTTCAAAGTGTTAGGAATAAAATGAATTATAAATATTTTAAGCAACATTGTTTAAAAAAAAATGTGTTGATTACGGTTTACTGGAAAGGATAAGTTTGTATTTACATTACACATTTTAATGATTATTTGAAATGCTTTGAATATAAATGTTTTCTCAGTCGGTATCTTAATTTACAATTATTGCGTGCTGCAAGGTTTGCTACACAAGTAGGTACAAATTTACGTATACGTAATTTGAGAGAATTACATAGTACCTATGTATATGTATTTGGTTTATACAAATATAACTTATTTGTTAAAGTGTTAACGCAACAGTTGTGGGTTCGATTTTTATTATTAATTATTAATTCACTATTTTTATTTTCTTCGCTCTGGTAACAAGACAAAGTGCGGCATTTAGCGAAAGTAGGGAGTGGAGTGTCGTAACACTCTAGGTTCTGCTTAAACGCGAGAATAAAGCAGCGTAAAGTTAAAAGGAAAGAATAAAAAAAGTACATATGTACACAGAATTTTCCATTATTTTATCATTCTAATGGTATCAACATTACGTCTCTCTCTCTCTCTCAAAAGATCTCTTTTTCATTATATATATATATATATATATATATATATATATATATATATATATATATATATATATATATATATATATATATATATATATATATATATATATATATATATATATATATATATATATATATATCTATATATATATATATATATATATATATATATATATATATATATATATATATATATATATCTATATATATATATATATATATATATATATATAAATATATAATGAAAAAGAGATCTTTTTACGATACGGAAGTTAATAAAGACTACATTTTTATTCCCCTCACATTCGTAACTTCGCTAAAGCAATAAGTTTTCCCAATTTAAACGTGAGCACAGAAAAGCCGACTTGGACATTAAAGGTATTCATTTTTGCATTTCATTAAAATTTAAACTCGCCAAGCGTGTAGGCGCTATGTGTTCTGAGCCCCTACTATAATGCTAATAAACGTTACACAACATATTTAAAGCTACATAGGTACTATTAGGCTTCCTACGTATATTTTATCATGATTACTTCTAATTTTTTACAACGTGTATAGATATTACTCCTACATTTTACTCTCATATATTTCCGTTCCACATTTTTTCGGTTGTTTAACACGCGGAATCCAAAGCCGCTGCGTATAGCCGTCTATCACACTAGAATCAGACCACGACGCAGTATGTAATATACATAAAAAATTATTAGAACAAACAAAACTATTGATTTATCAATTAATTAAAGTTATTATTGTTAAGATGAACTTATTGTTTGACATACACTTACACGAGTAGGTATATATGTATATATTGTATGTATATGAACATTGTATAATGTCTTTGTTTTGAATTTTTCATGCACAGCAAACATAACTATATACTTATTATAATAAGTTTGTTTGGTAAAACAGTCTAATCTCAGGAACTGTTTGAATTTAAGATTTTTTTTGTATAATAACCGATTTATCGAGGTCCAAGGAGGCTATAGACTATATGACATCTTAATGACACTTTGATTATTCTAATGTAATCTATTGAACCTTCTATATCGGGTTCTTGGAATACGTTGCATTCATGTTTCGTATACAGATCTTAGCTATTTTCATTAGATCAAGATGACAAAGCTGCAGGCTGATGTTCTGTAAATGAATTGCGTGAATTGCGTGCGTGCGCTTTAGATATTTATAGAAAAAATATTTAACACTAAATATTAATATTTTACTTATATGATTTGCGTTGTTACTATAACCGATGTAGTACGGTTCCGTAGGTATTAAAAACTTATAGTAAGCCTATAGGGTAAATCTCTTTAATCGTATAGCGGGTTCCAGTGCCGTATAATAGCTTTATAAAGCAAGCTTTCGGGTCATAATGCTTCTGAGTTTAATTTTACGCACAAGTAATAAATAAAGATCTCCTAGTCGTTGACTAACTTTAGGCAATAATCGTTGACTGTTTAATAGGTACTTAGAGTTGGAATATTCTCTTTTGTAAAATAAATTTTGGAAAACTTATTAGCATGTTTGAGGTTTCGTTTTTAATCAATTTATAAGTATAGTCTAGTAACATTAGGTATATTATATGCATAAAAAAGTTATGTATAGAAATATATCATTTATTTATAAATAATATTTATCTGATATCTGTTGTAAGTTGTTATAGAATAATTATTAACAAATCATGTTCAAAAAACATGAAAATAAATTTCATAAAACGGTTATAACTATTAATATTTTCGTAACGTTATTTTTATCAACATTACAAATATTGGCATTTTATATTTTGTAAGTTGTGATATTAGGTATAGTAGGTAAATATAAATTTTGGTATACATATACAATATATGTATACCATATGTTACTATGGGTTACTTGTGTGAACAATATAGGTTACTGTGTGTGTTTCTTAATAATATTATACTACAGTAGAAGAATCAAACAACGCTACAAATATTTTCATAAAATTTTATTACAATATACTTATTTAGAACAATGCAAATCATTTACAATTATATCTTATAATTTTATTTACACACTACGAATACAAAGGTTCGCCAGCAATGATGGAACTTTCAATGCCACACTCGTCATTTCCACGAGCGATTTTAAAGAAGCCATTATCACCCCAATCTGAGTTCCAAGAATTAGCAATAAGCCAATATTTGTTACCGTTTTCAACACCCCAACCCATAATTTTAATGGCATGTCCGCCGAGAGCATCGCCTGCCACATGCTTGTAAACGCCGCTTTTATAGGTCAACAGATCTGCGTAAACGGTAAACGCCCCTTCTACTGGTCCATTTTTGAAAAGTTCGGCTTTAATGTGTTCTTCACCTCCTCGTATAGAGAAGACATGTTTGGCGTATTTTTTATCTTGCTTGTAGGGCGTGGTATAGCCATCTCGGCAAGTTCTGTAGCACTTGGGGGTTTTCGTGTCACCGCTACATGGCATTCTGTTGCCGGGGACGTGATGCTCACAGGGGGCAATCTCATAAGGACGACATCCTTGAGTGGAATTATAATTTCCTCCAGAAACTAGCCCAAAATGTTTCCAGTACTCCCATGCTAATGTTGGAACCCCACCACTGCACCCGAGACCACAAATTGGGCAACAACTGAGTAAATCTTCTGCGGAGAAGTGAAAGTGTTTTGTTCCATTCGAATAGATACAGTATCGGTCGGACATTGCTTCCACAGCACCGAACGCCCAGCAACTTCCACAAGATCCTTGATCCCTTATTTCATTCAGGGTGGGACAGTTCGGCCATTTTTCTCTGGGATCGAAATTTTCAGGCAAGCTCTTAATTGATTCAATATCGTGTTCAACAGTGGGCAACTTCTCAAAATATTCATCCTTAAGAGCACCTAACAAATTATGAATTGAATACATTGACATTGACGCCGGGAAGTTCCGTCCAGCTTTCCATGTTGTCTGTTTACTGTTGATTATATCTATGAATTCATCGGAGAATGGATGTACTGATGAGCAAACAGCAAACGAAAACAGCAGCACAAAACACTTAATAGGCAGAAGAATCATTTTGCACAAGTAATGAGATTTATTATTAGTAAAACGGTATCGAGCGCACTCGGAGCGGGCGGTGCGCGTCGACTGAATGCCACTTGCTCATACGCCGAGTAAGTGACCCGAGGGACCGATAGCGCGATGTGAACGAGACAGCGCTTGACCACGCGTGTCGAAGGTTAATCACGATAGTGGAACAAAGAAAGAAAATACGAAGCAATAATAATTGGCTACTACAACGGTTAATAAATATTTACATTTTCTATTGATATTCGCTTTAATTATATTTATTTTGTGTAGTTGAGTATTTACATACTTCATTTTGTTTAAGTACGTAAATGATAAATGGATTGATTCGTAGAATTGGAATTAATTTTTCACATTAGAGATATGTGAATGAGGCCAATTATGTATGTCTCTAAAATGCGAAAAAAGTTTCTAAAAATTAGAGTGTTCGTAACGATAAAATATCTTATTATTGTCTTAATTCATACTAAAGATGCTTTCAGAAATGTAAGTATCTATTCATTACTTATGCATACAATATAACATGAAGCTAAATTATATCACAGCATGTTAAAGAAATAGAAGTTTTTATGCTATAATTTATTCTCAAACTAAAATGCAAATTTATTCCAGGTTTTTTTCCATCTACATTAATTACTTCGATAATGAGAGCACCTGTCGTTCTCGTACAATATAACTTGTTAAAAAAGTTCGCGTGCAAATTAATTTGAGATCTGCATAATTATGACGAGTTTATGTTTTACAAATAAAAATAAATCAGGTAAGAAATTAAATTTAAATTTATAAAAAAAATATGTACATATATCTAAAATTATATTTTTGTATATTTCGCACATCTCATCACATTATATGTAGCTATATACACTTTGATGTTTTTTTTTAATGGATGCCATCTAAGTAATTTGTGTTGAGACCCGGCTTAATGGTGAGAAGGTATTTTTTTATGATAAATTTTTATTTTATATATTTTCCTTTTACCCAGATGAAGAAGAAGAGACACGAAGAACTCACCGTTCCGTTTGCTCGTCATGAGTGTAATATACATTAAGTACAGCTCGAGCTCTCAGCACCCTACATTTGTCACTAAGGTGTTAAATCTCTTACATCCTGTAATTTTGCCAATATGCAGTCATTAATAATTGACTGTATCGTTGCACAATGGAACAGTGTCTGACTGTGTACAGGTTTGTGTGATGGATATAGATTTAATCAGTAATATACATTTAAAATATATTTGTTTAGGTCTATAAAAAATACTATAATATGAAGAACTAATAGTAAAATAATATTTTTACACTAGAATCAGGCTACGGAATATTTTTTTACACAGTTACTGTTTGTTATTTACGTAGGTATTGGGCTATGTTGATGACAAAAGTGACCTCTTTAATCTTCATGTCTTGTTTATTTAAGCCTACTACTACAGTTACTGTATGATTGTATTTATCTAACTAGATCGATATTGTTATTATACTAATAATTCATTAATTATTATTATAAATCATCATAATTCCTTATTATAAAGTATAATATCTATTATACTTTATAATAATGAATTATGATTTTGTATTATAATTTTCCATTTCTCCATTTTACTCACAATTTTCGAAACTAAATATTATATTTGGATTTATTAAGTTAGTACATATCATAATTCATAGTCTATATATAACTATATATACACAAAAAAAGTGCATTTATATAACATGAGGAAACAAAACATGTATTCTTTTTAAATTTTCGTCTGTCTGTTAGTACATACACATCTTCAGATCTACTGGACAGACTTGAACAAAACTTTTTGCCATATAGCCTTTAGGTCTGGGCAGAATATAGGCTATAGTTGATTTTGATGTACATATGTGTACTTAACTATATGAAATAATAATACTATGCAGTTCTTTATTAAATTTTCGTTGACAAATAAAAATGATTGAACTTTTGAAAATTAAAGTCACCGTAGTGTGGCCAGCCCGTCTTTGCCTATTGCTGAAAATAAAATAGGGCACTCTATAGGCAAGCCACTAAGCTCAGTCTTAGAGGTACATATCTCTATCATAGGATACGTACATACGTATCCTTAATCTTGATTGAAGTTATTAGCAGTAATGAGCGTGTTTAGTACAATGTTTCGTCGTTTTGTACGAGAGCCTTGTGAAAGCTTCAACGTTTCGCTTAATCATTACCCATGCTATCCATATACGTCACGATTAAGCCTTATATGTATGCATATTAAGCTTGTTAAGCTATATATAATCCATAAGGCGGCGGTGTAGCTCATATATTTTAACACGGTCATCTATAAATATAAATAAAATTAAGTGTGAAATGTTTGTTTGTGATTTCAAAATAACTATGCTTTTTCAAGTGCACTTGCATCTTACTAAAACAAAAAAAATATGTCTATCTGTATGTATTTTTGTCTGACTGTTTTCCATTTGTCTAGACTGATCTCCGGAAAGTCTGAACCAATTTTTACGAAACTTGTGCTAAAAGATATATGAGATTGTTGAGCATATTGTCTATTTTATATCACGGAATTATCCGTGGGGTCGCGATTTACACTGGAAAAACGACATGCGAATGCCTTCCTCGCATAAAAAATATTGCAAATATAATTTTTGTTTATTCATAAATAAAGTGTAAAAAGTAAATTAAAAAATAAGACAAAGTATCCTTAGTAATTGAGCGTATTTTGATGAATATTTTTCTGTCTTGTAAAAATCTACCACGTGGAACAACATGAAAAAGGATAACAGTCCGCCAACGAAGTAGCGGGTGAAGACTAGTATAGAAATAAATGATAAATGTCTGACGAAACTATAACTTTATAATTAAATGATCTGCTGATATTTGTTTTATAAACAAATTTGTTATTTATATTCTTAACAACAACATATCTCAATGGAATATATCTTTGGATGGTAATAGCAAATTCTTTGGACATTAATGTTTACGTGACACGAAACAGGCGGTACTGGCCGATAGCAGTAGTGTAATGAATTTCGGAAAGCCTCGACAGTCTGCTTTTAACGGCTTTCAAGTACGTAGTTTATGTTTCACGTGCAATTTTTGCTGTAAATATTTAACAGGAGTAAATGGTCAAATGATAACAACTAGCTATCAGTGTAAATAATGTTTTGCAAGTATATAAATAAAAGGTTTACGTACAATTTAAGTTATTATATAAGTTGCCAGTTGTAACATATTAAGTTTTTAAGCATAACTTTGCTAACTTTGTCAATAACATGAATTTCTTTCGCAAAGTATTTTTAATGTAACACATTAACAATGTGTACATTTTTACTAAATACTTGTAACAAACAATAGATAAAGAGATACTAAGTTAAATGTAACAATAGTACCTATAAAACACACGATAAGGGCGGATGTTGCACCGAAACTTGGACTTAAACTAAGCTAGCTAGCGTATAAAGAATAAGGTGTTTCAGAACTTTGTTGTTCTGACTGGATCAAGTATAATATAAGTTTGGGATACAAGCGTTAAGCAAAAGTAGATCTAATTTATTCGTTTGGAATTTATTTTATAATAAAAAATCTTTTGTTTAGTCCAGATATAGAATTTACAAGCTGGCAGGGAGAAAGAGAGAGAGAGAGACAGACAGAATCTAGAGTAAGGACATTCCGTTCTCTGCTTTAACCCAACAACCGCACTTTTTTATACGGTGTGATAATCATATTATTTCGAATTCTCCCAGCAATAAGTATAAAGCTAGTCAGCAATAGATATAAAATAAGAAATTATCAATACATAATTTACTAAATCAATATGAGTAGTTAAAAGTCAAACGGAATACGATCTCTTCGTTTTCTAAGTAACATAAGGTTTAAACTCTGTAAGCCTTGTTAAATGGATGAAGAAAGTTTCGAATATCGTAACAGAGATGGCTGTCGTAAGATAGTGACGGGTTGAAGCCCCAGATGGCAAATTAGCCCCGAATCACTTTCTCATCGCGGTTGGCAGCCCTACGAACATCTGTACCTACATCTATCTAATTAATGATCTTGTGGTAATACTTATGTTAAATCGGCTGTGATTAATGACATATCCATGTTTATATGATATTATTGTTGTGATGTAAACTGATATAATGCAAATTGATAGGTATTTTAAGCTAAAGCGATCCAAATGTTATTGCCAGGCAAAAATGTGAAGAGTTCGGAAAAAATAAATTACTTTAAATCACTTTTATTACTGTAATCTCTCTTTTTATTTGTATTGAAATGATAGATGTTTTTTTTAATATTTTTATTAAACATATAAAGTAATATTTTTGCATTAATATTAATACTAAAAAAAATATTTCTATAATTGATAAAAAATCAAAAAGCTCACGCTTAGAAACATGACGTGCTCATGTTTCCTTACACAACAGTTTCTCTGAATATTTGGGTCCACTTAATTATTGTTTGCTGATCTCCGACATTAATATATCATATAGCCATACCAGGAATGTTATCATATATCAAATTCCATTTGCAAAATTAAATTACGCATCTACTGAAATTGTCGAGTATAATTTTATTAAGCTGAGTAGTGAGTAGAAGTGGGTACGGACAATTTCGTATGAAACAATGGACATGCCGAGTTTGCTATAGTGCTTTCTGTCTGCTGGGACTATTATTTTATATGACATGAATATGAATATCACAGTTATTTACAACATTTTACAAGAATTTCTATGTAAAATGATATTTTATTATGTGAAAATCTCCTCTTGTCAGAAAGAGGTCATCTGAGTTGTAACTACTCTAGTGTCACATATTTAGCTGACAAATAGCAATGTACGAACGACTGATGACTGATTCATGACTGACTGAAATCCAATTCAAGCGGATAAATAAGAAAGTAAATAATAAAGGTGTATATTATAATATCAGTTTTGAACTTAAGCCCTGGTTCACCACTATTATTAAAATTGATCCATTCATTCATTCATTCATTCATTCATTCATTCATTCATTCATTCATTCATTCAGTAATTCACCCAGCTTTTGCGAACAACTTACTCGTGTATATGGTGTTTGATTCGTTGTCTAAGTATAAAAATACATTTAGACAATTTACATTTGTAACATTCCAGACCATTTGATATAGCGTTATCTTTAATTCGCTAGTGTTAAAGTTGATAGCAAATAAAAATAATCTTTTTACTTTTTGCATTAATTTTTATATAGAAACTAACGACTCACCCGCTTTAACTATATACGATTATATATTTATTAGTAAAGTGAATTGCATTAATTTATCACAAATGCTGTTACTCTGATTTATAAGCGAACTACAAAGATTCATTTATATTCATTCAAATTTAACAATAACAAATAAACAATCATAACAAATTTTTAACATTTATAATGTTATTAGGATTTTTTTGACACTAGTAAAAAAAGGTCAAGCAGAATGCCCACCAATTTCATGATTGTCAACAGAACTACAAATATAAGTATGTAATGATTTTATTGTGATATGTCTATAAATTTCCAATCTTTGGTAATTTCCCTTATTTTCTATTATTGTTTCTGAAGTGATTCTATAATGAATCCGTTTTTTTATTTTACCGAATACCGGCCAGGACCCTAAAAATAGTGTTTGGAAAATATTGTGCATATTTTATTTAATACAAAACTTAACACCACAAATTTCGATAACATTGTATTCATACAATATCGATTTGGAAAAACAGACTATTCCGTAGAGTAAGGAAAGATCATTAAAATTTACATAAGAAAATTGAAGTTTTCAATAATAGGAAACATTATTCTGTCTCATAGGAGGAGGAATAAGATTTTAGTATTGACTATGTATTAACAATTGTATTTGCTTGTCTTTTCGATGCTTTGATATATATATATATATATATATATATATATATATATATATATATATATATATATATATATATATATATATATATATATATTCTGTTATTTTAGGTAATGTTATTTACTTTTTTATCATGTGGCCGTAGAATTTTGATTAATTATTATACATTAACCGACTTCAAAAAAGGAGGAGGTTCTGTTTTCGACAAGCTTATACTTTTAATGTACCTCAGTATCTTCGTAAACCGATTTAAGCAATTATTTTTTTTAAAGACGGTACTCTGGGAATCCTGGGAATTTTTAGAAAATTTCTTATAAGCTGATGAGAGCAGGAGACTCAACTCTTCAATTGGGATTTCTCAGAGTACTTCTTCACATATTAAAAGGACATAAAAACATATAATTGTGTATTATTGGATTATTCTCGTAAGGGGATGATGGAAAGAATAATTCCTCAACTCCAAATTCTTGCTTGCTCATATTAGCTAGTATACTAACTTGCAGTGCTTTTTGGTATTAAAAGTAAGATCAATAGGTTACTTTTTCATCGATTCATGTTTGGTATTTGATGTTGTTTTTTTAATATACTAAGAACTAAGAATGGATTTTAGTGTTACTTTTTTGTATATGACATGATAGGTCATGATTTAGAGCTAGTCTCATATAAAAGTTATATAATGTGAGTTTTTGGTTGGAAATTAGGGTTTGATCAAGTTATATGGAATTAAAATGTGTAAGAGCTATTTATATACTGATACTTATTCGAGAATATTGTGGCCTAAATTAATAACAGTGGCAAAGAACAAAACTTAAACAAAAATCTAAAAAGTACAAAATAAAATAATTTTTAACCAAACACTTAAACCGACTAGAAAATTGTAGCAAGCTATATGTACAAAATTAAACACAAACTGAAAAATTGAAAATAATATTTTAATTACTTTAAGATAAATAAAATTAAAAATAAATTAAAAATTAAATTATTAAATTAATTAATATTAATTATTAAATTAAAAAATTTATTTAATTATTAGATTTTTATAAAAAAACACAAACTGTGGTACACACAGTTGTGCTGAATCAATTATTGTGAATTATTTTACACAAAAATTGAGTAACGTATTTGTATTATAGTAACGTATATTGAGTATTGCGTCTAAGTGAACTTGTTTTATGAATTGAAACTGGTAGTTTCGATAATTTACAGGGAACTACATGTACAAAAAAAATATCAAATCTGCCTATTTCGATATACTTCGTCGGCTCTTCCCTAGATTGTTTGAACTAACAATTATATTTTTGATAGTATAATAAATAATCAGCTTTTTTTTTGTCGTGAGCTTAATGATGTTAGCCCTATTGGCCTTGACAGGGACACCGGTTGGAAGAAATCAGTGTGCCACAAAAGCTTTACCATTGATTTCAATACCTTGATTATAATATATTAAGTATAATATAATAAATAATATACTAAGTTCACTTTTGGTTATTACTATTTTGTTGTAGATTCCCTACAGTCTTTGTCTACCATACTCATACGTGCAATGGTTACGATTTAGGAGAGTAAATTAGTTAACTCTTACATTCTCTGTATTAGGATATGGGCACTATTCTTTCTAAGCGTGGCTTCACTTTAACAATCATTGAAGGTGTATCATCACTAAAACATTTAGCCCCACATCTTATTTTAGCCCACACAATTATCGGACCACTGAATTTCGGGCCACTAAATCTATTTTTGTGTTTAAAAAAAAATACGATGACTGAATGGAAAATTCGTGGCTTAATGACTCTAAATTAAGCTTAAAAAGTTAATATACATTAAGGAAATGCATACATATGCAGCTTAATATTTAACCTGTCGGAGAAATTAAAGACCAAGCACCAGAGTGCCAAACATTACGGACCCTAACCACCTTTATTACCATCTTCTGTCTTTAACCTCTACAGACATGTCCTTCCGGGGATCCTTCGGGGGATCTTCATATTTTTTAAATTATTATTTTTTTTTTTCATCAGTTTCCATAGCAGTATATTATTATAAAACCACGTGCACTGCTAATTTCGTTATTTCATTATTTGTATCAGGTATACACAACCCGTCACAGTCTATATTACGCGCGCATGGTTTGGGGCGAAAAGGGATAGTTTCCTCCTTTTTGTACACTTACCGATACAGTCAAAGCTCGCGTAATCGCTTTTATACGCCGCTTAGTCTTTAAAATTGTGTAAACAGTGACATTTTAGAAATTTTGAAAATGTCATAATAAAAGTTCCCTCAATGCCAGCTCAAAACAGTAATAAAAAAGACTAGTAATTTTGCAAATTCGATACTTTACCTAGAGACCATCCATATACATATTTATTATTTCAATTTCGTTATTCTTGGAGTCGGTTCCAGCCAAAGCAAAATTAATGTCAATAGATAACTACTGAATACATAAAACATACGATACAAATATTATTAAAAAAATACCTAAATTGGCACCGACTCCATGAAAAACGGATTTTAATTAGTAAATATATATATACCATATGTACGTATCAGTGATTTCGCTTATTGATTTTTCCTTTCATTTATTCTAAAGTCATTTAAATATTATTTTCTACCTTTCAGTTCGTGTTTAAGTTTGTACATATAGATGGGTACAGTTTTGAAATCGGTTTAATTATTTTGTTAAAAATATTTTCTTTTAGAACATCCTTGTAATTAGAATTTGGTCGAAAAGTGAACCCTTGACACAACCTGGTGTTTACTTTTTTTCTTTAATAAGTAATTAATTTATGGTTGTGCCTTCCATGTGCCTAACCAGAGAGATAATATTCCACTTATATTACTATGTAAGGGTTCGATCTTGCTATCCAAAGCCATGATACATACAAAAAAAGATAAAGGTAGTAACTTTATCTATTGTATACGTAAATATTATTGAACTACTTAGAATCTAAAAGCGCTAAATTTTGAACGCATACTTATATCGGACGTTCACTGCTTCGGTATTTCTTTCTTTTAGGTAACTAATAAAATGTGTGGCGTTACGCGATCCGACCGCATACGCAACACATTCATTCGAGGTAGCTTTGGGGTCCGTCCGTGGGTCCGTCCGTAGCGGATAAGCTCCAAGAGCGTCGCCTGAGATGGTATGGCCATGTTATGCGCCGACCTGAGAACTATGTCGGAAGGAAGTGCCTTGACATGCCTGTCCCTGGAGTTAGACCACCCGGACGCCCCAGGAAGCGATGGCTGGATGTTGTGACGCAGGGCATGAGAGCCAATAGATTGTCCACTAAGGATGTTAAAGACCGAGCAAAGTGGAGTCAGCTTAGTCGGAAGGCAGACCCTGGCAAACGAAGCCGGGACTAATGCAAAGAAGAAGAAGAATAAAAACATATTTATATGAACAATATTTTTTTATTAGCTTATAGACTAATATGTTCACACTTAACTACGTAACGCTTATTAGGTATGTAAGCTCAACATTATATTTGCGTATTTCGTTTGAAAGTGATATGTATATATAATAAAATAAAAGAAATAAAATAAAATAAAATATATGCGACTTCGACGATATTACTAGAAAATACACACATAAATAATTCTAATTTAACTATTAAAGTATCAATATAAGTCTTGTTAATTTAATTTAGACGCCGCTTAATCCCAATTTGTCAAACCAACCGATGTTTTATTAGACTCGACTGTAACAGAATCCCTATTAACTTTTATGGGTGAAATAAAAGCGACATGCGTGTAAAATTTCAGTAAGACTTCTGGGAGACAACGCCCTCGTAACTTTTATGATTCCGAATTATTGTAGGCTCCTAACTACTGGGTGATATTCTTACATCGATCGGCGAAGTTCAAAAAGCGAGCCAGGCGCCAAAACAACAATTGCAAGGGGAACGTCTTCCCCTAATGATATCCGCACGGAAAATTGCCCGGTGCAGCCATATTTATGAAAGAATCTTATGAAAAACCTTTTTTCCTTATTATTCTTGTTTAGCAACTAATCACCAAACCCTTCCGTAAAAATTAATGCGAGCGTGAAAATATTGAGTGGATAAGTAATTTTTCTGACAAGCTTTATTTTAATTTTGTTTACGCTTGAAAATATTCTCGTGAGATAAATATTTTTTTTTGTAATTTATCTATTAATATTAATTAATATTATAATTTATATATAGATTATGCTACATAACAGACAATACTGCAATAAGATACTATTTACGAGAAGGGAAGAAACTACTACACATCAAGGAGCGAGAAGCTCAAAGCAGTGTCTAGGACTTGCGACTGTAAGTCATGCTATAATTTAATAGAAAAACGAAATCTGTGTAATATATCTTTAAAGTCAATTAAATTGGACATTTTTTTAACAAGATTTACTACTGCTACATTGTAGTCATCGGTCCTACCTCCGTACATTTTGGTCTTGGGAAGTTTGCATCATCCGCTGCTAGCCACCTTCTTCAAATCCGTTGTTCTTCGTAGAACGAAGGCATTTTACATTACTCGACCGTCGTCTGAAGACATGGCCGGCACATTTCCATATTATTCTATTATTCTATTATTCCACATTTTGAGCGTGATAATTTCGATGAATTTTGGTTCTCTGACGAATGACTTCATTTCTAATTTGTCTATATTCTTTCATAATTCTGTCTGCCAGCAAAACTTCGAGCATTGCGCATTTCAATGCTGTCATTCATTACAGTTTCACAAATATCTTTAGTTTGACAACAACAGCCACCTTTAGACAAATAAATACTATTAGCTTAAAATAAGCATGACAATCAATCAAAATTAAAGAATTATCTTGATATTCCTATATTGAAGTAGGCGATTTCTTCAGAAAGTCTGCATTACATGAATAATGCATACAACATGGCGTCTATTGAACGGTATGATCGCCTACGCGCTATTGTTGAGCGTTGCGCCATTTCTCCCACAATGGTATGTCCTTACATACTCTTATGTAACTTCCAAGAGAAAAGCACACATTTGGGTTAATAGCTTGAGAGAAGATCGAGTTTTTATGAATGCTATTTATTTTTAAAATGAGTATTACAGTAGCATTGTTTATTCGTAGCCTAAAATTGTTATCAAATTTTATAATTTGTAAATGTTTAAATTATTGGTTTTTATTATGTTTATATGCGGCGTTGAGTTCCGTAACACAACACACAATATTAGGAATTTCGGAGTACGGAGCGTGGACACTAGATTTTCTCTGCCTTAAACAATCTAGAATTATAGGCCCTATAAATTATTAATTAATAGTATCATTTATCATATATGGTTATTTTTTTAGCTTTCTACCCTACTATATAGCAGGGGAGAAAGTATAAGCATATTATTAATGAAATTAAAGGACAGGTTTCTAGTTTGTATAAATATCTTTTAATCATCTACAAAGAACGATAACTGTTACCATTATATTCAAGAAAAAATAGTTGTTAAGTAAACAGACGATTCTATAATCTGTATTATAATTATACTAATATATGAAGCAACTAGTAGTACTAGTATGGCCATTACACACATAGGTTTTTGCAAATATTTGTAAATGTGTGAATTTGAAAGTTTATATGTATCTGACTTGATCACTCCTAAGTTGAACGGATTCGAACAATGTTTTGTATATCAGTTCAATTTTAAAATTCTTCAGTGGTTTTATATGAAAACAGTGTTGAAAATTACTCGAAGTAAGCCCAATATATACCGCTAGTGTAGTTAAAAAATAATCAGAAAGTAAAAGTAATGAAAATTGCAATAAAAATATATAAAGTTAAAATAACACCTACAAGTCAACACCCCGATACGGTTCAGCGTCTAACCATATGTGTTCACAAAGTTTCCATGCAAAACAATTTATTCGAAATGTTCATATATGAGTATAAAACGGACGGGATCATAAAACTTTTTAGACAACAAATTGCTTTTAAATTTCACGCGTCCCCATCGCCGAACACATGTCGCATTCGCATTTTGGCTCCGAATTGACATCGGCCTTATTAAACTGTCGCCAATCTTGTCTATAGCATGCAAACTGCTGACGAAATAAAAAATAACAAGGCTATAACGTGCATTGTGTCTCCTGGACCCGCTCCCGTCCTCATTACATCTGTATAATATCGCTTATCGATCACCAGCGCTTATCATTTTTGCGACGGTAATACTTATTGTAGAATTTTTACTTTTAATTACTTTGACCATACAACGTTTTCTAGGATTTAATTTTTTTATTATGAATCTGTAGCAATTTAGTATATATTTAAATAATAATAATACGTCATAATTGAATGACGTATTCCCAGTCTACATTACATACATACATGTACGTAAATTTTAGTTTACCAAATAATTTTCTGTTTCAGTTGCCGTGTCACCGTATGCACTTAGAAATACGGGAAAATTTATTAATATCGCTTTCATCGTTGTCTACTGGCGACCATAATAACCGTAGAATCGTGGCTGCCATAAAAAAACAAGATCAACAAGGAATTAAGGGAAGTTCGGAGGGGAAAATATAAAATATGTATAATTCAGTATTATTATCTTGATATTTTTATTTTAAGCGAGCCTCAGCTATGAATATTTAAAATCAGATTTAACTATGTAATAAAAATAAAGTATGTGATAAAAGGAAAGTAAGCAAAGTCAATTAAAATATAAGAAAATGAAGGAAAATAACGATTTGTTAACTATCCAATACTGGATAAGTAACCAATATTTTCACCTTATCGCTTTATCCCCCAACCGGGTAGCCAAATCAATTTAGTGTGAAAACACCCCATTCTCCTCTTTCCGCTCGAATTATATATATCGCGTTTTGATTAGCGGAAGCTCAACGTCGAACCTTGTCCTGCCAGGGCGGGAAAATGAAAATAATTTCCACAAGTGGGGCTTGAACTTACAATTAACGTGCTTGCGTCAGACGCTGCGCCACGATGGCTTCGATATATCAATATCAATGACAATTATTTCACAAGTTCGATATAAATAACACCTTAGACGTTGAAGTGATGGAGTAAGTTATAAAGTTTTCGACTTCGTCTCGAGCATTACCGTTAGTCATCGCAAATTGAGGATGAATTCGAAATGTTTTGAAAGAGTCACGTCTCTGTGGACAGTACACGATATCCATTGTAAAGATATGTTTAGATACAACGATAATACCACCTTATTTATATGTAAATATATCAAGTAATATAAAATATGATACTATTATGGCATTGTTGCAATATTTTCGGAAATACAGTACAAAACCTATAGAGGTATATATTATGTTATGTTATCAATTTAAAAAAGACGTTTCTCATATTTTAAAAGCTAATTTTATCAAATCGAAACAGTGCAACCACAAAAGCTCTTCTACCACTTCATTTAATTTCTTACTTACAATACCATACCATACACATTTTTGTAGCACTTATTTATTAAAAGTACAATCTAAATCATTATTATGTACTTGCATACATATGTATATGAAGCTCGAGATGCGATTACATCGTATCAGGTTTCCTTACCGGATAATTGATAAGTATAGCTGACTTAATAAATATATATTAAATAATACGTACTCTTATTTTTATATGAAGCAAGGACAGCTTAAACAATTACATTGAATTATCTCATATAGAACATATTCCAATAAAAAACTACTACAATAATTGGTTTTATTATTTTCCTCGCTATAATAAAAGATTACAGTCGTCATTTAGTTCAATTAGCATTTATTAACACGACCATAACAAAGTTTTCATGGAAGCAACTAAAACCGGTTTCCATTTCATTCCTATATGTGAAATATTCCTTATTTTACGACCATGCTTGCTGACCCAGTTTGTGATCGTCGCAGGGATCACGAAAAGGGTTTACGGTTTTCAATATTTGTTATCCAGTATGACTACTTCTGTATCTTATGGGAATAGTTCAAATTTCATTGCAAGAATTCCTATAAGGTATTATCCTATATCTTATATGAGAAATATATCTGACCTATTTCAAAATTTACTTTGAAATGTGTAAAGAGCTTAACTTAAGGTTTCTTACATAATAACGTACAACCTTCGGATGGAATTATCTGGTTGTGCGTTCAGTATCCAATTTGCGCGCGTTGTTGTGGGGCTTCGACCGCAAGCTGATAATTGACACCGAAGGCATAACCGCGGTCGTAATAAACATTACAGACGACAACCGCGCGATGCAAAAACATGAAATTACAGCACGTCGCCGCCAAGAATGACCAATTTTCTAAATGCCTTTATTATTATTGTTCAGACTATTGTGACTTCCAATAAAAATAACGTAATTCACCGTCCCGATAGCCCGCTCTTATAGGTTTAGTTTAGAAAGTTGGCATCTTGTCCATAGCGGTTATTTCGAGTTCCTTACATAGGTTACCGGGTGCCGGTACAACAAAAAGAAGGCTTTATTTAACGAGATACAATTTAGCAAAACGCACTCTAAGCCTCGGAGACAAGAACGGGATTACAATGGTAGGGTTGAAAAACAAATCTACTACGATTTACGTACCGTAAACTCGTTACGCGATGTGAACGAAGCGAGTTTGGGGGTGGAGCACGATTCAAATTGTGTCTTGTTTTGATTATAGGAGGGTCGACATCGGGTTAAGCGGGATCCCATAGAGACACGCTTGGTGCGTAGACCGGGCGACGAGAGAGAGGCGAGCTTACACGCCGGCTATACAGAGGTCCGCGGGTTCGTTCGTAAGAATTGTCGTTATCACAGTCGCTGTTCGGCGGTCGGGCAGCGTGCTACTGGCGGGGAACTTTCGCTCCTGGACCGTACAGATTCGCTCTAGTTGAACTTTTACGAACATCGCGCTTAGATATTTGAGAGCCGGTACCCATTTCCGATTCGTGACTGATTACGATACCCGTTGAAAGTGAAACCGAAAGATTGGAACGTAATAACAGTTGTGTAAGGATTTACTTCAGGAGGTAAATTGAGTGACTAAGTGGGACGATCTAGATGAAAAGTGAAATTACTCTAGACTAGTTTTGATATCAGCACAGTTTTGCAATAAAAACTGCGTTTTGATTATTGAAGCTCTATGAAGATATTCTTCTTCCTTATATGGTAAGTAGTTATGTATGAAAAAGTATGACGACATTGATGTAAAAAGTAATGAATACAAATTGCTTATGATTTGGCGTGAGAAGGGAGAGTCACTTAAAGTATTCATGAGGAAAACGTTAAAGCGAAATATCATTAGGCTCCGTTCTTCATTCCGTATACTATGATTTTAAAGTTAGAAAAAATATTTTAAGCTCATATTTCACATTCTTTACGTGCTCTTATGTTTTTTAATATTTTATTACTTTTAAAGTGAAAGATCATCTCTTAATATTTTGCCAAGGAGCTATTTTATTGTACAGTAGGTAAATCATTATGGCGTAACAATAGTACACATTTTGAAACCAAAGCTGCTTTGTGGTTAATTACGTAAGTATTTTAGCAGTAACGGAAGCAGTTAACTCAATTTTTATGCCATTTAAAGCAAACATAATCGATTATTTGGATGAAAGACTGATTAAGTTACAACATTTTAAATATCTAACATTTTATATTTGGCATTTACCCGTATATTTTGTTAAATTTTAAAATGTAGGAAGTGTTGTTTAAATGAAGGAATTTTTATAAGTCAATATTTAATATAAGAAGTAAATCCAAATTATAAATACACTAAATATGTATGTAATAATGACATTGTGTTCATTTTCATTGAGTTAATTTGAAATAGCAAATTTAATACGAGTAAACTTGACATAATTGTGTGAAGATTTATATGAGTTTATCACAAGGTTCAGAAGTTAACGTTATACCTACTACGAAGTATGAAATACATTTCTCGATGAGGTAAAGCACGTCTTTGGGTTCTGCAGGTTACACGCTTCTCTAGACAGTCAGAAGTTAACAGATTGAAATTCGAATAGTTTCTGTCACTTACTTGAATTACTTGTTACGTAAAATTATTTAATAATAATTAAAATGTTAAATGCTTGGTTGGAATTCGGAAATAGTTATATTTCAAATCTAAGTTTTAATTATATAATATATATTCTACCGACAGTTTATTTGTCCTAGTTGTGAAATTTAGCCAGCACGTATTGCTTTTAATATGATAAAAGGCCTTGTACAATTATGCTAATCGAATGTACTTTATGTTGGGAGGAATCTCATTCTTAACGCATAACATCATCTACAGTTGACGGTAATTTAATCAATTAAACTTTATATAGAAATATGTAAACTAATAAGATTGAGATTACATTTTGGTAGTTTATGTATAATTTAAATATTACATACTAGCGATCTGCTCGCAGCTTCGCACGCTGGAACTGATTAAAATAATTTATTTATATACATATTTTCAGGGTCCATTTAACCCCCTTTTTCCCTCATTTTCACAATAAAAAGTAGCCTATAGTAACAAAAGAAGTAATTTTTGGGGCTTAAGGTCTTAAGGCCATTTTAAATCGGTCTAGTAGTTTTTGAGTTTATTCAATACAAACAAACAAACATGTAAATCTCTCCTGTTTATAATATTAGTATTGATTTAAGATGACTCCTCCAATTTGTAATTTATGTACAGTAATACTAAAAATGCAGACACACTTTGAAACACAAAGAAACAAAATAAAGAATAAAAAATTGGTACTATATGAAAATGTAACATTTTCGATCTATACAATGAAATTGCATAAATATAATAAGTGATAAAGGACAAATATACTAGGGCTATTGAACACATTGTTTTCTTATTACAATTGACTTATGTACATATGTATGTATATGTCGATATGTATCTACTACCTATCTTGCATTCCATTAAGTAGATTATATTTCAATTAAACTGGTTTTATTACAGCTGTAGTTCTTAAGAAGAATGATTTGTTTTTATTTGTTATGAACTTACTTTGTTATTTTCAACGGTCTGATGGTCGATATTTTTTGCTTATTACTATTCGGTACATGTCAGTGATTGTAGTCAGTAATGAGGTATAGATTTCAATAGTTCAAATTATTCCCGCGTATTTTAACAATATGATGTCTCAAGATAAAGATATTTTTGATAACTTTTTTCTTGTTAAATACTAATTATATGACTGATGAACTGCATTTAAATTCAGCAAGGAGTTTTAACTACAATTCATTAAACATTCAAACTTTACAAATAAAAATAATATCTTGACAAAAACGTTTATGCGCAATATTTATAGCAAATATTGCAAAAACCAATGTTGGTTATTGATGGTTAAAAAAAGGTTTTATTTAACACAAATGACAGCACCGTTCTCACAAACAAATAAAAATGCTGATGAGATAAACGCTTGTCATTTTGCATTTATCTATATTGACTAACGGCAAATAAATATAGCTCTTTGTAAACCAAAGTAGCAGTACAAACGTAAAATAAGAGTACATAAAAAGAAATGCTTAATGAAATATACTCGACGTAATCTGGCACAGATTTTTCGTGAAACGGCTTGCCTTCGGCATTTTCGCTGTGACTACCGAAAATAGCAGAAAAAGGAGAGTCGAGAGAGATTAATGATGTGGATTTAACATCTTAAGCTAGCTTCTTTTATACCATTCATTTGCTCTAACACAATGTTATCTAAGGAAATAAAACGTTGAAAATAATGTTTTGGAATCCTATATTATTATTAAACTATTTAGAAGTCAGATTGATTTAATTCTATTAACACAATAAAACAATAAATTCGTTATAATGTATGCTTTTCTATAAACCTGTTTTATTTTTTTATTATGACAAATTTATTGATATTTTATAAAAAAAGATCACACTCCTTGAAAATTCCAAATTTCCAAATTCCAAGAGTCACAGGCTTGAGTTCCGCTACGTTGAAATTATAATACATTTCTGAATATATTGCAGTGTTTATTAAAATAAACAAAATGTAACAACCACGAAGGCCATTGAGTTAAACAGATTTTTTTTTAATTTTTAACTTTCGATTTTACTTCATCGTGGTTTTAGGTTAAGCTTTCAAAACGATTGCATCAGTAATCGCCTAGCTTCACCTAATAAGTTATATACAAGGTACCTACCGTTTTGCAATTGAAAGTATTTTATGCTAACAATTAACTATATTATATTAAGAAACACTTCACGGTCTGCTCATCAACTTATTGCTTTATGAGAATATTTCACTTGCACATAAGCATATCAAGATGAGCATGACGAAAGTATTGCTTTAAAGCTATTTATTTTAATGTTTATGATAATATTGAACGTGTATATTTTGTGTCTTGACCCTAAAATCCATCTAAAAAACGTTTAAAAACAATTAATTTTGAAATTATGATGTATGATAATGAAGTTATTTTAATTGTTATAAAAAATAATACCTTCAACTGTACCGTTTGATCTCTTAATATGCAAACTAATTTACCCAATAGAATATTTATTTATACGTAATATTGGTGCGTCCAAAATACATTTACCGTCGGGGTTATATCTATGCATCCAAATGGCATATTTTATAGAAAATTCAGTTAGATTTTGTAATAGCAATGATATGAATTAATTCGTGGATCAGAATATGTAAAGTATGTTATGGGTTAATCATAATATGTATTTGTATGTACTTTTGTGTACGTCGTAGCGCAGTGGAAACAAAATTATCATAGTTCAGATTTTGGTATAGGAGGAAGATTTAATTTAATTTATCCGCGGAAAATAGAGTGTTTTGACACTATGTTCTATCAGTCTACATTGCTATATGCGGCATAAAACGTAAAGCAAAAAGAAAATGGAAATACATTAAATACATTACATCACGCTACTAACAATGTTTCTAAAAAAACAATAAAGCTTAGCGCAAAAGCTTTAATAGAGTGAATGTAATGTGTTTATAAAGTAGGTGTACTCATATAACTTTATTAATTTACAAAATATAAAACACGAAAATTTCGAAATTTTAAGCAATTACGTCAAAAAGTCACGTGATCTCACTTGTGCAATTCATCTCTCTATTTGGTCATATATCATTTTGACTTTTCAATTAGTGATATTGAAAATTGGAAAATCACATTACTTCATTGATTTCTGAACGTTTAGATATACATTATAACTGATTGCTGACTGTGAGCAAATGCTTATCCAAAAATAAACTGTACATCATTCCGAGGAGACGTCTTGGGGTGGCTAATACGCGAAAAATGGTATCCACTTTTCTTCGTTATCTGTTAATAAGAGCCCTTACAGTTGGGTAGCAATCTCGCAGAAATATGGACTCGCTAATATAATTAAAAGCATTTCCCTGTTCAACTTTATTTGGATTTCGTCTTTGCTTGCACAATATTTAAACTAAACTAGAGATGATATTTAGAAGTCAAAAATTTACAATATTCATTTATTAATGTTTTAAACCTTTTTGGTTTTTTATATAGTTTGCTCATTTTCGTTAATATTTAATTTGTTTACTTTAAAGTATATCTATACTCTGTACATAGAAATAAAATTGAAGTGTAAGGTTTTAAAGTAGATACCTAACTGAAATTTTAGTCTGTCTGTCTGTCTTTCCGTTTGTACGGGCTAATCTCCTGAACAGCTGAACTTATAATAGAAGAGGTTGTTGAGCAATATATAGGCTAGTTGTTATCCCAGAATTACCACAGGATCGGGAGACATACAGGTGAAACCACGTGTACGTGAAAAATTTTATTATTATGTATCATAGACAAAGTGATTTGAAAGAAAAAAATAAAAACTTACATGTACAATCGAGAACATCGATCAAGCGGGCGATGCCACGAACTGGTCGATAGTAGTTTGTTAATAAGAAATAATATAAAGCCTACTTCATATATCTCATATATTTAAAAATATATATATAAATATTTAAATTAATGAGGTCCTCTAAACTGTTTAATATTTTTTAGTAACGAAGGATGCGAACAAGATTGCGGTAGCACTTTTTTAAATTACATCGGCGTTACAATTTTTAAACGGATTGCGTGTTTTTTTTCTCAGTTTTTGTAAAAGTATTTGATATAAATAATTGCTGTAATAAAATAAGATATTTTATGGATTATAAAACTAAAAATCTGGTCCCAAAATTGTAATTATAAACTTCTTTTCTTTTTTTTTATTTTTAAAGTAACAATATATGTGTATGTTCAATGGAAACGTTCTTAAATAGGTTTAGCTTTTTTAGGATAACACACGCAGTAGATGGTGGTACTAAATACTAATAAAATAAAATTTTATTATTTATGGGCTGTAGTAGTTGTTTCAGTGAAATACCATAATCTCTTTTAAATATACCTATATGCTAGTAGTATTATAAATCACATTGATACCAAGCTATAAGATTAATTACATATTGAGTCTTAATACAGAAAAAAATAAATCTTGAAATATATTTATAAGCTAATATTGTCAGCTATAAAATTAAATGTCAAAAATTATATAGATACATTTTTCTTTAATGTATTGAAGAAAGACTTCCGTTATAAGACGCGCCATGTACCGTTACGCGAATTCACAGAATATAATTGACCTTCAAAAGCATTGTTATTTATAATATGTTGATAATAAAAGTGAATTTAGTTCTTTCATCGTCATATATTTTTCTTTAAATCTGTTCTCACTTGTCAAAATTGTCTTCCATGTTTTAATTTAAAATGTGTATAACATGCATACATATAATAAAATGTACCTGATCGCTGTCTGTACAAGGAACATATATGAAAAAATCATTTATCGAGGAAATTTATTAATGGGATAGAAGCTATAACAATGGTTTTTAAAAAAATTATCTGTCTGTGCTTTTGTGTACCTATGCTAATCTCAGAAACTCTCAGTTTTCGCTGTAGTATTTTAGTAAGTTTCACTTAATAATTAGTGTTTGTTTTATTTCAATCGTTACACAAAAAAAATTCAATAAGTGCATATTATATTAGAATAAATTCGAGAACATCAGTCAAGAGAGTGGAGCCGCAACGTGTCGCTATCTTATCTTAATTAAATATGATGCTAAAAGCGTATATTATGGACACAATAGTCTAAAAGTCATGGTAAATAATTTTTTTACTATATACCTACTGCTAATATATTTCTTTTCAAAATTCTTTAATAATAATTATTATTATAAAATATTATTTATATTATTTAAATAAATATTAAATAAATAAAACTTGTAGCTTCATATAACATTAAGTTTTATACAAATAAAATTGAATATACAACCACATACTTTGAAAAACAAAGGTAGTATTGCCAACGTGTCAAACAAGTGTTCAATTATAAGCTCATTTATACACAATTGTTAATAAAGATTATCTATTATATTAATCTCTCTATAATCAATACTCGAATGAATTAAGTTTATATTTTGAAATGGCCAGTAATTAGCCTTCGGGCGATGCGGATAGTAGTTTTTGGTCAAATATGATTTAAGTCGCTAATGAGAATTACAAATAAATATTTTATGTAAAAATTATAAAATATTTGATGTAAGGTTTTGGTTTATATATTTGTGATTAAAATAAGCTTTTAAGGAGCTTGTACATTATATTTTAGTAATTATAGCTGTCAGCAGATCCTGATTTATTAAAAAGTTTAAATGACCGTAAATAATCTACAGATCTTAGCGAACTTCTTTTGATGTTCTACAGTTTAAAATGACCGACAGTGTGCGTAATTTTAAAAGCTGGATAAGTAGTTCTTAAATTCGACAACAAAACGAATTATCTATATATATATATATATATATATATATATATATATATATATATATATATATATATATATATATATATATATATATATATATATATATATATATATATATATATATAATCCACAAAATAAAGAAAGTTTTCTTGGAAAAACAAACGTTTATTGAAAATACACGTTTACTTGTGTACTTGTTTCAAATGTCTAAATAAACAAATTTAAGAGTACATACCCTTCTTATTTCTTAGAAACTCAATGATATGAAGCTAATAGCAATATATCCGTACATCTTATATTTCATTACGCACTAATGCATACTGACGTAAGATCAGGGAAATACTTAATATAAATAATATTGATAAAATTAATTTTCAAAAATAAAATCCTTAAGGCCATCGCAGCGAACAATTAACCTTTATATAGCATAGTGTCAAGACACTCCGTTCCTACGCCCTAATTCGTAACAAGTAGCTGGAACTATCTATATAACTATGGAGTATATAACTATGAAGTAGGGAAATGTAAATAATTATTTTCACTGAGCGGGAATCGAATTCAAAAAAAATTTGATGATGTCACAAACATTTAATTTTTAATATAAAATGTTATCTAAGGTGACTGCGGCTTCAGCAGTGAACGCGGATGTTGCCAAGTGACCGTAAACTGTTTTCTCTAAGCACGCGCTATACAAGAACCGCAGGTGCGACTTTCTTTGGCGTATCGAATTAAACGAATTATAGCAAAAAGTGACCGCGAGAGGTGAGAGGTATATTTTTTGAACATCGGTTTGGTACGATAAATACTCGTTGTTGTGCCAAAATATCTAGTCGCTCGTTATTTAATTAAGTAAGTATTTTAATTGTTAATTCCAAGTAATTTCTAATTTTAAATTCACATAGTTTCTGTGTAATAGTCTACTGCTTACAAACTTGATATAATTTCAACGAAATGAGGCCTTGTGTCCTGGATATTCCTCTTGATACGGTTCGATTTTAATTCTGGACACGGCTGAATAAAATCTGCTGCAAAATTTTATATATATTTACATTATACCAATGTCTTTTTATTTTTTCCCAAATATAAAAGTATCGTGGACTCTATGGTCAGTAATATATCAAAGTTTATGTTAAGTACATTATGCAAGAAATTTGAGGAAAGTAAGCAACTAGAAAATAGTTTTATGATAAAATTATAATTGTAGTGGAAAACAATCTTATAGTAATAAAAATTGTGATACTTGTGATTATATTTGGTTATTTAATTCGTGATTTAAATTGTTTAATAATGTTTTTGACTCGACTTGACTTAATGTCCTGCGTCGCCTAGGTGGAGCAGACGGTCTTCACAGTGCTCCACCGCGCACTCTGTTCTGGGCAATTCGATTCGTCTCGTACCACTTCAGCCTTCAATTCCACTTCTACTGAAAGCCTGTAAGTGTGCTTAGGATGGTTTTTGATGTTTCGTTTTTCCCTAAGTTGTCCATTCTAAGGCTTTTCTTGGACTGTGATTGGGAGCTCTTCTTAAAGAGTGCCAAGCCCATTTGCGTCTTATTTGAATACCGTTTGGTGTTTTGGAGAAGAGATCCTATTCTTTGTTGTAGGTCTTATCGACAGGGAGATATCAAAGATATGTGTAAGGCATCGGTTGACGAAGACCTGGATGCGCTTTTTTGGATTTTTTGTTCAATCGATTGATATATTTTGTTAAAATTATACTTGTCAAGATAATTTGATTTATTTAAAGATTTATTGATGTCACACTGATTTCAATAATTTTAAATTCTAAAAAGCATGGAAATAGTAGAATAATGATCATTCTTTGTAGGTTCCTTGAGAAGTATAGTTCTGATCAGGAATACTGTGACATTGATTAACTATTATAGTAATGGAACTGAAGAAAAAACACTCGAAAAACACTCACAAAGCACTCGATATTTAATAATTTATAAAAAAAGTACTCGTACTCATTGGAGGGTTGCTCCAACTACAGCCCTCGTAACTAGAATACCTGAGGACTCTGAACATTACAATATTAATTAGTTTACCCTAGAATTGTTGAAATAGATATAACTTGAACTAATAGTATTTGGTCAACAGTTTAGTTGTGTTTCAGATTTGGTGAATGCAGGGTTGTTCCGTCAAGATTTTATAGCGGTATTATGTTTATGGTTTGTTCAATTGACAAGAAAGGCATAAAATTTAGTTAGTACCTTAATAAACCTCTTATCTGAGGACACAAGAATAATACGTAGAAACTTAATTTGGGAACGGTATTTTGGTATAAACATACCAAAAATATTCAAATGTTTGCTTAATATTTTATTTTTAATATTAGTGCGCAATAATATAACAAGTGTAGTTATGACGTTATTAATTTTAACCTTTACGCTTAGTCACCTAATAGACGCTGAGTTTACGATCTTGTCAGACGTTTTGGCTCATGAATGTATCTGGAATTTGTGAATATCTACCTAACATATAATATATATTTTAATTCATGGCTTTTGAGTTAATATGTTAAGTATTAAGGCGAATAAAGTTGTTGTGGTGTCCATTCGTAGAAATATTTGTATTGATAATAACAAAAAATACGTTTTCGACCCGTTTTAATAATTATGTAACGTTGATTTTCCTATCCAACACATTGATTAATTCAGAATAAAAAAGTAAAGAACATATTAAAAGCGTATATTTACGAATAAGACTGTGTGATCCAACTACATCGCTTTACTAAGCTGTAAATACGTTAGTTTGCATTGAAGTATCATTATTCTTTGCAAGGCTTTGTGAGGCTAAAGAAGTTGAAGACAATTAAATATTCTTTCAGCATCCTCAAAGTACCTTTATGAAGGAATTTTGGGGATGTTTAGCCCCAGAAGTGCAAAGGGGTGAATAAGTTGGGAAAATAACTATAAATAATGGAACAACTGACGTTAATGTATTTATTTAACTTAATACAGTTATATATATATATATATATATATATATATATATATATATATATATATATATATATATATATATATATATATATATATATATATATAATGAATGTGAATTATGGCCACCGTGCATGATGTTAAGTCATGACTGCCTTCAACGTGACTAATGGATAAAATGCCTTGAGTGTTAAAGGTTACGATTAAGCAAGCAATGATTCATCGTAGCCCTAAAATAAAATATTTTTTTTACAGACTATCAAAATACTGTACAATGTTTTGTAATTGAAAAATAAATAGAGATATCTAAGTGAAAGAGTAAGTGTGCAGATATTAGGGCGTCTTACTTGTGTAAGAGAAACCAGTATCATAATATGCTAAAAATAAAAAAATTGTTCTTTTTTCTAATCCACGACATCACGACGTATATGTAGATAGTAAAAAGTATCATATTATATAATTTAATTTTATAACATGATTTTGCCTACAGATTTGCACTATACAAATTGCTTTCTAAGCCAATAAATGAAATCAGTTTAGGCTAGTGTTTGAATACAGTTGTGCAATGTGAAAGTACTAGTAAATTAACGTGTAAACTGCTAAGTAATCACTATATATTAACTGTTGATGACCTATTATGCTTTTACTGTTGTGCAATCTAGACTTTAGGTGTTTAATTTTGAACGATTTTAGTGAAAATATCCATATATTTCAAAATTTTTTTTTGTTGTTCCGTTTCCGTTCCGGATGACTTTGTTGTCCGTCGGTCTGTCTATATAAAAATCGCCGCGTTATTAAAATCTATAAGGTACTTTCCGTTGACTTAGAATTATTAAATTCAGTTAGTGTTAAATAAGATTTTTAGTTAAAGATTGAGAACTGATTTAGTAAATCCAAAAAATAATCATTTATATACTTATAACAGGAAACTAAAAAGCCCATTAAATATCTTATACTTCTGAGTACCTGAAATGGATGTTGTATTTCGTTAAACTATTACTGGGCAAGCATCATATATATATATATATATATATATATATATATATATTATATATATATATATATATATATATATATATATCTTCTTCTTCTTCTTGGCATTAGTCCCGGCTTTTGCCAGGGTCTGCCTTCCGACTGAGCCTACTCCACTTTGCACGGTCTTTAACATCCTCAGTGGATAATTTATTGGCTCTCATGTCTTGTGTCACGACATCCAGCCATCGCTTCCTTGGGCGGCCGGGTGGTCTAACTCCAGGGACAGACATGTCAAGGCACTTCCTTCCGACATAGTTCTCAGATCGGCGCATAACATGGCCATACCATCTCAGGCGACGCTCTTGGAGCTTATCCGCTACGTCACGGACCCCAAGACTACCTCGAATGAATGTGTTGCGTATGCGGTCGGACCGCGTCACGCCACACATCCATCTCAGCATCTTCATCTCCGTGACGTGAAGCTCCTGAGTGTGCCGAGATAATGTTGGCCAACATTCGCTGCCGTATATAAGAACAGGTCGGATAATGCTCTTGTATATCAGTCCCTTGAGCTTGGGCGGTATTCTGCTATCGCAGACCACACCAGTGACCTCCCGCCATTTGGCCCAGGCAGCGTTTATACGGGCATGGATGTCGTGGTCGATGCCTCCAGACTCATGCATAACGGCTCCAAGGTACCTGAACTTCTCCGACTTAACGGCTGGCTCAGGCCCGACATGGATGGTGCTCGAGTCCTGGTTCCCACAAGCCATGTACTCGGTCTTCGACACATTCAGTTTGAGACCACCGTTCTCAAACGCACCCTTCCAGGCGTTCACTTTACGCTCCAGCATCAGTCGGTTCTCATCGATGAGTACTATGTCATCGGCATACATCATCAGCCACGGAGGCTGGCATTGGATGTTAGCCGAGACAGTATCCAGCACTACATTGAATAAGAACGGACTAAGAGCTGAGCCCTGGTGAACACCTACTGTAATCGGGAAGGGCTTGGTGTCGCCAACAGCGGTCCTAACCACTGAAGCGGAGTCGTTGTACATATCTCTGATAACCTCAATATAGGCTTCAGGGATCCCCTTGGATCGCAATGCCCACCAGATACACTGACGTGGCACACAGTCAAAGGCCTTCTGCAGGTCCAAAAAGGCCACATGCAGAGCTCTCCTTTTTTCCCTGTAAGCCTCCATCAAAATTCTGAGGGCAAAAATGGCATCCATAGTGCCTGATCCTGGTTGAAACCCATACTGAGACTCAGAGACAGTACATTCTTGGCGGAGCCTGAGGCCGATCATGCGCTCGAAGAGCTTCATGGTGTGGCTCATAATCTTAATGCCCCTATAACTACCGCAATCCTGAACACTGCCCCTTCCTTTGTAAATAGGGATAATAAAGCTTTGCCGCCACTGATGTGGCATCTTTCCAGTATTCAAGATACGGTTAAGCAGGTCAGTAAGTATAAGCACACCAAGAGAGCCCAACGATTTCCACGCCTCGATTGGGATGTCGTCAGGTCCTACCGCTTTTCCGTTCTTCATGCGTCGAAGACAATTACGAGTTTCGTCACGGGTTATTGGAGCAACAAGTCCGAGGTTAGGAGATACTTCAGGAGGAAGACTACAAGACTGCTGAGTGTTCAGCAGCTCCTTAAAGTAGCTTCTCCATCTCTCCTTCACAGAGGCATGACTACAAAGCAACGTGCCCCGAGAATCTCTGACGCAAAGACATTTTGTAATATCCTGCGTCGCTTTATCTCGAGCACGAGCCAGTTTGTATATGGGCTTCTGCCCCTCCACAGTTTCAAGTTTATCGTACAATGGCGACAAACTTTCTCTGCGGGCTCTGGCTACAGCTCTTTTGCTGGCCCGTTTCGCTGCTATGTACTCCAGTCTGTCTTCAGGAGAGTTGGAATGCTGCCACTCTTTAAACGCAGCCTTCTTTTCCTGAATCACCCCCTGCACCTGGTCATTCCACCACCATGTCTCCCTGTCGATGACACGCCCACCCTTAGTAACACCAAGAACTCGCTTGCCCGCCGCAATGATTGCTGAATGAGCTCGATCCCATGCAGTCTGAGCGGTCTCGGTGTTAGTCAGTAGATTTTGACTCTCCACCTCCGCCAAGAAGTCGGTCTGCATCGGCTCATTCAACAACCACCACTTAATTCTAGGCTTGCGTTTCTCGGCTACTTTCTTTTTCGGAGTAACATTATAGTCCATGACAAGGAGACGATGTTGGGCCGTCAGGCTTTCGCCGGGAATGACCTTACAGTTGGTCACCCTGCCTATATGACACCGTCTAGTCAGCAAATAATCAATTTGAGTTAAGTGGGACCCGTTCTTATACGTTATAAGGTGCTGAGGTTTCTTCTAGAAGAAAGTGTTCACGATAGCCAGATCAGATGCAATGCAGGTTCTTAGAATATTTTCTCCCTCTGCATTGCGAAGACCATATCCAAAACCCCCGTGAACACGTTCATACACCTCAGCGACCCTACCCACGTGGCCGTTCAAGTCCCCCCCCAACTAAGACTGATTCGGTAGACGGTATAGCGAGTAGTACCTCTTCATACTGCTCCCAGAAGGTCTCCTTTTCAGCCGCGCTACAACCTGCCTGGGGAGTATAAGCACTGATTAAGTTTGTGATAACGCCTTCGATCAGTACCTTTATCCGCATCAAGCGGTCGCAGCGACGGTCAACTTCAAGAAGCCCATTCTGAAGCTCTTCAGAAAGCGCTACCGCTACACCGTTTTTGCCTGTAGGTGACCCAGTGTATATAAGGCGGTAACCCTGCCCGATGTTACGAGACTTATTGCCCTTCCAGCGAGTTTCCTGAAGGAAAGCACACTGGACCCGACGTCTCATGAGTACATCTGCGAGTTCTCTGCATCGTCCGGTTAGAGAGCCAATATTCCATGTTGCAAAGCGGAGTTTCCGTCTGGGTACTGACGTCGTTAGCCGTGCCCGTACTTGACACGGTAGCCCTTGCCCACTTATCGCAGGTGTAGGGCGATGTGCCTGCGCGTCGTTTAACGGCGACGCCCTAGCCATACCCAGCTTTTTTCTGAATCGATCCATACTAGTGGCGAAGTGGTTTTTAGTGGAGCGATTGCCATCTGACCTCCAAACCCATTACTGGGAGAAACCAAGAAAGGAAAGGGAATAAGAGGCAGAAAGACTTGGAGTATAGGGGAGGGACACCACTTACATGGATTGGATAGGGTTATGAAAGTGGTGGCTCGAGGCCCCGGGGTCGCGCACCCGTATGCCGAAAACCAAATATCGGACAGATAATTGGCCTAGACACCCTCTGAGTATATATATATATATATATATATATATATATATATATATATATATATATATATATATATATATATATATATATATATTTTTATGGCTGTCGTGGCGCATTTACACATTATGTGACTGACTGTACTAAATGATTATGGGTTTGATAATCACTCGGGGAAATTACTTTCACCGCTCCCGAAATATAAAGCTCAGCATTAAGTTCTGCCATCCAACGGACAAATTCTCGAATTTGGCCAAAAACAGAGTACTGAATGTCTTGACACAAATTTCTATCAACACTGCTATAAGCAGAAAAAAAATTGCCTGTGTTAGTTTTTAAAACAACAATGCATCAATAAACCTATAACTAATATCCATTCGAGTTATGTACTGTATTGCTTTACATATATTTCGAACAACGCTGGCAGTATTAATGTTTGGCGCGTTTCCGACGCATTCGTGTTCAGTCGTAGATTTGTTATAAAGCAAGCTACTATTATTTTTATTTAATTATTTACTTTCATTAACAAAATTAATCATGACCATTGTTGAAAATTTCATTGATATTATTTCAACGCTGCTGTTGTTTTTCTAAATCTGTAAAAACAATATACGTCTACATTAAAAATCGTATATTTTTCCTGTGTCATGAGATGAAACGAGGCGTAGGGATAATACCTTCATCAATTGGCATAATGCGACTTATAGAGCCGTAATACAAAATTCACCACGGAAACTCAATAGTAAACGAGTTTACAGGTTCCTAAGTGGCTTTCACTAGCATTTACGGTACAAAGACTAAGTACTATACTGGTGCACGAGAGTAAACGACCTCTGAAATCTCTCTTTAAATACCTCGCTTGTCAAAATCACGTAGTTATGTTATGTTGTTGTGTTAAAGGTAAAATCGTGCCATGCAACACTGTGATTATTATGTAGTTCTTTATGTATGTATACATAATTATTTTTCTATTGTGGCACAGCGGCACACGACGGGTGTGGGTTTGATTTCCACTCGGGAGAATGAATTATATTATTTTCCTCGTGCTGGTGAAAAGCCCACAGAGAAGCGCGGCGTTGAGTTCTGCCACTTAACATGCAATGTCTCGAATAGCGGAAAACGGGTTACGGAGCGACTAACACTAAGTTCCCTCTGCCTATCCTTGCGATATTTAAGACACAGCATGAAGCTTAGAAAGAATATATATTAATAATTATAATTTCTTTTATTTTTACACATAAGTTTTAAGAATATCTATAGTATTTTAAATAAATACACGTGTTTTTAGTAATATCAATGCTACGATAATTTAAGTAATATTCCAACTAAGTTTCTCAAATATGTGATTATAATAGATATACAAAATTTGATACATTATTCAAGGATCGTATGTACAATATATGAATCTACTAAATAGATACAGTGTTTATACAGAGACCTAAACATTTACAGGCTAATTACAGTCGATATAAACATTGGGTGCCTAAATTCGAGATCACTAATGGAATTTTCGCATGGTCGCCGATCGTAACCGACGCGGAGTAGGGTTTAACTCGTTTAGGTTTCTCTTACCTATAAATGTTTCCGGATACAATATCTGTTATATCTACAGACAACAAAGTTAATAATATACTATAGTTTACTTTTTCTTTACAACATAATAAAAAACAAACCTCCTTTTTTCATGCTATATATACGTTTATTTATTTATTGTATATGTAACAAACACAAATAAACAATTATATACTATATATATATTTTTGTCTCTCTGTCCGGAACAGTTTAATTGATATTTATTGGAAGTTAGAAGTTGTGGAGCACGATATAGGCTACTTTTTATCCTGAAATTAATCTGCGGGAAGAACCGCGTGTACCGCGCACGACTACAAAGATATTGAATACATAAAATATTGTATATGAATAATATTTTTTATTTATATATACATACACTTTCAATTACTTTTTGTGACGAAGTGATTCGAAAGAAAGAAATAAAAAACATACTTAAATCTACAACATATGCATATTATATTAGAGTAAATTCGAGATCAGCAATCGAGGACGACTCCGTGAATAGGTCGCTAGTATTCTAATAAATTATTATAATATTAACTGAACTCACGAGAAACATTTTTAACTTTATCAAATCGGAAACGTCTATACATTAATAGACGTTTCCGAGGCACTTATTAAGTCGAAGTTATGTAGTGATTTAGTTCGTATAGTTGGAAATAAATTATTTTACTTAGGATCGAGAGTGATTTAACTTTAGGATATCTCAGTTTACCTCCCAATCAAATAATTTGATTCGAAATAAGAATAAGAGAACGTTTTTTGAACGTCAAAAACTTTACCACCAGTTCGCTATCGCTAAAGTTAATGCCTCAGACCAGAGAAAAACCGGCGCAAGAGTTTCTTAGACCGGGACTCTTTTCTCCTTTTTTATTTTGATTTTTCATTTACAAATTTCCCATTATTTAGTGACACTACACCTTAGAAATAAACTGGAGCAAGCATTTCACTCCCAAGGCGTGTAAACATTTATAAAATCATTAATTAGGTATTACCTAATTAATGATTTTATTTTTATCTATTTTACCTTTAACATATAAACTCAATTGAGACAAGGATGTATAGAAATTTTTAAGGATCTTTAGGGCTTAACGTTATAGATAGCGCAAATAGCTCACTTCTGCAATATATTTATTTCATACTTTAATATCTCCTTTGATAACACCAGGTGAATTATGATCGTTATATAATAAAGTAAAAGTAATTTTCAACTACTTTGATTTTAGTTCTAGAGTGAACACTAATGGAATTTCCGCATCGGAAGCCAGAACACTGTACACGCGTGTAGCGTGTAGCAGGGATCAACTATTCTGATACAGAATTTATAGGTTGTTAGTCTAGTTATTCAATCCACTTTTAATTGAAACAAAGCTACCTATTAAACTATAATATGAAAGTGTTTTATAATATTATAAAAATAAAATATTTATATTGAACCAGCTGCATTAAATTGGCAATGAGCTCAGTTGAGTTGTTAGGTTTTACACCAAAATAAAAGAATAAGATTCTCACAGAAAAGTTATGTATGCTGCTGCTGTTTTTATTTAGTAGTAAATAAGTTATTTCTCTTATAAAATTTACAATCAATTTATATTACGTAGTACATTTTGCCATTTGCCTTATTATGTTTTTATATTATTCAAGTTAACCACTTGGTGCTGGCACCCAGAGTTTCACCCTAACCCTCATATTAATCGGATTAATTCCTAAAGGCACCTCACGCCTGAGAGGATTAGGGCCTGTATTTAAATCATTTTTGCATGTGGCATTTTGACGTAGGACCTCTAAAGTCACCTTTTCCAGAAGGGTGTAATTAGACCCCCACGTTTTGTTTTACAATGAGCAATGAATATTTATAACCGAAATCAAAACCGAGAATGTCGTACTAATAGCGTAACATATTAACCGTATGTTCCACTGCACTGATACACAACGTGTTTAATCGTTGCAAGTTAAATGCATATAAAAGAATAGCTGAATGAATTTGAATTGTATTTCAATGAAAAACAATTGGTGTTTCTACAGTGCGGGTTGTTTATGTAAATGAGATATTTCACGTAATCTGAATATATCGGGGAGAGCTCAAATAAAGATATATGCATTCAGTTGGAATCAGCGCTATGCTCTTGGTTTGCTTGATTTTAATCAAAAGTTTCGATTGGACTGCCAACCACTCGGGTGAGTGCAATCTAAGCGTGTGCTCCTTCGTAGAATAGGGTTTAATGGCTGCACCGAAATCTGTTCAATTTAATACCTATTTGTGCCTTTATAATTGCGGAAGCTTTCAGTCGAGCGTGACGAATGTACTCATACTTACTATAGGCTTGCATAAACTATACGTTCACTCAGGCTATGGGAACTGGCAACTGTTACATTAATATTTGTAATTATTTGTATGTTAGACAATTTTAACAATTATTTGCACCTCGCTACTCTTCTTTCATAGATTATTGTATTGTATACGACATGCTTTTATAAAGTGAATGAAAACACAATCAAGTGCGAGTAGGACTCGCACATTGAGGGTTCCGTACAAATTTTATGATTGAACATCTACTTAAATTTGCACTCATTTTATATAAAAAGAACAATAGATACTTTATCTACTGTGTGTGTATGATGATGATATTAATGAGTTTTCATATGCATATAACCAACTACCAATTTTACGACTTTTACCTTTATTTATACACTTAGTATTCACATTTTACCCAATTTTATAAATCTAGGTCTACAGGAGGTACCATGAATATGTAGATATTAATTACGTGGCAAATTTTATACAATATGCGAAAAAGCGAACCATTAAAATTGGTATCTTTTGATTGCGTTGACACAGAAGTTCATTTTTTTCGGAGTTCCAAGGGATTTTCATATTACATATCAGTTTTTGCTTAAGAATCTCGAGAAAAATAGTCTTGATAGACGGACAGATAGACTCTATAAGGAATTCGCTTTTTCCTTATAAAGTATAGAATCATAAAAATGTAGGTAAATCTCCTCGGATCCATGTTTAAGTGAAATAAAAAATACAAAATTGCTCTCAAAGTGGGATAGCCGCTCAAATTAAGCACCTGAATAAATTGTGTGATAATCTGTAGCCGTCTTTTAATGTTTTATTTTAGGGAGCCGCTGGCGACGAAGGCGTGCAGAGAAGAATAAACGAATAAGATAATGATTACTCTCATTTCATTTACTTCTCTTGATCCTGGTAATTGAGTAAATTGGGTCGTATCTAGATAAGAGTAGAGTAGTGGGTGGTTTTGGGTGGTCTCATTATGTCTTTAATAGCACTTAATGCTTTTATCACCTGACGGTGTGAAATGGACCGTGACATGGGTACATAAGGAACAGATATTGAGAAGCTAAATTTCTGAGCTCTGTTAAACTTTCTAATTGTTCTCTTCGTTTATTGACTTATGGATTTGTTGTTGTTATTTTGTTGGAATATTAAGTTATTTTAAAATAATATTTATATAAAAAATAATGTAAAATGAATAAGTTATAGAAATCACCTAATTATTATAGACACATATAATAATTATTTTGTATGTTCAATAAATTGACGTATTTATGATCGAATTATAGTTTAAAAAATATTAGTTTTTATATAGTTAATTTAATTTTATATTAGGTACGCAAGGTTCTATTAGTTCTAATGTACTGAGCTTCTTGCTTTATCTAAAGTGAAAATGAGACGTAAAATGAAAATTGAGCTCATTATGAGAGTGAAGAAATCGAGTGCACGTCAAAATTTCTTCGTACTTATTGTACCAAAAGTCTACTGTACAGTAATCGTCAGTGGGTTTAATTTATATTTTTCTTTTCCGACCCCCGGGATCATAATGAACGAAACATTAGCTCAGTTTACTTCAGTAAAAGCTTTCAGGTCTGCTTGACTCATCAGGCTTTGTATTTATTTTAATAACTTGTATAGAATTAACTTTTGCACTCCAATATTCACTTGTTTTAAATAAGTGTCTGTAAAATTATTATTTCATTTTTTTTATTTTTTATATTTTTTTTCTTCTATATTAATAAAATATACCTAGTGATTGGTGAATAGGGACTTTTATTTTTATAAATATTAGGTAGGTAAAAAAAATATGAAACAAAAGTAAATAACTGATTAAAAACGACGACTTTGTAAAATATATCTTGAATACAGTTTTATATAAAAGTATTAAAATAAAATTGGCATCATAAAATGGGATATATGCCAAAGATCTGCAAAATATTTAAATAAAGTTTTTAAATGAATTGCGCGGTCATTCAATTCGCAACCGCAACACTCATGCGGGAATCCGATATTTTAAAAATCGCAGAGATAATTTTTAATTACAAATTAATTTTGCTTTACTTTAATGAGAACGCAGTGCAGGCTTAAATTTTATTCTATCTTATTATCTATATCAAGTTTTTCTAAAAGAAATACGTGTTACGTCAACAAGTTGCTCAAACAGAATTTAAATAGCTGTGTAAAGCCTATTGATATTCAACAAACACATGCCTGGGGACATTTAATTTTGAACTAGCAACAAGTTTCTATAAAAGACCGAAGAAAGTTGACAAGTGACAAATGTCCTCCTAATTTAATTTAAACACAAAGTAACGAAACGAATGGTGACAGACAATGACATAAATTTAATTAAATTATTATTTGCATCACTTCATCGGCAAAGGAAATTATTTTCACAAAAGGGTAAAATGAATTGAGCTACAAATTAAATTATTACCCGTGGAAGTGGGTATATTTATATGTATGTATATATACTTTTAAGGAATTTTAAAGATATTCCTTTAAACAGAATATTCTGAAGTAAGATATATATTTTTTTTATCTACAAGTTTTTCTCTGTGTATAACAGCGTAGACAGATAGAATGTGTTGTTATGACACTGTTATCTGCTCCCAACCTCTTTTGTGCTTTAAACGGCGGAACTATACGGTGCGCTCTGTTATACTAGAGTACGGATATACAAATGATAGATTCCCCGAGTGGGCATCGAACCCACAAACTGTCTCTACGCCACCATGGCCTCCATATTAATGATAAATTCATTATAATTGTAAAATTTATATTATTAAATTCATAATAATGTAATTATTTTATTAAATTCATTATAATTGTAAAATTTTTATAAATTTTAAGAGTATATATTGACATTGCATATCACTTGCTTATGTCATAAAATATAATGTTTACATTATGCAAACTAAATTTATGACGCTTATTTGAACTTTCTCCTTTGTAAGGGCCTTTTGATTAAGCATACAGTTCACGTCTTACAATCCGGTTTAGTTCAACCTTGAGAAGTGAAAGTACCACAAGAGTGAAAATGAGAAAAATGCGGCCTTACTACTTTCCTAATAACAAGAAATAGTCATAACCATATGTGACATACAAGCTTAACTAGATATTTAATAATTATCTGTTTTTCAATGTACATGCTACATATATTTAAATAAGCTGCTGCGAATGAACTGCTTTCCAGTCGTTCTTCCTGCTTGTTGAATTAGAAGTCAATTTCTAACAACTTTGTAAAAAAGTTGATTTTTAAACTTAAGTCTCATATACACTTACACATATAAGTAGAATTTATAAATTTCGATATAAGCATATACCTACGCACAGAAACTGGCATATACTAAGAAATAGGGGGTCGAAATTATTAGGTGTACAAGTTTATGCAAGAAAGTAGCATGAACAGCTCCCTATGAGGCATTACGCTATCGCGTATACTGTAATATATTCGTAATAATTCGAGTCCCCACCTCAGGCGTTGTAAAGCACGAGCGACAGTTTTATTGGAACCATGCGAGGAATAAAACTTGGAGACGACACGGCTATTCTGCGCCTTAGAGTTTCATTTTTAATAACCATTTTATGATTGTTCAGGGCAGGGAATTTTGTAAAAAATTCTTTTGCTTAATCTCTGCAAAGCTGAATTTATAGCCTATCTAAAATATTGCAAATTTATTACACTGGATACAATATCATATCTAATACCTATCTAAGCATAGTGGTGCTTAAAATAAAGATTAATATACTGTATTGTTATTAAGTTATAACACTTAATTTCTTTTAAGATATAAGTTGTATTGTATAGAATTAATATCAGTTCATATTGTCGGTTGTATTGTATGAATTTAACAATCTCTTCAAGTTTTTTTATTTTATTGCTCGTAAAGTATCTAGAAAATGCGCATTTTACAAAAAAAGTTGTAAAACATCCATTATTTTATATTGCGTAACAAAAACAAGAGCACACACTCTTTTATTGGCCATAAAGAATTTTCTAACGGAACTATTAAGATGGTGAAAAAATAAAGACGTCGTGGAGCGGTCTTACCTTGTGATATTTACAAAATAAGCACTCACTGTATATGTACGACCCACCTGAGGTAACTTAATATGGTGAAATTATTCGTGACCTTTTCGCGTTCCGTAATATATTCCTTTGTAATTGTTCTTAAAAGCACCCTCTTCTATTATTCGATGAAGTGTAAAGGGCGGTAATTTATAGTACAAGTTGCGAGCCACTTGATTTTACGTATTACTGGAGGTAATGTCAGTTTAATTGCTGTTTGCTAAAAGGTAGGCACTTGAGATGTTTTTTCTATCATTATATAAGTAAACATTGCGTATTGGGTCGCGGAACAAAAAGCGATGCTTATAAAATTCAATATACCGTAATGAGTACATTGAGGACTGTCGTGGCACAGTGGCTCAGCGTCTGCCTGTAAAAGCGACGGTTCGTGGGATCGATTTTCATGAGGGGAGATTAACTATTTTCTTCGGTCTGGCATAAATGCAAAGCGCGGCGTTCATTTTCGCCACTCAACACGCCTCAATGCCTCGAAAGGCGGAAAGCGAGGATCGCAGTGTCTTGTGCGGGATATAGCTTAAAGCTTAAAAAAAGTACATATTTTTTTTTTACTTTAATTATTATTAACTATATTTATTTATTTATTGGGATAATCAAAAGAAGAAACATTACAACATGGTTAAGCATATTAAGTTGACTGCATTAGCTAAATGCTTTTGTTGCAACAGACAAACACATCGTGCTAACTGTTATTGCATCATCAATCAATTAAATAAAAAAAAAACAATGAGTTAGTTATAATATATTATTTTTCTCCTTTATAATCTATATTTTTATACATCTATTGTAGATTTTAAGGAAAGGTAACCAATATAAATAACCTAAATATCAGACACCAAAAAAAAATTAAATACAAATAAAAATGTTACTAAAATGTTTATATATAAACTAAAAATTAACTGGCAAAAAAATTATAAGTTAGATCACATAAACAAATCATTACTGCTTAGACTAAAATATGTTGAATTAGTATCATGATTATAATAATTGATATTTATTGATTAAATATTATAAAAATAATTATAATCACATTAATTAGCAATAAAGCATAAAGTTACCACTTACGCGAAAAAGGTATCTGTAAATCTTGTAAATCTTCTTGTAAATCTTCTTTCCGGCCTTAATCATCAAATTTATAGAAATTAAAGGAAAAGTAAGAACTGATAAAACTCTTGCCCTATATAAGACCCCACTGGCCCAGTTCATCCCCAACTCAGCCCATAAAAGTTAAAGAGCACATTAGACCAAGTAATAACCGAACAACGGACCCCTAAATTGGGACTAGCCCGTGTGATCCGATCTCTATTTGTTTCGGTTACCCTTTTTAATTAAACCATTAATTATCTGATTAGAATACAACTGTTTAATTTTTAATAAGATGCCGAATTGTTTACTGTTTCCTTATTAAGTCTTTTGGAAAACTGATTTTTGGAAAACGTATACGTACGTACGAGTATACGTATGCTTAATTAGTTGGACTCGAACCCACGTTTGCTGGACGTAAGCGTATCCATTAAGCCTTACGTTCTTTAAGTCTTACGTTATTTCCATAATTTATTCTTAGTTTTATTATTGTTTAGTTGCAAGTGTCTCTCGAATAGAGTCGGGTGGAAAAGGATTTTAGGAATGAGAATTTCCGTTTTTTACTTTCTGTCAATTTTTGAGACATACGTCGTTTGTCCAGTGGCAAAATTTAACGCAGTCTTGATACTAAATTGGAGTTATGAGTTTAACTTTAATTTTTATTTTTCCCCGTCATTCACTGTACCACAGCTCCCTTTTGAAATAAAACAAAAATTAACACTATTACATCCTGCTTAAAGTAATTTTCATCTAACCATATCTAATAACGTTTACTATTTACGTAAATTTGTTTAAAGATTTTGGTCAACTAATTTGCGGTGAGGCTTACATAGAGAGCTTAATTATCTAATCCAACCGCAACGGCCATAGAGCAATAACCTTGCAAATATTAACATTTCTGAATATGGCATTGGATTTTCGAAGTATTTTATTAAAACGGCTAAATTTTAATATTTAATTGAGCAATTAAGTATAAATACAGACAAAACACGGTGAAGAAGTTAACGTCGATTGTAATTTTTATGATTTTATATATTTATTTTTCTTGTATATTTTCGTGCCTCCAGTATATTTAGATAAAAAGCATGTCAATGTACCGTTATTTGACACAGAATATCTTTGAAACAGGTATAAATTATAGAAAAGAGAGACTCATCCTATGAATTTCACACAGCATGCTGTAAAATTATTGAAAGTTTCATTTTTTTGTAGTCCAAAGGCCAATAGACTATATCTTCTTACCTCCACGCGATCTTGAAAAAAGGAATCTTGACAGGCGGACAGACCGACATACTGATAACGAAGTGATCTTTTAACGTTTCTGTTCTTTTTTGAACTATGGAATTTGTGTTTTTTTCGTGCATATTGCTAAAACACAAACGCTTATAAAAATTTTGTCTGTTAGTTTTTCCGTTTGTCAGGGTGGAAGATAGAGGAGATCATGGAAAACCATATCGACATTTTTATTCTAAAATTCTCGTAGAATCGGGATGTACGCGAGAAAAACGATTACCCCGTGCGTGTATACAGCGTAAATAAAATATTGCATACAAAATGACAATATCCATTTATACAAATTAACATAACAAGCTCTTTCCAACTTTTCGTAGACAGAGATATTCCTAGAAAAGGTTTATATGTACAATATGCATATTAAAAAGAAATAAGCATTTTATATTCGAGTAAATCCGAGAATATCGATGAGTTTTCAAAACGAAAGCAATTCACCGTAATAGTACGTATATTTACTGTAAATATACAAATAATTCAAACGGGCGAAGCCGTGGGCGGGTCACTAGTATCTACTATAAAGCCCGAATAGATAACCCAGAATGTGTTGCACCTTGTAACTTGCTTTAATTTAAATTTAACTCAAGGTTCAACAATCCTCTATCCCGAGATTGGCATCGTAATCCCTGTATGAGTAAGTTGGATGATCGTGAATTATGTGATCGGGGTCGTGGCTAACAGTTGCTTGCCGCTTACACTTCTGTAATCCCCTTGTCGGCAAGATTCCATTCGGGAAGGAATTGGACTAACTTATATTTAAACCTCCATTTTTTGTTATAAAGAACAGGATATGTAGCGTGTTATAAATAAGGAGATATGCTTTTTATTATAAATAGCTTCACGCTGTATATATGGCACGGCAGGCAGAGGGAACCTAGTTTTATATATATATATATATATATATATATATATATATATATATATATATATATATATATATATATATATATATATATATATATATATATATATATATATATATATATATGTATATATTTTATGTACATATATTTCTTCGGCGTAAATAATTTATTTATACAAAATTGGATATTATTTTCATAAAAATTGAAGTTCATTTGAGTACTTACATATATTTACTCATTCTCAGTTCAGTTCATTCAGTTTTCTAAATAAACCAACGTCAATGAAGTCTTGAGTTTTTGTCAATATATACTGCTTATTAGTAACTTGTTAACTAGACAACCAATGACATTATAGATATAAAGATAAAACGGTTAGACATATTGAGTCAATACTCTAACATTAATAGAAGATTCCACAAGTCAGTAAGAACCGTCAATCACGAGATTGGTGTCGTAATCCTTGTATGACTTAGTTGGTTCATCGTGACTTACGCGATATGGGTCGAATCTAACGTTTAAGTCGCTTGGTACTTACGTTTTGGTAATCCCCTTGTCAGCAAGTTACTATTAAATGAAATGATATGAAAAGGATCTAAGCCTCTTATTAATTTTATTTTATAATGTTTTCTCTGATACTTTATATATGTAGAAAACTTTTTATAGAGTTTAGCCTCTCATCATTTAATGTAATGCCCTACTTTAGTGTGGTATGATAATAATTTAATTACACCTTCACACCACCAAGCTTCCCAGAGTTCATAATCTCTTGTACAATCAATAGAGTTGTATAATAATTTGTATAGAAATATGGGAATTGAGAAATTGATTACACGTACGATTTTGTAATAGGAACATACATTCTTTTCAGCTTCGTACTAAAGTACTAAGTTCTAAGTGATGAATGTACTAAGTACTAAGAAAACACTTAATACTAAAAACAATTAATAATAATATAATAATTCTTCTGGATGAGAAATAAATCCTAAAACCATGGCGTTAAAGATCGGACGCTGTATCATTTTGCGACGACGATGATCTAAATTTGAATATTAAAAATGTAAATAAATTAATTTACAATATATAATTTTATGTCTTTATAAATGTTGACTACATACATATGTATAAATTCAACAGTAAGCAATGTTAACTCAATGCCTAGCTCACAAGTTATTGCAAGCATTCGATGTATGTATGGACGCCAACGTACCGCCCGCAAACTCGTGCGTTTGACATTAACTGATTTGAATGCATTTTGTGTAGGATGATAAATTTACAATGAAGTTATTTATCGTAGTCCAAGGTATTTGAATAATTGAAATTTTGATTTTGTACTTTGTAACAATTTTATTTTATGATTAATGATAGGAAGATAAAACAGTAATAAGGAAAAAAAGCATGTATACCAAGTGCCATTGAATTAAAAAAAAACCTATTTGAATAATCTCTATAAACATCTGTAAAGTTAAAGTATGAAAGTTACCTTTATGGGTAATTTTATATAATAATACGTAACAGTTAAGTCCACTTAGCATAATATAAATTTAAACTTTATGTAAACATAATATATGTTATTCATTACGAACAACTAGAAACTTGTGTTGTTCAAACAACTAGTCTAATATATGGACGACCCACGAAATTAGGCAATAAAATCAACAGCTACCAAATTAAGGGTAAGTGTAAAGCGATCACAATTTAGTATTTACAAATTGTGTATTTAGCTTTAAACGAGATGTTAACTACAAAATTGTGCCATTAATATAAAATAGATATTGGGTCAAGAAGAATACACAGAGGTTTTGTGTCTATATGTGAATTATTTACCACTCAAATTACATTAATGGTTAAACTTATTTATTTAAAAAAAATAATTATTATTAAAAGTAAATATAAACATTACAATATTTTTTAAATAAAATAATTTTAAACGGTAATTTATTTAAAAGTAAAGCATTTATTACAGTTAAAAATGAATATATAAAAAATATTTACATGTTATCCGATAAATTTTCGCCACAGCCCTTTTATAGTTTATCGGACCTCAATATTGCCCTTTTCGATACCAGGAATCAAAACCAAAATCCTTGTGGTCACAGTCTGCACCACGGCAGCTTTAGTTCATAAATACTATTTAATTTTTATTTATCGCACGTAAAAAAGAGATATTAGAAAAGTATAACTGCTTTATGAATTTTTTTACGCTTAAAAATTCAAATACAGCTTATACGAGTATTATACAGCTATTGTAGTTATTAATTTTAAACTTTTTTATTAAATAAAAAAATAGCAAAATGTTATAGCACTTAGCTTTCGCTCTGTCAAGGCCATCCGTGAAATGATTTATTTAATTTTGATAAAACTTTCTCAAAAGCGCCTTGTAAGAAACTCTCAAGTTTCAGAGATAAAAACAACGTTAAATATGATAGTAAGAGTATCAGATGCAGCAGATTATAGGCACGTACTTGTCTTTAACCGACTTCACAATGGGGTTATGAATTTGTGTAATGTTACTTTGGTTGTATATATTATGAATGGATATTAAATATTTTTTTTGTTTAGTGGACCATGTTATAGAGATTTAATGCAAATGGTTCAACAATTTTTGAAAATATCAACAAAGACTTAAAATATTTGCACTCTTTTTTCTCTTTTTCAGTTAATATTGCTTTCACGTTTATTGAAATTGTAATGAAAATTGGAAACTTATCACAGAAAAAAACTTTTACCAATTTATGCGTGTAGTTAATTTCATACAAAATGCGTACATTCAGAGTGCATATGACTGCAAATTTAAGTTGTATGTTCCATTGATCTAAAAATATAAAAGTAGTGCCAAAGAGTAGGAACGCGAGTATTTTTTTAAAAAATAGCTATATTTATTATCATAATTGTAAAATTAAAAAGTATGATTATATTAATTAAAAGTATATGATGAGATACTATGGGAATTTGTACTAAGTGCATTTCAAATTGAAGAACAAAAGACGTTTTTACAATAGCATTAGTTGATGTTCGGCGCAATATAGTATATTTTAAGTTTCATTGTCCTCATTATGAAATAGTATAGATTTGCCTTATTTTTAACAATAAAGTAAGTAATAAGCATATTTTATATAATGAAAAACATGAATTGTTGTAATCATGTAGGAACTACATATAATTAATAATTCAAACTCAATAATAAGACAATTGTTATTCCATTCGTTATTAGCTATAGAGTCATAAATCACGACAACAAAAGCCGAATATCGCGCGGGTATCAGTGATTCTAATTAACATCGCGGAATTGAGTCAACTTCAACCAGGGCTTCCCAAAATGGTATGCCCTAGGGCCGTGTGGAAAAATTCAATCGCTTACGATATCTACTGTATATCTCGACCAATCTAAGTTAGCCTGGTTCAGTATGAACAATAGTAGTGTGTATAGTTATTTTAAAGCGGACCAATGTTTTGCAGCTCCTGATTTAAGTGATACCCTACAGCAAACAAAGCCTCATTCTATTGTTACACTTGCGCTGACTTAATGGTGACACCCGAGGAAACGTTAATTAAACAATTCGAGGAGAATAAGATATTGTAGGACCTCCCTCATAACTGGATTGTGAATGTGCGAAACTAAACTTAATTATTGTACGGCAAATATTATTTGCACGCGCCTTTGGCTTTGGACGTTTTCAGCCTGAATAATATTGTAAAGGAAATTTCATCCCTTTTGGCTCATATTGTACTATTTAGTTTATACAGACGTGATCTACTGTTTTAAAGTCAAGTTTTGTCATTTTTTTATTAGTGTCAATTATTTTGTTCCAGTATATATAGCGTAATAGAGTTATGTTGTTGGATATATATCTTTGGTTTTATTTTAAAATACATATAACGTGGTACACGGTCGGTATATGTATCGGTTTTTGTAGAATATATCAAGTTACAAGATTTATTTATGATTACACATGAAAGTAATTTAATTTATTTATTGTATTACGTGTAGCACATGATTGAATAAGCCTGGAAGGTTTTTTTTTTTAATTTATTTGTGATGCTAACTAGTTTATTAAGAAATAAAAACAAAGTTAAGCATGTAAAACGTTTCGTAATAATTATTTTTCAATATAAATATTTCTATTATATTTAGTTCTTATAGTACGAGCGACCTGATCGCGACTTCGCGCGCTTGCACAATATTATTTATTCATTTATTAGTGAAGTGAATTCCATTTGTTTTGTAAAAATTGTAGCGCATATGTCATTCTGATGTATAATCTATGTTACTGTAAAGTGTCAACTATATTCGTTCAGTAGTGTTATCACGTGAGTGTGGAATAAACATCCATCCTCACAAACTTTCGCATTTATAATATTAGTATGGTAAATCATTATATTTCCATCAATGATAAAAAATAAAAATTGTAGCAAAATAAATACAAAAGATAACAAACAAGTCATGATGCGCGATTGTTCCTACAAAAATAACATAATAACTGGCACGAAACATTGTCTGGACATTGAGTTTCGTGAAAACAAGATAAATCAAAATCAACTCTACTTTCACACTTGTCGGAACGCAATGTATCAACGAAAAATATTAAGATATACAAAAGTTTTTAATAGATATTATGATAACATTTTTGGTTTTCACTACAATTTAAGCAATTGATGAAATTAAGCAATCATGTGATCCTAAATTATTACTTTCATACAATATAATTGCAATAGTAGTATTTAATTTTACCAATAATTTACTACACACACTCACACTATACAAGTGTAAAACTAATTCGGTATATATTATTACATAATACAGGAAATCTTCTGAAAAGGTACGGTGGCATAATAGTGTCGTGCCGGCCCCCTCATCCATCATTTTCTTTCACTTCATTAGCTATTGCGTTGAAAACCAAAAGGTGGACGTAGCATTTTGCTGCGTAAACATTAATACAAACATAAATATATTTATGTACGCCGTGCCGCAATTGAGATGTGCTTGAATGCACATGAATTCTAATACAATTTGGGAGTAGTGTCTATTTAAAGTGTTTCTGTTTTTGAAAGCAAAGTATAGTGTTATATCTGATTGATTAAGCATTAAAAACGAAATCCTTTAATTGTACACTCCGCCAACATCTAAAAAGTCGAGGCAGGAACACGTGTATTTTCTGTATATAAATAATATATTAAGTTTATTTAGTAGATAATTTTTACGAGACAGGTTTTCCTTGAACACGATATTGGGTTGCTCTTGGGTTCTTTATTAAAAAGTAAGAAGGAATCAATGTCAACGTTTCATGAACATAATTATACCAATGTTTATATGTTTACAATATATAAAAAAATATTACAATAATTTATTTAGACTATTTGTTATACTGATAGATGTTTGTTTCTACGACTTTATTTCCGCTTCTGAACATTGAGCACATTTATTTAATCATGTATGAAAAGTAAAGGGAAAATATAGGAATTTTATATTTTTGTCTAGCTTGAATTTCTTCCGCCGTATTTATACTGCTCTGCGCAAAAATATTTAGGAAAATAGTTAAATTCTAACGCTAAAGTAAAAATGACTATTGAATTAAAAGAAAAAAAGTATAGCAATTACAAGTTAGAATTATTCTTGAACAGTATATCTTCACTTGGTTTTGTAAGATAATATGAAAATAATAGTAGCAATATTACCTCAAAACACACAGTTATATTTTCGATAAATCTGTTCATTCTTTAAATTCCTTTAAATTTTATGTCATTGCGTGTCGCGTATACTTTATTTCATTGAATCGATAAAATTACATATTTTTATATCAATATTAATTGAGTGGAAATCAAATTCAGAACTGTAGTATACTATCAAACAAATAAATCCTAGCACAAAAACAGTACAACATTATATATATGAAAATGAAAGAATACAACTGAGCAAAAATAAATACATTTGCAGGCAAAGTGGAAAGTGTTGTCGAAATAAAGAAATAAGTAATACAATCACTAGCGACAAATTTCATTTAGAAATTGAAAACGTTGACAAAAAGGGGCCAATGATATTGTTATTAAGTCAACTGTGCCTACTCTACACGCGAGGGCCTCGAGGCGTCAATACCCCCCGGTAAGAAGTGGCTGTGTTGCGAACACAATTTAACTCGAAATAAAATTTTGTTACCCTTTAGAACGAATAGGACATATATTATTCGGAACGGCGGGGCTTTTCTTACTCTATTTTCACTACATTTCATTTCTGTGTTGATTTTGTGTCGAAAAGAGCTCCTTTGTAAAATATTTGTAAATATATGTATATATTCTGCTTCTATTTTTCATCTGTACATATATTATTTAAGTATGAGTTTACATTCCATCAGCTTGGGCTTTAAAATTAAGATTTGTATCTTATTTTTATTATGCTATTGAAAAAGCTAGTTAAATAAAATATGTCATCCCTGAATGATATCGCACAAAAACTGAATTGCGAGACTTTCCTTATCTTACACCAGAACACCTCGTAACTTGCCGATTCGCTGACTGCCCTGTTCCCCTTTGGTTAATGATATGTGCAAACATTGTGGTACTATCATCCAAACTTAAAGAGAAATCTATAGTAATATCTTCCTACCGACATTTAAAAATTATGCTATATGAAAAGTATGTCTACATACTATGTAGTTATATAAGTAAAGTATTAAATTATATCTAGAGTCATGTTAATGTAAATGTTTTAATTAACTAATGGTATGAATTACGTATCTATAGTGTAGTAATAATATTAAATATAATTAAAAAATATCGGGCAAGTGCGAGTAGTAATCGTTCACCGAGGGTTCCGTATCTATTTCATGATTAGTAGGTATACGATGACGAAATATTTTTATACGAAACAAAATATATAAATATTTTTAGTATTTGTTGTTATAGCCGCAACGGCAATACATAATTTGTGAAAATTTCAGCTTTCTAGCTATCACGGTTTATGAGACACAGCCTGGTGACAGACAGACAGACGGACGGAGAGACAGAAGGCTTTTATAACTTTTAGGTATGGAACCCTTGAAACAAACAAAAGATGTGTGAAATCGTAAAGTCTTTCTATTCATATTACTATTTTACAAATGACAATTAATATATTGTGCATTAGATGGTGGAATACAAAAAGAACGCAATATCTCGAATTCGTTAATAAATTACCGATCGAAGTGTCTTGACACTAAATTCTATGTGTGAAGCTGTAGAAAAATTGAATATAGTAAAACAAAATCGTCTCGGTAAATGCTAATTTTACTATTACTTGAGAATGTTGCACGTAATTTGCATGTGGGAACAATTTGGTCACATAGTTATTATGTTACGTGATTTTATAGTCTTGTTAATTTGGTGCTATGGAGTACTTTCGTCCATGTCGTATACTTCTTAAGTGATATTTTATATAACTTATAATTATTTTAACGAGCTTTGTTGTACTTTAATATTAATTTTTCATCTTATATCACACGTAACTGTATAAAAAGTGTATAAATTATATTAAAATAGGAAAACATTTTTTGTTGGTATAATTTTTATGTTGACGTTATATTAACGCAGGGGGCAAATAGCCATGTGTTATAAGCTCCTGGTTAAAATATTTGGGTGGGTAAAAAAATAGGATAATGTGATAAAGGATAAAGTGTTTTAATAACTTATTTGACCACGTAAAGTGTTCTATTTATGGTTCTATTATTTTTATTGTATTTAATTCGTTGTCTGTAAATTATATATGATCGAATTGGAGGAAGCAATTTTTTAAATTAATTGTGAAGTCGAGAATGGAGTGTTTTAACACTAGGTACCCTCTACCTTGCTATATGCGGGAAATATCATATTTTTTATATATTCATTATCATGTTCATATATTAAACAATATATAAAAATATTCTCACCTTTTTCGTACGTTCCTAATTTCGTTTATGTTAGATTAACATAGTGTAAGTAACTAAATCAAAGTAATTTCATTGAATTTTCCAATTTCCACGATGAAACCATTTTCCCAAAGCCACTATAACTTAACTATTGGTAAACAGTACCGTGTGTTGAGCTGATATCAATTTCACGCTACTTATACGGATACGGCTTGAACAAACAAAACTGAATCTCTAAATATGGAGCGTGGGAAACCACACTTGTATGAAACATGAGCGAAACGGATCGTGCTTTACCATGCTTTACGCGGGTTACACTGAGTACACTGTCTTGCCATATTTTTGGGTATTCGATTTCCCATTGTTTACAAACACTTTTTCGACTTGTTGATCTGAAACTGTGTACACTGTTTAATGTATTCAATGAAATATTTACATACTATGTATATAATAAGATAAAAAATATTTCATGAGTTAGTTAACCTTAACATAACGTTGGTAAATATGTTATAATGTTATTCGACACTTAAGAAAAAAAAATATTTAGAGAGTACATAAACATTTGAACGTAAAGGGACTCGAACCCGAGTTGCATGCAGTCCACGTATATCCAAGTATATCGAAAATATTGTCAATTGTTGGGAATATAGTTTAATATTTAAAGGAAATTATATACATATATATATATATATATATATATATATATATATATATATATATATATATATATATATATATATATATATATATAGCTGTGTCTATAGCTATAGTCTATAGCTTAGCTATATCTAGTTTCGTGAATAAAGATATAGCTATAGCTAAAGTATAGCTATGTCTTTTTGTTCTTCTTCTCTCTGAGGTGACGCTATTTTTGAACATGTGGTTGTGAACTAAAAAGTGATAAATATACTTTGTTTTAAATGTGCAATGCTTTATAATATATAATCCTACTCTGCACGCAATGCCAAAATAATATATATTACCCGCACATTGCGGGGTAGGCAAAGGTAGGCTTAAAGAACCTAGTTTTAAGACACTCAGCTCTCCACCTTTCGATAATGCGTGTTGAGTGGCGGGACCTTTAACCTTTAGTACTTCATATGTAACTACCAGTACCAGATAAATTTACCGAAGACAAGTGAATTATATGAGGAAATCTAAATTTGCACATATAATGTAATACGAAAGTGCTTTTATTAAGACCGAATATAATAAAAAAGACGATATAAAATATTTAATACTCTTAACAGGAAAATAAATGAAGTTACGCACTGAAAGTGACGGCGTATCGACGTTTTCTTTTAAGTGTTTGTTGTTTAATTCATAAGGCTCTTTGAATAAAGATGAAAATATGAAATCAGACTAGAGGAACGACAAGGCTAGGCTAATATGACCAGGGGTTAATAGTCATACATATTTATGTAAAAAATAATATGGTGATCGAGCGAAACGTTCGGGCGAAAACAAACTTAAGGAGTTGAATAATGTGACGTTACGCATTGTACTAGATTTATTTTATTATTGCAAATGAAATTTGGTGGAAACATCGTTCATAATAATATTTATTTATAATTTATATTGCTCTTATATGTCATTTATTTTTATTTATGATGTAACCAACCTTTTATATAGAAAGCTCAGATTTCTTTTTATTTTCCTGTAATATAGATAGGTTGGTATAAATATATAAACATCAAATACGTATAAGTCCCATGTGTACATGAAAAGAGAGTAAAATATTCTAATAAATCAAGTTTATCAAAAACCATTATTTCTTCATTAGTTTACTAAAAATTATATTTAACATTATTAAACATTGAAGTTCAGAGACTCGCTACTCGACTTTTGGTCATATAAGTATTATTGAAGATGCATGAACAGATGTAGATGCAGAAACATTTTTTTTTATTTATACTATTTTTTTAATAAAACAATCGTACTGTTATTGGAATTGTGAGTTTGATTTGCATTGTGAAGTGACATTTTAATAATAACTAACCCTAATAAAATCGTTTTGACTACGGCTTTTGCATTACTTAGCACACAATGTATCTAAAGTGAAACTGAAAACTTTGGAAAAACACGTAGAGGAAAGGTCTCGTCTGTGAGTCTGATTAAACGCACTGGTATACATATATAACTATAACTAACATATATATATATATATATATATATATATATATATATATATATATATATATATATATATATATATATATATATATATATATAGATTTAGTTCTTTATTTGTGGTTTTAAATGCAGACCAATCATGTTAAAGACAGAAATCAGCTTTGCGGAGTTGTGCTGTAAAACCAATTAAGTTATTCGCGAATCTAGCTACTAAAACTCCTGTAGCAATAACGGTATATAGGTTTCAACTGAAGATAATATAATAGTTGAAAGTACTATAATACAGAAACAAGAGATCGAAAAAGTTATACGGAATAGGCTTACCGTCAGTCCGCAGTACTTTACGCGGGCTACATTATGGCCCGTCTCGCGTGACGAACGACTGTTGGCTGAATTTCGACGTCACGTGTCCGTTACGGCCTTAGTCTACCGAAAAGTAGTTCAAACTCTCTGCTTGTTTACATTTTAAAGTGAATTTTAATAATGTTTTAAAAATATACATTGGTGAAGGCGACCCCGTTTTAGTGCTTTCAAAAGAAGGCATTGTATTGCATACATTGAATATTGCAAATATCATTTATATGTACATGGATAACTATGAATTTATTCTTTAAGTTTGAGAAAAAAAAATTAGATACAATTCTTAAATAAATAAAAAGCTTAATTTTTTATTATTATAGTTAATACATTAATAGAAGAACTAAATGCGATACTTCAATTGATGAAATGTAATTTTAAAAAAGGTATATTATGATATATTACTAATATATTTTAAGAATACATTTTATGTATTTATGTATTGCTTAATACAATTCCATACAAATAACTTATAATATGTAATTAAAAGCCGTTATACTTACTTACTTACTTATATGTAACGATTTTTAGCTAATAACAAGAACATGAATGAATATTAAACATACATGATTATTAAAGCATGTATATAAGAAGTCAGAAAGCTCCTAAAATGTCTCTAATAGTATTTACGAAGAACATTGTCTAACGAATCGTAATGTGTTCGTTTTTGACTGTTCTGTGTCAACGTGACGTTTTCTTTTGCTTTTCCCTATTACTGAGTCAACACGGGCGTTTGTTTCGCTCCTTTCACGGTAATGTCATCTTTATTCGAGCCCCGGAGTATTCAGAGATGCCGGCAAAGTATATCCTTTTCAGAGCTTGACTTCCGATTACAAATACCTTTTCAACATAGATTGGTGAAATTTTAAAGAGATTGCTTTAGTCCCGCCAAGCTTTAACTTTCTTAGAAGTTCCGGAAGGGTTCTGTTTTCTGCTGTTTACGAGAAAATATTTAAGTTTGTGCTCGATAGCCTCTTAACAGGCATCGTGTTCACGTGCTTTAGATATTTATTGTACTTCGGGATCCAAGGAACTCAATATCACAACATAGTAAAAGCTATTCACATATGATATTAAAAAAAAAATTACACATACGCAATATATCATTGAGAAAGAGGTTTTTTTTTTAAATTTGCATGTACATACACAGTTAAGTAATTTAAAGGAAGCAATTATTTCTTAGTTAAGCAGTAAGTTCGTAAAACATTTTTAAATAACCTTAAGTGCTTCCAACCAACGTTAAGCAAGACTTTACAACGATACTAATGGTTTTAAAAATAGTACAACGTGCGCGGTTCATCTTTATTCAGAAAGCGTTCATGAATAACCCAACAATGTAAATACAATGCTTATGAACTAGTGATAGCACACAGATACGGGAACGCGCGGTAAGGGCAATTCGGATCAGGTTCTTTACGGCATGGCATAGGTATTCGTAAGAACGAAGTTTCGGTCTTAAGCCGGATAAGGCAGAATTATACGAGATAAGCCAAGTACACCCCTGAATTATAAATGCTTACACAGTTCCCACGTAGTATTAGATCGTAAGTTTGATTGGCTTTTTGTTGCTATAGTGATTTTGTGAGGTTACTTAGACAAATTAGCATATTTATAAGTGCTAAATAGATAAAGTTGTGTAAAAAAGCTTTTGCCTTACTCATAATGAAAAATATTTTGTTTTTTGTATGATACTAATATCATTAGTACCCAATGCTAACATTAATATCTAATTATTCCAGTGTCTACTCAAAAACTTTTTTTTTATATTCACTTAAATAACTTCACTAATCACTCGATGTACTTACTCGTACATACAAACAAACAAACATAAACCTACAAGCACGTTATAATATTTAAGTACATAATGTGACGGAACCACCATTTTAAGTAATAGCCCAATTCAACTAAAGTTTTAGTACTAGTTTTAGTACTTAACAAAGTTGGCATAACGAATTAGGTGGTTATTAGTCGTAAGTCGTTTCTAGCAAGACACATTAGTCTCTCCAGCGCAAGGTATACCGTAAGCTGGATTACCATCAACATTAGTCAAGTTATACGCCTAGAATAAAATTAAAAAAAAAATTGTCTTATTAAAAGTTGCCTTTACAGTTTTATTGTGTTTATTATATCTTATATCAAAATTCTAGCAGTGATTAAATCCACATTATTTGTAATTTTGAGTAAACATGAAACGTAATTAAGCGCTTTATATTTTAATTCGATCGCATCAAACATCCTAAATATAACATAGAAACATATATATTGGTATAAACATAGAAACATATTGCTTAAAATAATAATCGTCCCTCACAAAAGTCACCTTAAGTCTTAGCTTACCTGCAACGGCTCTAACGAATCTAATGTATCAAAAAAATGAATTAAAGTTTGAAAATATATTACATAATCATTATAATTACAAAAATATGACTACACAATCAATATTTTTCAACTAATATGATTACATGATCAATAAAAAATATATATTTAACAATCAGTTCCCATTTCATATGAAGAAACCAATTGCTCTTGACAAAGTGTGCTGTCTACACTTTATTAAATATACCATTCCTCGCATAGGTTACCAATTGCGCTATAAATCATGCATTAACTACCCAGCATGGCTTTATTAAACCGTTTTGCTTGACTGCACGGTTTTGCATATTCAATCGGCAATCTTTCAAAGAGTTTTAGGTTAGTAGAGATTGCTGTAGTTGACGTTATTTTTCGTTGTTTTCCATCCATACTACGGTGTATATATTAAAAGATATTAATTGAATTTGATTTCGTAAAACTAGCGTAAGCGTATATAAAAATAATAATTGTTACAAAAAAATCCCACCATTGCCGACATAATTTTATTTTACGTGCCTTTATTTTATTTTTTCTGAGTGCATTAAAGAATATATATAATAAAACTACTAACAAACTAAAAATAGCTTGATTATAAACCTCTTAAAACAGGTTTATCGCGAAAAAATAACTGGAAAATGTCATTGGCCAAAAATAATCGTTAAAAAACAATTGTCTACCTGATTCCAAAAACATCACACGTACTATAAAATATTTCAAGTTGTCTAAACTAAATCTCAGACTGGTGCCTCAGGTTGAAGCCGCTTTGTTTAAATAATTAAATGAACTGGTGAATGCAAATCTTGTCTCTCTTTGTGTCGGAATAAATAAGTTTTTTAAATCTTTATTCATAGAAATACATGAATTAAACAGACAGTAATATTGATAGTTTACGTACGTAGCACTACGCTTGCCAATATAATCCCGGCAATGATAGTGTGGTAGACACAGATCATAATTATATATTATGTTTGTTCGTTCAGTCCATAACTATAATTTGAACCGCCGAAACGATATAAGCTTAAAATTAAATAAATTTTGTTTTACATTCCGACGATATGCTAATATTAATAAACTGGATATCCCATACGCTCATTAATAAGCTGTAATTCGTTGGTGGAAAAATTGATACTCTATAATTATAAAATATTTAAATATTTCAGCTTCACGCTGTATCCCGCTCGTTGTATATAGTACACTAGAGAACGAGAATCTAGTGTTCCGTCCTCGAGTTATTATTTCAGTTCTAGACATTTATTTAATAATTAGTTATTTTGAAAAGGTGAATAATCTTTAATATATAGTATATTATATTGAAAATTTGATATGTAATTGTTTGTTAAGGTGCTTTTGTTCTGTTTCGTGGCAGCGCAGTTAGCACGTTAAAAACGTCCGTGTACGTGATAGTCACGAGGCCAATGCCAGTTTCTTTTAAACAGCTCATTCTTGCATCGTATATTTCTTTTATTATTCAATGTACCTAAACATGAGCCCGGTCTTCACTATTCTTACTATGTATAACATTTTCACTTATAACTGCAACTCGTATGTAGAGTCTCTTAAATATGTAAGTTGATTCCGCATTATTTTTTCTTTCTTTATTACTCGTATAAATGTTTTGGTGTCAACACAGCTATTTTGATGCTTTCCACTTTTAAATTAGCACAGACGACACTGCTAACTTTTTTAATTTTATGCACTAAGCAACCTTTCATTCACATCTGATTCGTGACTGACTAATAATATTATATAAATATTTATAGTTTCGTTAATGTGTTCTTAATTCGTGACATTTACATGATATCATTATTATACTATAGATAAAGAAAAATCAATTCGCAAAAATTGACCGCTTTAATGATTAATTGCTTAAGGTAACACTGACTGCTGGATCTGACTGTCGCACTAAAACGCTAACGTGAGTTATTTAGTGTGCCAATAACCTTCCTCGATCCATTAACTATCAAACACAAAAAAATATATTTAATACAATCCAATAGCTCCTGAGATTGTCGCCATGTAACCAAACAAACTCTTCAGCTTTTTAATATAAGTATAGATTAGAATAGATGTCATTTACGTTATTTTCTTTTATGGCATGTTAACCATTTATGTACCGTGGCCTAAAGTCTTTTAGAATAGGAATTTATAAATAAATAATATATTATATAATAATATATTAGAATAAAAATTGACATTTGAATTTATGTGATAAACAACGACTTACTAACCAAAACATAATTAACTAAAAATATATGATCTAGTAAATACTTCAGCATAGTACAGCAGTAGTAGCACAGCAGCAGTAGTATGACTGTTAGCGCGATGCTTGTGGGTTCGATTCCTATTTGGGGGAATGAATAATATTCATTCTTCTCCAGGCCGGAGTTTATTTCCGTTACTAAACACGTAAACGTAAAAGTCTCGAATTCGAGATTAAAGCAGAGAACAGAGGCTTGATAAAATTTTCTCCCTGTTTACCTTACAAACTTGTCTTTTGATTAGTTGAAAAAAATTGAACTAAGCTTAGTGTTATTTTATAACACTTTATCATGACGTTTACGGGTAGCTTTTCTTACGTTATATTTTATTATGTTACGGCTTACTATTTATGCATATGTATTATGGTGTTGTAACGATTAAGAAGCATATTTTTACACATATTCATTACATCATAGAAAGGAATGTTGCGTTTATACGTATATTTACGTAAGTATTTTCCTGTAAATTATGATGAAAACGCGGTCTTTTATGATTGTTAACACTTCTTCTGCATCTTGTAGATAAATACTCGTAGAAGCTGCTAACATATATTTTTTTTCAATATCATATATATGGATATAGAAATATGTATATCATCTAGAATATATATAGAAAAACAGATCACTAACGTCGTCTCTGTCATCATGTTATTTACTTAACAGAAATTGCAGCTTATTAATATCTATAAAAAAATTGTATTTTTTTAAAGCACATTTTATTTACCATAGTGTTTAGTATAATAATGATACTGAGAAATTGGATTCAAAATATGTCTTAAATTGTACCTAGAGTTGTTAAATTAATTAAATTTGTAAAATCTGCCTGGAATAGTAAAATTATATTTGATTAGGAAGTGTACTCAGACCGCTAACTCGCCGCGTTGATTTAAAATTGTATGATCATTTGTAATGGTGAACGTACTCGTATAATGGAAATAGTCAAATCATTTTGCTACTAATTATATACCTCATACATACGCCGGGTAACGGTCCAAAATATGATATTAAGCCAAATTTTGTACGACGACGTTGGATTAACATTTCAAAGTATATGTAATAAGTGCTTACGTAATGTATTTTGTTTAACCAAATAGTTTCTTATATATCTAAAATCGATAGTTACAGAAGTAAGTAACATAAAAAGCTATAGAAGCTATGAATAAATTGTTTTGTCTAAGACGTACAGTTTTTAGTTGATGATATAAAATAAAATTATTGAAAATTCTACTATACCTACAAGCATTTAAAGAACTAACTTTTTTCCTATATAATAGGTAAATACATAAATATAAGCTAAAACGACGAAACCTGTCACATGTCTTAAACTTTTACAAAGACAAAAATGATTATGAAAATTATTCAAGTAGATTGCATTTACTGAACATAAAATGCAAATTGACTTACATTTCAACACGTAATTAGCATGTTGAGTAACACTCTAATAATTGCTCACGACTCTACCCTAATAGCAATGTCATGTTTACGAGGTCGAGGGTAGTGCATAGTTTTGACGCTGCTAATGCAAACTTTTGTGAACTTTCCCCACACCGTCGTTAGCATAGAGAAAGCGTTGGTTCAAAGTTTTTCTTTAGTTAATTTTAATATTCAAATATATTTTATCTGTCGTGGTGCAGAGGCCTTCGTGGTGTAGAGGCACTGACTGCAACCGCGATGATTTTTTTTAATTTTTTTTATTTGCTCTAGTACACAAAGCTTGGCGAAAAATTTCGCCGTGGCAGTAGGACAATGAGAAGTAGAATTTAGAGGTGTAAAAGTTGACAAACTTATATTTGCGAGCATTGGCATTTATTTTTAAACAAATTATAAGTATATAATAAGTGTTTAATTATACGATAATTTTCTCAATTATACCTAGATCAATGCGAACTATCCTGTAAGTGTTGATTACGTGACAATTTCCATACAAAATGCTGCAAAAGCGAAGCAAAACGTTCGTATAATGATTGCGTTGACCTAGAAGTTTAATCTTTTGTATGGTTCAAGAGACTGCAGACTTAGATATTCGGTATTAATTTCGTTTGCTACCTCCAAGCAATCTTTAGACAGACAGACAGACATACAGACAGATAGACAAACAGACAATAGAGTGATCCTATACGCATTCCGTATTGTATTTTTGAGGTACACAACATTAGTGTTGTGTATCTCAAAAATATAATACATACCTATCTCTTTAGATATTTAATTTATAGAAATGTTGCAAACTATTGTCTCATATGTAAAGTAATATTTTGTTTTATATTTCATAAAAGTTTAGGTCATATAAGGTAAAATTATGAAAACTCTATGAAGCTTGACTTCCCTGAGGTGTCGGCTACGCCCGTATTACTTCTGAAATCGTGGCACCACTAATTAAATGTTTCGTTAACTTGTGCGTTTCATTTAAATCTCGTAAAGCGAAACTTGAGACGGAAATTAAAAATGCCCAGCGATTTCATTGTAAAAGTTTCTCTTGTTTGTAGACAAGTTTTGTCATTTGGAATGTTCACCACGTCTGTTAGCAACGGACTGGATTTTTTAGGAGATTCGATCGGTAGAGTTGCTTCATGTCGGTGGTTCGTATTTAGTTTTTGCTAAAATTGTGTCGAAAATAGTTTTGTTTCGGTGGCTGATAAAGTGTGATTTAATTTAATATTCTTTATAAAAATTTCGAGTCAAAATTTACCAATGGACCTTTAGCTATACAACGGTCATGCAATCATGATGCGGACATCTTTCGCTCTATACTCAAAGTTACACCTGGCATCACAATGTCTGCGGCAACGAAATCTTTAAAAATAACTTTCCCTCGACTAGAAATCGAACCCACTAGCTTGACTTAGTCAAAGATGTTATACGGATTATATTTAATAAAATATACCATAATAAAAAAAATCATATATTTTGGATAGTGTTTACAATAATATCTCAACTTACATTCAGTACAGTAACTATCACTGAGTCAAGGAACGATTTTATGCCCGAATAACTATGTTAATAGTATTGAAACCACAACAAAAACATTTGACGTCTTGTTAGATCTGGTCCGAAGTTTCCCTTTAATAATGTTACGGGCATAGAATAGTTTTAACCAATGTAAATATCTTAAGCAATTGTATTTGTTTTAATTAAGATAGCGACAGTAGACGGGGATAATAGAAATACAGAAATAAACTTTACCTAAATGGAGGATTATTACATTTAAATTAATAATAAAGTACAAAAGTAGTAAGTAAGTAAGTATCTACCTCATTTACATTATATATATACGACCTAGGAGATTTTTCTGGGTTTTCTACATTTTGAGAAAATCTAGAGTTCTTAACGAACGAATAGTAAAATTATTATATTGCGTGATTAGTAGTGAAGCTACACCAACAAACCATACTAAAGCTCTATAAAATAGGATAAATGAACTCACCTTCTTTGTTTTTGACCTGATTTGTTTAGCAATAAACTATAAAAAATATTATTAACATAGAATTTAAATACGCGGTAATGCTATTTTTTGTGATACACTTTGAAATTACTCACTTTAAAAAGTCTTGGTTTCTTTTATAGTTTCACAGAGAAATTACTTGTTGTTCCACTTTACTACTTTAAGCACTTTTCAATCACTTTCAATCTCGTTTCATTATTGAATAAAAACCTTAACTTTTATTTTCTCATCAATTTCATTCTTAATGATTGACTTTTAACTTTTCTTTTTAATTTTCCGTCTCAAATACTTGATAAAATGTGTAAGTACGAAAAATATTAGATATAATTATTAAATATTATCACTGTAATCAGTAATAATTAGCACTGTAATCATTTATTATTTTAATAAAGTTATACAATTTGCAGTGAACAACTTTTGCTACCTAGTTACAAGGTTTCCAAGCCTAGCTAGTGCCTAGTAGCCTAGTGAGAAAAGAAACATGGTATCAAATAAACTAGGAAAATTATAAATCTAAACAATATATTATAATGTCATGATAACGTTGTTATTACTTGTTAGTAGTAAATATATAAATATACAAACGCAAATTAGCACCAAAACAAATTGTATATACTTACTACTAATGTATTGATATTTTAATAAAATTGTAAGGCTTGTTATATGTATGTTCAATTTGGTATTTATATAAATAGTAAATTAATCAAAAACAAATTTCTCGCTAAATATTTAATTAACTCTTGGGTTCTTCAAATTGGAGATTAATTAAAATGTCTTTAATTTACAGGTAAGGATCCAGTTAAATTTAATGTCAAAAATTACGGTAAGTAAATAAATAATATTTCAACTAAATAATTAAACAACTTGGTATTGTTTTAAAACAACGGTGCTTTGCTATGAGCGTTTTCATGGAGGTCAAGAATAAAGGCCGTTTCAGGCACAGGTTGTCTCAAAAAAAATTTATAGTACTTGTAAAGTAGATTAAAAATTTTATAACTTTTAAAATAAATTACAAATTTTAAAATAAGTCAAATCACGTTCTTAATTTACAAATTAAATTTTGCTCTTTGCATCTTTATAATAATAAAAATAACAATGTGTGGTACTCTCTATTCAATTCAAGCTTAACGTATACAGCTAAAGTATTTATTATGCTTACAAATTTGTAGGGTCACCCTAATGTATTACTTTATTTACAATACGGATCGTCTTTACTTACGTGTGTGATCACCCTTAACCCGCGCTTCGATTATTATGGAAATTGTATATACAAAATGAAATTGATGTTAATTTTATTTGAGTTATTGCAAAATTTTATTTATAAAGCCCTTTCGTGCGAAGTACGAGTCGAGGAAGCTCTTGAAATATTATATGATAAGTATAAATTCCATTCTTATTAACTTTTGTTATTGTTTTTTTTATTTATTTAATTCTATTGTTTGATTTTTAAATATTTAAACGCAACAATGTATGGGATGGGATTTTACAGCGAATTGTAATTTATGGTATTATTTTAGGAGAAACAAAAACAAACTCGGAACTTGTTTTGAAAGTTTCAAAATTATGGCCTCAGATATTGCTCGTTGGATACAGCAAGTATTTTTTGTGCGAGACTTCGCCTTTATTTTTGCAGGATTATTTTTTATATAAACACTGACCATGGTGGAGATATTTTTTTTACGTTTTTGGGATATATATATATATATATATATATATATATATATATATATATATATATATATATATATATATATATATATATATATATATATATATATATATATATAGCCTATGTATGATTTTTAAAAATAAATTAAATATAAAAATGAATAAAGCTTAAACGAGAAATGAAATGTGTACGATAAATAAATGTTCTCCTAAAAACATAAAAAAAACATAATTAAATTGTAAATTATGAAAATTGAACTTTTTGGTATAATTTGCTGACATTAACGTTATTAACACTGTAGTGTTTATGGATCGTTAATCAGCAGCCATTAAGCCAATCCAAGCAGTGTAGCCAGTGTACCATTTGTTGAAGTAATCAAGATAAGCTTTAGCCTTATAAGTGCATTCAGATTGTGAAATTTCGATTCAGGTGTTGATAGTATTTTAATTTATTTTCCAGTCATGTATAGTAATAAATTATGAAATCTCTACATTCTCTTTGAGTGACAATATTGCGGAAAAAAAAATCTATTGAAATTAGAAATCATTGAAAAAATATTAAATGATCTGTTACTCTCGATTTCCTTGAAGAAGATAAAAATAAAAAAAATCTGTTAAAAATGTTACAGACGAAAAAATAGCACTAAAACTAATTAAGTTTAAGCAAAAACTAAAATAATTAACTTAAACAGTAAAATGTATCATTTAATAATTTGCTATTGCTATTTGGAAAACGCACAATATGTTTATCACATATCGTCATTTATTACGTCGCTGACAGTGTTACTTAACAAAGAAGGTTTATGTGTGGTATTTGTCTCCATCAACGATAATTATTTATTCTCTCCCATACAAAAGCTCTTTTTTATGTTATATATTGTAGGGTGAAGGCTAAGGGAAATATTTTTAAATTCGCAATATTATAGTAGTACTTAAAAATAAATTCTTCAAAATTCTGTTAATTATCAAGTTTCATCTGTAAATAGAAGTATTAATTAAAAAATAAAATAAAAGCTTATCTAAGCTTGGATAACATATAGGTGCAATTAAATATAAATCACAGACAGACTACAGTTTTATTCACGCATATTGATACTGATATAAAGATTATCCACCGTAGATAGTTCTGCTATTGCACTCGGTGGCTGATATACGGTAACACTAGAAATAAATTGTTGTATTTGTTATATGTTAGAGTCCAATCCACATGATGGATTGCAATTACTCGAGTGTCAATAGGTTTGGTAGTCGCTTGTGATTGATCAGTAGCAATTGAATGTAGCAATTGTATTCTATGTACATACACACGTCATGTATATACATTAGTTTAGTTTTTTGGAAAACTTATTTATTTCTAATTACATGCTTTCTTGTTGAATTTAAAAAATAACATAATAAGATGATGTGTTGGCTCGTCCGAACCAATTAATCCCTAAGCTATTGTCTTTAGGTATGGTTTTGTTTTTATAAGGTTACATTTATTCTTATGAATGTATAAGACAAAATATAGAAACTTAAATACAAAAAAGAAATAAGTAATATCTAATACTCGTTGCTGTTCTTATATAATATTTAAAAAGACAAAATATGCATTTATATTTATCTAGTATCAAATAACAAAAACAAAAAGAAGCTACTACCACAACGGTTCACATATCACCATGTGCCTAAATTTATGATTCTGGTAGATACTTTCGTTATTATGAAAATGCACAATATCCACTTGTTGACTATATCGAACGAAATTTATAAGGTTGAAAAATGGGTAGAATTACCTCTCCTATCAACTAAATAGAATAAAGTAATAAATGTAATGCATTAAATGATGTAATATAATGTAGAAATATGTATGTATGTATGTATATATGAAACAGCATGAAATTTTTAATGACAATATCTATCATCTTTCCCAATAAGGCAGCGCAGTTCAATCTAACATAGGCATGCACCGTGGAATATTCAATTGACACCCAATCAATTCAGTGGCCTTTACAAGTCCGTTACGTCAGGTTGGACAATTCCCACACTATGGAAGTATGAAACTCAATTTACCGTGCTACTTTTGGAATCTGCTATAGAAATTTTAATTTGAATCGGTCTTGTGGCTGAAAATGTCATGTACACACGAACTCCCATTTAACTTTTGAAGTCTGTCACAAATAATAACTCGGTTATGGTATTGGCATTATATTTTGTATGATATATGGCGACGTATATTTCATATATCTAAAGATTTAATTAAAACTCCCAGCACTTGTTGAGACGCTTGTTTTATTTGGCACGTTATTAGCAAAATCCGTAGGTAATTAATCGTAACTTTTGGCATAAATTGTTTGCCCATTTTGTTTTACATGTACGATTAATTTTCTGTTTAATTGCTTAAGAAATAACATAAATTTTAATATGACTAAATATCGCTATACTAAGTAAGCATATATGCTAGTATAGTAATTAGTAACCTTACTTGCTATATTTCAATGACATATAGGTTACATATATATATATATATATATATATATATATATATATATATATATATATATATATATATAATATATATATATATATTATATATTTTAAATAATAATCTGATTGCACTGAAATCTCTAATTTGAATTAAATATTGTCTAAAGTTTGCGTGTTGCTTTTGTGATTTTCACCTATCACTCGTGTCTTTTCCGGGATAAATAGAAAGAGTCTTGTGCTTTCTCCCCGGATGTTACGTTGTGTAACGGAATTAAACTCCATATTACTACTATATATCATTATAATCAAAGATGCTCTATTTAATATATATTCTCCATTTTACCACTACCATTTTATACGGTAAATGATTAGTATTAAAAAGTAATGCTTATATTATAATAATTATGCTAGTGGAAATAAAAATGATTCTTTAATAACAATATTTTAATTTTTGAATAATATCAATACTGTTGTTTTTAATTAAAATAAATCAGAATAATTTTATTCAGATAGAAATACATTTTTAATAGAACATTTTTTGCGCCACTTTTAATTTTATTGAAAGCTTTCATAAAATATATACAAACTCTAGAAATGTTAACTGAAACGTAATGACTTTTAAATGAAAATATTTTCACTAAAAGCTTATTTTAATTTCACTAAAAATAAGCGTATTTAAACGTGCAAATAACACAACCAACACTGTGTTTACTTGCAAGTCGTCTGGTTGGTTCCTGAGCCATTCAGGGGCAATGAGAGAAATCCATCCATATTTATTTATCGCTTTCGACTATTGGCAAGAGATCGCAATTACTGCGACCCTCATGCTGCTGCAATTTAGCAAATTGCAGATTTTACCCGATGGCAAGAAGTTTGAAATTGCACGTCGTTATGCATCAGATCTTCTTTGCCGCGTCGCATCCACGTCGGGACCTGACAACGTGTGGAAGACATAATTATGAAAATTAATAGATATTTTAAAACTTTCCACGATGAAAGTTTCTATGTGATATATAATTATATAAGTATCAGAATTTTCAAATAGTCAATCATGTTGTTCTTTCTTTAAAATTGGTTTTATACCGTGGAATGGTTCTCATGTGTTTAGTTCAATGCAATATGTATTAAAACATTAAATTAAAAAGCTTAATGTTTTTTTCTTCATATAGCAAGTAGACAGAGGGAATAATAATTCAAATTCTTAACACAAGAAACTTTCATTCAAATTCTTAACACAAGAAGCTTTGATTCAAATTCTTAACACAAGAAACTTTGATCCCCACTTTCCACCCAAATATCAAGACATCGGCGTGTTAAATGCTAGAACTCAACGCTGCTTCTAGTTCTTTTTAGAACAAGGAAATACAATCATTCATTCCTCCGAGTGGTAATCGAACCCACAACCATCGCATTTACAATCAGACGCTGTGCCACTGCGCCAAGAAGGCGTCAATATTAAAAGCATAGAAATGTTTCTTTCGTATTTGATCCGTATACATAAGGTAATATATCCAGAACAGTACAATTAAGTAAGTTAAGAATGAATGGGTCAGCCATTAAACTCCTCTGTCTACCTAATGAAGAATTGATTTCTACTAAAGGAAACGTCAATAACGTCATCAAGTAGTAGTCAGTTCTTCATTAGTAGGTAGTTCTTCATTTCATTACGACGAAAAACATGACAATAAACGTGTCATATTATTCGTGTTTAAATATTAAAGTAAATTTGCAAATATGTACATCATTAACAACTAGAAGTCGTGAGTGTAAGACGTTTTTCTAAACTGGAGCAGACTTTATGGATATTTGATATACCACAGTCGTACTGAGTTGGCGTTGAGCTAACAACGAAATGGCTTACAAAACGTTTACTATTATAGTAATATAGACTTTATAGTTTTCGGGATAACTTTGAAATTGTATGGAAAAGAAACATTTTTCTTACTATTTTATCTCTTACCTATAAATCACATCATCGTGTGTTAACCGAAAGTGTTAACCGAACTAATTAAACAAGTTATTTCTGATTCTGATTATCATGTGGAATGGGATTTATGTTGTATTTTTTATTTTTATATAATGGTCGAGAAGCAAGCTATTAGTGAATCGGTTGAAGCATGTGTCAAGGGCGCCCGGCATGCCTGTAGCCTGTACAAGTTCACCTCTATTGAACTAAACGTTTTAATAGAGTAAGTACTTGTGACTCGATGCAGTCTACCGAGCTTGGTAATGTTTTGGATTTCTGTTTTGCTTTTGAATGCAGTAAGTTTATGTTTGGACTCAATTGTGAAATAATACGTGCTTCTTAATATGCTGTTATATCATTGTAATGAAATAAATATATATGTAGATAAAAAAAACAACTTCACTCTGTTCACAGCCGAGAGTCATCATCTTGAGTATCGAAAGTGACTAAATTATATTAATTTAAATAATATTTAAAATTATTCCCCGTAAAAGTAGTGGGGATCAAACATCATCGCGTTTACAGTGAGACGTTGTCCGTCTGCGCCACGACAAACACCACGAAGACATCACTTATGTAGGTCTACGGTATTTATTCACATAATATTATGTGTTAATATATTAATGTCACTTTATGAATTTAAAAAATCTTAATGGTTTATAAACATGGTAATATAATGAAATAGAATGCATTTTAAATAATATTTTTGATGTTTGTTTTATAGATATTTGAATATTTTTTTTATAACACTTTGTTATTTGTACACATTTTTAGCATCTGAATAATAAATAATGAAATATATAAAATATAATTTTATTATAAATTTTTAATGTTCTTTTGATATTATAATTTCATTTATTTGTATATAGCCTTGCGTTACAATCAATTTTTTACATAACACAAACTCATATAAGAAGTGTACTTTCATACAAAATTAGTGCATAAGACTGTAAATTTAAGTTTGGTGTCTTTTTTAGTTGTATTTTCTCGTTGACCTACAGTCATGGAATTGGTACAGAACACTTGATGCACGAGAATGACTCGCACTTGACTGACATTTGACTCATTTTTTGTCTGCAGAAAAATAACTTATCGTGATACAATTGTGACAATCATATTAGTCATGCGATTTTAGATAAAATGTTATAATATTATAATAACCAATATTGTGTCCTCATATTTATGGAAGTTGATTCAATTAAATGTTTTAAATACTATACCTAAAGTGGTATTTCATTCTTATTATGAAGTTATATTCGTTGCTCTGACTTCTTCTTCTTACATAATTGATAAACAGTTATCGAAATGAAAAGCGAAAAGATTTCATTTCTCATTTAAATAATAAACTTGATATCAGAATTAAAATCAAAACATAGATACAATATAAAAAAGAACAATTGTATATTGCCTCCGAGAATATCCAATAGAAATAACAACGGCGCATTTACCTTCAGTCAATACCACCGCGGAACCAAATTGGTTTCCGAACTTTAAAAAATATACTGCACAGAAGATACAAGGCAGGCTTTTTTGTTTGCGAACCTCCATTGCTCGATAAACATAGCTTTTGTACTATAAAGGGGATCCAGTGGGAATCGTATCTGTTTGGGGTAAATTCTAAGAGAAAATCGTTACGATCTTCATTTTGTTTGAATTGCATAAGGAGAGGAGGTTAACATGGTACGTTACTTATTTAATGAGAAAAAGTTTTTGAATGATGGTGGGCTTATTGTTGAATGTTCTATTTATCCTTTTCTTTGTATAACCAATTTATTTGTTTAGCAACTACTTAATATGTGAGAGAAGGGTGTTTTCTTATAATAGAGATCATAGACTTAGTAAATACAAAGAAACACAACTTAACAATGAAATACACCCTCTATGGGTGTATATCATACACTGATCAACAAACAAAAAACTGAAAAAATAAAAGATATTCTGGTTTTTGCCTTCCGAGGTCAGAAGAATAATTAAAAATAGAATTCACTTTAAGTAGAAACGTCGGAAATAATATTCTCCATAAAACATAGTTTACTATGAAAAGAACAGACAGAATGGCAAATATGTCTGCCAAAGCCGCAAATATTACCGGAATGATAACAAATGTGTTCCTGAGCGCGTGATGTCTAGAACCTTGCCAAAACACTCACAGACTATAAATTAATATCTTTTAAGTTTTTTTCTTTATTCAATATCTTTGTCGTATTGATTTTTTTGTTTTTATCAACATTGTCATGATTTACTTTTAGTGTTGACAATAAATATTATTTTACCTTTTATTACTAAGTCTCGTGTTGAAAGTTGTTTTTATTTTCATTTCAATAATTTATCTGACACCAATCGGATATACAGATTAAAATATTTCAATATTTCAATATCGATATATATTGTTCAGAAATTATTGTTGTAATTTTTATATTAATTTATTCTACATATTGGGACATATCGTAAACACGAAAATTGTGGGTTTTTTATATTGTTATATTGATTTATACAATGATTATATTTAAGTGATTTTTATTACTCGCTCAGGTAAAAATTCTAGGCAATGAGTTTCGTTACTAAATAGGCAATGCCTCGAACTCGGCCTGACATCTAAGAACGGTTGAAGTTCTGCTATGCGTCTAGCGAAAAAAAATAACTATTAATCAGATCATTGATAGCAAAGTTTGCAGCAACTGCTGTTAATTTGAATTCCATTTTGGATGTGCATGTTTATATATAGCTTGGATAGACATAGTGTGACATAGTATTAGGTACGTGCTGTGAAAGTGCGTTATGAAGACAATTAGGATCGCTTACTTTGGAAAATGATTCAAGCTGTAAAAATATATAAAATAATTAATAAATATGTAATTTATATATTTTTTCATTTTGTTATTTATTATATATATTTTTTTATAATTATTAATTATAAAATACGCTTAATTAAATACTACATCATAGTTTTCAAGTTAAGATTTATTTGTCTCCTCTAATCTTCTAATGAGCTTATGTTTTATTAAAGTGCAGTAACCTTGCATGTCTGCTCTCGTTAGAGTGATCGGATATTATAACAATTGGAGCGAACCATTAAGATAATTTGTTGATATAATCTGCTCGCCATAATAGAACCATATCACGATACTTACGTGTGTCCGATATAACAATTTCCTTTTAATCTTTATAAAAATATTTCTACTAAATAAAAGTAATATATATATGAAACTATTTTGTAAGAAACACAATACAAAAGCCGCTAAAATATATTATTTTTATACCAAATTGACAAAACCATTTCCTATTACAATTACATATATATTGTTATTATAATTCTAATTGTTATTTAAATAGTATTTTTATATATTAATAATATATAATATTATATTTGTTATAATATTTTTATAGAAATACTTAGTACAAAGAAAACTGAGTGTAAATACGTATCAATCAAGCTTTGCTTAACCAGACTGCAAAAACAACAGTTGAATTATAAATATAATTATTAAATCAACTATAACGCGTAATAAGCTATGCACGTACCAACCCAACAAAAATTATGTAATATTACGTATTTTCACATTGGACACATCTCATATGTGTCCAATGTGAAAATACGTAATACGTAATACCAATGTCCGATATCTTAATACCGGATCGCATTTTATCATACCAGCTTGTACACAAGAAAATAATTGAAACGTAAGCATTATGCAGAAGAGTAGATCTAAGTAAATCCCAGCCATTAAACGGACAGCCTCTAAGACAGTATCGCAATTCTTAATTTCAAAAGAAGATTAATAATGGAATACTAGCATATCTAATTCAAGCATTGAAATCACAAACACAAATTAAAAAAGAAATGTACAACATCAACAAATTGAGGTAAAAAAAAAACTATACTGAAAAGATAATTCAGCTGAAATCAAAAATGAATAAACAGTTGTGTACCGTACCGCGTATGTAAATGAATGGTTTTGTAGTTGCAATTTTTAACTTTCCCCTCGTAATCGGAGAGCGATTGATGATTTTATTAAAGTCCATAATGTGCGCCTGATTGGAATGAAAACGTATATAAAAAAAAGTAATTGAATGATTTCGATATGCAAATGAAAAATTCAATTAATTAATCGTCATTGACGTTACTTCCTTTCAATTTGTATGTAACTGAATGATTGAGGTTGGTTCTGTATACTTAGACAATACTAATTAAAGTTATAAATAATTTTTGGAATCCAATAAGTATATTTCTTTAAGGTATATGTAAAAGTAAGATGATCCTTAACTTCATGAACGCTGCGTATCTACTGTGTTTAAACGTTTTAAGATAGTAGAAATACTATTATTTAATAGTTTTAAATATTAAAGCTTCAATTATTTATCTTTAGAGATTGTACAAATTGATTATATGTATTTTTTGGAAGCTTTATTAATTAACATAGTTATATATTTGCATTGCAGAACTGTAGATACTACTGTTTACGACAATTGTAATATATGTACTTACTATATTAAAAAAATAAAACATTAACAATTTAGCACGGTCCACTTAGCACGGTCTTGAGCAACCTCAGTGGTTAGTCCATTGGCTCATGTCCTGCATCATGACGTCCAGCCATCGCTTCCTTGGGCGTACGGGGGGTCTAACTCCAGGGACAGACATATCAAGGCATTTTTGTTCTTAGGCCGGTGCAAAACGTTACCATACCATCTCAGATGACGCTCTTGGAGCTTAACCGCTACGTCATGGACTCCTAGACTACCTCGAATGAATGTGTTGCGTATGCGGTCAGCCCGAGTTACGCCACACATCCACCTCAGCATCTTCATCTCCGTGACTTGAAGCTCCTGAGTGTGCCGAGATAGTGCTGGCCAACATTCGCTGCCTTATAAAAGAACTGGTCGGATGCATGCCCTTGTAAATCAGCTCCTTGAGTTTCGGCGGTATTCTGCGATCGCAGACTACACCAGAGACCTCTAGCCATTTGGCCCAAGCAGCACTGCGTGGGCACGGCCCGGACGTGGACATCGTGGTCGATGCCACCAAACTCGTGCATAATGGATCCAGGTACCTGAACTTATCCACTTAACGGCTGGCTCATGCCAGATGTGGATAGTGCTCGAGTCCGGGTTCCCGCAAGTCATGTATTTGGTCTTTGATACATTCAATTTAAGACCACCGTTCTTAAGCGCACCCTTCCAGGCGTTCACTTTACGCTCCAGCATCAGTCGGTACTCGTCAATGAGTTCTATGTCATCGGCATACATCATCAGCCATGGAGGCTGGTCCTGGATGTGAGCCGTGACTGTATCTAGCACTACATTGAACAAAAGTGGACTAAGAGCTGAGCCTTGGTGAACCCCTACTGTAATTGGGAAGGGTTTGGTATCGCCATCAACGGTCCTAACTATGTATTCCTACTGCCTGTTCTATTTAGAAGAATAACAACGTCCATGATAACTGAATGTTAATTGAAAACACGAGAAAAACAATTCATGGAACTGTTTTTTATTATTTAGCTATAAAATTTAATTTTAGTCAATATCAAATAAGCTTCGGTGAGGCGAAGCACGCTCACATATATATTCGCTTCCTACTATTTCCTTAAACGACCGCAGCTGATTGCGAAAAAGGTACAAAGTAATAAAACTTGAGATCTAATTGAGTTGAAAGTGCTTTGTTTATCCGTGTTTTCCTTAAACCAAGTTTGCTCTAGGCAACGGTATAAGATAATCTGTATAGCTCAAGGCGTCAGACGCAATATCTTTTTAAAAACTAAAAAAGAAAATAGAGAAAGGAAAACCCTTTGGTGTTAGCTGAAGAGTGAAGTTGGAAATAGTGATGGTAAGGCGAATACAGTTTTATATATAGAAAGGTATTTTAGAGCTGAATTGCTTTTTTTAGCTTCATGCTATATCACGAATATATCAGGGTAGGCAAACGGAACCTAGTTTTTAGACACCCCATTCCCCACTTTCCGCCTTTCAAAATATTGCGTGTTGAATGACGGAACACAATGTCACGCTTTATCTTGGCTAAAAGAGCTTAAAAGAGCTAAAAAAAACTAAAATAATTTATTTTCCCCAAGAGAGAATTGAACCCTTAATCGTGCGTTTACAGTCATAGGTTTTGCTGCTGCACCGTGACGACTCCATTTAGTAATCACAAACAAACAATATATTAGGACATACACAAGTACCACCAGTTAGCTCGCACTGGAAGGTTAAATTTCTCACGAGGGAGTGTTTGTTTTGAAAATACACATGTTTTTTCCGATCTATTTAAGCCAAAGTGCTTTACTGCTTTTTTGGAAACCATATGAAAGTGAATAATTTCATATATTTTTTTAATTCTGACTTATCATTTGATAATTATTTGTAATAATTATATTAAATACAGTAGATGTTGATCCTCTCTTTGGGAATCAAGTGATCATATATTACATTCTACATGTCCTGCCTATTAACAAAATGCGTGAGCACTCATACTAATATGCCTTCGATTAACAATTAAACACCGCGCGTCAGTCGGTTTTAATCAGCCATTTTTACGTGCTTTGAGTCAATATTGAATAAAAATTCAATGTAATATAATATAATTTATATAAATTTTAACAATTACTCGGTAATTTTTTTGTAAATATTAAATACTTTTAATATTTGAAAAAAAAACTAGAATCGACTTCTGGACAATTCAATTAAGCTGCACGGTAAGTGTGCAAGTTGCAAACAAGCATGCGGGCCAAGTTTCAGTAAGTTTATCAAAGAGATTGTAGCGAACAAGTTAGCCTTCATCAGACATCGATGAGGATGTTTGTTTAGCTTTTAGTTGGTATTAATATGTTGAGGAATGTCTATTGTTCATGTTATAATATAATTGCTACTTGTAATTGTAGCACGATTTATATTCTACTCTATGCTAGTTTTGTTTAGTCTGCATTGGTACTTGATAACCGGTATCATATAAAAAGTAATGCATAGTATAAAGATATAGATTTACAGTTTTATTGGAATATAACTTATTATATTTAATATTTTGATTGGAAGACTTTGCTAGGATTTACTTATTGAGATGAATATATTCGGAAATGCCACAGATTTTTTAAATATTCTAATGATTTTTATTAAAATTTCTTAAATGCATCAATATGCATTTAAGTAATACAATTAATTGGAAATACGACAGTGTAATGTAATCATTACATTGTCGTATTCCAATGTCGTATTTCCAATAGATTGTATAACGAATCGTTGGATAAAGTTATTTGAAATGGTTTCTGTTTCGACTAACTGATTTCGAATTCTCGAAACCTAAATTTAGTTATCGAACCTGAGCACAGCCTGTGTGGTAAGTGGACCGACGAATTAAATTATAAGGTCGCTATGTAATATCGTCAGAACTTATCCAATTCAGCGTGTTGAGATTGGGAATGGTAGTATCTATTCCAGAATACTCTATTCATTTGTGTATCTTGTCCCTGGAGACAAGTAGAATTTCTAGAAAATAGTTAATTATTTGCTGTTTTAATTAATATTTATTATTGAAATATGAAACTAATGGATTAGTATTAATTGCGTTGTTTTCGAAGTTGCGGCGTTTTGATTCGGAATAATTTTTTTTTTCATTGAACGAGACCAAAAAAAAATCATTTTTGTCAGCCAATATAACTTGAAGATTTCAATTATAACTAACACAGCGAGTAGGCAGAATGATTTCATTTTGTCTTAAAAAATTAGATAAAACATAACATAAATAAATTGTTGTTTGCACTTTTACTATTTAAGCAAATATAATTGATGAATTGCCCTTATGTAACCTGAATTTAACATAAATTATGTGAAGTCTTCATGAATTTTGTATTTTAGGGTCTACAATTGTTTAATGTTGATCCTAAAATACCAATTGAACCAATGTCTGCACATTGGTTTAAATTTTTTTTATTAAAAAAAAAAAATTCTCGAAAATAGCTAGCATATAACCATCGTATAGTTGCCAAAGTTGTTTCGATTTTGATGACATACGTTTTTAGAATGTTTTGACTTAAATTTATACAGTTAAAGCTATTAACTGCTTACTTTTTTGTTGTTATTCAAAAAACGGCCTTTTTTTCTAAAACTTGAACGTATCTCCGATATTGTCTTTCGATTGCATCGCATCACTTTGCGTCGTTTCGATTTGCGTCGCATTTTTTAGGAACAGATTACCGACGCAAGTCGAGGTTATGGTGTATCTATATCTTACAAATAAAGGAATAGGCGGATAACCTAAGACACTACGTTCTCCGCTTTCCACCCAAATTCGAGACACTATGCGTGGAGTAGCAGATCTTAACACCATGTTTTGATCAACAGAAAATAATTTATTCCCGCAATTATAATCGAATCTTGCAGTTAGATGCTGTTCTACTATGTAACGATGGAAATTTCAATAATTTAATGTTTAAAATATCTATCTCTGTTTCTGTCTGTCTATCTGTCTGTCTATAATTACTGACTTGAATGTAGTTTAAACACAGTTTAAACTACATTCAAGTCAGTAATTATCTTCATATAAATAGGTCCTAGGTACAAGAGGTAGGATATATATATATATATATATATATATATATATATATATATATATATAGACATATATATATCATAATACAAATATTTAACCGTTAAGTTTTATCAGTTGCTACTTAAAAGTTCACGGAACTCGTCTGCTAGAAATTTTTAAATTCACTATCGACGCACGGGAAAGTATGAAGGAAATAAAAAAGTTGCTTGTGCTTATAGCCAGCCCATTTAGCGCTTTGCGAAAAGTTCTGCAGCAAAGGTTCTCCCTTCATTGCAGAACAGTTATGAGAAAACGGACGTAGTTTTATAAACTACCTGTATACGTACTTACTACATACTTTTTTTTTCCACCAAGTGTTATACACTATTTACCAATATCCCTTTTGAAATCCTTATGGTTGTTAATTAGTTAAATAGACATTTTTTGAAACCGTCGTGGTGCGTGGTGGTAAATGCGGCAGATTCGATTCCCATTCGGAGAGAATGAGTTATTACATTTACTCGCTCTGGTATCAGGATGAAGCGTGGCGTTGAGTTCCACCACTCAAAACTCAATGTCTCGAAATTGGGCGAAAAATGGACAGTGTCGTAACCCTAGGTTCCCCCTTTGTCTACTCAGCTACATGCGAAAAATTTCGTGAAGCAATTTAATTTTTTATAGTTTTTAATACTATTGAAAATATTTAAATATCTAATTAAATGTACGGGTTACTTTAAAATGAAAGCTTCCAATTTACATAAATAACAAACACATTAATCTGTAGCACCGAGAGCTTTACAAAAACGACATATGAACTTAAATCATAATTTCAAAATCGTATTTCGATCTATTACCAAATCTGTTTGCTTTTCATACCATCAGTGATTACAGGTGTCCGGCAGTATCATAACCGCTAATAAAGGCTGGTAGCTCATTAAAACGGTCCACCACAAACTCACTAGTGGGAATAGACTGGATTCCTGGGCAATGCTGTCTAGCTGTTTGAAATGACCTGCCGCATTCGTAATTAAATGTGATCATTGCGTACGTTTGTTAGTCGCGAATCGAAATTCATCGTACGGTTAAACACTAATAATTTGAACGCTGATGTAGTTTTGATTGTATTTGTCCTTTGTAAATGTATGTGATACGATTTTGCTGAATGGCTTTGTCGAATAAGTATGCTTGAAGGGTTGCCAATAGTTACTTATGTAGTAATTATAATAGTTATTAATTATTGTAGACAATATGAACTATTCATAAAGCTACTTTATGTTTTGAATGTCATTGAAAGTAGATTGGTGAAAATTGCTGTTTGAAATTGAAATTGAAAAATAAAATCAGTAAGCAGCGCCACAAATATTCAACTTCACACTAAGCAGGGCCTGTACTGAGGTGATAAGAAAATTAATGAACGTATCCATAGAGATTTAATTTAACCTATACTTAATTTGTAAATTACTTAACCATTTACAAAAAATATACGAGTAGTATATATACGAGTACACAGACAGGTTGTTCTGGGTAACAGTTAACTTTGATTTTTTTGTACAACAGTCCGAGTCCTTAGTACAAGACCATTTACTACAAAAATATAGAATAGATAGAAAATAAAGACAAAAACAGATAAAAAATGAACACAACTAAGCCTAGAATAAATTGTACGTAATGATTTTTTAAATTTGTGTGACAATCAGCCCAAACAAAGAGGAGGACAATTAAACATGGCGCTAGCATTTGGCTGACCAATTTATAATTGAAAACGACTCCGTGTCACAGAATAAGGAAAAATAATTTCTAAATTAAATTTCTTGGCGGCTTACGTACTGGTGGGCACTAAAATTAGAGTAAAGCTCAAAATTACCAGAGCATTTTCAGGATTGCTCAATTTACTTGGGGAGTACTATCCGGGCTTCCACATTGATGATAAAAAAGGAATTTTTATTTTTAAGATCTATGGCGGAGACCTTTTAAATAATGTGTATTTTTAATTTTACTTTTAAATGATTATAAAAAATTTAAGTAGGTACTTATATATATTAACATGAATTTAACTAATTTTATGTAGGTATCTACATATGTACATGTGACTCGAACAAAAAGAACTTGAGTAGAAAGAGTCTTTAGAGTAATGCCTAAAATAAAGAAAAAACGATAAGATTAAACAAGTAAAATTTTTTTTATAGTTATAACCACTAATGAAGTTCTAGGCTTAAAAAGTTTAAGTTACATAAAAAATATAAGCAACAATTATATGTACGTACGCACGTACGTAGTAATCCAGAAATAACTTACAACAAACTACTTGTCTTTAGTGGCAGTATATTAAAAATCTACCAAAGATTCACTTTTCCGAGGAATTTTTGTGATCTGCATACAATGCTACATTAGAAAAGTGATGCACGCTCGGAACGCTATAATCAAATAACTGAACGGGACTGAGTTTTCCCGAATAACTACTATTAAACTTTATTTGACTATTTCTATACTGCTATTTACAAAATATTGACATGGAGTTAGAATTCATTTTGAAATAAATATCTTTTCACTCTTTGAGTCTGTATCGCTGAAAGATTGCTAGGTATTGGAAGGTATAAGGCTTATATTTTTCCGAAGAATATTATCTAAGCTTGGAAATTCACTGTGGATAGACTTTGAAGTTCAATCCTAGTGTGAAGACATCGTTTTTAGATATTGTTTATAACATGTTACAATTGAAAAGAAAAGAATTTCGTTTAAATTTTAACGTTTCTATTAATATTCAAGTTAAAATATAAATCAATTGTATTTATTAAATAATTGTGTTATTGAAAATTGTATAATTCCATTACATTTTACATGTTAAGTTATAAATTGTTCAATTTCTTGTATAGAAAATAAAGATAAATGTTAGGGGAATAGAAATATAATACATTAACTTTATTACTTCTGACTCATGTACTACCAATTACTCACAGTGACATTGTGATTTCGTGTTTGGTGGCGATTTAATCACTAAAAAACCAAAAAAAAATCATATATTTAGTTGAATTAGAATTCAAGATCATCCCCGTTGTAGGCTTCGCCGCTACTGTACATTATCGGGATCTATGGCAGAAATTTATAAGAACGATATGGCGTGATTCGAGAATTTGCCACTACACGCGACCGTCGCGAACACAGCTTGAAATCCTCTGCCTTGTTTAGACGGCGAGGTATTTAAATGGGATGATTTACAGTGTAAAATAACATAATATATTAAACAGATTCTGTCTTTCTATCCAGCATAATATTTATGATAAGATAATATTCGATAAAGAGAATTGTAGTATTTATTACTTGGACTGTTTAGAGTATTTATTACTTGGACTGTTTACAAGAGGCGTGAGTTCAAACCCGCTATGGTTTTTACACGTTTTCTAAAAAAATAAATTCTATTCCTAGTGTGTCCACACTTTACAAATGTTTACAACTTTAAACACTTTTAAAAACGAAAATATTTATTAATAATAATATTTATGAAGTATTACACAGACATAATTAAATCCTCATCCAGAATTAACATTCTAACGAAGTTTGCGTGTTCCATTGAGAGTTTTTGGTAATTTTAATTATGTTTACTTGAAGCGTGACAAGCGACCTGTACCGTTATTTACGAATCTCATCGTATAAATAGATTAAAATTATAAATACATATTTCATTACTGTCCAATTGATTGGTAAACAATAGAGGATATATCCCACCAGCTAAAACATGACTATTATAATAGATTTTCATTATCATGTTTCATTTCGCTAGTTATCATAATTCTCATAATTATGATTTTTATAAATTATATAATTCTTTAGTTTCGCTTACTTACATTCAAACTAACAACTTGTACTAATAAGTCAAGTTGTTCTTTGAGACGGAATTAACGTCTTAAATATATATAATACACAAATAAGATAAGTAATGAATTTTAGATTTTTATCTATGGTAAATTGGTTCGGATTTTTTAAAGATCTTTTAAAGGCTTTGATTAGCTTATTAAATGCTTAATACAAAACCAGTATTGTGCGGTAATAAGTATAATCCCATCAAAAACATATACGTGAAATGACGTCCAAGCGAAATTTTGAGCTTTACTTACATCCCCAGTGAACACAGGACCTCGCACTCCTGTAGATTTCGATTCCTTTGTTGATTAAATTGAGAACGATGCATTATTCAATATTGAACTTGGCTCTCAAATAACATTCTTGTTTTAATGGGATATCATTACTTTTTGTAAAGAAATTATTGCTGTTAATCATAAAAACGTTGTGTTGTTTATTCCAACTAAAAAGTAATAACTATTATTATCTAATCCGTGATCTAATTTTCATATTTGAAGTTACTATTACTTTGTTCATATATTTGTTTCTATATGTTTTTTTAAGTGTTTTAGTATCTTAAGTTATCGTTAAGTATTTTAAGTTATCTTTAGTGTGGATTAATACTTTAAGTATAATAAAAATGGGTTAAGTTTTTCATGGCCGTCAACCAGTCATGCCGAATTCCAAACGTCAATATATCAATTACCGTTAGAGACAAATTTACAAAATTTTTAACTGTTTACACACTTGGATGTTTTAATGACTGTTCTAAATTTCATATATGTAAATTAAATAAGTTTACAAGTTGTAAAATTGTCAAAAGTAGCTCGAAATCGCTCGTGTAATATTACACATGGCACGTTGCCATTTCTTTTTTTTTGAACATGGCGTGACATGACATGCTACCGCGTGTCTAGCTTATTTTTGTAATATAAAACGAAGATATACACAATTTTAAATACTAGCAGTCAGAAAGAAGAAAATATTAAATAGTGTAACCCAAGCACATTTTTAAAATATTCTTTTAAATAACAATAAATGAAATAGCTATCACTTATAATCAGACATTTTTTAAGTGAGCTTCACCGTATATAATATACTGATTTAATATTAGAGTTGGTGTCATGATTTAATAACCACATACTCTATAAATAGGACTAAAATGATTAATCCTATAGAACAAATGTACACATAAGTGTGGGGTTGTTAAAAATGTCGTGCATAATGGAGATTGGAAGGGGCTTTAATTAAAAGTCAACGGTAGCCCTTGTAGAACAAAAACGCAATTTACTTCGTATGCCCACCTAATAGTTATTTTTTATTTGAAATTCACTTTGCCTCTGATTTGGGTAGTGCTTTTAAATATAAACGCCCGGCTTTATGGACGGGTCAATTTAAAATGCTGTTAATTTGATATTAATTTTTATAAGTACTATTTAATTGCATTGGTAATTCCTTTATTGTATAAATTGTGTACGTCATTGTGTATTTCTTTACAGTGTATTTCTTTATCTTCGTAAACAATATTTTTTGATATACGTGATATACGTGATTGTTATAATCAAAAAAGGCAGAGTTTCTATGTTAGACATGTATATTTTTTATGTATATCACTCCATATCTCAGTTATTTGTGAACCGATTTGAGTGATCCTTTTTTTGATAGAAAGAAGGTACTCTTGAGACCATGTCACCATCCTAGGCAAATCGAGGGAAACCTTCACATTTAGTAGGTGTTTTATAAAATTTCCTATACAAAACATATTTGTTCCTTGTATCCTATCTAAATGCGGTGTATCTAAATGCACCGATATAATAAAATTCATTTACAACATGCTAAACTTAATACAAAACGACTTTAAATAGTAAATAAGTGTTTATTGTCATTTAATTTTCTTCATTGTAAAATTATAAAAATATTTTTTTTTACCTTCCAGATCGTTTGTAAGTTTGTATATCATAGTACAATTTTAACTTGATGTAATTTTATTGTTATGAATATTTTTTCGCTCCGGTAAATTAAAGCGCGGCATTGAGTTCGGGCACTCTTCAATTTTGAGTTAAGCACGAAACAACTCGATAATAGGTTTATTCAACCTAGCTCTGTTGCGTTGAACTGCAAAATATAATGTAAAAATAAATAAATAAAATTCGCAATTCGATGACTCATAAATACGTATGTATGTATGTATGTATATAATACTCCCAGACAGGTGACCGTAAAACTCATAACAATATATAAAATTAACGAATAATTTCAATCCGTTTCAGTTCTGTTTTGTATTATATAATTTATTCTGTTAAAGCACGGTTTTGTGTCAAAAGTTTAAGAGAAAAGCTAAATAATTTAATATTGGTTTGTTCCTAGATGAAATTTCCACGACAGTATAATCTGGTAATATTTCACGGCGACTAAGCTGCGATGAAACAGGGCATTTCTCGGACATATCGCATTGATTTATGGAGTGTATAAGTACCCTTTAAAACTATGGCCGAAGAAAGCCAAGATGCTTTAGTATCATTTTTATTCAATATAACGCAATACTAGGCTAATGATACTTTCATAACAAAATTCATTTTGGCAATCATTCAAGACTATAGTTGTTTATAAGAATAAAACAACTTAAAATTTGCATGTTAGGCGAGCTATGCGGAATATAGTCAAATAAAAATTATACGTATATACCTGCGTAAACGTTCTACAGCCATTGAGTTGCTGCATACAGCTTTGAACAGAACGACCGACAGAACAACTTCGTCGTGTAAATTCAATTTCTCTTCAAAATTTGTCTTGATTAAAATCAAAATGAGCGTAAGCCTCTTGGAAAGTTTCATTTACGTAAAACTCAAGCTTTAGACGTTCTCCATGCCTTCGCAAAGATATATTACTACGATATATATATATATATATATATATATATATATATATATATATATATACATATATATATATATATATATATATATATATATATATATATATATATATATACTATATATATATATATATATATATATATATATATATATATAAATGTGGATTTACTTATTGTGAGCTAAAGTAGAGCAGGTAATTTGATATTTTACCTCTCCTTCACTAGTCTTTGATTGTGTTGAGTGCCGAAGACTCTTTTATACTCTTAGAAATTCCATGCATGTTTAGCCTTTACATTTTATTCTATATATCGATTGTACCCAAAACCGACATAACATTATGCATTTTTATCTTTTATGTATTCGAATGTATGTTTGTCTGGACTTCCTCAGTGAAATTAAAATGACAGTAGAAGTGATAAATATAGAGAACTGCTAATATAAAATAAAATTAAACCATTTTATATAATTAATTCACTTTATTATAATAGGTAATTTACTTTATAGTAAATATGAAACATTTGATTCAAGTAATTTTGAACATTACAATTAATTGATTATTTCATATTATGATGGTACCGTTGAGTAAATATTGGTAATTGACTGTACATGCTAGTACAAAATAAATAATTATAAAACAGTTCAGTGTATGTGTTGGATACGTTAGCCATGAGTCTTGACGTTATCATGATTTTGGATTTAGTATTTTCATTTTACTATTGCTTTGTAATTACACTATATTTTAAAAATATATGTTGATTCTACCGAAGTGTAAAATTTAATGTAAAAACATTGCATTTATACAATATTAATTGAATCTAAATAAAAAAATATAAATAAACCTTAAATGTAAAATTAGGACTTGTAACTACCGTCGAAAGGCAATCAATGGTATTCTACTTTGCAAGAATCATTTCGCAAACATAAAATTCGTTTATTATAATTGGAATAATTTGACTATATAAAAGCATCATCCACACCCCAGATAAACAGTGCGCTATAAATAACAGTGGACGATTAACAAACCGATGGCTGTAGGGTCGTAATATATTCACTAGCTGATCGCAATTTGTCTGACCTAACGCAATATTGGCCCTCCCTGGGTTTGCATAATCCTATCCATGTTCCAGACTTTAGTTATAGTTTAATTAAAGTTTTTTTTAAATTTTCGTCCTTCCAATACGTGGTACAGCACTTGGACAAGTTTGCCGTCTGTTTTGTTTTACTGATTACGTCATACTATTACGATATTCTATAATGTGACTGATATTTAATTAAGAAATCTTAAATAAATAAATACTGATCAAATCAAATTCAGCAGAAAAGTCACAGACATGTTGAATTTCATGTCATAAATTTTTTTTCTAACTTGACTAACCTATTAAGAACGAGAGAGAACTTATTTGTAGTTGAAATGTTGTTTTTTTCTATAACAGGTGAGCAGTTATTGTATATTTTTTAACTGAAAGAAGCCTGATATTATCTACAATACAATATATATATATACAGTTTGGTTCTAGTGATATACGGAAGGTACGATAATAACTCATATCATGAGGAATATTTTCTGTTAAAGTAATTTTGACGAAGCGAAGTGCGGAGCGTTCCCGTAACTCAGTTTATTTAGCAACGAAATATAATTTGATTTCTGTACATCAGTGCATCTAACCTCATTGGTATTGATTTGTTAAACGTACTGGGAAATTAATGCAACGTATAATTCAAAATCAAGTTGAATAGCGTTTTCGATACTTATATGTATATTATAAATAATATATTCGAGCCACGTTTTATTAATATAATTTGAATGATATACTCGTTATAATAACTTCTCTACTAATGCAACTAAAATTACTAGTGTACGTCCGTTCTGCGCTTTTATTAAAAAAGGATAGAGAGCACTGTAACCGCATCGCCTTATTAGTATTAATATACATAAACGTAAATATCTTTTTGATTTGGCATCGACCATAGAAATTGGATCTATTGGCTCAGTAAGATACAAAAAAAGTCCGATTATGCTACGAAAAAAGGATCTATTTTAAGACCATAAGAAGAAAAGTAAAAAGATAAGTATTCATTCAGCTTTCAGCGTTCTATTTATTTTTACATATTATGTAACTGATATCAAAAATAATATTAGACAAATTAAATTAATAACTTTTAACTTTTGAAAGATTCTGGCAGTGAAACAGATAATTAAATTTTAAAGAACGATAAATTTACGTACATTTGTTACTCTACACTTTTGACATCTCCAGGTCTTAATAGTTAATGCAATTTTAGCATTTAATTTCCTACTTCAGAAGCTGAAAAGGCATTTTAAGATGCACTGGGTGCACTACAAATGGAGCAAGTTTATCGACTGTAGCAAGTGTGGTTATTGTGAAAGTTTTGCCAGTTTAATTGTTTTCCCATTTGGAACGCTCGCCGCATACGCCTTTCCAATGTCGCCTATTACGAGCATAATTAAATTAATCTTGCTTATACAATTCCTTTGAATTAAGAAATGGTATAGTATTGAATAGAATTGTGATTCCCAGTTTTATATGATTTATAGTTCGCTTTTTTTTATAAGCATTCCGTGCACTGCACGAGGGTTGTTGTTCACTTGAAACTCCTTGAGAAGCTGCGAACAGTTTCAGAATTGCATTCAGTTATTTTTTTACGTATATTTTTAAATAATTTATAGTTTTCATATATAATTAATAATTATATAATAATTATATTAATCTTAACTTAAAATTATTATTTTAAAAGATATTCGTATATTAGGTGACTAACTTTACCCTCCTAATTGAGTTAACCGAGTTGTCATGAAGCTCTCGCTAATGCCGTGTTAGTTTTAATCGTCTGCAATTTGCCAATGATTCGTTAGGCAAAGTAAATTGATTTAAATTTGTGTTTCAAAATAAAGATGCCTTGTATATTTAGTTGATTGGCATCTTTTTGTATTTGTGTTTTTATAAAAAGCTGTCAAGAAAGGATAATCGATAGCTTTTCTATTAGTTGTAATGTTGTCAAATACTAAGTACTTATGATTTTTTTAGCTTCACGCTGTATCCTGTACATAGCAGAGAAGGCTAAAGGAACCAAGTATTAAGATACTCTATTATCCGCTATCCACATTTCGAGCCATTGCGTGTTGAGTGGCGGAACTCAACGCCGCGCTTTTTGTCTTGTTACCAAAGCAAATAAAATTAAAACAAAATAACTCATTCTCCCCGAGTGGGAATCGTACCCACAAGCCGTCGCGTTTACAGGCAGACACTGTCGCCTCTGCGCCACGACGATTCTCTTACTTATTATTACTTATGTTAAAAATGCAATATAATCTATGTTTTATACTAAGCCTCTAGCGTTCACCATTTGACATTTTGTAATATTTATACATAATTACGAATTAATGCAACCACTTTGAAATACGAGTATATACAACGAGCACGCAATATACATGCTTGCATTCAAACTCAACTCTAATTTTTTTTATCATTACTATAATATATTACATATTACTCAATTTTTTTTCTCTGCATATTTATCGTACTTTACGATGTAGGTCAACTCTAGTTGTCGTAATATTTAGTCCACCTCAGTATAATAAATCAGATGACAATACCAACAGCCGTACCGGATGTCGTATTTATTTTCAAATCAATAGTTGTAGTATGTCTATTGAACTAACAATGCCTTAGATTCGCTTAAAGTGATGTAATTGTTTGAAACGGAGCATAAATACAATTGTCGCAGAGTAATTAGTTTCTAGGTCTTTACCGACTGTCACGATCAACATATTTATAGCGTCGCTCTACTAATGCCTTCATAGAGATACTTTAATTTAACTTCTGTGGAATATTGTGCTTGATATAGCATTGTTTTTTTTTTTAATATTGTGCATATAATAGATAATTTTCCTGGCTTCTATAAAATAAAAGTAAAATTTTATTACATAGTAAATTTTGCTGCTTAAATTGGTAAGTGGTTAATTGAATCGATCAGACAGTAGTTCAGATTGTTAGTCCAGAGGTCATGCGTTCGATTCCCGAATGAAGACTAGTGCTTGAACTATAAATATTTGTTTCGTTCTTTTTTTTATATATATTTGAAATAATATAATAGTATTTACCAATTAATACACGTATCCAATTTAAATATAAAATATAACTGCAATATGTCATTTTTCAGTTCAAACTTAATAGCGCTTACATTATGGTAATCATAATGATAGTTGACATAATAGCATTAACGATGAACGCTGACACTCTGCTCTGCTGACATATATATATATATATATATATATATATATATATATATATATATATATATATATATATATATATATATATATATATATATATATATATATATATATATACCCTACAATATCAATATTCTGTAAAATACACCATGTATTTACGAAAATATCTAGCTCGGTTCGTTACAGTTCACCTGGGAGGCAACATTATGAGTCGACTGTATGGAGTACAGGAAAATTCCGAATCATCGGTCCCGCCACAATGAAATGGACGCTTTTAGCGGAATTAAAACGTTCGACGACTGTCCACATGTTTTATTGATACGGGGACATACATACTTGTTTTTTTTTCCATTAGCGAGAAAGAGTTGCGATTACACTTGACCATCGGATACCTGCCTTACGATTTGTACTTTGTATTTATATATAAATAATGAAAAAAATCTAACTACTAACTTAATCTTCTTTTTTACTATTTGAGTTGATTAAGGATTCAGAGCAGAACAAGAAAGCGGTGCGCTTTCTTTTGCAAATTTTCTAACTTTTAGTTTGTCTAAAAACTATTTTTTTAGATATATAGACTATAGGGTACATTATTAAATTTATCAAATTTTAAGTTACTGTAATGTAATAATATTAAATTAATATGATCATTAAAATTATTGAATTAATAAGTGCGTATCTCTTTATATTAAAATAAAACACTTTTTACATTAATACTTGCTTACAAATGAGAACTCAACAATTCTAAAGGTACAAGAATAATTTTTTTACACATATCAACTTTCCTGACAATGAATTGACGCCTGAAAAGAATTCATCAAAGACGTACAATACGAAGTTATTATTATTTTGAAATTTATTCTATATCAATTTTAAATGGTGTGATTCAATTTCACAACACGTTCCATTTAATTAATTGATCCCATGTACATAGAAAGCAAAAATGTTATAAATAGCTAATAAAAGAAATGTGAAGAATTCGAAATTTAAGCTTTTAATTAAACTAATTAGAGATTTTTCTCTGATTGATTTGTTATAAATGATATACGAGTATATGATATTAGTATTTTATATTATTTACTTTTTCCAATGAAACATATCATTTATATTTATTTATAAGTATGCTTTAATATAATACTCTTGGAAAAAAAAACAAATATTTAGAGACAAAAAATTTACCATACCAAGACTCGAAACCGTACCTCTTGTAACTATCCAAGCGCCTGTCATTGAGCTAGTTGTATGTTTTCATGGAGCTACGAGAAAATCTTATACATTTGTCACATTTTTTATTTATTCAGACTATTCGAAATAAAAGCGTCTAAAAAGAAATTGTATACCGTATCTAGCCATCTAGGAAGAAAGCGTGAAGCTATGTTTATATATATATATATATATATATATATATATATATATATATATATATATATATATATATATATATATATATATATATATATATATATATATATATTTCTTAACTACAACTATGTTTGATTGTAAATATGACAGTTGTGGGTTAGATATGAGGATTTCGGGACACCACTGAAGACACAATATCGTGAATTCATACGGAAAAGTTCTATGCGAAATAATAGTGTGTATCGGAGAAATACTATTATTACATCATCAAGAAACAAATACCGCATATGTACGAAATAAAAGCAATAAAGTTCCCGAGATTAGATCATTAATTTCCTTCTTTCTGTTTTCGCAGGTTAATTCACAATCTTGTTAACGATAAGACGTGGATTGCTGTTGGGAAAGGATTAATGTAAGTATTAATACAACTTTTATTTAATCAGAAGTTTTACTTTTTTGTTAAAAGATACAAACTGTATTATTACTATTAACTTATATTATATATATGTATAAGATAATAGTAATGATACAGTAGAAGAGATCACTAAAAGCGATATGGCCTTATGGTTAATGCTCATTTTTGTTAATTTTTTCTTTGTTTGCGCTTTGTACGTTTGAAATAAAATATAAATGCAATGCATTGCATTAAAGTATACTATAGCGTAAAACGAAATGATATTAATAATGAGGCAAAATTCATTTATTGTTTGTGATATGAATATTAAATATTATTAATAAGCTTTCACAATAAATATATCAGGTATGAATAAATAAAAAGCTTTAACAAAGTAGTAGGTTAAAATTGAACAATCAAATTTAAAAGAACTTAAAATTCAACTTCAAAATTTAGAAATGAAGAGCTAATTCTAAAAATGTTTATTACCACGTAAAATTCTATTTTTCCCAGTAACCGTCGGAAGTGCACCTTTTAATTTAAGACTGAGCAGACAAAAATAAAGTAGTTGTAATAAAAGGAAAGCTAGGTAGTATTTTGGGCACGTTCACGTTAGCCGCCTCCATGGTGACTTTTAATTATTTAGATAAAAAAAAAAACCTGTTAACCGCGTCAAAAAATAACAAGTTAGTAAATAGATTCTTTAGTTTGTATGAAGGGACTAAATTATTTAAATGCAGACTAAATGTTGGTTTAAACGTCGAAACCATTATAAATAATAATAATCAAAATATAATAATAATTTATAATAATTGTTAATTTTTTTAGCTACATGAATTTTTTTATAAATGATACAAATTGGGAAGGATGAGTTCAATTAGGTTAATTTTTTTTATTACCTACTTGTTTTCTTTTTCTAGATTAATTTGAGACATTACCTATTGAAAATATATGCGTTTTTAATCTGGTCTATTAATAAACAGGAGTTTCTCATCTGATTTCCATATTTAAGACCAGAGCATCTGTTTATCCGCTCATCTATGACGTTAAACTTTATATATAAATACAGAATTCATAAAAAATAAGAAAGTCTCAACTTATCATTTAGTGTTAATGAAACGCGATTATATCTGTTTTAATGTATATTGCAACATGTAGCAACTCATATTCATTTATTTGAGCAAAGTTCATTATCGTATGAAAGTAATTATCGAAAACTTTTCACCTGCATTCAAATAAACTCTGTAAATTATTACACCGATTAAATAAAAAATTACAAGTGCTTAAATTCAGTTGCGCGAAACATTTCATATGATTACAGTGTGATTCAAATTTATTTTATTAAACAAATAGTAATAGTGAATGTACACTGTATGTAATATATTACATTAGAGGTAAATTGCACATTGACGTTACTTATTTATTATTTTAATCGAATTGAATTTTAATTTTATAATTTTGGTTTATAGTTATATTATAGGAGTTTATCTACTTGTTAAAGAGATTTAAGATTTGTTTCATTAATTTCATTCTTTAATATGTATCTATAAATCTATCTATCTATTTATATACATACAATTCTTCCGTTATGGAATGAAGGACACACAACGCACACACAGCCGAAATTATGCAGCGTAGAATCCTGAATTTTGGCATGAAGATCCTTGGGGAGTATAAGGGAGAGCAGCACTGAAAGAGCATTTCCCGAAATTCCAACGGTATCGGAAAAAACGTGATTATATATTTTATAATTTACGCAAACGAAATTGTTTTTATAAAATCATATAAAGTTATATTCTTAAATTCAGATATTAAGGGTATAATCAAAACCTACACCGTAACTGTAATTTATATAGAAAAATTAATTTTGAAATTTCCCGTTAAAAACAATTCAAACAGCTGATTTTAGCTTTAGAAAGTACACTTGTATTAACAAGCAAAGTTTCCATTAAATTCATTACTGAATATAGCATGAGGATGACTTTCTTAATGGTTAATTAGAACATGGGATTGGATTACGAACGCAACCCATTAGCGTAATTTAATAAGATAGCTCGCTCGCTTATTAGATGGGGAAATAAAGATAATTGCTGTCCCAATTTTCAGTTTACAAGTAGACCCGATTCAAATTTAGTCTAATTTGGAAGGTAGGATTTTACATCTAGATTAAGTAACTACTTAATTAGCGGAATTAACTTTCTACAGCACTTTTTGGGGAGTTCACTATATCGGTTGATACTCAATTGTGTTAATATTGTATCTTACGTATAAATAGTAGTGAAACTTCAATTTTTTCATTAAGTTTTAATTGTAATGCCTTAAAACATAATGACCTAATTACACATCTATTTTGACCAAGCATATTAACAATACAAAAATTTCATACAAAATCCTAACAACGTATACTGCTCCATTCTATATACATTCATGTGTATACAGTGATATTTGTCCAACGATATGTTGAATCATTTATTCGACTATGTAGATCATTAATTTTATTGCCAATAAATATTTATTTCCAGTACTATAGTTTTCCAGTTATGTGAAAATAAAACATATTATTGAATTAAGCTGCAAACTTGTACAAAATTTTAAATATGTATATCTCATTAGGACAGCGTATGTAAGCCTGACAATTGTGGGCCCGATCTCCATTCATGAGAATGAGATATTTTCATTTCTCCTCTCAGAAGCTGAAGCTTAATTTCTCCCCATTTGCAAATTTGTCACTAAAAGAACTATTTCACACGTCGTCATATTGATATAGGTTATCTTTTTTTATGATACGAATAGTGAAAAAAACTGGTTTATTAAAAGGCATTCCAGTGCAACAAATTTAGGAACATTGCCGCACAGTACATTGTACGAGTGTATGTGATATGTGTATATTTCTAGTTGGTATCAAATAAATGAGTCCGCTCCGTTTGATTCATGCGAATGGGGAACGGAAAGTACCGGTACGAATAAAACAAATCAAACAGTGGATGGGGTGCTGAATTCACTGCACTATTGCCATCCAACATAGGCTGGACGTTTTAGGTATACTGTGGAGCTGTTACATGATATATGCGTATGTTAATATATAGTTAATATTAACCAACCAATCCGCTTATGTGAGAATATATATTTTGGTTTGTGGCCGGTGTGAAATTCGAAAGTACATTTCCAAAGTAACTGGTATCTTTCATGATTTTGTTTAACAATCTATAAGAATAATAATATAAACGTCATTAACTATGAGTAATCTAGCAAAATTATCCTTAAAATTATAAAACTTATTTTGTCATTCTGTTGAGCAAAACCTGAACAGCTACATAACTAAACACTACTAAATGTACTCAACGTAAAACTCATTTGGTATAATACTAAATAAAAGTACTTAAATAAAATCTGAACTCGTTTAAAATTTACTCAAAATGCTTTACAAAGCTGTTGCAATTTAACGCGCCACTTGGCCCACATGTGCCGGTAAAACAGAAACATTTTTTATTTGCATGTGCTCTCTGATCAGTAATGGAATTTTAAATAGCTACTATTGATTAATGCTTAGAATTATGCTCCCAGATAACTATTTAAAATGAATAAAACTGTACACATTTGTTGTGTATGGTGTTCATTATACATAACGCAGGTTTACTATTTATGTCACTCAACAGCTTTGTGTTCCATAGTAAATATTCCAATAAAAACGTATTTTTTTATAACATATGTATGTTTTTTATTCTATAAAAAGTAGTGGACGCCCACAACTTCGTTGGCGAGGACTTTATGATCCTTGCCATCCTATGGATTGCTATCCTTTTTCATTGAGATTCATGAGAGTGCGTTCAGCATGTTAGTTTTTTTTAGCTTGGCTTATCTATTTTGGTTCTGATCCTGGTGTTTCAGATTCTTGACATTATATACTAAAATGTCCGTTTCGACCACACTCAACAACTTTTACTAAGGGCTCCTATTTCTAATGTGGTTTTACATCTATTCCATATCCTTGATGTTTATATGTCATTGGAAAGTGTTTATCACGTTCATTCCTTTATGTTACGTCAGCATTTCATTACACCTAATCTACTATGGTTGTGCACCAGTTATGATAATCTTCGAAATCTATTATAGCCTAGGTTCTACCCTTATAAGATATTACTTGAAAATTATACAATTTACTTTCATTTCCGCAATATTCATTATTTTTGTAAAACTAAGCGATCTAACATAAAATATATTTTATGGTTACTATATTTATAAAAAGCTGTAGATATTTATTTATTTTTATAAGTTTTCAACATTAAAAAACGACTTAAGCGTTTTAAGTAATTGATGAATGTAAATTGTCAAGATTAAATGAATTTCCTTTACACAGACATTTATCAAAAGGACTAAATTACTATGGAAAATACCAATTTCGTATTGCAATTAGTTATTAATGATGTAAAATCTGAGTTAGAATCCATTAAATTGCAAATTACAAAGTTTTCGTAATCTACCTTGGATGTAAGCAAATCAAAGGCAGGTCATGTTTGCATTTTTGGTACAAATTATGGCATTACTAAGCAGATTTAAAATATCTGATACTAACGATACGCTTTGGATTTGTCTGTATCCTCCTGCGCCTTTGGAATCCAGCAGCTTCCCGATGTCTTCTTTAGGTTGTGAGACAACCTACATGTAGGGACAACCCAAAATCGTCTCACTTGGCGCCGGAATACGAGGAGCCGACCCCAAATAAAGGGAAAAGGCACGTAATAAGAAGAAGAAGAAATTCAAGTTTATAATTATACATCAAATTTGTAATTGGATCTATAATTATTGTGGAATTAATATTGTATATGTACAAGTTTTCATTTTAGTGATAATATTCCTACTTACACAGTATACTGGGGTAAGTGTACGCATATTATCTGTTTTTATATTAATAGAAAATTCCTATTTACAATTACTTGTTTAAAATGTTTAAAATATTGTATAAATCTTAAATTATATTATAAGAGAAATTTTAGACGTTTAAAATATTTATTTAACTTATTCATTCGATCTATGTGATCAATATGAAAGTTCCGGTAACTTCTGTAAAACTATATATTTTTTATATGAAAAAGGATTTGAAACTTTACCACTTCATTCCACAAAGTTTAAGGATCGCGCGGCGTTTTTTAATGATTTACTTCGGGTTCTTAACGAATGGAAAATGTAAATTGAGTAGAATCCTTTTAAACGAATTTGCATTTTCATTCATTTTCGTTTTATTAATCCGTTCAATATAACACTTGAAATATCGGCACGCTTATAATAGTTACCTTTTACAATAAAATGAGGGTAGAAAGCTCGATGTCATTGTGAAGATTCTTCAAATGAAGCCGAGTTGTTATGGGCGTGTTTACTTTGTATTTCGTAGCTACAAAGGGATGGGACACAACACACTCTTTGCTTTTCCTGCTCTTTTAGCCATGGTCCAAATGATAACACAGAAAAGTAAATGTTATATTAAATTTGAAAATACAGAATCAACTGTGATTTTTCAATTAAGTATCTTTTAAGCTCTTATTGTTGTTAGTGTATGTTCACATTGCGAGTGCAAATGTTTCTAGGTGGAATATTTGTTAACACTATTTGGTAACAATATTTATAATTTTGAGATGAGATGACCGTATTAGAAATATTAATACGTAATAATTAAAAAAATATAACACGCGACACCTGTAACAGACGGACTGACAGCACTATATTACTCTTATTGTAAACATGCACAGACTATTGACATTACGTGGCGGTCGGTTACTGAATAGGGTCGCTAAATTAATTCCTCTGAGACTATATTACGGCCAGATACGACAGTTTACGTGGATTTTAGACAGCATTTAATGATATATATATTTTTGGGTGTGCTAATCAATTCCTCTAGAATAATGTAACATTAAAAAAAGAATGTTAATTTTTGATTTAGTAATTATAGTATAGTATTAGTTATTATTATCTATTAAAATAAATCATATTATGCATTAGAACTAAAATGCAATTAAGCAAAAAAACATAAGCATATGGTAAATATTACACAAAAGTTAAAAAAATATATGCTCTTATTGCTAAGGTAAGATGGCCGTTAATTTCAATTATGTCAATTTATATGCCTTGGAGTATGCTCTTAGTCACCCCTCTGTATATAAGAAAGTAATTTATATTTCATTTTTCGAGGTAGAGGTACCTTGTGGCATTGTTCTATGTAATAAATAATGTTTGTGGAGTGCATAAAACTAACGTAATACGTAAACAAATGATATCCTCAATACTATTAGTTATATTAGAAAAAATAACAATAATATACTTTTGAACTATTGTTATCCCAGAAGGATCCCTTATCCTGCTTAAAAATTATTTTACTGCTAGTTTTTAATATATTTATTATTAATTAGACACAACAACCGATATTTTTTAAAACCAAAAAACTTCACGAACTTAACTAAACTGACCATTTTATTATATACCAAAACTCTGTGGTTATCATACAATAAAGACATTTTATTAGACATGAAATATAAAAAAAAACAGATTTTATGTAAACAGAATTGCTCATAAAATAATGGTGAGGCTTAAAAAACGAATATCGAATAAGAATGCAAAAAGAATAGAGGACCGATTAAGGCTACGAGTGAACTGCTGGCCTCAATTGACTCAAATCGATATTATTTTGGTTATTGAATCGGGTCTCTTCATATATTTTATCGGCATATTGCACCCCATATCTGAATCGTCGTTTTAAAATCTAGAAGGTAATAAAAGCATGAAAATATCTTCTATAATATATTGTAAATTACTATTAGTATATAACGATATGTAAAAATAACGAATTAACGAAATAATAATTTGAATTCAAATATGTCTAACAGCTTTTAAAAGTAACGAAAATAATATTGACGTTGTTACTTGCGAACTCTTATTAAATATACTAAAAAATATTTTTTATTAATAAATAATAACGTTAACTTTAACGCACAAAAATATTTCTCCAAGTTTATTACTTACATAAATAAATGCAAAATATAACTTCTTATCTATGCTAAAAGGGTCGGAAAAGTTATTTTGTTATAACCGGGTCTATTTCACAGGCAATTGATTTAAGAGAAAATTACAAGATTCGTTTATCTGTAAATAAAAGTTTCAAGTTGTAATTAATTTAAAAAGTTACAATATAAATAATAAAAAGCTAGAATCTAAGATTTGAAACATCCTGGACTATGCCTTTACAGGAGAATAACATTACATTCCTCTTGATCTTACGAGAATTCCCTTTCATCTTTATGGTGACTTGTATTATTAACAAAACATTTTAGTAATAGATATTATAACTGGAATAAGCTAAAAAATAATGCAGATTTTTAACTCCGCTGTAGTGGTATATCATAAATAGAATTATATCTAGGTATATATATTAAGCATCCATTTAAATATAATTTAAATACTCATTTAAATACAATTGTCATTATTATAATAGAGCAGTTTAAATCCAATCTACAAGTGTATAATGTCGATCCTAACCATATATGCCAAGTAACTGCTAAGCCCTGTTGAGTTTCATACTTGAAGGTGGCAGTTTCTTTTAAAAATATTCTTCCTAGTATTCCATTGTTATGCAAATTCTATACTCGGCTCGTGCTTGGAAAAATGTTGTTATTGCCTGAATCCATTTTAGTCTCATTTCATTTGAATTTACGTTTTACACTTACTTATTGAAGTTTATTTTTGAACATTTAATAATACTAGAGGGACCCGTTGACGCGTTAAATACGCGTTGCCATAGCAACGTGTATGTCATATTATACAAAAGTAATATTGTAAAATATATGGTTTTGTGTGTATTGTTTTATTTATTGATTTAATGCATATTGTAAGCATTATTATTGAAAAATAGCGTTCTGCACTTCTCCTACATATAAAGTAAAATTGTGCCAAATTTCACACTCCTCCCGTCAGCGCAATTTTCGTAAAAAGGGGTCTAAAGTTTTTACTTTACGTTTATTAATATATAGATATGGATATACCGTTACATATCTTCAGAAAAATAGTTAGAACTAATAATATAATAAAATACCTATTATTATACACCATATAAAATTATAACAATTATATTTGTAAAAGTTATTTGCTGATAAAATGAACTGCAAACGTTAGAGGGTTGAGGCTAGCACGCTGAGTTGCGCGGTTTCGCCGGCGATTCACTTAATTGGTAAATCTTAGCTGACACCGCGCTTTGCAATTACGCTCTATGCAACCCAGATCAGCCGGCTTTGATACACGTATTCAAAGGAGCGATTAATTAAGACTAACGGTTAATGGACAAGCATTCTTTATTAAATAGATTATTGGTATAGAAAATGGTAAGAATATAATAGTTTTAGCCACAGTTGTTAGGTCGCAGCTATTAAGCATTGATTGATTAACGATTCAAAGAGGTAGAAGGATGTTTAAATTATTGAATTTGATTAGTATTAAGTTTAAAAGTTAAAAGTGTATTTATCATATTTAACCTAGAATTATTCCGATATGCTATGAAACAAGCAGCCAAAACGCTAATAAGATGATTGATATTATTGAGATGTATGTTCTTGAGGACACAGATGGCCCTTTCCATTTCCGATTTTGACCATTGATCATATTCGTAATTGAAAGGGATCGAGCTGGTATTCGGATCACGTAGATAACTTGTCTTACCATGTCTGCCGCCGATCGTGGGTATTCAATACATTATCATATTATGCATAATCGATTATTGATGCGTTTAGTTAGGGATAATTATATGCCAGTATTCTTAATACGTGTTTATGAGATTGGTATAGTATAGGTATTATACATACAGGTGTAAAAAAATTGCAAAATCAATAAAATGTTACTTTTCTTTGTACCAAATTTGCTTGTAATAAATGATTTGGTTTCTGTTAAGGTAATTAACAGTAAGTTAATTAATAAATGAGTCGGTATAAGATACATTTCGTTTTCCGAGTCAAATTTCACATTAACTTTGAATACAAAAGTTTTATAAAACGGAAATGATTTCATTTACATTTGAAATTTGAGCTTCACTTATATTCTGTAATATTATTGAGAGCTATTACCTTACAAGTAATATACCAAACAATAAATACTAAAACCAGTATCGATGAAGATCCTTTCAAGGGATCAGGTGTATGTCAACTAAATAAGGTATTCAGTGCTTTGGAAATGTGCCACAAGCTAACCTAGGGATTAAAAATTTTAGATAAATAGATTATAGATACATTTTAGATCGTAAATATTAGATCTGGAATTATAGAACAAATTCTTATGTAAGTGCGTGCAAGAAGACGCAAAGCAATACCAAAGTCGTGTTACATGTGAAGTTTGTATAGTATGGTATAATGGAAACAATTAGTATGATTCCCATGCGACGGCAATACAAGACGTCGTGAGACTTTCCAATTTAACTAGATAAGTCAAAGTTCCATCTTCCCTTCCCTATCCCACTTCAGATAATACATTTTTACTCGACTCGCTGTTATTTTTATGTTTCTCTTATCTATTTTATTGGCCCATTATGGTACGAGTGTTCGACGTTTGTATATTGTCCTTATTGGAAAATCGACAAAAATATACTCTGATGAAATCAGTTTCCAGTATTAGTTTAGTATTCGATAAATAACATTATTATGAAACTAATGTAATAAATTTTGTTATATAATAAAAGTTTGTTAAATGTTAAAGGCAACATAACCAGATTATTTGTTTATTCCCTCTAATAATTTACATAAATTCTAAATTTAATCTAACTTTCTTGCAAAGTAAAATATCGATTTATAATGACTTTTCTATAACCACCCAACTAAACAATGCGACTACGGGAAAAGCTAACTTCTCGATAAAATGAAATTAATGATGCGAAAGGCGGTAATACTCACTCTTCTTATAAGTCCAGTGTGGTAAAGTCGTTTATGTATCGGTTATGAAGCGGCACCTTGTACCGCTATTTACTTTTGTACTTTTATTGCTGTAGGAAATAATATATAAGCTTTTAATTACTATTTATTCATCGATAACAATGGCAACGAGAGAATTATGAACTATCTTATAACTTAGTAGTTGTAAATACATATATGTTGAACTATAGCTCATACGTAGTGGCATTGGATCATACTACGGCGGTATGCCAACTTTCACTCGATCAGCATACGGTATTCTCGATCGTCTCTCAATGTATACACGGTTTGCTCATTAAAGGCCCTTTGTTGGGTTGTCTCCGGTGCATCGTAACATGCATAGGGGAGATGAGGACCTTTTATTATTCAGGTACACTCTCGATTACATGGGTGGTATTAATTGGCAATATTTTTTCTGGATTTTTCGATTCATACAATAATTGTACATTTTTAGTTTACTATCTGCATAGTAAAAAGTTAATGATTTATACTAGCTGTATAATATGAAGTACCTAGATAGAATAATAAATTACATAGGTATAGTGAAAAAGAAATTTACAACCAAAAAATTCTATTTGTTTCTTTCGACGCATATATGATATTTTACAGAGTAGATTTGGCTATCTACTCTAACGTATGTAGAAACCTAATGAAAATTCACTCCGATCTCCACTTTTTAATTGTACAGAAACATTTTATTATTATATGGAGTATAATGGTAAATGCTTCAAAATAGACAAAATCTAGAATAAAAAAAATTGCCATCGTATGCAAGTCTGGCACGTCTCAATTAACTTCCACGTTCGTAGACTTTATAGTATAATATTAATAATAGCGTATAATCTAGATATCGACATGAAAGTCCCTTTAAACCTGTTCCGTGTTTGAATCGCGGTGCGAAATATCGAGACACGTTCTAATCAGTGTACAAAGTGTGTCGTATCTATGTAGTCTAGCTCTACTGACGTTGCATGTCAAGATACGCAATTTAGTTAGCGATAATGAACTAAAGGATTTAATTAAGACGCTCACAAGTTAATATGTTATAAAGGTGTTTACTGTTTACAGTTTACGAGCTTGCTGTAAAGAGATGCTCTATTGATACTTTAAATGTTTAAGATGATCGAATAGTACATTTTATTCCTCTTAATGTATATATATATATATATATATATATATATATATATATATATATATATATATATATATATATATATATATATATATATATATATATATATATATATATATATATATATATATATATATATATATATTGGCATAATTGTTATTATATTATAAACTATGTAAGTGGTTCAGCTTGATTCATAGCAATATTATATTATATAGATATATCCTCTTGCATCTCTCGTATTAAGCAAACAAATATTTTTTTATAGAAAATTAAAATACCATGCAAAATTAGCATATCAGATTGTAAAGCTTATTTTATTTTACTAGATTATTGTAAGGTCTATGAATTGGAATAATATTTTCAATATATACCTTAATATAGTCTATGCTATATTTACACCATATACTATATTGATTAATTAAATCTATGCTACATAATTCATTCACAAGGTAAATACGAAATCTGCACATGTTTTATTGCGATCTTGGTGATTTGCCTTAGTATATAAAACATACTTGCAGTTTTGTGTCGGTAGAAGCGCGTAATAATAGAGATGTCACATTTTCTTTAGAAAGTAGGTCGGCTTGATGAGGAATTTCTTAGTACATGTACGTACCTATATGAGCAAAGTAAAAGGAAAATTAGAAGGTCATAGATTAGTACTTATTAATGTTTAATATATTTTACGACGATAGTGGTTGGATCTACCTACCTAGTAGGGTTAGGTGGACTGACGACTGGTCAAGATCACCGGAATCTGGTCGTCGTGAAAATCCTTAAAGGATGCCTATGTCCAGGTCAGTGGGTGTAAAATAAAGGCTAAAAATGATAATAATGTTTTACATCAAATAAAAATAGATATTTTTTGGAGATCGTGTTAGCATAATTGCGTGTCAAACGGATTTGATCCAGTATATAAATTATAAACATACATAAATACGTACATACTATTGTGTAGGTTCACTGTATCGTTTCGGCTCTTGAGATAACATCTATCAATTTACTTTGAATCCACGTGGATTAACTTGTCTTTTCTTATTTCCTACGAGAGAGATGCCTAAAGGGATTTCTGAAAATATATGAAGAATAAAGAAATGTTTGATGCCTTTTAATTAAAAGGATAAGTCGTCCTAGTAGATAAATAACGTTTGTAAAATTAAAAGTTAAAATTACTAATTAGTTAAAGCTTATGAAAATAAGCGGGAGTAAATCTGATGCTTACTTTCGTTTTCCAGAATTGAAATAATACTAGCTTAGCTTGCATTTTATCCGGAAATAATTGTATATATTAAACTGATAAATGTATATATTAAACTGACCAAAATATAAAATAAAATTTATATAAATATACTTTCTTCTCGATTTACAATTTTTCCTTTGCAATAGTCGGGATCATCTATTTTCTATCGTGCCGTCTGATCCGATTTCCGTAGGGTGTCTATTTGAGATGCAATTTTGACGAGATATATACGACAATGACCAACCGGCGTCTTGCTGACGCGGCCAAAGGTTTACGTTCGGGTTACATTAAGCTTGTTATATTTTTGAAGACCCTTATTTCACTTCACAGTCTATCATGAAATATTTTACATTTTACCTTAAATTCTTAGATTTTGCTTGTGCGCTTTTAGAATGAAATGTATATTAAATGAAATGCATAATCGATATATGAAGCGACGACTATTGTAAAGATTGTAAGATAAGCTATAATTACATATTTCTTTGAACCATAATTTTTATACATTTAATATTTTTATAAGAAAAGGGAAAATTGCAAACATATAATCCTTGCTTATATAACCCTCCGCCTGCAAGTGACGTGTCATTTTCACCGACTTCCCTTTACGGATTTTTCAGATGGATTATTTTATTAGCAATGGTGGTATAGCGTTATGGGGTTTGGTCATATGGGTGCTATATTTAATTAAATAAAATTCACTAGAAAAATATATTTGACAAAAGAACTGAGATAAAGATAAAATTAACATAATTTACTATAGCATGCAATAGTGTCCAATATTCATTACAAATATAAATTTAATAACCCATATATGCAAGTACACAATATGAGAATTTAGTTGCAAACTGTCCCTTCTAAAAAAATTAAAAGATATATATATATATATATATATATATATATATATATATATATATATATATATATATATATATATATATATATATATATATATATATATATATATATATATATATATATATATATATATATATATATATATTAATATATATTACCATAATTATTACGCTTACTGAACATTATGAACATCTTGGTAATTATAATTGTAAATATATTGAAATTTATTTTAATATGTATCACCCTATCTATAATATTCAGCCGACCGCATGCCTTTACGATTCTAAATTATCAAATTATTATTTTATAAAATATAAATTATTAATTTATTTTATAAACTAATTTGAAATTTTGTCTTTATAGGATATAAAGTTGAATCAAGCTTACTGCTTGTCTTGTTTCAATAATTGTAAATATTTTATATATGTAGGCTCTTTTTGGAGTACACGCATAAGCTTGTATTTGTTTAGTTGAGATCTACCTTAAAATTTAGATTTTGTACTAAATTTGTACATTTGTATAAACGTCACATCGTTTGATTGAATTGACTTAGAAGTTTGATTCTTTCTGTGTTAAAAAGCTTGGATATTTGATATTAATAAAGAACCAGACATAAGCACAACATACGGATAGACAGTGGAGACAGGCAGACAAAAGACAGTGATCCTATAATGGTTTTGGTTTTTTCTTTTTGGGGTACGGAACCCTAAAAAACATTTTAAACAATGATATTAACGACTTATTTCATTAAACAACATTAAGATTCATATTATTTTCGATTTTCCTTGAAAACAAATTTCAGAAGACATCTACATATGAACATTAGTTTACCAGCGCAATTTCGCCAACGGTAATTTAGAAGTTGCAGGAGCACAATAAAAGATACGTTTCACGCTCCACCTATCATTTGTGAAAAAAAGCAGCAGTCGAATGCACCGTGCAGCTAGGACTACGAAAAATTTAAAGTGCCCTCTACATGAAATTTCTAAATATTTCATGCGAGATGATATGTCAAAACGACGTTCCGGTAGGACCTTTTCAGGCCGGGAAATAGGAAGTTTTACAAGTGGTTTGTGACATATATACTCTGGACTCTAATGAGGAGCTCTTGGAATTCTCAATTTTAAATATCTGTTTAACAATTAACTTTTATTATGCATTCGATGTTATGTTTTATTTAAAATACGAAATATAATTTTAAAAAAAAATTATAAACATTTTTATTATTTCCCATTTCCATTTATATTTTATTGTGTACAGTATGTACAAAAATCATAAAATTATTACTAAAATAACAAAAGAATAAAAAAGAATCATAATGAAAGCCGTAAGTCTAGTCTAAAGCATAAGCTTTATTATATTTAGAATATACTTCAAATACAGACAAAACTGAGAGGCAGTCAAGCTTTTTCCAGTGTCAACATTCTTTTAAAACAGTTCATAAACTTTCTACGTTGCATTCATTAAAACGTAGTGTACTTTATTGTAGTTGAGTATTATATTTTTCAGCTTTCATAAAAAATATAAAAGTTATAATTCATTTTATTTCACATTGTTGCCTTAATTGTGTTGATTGAATGTTAATTAGTGTTTTAAAAAACTAAAACATTCTCTGGTCAGCCTTTGTTAAGATATTTCGTCAATCCTGTTTTGGTCAGCACTGTTGTTGGGTTCACATTGATTTATGACGTCATAAATCTAACTTCGAATTAATCATAGTTGTTTTTGTTATAACACAATATGTTGTAAGCCTGAAATATTTTGATTGCTTCAGCGAATGATACTACTTTTAATTTTTGCCGTGCACGTTCTTATTACACTTGTTCTTTCTTCTTTTTGCATTATTTGTCACCATTTTTCAAACTTCGATCGTTTTGTTATTACTTGACTGCTTCGGCAGCACACATGCCCACACATATATGAGTACCAAGATATTTATCATCAGCCATGAGCATGATAAGGTATTTGTTTTATATAGCAATTTTGGTATGTGATATAATTGTACCTTAAATAATTTATCGATTATATGATCACCATTATCACTTATTTATCAATAATAAAATGAAACTCATATGGCAGACATGTTTAGTAGTTTTTAATATATATATATATATATATATATATATATATATATATATATATATATATATATATATATATATATATATATATATATATATATATATATATATATATATATATATATATATATATATATATATATATATATATATATATGTATAGCTAGAAGCCTTTGAATTTTATCATGCTCATTCGTCCATTCTAGTGTTCACCCGTGCGTCTATTTCTGCCTTAGCTTACTACATAATGTGAATTAATTCATTTCAAATTTTGTTTATTTTTTTATTTATATACATATTTTGTATTTTTGATATAACTCAATGGTAAGTTTCTGTGACGGTTGTAAGGAACAAACACAATGCTTTTGTAAAATCGAAAATATTATATATATGAAATTGTATATTTTTATATACAAAAATGACTTAAACCCAACAATATCGCGTGCAGTCTACGATGCGAAATATATTTCACTTCTTAAGTCATTATCAATATTTAGGCCAGACTTGCGTGAGTGATGACTATTAGGCACACACATCACACCTTTTAAGAAATTAAAAAATAAGTAAAAATATAACACGTTATATTCTTTATTCTTAAATATTCTATAAAAAAATATTTTAAGTAATTGATTGGAAAAAACTAAAATGAAATCAGGAAATGTTACAATTTTAATAAAAGTAAGCTTACCATACCTAACGTCATGCCACTAGATAAAAGAAGATCTCTAATAAGGAAAATTGTAATGAAATTCCGCTGTTCCGTAGATTTCACTAAAGAACTTTCTAAAAGCAATCTAAAATATTTAAAGCAAGTAAAAATTTCCTCTTAATAATTTATTGTTGAAATGTAGGCGAAGGGTTTTGAACGTTTGGCAAGCCAACATTTTAACTGCTCCATCGTCAATTATCATTAGAATCTCGGTATCGGGTACTGGAAGTGCGATCGTAATTCAATATTAGTGCCTATAAAGGTGAGTGATAACCGCCGCTATATCCTCTTTAGAGCCTTTTCTTGTATGACTCCATAAGACTCATAAAATAGCTTAAGTGTACTTCTGTTTACAGTAACTGAATATTAAATGTTATTATATTGGTGCAATTTTTTTAAACAAGTATTCTTTTTAATAAGTTTACAGTGTCTTAAAAAGATATAATAACTTATTTGTTAAGTTATTTCCTAAAGTAAAACTTTGTAATCGCAGTGGCACAAACGAAGCAGGCTCCCCTAAATTGATCTATACGAAAAAATGTTTGAAATTTAAGTTGAACGAGCGATACGTTTGAAACCAGAGCAAATATTCGTATTTGAACAGTCAACAATTTTAGTCTACCGTGGGGATAAAATATTGAAGTGGTTTATTTTTCAGTTATTATAATAAAGAAATTAATTATATATAGGTATGAATAAAGTATAGGAAGTATATTGATAATTGAACAAATATAAAGATAAAATATCAAAATAAAAACTGTACTGTATTCTGTAATGTAATTGGTATATACATTTTTAACAAATGTCATTAGTAAGAATATCCATTAATAGATTAAATTAATAAAATTATATAGTCTCTTTGCACGTAAAGCGTATAATAATATAATATAAGTTAACAATACTATATATCAAACGCTATAAAACGTATAACGAAATGGGTGGCGAATAAGGACAAATTCTTACATGTAAGACCAGTGGCGTTAGACAGCGCCGGGTCAGTATTACGATGCAGTCCGTGTGAACGGATTCGCCGCATGGAATTTGGGATTCTACATGTTCCCTTAACACGAAATAAAGTAGTCAGTCACTATAAAGTCGACTTTTGTGTACTAAACTTTACAGTATTTTGTCATCTTTGATCGATATGTATAAATGTAATAATTATATTGTTTGTTCTAAATTATTTGGATGTTAATGAAAATGTCATAAAACTCGCTCTTAGGAGACGTTAAGAGTTCGTTGTTCAAACGGAGAGAGAGAGAGAGAGTTATATTCCCGTTATGTATTTATGTGCTGTATATGTAGGTAAATCTATAGACACAAAAATAGTTTCTTCGTGCGCGCGCTCAATTTTTTCGAAAGAAAGATCTGTAATAAAAGCTTTACGCTATTTTTCGCTATTAGCAGCGTAGGCAAATAGAACCTAGTGTCAAGACACTCCGTCCTACGGTGTACGCTCGAATTAAAGACATTCATTGCCTTTTTCCCTGAATTCCCCCGAAACCAACATTCACCTAGCTTATATTCGGACGTCTGTACCACTTTGCCACGATGGCCTCATGAATAATATGTACAAAATATATTATTAAGATATAAAATCGTTATTCAGAGGTAAGGGACATGGAGTGTCCTATAGGCTCGGCACGTCCGTCGTTGCCATTCCTCTCTTAAACCGATTACAGCCGCACGGAAAATACACTTCCAAACATAAATTACACTCAGTTTCGACGAAATTCCAATTTTACTAGCCAAAGTTTAAATATTATTATATATAAAGTGTAAAGTACCCCAATTCGAATACACTTGACTGCACAATATGGTTATGGGTTTATATTTTCGATTTCCTGGTCTAGAGAAACTAAGTAAACTATCTTTGAACGTATCTATCTTCCATTTTATGGAAAGCAGAGTAACCTTTAGTAAGCTATCCCTGTATATAACGTATAGCTAAGGAATACGAGGCAGAGATAACATACTGCCAAGACATTCAGTTCAACGCTTTCCATCAAAATTCGCTGTGTTCATTTGAACACAGCGTCTAATTGTAAATGCGATACACTCGGGAAGAATGAATAATTTTAATTTGCCACAACTAATATATAATAGCTTATTATCTATATAAAAAACAATACCACACATACGTTAAATAATAAAATATTTTAATTAATACCAATGATTTGATTGGAAATAATTTCTTGTTAAAATATAAATAAAACCACAAACAAAATATGGGTAAGCTTCAAATATCAATAATACACAAATTAGCATTTAATTATTTGTGCGGTGTACATTAACCGGTTTTGTTGAATATTGAATGGCGGTGTTAGTGTGAACCGTATTGTCTGTAATTGCATTGTGCTGATCGAATTAATATTTGTGTGTAATCGTCCAGGCGTCGCGTCGTGTCGCGTCGTGTCGCACACATCCGATTAGTGGAACTATTTGGCAAAGCAATGGTTACGGTTTCTTATGCAATATTTTTTATATAGGCTTTAATATTTTATATTTCTCAACTTAGATACAAAGTAATTTATTGGTAGAGTTAAGCTGCTGCTGCATTGACGTGGATAACAAAAATATATATATATATATTTTATAAATTGTAACCATTAAAAACAAATATACGTCAATGAAATGAAAAAGCTTCGATGGGCTGCGGAAGTTACAAGACTTGATAAAATACGAAATGAGTAGATCAGGGGAATTTTCAAAGTCGCACCTATAGTAGATAAGATGGTGGAAAGTCGACTGCGATGGTACAGGCATGTGATGAGAAAGGACGAAGGTAGCGCCGAAAAAAACGGTAAAAACTGCCAAGGCTATCCCAGACACAAAAAAGGGTAGAGGAAGACCACAGTCCACGTGTTGGACAAGCATTGCCAAAAATTTGGCCGGGGCAAAACTAGATGTAGGGAAACCCAAGATCGTCTCACTTGGCGCCAGAATATGAGGAGGGCCGACCCCAAATAAAGGGAAAAGGTACAAAAGAAGAAGAGTAAGCATTTACATTATTAGATATTTTCTTCAAAGTTTCCTAAAAATTTTGAAGTTATTTTAATTCGTGTCAGGGATTAGGGAACTAAAGTTTACTATTTTTGTATCAATATTATGGAAAATGTTATAAAATTTAAATTATTTCTGGGCATAAATTTGAAAACAAGAATATATAAATATACAGATTGCTATAAACATATAGATTTAAAAAAATATTTTTCATAAATAACCAAATATTTAAATATAATCTTCCTTAAGATTTACCAACACAATGTTACAAACAAATATCTAAAGTAAATCACATAAAATAAACACAAACCATTGCAGACGATATATTTTAAATTCAAGCAATTTAATATGAAAAAGAAAATCCCAGTTCATGCATTATATTAACTTGCAAACGTGTTTCAAATCTCACTTGCTATAAAGCTCTATTTCCCTTCCATAACGTTCCACTGTTGTCCATTAGTGGAGTAATATGATGAGACAGCACACCGAGCTTACTGCCGTCCGGTAAATAAGAAAAATATTTCTGAGATTTTTTCGTATGTAGGTGTATGTGTACCTTATCGTAAATATAAATGTAATGTAACATCACTTTTTGTCCTTGTTTCCGAGTAAAACCTTTTTTTTCATTATTGCTATGGGATTTGTTAATTATATGATAATATTCATAGCATTGATATAGAGCAAATTTGTTATAAGGTTCTTATGTATTTCTGTTATAATTGTTTACACATTTAAACTAATGTTAAAATTGTAAAGGAAAGAGTTTGTTCGGCTGAAAAATGCCGATCCTTAAAATATAAAGAAGATGCAATAAGACACCAACAAATCCTCTATGTTGTCCTGACAAACTAAAATTCTAATTATGAATCAATGAAATTAAACTACATATTTTATTCCCGGTAAATTTGTGCACGCGCACATGTGTGTTACACACAAAGCTTGTTTTATATATACATAATTGTACTAAATAATAATAAAAATCATTAAATAAACTGTGAGTTAAAATAAGATATAAGGGATATTTTTAATTTTGCTCATCAAGTTGTCCTTATTGTAGAAATTTACGAGAAAGTTTTAACGCTTTGATGTAGGAAGATTATTCCAAATCCTTGCTGCAGCATATACCCGATATCATTATGTGTAAAGTGAAGATACTTTATCAGTTAATTAATAAATAAAAAAAATATATGATCTGAGTTAGTTTATATTACATCTGTAGCAGAAGCTTTAATTAGTTTTCCGAGGTACAATGGTATACCATTTGTCTTTAAAAATAAAATAATAACACAACGGCTGCTAAACGTTAGAATATAGGTATTTCAATGAAAAAATGACGAACAAAAATAAAATTTTAAATGACCGTGGAAATATGGAAAAAAATCGGAAAAATGCCAAGCTCCGTCCGTAACATTAGTTACGTCGCTTCAGATGTGACTTTAAATGTGACAGGTGAAAGTAAAATATATTTCATCATTTTAATGAACTTTTCCATACATGAAAGAAATAAAATTTGTTATTTCGTGAGTATTTTAATTTCAATTACAACAATAAATTTAAATTTAATCAATTAAAACATGAATAAATGAAAAAAAAATGTTTTTTATGAACAATGATAAGTTTAATAATGATTATTCATTTTATTTTATAACTTTCTAATTAATACAAAAAAAAAATATAAAAAACAACTTATACGTTGTCAACATTGACCGATTACTTTAAAAGGTTCATAACTAAATCAAGTTCTAGTAACAAATTTCCGAAATAAAACTTTTACATGAAGAAAAATCGACAATCTCCTTACGTTATTACATGTCTGATGCTTGTCTAGCCTAATGTTCAATATGGTCGAGGCATTAGCCTTTAACTTCGCAGCATCTACGCTTTTACCGTTGTAAGCATTTTGAGGAGAATGACTACTTAAGTCTTTGAAAGTTCGTCGATAAGTTCTAAACAATTTTGATGTGCCCTAAGTACTATCTACGTTAAAAGCTCTTTTTACGTGGTTACAACTCAAACACTGATCAGGATATAAATATTAGAAAATATTTTGAAAAAATTTAGTGTAACGGGTTTAGATATAAAATCTAAATATATAAGGAATAAGGTCGTTCATAATTATTAAACTTTCGACTGGAGCTCGAAATTTATCAGTGTAAACTACAAATTTTATATATAGAAATTCGTAACAAAACATAACTAAATAAATGTGCCAAATATATTTAGTTATGTTAAATTCTAGTCACGTTGCAAGTTGAATAGTCTCTCGTACATAATATATACTAGAAATACAAAGCTACTCATATAAATATTTACTTAGATCATTCATAGATAAATGTAATTTTGGTATATAGTAAAATACAAATAACATAATTTTATCACCTACACAGTCTAAGTGACACTGAGAGCTTACACTGTCGAGATCTTCCTGTTACTAGACCGAAAGCTTACAGTGCAATCGTAATACATAATGACACCTATAAACATAAGTTACGATAAAGTCAGTCCGCTCGATTTCGGCTCCTGATTTACCTCCTATTTGCCAACACTATGATTGTGTGTTATATTTTGGGAAAAATATTTACTTTTATATGAAAATATCATTATATTCTTATTCTTATCAATTTATTATATGTTTTATGATTTTAGAAAAAATAAAATATCGATCAAGGGGATTAAAGGAAGGGAAGGAAGGCGGATCAAATATTGCGCAGGGGTTCCGTACTAATTTCATGGTCATGAAAGTCAACTAAGAATACAACTTACAAAATTTAGGAAACTTAATTTACGGTTATTCGCTCTCTCGTTTCGAATAAAACTAACTACATAAATAAATTTGTAGTAGTTTTATTTCGTGAAATATCTATAGATTAGATTTAGGATTCTTCCCATTCCCATTAGGATTACTATAAATTCTAACTTACGCGACAAATTTAATACAAATGCGACAAAAATGAAGCATAAACACCTATGTCTTTTAATTGTGACTTAGAAAGTAAGATTTTCTCTGTGCTCCATGGGGGAAACCTGGATATTTGACATTCATTTCTGCTTAATACGTCCATGCGATTTTGAGAAAACAATCTTTACTAACTCCCCGATTGACAAACAGACAATAAAGTAAACCTATAATATATAAAAAAAACCCTGTCAATGGTAATAGGGGTAAAGTAGGTACTAAGATAGAAATGTACTAATTATAGTATACATATATAATAAACGTAATTAGTTTATCTTCAAATAAATAAAAAAAATTGCACCATGAAGCCCTGCCATATTCCGGTCGTTTATATATTCGTCGTTAACTGGCCAATTACGGGTGTTTATTTCATACGATGATCCTAGAGTCCACTTTATATTCGAAAGCAATTTTAAATAAAAATATAAGCCAATGGTATTTTAGCAATAAACTGGATTGCAGAGATTAGAGCTAAGATTTATATGCATATAAAATTAATATTATCAATGAATATGAGGGTTATTTATTAATACTTTTTTTAGCTATACGCCATGTCCCTTGCGATATATATATCTATATATATATATGTATCTCTTCTTCTTCTTCTTCCTGGCATTAGTCCCGGCTTTTGCCAGGGTCTGCCTTCCGACTAAGACCAATCGGTCCATATGAGTGGCGAAGTGGTTTTTTGTGGAGCGATTGCCATCTGACCTCCAAACCCATTACTGGGAGAAATCAAGAAAGGACAGGGAATAAGAGGCAGAAAGACTTGGAATATAGGGGAGTGACACCACTTACATGGATTGGATCGGGTTATGAAAGTGGTGGCTCGAGGTCCCGGGGTCGCGTACCCGTATGCCGGAAACCAAATATCGGACAGATAATTGGCTAGACACCCTCTGAGATATATATATATATATATATATATATATATATAGATATATATATATATATTATATATATATATATAGAATATATATATATATATATATTATATATATATATATATATATATATATATATATATATATATATATATATATATATAATATATTATATATATATATATATATATATATATATATATATACATATATACATATATATATATATATATATATATATATAGATATATATATATATATAGATATATATATATATAGAAGAGAATATAGATAACTGATAGATAAGTGACTTTCTTTTCCTTGTAAGTCTGTGCTTTTATATTATTCTATTCCTAAACAACAAATTATATTTATCCTCCCGGCGTGCAATTTACACCACGCCTGCCCCAATATTATTACCGCTACCCCTTACTAGCCTGAGCCCTTAATGGATATAAAAAGTGTTTAACTGGACGTATTATTTACTAGCATATGACATATAACAAAACCATTGCACATTACTAAAGTTCATCACAGCTGTATAAGCATCGTATTTTTATTTAAAAAAAAACTCTTTTGATTGCAATTTTGTCGTACTATGAAATATATTTATTCGTGACATATTATTTCATCGATACGTAAACATAAAGCGTATTAACATAGTCCCGTATGTCAGACTCGCCTAGGAGCCATTTATTGAGAGGTTCTTTGTTTTTAAATTTAGAGAAGCTACAAAATAAAAATGTTGTGTTTAATTTATAATAAAGAAAAATATCAAGAAAACAATAGAATACATGAAAAAAATATATATTATAGATAGATGTAGGACACGCGGTACCTTGCCTACGATTCGTAGAAATTATATTTGGCTTATAAGTCAATTTAGTGTGTTTTTTTGTGATTGTTCATATTATAAATAATTTAAAACCAAAATAACTTTTTTGAAAAAAAAGCTTAATATTTTTCATATCATATATAGGTCCTATTAAAAACTAATTGTTACGAAACACAACTTTTGTTTTCGTTTTCTTTATCGTTCTTCCATTACTTTTAAGTTGTATACATTAAAGACAAAAAGCTCCGTCACTAACGGCCTTAGCAATACAAAAAGAAAAATAGAGGGTCGCGATACTATTAATGTAGGCATAGCCGACCATCCATTCTCGCTGCTAATAAATGAAAGTGTAATGCCTTATGGGATAGCGGAACAAATCAATTGGCTTAGCTTTCAATACTAAAATCAATACCTTTTTTGTATTATTTTGAAATACTCTTACAAAATAATATATCACTTTATACATTAGTATACAATTACTGTTTTTGTATATATGTAAAAGTAAGCTTTAGTTGCACTACTGTTTAGAATAAATAAGAAACTACTTGGCCATATTTCAAGTATGTTAGCTTTCTTACACACTGTTATTAAAGCTTGAAAGAGCTTCTAATGAGGAAAAACGTTATCCACATAGTTATGGGGGCTATGAACTTTAATACCCTTAATACAATTTTCCACAACTGTTGTTTTAAACTGTTCTAACATCGTCTAAATAAATGTTTTTGTAACGTTATATACTACAAATATTAGATACAAAAGTGTAATTTTGCATTTTTTTTCATACAATTATAATTTAGTACTCACAATGAGGTAGCATCTGACTGTCAACATGAAGGTTATGTGCTTAATCACTTGGAGGAATCAATGAAAATTTTATTTCCCGCTATGGTAAGTGCGGCGTTGAGTTCCATCACTCAACTTGTAGTGATCAAATTCAAACAGAAAGCTAAGGATGCCAATATTTTAATTTGCAAGATAAAGCGTCAAGTGAAAAGAAATATTTTTAAAATAATTAGCCATTTACCAATTTACAACTTTTTTCGACGTATTATACATAATTATTTACGTACTCTACGTTTTAAATGGTGTAGGGTGGCTGTAAGTAACTCTTTTTATCTTAAGTGGAGGTGGACTGGTCACCTTGTGAGATATTAAGATAATTGATGGAAATCTAACATCACAAAATGGAAACGACTGCATGGCATGGGACGTGGCAAGACGACATTGTGGCCAACACCGCCAAAGACAGGCAAAAATGGTATAATGGTTCATTGGCTGCTGGTGTTTACCCTAACTGTAAAAGAAAAGTATAGTTAACATCAATATTGTCTAACAAAACATTCTGTGGACAAAACAAGGCTATTATAGCTATTATAATTTTACTATTGATTTTTAATTAATATACTATATAACAAATAAATTCTATCTAGATTTATCTTCTATTTAAAAATACAGTTATGCAGTATTTTATGATATAAATATAAAGACAATGAATATCAAGAAAGCTTTGTATTCAATGTACTTCTTTATACAAAGCAAGTCCACCATTGCAATTGCAGCGAACATGTTATTATATAGTAAAATTGTATTTCTAATGTCATTGCATATGAAACATCCAACGGATGTATTCTCTAATTAGTTTTGTAATATTTTTATTATTTCTTGCTTGCGTTTGGAGTTAAATATAAATTGAATTTGAAATACACAATAAGCTTATTCCAACCGTAATAATATAATATTTTTAAAGTTCATGCTTTTGTGAGCTTATATTTAATTATATGAGTTAATGTTGCTTATACATTAATATGATTATTAATAGTAAATTTTATACAATATTAAAGTAAAATTGCTTACGTTTAATGAATATATCTATTTATAGAGCGTAACGTATTACAAAATAAGTGAGATACGTTCTCTTATCTTTAATATATTTCACTTTCACGTAATAAAAATATTGAAGATGAAAATGATAATTATATGAAAGTTATTATATAGATTATGCATAATTTGTTAAATATTAAATAATTAATAAGGGACATTACTGAATGTAAAATTTAGCATACTATATCACAAAGTGACGAGTGCAATAGAAAATAAGTTGTACGTAATATAACTCAGCATCTTTAAAGAGGAACAAAAGCAAAAGGGGAACCTGATGCCTCTGTTCACCTGTTTTTTTGGATTCAACGTTGGACTTTGTTTACCAATCTTGGGAATGAGAAAATATATAAGTAAAATCATACCTTCGAGTGGGAATCGAACCCACAATAATCGTGATTACTTTTAGTTGCTAGGCCTACTGCGACACGATGACCTCTGTATTGTAAGGGAAATAATAATAAAAATTACGATTAAAGTTACCGCCCATATATTATTCATTTTTACGCTTGAAACCGCATTATAACAGTATCGAGTAAGCAGACAGAAACACCAATCTAGAGACATTGTGCTCTTATTTTTAATATTTATTGACGCTAATAAATATAGTAGAAAATTAAATTAAATATATATATTATTTATTAATTTTGTCATTTTTTAGTTGACAGAACAGTAGTAAATAAGTTCACAATTTTTCCTCTTATAGCAGGGTAAACAGAGGGAAGTGTTAAGACAAGTGTTAAGACACTCTGTATCTGACTTTCCACGTCATATTTGAGACATTGCGAGTTGACTTAACGCCGTTTGTCTCATTGTTATACCGAGGAAGTGAAATAATTCAATACTGAGTGTGAATTGAACCCGCAACAGTCTGGCAGTGCCGTTGCGTCACGACGGCCTCAATTTTAATATAAATATTATAAACGAGTAATAAAGTAGAAATTAAATGTCATGAAAGGATTATAATGTAAGCTTTTGTTTCGTATACAAAATAGAATTAATTTATTGCATGTTGTGACACTATCAACATAATAATCAAAATATTTATTGATAATATATTGTGACTAAAGTAAAAATTTCTAGGAATGTTCCACAAAAGCTGTACATAAATATATAAATATATCTTGCTATTGTTGCTGTTAAAGTTTTAAAAGCTTATAACCTTGTTTAACAAGTTATTTTTTATCTAGGTGTTTATAGAATAAAATACCTGTTCATATAAAGTTTTAGTGTTATGTGTCAACATTTTGTTGAAAATGAAGCCGTAAGACGCATCAGTTGTTACAAGATAAGGGAGGCCACGCACGCAACAGCTATTGACATGAAATGGCAAACATTTTGTATAAAAAACGTCTAAAGAAATGACAACCATCTAGATAAAATTGAGGTCGTGTATTGTTCATTTATATTTCAGAAAGTGTTGCGAAATTATGTATATTAGTGTACTGGATTATTGACATTTTTTTTTTTGGATTATTCAAGTGTCTCGATGAAGGAATTAATTATTATTTAAATTGAAAAATTGTTAGCGTTGTGGTTATTATTATCTGTGTAAAAACACATGTGTTTATATCAGAACCTCAATTTCTTATAGGTAATCGAACGTTTCTTATGTCTAAGCCTTAATTAACATTATTAACTTTCATATGTCATTGAAATATTAAGAAAACAATTTAAAGTTAGTGACATCAATTGCTTTCATTATTCAATATTTATTCCACGGCTTATATCAATAATAACGTCACGCACCAGTACCGTATTATAGCTATACATGATATAGCTTTATTAACAGAATACCAGATCATCCTCATAAGAATTGTAGGGTGGAACGTGTACTTCCCCAGCGTGTTAACAAGGAAGCGTTTACATGACCGGAATATTTTTGTCACCAATTTCCGTACAAACGGCTTAACGCAAAGGAAAGTTACTTAAATGTAAGGTACCTGAACCTCTTACCGCCTTGTCAAGATATCGTATATTTATGGGGCTAGTGTAAATATATTTCCTGTTTTCTTTTAAATTATACAGCAGCTTATAATTTTAACGTCCGTCAGTTCTGTTAGAGCTAACCAACGTTATTTATTTGACAATCAAAGTATATTTTCGCTCCTTTTTGAGATTTATAAGGTAAATATCTCTTTATATAATATGTGCGCAGGATGTTTTATTTTTTAAGTTGATATTTAATTTATGGTCGTAAATAGATGGTGAATATATTTTATCATAATTGATGTCAATAAAAAAACTTTACACTATTTCCTGCATATAACAAGGTATGCATTTCCCGCCTCTCAAGACGTTGCGAGTGGAGTGGCGGAGCACAACGCCGCACTTTGTCTTGTTACCAGAGCGAGGAAAATGAAAATATCTTCATTTTCTTCGCTCAAGAAATGAATGCATGCATGAAAAGATTCTTCCATTCGTGAAATTCTTCTCGAATGGGAATCGAACTCACAACGGTCGCATTTTAGTTTGTGGAAGTTTGTTTTGCAAAATTTGTAAAATTCTAAATAAATTTTGATATCAATTATACATAGATATAGTTTAGCTATTCTTATTTTTCAATAAGAAAATCACAAAGACATATATAATTCTAGTCTAGACTTTACAATTCCAACCTCTCTGCAAATTAGTTCTTAATACTGCTAATTACACTAATTAACAAGATCCATTAACAGTACTATTAGCTTTGTTCAAAGCATGAGAAGATCAATTCAAGCAGTTATCTAAAGATCGTGTTTAAGATTTCGTTGGTTGACTATAAACAGTTACTTGAGATACGTCGATATCTCAGGCCCAGCGTATATATCACTTAAAACGACAGAACATAAATCTATGGGGCTGTCTTCTCGTTATTTGTAGTCGCCACGTGAACCACCGGTTTCGGGTGAATATTAACGATCGCCAATTTTCCGCAAGCTTACTCGCGTCGCAATTTCTCGCCAATTGAGCAATCGTATCACATCGGGGGTTGATGCCGTTTTAGTTAAAAAGTTTAGTAAATATTAAATTGTGATTGACGATCGTCTAGACCGATAGCATATAATACTTACGATTTCTCTGCCCTTGCTTTTCAATTTCAAATATATATGTGCATAACTCAATATGCATATATCTTGGTGTATAAATAAGCTTAAAGCTAAGAATATTGTTTATATTTTATAATATAGTATTTCTAGAAAAAAAATAGTGAAGTAAACGAGTGCTATTTATTTTAATAGTGGATATACAACTTTGATTATAAAAAATGGCTATTTTATAATAAACACAATTTATTCAATTTCAATTTCCTACGTTTATATTCTAGGAACCGGGAAATGTTGCCAATATCAGACTCGTTTTAAGGAAATGCTATTAATCTTATACGAGTGCATTTAGTTTTTATCTTTTATAGAAGAAACTGGTTTTTTGCATCAATGTTATAAATGATGTGATTATCTAGACGTTTTATAGGATTTCCTAATACTTGAAATTGCTTCGTTTAAATATAGAAAACTATTTCTGATATAAATCTTATTAGATATATTATAGAAAACTAAATGTCAAATAAAGGTTTTTTAAATCATAATAATTCCTCCATAATCCTTAAGCGAGCACTTATACGTTTTCCACTTGCATCTTGATAGCGACCTTTACAAGTAATTAAGTAAATATAATAAAAAAATGATATTGACACGCTTATTTATGAAATCAGGTCACATAATATAATATTAGAAAACTGGAGCTTCACTAATTTTACAGCATAGCATATATCTATGCTAAGGTGTAAAATTACAAGGCTTTATATATATATATATATATATATATATATATATATATATATATATATATATATATATATATATATATATATATATATATATATATATATATATATATATATATATATATATATATATAAAGTGTTAAGGTTAACAGTTTAAATATAATCATTCTTCCTAGTGGTACTAACTTTTTATAAGATAATAATAGCTTTAATAACATTAATTTATTAATGTTAATAACTTTAGTAATATACTTTTAAACTTTTATACACTAAAATGTACGCAAAAGTACATGTCACGTTTCGCAAGAGCACAGTTGCTGTCCTTGCATTATTCACATGACACTAATTTGAAAGCTCACTTATGAGAACTATTTTATAACGTACAATAAAAATATGTTTTTTTCTCGTATATAATATAACAAAATATATTACTGTAATTAATTTAAACTTATACTTTGCTAATACCAACCCTAATGTGTACTTTAATTTTTATTATATTATGTGTATCTCAAAAATATAACTTTGATATACATAAATTAAGTAACCTTAACTACTCCTATGTAGATAAGTTTGATTTGTTTCTTTTTTTTTCATTTTAAATTAATGAATTTAAGGAAAAACAGGTAAAAACATATTTTAATATTACATAATGATCATTAATATTAGAAATTTATTAAAAAAATACATTTAAAAACTGCTTAATATATGTTTATAAAAAGTAATAATTAACTCTTATTTGAAACTTTCTTTTTTTAATAAATTTATATTTGAATTTTATCTCCATATTTGGGAAATGTAGCTAATCAAGAGTGAAAGTATCCGGTCAGAACGAGTAGAAATAACCGAAAACAGCATTCCTAACTAGTGATAACATCAACAAAGTCGTTTCGTATAACACAGCAATGAATATGGTTATAGTTTTTGCTTCCTTTGCTTAACTCTGGTAGCAATAGTTAAGCTATTACTTTAGTTTATTTTTGTGCCTATATTAGAAAGCACACAGACGCCTTTATTCTACTAACCGCTCCATGAGACGGATTCGTATTGAAATCCACTGGGAGATAGGGGCACGAACAATGTTCGGCTTTGTTGTCATAGCAGTAATAGCCTTTAAGAAATCGGGTAGATTACCTTCATACAAGCAACTGTGACAAAGAGCGTCTTTCGCTGCGGTGTACAAAGCGTCGTGGTATAAATCTTGAAGCTTGATATTCAATTTTTTACTCAATATTTATTAGAATACAAGATTTATTCTCTGATTTTGTTCGTGAATTAAATTTTACGTCATAAAATTTCAATTTTACTATATTATTATAATATATTCATTCCTTCTTTAAGAATTCACGTGCAAACAAACATCTTTATACAGGGAAAAGTCCTAAAAGCTTTTTCTTTGGCTTTCATCTCTTCACAGTGGTTAACGTCAAACACTCTTTTTACTTGTACAAATATTTACTTGAAAATATATATATTAAGCGTCAGAACTTATCTAAGAAATTATAAAGTTATATTAATTCTTATTGTAAAAGAAATTTTTAAGCGACATTTTATTTTATCTAATAAAGCATCTAAACGCTACGTTTAATATGAAAAAATTACGAATTCTAAGTGAATAATGAAAGGGAGACCACTGAGCCGTGGCCACTTTCACAAAATAAAAGCAAGTGCATATTCCAATACTATTTCGGTTGTCACTTGCACGCACGTCGGATTTCCGGCAAACTGTAGCAATCAGTGGTAGCTAATGACTCGTCCCCTCCTGCACGGATTAGAGCGGTCTAGGTGTGTGCCATTCAAAATTTACCAAAAGTTATTATTTGTACGCAGGTTGTTTTAGAAAATTTAGAAGTGTTTTATTATTTTTAAAATTAAATTCACAATTAAAATTGTATACGAAATGTCGCTAAAGTACCATAGATTATTCCATGCCATAGATTATATTATTATGTTCTTCAAATTTTTGATAATGATTTTTTCTTTTATATTATTTATCATCCGATTGTCCAAATAATGATCATTTGATAATAAAACTTTATATAATCAGCTTATAGATATTTTCATAACAAAATTTGAGAAAGGTGTTAAGTTGCTAATTATTTTACTACTTCAGAAAGTGTTATTCAACACCAAGGAAAGAAAAATGCTTTAAGAAAAACGTATAAATCATTTTAACCTAACAAAGTTTGAAAAAGACGTAATTTGACAGGGACGGCTTCCAAGAGGCGCGGATTCAAATCCCTTTAAGTTTTTATATGTTTTTCTCAAAGTATAAGTTCCTAAATATTAATTACTAGAAAGCGTGAATTTAAATTTCAAGTTTACGTACAATATATGTATACATCCACAAAATATGTAATATAATTTTCAAAATAATAAAATTTTTACAAAATATGAGTTTTTCCACTCGTATATGCATTTTTGAAGAAGTATTTCCTGAATCAACACGACAGGAACTTTCCATTAAACGGACAATACTGACCTATCTAATTTTAGTTGCACGATAAAAAATAGACAGTCGAACATTTAAAAAATATATTTGTGTTTTTTTGTATGACCACTATGAAAAATATCTACTACCAAGGATCACAAATTTTATTTTATATTATACACCGAAATAAAATTTACGAAAACCACTTAATAACGAAAATAACTCGCGAAAATAATTTTATGCTAAATAAAGCTGGTTTTACTGCTGCGTAGAGTAAGTTTCATTGGTGTCATATTTAAATAACACAGCGGATACTTTCAAGAATTAAATTGCATAATTACAGCTGTCACTACCACGCACGCAATACAGCAATCTATGGCAAGCAATATCTGGCGCCCACGAAGGGATTAAAGCGTTCAATAGAGGCACGGTCGTGAGTGGCCATTCATAGTTTGGTAAAAGGCAATTGCTTTTTGTTGACCGGAACGTCGTAGACTATGTCATGTTAGGGTTCATATATTGTATCATTATGTGCATATATATATATATATATATATATATATATATATATATATATATATATATATATATATATATATATATATATATATATATATATATATATATATATATATATATATATATATATATATATTTCGAAATTAAAAAAAAATACTATTCTAATTGGTGGGGGTTTCATTTATTTTGAAACAATGAGCGCTATAAAACATTTTTAACAAAAGATTTTAACTTTTAAAAGATAATTAATCACATTAAGTAGCCATTGTTTCAAGGATAAAAGAGCAAACAATATCGATCAATTCATTGAATGATTGAAAACAAAGTCCCGTCATTCCGATGACGGATTATGCACAAGTACACTACAGGATATTTCCCATGAGTGTATCGGAATCTCATTAGTGGTAAGTCCACAGTGTAGTTGACAGATGACGGATTCCCACCGCGTACACTGTCACATTGTCGGACAGCGTCGTAGCTGGCGTGTAGTCTGCATTGTATTGATTTTTAATCTTACTATTGATTTAATATCAAAATATATGAATAATTCATATGTTTATATTAGTTTGAACAGTACGATGTTTTGTCCAAAATAACATACGCAGAGGGACCAGTTATTTTCACCTTGCTTTATTAAGAGAAAATGCAACGTTGAGTCTTACTCTCAACACGCAATGATTTGAATCCAAACAGAAGGCGGAGAGCAGAATATTTGGACACTAGATTTTTCTGTTTATCCTGTTATACATATGTGGAATACAACGTAAAGCTTATAAAATATGTAATATGTAAAATTTTTTTTGTATTGGCTGACATTGTTTTATTGTCTGATTTCGTATCTAGCTTTCCTGTATTTATTACAAAGTTTAAACATATAATATATTTACAAAATTTAACAAAAATATATATAATACGTAAAATCTTATTTGTAAATTACTCTTTATATATCTAAGTAGCGCTATGAAACAAGAATGTGAATATGAATATTCAGCTGCAGTGTGTAGTCGCATTATATACTGCATTCACGGTAACAAGATTCGTCAGCAGAATAGGGGTGTGCAGACACCACTGACTCTAAGCATTTTGCGCTAGCTCGCAGTACATGACACAGCGACACTTGGCAAACGATTGCAAAAGTCTCGTATAAGCCTTCATATGAAAATCAAATTGTTCCAACTCGAAAGGCAATCGGGGCTCCCAAGTTTTCAAACTTTTAAAGTGAACGGACACTTTAGAACAATTCGGTTTAGCTCGAAAATATTATAAGGCTGCATAGATTGAAAAATGGAACGATTTTCACTTTGGGAATCCGTGTTGTTACTTACGTGACAGCTTAATATAAATCCGGATAAAGCAAGTTCGATCCGAGCTAAAGAAGTTCAAACTAAAATAAGTGCTCGAATACTTGTATCTTTACGCCTCGTAGATGCAGTGAGGAAGGAGTAGGTATGAGGCTCATACACTGTAGTCCCGCGTGGGTGCGCATCCAAGGTATAAACGGATTACAGCGTGGCAAATCTTACTTGTTTAAAATAGAGTCAGGAATATAAAATAGCTGAGAGCTAGTCTTAGTGTTAGTGAAATTTATGTTAACGTATTAGTAGCGAACGTTTTAATAGCGAATTGAATAGATTTATATTGAAAAAGTGATTAAGTTTTATTAAAAGACTCTCGTTACATAACATTATGCACTTACGTAAATTTTATCAAAATGATTATGTATATATTATATATTATAACAAAGTTATGATTTACATATATAATTTATTATTATATTATTATGATACAATTAATTAATAATTAATAAAAATCAAATCACCACAGTTAAAATTATTAAAACACCTGAAGACATCAACACTGAAGTTGTTTTTCTGCGTCTATTTAATTGTAAATCACAAAAAAAATACGTGAAAGCATTTATTTCAACTTTGGTAGCTCTACACTAAATCAATTCTACACGAAGGTTAAATAACGATTGAATAAGAATATTTATTATAGAAATATATACACATGCATAATATTTTTTATTTCTACCAGTCTGCTTAAAAAAAACTCAATAATAAATAAATATTTAGTATTTAATAATATTGATACGATATTTTTTTGAGTGACTTCAAAAGAAGTTTTTTTTATACAAACTTTCATGTAGGTATTTACTATCTAAACGAGTAAACCATGTAAGCGTTCGTATACATATTCACTTGTATTTCGGTGTTCATCAAATTTAAAACCACTGGACGTGGCCAGAGTTGCAAGCACCAGTATTATATCTAGTAAAACAAAGCTCACAGCCCTATTGAATATTGTGTTATTTTATCAATTAGTTAGTGAGCCGTTGAGTTCCACCATTGAACTCACATTGTTTTGCGTTTGAACGGAAATTAGAAAATTGAGTGTCTCAACACTAAGTTCTCCTGGCTATATGTGAGATAAAGCGTGATGCTAGAGTAAAACAATCAATAAGTTCCGTTAATTTACGTTTAATATAACAACGTTAATTAAATGTATATAAAATGTAATATCTATAAATAGCAACGAGCAGGTGTGCAGATATTCTTGTAATAATAATAATAGTCATGTCAAGTAATTCATATTTTCATAAAATGCAAATAATGTTTGCTAGAACCGAGCTTCACGTAGAGTTTAATTAAGCAACAAGTTTACAAATTCATTCTTACCAAACATTGAGTGGGAATTATTACTAGCATTTAATGAACTAAGGCGTCGCGACGAGCTATGCATACGATTAGCATCAAGCAAGTGCATCTCTTGCGCGATTATGTAAATTTTACACCAACATTGTAAATTCAGTTAGGCGTTTTGACAACATTTACGTAAAATAAATATATATTACGTAAATTTAGAAAGCAGTGAAACGTGTGAAGTGTCTAATATGAATTTTAAATAGACATATTTAAAACACTTTTCAATTTAATCATTCACTATGTGTACATACTATAAACATTATACAAGTTATCAATATCGATTGTGTCTAAATAATTTAGCTGTAGGTAACACTTGCCGCAAATTGCTCGCTAACATTTATGTTACCAATTACTCTTGTGGCATTGACAATATTTCGTAACGAGCTTAATAATATTTTACGTCACGAAGTTGAAACTCACGAAATGGTTTCTGTACCTACAATTTCACATTTTGTTTGTCATTTTGCCTTTTATCACACCTATAATTAACTTTATTTATTTAAGATTTGCATAAAAAATATGTGCTAATAGCTTCATTGTTAGCATAAAAAGGCTTTTAGCTCAATCAATATAGCTGTAAAAATGAAAAAAAATATGGTCGAATAGAATGAAAAAAACAAGAAATGTGTGCCGTTGACCCAAAGTTATGGCGAAATGTATCCTAAATACCAACAAATCCAAACAATTAAGTACCTAACAGTACAAAGGTTTAGACATCAACAGTCAGTTTCCAGTCACTATGTTACCAAACACTTGGCGGAGATACAAGTGAGCCGAGCGATAGTAGCTACGCTCGCTCCCGCCGCGGTAGACGCACGTCGCGATGTTTTAAATCTTAAACAGGTGTGACTCAACTTGTTTTTTTTTTGCATAAAACTTTTATTGTACAACCTTCTTTAAGATTTTATATTAAAATAAATATATATATATATATATATATATATATATATATATATATATATATATATATATATATATATATATATATATATATATATATATATATATATATATATATATATATATATATATATATACTCAATAATATTAATAAAAATACTTAATAATAAATGGACAATATAAATATTATTTTTTTGCTATTTATAATAATAAGTTTAATATATTTCGTTTTGTTTTGTTGCAGATGTCAGCAGTAGTGTTTTCTTAAGTGCTTGTGAGTAATATTAAATCTTGGACTCTAGTGCGATGAAATGTGAATTCTGTGTTGATGCAGTTTAAATCGTTTGTTGTGTGAGAACTTTGCCCTGATGAATTATCAAGTGTAACTTTTTTTACTGTTTTTGTAATTTGGTTACTAAAGCTCATTCACCATGGAGACAGAGGAGCTTACTAAACTTGTGGACGGAATATACAAGGTAAGAGAGAGCTCCTAATTTTTACATATACTTAAAACTTTTGACATTCGCATGATAAATATTGTTACTTTGGCCATAATTCTCGAATTTCTGCAGCAAAAATGATTCCGTTCTATGATTTTATTCCACTATTTTACATAAATAATATAAAATATGAATTTATTTATAATTCAGACTGTATACTCTCCCTATTTTCTATCATATATACCTAGCATATATTATTATGAGATTAGTGAAAGGTATAGCGGAGGCCGTTGCGGCCTTATTGAGAGGAAAATAAAGTTACAAAATTATACACCACTAGTTAAGATCATAGCGTTGAAAATTATTAGATATCAAGATGGTAGATCTTATTTTGATCTTCATTTAACGCTTCAGTGTTTCTAAATTAGTAAACGTTAATTAATATGTATTTTCATTTTAAATATTATGAAATAATATATTACTTTTATAACAAAATTATAATTTAAAATTTAAATTTACCTTATCATAAGTATTCTTTATTGTTTCATTTAACATTATATAAAGGTTTCTAGTAACCATCTCTCGTAATTAATAAACGTGAAGACGATTTATGAATTTAAATTATTTCCAACAATTTAATAACGAAACAAAAGCTAAACCAAGAAATTTATAGGGACAGCTGGAATTATCTTTAATGTAAGTTTGATATTACTCCTTCAAAGTTGTATATTTAAAATACAAGATAAATTAAAGCTTTTTTCATTATTTATCTGACCTTTAGCTACAGTGGAGAGATAAAAGTGAAAATACGGGTACAAAAGCTCAGGCGGATGTTCCAGCACCTGCCTCACAAATGTCAAGGTCAAATGGTCAGTACTACTCGAGAAGACCATACGATTTCTCTAACTCGTTTGATATAAATATGTATGTTTATCGAATACCGCACCGGGGTCAAAGATTTCAACTTTCTGATTGTTTTCTCCGTATAAGAATATGGTAATGGCGTATTCAGTCATTCTTTCTTCGACTTGTCGATCGATAGGACTTGAAATATGAATAAAAATATTACAAATAATATGTGTGTAGATTCTGCTAAAAGTTTTTTTAATTGGTAACACTTAAGTAACACTTTTTGTTTGTTTATCATGCATAAAACGTCTTAGTACAAGGTAATTCTTATTCTGAGGATATTATAGGACGTAATGTATTCTTAGAGCTATTGCGACATAACGATCTATAAAACGCAACCTTATTTTGATCGTATATATGTAAATTCATTCCCTGATTTGAATGTTTGTGTATAACTTATATTCATATTGTATCATCATACTCCTATTTTGCGGTGGAACTCAACGCTACGTTTTGTCTTTATCAGAAAATTTAAATAAATAATTCATTTCCCCCCCCCCCCCCCCCCAAACGGAATTGAACCCCGTGCATCGCAGGTTCAGACAAAAACGTCTGACTGGTGTCAGCTATGGCCATATATAAGGTACATAATACAGAACCATACTAAATTGAACCCTTAAACTGCCTGCTTTCTTAGATATATCATAAGTATGCATAAAACTCATAGTATCCAGATTTCTTGCTATATACCACAATTTAATTCAATATATTCGATAAACATAAATTTCTTAAAATTTATACCTGCAATTAGTATTCGTAACACATTCAAGACATTGATTATTCGTCAACGTTCCAAATTATCTCCATATTAGTCATGACCAGCCTAGTAATTAGTATCCACTTTAAAACGGAAAATGACCAAATATATGAAATTAAACTTATTTCTTTACTTTTTAAGGTTAGTTGCGACTTCAATCAGGCTTACTGAAACCATAAAATTTTGCCTTTATTGCTTAATCCGATAGATGAAGATGTATGTTGTAAATTAAAATTATTTTCTATATCCTAATCGCATTACTGAAACAGTACTTACAAGAAATATAACAAAATAGAATTGAGTAACACGTTTTGCGTGTGCTAAAGTAGGTTTTATGTCGTGTTCTTAATTGAATAATCTGAATTCATGGCCAATTTAGTTCATAGCACTGGTGGATTAAACTAAAAACATTAGAAAACAGTTGCATGGTTTCCAGATATAATAAGTGTCGCTGCCTTGTTTAACCTTCTCAATTATTATACAATCTGTTAACTTCATAATTGGATTCGACAATGCACTTCTATTCTTACTCGTATTATTTTGAAGGATCTCGTTTATGACTTCAATTTTTTTTCTATGAAACATCAATCTTAATAATGATTTTATATTATTTTATCTTTTAATTTTAATTATTAGAATTGATGTTTTATATTATTCAATGTGTATTAAGCTATACTTAAAATATTTAAGAGACAACGCTTTAGCAGAGTAAACTCTTTAGTAGCGAGGCGACCATCCCCCGAGTAATTTAAACATTGTAATATTATAATATGTTCATGCAAAGCAATAAATAATAATTAATAGAATATCCGAAATATTAAGAATATATTATGCAAAATAGAAGCTACGAAAAACACAAATTAATGCATAAAATGCACTGGAATATTATTATTTTATATATAGTGATCATAGCTATAGTGTTACGATAAACGTCCGTTTATACAAAGTAACAAGTTTTTTTTAAATATAATATTTCTCAAATGTAAGAATAATAATGATAATAGACGAGGAATCCGGTGATTTTAATAACTAGTTTTGAAGGTTAATAAGTTTATAGACAACTTAAATTACTAACTTGGGCAAATGTAACGTTTACGTAACGCTTATGTAAAAGTTACTAATGTTAAAAGCTTTATAGTATACTAGGTGTGCTTTACTAAGTATATAAGTGCTTAATTTTACTTTAACTGGACTATTGCCAGATGCCTACCAAAGTGCTAGAATGTTCTCAGCGCTCAATCTCGCTAGTGCTATTATATTAACCAAAAATGTTTATGTATATTTAAATTAATTTGAACATTTTGCTAACCATTATATATATATATATATATAATATATATATATATATATATATATATATATATATATATATATATATATATATATATATATATATATATATATATATATATATATATATATATATAATATCTATATATATATATATATATATATATATCTATATATATATAATATACAAATATTTTTTATTTATAAATTAAATCTATATATTTTTTTAATCACACTCAGTATTTTATAATTTATAATAACGGCATTAAGTTCCGCCAAGTCTCTATAGAGAAAGATTTAAAAGAGGCTTTACTGAGAAACTGCGAACGGCTTTACTAAGAGTACTGAAGAAATTTTTTAATTGGTGTCGAATAGTAATTATTTTTTATTCAACTAAGATAATAACATGTTTTACAACATATAAACATTCATATTTATAGTTTGCTCAATTTTTTGTAGTTTAGTAACATAAAATGCGGGCGTTCACTTTCCTCGGGTAAAAGTTTTTATGGTTATGCCTTTTCGACAAATCACAAACCCACTATGGTAATTTCTCCTGTCACAATATTGTTGAAACTTGTCAATGCACGTATTGTGAACAACGGATGTGTGATATTTCCTTCATCGTAAATCTTTATAATTGTTCCACATTTTCTTTGTGTTAATATGTTTTATTTAAGACTATTCTTGTAAGTTGTTCATATTCTAATTCTAATACTCCAATTCTTATTTTGTACTTAGTATTTAGTATAGTTAAACTTAATAATATTAAATTATTTTGTATAAATGTTATTAATTAATATTATTCGTCCGAAAATAAATTATACAAAATTCAATAAAGAACGCATGAGCTTGCTCTATGTAAGCTTTCATATTTGTACAATTTTAATCTTTTATAGTAAAATAAAGCACTCCCAGCATTTAATTTCACATTTAAATGGAATATACTATAAATTTTTTAATTATGCATTCAATAGGCCTTAATTATGTACCAAAAGCTTTCGTTAAAGTTTAGTGTAAATAAGAATGTCAAGGTTGCGGCATCGCCTTCGAGATATGCCGCACATTTGTCTTTGTGGAACGACTATATCGCGCCAGCATCGCAAGTGACGCTACCAAACCAACGAGTAAGAGCCATCCAATTAGCCTGATAACAACCAGAAATATCTATTTCACAGATCAGAGTATACTGGTCGGCGTTTACCCAGTTTCCTTGCCCGAATGAGATTGCTCTGCGACATTAAGCCAGCCTAATGTAAATTTTCGTCATTACGCTGTGTCTGTTTATTCTTAGTATTCGTGCGGATCATTGCGTGATTTCCTTTGGTCATAAGCAGAAATATATGAATGCTCGCAGCAGACTTTTGCAGCAGCTCGCTTATATTTTTATCATCTAAACTACTCTAACCCTTGTAACAAATTATTTTTGATATTTCAATAATGATTAGCATTCTTCTTTTTGTCTTATTTATGTTGAATAAATATCTAAATTTACTCACAATTACGTTGTACGTAATTCGTGTTTAGTATAAATAAAATATTTATGTAAAAGCGTTTTTCAGCCCTATATTAATTTGTAGCCAAGTAAATAAAAAGTATATATAAAATAAATTAGTTTACGTCAAAAATATCCCGTTTTCAATTTATCACATATGGACTAATGGACAATTGCCCAAACACTATGTAATAGATGACACGGAAATGAAAAAGCTCATACAAATGATAGTCGCGTGACGCTGCTCTCTTAAGCCTTAAGGCTGATCCACAAGATGCAATCTACATAGCGTGCGTGTACGTGTATGGAACGATGGAATTAAAGATATACTAGAGATACGTTTCGCTTACGTAAACGCTGACAAAAACAACAAGAATGAGCTTGGTACACAAATGATACGAAAAACATGAAAGCTTTTTATTGGAAGTACAAGTAAGTTAATGAAACATTTCTTCTATAGAATATTCTAATATTTTTTGTTTGACAATGTTAATTGGTTTGTCATATATCTAGTACATGCACAATATAAATTGGTGTTAAAATGTATGCAATAGCTACAGATGAATTTACCTATCTGCTTAAGTTAAAAAAAAATTAGCTTCACGTTTATCCTAGCCTCCTCAGTTCTCTCATTTCCGGTCGGATTTTTGTATTGGGAGATGGAGCTCAATCGCATTTTGTCTCTCAAAAAGTAACTCGTTCCCTCCAGTCGGATTGAACATACAACCATCGTATTTAATATCACACATCCCTTTGCGCCATGACAGCTTCACTATTTGGTATCTTTTTATATATAAATAAATTGAGTGAAATTAATATTACTACAATGAGCAAAGAAAAGTAAACGAAATGAACGTTCATTATCTATAGAGCTCCTCATCAGTTTGTACAGCTAGCTCAATTATATCACGTCCGTTTAAATAGCCGTATTTAAATAAGAATACTTTAGATCTAGTACTTTATCTATTGTGAATGTGCATCTTGCTGCGCTATTAACTATGCACGAATGTTTTTCAATCACGCTATAAGCTGTTTGCAAAATGTAAATATCGACTTTTAATTTGTAACCTCAGTATATATTTGTAAAGAATATAATTAAAACTACTTTAATCTTAAATCTAAAATTATTAAATAAAATCCGGTACTGAAGGTAGAGCAAAACAGGATTTTTCTCATTTCGGATAAAACTAAGTAAATTGCTTAAGGATATATTAATTTGATTACCATTCAACATGTAATATCTCGAAAATTGGCCGAAAATTGGGGATCAGAGTGTCTTAACACTAAGATGAGTTATATACAGGAAAAAACGTGAAGCTATTTACTTAAAAGATAAATATTATTTTACGTTTTAATATGTTTACGATTTTGTCATTCATCATTCATATATATATATATATATATATATATATATATATATATATATATATATATATATATATATATATATATATATATATATATATATATATATATATATATATATATATATATATATATATATATATATATATATATATATATATATATATTCATATATTATATCATTTTACACCCTTCCCTATTTAACCCGTAGTACCATCAATAATAAAAATATTATTGATGGTACTACAGGTTAATTTTTTAATAATAACTGATTTATATAATTTTATTATTATAAATCGTTTTCTCTGAAATAACCATTGGCTGTATAAGAGCTCTTATGCTAATCTTATCTGATCCGTGCGGACCCTCTTGTTTGAATCGGTTCCTCTCATTTGAATAAGAATAGCTTAAAATTCCAGCATCCTATAGACATGGCTTATTCATCTTTCGGTTTGCTAGTTCCAAAATAATGTAGGTAATGTTATTTGACTCTTAAAAACGCTTTAACGTTTCTTCTAATGTTATATAATGAATGAAATCACAATGAAACCTTTACAATAAATATCTAGCCCAAATTAAGTCTAACAGGCTTAATTAATCATTTGTGTTTCTGATGATGTGATTTAATACAACACGCGAACACACACACACGCACACGCACAATTTAAATAATTTCGTAAAATGTGTGCGTCTGTTCATAGAAATGATATAACAGAATAAACATATAATACGTGCTACTCATTTGACGATTTCAACCGAAAACTAGCAGGTTTTTCTACTACGCGACCACCGTACATAATACAATACATGCATTATATAGAAGATGCATTGTATCAGAGAAAAGTCGATATATATATATATATATATCATATATATATATATATATATATATATATATATATATATATATATATATATATATATATATATATATATATATATATATATATATATATATATATATATATATATATATATATATATATATATATATATATATATATATATTATATCTCAGAGGGTGTCTAAGCCAATTATCTGTCCGATATTTGGTTTCCGGCATACGGGTACGCGACCCCGGGACCTCGAGCCACCACTTTCATAACCCGATCCAATCCATGTAAGTGGTGTCCCTCCCCTATATTCCAAGTCTTTCTGCCTCTTATTCCCTGTCCTTTCTTGGTTTCTCCCAGTAAAGGGTTTGGAGGTCAGATGGCAATCGCTCCACAAAAACCACTTCGCCACTCATATGGACCGATTGGTCTTAGTCGGAAGGCAGACCCTGGCAAAAGCCGGGACTAATGCCAGGAAGAAGAAGAAGATATATATATATATATTATATAAGCAATATTGAAATGTTTTAGTTAAAGTTTAATATTATTATTATATATAACTTAGTTATTTCAGCATCTCCATATTTAGTTCCACCACATCAATCAAGTTACCCTATTTCTACTACAGATATTATCTGTAACAATCACGAAATGTGGTAATAGGTGATCAATTGTAGTAGTACAAACAATGTAGTAACACAGTTCATTACTTATTACTTTGTGCCATAACAAATAAGGCAATGGATTGTGCTTTCAATTAATAAATAATTATTTCGCATGACTGATTAGTTATTAAATAGATAGAATTTCGTTGGAGGTTTGAACTAAACCGTAGTTTAACATTTAACAATTGTAATTAATATATATTTTTTTTCATTTAGATCTAATAAAATTCTTGAGACATTTGATCTGTTACCTTTATCTTCTTATTAAATTTTATTCTACAAAATAGCAATATTAATATTATAAATATTCAATATAAAACTGAAGCGTGGTTTTTGTCGTTCTGTAAGTTTTTATTTTTATAATACATCTTTCAAATAATTATGTAATTTATTATTTTAATATACCTACTATAATATCTTCAGCTTCACATGTCATCCCGCAAAATGGCAATATAATGATACTGATATATATGACTATATATCTATATCATTACATATATAGATATATATATATATATATATATATATATATATATATATATATATATATATATATATATATATATATATATATATACATATATATATATATATATATATCTAGGTCACCTTATATCCTTTAAGTTAAGTCATGCATGGACAAAGAAGATAGTAGTAGAATAGATCGTAGAATAAAATCTATGTGGAATAAATACTGATCCATGAATAAATATATAAAGTTCTTATAAACAATGCAATGAACTTGTGCTCGATTCCAAGCTTGACCTATGCTTGCCAAACCTGGTCATTGTCTCAGAAAAATAAGAAAATAATTATATATTGTCAAAGAGGCATAGAAAGAAGCTATATTAATATTAAACATAAAGACAAAACAAAACTGGAAATGGACAGGACAAATACAATAGCTAAGGACGATAAATGGACACAAATTATAACGAATTGGCTTCCTATATATAAAAAACGCAGACGACCTTTAAAAAGATGGAGTGAAGATATAGTCAGAGTGGCGGGAAATATGTGGTCCAGAACAGCAAGAGTTAGAGAACAATGGAAATTATTGGAGGAGGCTTTCACCGCTCTCGGTGGTCCTTATATTGATTTTTTTTTTATTTTTTGATACTAATAATAACTTACTAATACATATAATAATAAGAAACTACTAACGTACTAAAACAGTTAAATTATTTTGTTATAAACTTCTAAGAAATGTAAGGAAATGTTAAGCTTAAATAAATAAATAAAATATACTACTTAGGTACTACATAAATCTCTTCTCTTTCCATTTTAATTTATTTTCATTATTTATTTTTACTTAACATCCAGCACAAATTAACTTCTTCGTGACTATATATAATTAGTTATATTGTTTCGCGTCTGTAGTTTCAGTATCTGTATTTATATTACGATTCTTTTTATCTAATAAAGATTCTTAAAGAATTTTATAATATCTTTTGTACTACGTTAAACGCTTGCTAAAAAATACTTAAGTGAAGAAGTAATTTAGGGCAGTCTATTTCTTCGATAAAACGACGACATTGGCTCGGCAGATAACTTAAATTCAAATATTTTAAGTTTATTCTCCAGTGAAACATCGCTATGTTTGTGTAAAAATATTATAGATTATGAAAAGTAATTGAACCTTTATGGTGATATTAAGAAATAATACTATATTTTTTGAATGATGCCTCAGTGTTATATGACAAAATGATTAAACAGTCTAAATCTTGCTATTCACAATATTGGTGATGGTCAAGCAAAGAAACGATCGTAACATCAGAAAAATATACAATTTGTGTTCTTTAATTTTTTATCCATTAAGTATTATAATTTTACTAAATAGCCATTTTATTCTATTATTTCTTGAGGTTTCTCAAATACAAAAATTATAATATTAAATATTGATTCAGTTAAGTTTTTTAGTTTAGCTTAGTGCTAATACAGCACAATTCACGGACGGAGATTGTATGGAAAAAAAGCGATTTCTTTACACAATCATAGAATGTATGTAAAAAACCAGATCCAAAATCTATAAAAGTAATTTTTGATAGTATTTGCAAAAATGATACCTATCTATACTATCGTTTAGTATCATACATATACGATTAAAGCTTCGCACTGGACAGAAATCCTCATCCTTAACTTTTCGCGTTCCCATCAAGTTAAATTATATATCAGAAAAACTTGAAAGATGTTTACCCAAAAAAAAATGGATGCAAGAACTTAGAAAAGTTTTAACAGACTTAAAATATAAATAATGTTATGAGATTATTTATATTTAAAGTAAAAATCTTTTGTAGTGCAGTACCACACATATTGACAAAATACGAACTAGAAAAACAATTTTTATATGTTAAAAATTAGCTTACGCCATTGTTGTACTCTTGATATGTATCTAATAGCTATGATTTGAAAATTTTAAACGAGAAATAACTTATTAATATAATATACCATAAAAAATCCTTCCTTTGATAACTTAACATATGACCGTCGGTCTGAAATCGTAAATAAATAAAAGTCTCGTAAATAAATTAAAAAAAATTCTTTAATAAATGAGCCGTGGTGAAATGGCCGTCGTGGCGCAGAGGCATAGCCTGTGCCTCTAAACGTGACGGTTTGTGGGTTTGATTCCCACTCAGGGAGAAAGAATGAATTTCATTTTCTTTACTCTAATTCGCTCGGTAACTAGGCAAAAAGCGCGGCTTTCAGTTCCGCCACTCAACACGCAATGCCTTGAAAAGTGGAAAGTGGGGAACGGAGTGTCTAAACACTTCCTACGGTTCCTACGGTTCCCTCGCCTACCTTGCCATGTGTACTACTTGCCATGTGTGGGATACAGCGTGAAGCTAATTTATTTATTTTTTATTTTATTTTTAATAAATTAAATAACAGTTTTATGTATTTTGAAGTAATTGCATGCTAAGTTCGACTATCAATAATTTGTACTGTAATGTCGTAATGGGCAGACCACAAAAACGATGGGTAGAACTTGCACAAGACAGAGAAAATTGAAAAAAATTGAAGGAGGCCTATACCCTATCAAGGGATTCCTATAGTTAAGAGTTACATAAAATTATACCTAAAAAAAAAGAAAAATAAAAAAAAAAGAAAACAAAAGAGAATTTATAATAATAAGCATGTACTTTACTTATGTTTATAGGAAATAAATAGGCTTTATTATTATAATGTCGTAAGCACATTTTTGTCATAAGAACAAGACACAATTATATACAAATAATCGTATAGTCCACAAAATAAAACAATTCAAAATAAAAATATGCCGTATAATCATATAAAGAAGAAAATTGTGAACTTTTTTATTACTTAAGTGTATATTACGTAATAAATGTATACAATATGAAAAGGTAATATATTTAAAAGTAAATATTCTTTTCAAAATAAACTTACATAAAGTGCTTGAAATATTTAAAAAGAGCGTTCTTGCTTTATAGTGATTATTGTGCGGAAGTTGCTATGCAGTGCGCTTGGCATGTCGTGTTACCGGTAGACGGTAACACAAGTTACCCACTGGTAACTATACGAGTCACAGTCACCAGTCCTACGATAACGTACGGTATATAGTTATAAATTTTATGAAATTCATTCTGATATCTGAACGGATTTAGTGCGATAAGAGTCAGTATTTTACGAGCTCCTTCTATCTTTGTTCTCATATATAAATTCAAGAGCCGATGTGCCGTGTATTATGTATCTCTATTCGTTTATCCGATTTGACTTTTCTACCTTACCGGCTACATCCATCCATATATTTCTTGTTCCACGGAAGCAGTTTCCGTGATATTAGCAAAATTTACATTATTACATTAGATCCATTATCCTTCCTTCCATTCCATTTACTTTAGACTGCGCAACCAAATATTTTTGATTGTAAGTGCTGAGTATTTCAATAAAGTGTAAAAATATGTGATGTAAAGTGTTAGTCCATCTTGATTTAAGACTAATTGCGTGCCGTATGCTGGAATTTAGTGTGTTAAGTGCGGAAGCGAAAATGACGTATTCATCCAGGTGAGAACCGAACTCACAACAATAGGGCTTAACAACCAGTCACTCAGTCACTGTTCCGCTGCACCGCTACGGTCTCGTTAAATAGAAATAATTTAAGAATTTCTATTTGAACCAAAAAAATCTATATAGAAAAGAAAAATATATAATAAATGTAAGAAAATATATGGTAACTGACTTTGCCCACGCATAAAAGCATCCTGCTTTCTCGTACAAGTATGGCATTTCTTTTTTAGAAAGGATTTCAAAGAAGAATTGACTTTTTTGACTACATCTTTATTTATGTCCCAACGGCTCTTAAGAAACAATAGATTTTATCAAATAAAATAAAATTTATAATTAATATATTCCCCTAAAAATCTACCCGTTATAATTCCTTAAATTATGATATGATATTTATAAACCAATGTCACTCAACAATAACAATAAATTAAAAAGCTTTACAAATTGAAAATACGTATACAATAAAGCTTTATATAAGATATTTTTCTTGCCTGCGTGAAATGTCTAATACCTTCCAATAGAAACTTTAGAGTAATCAGGAACATATAACACCGGTTTGGCTTCCATTTAACAAAGTTAGTACCTACGAGGAGAGCTTATGCACATCACAACTTCTTTAATTAAATTAATGAAGAAAATAACATAGCTTTAATTTTGCTAGGCTGAGACCCGCTTAAGTAGTGCGACTAGCATTCAAAAGCTTTGAAGTGTAGTTCTTAAGTCGGCTGCATTTATTTGTGACTCCTTGTAACAAGCTCATTAAAATATCGATATCTTCTTTATGCATTTCTATTTGTGTATTAATTATTCGTTATAGAGTGTAACGAAGCGAAATTAATTGAACTTTGACTAAGATTTATCATTATTTGCGTTGTTCTTGTCTATACAAGTCAACGTTCACTACGTCGTGGAATCTAAGCATCTACGTTTACTTCCTTCTGCCTGGCATTAGTCCCGTTCCCGCTTCGTTTGCCAGGGCCTGCCTTCCGACTAAAATTACTCCACTTTGCTCGGTCTTTAACATCCTCAGTGGACAATCTATCCGCTCTCATGTCCTGCGTCACGACATTCAGCCATCGCTTCCTTGGGCGTGTGGTCTAACTCTAGGAACAGGCATGTCAAGGCACTTAATTTCGACATAGTTCTCAGCTCCGCGCATGACATCATACCATCTCAGCTCTTGTAGCTCATCCGCTACGTCACGGACCCCAAGACTACCTCGAATGAATGTGTTGCCTATGCGGTTAGACCGCGTAACGCCACACATCCACCTCAGCGTCTTTATTTCCGTGACGTAAACCACCTGAGTGTGCTGAGATAATGCTGGCCAACATTCGCTGCCTTATAAAATAACCGGTCGGATAATACTTTTGTATATCAGTCCCTTCAACAGACCACACCAGTGACCTCCTGCCATTTGGCCCAGGCAGCGCTTATACGAGCACGAATGTCTTGGTCGATACCTCCAGACTCATGCATAACGGGTCCAAGGTGCCCAATGTGGACGGTGCTCGAGTCTGGATTCCCGCAAGCCATGTACTCAGTTTTCAAGCTCAAGTGCACCCTTCCAGGCGTTCACATTACGCTCCAGCATCTTTCGGTGTTCGTCAATGAGTACTATGTCATCGGCAAACATAATCAGCCACGGAAGCTGGCCTTGAATGTGGGCCTAGACAGTATCCAGCACTACATTGAATAAGAACGGACTAAGAGCTGAGCCCTGGTGAACCCCTACTGTAATCGGGAAGGACTTGGTGTCGCCAACAGCGGTCCTAACCACTGAAGTGGAGTCGTTGTACATATCTCTGATAACCTCAATATAGGGCTTCAGGGATTCCCTTGGATCACAATGCCCACCAGATATACGGACGTGACATACAGTCAAAAGCCTTCTGCAGGTCCAAAAAGCACCTACGATTACTATAGACTAAATATTCTATAAAAATGATTACCACAAATACATAAGCTAAATAAAATATAATGAATGATCAAATTATGTACATATGCCTGTACTTGGAAACAACATCAAAAATTAAGGATTGAATGTGGAGACCAACAATCCTCATAAATTACTTACGTTTTGGATTATGTACAAAGAGAAAATATAAATAAATTTGTCGTTCGGGTCACATATGTATTTAGTTGACGCGTATTCGTCGAAATACAATTTAAGGAAGGAAATTGCCTTGCGGTGGAACCCGTACAAAATGGAATATGTGATATTAAATCTGTATGACAGTTATTAGGACACTCGAGTGGCGGTTGAATCTAACAAAAAGGATTTATTTAGAATGAAACGATGTAACGTTTTGTTAACCTATTTTTTTAATATTTTTGACGCCGTTTTTAAAGTGCGTATTTTATTCGTGATTTTATATTTTATATTTTTATTTCATAGAGTATCATATGGTAAAATTTGCTTTATTTTAATAATAAGATTATTAGCCGATTTCTATGACTTGTATATAGCAGGGTAGGCTGAGGGAACCTAGTGTTTAGACACTCTATTCAATTACCAAACAGAGGAAATGAAAGTAATTTATTTCCGAGAATCAACAACCATCAGACACTGTGCCACTACGCCACGAAAACTTGAGGATTTAAACTTAATTGCTTCTAATTTAATAATAATAAAAACCGATTTATTTAGATGGTGACTAATTCTATTGAAATACGAAAATGAAATTTATGAGAAACCAAAAATAAAACTAAAGTGTTTGTCTAGTGTTCACGTACCTTCCGCTTACTGAATAAAAGTAAATGTTAGGCATTTGAAGTCGATGTGATTGAGAAAATTACCGGCCGGGGCCGGACGTGACTGGCACACTACCAATAAGAGTGACAACATAGCTTGGAAAGCTATTGCTACTATTTTGTATTTTGTCATGTACAATAGGGTTAAAATAGAGTCATTTTGTTGAAATTTTTGTTAATATTCGTAATGATTTCAATTGGCATGATTGTTAGCAAATACTTATAGTCTATTATAATAATTTGGCTTGAGAAAAATGTAAGCAATGTTTCTAACTATCTTCTCTTATATAATATAATATATTGACTCGTATTTATGTATGTAGCAGATAGTTGTACGCTTATTAGGTTGTTGTGCCGAAAAACATGATTCCATGATAAAAATATGCATTTAGTGTCTGTTTTACATATTTTATAGCCACAAATAATTACACATACACAACTCTTATTAAATTGTACTTAACTATAAGAATAATAACCCAAATATAAAATAAATATATATTAATACACATGCAAGAACAAAAATAAAATGTTGTTTTAATGATTTTGGGTGATTTTAGATGTACACTATTTTATGTGTTTAATTCTTATAAAATATTCTTAATAATTTATTTTATTAAAATTAATTATTCTCCTAATTATAATTAAGAAAATAGTCTTTTTTAACATTTCTTTGGTGTGTTTACTTTTTTCTCACGGCTTTCTGAATAGAGTATAGGATATATTATGATTCAAATTACTTTGTCAATATTTACTACAAACTGTAATTATAATAACAAACCATTTATTGTTATATTTAAAGTGATATTATTTTTAAAACATTATCAGCCTTACCATTTATTTCTATCAATTTAGACATACACGTCCGCCATCATATAAAACTGTCCGACATATCTCTGGTCTGTCTAGCAAGCAAATGCTAAAAGTTTTAAGATTTGTGGCCAGTATTTTATATTGAGAAAACTTAAGACAATATTTCTATTTAAAAGTCTATTTAATATATTTTATTACACAATACTTGTTTGCTATAATAAAATTGTGATAATATTATAGCAAGGTAATAGAATATATAACAATTATAAGATTATATATTTATTTTATTTATGCTTCCAAATAAACGAATAAAAACAAAGTGAAGATAAACGATCAAAACTTTGGAATGATTATCTTTTTCATAGCGTCATATATTTTTGACTTCGCTAAATCTTACCATAATACATACAATTTAGTAATTTATTCATATCTGTAACCAGCGGACCAGTTTGTAACAAGTTTCTCACTAATTTAACAGTATAACTAAGCAATTTTTAGCAAAAACCAAAATTTTGCTAAAAAAAAATCTATATTAAGTATTTTGTTAATAACAAAGTATAATAGTAATAATAGTCACGAATATCAATCTAAAAATAAAAAATAAATATTTGATTCATATTATATAAGTAACTCACCCTATTATAAGTTAAGCTAAAGCGTAGGAGTTTCGAATAAAAGCACAAAGTATATACAATAATTCAGACATGGCCATTTAAAGGTCAAAGCCCGAAATTAAAACAGATGTCCAGGGTAGATTAAGTGGTGTAATTCTATGGAAACAGGGCAAAAATTAAAAGAATCGCAACCGATCTTACTTTGTTCGAGTGATGAAATAAAATGTAAATTCATTTTGCTCGCCTATCGTACCAGGCCTCTTTTGTAGGATAACAATAAACATTGTTGTTTCCCCTTTATTTAAGGAAAGAGAAAAAATCTGATTGCCGACTAGCAAACTAGGCAGTAGGCACCTTTTGTGCTTTTAACGTGCACTTATAGTTTTAAATTCAAGTCTAGTTTAAAAACTTATAGAGAAACATTTTTAATTATACAATTCTGTGGGCATTGTTATATTTTATATTTCCATACAAAACCATAATATTGTTGAAACTTTGTCTAGTGCTCGTTTGAGTTTTTATTTTATAATGTACTTTAATATTATATGAGGTTTATGGTACCTATAAAGTTTTTAATGAATCGCTAAAAATATTCTTGAGACGATATTATTGAAGTTCAGATGTTTGAGAGGACTGTATATTTACATAATATATTTTTTGCAGTAGATTGGATTTTGGTATTCATTACAGTATTTTTGAATAGTTGGAAAGTGAGAAAGTGTGGCGTACGTATAATTTTTTTATACTTTGTAATTTACTGTGTATTATTGCTGTTAAGAACATTATGAATACAAGATTTGGTTTCAAAACAACATTCTGCATTTTTCTTACATCTCCTTTCTTCGAGGCAGAACATATATTGACGCAACCCCCAAAGAAGTTTATCTTCGAAATAAATCTATATAACAAATGTGTAAGAATAATTATTATGAAAAACGTTTTTTTTTAGGACAATTGTCAATATTTTAACTAACGTAACAAAATAAAATCACAAACATACAAATAAATTCGGGTGACAGCGTAACTGGGGCGCGAAACTAATAAGGGCAAGCTCAGCCGTTTTCATATTTGCGCAAATTACATTAATGCTTATTACCGCTCGGAAGAGCGCTGGTATACCTACAAGATGAATAGGACAGACAGCGTTTACAGCGGGTTTTTTTTTTTCCCATTAATCATTCCGGAAGGGCAAGATACTAGAAAAGTTTCGTATTACTTAATTTGTATTTATATCAATTACTATATGTGCAATGTGCAATTAAATTATTTTTTTCTGTCTTCAATTTTATATTTTGTAGGCCATCGTGGTTCAGTGGGACAGCAACTGCAATCGCGACGGTCGTGGGTTCGATAACTGGCAAAATAAATCGCAGCTTTGTTTCCCACAACTAAACACACAATGTTTCGAATAAGGGCGGAAAGTGGAGAACGGAGTCTCTTGACACTGGATTCTCCGGCTACTCAGATGTAAAGCACATAGCTTATTTACTATACCATTATATTTTCGTATAAGTTACAAATATTTGTCTTTGCATTTTTTTTCATACTTATTTAACCCGCTAAAATCATTTACATGCCGATCTATTTACATGTAAAACAGTCTGAGACGATTGCTTTTATACACCAGATGTATTACTTGTTTATTTACATAATATATTCTTAGTACTTTCATAAAAGTAATTTAATGCGATATTCAAATGAGATCATTTTTATTGTGATTATAATACAATATTATATCAAAAAAGGCCTTTTTGATATTATAATTGCCATACGCATTATTATAACGAATTTGTTATTAGTAATTAACTACAATTCATTAAATTTAATAAGTTTAAATTAAAACAGAGCAGCCTTAAAGCAACGTTTTAGCGGCGGTATGTAATCCGTCACATTTGACGGTGCTAACGTGGCATATCTGTATAATTGCGTTACGAGACTTTCCCTTCTGACGTCTTTGTAGCGTTGATTGTCGTTTATGTAATTGCCTACATTCTATACTATCACGACGCGGCTTGCGACTCGTCTAGTCGAAGATATTAGTCACTTTACACGAAATATTTTCTTAATTACGCGCTAGAGACAAAAGAGCGTTGTATTTATGCTCAATCCACATTGCTCGTTGTCTCAACGCGAACAAAATAAGATCACTTATTCCTCTTCTATGTCCCTACGTATATTTTACGATTGTGAAAATTCTGTAAACGCGCTTAATTTATACTCTAGTGCCTGCTTGCCTTTGTATGCTTATACAAAAAAAAAGATTCATTAAGACTGGTCATGAAATATATACAACTTGATATTAATATTTTTTTTTATATAATTTAAAATTAAATATCAAATTTCTCTGCGAAATTAAGAGTTTCACTATTTTATAATGCCTGACAGACGCCGTCTGCTGTTGAGAAATATTAAAATTAAATTACACTTTTTTTATCACAGCGATATATTTTATGTCACATCAAGTATTACATTTTGATTGCTAATATTTACGTAAAACTTGCTAGTATTTAAAAAAAATTGCAATTTTTACTTTTAAAGATATTCTATTTAAATGGTAATGTGTCAAGTTATTTAAGTGCTTGGTGTCGTCTTTGAAATAGGAATTTGTAATCAGCGTTTACGTACAATGGCTGCAGTTTCTACTCGTTTCTGTAAGTGACAGATACGAAGTATCGATGGCTTGTTTTAAAACAATTCCGTTTCGCCCATTGTTCCGCGTACTTTCTCTGTGAAATACCAATTAGTCGATATCGCCGCGAAATCACAATTATACGACACCTTGTGTGACACATTTCTTCATTCTATATAAATGATGTAGTACTAGCAGAATAGAATTAGAATATCCTCTTTTTTTCACTTATTATAATATTTTATGCTTCACCGTATATTAACACGCACCGTGGTGAATATGGGCGTTAACCACTTTCTGGTCAAATTCTAGAAAATGCATGTTGAGTAGTAACGTTCAAAGCCATTGGTCTTATCCGAGTGGGGAAATATTATAATTTTATTTCCTCAAGTGGAGATCAAGTCCACATGGGGGCTTGCAATCAGATATTGTCCCACTGGGTCACGAGCCTCAGGCCTCTTACATTTTTATTTTTTTTATTACATTATCATTATTTATATCAGTATTTTATTTGTAAACATTACAATTCTACGCTTGAATGATGTAAGTGAAATTAATTTGATTTTATTTTTTTGGACATGTTCGTACGTACGCGTACAGTAGTATTGGACGTACCTAAATAATTTTTATAGCCACCCAATGTCATGATGTAATGCGTGTGTAATCAATTATTGACCATAATAGATAGTATAAAATATATCATAAATAAGCACAGTTAGTTTATTTTTGTATATAGTTTTAGATTAGATTAGTATAGTTAAGTTTTCAGCTCGAATAAGTAGACTTAAAGATAGATATATCTGTATATACACATAGATTCATACATAGATAGCTATGTATGTATCATAGCTATGTATAAATGTATGACCCAACAAAAAGTACAGACTTCGTAGTGTAAGAAACAAAAAATAAATAAAAGTGCAATAATAGACATCTGATGTGAAAGGCAAAAATCCAACCAGCTAAACTATTAAGAATAAAGAAGTAGTGAATTTGCAGAAGTTGTCCAGAGTGAGATTCTTAATACAATAGTTCACGTTTGCCGAGATTAGTTATTATGTGACTTTTATTAAAAAAAGTGGGTTTATGGGTGTGGGTGAGTAACTTGTGGCTACTCATAAACCCACTTATGTTAATATAGGCGTCAAGCTTAACGTGTGAAAATCTACGTCTTATCGTTTTGTAATTTGACTTTCGATTCTTATCTCATATTTTTTTATGTCGAATAACAATATCATTTGAATAAAATTGCAATCGTACTTGAATATGGATAAAAATCTCTCTTCACCATTTTATTTGATGAAAGTGAATGCTGTAGTATCAAATTACAGACTGTTTTGCTAAGCTAACGAATTTATTGTGATTCGCCTCAGTGGAGCGTGAGCTTTATTTATCCTCGGCTCAGCACAAATTTTATTCCTTTCAACACACCTCTGTAGCACCCGCAACAAATTCTTGAATGGCGACCGAATTTCAACTTGAAATATCGTAAAAATATATCTCCAACAAAGCAAATTTCTAGTAAACAGACTATGTCATCAGTGTTGACTTTCTAATGTAATTACTCACTTATTGGCAAGCCACTTACTATCTAGCTATAAAAACTTTTTAATGTTCGGAGAAAATCTATCTTATTTTATTAACTTTTGATTAGAGTCAATATCAACTAGTCTGTAACTCGTCGAAACTTTTATTACATGATGAGACTTTTCTTAAAGTACTTTGGGAACGTGCTCGTGTTGGTTAAAACAGTGTCCAATGACCTGTAATAATTTACAAAACTATATCTGTAAAGAGTATTTGCATAATGTACGTGTGATCTACACAAAGGATACTAAGTTCTAAGAATAGGTAATGTGGCAATGCTGGGAGTGGCAGAGCATCATTAGTCTCCCAGGCAAGAGCTCCAATCAAAGCTGATTACGATTCCACGTTGTAAACACGTAAATCCAACGTGGATAAATATTTGCACGACAGGTTGTATCGTACGTGCCCCGCTCGATTAATACACCAGTACAGTTACTCGCCCGGCCATGAACGTTTAGAACATTTTAAACATATACCTTTTACAAAAGTAATAAAATAGAAATGTTCTATATAGTTTTTGTTGTTACATATTGTTGTAAGATATGGCTTAGAGTTATAAAAAATGGTTACTTTTTATAAGGTATATTTTGTTAGTATATTTTGTTTTGTTTGTATTGATATTTTTTTCCGTTTCCCGCTTTAGCCCGCATATCGCCTTGTGTTCTGATTTTCTCTAGGTATTGAACCCACAAAATCGCGTTTGCATTCGCTGTCCCATTGCTCCACAAATACCTAGTATTAATATTAAGTAGAAAATTCAGTTATTCTTATACGTGATTTGAAAATTTAAATAAACAAACCTGTGCATATTAATTGCTTCGCTATACATTAAGTTAACTTCAAAGGTAACGTTACCTAAGAGTGTAATATGCTAAGTCCCAGGAGAGAAATAATTAAGCCAGACATAACCGTAAGGAAGAACTCGTGTAACTTAATAGAATGGGAATACGTAATAGTATTTACTTGTCTTTTGATGTCCAAAGCATAGAAATGTTTGAGATCTATGTAACATATAACATACATACAAACCGCACGCGTAATTACATAAAGTTTTAATAACCTCGAGGGGTGATATTTAAAGAATTTCATTATGGTAAAACTCTAGACCGACGCTGGAATTTATTTCGTTTGAAATGTACCGCCTTACGAGTATCACCCACTTTGAATTATATTAAAGTTGTCTTATAAGAAAAATTTATGATTGAAACGGGAGACTTGCTTATTACTCTATTGTAATATTAACGTATGTCCTATTCACAATAAATGACATTTCATTTTAGATAATATGGGTGGTGTGGTTAAAATAAGTACGTAATGTACGCAGTATTCTTGCATTTAAACAATAGGGTAACATTAGAAATGCCAAATTTTAATTCTCCTTTTATGAAGGCCTTTGAATATTTATCGAAAATACAAAAGAGCAATTTCCCGGAAAGTTTGTATGTTACAATAGCTTTGACATGCGCCTTCGCCCCAGTGAGAATTGAGAATATATAACATATTCTAAGCGTGCAAGACCAAAATAATCCGTTAAACTTATGCACTCGGTGGATAGAAGGTCAGTGAGTTTGTGTACTTTGGATCGCTAATCACTAGCGATGGTAGCTGTACGGAAGAAATCCGCAGAAGATTCGGGATGGTCAAAAGAGCTATGTAAAACCTCGACAAAATTTGGAAAAATAGCGGTATTCGGCGAAGTAAAAAAGTACGGTTAGTCCATGCACTCGTATTTTCCATATTTTTATACGGTACTGAAACTTGGACGATAAAGTGTCGTGATAGCACCAAAATCGATGCAATGGAGATGTATAGTATTGGTGAAGATTACTTCAGATTCTTTGGACCGCCAGGAGAACCAATGTGTCGATTCGAAATGAGCTAAAGATCACGAAACGGCTTTCACCATGAACGTACTTTGGGCTTCTTTGAACACATCATGCGAACGCCAAAACATGAGCTGGAGAGGAAAATAGTTTTGGGTCAAGTTGACGGTAGGCGTGCACGGGGCCGGGCGCCAGCAATATGGACGGACGCTATCAAGAGTGTGGCAGGCGGTAGCCTGTATCGAGCAGTCCACTCTACGTACAACCGCACTGAATGGAGGATACTATCATGTGGTCGCGATCCTCAGCGTTGAGGGAACGAGGAAGAAGAGCGAGAGAAGCGTACTCTGTAGGTCTGTAGGTACAGACATACTGTACACCAACCGCAACAATGTCAGAATGGTGTTTATTTTCAGTATATTCTTTTTTTTCTTAAAATCTAGAAATAAATTTAAGCCAAATAAAGTTTGATCAAGTATTTACGTTTTGTTATATAATAATACGATGAGTTAGTACGTTATTTTAACTTCCATACAACCTTGGAATAGAATATTTCGTGTGAACTAAGCACAAAAACGTTTCATGGATATTTGTAGGAGCAGAATGTGAATTTAAATATACGCGAAAGAAATATTCCAGTACCGAATTTATATAACACAGTATACGATTACAATCTATCGAGACGCCATATTATATTGCGGAAGAAAAATACTCGGTGTATGGAATGCGGCTGTTGTCTCAATTCGTGACTACTATTAGACTGTGTAATAGGTTGGCAAATTAGTGGCAGGTCTTCATTGTGAGATTTAGTTTAAGATAAATTATTATATGAAAAGCTTTAATAATATATCGTGTTGGAAACTAAAAATTAAGCATGGAATAAAGGCAAAACAGATCAATTTAATTTTAATATCGTTTGACGCTAATTGTACAAAACAATATTATTTAATTATGATTAATAATTCTTACGACTATATATCGAACTTCCGACCCAGACTAGAAATCTGTCAACTGGCAATCGGCCAATCTATACATCTATATAGTATACTAATAAATAAAATTGGTGTGTCTGCTTGTACTACTTAAACTTTTCGCTTTTTACTACATGCATAGGAATATACGGTATTTATACTAACATAACATTTTTAAAATTTTTGTCTGTCTGTCTATTTGTTCCGGCGAATGTCTGGAACGGATGGACCGAAGATGACTGGACTTTCACGGACAGGTAGCTGATGTAACAAAGTATAACTTAGGCTACGAGCGCAATTCAGTTTATATGAGCGACGAAGTCGCGTGTTGATCGCTAGTATATAATATAAATAGAACAATGGAAAACATTTTAGCCGTAATATTTTACGGACAGTCCCTGCAATACTGATATATAGGGTATATCGATATAATCGTCTCATTCAAGGCTTTAATTTTATATTCTGCTAAACTTAATTAAACTTATGAGACTGACTTTTGATATGAGATAATAAAGCGTAACTAAATCTTATCATATATTTTAGTACTAACACAATAAATGAAATACGTAAAAGTTACTCTAAAAATTGGTAATAATTTTTTTCTATGGTAAAATGTAAACTTGTAATTAATTGAAAACATTCATTAAAAAAGATTAAACATTTTATTAATTCATCTATAGATTTATATCCTCGTTTAAAACACCATCAAAATCCATGTATTTTGGGAGACGACTGTAAATTACAATGTGCCACAATAAAATTCGTTTCGGCGTTTCATTATAAACCGCAGACGACGAGCGCTGTTTTCCCAACTTATTATCCATTACGGGATATCTCGTTATTTAATATTGTACAATTTGTATAAGATGCGACTTTTACTGTAATACCTCTTTTTACATTGCAGAGAAAGAAATAAAATACTAGTTTATATATTTAAATTTTGGTGTATTGTTCTTTTAATTGGGGCCTTCGTAGTGCAGTGGCACAGCGTCGTAAATGAGACGGTTGTAGGTCGTGGGATACTGCGCAAAGTTAACACAAGTATTAAAAAAAGTTAAGCGTAAATACATTATACCCAAATAGCTCTCCTGTCAAATATATCAAGAAAAAAAAGCCTTTATGAATCCAATATCCATACATATGTATATGCAAATATGAGCGAAGCTAAACTAACTACAAACTTCGCATCAAATTTTAGCGTATCTTATCCTCGTACACTTCGAAGATTACAATTACAGAATTGAATTAATATGCATTTTCATACATATGAATTATTATTTGTCGAACGTCTAGATGTAAATCGCGGTATTAGAATTCTGTAGTTAATATATGCGTAGGTCGTAACTCGATCAAGGAATGGCTACAGGCGCTTCAGTTTTGCATTGCAAGATACTTTGCATCGGTTAACTAGGTTTAGTATATTTGTAAGAGTTAAAGGAATCGTTAGTGTAATAACTAGAAAATAGTCGTTGCTTTCTATTAATTAATTAAAAATATAAATAAAAAAATAAAAAATAGCAGAAATAGCAGGACGGACGATTTCCTATATATATATATATATATATATATATATATATATATATATATATATATATATATATATATATATATATATATATATATATATATATATATATATATATATATATATATATATATATATTATATATATATATATATATATATATATATATATATATATATATATATATATATATATATATATATATATATATATATATATATATATATATATATCAAATTTGTATCTGTAGATAATCTAACTTAAGCCTGCATAATCTGCCTTATCGTCTTCTAAATCATTCTAAAAAAAATCAGCTGTGTAGTGTTGCTAAAGCAAATTAATTTTGAAACGGTTGTTAATTATATTTGGATCACAATTTATCAGGTCAACCGAAACAAAATAGTCATCTTTATATTTCTTACATCATTTCGTTATAAAGTAGTCATTACAATGTAATTTGAACATTTCCTAGTTACGTAAGTAGCAAGAATTACTTAAGAATGCTAAAATTTATTTACTGAATAACAATTTTTGCTAACTTAAAAAAATTACGTCTCTATTGCTTCTTATCACTTATGCAAAAAAGGTTATGCAAAAATTTGTACATATAACCTAGTGATATATATTGTTGTTGTTAATAAGTATAAGCTTGTAAAAGGTGTCTAGCACTTGCTTAAAAAATCGTTTAAGAAACCTACACATGACCTCTGAGAAAATTAATACTCTATTAAATTGTTAGTACGAACAACAAAGCATTTAAATGTATGACATCATGCATCTTTGAAATGGTATAAAAATACCGAGCTCTATTATACACTTACTTTACTTTAGCTATAAAACAACATCGTGAGACAATTGGCATTGAGTAAGATATATTTCTGCATATTATGTACTTAATATATATATTATATATATATATATATATATATATATATATATATATATATATATATATATATATATATATATATATATATATATATATATATATATATATATATATATATATATATATATATATATATATATATATATATATATATTGAGTACGATTTACTTTTTTAGATGAAGGTCGTTTGTTTGATACCCGTAATTATTAATAGCGCGCATTTGTTATATACCTTTACAGCGTAGAAAAATTCAGCGTATAACAGAACAGTACACCCGTGCTTTTTAAGTCATCAGGACTTCATTGTATTGACTGATTGAGAGGGGGTTGTTAAATTGTATTGACTGATTAGCTTAGTTTAGGAACTTAACTCTATTTGTATAATATTTGCAAAATAATTTTGTATTATTTAGTAATTGTTAAAATTATACCTATTAAGAATATTAACTTTTATATAAAAACATATTTCTTTAAGTACTTATAGCAAGTAATATACGTAACACACCCAATGATATTTAAGTACATACCATTCAAAAGTTCTCGACTCGAGGGTAAAGTAAGCACAGGTCACAAAACTAAGTTGATTTTCAAGTTCAGACCACATTTGTGTCTCTCCTTGTTTGACTTTACGAAACCGCAGCTCATAAGCTCTATAGTTTAATATGTAAAATATTTCGACGAAGTAAAACGATATAGTGTATCTGATAACGATATAGTGATATATATATATATATATATATATATATATATATATATATATATATATATATATATATATATATATATATATATATATATATATAAATTCGTTTCAATTTATTGTATTTTAAGCACTCCATATACTAAAATTGGTTATTTTTCTGGTAAGGTATTGTCATTGCGCAGTTGGCTAGTCATCAGTAGATTGATTGACCATGAGGGTTATGTATTCGTATCCCACTAAGTCGTATTTAAATTAATAGTTTTCGGGTTTGTGCTATTGCCATTTTGTAAGACAAAGCCGTAAGACTGTTCCGTTACAAAGCTTTGTTAATTAATAGAAATAGTGAAAATAAAATGTCTTGTCACTAAGTAACCCTAGACTGCCAGAATTGGCAAATCCTAGGTACAGTAATAATTTTAAATATAAATATTATATTAAAAATATTGATTTGTACATGAATAAAGGTACAAAGAACAACCTTGAAAGCGACGTGAGCTATTATGACAATGATGAACATCTGTCAAAATTATTCTTAACTGCATGCCTAATTATTACAAAACATTTTTCAGCCAAACCAGTTCGCCTTAACGTCAACATTTATCAATGGCATTGACATTCAAACACTTGTAGTTATAAAGATTACTATCGCGTGAAATTAATAATTAATAATTTTAATGGCACACAATTGCTGAAATCATCAGAGGTCAAGCTTTAGGTTATTTTCTTAAAAATCGTTTTCATTAATAATAGGAAGGTTAAGTTATCTAATTAACATAAAAAACCAAACATTATAAATTCAAAAAACTTGTGTCTTTCTATTAATGGCTCATAACATAATAGAAGATCAAAAAAATATAGTTACAGAAACAAATGTAAACAACATGATTATTTCTCCAGATATCAAATGATTAAATCTTTATTCAAATTCAAAGCGTATTCAGAAGTACTGCGACTGAAAGTTTCTTTAAAAATAAACTTTTCAAAGTATGAAATCGAAGGCTGGAGTGGTCGTTGCCGGCAGTGCTCATTTGAATTACGTTTCACTCCGCCTTTTGTAGTCAACTTCATTTAGGAAAGTTAAAGGCGAAAAGTCTTTTATTTTTCCCTAGCAAGGATGCATTGTTGAATCGGTAACAAATTGCACGCTCGTGATTACGTTAGGAGCTTCAGCATTCAATGAATGTAGAACGGCAGTGTAAAGAATATTGGAATTTAACAACCCCCCTCTCGATCATTGCTAAGGATAATCAAAAGAGATTAATTGCCAAAGCGCTGCTATTTAGTACTGAAACTTTTTCATTAATTTAACGGACAAAGAAGATGCCAGTTCCTTGTTGTTGTATATTTTTTTCCCTATAGCTAAATTTATTACTGTGTTATACAGGATTTATTAACTGTTATCTTATCAGACAATACCGAATTGAATTTTTTTTTTTCACAAAATATATATATACAATAAATGTTGACTTGTTTAATAATTATTCATTATTTGTAAAAAACGTAAACATTGTAACAAAGCAATTTAAATTTTTAGATTGCTAAGATTCAATATAGAAGCAGGTTTAATTTTAGTTGTTTTTATTTTATACCGTCACCAGTATTTTGACTGCTTCCGAATTGTCATAGCCAATACAATTTCTGTACACAGCAAAACCATATTTTCACTTGTACAAAACTTATTGCAGTTTCAAAGTTGTTTGAAGTAGTGTAAACATTGTCGTGTCCTCGTGTCGAGGGCAACAAGTGCTCAGCAAATATCGCGTCTAAGTATTATATATTGCTTAAAAGAGTGTTTACGGTTTGGCATTTCGTACATTAGAATACCATATTTTAAAACGCACCCTGGAAAATATATACGTTTGAGAATTACAGTACGCAAGGACAAATTTTAAACAAACTTGTCCTTGCGTACTCTAAACAGCTTATCAAAAATATTAAAATATTTTTTTATATATATCTACTTTTTATGTATTTTTTTGGTAAATAAGACACACCCCTGATATACTTCATCCGTGCCTTTTGTTACTCTTTAATATTGTCTTTTTTTTAAATTTTATTTGGTTAATCTTTGTTGATTTTTGTGTATTTGGTTTCGTGTACACAATTACTTTTGATAGTGAAATAAAAAGAGGCTATACAATGCAAGGAATTGGCTAGAGAAGTCCTCCTTTGAAACTTTTTAGTTTTTGTTAATAATTAAAACATTGGTTAACTGGAAGAATTCATTTGTAATTTGTTTCGCGATGATTGTCATGTCCGTGAGGTAGTCTTTTATGAATTTGACATTGTCTAGTCCTCTATTTATATAGAGCGACTGACTTCAAACACGACGGGTGTGGGTTCGATTCTGACTCGGGGAGGATGAACTATTTCATTATTTACCCGAGGTAATAAGACGAAGTGCGACATTGAGTTCCGCCACTCAAAGCAAAATGTCTCAAAATTGGGTGCCTCGTGGGGAGCGGAGTGTCTTTACACTAGGTTCCCTGTTTGTTCCCTGATTAATGCGTGAAGCTATTTTTTTTTATTTACATTACAAATTACTTTCACGTGTTTCAAAATAAGAACACCGGACAGGAAAATTGACAAAGAGATCAATCTATTTAAAATGAATAGTAAGTAAAATATAAATGTATACATATCCTTTGAGGGCAGGGTGCCACAACAACACGATATCTAGTATGGGTGCGATCCCCAATCGGAGAAATGAGTTATTTTTATTTCCCTTCTCTCAATCCATGAAATGTGAATTCTGGCGGAAAGCAGAGAATAGGGTAACCTTAATACTGGATTCTTCAGCCCATTTTCTAGCTTATCTACGCTATAAAATAGGCAGAAATAGCGTGAAGCTAAAAAACAACATACTAATAAACATATTTTATAAAACACATTGTTAAAAATAACATTTCAGTTTTACTCATTTAATAAATCATTGTACTGGAAATATTTTTGTATACATTTTGTAGGGTGGGCAAAGAAAGCTTAGTGGCACCCAACTGCACTCCCTTCATTCCGACCTTTTAGAGACATTATGTGTTACATGAGGAAGCTTAGTGTTGAAAAAATTTATATTTCTAAATAAATAAACAATCCCATTACATATTAGAACCCATACGTGATATATATATATATATATATATATATATATATATATATATATATATATATATATATATATATATATATATATATATATATATATATATATGGCGTAGTGTGTTATACTTTACCTACTTTCACGTTTATTATTCCATGATCTAATATTAAAATATGTATGGGTAAATAAAAAGCTAGATATGAATTTCATTACATATGCCAAAGTTATACAAAAAATATAGTACGTGCGCATAAGGCATTAGACATAGACATGGTAGGAAGGGTCCCGTCACGAAGTCTACCCGAGGCAATTTGATACCAAATGTCGTTTGCTACGTGCCCCACAAATAAAGAGGATGGAATAAAGCCGCCTGTATTACTTTAGAAGCTGTTAGTTCACAATGCGCCGTATCTTATATTGTATATGCAAAAGGAAAACGAATTTGTTATTTCAAACTGCTTTCCTTTGTGCAGAAGTTTTGCTTTGTCATTGATTATTATTATACATATTTACTAATAGTTTTAAAATAAAAATAATAGCTTCACGCTGTATCCTGCACATGGGGCATATAGGGTAGGCAAAGGGAACCGTAGGAACCCAGCGGAACCCAACGCCACACTTTGCCTTGATACCAGAGCGAAGAAATGAAAATTATTCATTCTCCCCGAGTGGGAATTGAACCTGTGACGTTTACAGGCAGAGGCTCTGCCTCTGCGCCACTACGGTCCTCTCCCTTTTTAAAAGCTTTTTAATACCAAATAAATGAAACTTGAAATATTTAGCAAAATTGTATTGTAATACCTCTATGTGAATATTTTACAATGGAATATACTGAATCACTCTGAATATGCTGTTTCTCATTTATTATAATTATTTTATTTATAATTAATTAAATATAATTTTAAAACGTGACGCGTATGTTAGCAAAATATTTCTAATTAACTTTTAACAACTTCACACTTTGAGTTTGTGCTTGTAAATATTTTCAAATGTATACCTGATTCCACTGAAATATTACTTCCTACCCGCCCAGACTGAGAAGCCATACATTACTGTCACTGTCGAAAATTGGACTAGTGAACGTGAATATGAAGGATAAACGCAACAAAAAGTAACGCCTCATACATTTCTGTTTAAGTTTAGCTAAATTAATTGTATATGCTTATTTGTATTTACAATAATAATATAACATCATAATACACATAATAGTTTTTATTATATTAATAATGGGATTGTATTATACGTAATTACTATTGATATTATTTGAAACAAATATATTTGTTATTGAGAGGGCCGTCGTGGTGCAGAGGCACAGCCTTTGCTTGTAAACGCGGTGGTTTGTGGGTTCGACTCCCTCTCCCTCTCGGGGAGAATAAAATATCTTAATTTTCTTCGCTCTGGCAACAAGTCAAAGCGCGGCATTGAGTTCCGCCACTCAACACGCAAACGCGGAAAGCGGGGAACGGAGAGTCTTATCATTTGGTTTCTTGAGACTACGGTTCCCTCTTCCTGCCCTGCAATTTGCGGGATACAGCGTAAAGGTAAAATATATATATATATATATATATATATATATATATATATATATATATATATATATATATATATATATATATATATATATATATATATATATATATATATATATATATATATATATATATATATATATATGATTTATTTAATATAGGTGTAACCAAGTAGTTAATGTCATAGAGAATCACCGTGCGAGTGTCGGACCCTTATCGGGATAAGAATTGGTTTCTTAGAGCAGGCCAGCCTGAGTGTATGGCCGGTGTACGATCCATTCACTGTACTGAGCTCTGGGAAAATATTTTTCTTATACAATTTATATACAAATTATGTGAAAGTAATAAGTATGACCAATAAACTGCGATTTAAAATAATAATGACATGCATACATATATATTATAAAATGATCATTATGCACATATGTGCATTAATTCAAATTGTTTTATTATTGCTTTGAAACAGGAGAAAACTCATAGTTTTTGTTTTTTATCTAGTAAATTTAGAGGTCTTTAATCTCTAAAGATTGTGCCAGACCCATCGTATCACGAAAAAAAACTTATATACTATCTATGCAGCTTAATTAGTTCAATAAACAGGAAATTTAGCTTCTCTTGTAAATGGATTCGAAAGTATGCTATGAAATACACCAACATTTTTAAAAAATAAATATTTTGCCAAATGTGTTTTTCATACTCTCAGTTGGTGCACACTCCTCAAAAAAATTATGTACATCTTCTATTGTACCACAAATACTACAATTCATTGAATCTGCCCAGACGAAAGTTGGTGTGCCATTACAATTATTTTTCTACACATTTTACACTTTGCAAACCAGGGTATACGAGGAGGATCCTTTTTTATAGAACTATACCAGAGGTCTTTAACTTTCGAAATATCACTTTCTTGGACCAATCATTAAGCATTTCCATTTTATTAAAAATTTCTGTAAAATCTGGAACAATATAAGTCTCAGCCCCACTTGACGTTACTGTCAACATCCTCATTACCACCAAGTCCTACTTACGCTAGTCTCCATTGCAATCTCGTTCCTACGAGAATTCAAAGTTCGATAATAATAAGAAATAAAATGTTCCGAAAGGTACCGATAGACCTCTTTGGCCAGAGGCGCATGGAGCCAAATACTGGAGAGCACAATTAAAATGTCATGCATATATAATACATATATAGAATGACCATTATGCACATATGTGTATTCATTGAAATCATTTCACTATTGCTTTGAAACACGAAGCTTCATAATCACTTAAATATTTAAAACTTTTAAAAACTAGCGCTAAACTTTTCTTATCAAACAATAGTGTGCATTATGCGTAGTACAGAATTACTGCCAGAAATTGTCAGTTAATGTGACGGCAGACATTAGGAGGCATGATATCGTAAAACACATTAGCACGTAGTTGCCTTTCCCTGCCCCTAGTATTCGGCTAAAAGGGAATATGCATTGGCTGTTTGTAATGTTCCATAATCCACAGATTACAAGGGAACCTGTCTTACTGTAACACTTTATCATATAAATATAAGATTTTGAACTTTATTCCTTGTTGTAAATGATCTTTAAACCATTTACTACTAAAGGATACTTGGGATACTATACCTAAAAACCGTTTATAATATTTTCTTTAATTGTAACGCGAATCATTTTATTTTTGATGAACAGCATATTTTTAAATTAATAAATAAAGAGGTTCAAGTGCGAGTCGGTGTCATGTCTCCAAACTTATATCCGTCATTTAACATAATTCGTACAATATGATTGTATACGCCCGCAAATTTAAGACTATCAACTTTTATAAGTTGTACTTCCATTGAGTTACAATCATGAAAATGGTACGGAACCCTCGATGCGTGAGTACGCCCGCATTTGACCAATTATTTTTTTTTACAAAGTTCAATTTACAATCTACATGACTATATAGTGATAAGCTATTCTGATGACTGATTCTAGTCTAGTAAAAGAATTTTGCATCCTTTACAGGTAAGTAGGTTTACTAAGAAGTAGCTTTGAGCAATATTTACAATGGAATGCCGGTGCCCGCAGTTGCCGCACCTAACGAGGTTGCAGCATCCTTGAAAGGCCACATTCCGATACGACTATTTACGGTTCAAGCCTCATTTTCTTCGAGATTGCAAATTAATGTGCTAACAAAAAGTAGTCCGCCTAATTATTGTAATTTTTGTGTCCAATCGTTAGTGTTACAATGGTGGATGTCGAGTCTACTACAGATGGTTGGAAGTAAGGCATACAATGTATTTCTAAATAAGTTTTATTATTCTTGGTTGTCAACCCCCAATAGACAGTCTACTTCTTCGTTAAAATTATAAATATAGGAGTATTTGTACTCTTTTGTCTATAATCTACATTATATTATGTAAGAAATTATAATTCATTTATTCCATATAATTATTATATTTTTTTTATCAAAAAAGAAAACAACTAAAACTAAACAATTGAAATGTTCTAGAAAAAAACATCTATAACTTTAAGCTATCAGATCTGGTTACAGAAAGTGCACCAACCTAAATGCCTTCAAAAATAACGGGAAGTACAAAAAAGTTTATCACTGCCATATAAACCAAATATGGGATATATTTTGATAATAAAAAACCATATTCAAGTGTATATGATTGTTAAATAGGTTAAAAATCGATGTTACAATATAATACTATTCTTTTGACAAGTTTAAGTAACAACCGTTTTTCATTGTTTCAGAACATCTTGGACAAGTTCAATCCCGGCGCCCGGCAGATGATAACAGCTGGCAAAGCCTATTTGAAAGCTTTACATGGTAAGATTTAGTGTGGTTTAATGTACATAGAATATACCTATGTTTTCTTATATAGTTTATAAATATATTTCAGTGTAAGCTCATCAAAAATGGGTATAGTTAAAATATTACGATATCTTTCTCACAAAAAAAAAATACCAAAGCAAAACACAAACAAATATTTTAATAAGCATGTCAAAGACATGTTATGAAAATATGACTGTAATCTTATTATATACCAAGTTCACGTGAGTAAATCTATGACGAAACTGACTTAACTAGCGGCTGATGGACCGACGAGATAGTCGTTGACACAATTAAATTAATTCAACATGATACGTATTCAGTAAAACGGAGGCAATTAATTTATTAACCATAAGCCAAATGGGTGCATCTATATGCAAAACCTCAGTTGCGCTTGTTTGGCTTCGGAACTAGGGCGTATATGGTGCCAAATTGTCTCTGTTGGCTTATCTAGCGTAATATACTCGGCGCTAGACGCAATAAAGTTTGCCATTGTGTACCACGACGTATTAATCTTGATACTCGCTTTTACGCCACTTCTCAAGAGTGCACTCAAGTGTATTGACATTTTAAAAGCTAATAGTGGAAGCAGATTAAAACTTATCTTTGTTTCAATGATATTTTAAAGTGACATTTTGATACGATTCATTTATTTTTCTTGCTTGGTTAAATTGAAATTCTTGTAGACATTCTGGATTTTAAAGTTATCTTTTATAAATACTTTTAATAATGTAATAAAAGTTTTATTAATCTTTATAACCTCAAATGAATTATCTATCAGCATCAGAACACAATATATGTATGCATTAAATTCCATTTATCTACTACTATCTACACTAGATCTATTAAATATCCATAACATGACAATTCAATTCGATCTCGTCACAGGTGCGGCAGCAGCATCTAGGCTATACGTGGATGCTGTGGGCAAGCTCGGTCGACAGGCGCAGCAAGGTACTTGGGGAGGATGCGCCGACATCGGTAATTTACTTTATTATTTTGAAATATATTCAATGGCAGATACTGACAGCCCGATTTTGATATAGGAGGCACTGGAGTATCTTCCTCTATCACACAAGCGGCGGTTTTATGGTTGGTTTTTTTATTTATTTTCATTTCCCCGGATAATCAGGTAATGTGAGGCTGGATTCCACCATTCGATACGCAATAGCCGGATATTGGATAACAAATTATCCTAGCACTAGTACACACTCTGATTGTACTGCTATATACGGATACTAGTAAAGTAGAGTAAGATTATACGTTAAATCAGTATGATTACTTATTGAGATTTTACCATATTAGAAATATTAAAATAACACACTAAAAACAATAATAATAATAAAAAATAATACATGTAAAAATATATAAAATAATTTATATTATTATTACGTATATATAATAAATACAAGTTAACAAAATTACAGATGTATATTAAATACATATTATGTTTGATATATATATATATATATATAATATATATATATATATATATATATATATTATAGATATATCTATATATATATATATATATATATATATATATATATATATATATATATATATTATATATATATATATATATATATATATATATATATATTTACTTGTTAAAATTCGTCATTCTAGGACTCCGTCATTTTGAAATAAATTAATTTATTAATTAATATTAGGATTAATGAAGCTTCTTGAAGTGAAGTCCTTTACTAAGTAATTTTCTTTATTAATTTTTTATAAAGCTTTTAGTTACCTTAAAACAAAAATGTCCATTAGTTTTTAGTATTTTTTTAAATCTAATTTGATTCATAAGATATATGGATTGTTGCTAAGTATAAAATTGATAATTCAAAGAGCTTATACAACTCTATTTAAATAAAGTGTACTTAAGTTTAAGTCTGAAGTTGAAGAACTTACGGCGGTTGCCAGGGAATTTTTAAATTCAAAATTATATTGTTATTCCACGTGAAATTTTAAAAACTTTTCAAATTTTAAATAGATCCATTTACATAAATAATATAAAGATATATTTTTTTTGTTAAATATAAGATAAAACATTTATAAAGACACAGAATTAATGCAATTAAGTAATTTGAAATGTTGATATTTCGAAAATACAGAAATATTTTCTTATAATTTAAATGTAATCTTCTAATTATGACGATACTTATCTATATATATTCAAACATAACAATACTTTAATTAATAAATTATTTATTTATAATTTATGTGTATGTTTATATGTATTTCATTTAATATTGAATATTTTCTACTACTTAAATATCTGTACGATTTAGAATTAGTCTGATAAATAGATTTTATTAGTGACAGAGACTAGTTTTCTTTTGTTGCTGTATTTACATTTATTATTACATACATGATCATATTTTTTAAGTTTTAAGATGTCAAGGAGGCGTGTTGTACAAAACTATTTCCATTATTTCCATCGAACATTAGAATTATTTAATTACAGTTCAAGGATTTGGTGTAGCAAGGTCTAAATATGAAGCCGTATTACAAATAATTACCTAAGTGGCTCTTAATAACAGAACCGGGTCAATGACCTCCTCGTTCATTACAATAATATAATTATCATAAAATCTCATTGTAATATAAATTGCAAGCTTAAATAAAATCCTTGAAATGGTTGGCGTTCATAAATAATCATGATTGCCTTATAATTCATTAAATGCCCATTAATGTTTCATTAACTGTATAATTAATTCATTTATTTATTTATTAAAATATTACTTATTTTTTTTTATATTTGACTTTTACTTTATAAGTACTATAATTATCTAAATGATTTCGTTATATTTATAGGTACCGCCCTTATGAAAGTTGTAGAAGTATACCGGGAAATTCAAGATCAACAAATGAACATTGTAAGTGTTTAATCAATGATCTCCTTGCGGTAAAAATAAATAATATATTATATTATAAATTAACTTCCTGGAAAGAATTCGAAGAATGCGCTTTGACATATTTTATCCAATCCGATTGGCAATCCTTACCAGGATACATAAAGCTTCCCATCCTATTGCCATCTAACTTATAGTATTCAGTAATAATTTCTTTGTACAATTACAAGTGAAACGTGAAACATATAGACGCTTCACTAAGCGTATTATTGTGTACTCGTATCCTTAAAGGACAAAGCCTCTAACATAAAAAGTTTTCTCTGATCACTACGTGAAATACTACAATGCCTAATCTGCTTGTTTTGTAGCTGAAAGCGTTCTACGTAGATTTGCTCGTCCCCCTGGAAACTAATCTGGAAAAAGATACAAAAGTTGTACAGGTTTGTACTATAAATATATTTTCAATATACATAAATACCTACCCTAAAATTATATATATATATAATATATATATAGATATATATATATATATATATATATATATATATATATATATATATATATATATATATATATATATATATATATATATTATATATATATATATATATATATATATATATATATATATATATATATATCTATATAGCATATATAAATTCTTTCGGTACTGTGCAATTGACTGACACAGCTGAAAATAGTTAAATTCTTAACGAAAGGTTAAATTCTCTATGTAGATTACTTACAAAATTTGGAGGAGCAGTAAGAGAGGATTTGAGAAAATTCCTACAGGAACGGAAAAAAAGTGATTTTGCATTTTACAGTCCATACAAACGTAGTTGCGGGAAAATTTTCATGAAATATACTCAATTACATTGCCATATAACGAGAAATTACATTTAACGAGAAAACGATATACTTCCAATTGCGGATAATGTTAGCTAAAAAAATATTGAGATCAACTGAGGCAATTACAGATAAGTTAATTTAATGGATACTAGTCACGATCACGATCCTATCAGTATTGAATTCAACGCAAGCTCATAATATTATTACGTGTTCTATATATTAATTATACAAATATTGTCTTTATCTATACTGAATATCTTAGACATACCTTTTTTAATTTAGCATTTTATAGTTATGTAATTATAGTAAAGAACTTTATAAATGCCAACAAAAGTAACTTTTAATATTAAGAAAATTAGCAGACTCTTCTTTGAAATCAAAACAAGCTGTTATTTGAAAATGTTATTACTTTTATCGTTAAAATGTTTTAGGCAAGATATTTTTCGATAAGATGTTTATTTTTTTAAATACAACAACTCTATATTTGTAAATTAATTAATGTATTGTAAAATAATATATATTATATTAATTGCAGTCTGAGCAGAAAAGATTTTTGCAACAACATAAGCTTCGCTCAGAAAGTTATAGTAAAGCGGCTGCTACTATCAAGAAGCAGAGGAAAAAGAAAACTAATGTAACGAAAGTTGGCTCTGCTATGGATAAAGAAATGAAGGTAAATTCATTATTGTGTATCAGATGCATTGCTTAAATTTGGCGATGAAAAAAATGCATTTATGCATTGCAATGCCTTTGTACAGCATATAATTAATCTAAAATGGGCAGAAAGTGAAGAATTTAGGCACTCGGCTCTCAAACTGAGTGTGTTGTGTAAACATATATGTTTATAATTTATACTATGTAAATAACCTTAAATAAAATTTATACTATGTAATAAACACTTGAAATGCATTATTTAAAACTATAAAAAATATAAAGATATGAACGTAAAAAATATTGTAATATCTAACAAAAACATTTGCTAAAGTAATCTCATTATATAAAATAAAATTTTCTTTGTATTCAAATTTATGGCCTCAATCAAGTGGAAATATATTTAATGATAAGCAACTATTCCACTTCGCTAAGATGAATTAACATTAACTTCTTATAGAATTCTAGAGGTTCTGTTTTCGTAACAATACCTCTCCAAATTGATAATAATTGGGACCATAATTTTGCGTTAGCATTCACGTAAACAACGCTCTTGAAATACTTTGCAACTCATCATACGCCCTTGGAAAGTAATATTAAAAAGAAACAAAAATTACACAATACTTGATTAGATTAATTATGCTATAATACATTTCACATATTACAGAGCATGCAAATATTGGAAGAAGAGAAAACTAAGCTGGACGCTTTCTGTGAACAAAGCTTGAAAAATGTATGTATTTTTAATTTTATAATTGTTATACGGATATTGTGATTTATTAATGAATACATAACCTTATAAGATTTCCCAGGATCAAAATTTTCTTGAATAATCCAAACGAATATAATGATTAACTGTTAACAATCTTACTATAAAAGAATATCCTTTTGTTTCTAGTTTCATGTGATAAGCAATTGCACAATGCAAAGCAGATTTGTGTTATAAAATAAATAGATTTATACTTTTACTAACAATAATAATTGTCTATTAAACAGGCAATGACCCAAGAACGTCGTCGATATGGATTTGTATTAGAGCGTCAGTGCTCCCTAGCAAAGCACTGGCTGGCCTATCACACTGCAGGAGCTACGGCCTATAATACTGGACTAGAAGAATGGTTGGAAGTTTCACGGACCAGGGAATTCTTGCCTTCAAATGTTGAGGCTATGTTCGTCAGCAGAATGAGAGTAAGATATTAATAATCACTATTCAATACTTCTAAATCATTAATTTCTATTAAATTCTATTTGTTAAAGACAACTTTTTAATTTTTTAGCAAGTATCATTTTGGGCAGATGAAGATGTATACGCCAGTCCACGAAATGGTGATGATGACGATCGCGCTTCTGTTGGTTCCGCGCTACGTAAAACAAGATCAGTTGATGCGTCATGTTTAGATGTCAGGTCTATCGCGGATTTGGGATCGCCGTCTCATGGATTGTCAAGAGCTAAGTCAGATTTAAATCTTCAAGCGAGTATCCACAATGCGGATCAAGGTAAACTTATTCATAGAATTATATCATTGATTCAATACTTCTAACTTATGCGACCTTACTCGCATTACAATTTGTAAGTCAAGTCTAAGCAATGCAAAGTACTATGTAATAAATGGGTATGTAATGTTAGCATAACTCTTCTAAATACGAGTATTCTATATGTAACAAAATTTTTATAACATTCCTCAATCTGAAAAAAATATTTTAATATAATAGCCGTACCTAGTAAAACATGTTTTAATCTTTTTTATTGATGCTATATCTTACTTTCTTTACTTTCTAACGTTATGATTATCCTTTAGACACAGATATACGTACAAAAACCCGTCCATCATCTCTTGCACCACCATCTTGCACATCACGTGATCCGCCTTTGGCTAGAGCTTTGTATGCATACGCGGCAGCTGGGGACAATCAACTTAGCTTTCAACAAGGCGACATTCTTGCTTTACTTGGCGATAGAACTAAAGGATGGCAATATGGAGAAAACTTACGTACTCATGGTGCAGGCTGGTTCCCACTTGCTTATACAGAACCCATTATAACAGAGGAGACGAGGTAGGAACTGTTGAAATAGCATTTTCTTTTTCTTTTCACTTTTCTTCTTTCTAGATGTTATATTTTTTCCATTTCAACAGCAATTCACCGGCGCGTTGGAGTTGTGTACAAACTCCAAGCGAGACGCCTCCACCGGCGCCCATTGCGCATACGCAAATGTCATCTAATACAAATACACCATACGCGCACTCTCATCCTCCAACACGCATGTTTGGAGACACTGTCACTGCTCATCATGTAACTAAGGTAATTAGTTATTATTTTAGATATGATATTCATGAGCTTTTATTGAATTTTATTTTATTATATAAATATGATGTTATCTAACGTAAATAAGTAATTTATAGCTTGGCTCGTTTTGATGCATTATATAAAATGATTAATCACGGAAAACCTCTATGCTATTGTTTGAAAAAAAATTCTAAGCCTAATTTATTTCATCAGGGTCGTCTTGCAAGTAGCTCTCCTGGTCTTCCACCAACCTTACCAGCTCCATCACCAAACGCATTAAGCACTTCTGCCAGTGCCAACTTCCATCCAACACCGATTCCCGCAACATCTGGTCCCATTAAAAATTCCACATCAGCTGCTAATTTCACAACACATGCTGTTATCGAAACAAGATCATTTGGACCGCAAACACTTCCCATGCGATCACAGGTAGTATTTTGTTTTACTAATATGTAACATCAAATAATTGTTTATACTCTGAGACATAAACCTTTTATTTGAGTAATTAAAAGCGTAATATTGACTACGACTATTAAATACATACATATATGTATATAATAAAATATATATATTATAGGATAGTGTGTAGTTGGCTTATATCTTATTATTAATAAATGTAAGACAGTTTTTGAATATTTTTACTTTAGGTGACGCAAAAATCAGCCCCAGCCAAGACTGTGGTATCAGCAGTAGGTGCTGTTGGTAATGTGTCATTACACAGTTCTAACGATTCGGGATTTTCAAATGAGCCACCTCCTCAACCAGATGTTGATTATAGCGACGAAGAAGCACAAAGACATCGCATTCCCATAAGGTATTAATTAGGCCAATATACTAGTAGTTTTGCTTAATTTTTTAGTTTTGTTTTTACGTAGCGCTATTTTAATTTTTGTTTTAATTTGCTCATTGTTTTTGTAGTAAGTCAGCTCAACAAAACCTCGATAATAAAGCATATTTATTGAAAACACAAAGTTTAAAAAGAGGACCAAAAACCAGAAATAATAACGGATACCTTACCGATGACCAGCAACTACTTTTACGCAATATGCTGGATATGGACAAAGATTCCCAAAAGATTAAAAGAACTAAATCATTTTGGAAATTCGGACGTACGACTTCCGAAGAAATAATGGAAGGAATGTCGCTATGGCAACATAGAGATATTGTTGATACAGTTCCAGAATATAAAAAAAAATTGTTCGTAAAATTGAAGAAGGAATTAAGACCAGCTCCAGATATTCCAGAGACGAAAAAATCAAGCAGTCCTGATAAAACTGTATTAATACCAACTGACAATTCCAATCGACCTCAAGAAACAATCGATAGGAAGGATGTTAAAGTAAATAATGGCATGCGTCAGGCCAGGAGTTTAGGCTCAATACAACATGAAGAACGCACTGAGAACAGAAAAAATAATATGAGTTACCATCAAAATCAAATAAGTAAGAAAAGCTTTTCTGAAAAATCTATAGTTGAAGAGAAAAATGAAGATTTTACACCTCGTAATGAATCTCGCCACTCTGATTTAACTAATACAAGTACAATAAAAACAAATTTTGAAAACAGCTTTTACAACGATGAAAACGGGGATGGTTTTGTAATGAAAACTGTTAAACGTAGAGAAATATTACAACGATATGATAATGATAGCAATTCTGATAATAACTCTGTTGCATCCAGTACTGATCCATATGACTGCATTATTGTTGATGATCATATGACATCCAAAAAACAACAAGAGATAGATCGCCGTCGCCAAGCTCAGCTGCTAGATAATGAAGTAAAAAATAGTAAAGAAAATGCATATATGCCTGAATTTGAAGAAATTGAAGTCACACCTATCAAGCCTCACGTACGGGCTACAATATCATCTGACAAATCTAAAAAGTCATCACATGAGAGGTCCTCACCTAAGGTAATGGAATTTAAAACGTTTAAGGATTCATCAAAAGAAATTAAAACATTTTCTGCATCATCAGAGACATTAAAGTACAAAGACAATGAGCAGCCTACCGATCGTTATGGTATCCCGATAGAAAGAAATAATAACGAAATACGGAATGAAGAGATTTATGATGAGCACGATGACGGCACTCTTAAGTATAAAAAACGACAAAATGAAGAAAAGCGCAAGCATAATCTGGATAACGGTAATAGCAAGGAATTCCCACAAGCAGAAGTAAGAAGTCAGAAGAAAGATGCAAGACCTTACGAATCAACTGAACCAAGAATTGACTATTCGCTAGAAAAACGTCATACTAGAAAAGAATTTGTAGACTCAAAAAGTCGTGACAACCGGACAAGAAATCGCATAAATAAAAGTTACGATGATAGCACTTTACAATATAACGGAAGACGAGAAGAAAGATTTTATGAATCTAACATATCGTATTTCAGTGATCAAGAAAGGAGGTCATCTCGGTACGACTATGAGACAGATTCTAAAAAAGCAGAAAAATCTAAATTGCGACAAGAAGAAGCCCGATTAGAAGCAAGACGTTTTATGGATCGAAGAAATGAAGCACCGTATAGTGAATCTGATGACCAAAAATTCAATGAAGCTTTGAAACAACAGAGGCCACAGCTTTTGCCACGTACAAAACTACTTAAGCGTACTGCAGATGAATTACCAGAAGAAGGCCATACGTTTGGACCTTGGTATGACTTGTGGGGTCGAGAAACAGCAATTTATAAGTAGATGCAGGTTTGATTATTAATGAATAGGTTACATATTCTAGTGACGTTAGCTTGTAATTACAATACCAGTTGATTCGTTTTTATTTTATTATTTACATGTAGAATATACTTTTTGTATTACTCAAGTAGAGCTATAATTTTTTGAATTCCAATTATAGATTAATTTTGTTTTATTTTTATAGAAACTTACGTTACATTATATGTTATATTGTATATTTGTTGTTGTTAATATTAAAGTTTAACGTAGTTTGCAGCTATAATATATATATTGCATATATAAGCACAATAAATAATATTATTCTATGAAGTACTAGCAAAGCTTCAGTACGCCTACGTAACTCTTGAATGAAGTACTTACTCATTGCATGTACAATATTATGAAACAATGAAGCATTTGAATGCCATTAGGCACAATACTTTTGTTGTAACAAATAATACATGCTATTATATATAACTAATTAACGTAAATTCAGTATGTTGCGAGTTTTCAATAGAAATTTCTAATTGAAAAATATAACAAATGGTATAAATATATATAAATAATTACTGTGGTTAACGGAATGGACAGCTATAATGTTGATTGTTGTAAATGTGAGACTTTTTCAAATGAAAGAAGTGAATTTATAGTTCTGCAACACATCGTTGCAGTTAAAGAAGAATTTAATATAGTGTATGAATACTTATCAAGCATACAAAAAAATTAAAAGCCATGTGCCAAATATTTTACATATTTTTCTCGTCCAGGCCGCAGCAATTCGCAACAGTGAAACTAAGAAAGGCGTTGACGAACGACCGATCGTCGCCTGCCATTGATTAATATATTAGATGTTATCAATATTTTGTTAAATATATATTACTGTATATTAGAAGCATCATGTATTTTGTACAGTTAAATATTAATAGTTTAAGGAAAAATATATCACAATTTTTATAATAACTGATGTTTGTTTTATTTCTTTATCTGAAAATTTCAATACAGTAAATAAATAAAAAATGGCATACTAATAAAACATATCACAGAGTAGAAAACGGAGTGTCTTGACTATAATTTCTGTTATCTCTCTGGCTAGTCTCCTAGTGTAAGAGTGCTAACTTGTTACATTTACAAATACTATATCTATTGATTTGCTATACTTTTCTTTGATAAGTATTAACTGTCGATGTAACGTAACGAATTGATATTGAATAAAAAGGAATTGACATTGAATGTTATTTTGTTTAAATAATTTAAATACATAAGATAAAACATGTGTAAAAAGTAAATGTAGAAAATTGTTTGGAGTGACGGTGACACTAACAAAGATCAGTGGCAATTGGACCCGTTTCAATAGTCTGTGATTTATTACGTGTTTCCTTTCCATATCATTCACACTGTGGACAACTAGGTGATGTATATCTATTAAGAAATGTATTTACTGTTAACCAACACATCCTCTGAGATTTAAGGACAAAATAAGAATGGAAGCGTAACCCAAAGCTTGCTTAACACGAAACTATGTGCAAATGGCATAAGAAATTAAGAATTATTGTGAAAATAAATACAATTTTTAATTTAATTGCCTGTACTTCATTATGTTATAGCAATCAAACAAGCTTATATTTTAAAATTATAAATAAAATTATCCTTCACTGTCAAAGTAAAGTCTAGTAATAAATGAAAGTAGAAAGTAGTAGTAGTAGTTATAAAAGCCAAAGTTATATCTATATTATGTAAATTCGTTAAGTTTAGTGGAGAACCAAGTGTATCTAGTCTCAAGTATATGTGCGATTTATGATTTGATTGATACTTATTAATGGGTTCAATTTCATTTGAAGTTAATACAAAGTGCTGCGTTGAACTTTGTTAATCACTGAGCATTGCATTTAGGATATTAAATGTAATGTTACATGTAAATATCATAATTATATTTTTTATGCAATAAGATTGAGCCGTCAAAATTATCACAAACACGACAAAACAAACATCAACACCTTTAAGCGAAATTCTCTTTTATAGTCAAGTATGTTTGTTTATAAAATTATTTAATTAACATTAAAAATTTAAAATTTACATTATTGCTGTAAAGGTACAAAAATTTATTCAGAACATCTTTTCAGTAATAGTTCAGAACTCTTAATCTTTTCACACATTGATCACAGTGAGCGTAAATGCTGCCACATATTTAAATGCTCAGGGTTCGGCATAAAAGGAGCGAGCTTAGCGGAAAGGAACTGAAATTACGCTTTCAGGAAGCTCGACATTGACTCACCCTTCGAAAGGACCGTTTCAATTGCGAGTAGAATATCTTTGCTAGGTTATTTGTATTTAGTTTAGTAGTAAATGTTTTACCTCGAATATAGAGATAAAGAAGATATTCCTTGTTAATTAAATATATTACATAAATAAATATATTATTTTCTTATATAAGATGTGTTTTGTTAAGTAAGACATAATGAAATGAAGTATAATGAAAGGAAAACATAGCCATACTTCACTGGTTCGAAGGTTTATTAAAGTGTTATGTAACGACGGATGGATAAAAAAACGGTCCTTGAACCCGCGCCTCTAACCTAGAGGGCCGTTCAAGGACCGTTTTTTTACGTTTTCTAACTTTTTTACTTCCTTAAGACTTTTAAGGAAAAGCTGAAAAATAATAATTTTACTCTTAGCTAAATAGCAACTTATAAGAAAGAATTTATAAGACAAATGTGATGTAGTGACTGTTTAGCAATAAATATTATTATTATATATGCAATTCAAATAATGTTTAGCTATGATTCAACCTCATAATGTATCCAGCATAAAGGATACATAGAGGTTAATTCTGTGCCCCCCCAATTCGGGATACCGCGCCATCATTAATTTTACTGAATGGAGATAGAATCCACACCATCGATTCTGCTGTCTATTAATGTTCGATTGCGCCACAATGGGCTCAATAATATGACTTTGTCTTACCTAAGCCCACGGAAAGCAACCACAACTGTTGTACTCATGATTAGAATTTGTAAAATAATATTAATAACAAAAACAAAATACTATTCAAATATCTTTTTGGAAAAAATGGGCAAAAGTTTTTATTTTAAAATATAAAGCTGTAAAAGATATGTTTCCATAAAATATGGTAAACGGTGCACATGTTTGCTATATATGTACGTAAGTATATACCATATTCCAGTATCGAAAACCATTTATTCATATTTACAGTCCATTTATAGCGAACTGACCATATATTCGCTAGCAATATATGTTCCTATAAAATAAATTTTATCAACCAGTGAGCCAGTGATGACAAACAGAATGTTTAGAAACATCAAGACTCGTATCGATATAAAATCAATTTGCAGTGTAAATCGAGCGAGGAGACCAACGCTTTCCAAGTCATCGGTTCTCTTCAAGCGCCTTGGCCCGGAAAAATCCACAAATTTGTAAAAAAAATTTGGCCAAAATTTTAAACTGCAACACACGTTGCTGATGCGTCGAATGGAACGAGAATTTCATTTGAATCTGAATATGCAGCATGATACACAGCATGTTGAAAATCTGTTGCGTGAAACATAAAGCAATTTGAGCGAAGTTTAACTACCAGTGCTTAATTATAGTTATTATGCATTTATAAGTATTTCATTTTTCATATAAATTATGTTCTGGGTTTTAATTGCGAGAAATTCGATGTTTCAAATTTAATTTCCAATATAATTTTCTTGCCTCTCCTGATAATAATGCGATTACGAATAACGCACAATAATTATTCATTGTTGATTGTCTGTTTTGATTAAAAGACTTAATATATAAGCTGATTTGAGTCACCCTTTTTTGATAATAAAAAGATTTGGTATCGTACTAGTTAAAATAGTTCGCCACTCTTAATACCACAAAGTCCTTAAATAAGCACAGACAGTTTGGTTAGTGGTTGCAGCTGGACGATTTAGCCAACGGAGGGCAAAATTCTGTAATGTTTCGACGAGAACTAGGAATGTACGTAAAAAGTCGTTTACACATTCAGAATAGTTCAAGGAAATAGCTTTTGCAACAATTATGAAAAGAAATACAGAACTAGAGCCAAGATTCTTATCATTTAATGCGCTTTATATTTTCTAAGCTCATGTTTTAAGCTCAAAGTGTACATTAGCAGTATCTATATTATTAATCTCTAATTATGCATTACTGCAAATACTGCAATACTGCAATATATATATATATATATATATATATATATATATATATATATATATATATATATATATATATATATATATATATATATATATATATATATATATATATATATATATATATATATATATTTAAATTCGCATCGCAAACAATTATAAAGTTTTACTGCTTTATTATAGTACTTATATGTCAATACTATTACAAAAGGAATGAACATTACTCAGGGGACTTTCCCTTTTAATAGGCCCCCAAGAATCAATCATTTGGCATCAATAATAATTCGTGCAAGTCTCGTCAATTCATTTAAAATGCAGGATAACACTGTCATTGTATATTGTGACCACGCTAGAAATAATCCAAATGATAAGCGGACAGGGCAATTTGGCAGGGGCTAGCGGTCTCTATCACCACGATGCCAACATTGCCAACCCGCACGGCTACATGCCACTGTACGCCATTTTAGTTGCCCTAATTTATGTTAAGCGCCATTATAAGCGACACATTGTTTAACATTTGTAGTGTGAATTGTTCTTGATTTTTTTTCTCTTTTTATAGCTAATGTTTTTATATCGCTTAATTATAACCGATACACATATATTATATATCCTATTTTTCATATATATATATAATATATATATATATATATATATATATATATATATATATATATATATATATATATATATATATATATATATATATATATAATATATATATATATATATATATATATATATATATAGTATATATATATATATATATTTTGGTGAAAGTTATTTATTAGATAAAAAATTTCTATTATGAAAATAATATTTAACTTAAAATTCATGTATATATAATAAATATACACATGGAGTAATCTTTGTTGGATTTAGAGAAAACCTTGCCTCTGATATGCCTTAATTAAGTAAAATAATAAATTATAGGCACAATAGGAATTGTATATACAATATTTTCAATAAAAAAGATTTAAATGTAGCGAAGCATTTATGTTCGATCATGTACGATCCCACAAATTTAATTTAGTTAAGTAATATCTGGTATTTTAATAAACGAAATATAAAGCGAGTGTAAAAATTGAATTAAAAACGTTCTCAACAGAATTGTTTTATTTGCACTAGTTCACTTTATTGTTTAAATGTTTCATCACGTAGCCGTGTAGAGTATAATTTCTATATGAAAAATGGAATTTCATTCTTGGTACCGTGGAGTGCGTACATGATGAACGTGAACGTGACGCGCTAGGCTCATGCATAATGCATACATCTTTTGTTTTGCATGTCTTTATTCCAAATTTAGGTGACAATTGTCACAAATAGTAAAAACGAAAACTATAACGCCTAAAAAAAATGTAAAAATCTCCGATGTATTTTATGTTTGTGTTTTACAAATATCAGATTAAATAAGTAAATTAATGTTATTATTAAAATGGTTATATAAAAAGTTACCAATAAATACTCCTTCAATACATCTATTTCAAGACCTACAAGCAAAAAAAAAAAATAAAAAAAAAAAATATATATATATATATATATATATATATATATATATATATATATATATATATATATATATATATATATATATATATATATATATATATATATATATATAAACAAAAGTAACAGTCCTTACTGACATTTTTCAAACTGTAGAGTCGTCATTCATATATTGTTGTGTATTGTTTACTATTTTGTTTCTAACTACTTATTAAGGTTATAAGGATTTGTATTGTATACATTTAGGTATACAACAATTTAATATACTGAAATGTTTACCTCAAACTAACTTTTTCAATCATGTGTACGTCTTACAAACGAAAATCCTTCTTTATGATACACTTATTTGTTATTGGCCCACTTGTGTCGGCGCCAAGTGTATTTCTAGGAGCCAAAACTTAGATTGGTATTGAACAGATTGGCATTATAGGCTATCCTGAGTCAGCGTTTACGGATGTTCTAAATGTTAATTCTAGGTAACTTTATGAAACTCAAAAGAATACATATTGTCACAACAATTTTGGTTATATAATAAGAAGAAAGATGTTGTTAAGCTTAAAAACACCCAGAATATAGGATTGAGATTGATAGTAATTTTTAAATGACGTTACATAGTAACATATGTGTACATACATATGCATCATTCAAGTATTTGTCTTGCGTTTAATTAAAACGATTTATTTAATACACTTTATAGTTTATAGCTATATTTACTTTTATCTCAGTTTATTTATTAACGTTAAACATATGACATAACATAATGTATATGTACTCGTGTGATAGGTAGAAACCTATCTTTAAAACAAATTCACTTATAGCTAATAAAACGCGACTAGAGTGAAGCTGGGATGCGTTGTTTGAGAGCTAACCCGAGAATGCCTCAGTCGCGTCGACATGTTTAGCTACGAAAGTAAATGTCAATAAACTACACGAGCACCCCCTGAGGGAAAAGTGTCCAGGCGCTGTGTTTCAGCAGAAAAGGGGAATAATGTAAAATACATGTTAAATCTACGCAAGATGTTTATAAACCGCCTCGTATATAACTTTTGATGAAATCTTCACCGCTTTTTAAAATGAACAAGACAGTATGCGTAACATTTCTAAATAAATTATTCACTTGTAGACTTTTTCTTATAGACCATATATATGTACATATTCAATAACTAAAACCGTAATAAAAATTTACGTCATAAATAATGTTATCCAACTTTAAAATTTTTAAATTTTACTTTAATACAATCGTCTAGAAGATCAAAAAGGAAACAATATATTCCCCGCATATTCGCACACTCGCAAGCAGCATTTAAATCTAAAGCACGAATAATTCAAAATCACTGGCCTAAATCTGAACTGATTCTCGTGGGATCTTTATGGTTTTACGTGGAAATCGTTGTCTAGAATTAATTAGTACTAATAATAATTCACAGTTGTTTCAAATATATATAGGTTTAAATTTTTTATAAACGCATAAATATTTTTTTGTTTCTTATGTAGCATTTTTAATTGTTATTCCTATAATTTTTGGTACAAACTTAATGACAAATAATAACAAATATGTATATAAAGTGACGATTTAATACCAAACTTACGTGCTGTCGCACGTATTAGGCCGAGTGAGATGGTTGTAAATTGATATTTCGCTTGGGGGAATATATGTATTATCATTTATAATACGAATATTTCTTGTATCTGGGTTCACCCCAAACACAGTGTTTTTAAAAGAAATTAAAGAACCTGGCGACTATTTTGTCGGACTTGACTGACTTATGCAGACTGCAAAAAATTGAAAATACGTAAAGTAAAAATGTAGGAACAAATTCGATTCTGAAATAAAATAATTTTCAGTTCACTTACTTTGTAGTAAGTGTTATTGTTTACGTATTCTAGTTTTCAGTTGGAAAGTTTAAAGTTTCCACGATTTGCGTATCAAAGTACAATGGCTGTTAAATTTTTTTCTGTATAGTGATAAAATTTAAATCCACACAAAGTAACTATTTTTTTCATAATTATCCGTATAGTTAATAATTTATTGATTCATCTTGAGAATATTTATTTCCATATACAATATTATCCTAGCCAATTAAGAAATAACCGTGATAATTGTAATCAATACTAATCAATACTACTATATTCATATTTACAATATAATATAAACGTTGTAAGTATAAAAATATTTATACCAATTGTTAAACTGAAAGATTAGTGACTAAGCGCTCATTTTCACTAATGAATGGTAGAAAAGAAGTGACTAATCTCTAAATAACTTTTCCGACTGAATAACAAACTGACTAACAAATAATTATATGTCTATAACGTATCTATGCACATAAAGACATTACACACATAATTGTATATATCCTCGTATATAAAACATCACAAGTGAAACAAAACTGCTTTTAAATTATCTTATACATCCCTCTTGCACTTGAAATTTATTACCGTTCCGCCCTCAGTAAATACTATTTACAGGGCAAAACCCTTTAAAGATAGATTGATGGGTACGGTTTTTTAGATTGCCTACTACTGTGACTTATGCGTGGCTTCAATACGCAATGCCAAAAACCAATTGTTAGTGAAACCAGACAAGCGCGTTCTGTTTTCGCCTCATTTATCACAATTTAAGTAGTTATATTGAATATAAATTTATTTGTCATCTTAAATATTAAACATAACGAGTGGATTTTGTGACGTTTTTCATATTACTACCATTTACCGACAAATATCATTAAAATTTAAACCCATACTTAGGAAAATTAAAACAGATCGTTCACCGAGTGGAGATCGAACCCTCTACATCATACGTTTCATTTTTGAAAAACAACAAAGCATTCAATATATATACAGAATATATGTACTCTATATCAAATATAGCACAGATAAAAATTTAATTAAGTATAATCATTAATTCTATAATTTAGATACCTACTTTCCGTCTTACGTCTGTAGGATACGTTTAGAACGTGTTTACTTATCTATATGACTTTGTATATCCTATAATTGGTTATTACTAGTAGGCTTACTTGCTTCTATAAGCAATATATAGGCACCTATAGACCTAAAATAGACTTTATTAAATTGAATAAAAGATTTTCATAACCTAGAAAACTTTCATAAACAAAATTTTGAAAAAATAAAAATATTTTGAAAAAATAGTAAGTTCTCCTGCGTTTTACCAGTAAGTGAAAAGAGTCCAGAAAAAAACAGTTTGTTTCCCATTTCTCTCCCATATATAAATAATACGTGGTTCGTGTCTTATCCTTAGGTAATGTTTTGTCTTAACGAACCAAAAAGTATAAATATTTAAAATCTAAATACAGAAAAAAATGTGATTTCCAAACCATCGTGCACAAGGACGGCATTAATTAATTAAATCAGCTTTTAGAAATGTTCATAACAGCTTTTTATGATGTATCATCCAATTTCTTGGACCAAGTAAATGAGATCTAATACTACAAAATCTTGTTAACTCAATCTCCTATCACGTAAATGCGACAATAATTAATGTGACATTAAAGAGCATTACAGCGGCCATTAAGAGCCCGCAAGCGCATTAAAAGGGTTATTCTCTAGACCGGTTGTAAAATATAATGAGTACGCGTACTCTTAGCTAATGACCACAAAACCACTGCTGATAAACATACTGGAATTTTATGATATTTCCCGCCTTGCTAGCGATAAAATTAATTATTAATATTATCAAAGCGTTTGTTTCTTACAAAATGACATGGGACAAGATGCAAGATATTCTTCTATTAGGAAGCATTAGATTTCATTTGCACTATACATAATATGTTAAAATATTTACGCATTACTAACTGGAAACTAGTAAAATTTCATGGAATCCCCGTACTAGTGCCAGGTTCAGAAAATGTCCCGTCTGGATGACGAAACGCCAACATCTTATATACATGTGTCGATCATCAGGACATAATACTGGAGGAGCTAATACTGGATTACTGATCTAATGTAGATTTCGATTATATATGTACAATTTTGGTGTTGGAAACCAATGATTAATTAGGCATCACCATTTTAATTTTAATTTGGTATACAATTTTTATATAGTAAGCCCATTATATATTTTTAAGTTAATTGCATGTAAAAAATCTCCTATCACGTTTTTTTACACTTATCGTGTTTTATACTTATTGTATTTTATGTTTTATTATATCTGTGTCTGGAACTTTTCTATTCAATGCTAACCCTGCCTGTTATTCGATTGTGTTCATCTTTTGCACTTTTACCTTTTTAAAGTAATGTAACAAGATGATCATCGGAAGTATATTTAGAAATTTAATGACAGTGTTTTTCTAGGACGTATCAATTATAATCTACATATTACCAAAAAAACCATATAAAATATTCAGAAAGACAATCTCAAGCTTCACACCTATTTTTCTTAGAGGACATTATTACGCATATGTAAAGTATGAGTAAAATTATGTTACATATAAGGGTAACTGAACTTCTATTCTTCTAGACTACTTGAATGTATGTCCATGTCCATTATGGAAAATATCTACCTTAGTTTATCATCTTTTTCTTCACATTTTTATCTACATTTTTTAATAAAAGAGTAACCTGAAAACTTGTAAAGAAAATTAAAGCTTATTCCCACTCACTCTTGATATATAAAGAGATTTTGATTATAAAATCTTGGCATACCAAAATAAATTTAATTCATTACAATTAAATAAATATAAGCATAGAATATGACTAGTCTTTATATTTATTTACATGCTTTTCGGTCGTATATATTTATATATGTAGCAGTAACTTAGAACGTGATTTTGACGGCTTAATTTGAAGGCTTGCAACCTATCAAGGATCGACAATACCATGTTTTTTTTAACTATCTAGATTTTTGTTATAATGGTTCGGCACGAAAAAAGACACATTAAAAATATATTGTATATTAATAGAAAAAAATCTTTCCCTGAGGCATTCAGTTTCACCTTCCATCATAATATAATATCGGATGGGAGAAATCTGAAAACCGAAGATACGTCACTAAGTTATTTAAATACATAAAAACAATAGAAGCTTAGCACTCTTCCATAAATTTATTTGTCGAGCCCTATATAAGACCGTCGTGGCGCGGTGGCACAGCATCTGCTTGAATACGTCACAGTTGTGGGTTCGGTCTACATTCGAATGAATTATTTTACTTTCCTCACTCAGGTAAGAAGATCACTATTTTCTCTCTGGCTACCTTATTATATACGGAATATAACGTGAACCTAATAACATTTTATTTTCACTGTAGTAACATGTACATAGTTATTTTAAAACAAAAAAAATTAAAGCTTCTTTTAGCTCTTAATTTTACTTTTAAATTTTTTTCGTATCTTATAGAGCTTACTATAAAAGATTTAAGATTCCATATATTTTACTCTTAAACGCTTACGAGTTGCAAAGTTATACATCCTTATATTGCAATTTAATTTGAAAAAATCTGAAATATAATATAAATGTAAAATGGAACAGTCTGTTGACTTCATATAAATGACAAACGCCAAGTCGCAACAACATTTCATTTATTTGGGTAAGAAATTATTTGTCATCATATATCAAAATAGAAAAATAACGGGATCAAGCTTAAAATTCATTCAATTCTTTCATTTTAGATGTGGTATAAATCATCGTCAGATACACCTGACGACGAGGGCGGATGAAAAATATCAAAACGTTCGCTATCAACAGCTTATAATGTCGGAGCTTTTCTTTTAAGATTAAATCGCCGTACTTGGTTCTAGAGGGCTTACAATGCAATCAACTATAAATATACATATTGTTTGTGCTTTCTTTTTCAATAGTTTTAATAAATTTGTGAAGTTATTGACTAAAGAAGCTTCTTTTGGCTTATCGTACATTATATACAAGGTATGCACCCGTGTAGCTGTTTACAACATACCAAAAAAAGATTTAGTAAACTCTATTGTTTTTTTTATTTCTTGTTGCCAGAGCGAGAAAAATGAAAATAAATAATACTTCACGAGTGGGAAATGAACCCATAACCGTTGCATTGACATCCAACTCCAAATATATATATAATTTAATATAAGCATCATATAAATCTATGTTTGAGTATTGTGCATAATAATCATTTATTCATATAAGAGGTAGTTTCTTGCAGCCTAAGACTCATATTTTATTATTTAGCTCAATGAATAGACCCGTCTGAGCACAAGCGTACACTTCATGCCAGACTTTTTAATTCTGTTGACTCTCTTTAAAATGCTCCTCATTTCGACGTTGATAATTTATAGCATTCACTAATCATTATGCACTGCATTAACTGAAACAAAAAAAAAGCTTTAGAAAGATTTCAAATATTTCTTTAGAAAGACACTATATACATTTATTTATTTATACATTTATTTTGATCTGAGTATCAGTCAGACAAATCGGTGCTGGTCAGACACGGACTGACCTTACGATGACAATATTTTTTTAAAATATTTTATGCATATGATAGATGAGATAGAGTAATTGTTAAGCCATTTCCCCCAATTATTATTTTTTAAGTAAGACCTCAGAAATACTTTAAAATATGTAAGTGCCATTTTCTAAAATATTCTTTATTTTAAGCTTTCAATTGAAGGACGTGTCGGGATCAAGGATGGGTGTTCCCAACAAACTCTATCATGAGCTTTGCGGCTTTAGCTTAGCCGTCTAGACACAGTAAAGGTTTACTTTTTGCTGCATTTTCCAGGTATTTTATAAGGAAATGCTGCTTTGAGACGTAGGAAAGGGCAGTACAAACGAAACACCAACGTATTTAAATAGTTTAAAAAGTTCTCTTCAAAAAACAAATACAAATACACCATATAAATTATATACAAAATTAATTAACCGTTGTACTATATCTATTCTGAAACTTGGAGAAGAGGCTTTTATTGTTGTTTTATTTGATCAGGTCATACTAATAATAAAGAGAAAAAAAATGTTTCTTTGTTTGACAGCGATACGCTCCGAAACTATTGAACCGATTTGAACAGTTATTTTACCATTGGAATTCTTTATTATCTGTGATGAATATAGGCGATATAATATTTACAAAAACGCTGGGTTCCGTATGAAAACTTTAATAATTATTAAAATACGTAGCCTTATCCAAATAAATATTAACATTTATTAATTATAAACAATAGATACGTAGTGTGCTTTATATATATCAAAATTGCCGTATATAGCATATAAAAAAACTTGCTATCTTAGAAGATATCACAGTTTTTAAATACAGAAGCAGTGTGGACGCGGCGTGGTGCGGCGCGAGGCATGGTGCTTTCATGAGCTACTTGTTCAAATTTTCTATATTGAATAGTCCATACTTCGTTATGTTTATTAGAGTTATAATAAAGATATTAAAATACCGTGTTTCTTTTATATGTATTGAAAAATACAACGGGACATGAAGATATTATATATACTCGTCTGTAGGTCTGTAAGTCTGGAGACCAAATGGTTCTTTATACGAAAAATATAGGTCTGCCTATAAAACGTAAAGGGTTCGGTCTATTTTCCTGGTAATCCACGATCAAAGTCTGTTGTCGTGACAATGAGACTTCAGAAATAAGTTATTTTAAACAACAAAAAGTAATAATTTCAATTCAGCCCGCAAAATGCCAATAAATTGAGGGACATACATCAAAAAATATTTAGTTGCCGAACATAAAACCTCCTACTTTTCGAAAATTAATAAAACATATGGCCGCAGTATCAGAATATTCAGTGACCATAGGGTGCTGACAACAGTTTATAGGTAGACTGTATTGAACGTAAAACGTTCGTGTACTTGTACTGTATTGAACGTCTTTCAGTACCAAGAGCACTGAGAAACATCAAACCAGCAAATGCTCATTAGAGTTTGTGAAAAAAGGCTCTCATAAAAAACCCATACAAAAGCCTTTCTTATTTGTAGATCCATCTCTCTCTCTCTCTCTTCTTGATGAACACGTATGAAAAACAGTATAAAATCCCTGAGGATATTGGTGTTACACCATCCAGACCGAATAAAGTATTCGGTCTGGATGGTGTAACACCAATATCCTTTACTTCCGAAGCCTAAAACGCGTGATACTGGTTGAAGTTCCAGTTCCGTGGGTAAGGAGTATCCTTTAAAGTCATAACTTCATAATTGACAAGTACTTCGAAATTACTAGCGAACTGACCAGGTATACGTTTAGAGTTAATTTATATGCGGTTGAATTAGCAGCGAGAGGTATAACACCGAAATCTCTCTATAACTTGCTGAAAGATCTCTGCTTGTCTGAAACTATTACTAATTAATTTGTAGAACGAATTTTAAAAGCGGCACTAGTAGAATCGTTTCGAATTTGGTTAGGCAGTGGAGGTGAGTGTTCATGAATTTTTAAGGGGCCCCTTTCTGGGGGAACCTACACTTGGGTTGCAAGTCCCAGTCGTTGCTCTGAGCTCCTCTTCCTACAACACGATGGGCCTGGCACCCACATGGTGAATCCATAGAATGCTAAGTAGTTTCTTCTCTGTATTATACCCATTATAGTAACTTGAATTCTACCAGCTCTATGCCATTTCTTAATTTTTCGATTAGACATATATAAATATATTGAAAAATAATAAGATAAATTGCAATCAATATGGTTAAATCACAATTTATCGATAGATTGATTTACAAACACCTTCCAATTTTACGGTAACATAAACATCGCTTATTATTTATATGTATATTGAAGAATACAATTTACACTTTATTTAATCATTTTTTATACCTTTCACATTACAAAATATAGTTAAAGCAATTAGTAATCACATCGCAAATGTATTTTAATTACGAAGCGCAAAGGAATTCCTGACAAGTAGAATAAACAGTTGGAGTGGGTTAAAAGACGTTAATTCGTTATCTAATTAGATGGATCGCCGGCTGGTGCAGGAGTTGTGTTGCATTTAGTTAAAGCGTCGGCACTGTGTACTAAATATTTTTATTTGTACATCTAGCGCTATTTAATTACGAGAAAAATATCTGTTTACGATTGCAAAATAATAGGAATGCTATACAAAGTAAAGTGATTTAATTCATTTGAATACTGTTTAACTTTACCAACCAGAAACAGATTATAATAGATATTGCATCGTAAATGTTGATATTTTTGTTTAAAGAACTTGTATACTAATATATAACTTTTTTGTCCTTATTTAATTATTGCCAGTACTGTGTTTCAAACTAAAACTTAAAAATATTTTTCAGAAATTCAATAACTCCAAGTGGATCCAAAAATGATATCTACATCGAGATCAGATACGTACTGGAAAATCCTATGGCATGTTAATCATGTCAAGTGCCTCACTAATTATAATATATAGAACTTGCAGGTGGGGGCCAGTTACCATCAAAAAATATTTTATAATACTATATAAAATACATTTTTTATTAACTTACAACTATTAAGAGGAAATATGGTTACACTTTACAGTAAAAGGCGACGCAGGCTACGAAAGGAAATGATATTCTGAGCAGATTATCTTGCTAATTTCCCGCCACAAACACGTCCTATTTCCGTTCACTTACTCTAAAATGAACAAAATAAACTCGCTAAATGGAAACAACTTAATGTACTTTCCAAGTGAGATTTCCAATTTTGTTTGATATTTTTTTCTTTTCATAACTTTTATGACTTTGTGATAATTTTTTTCTGCTTCACACTTAATGCCGCATATAGCTGGGCAGACATAGAGCAAATGCAATGTCATCATGTTAATCGGGGACTCTAAAATATTCTTATTAAGTGATTTATGTCATTTAATGCAAATTACGCAGAATCTCTGTCCGAATACGCTCTAAACATATAGTCTACGTAAGTTTCGGTGTTTTTTCTTTATAGAAAACTCTTAACTACTTCTGGTTTCTAACAATTATTTATTATTGCTAATGACTACTAATTAATGAAATTCAGTTTATTATAAATTATTAACAAGGTAGGTAATTAAATTTCATGTAATATGTAAATGCTACGCGGCTTAAGCAGAATGAGTTTCAAGTTTATATTTTTTTAACTAAACTTACATTATCTACTAATTCTATTTCAAGAGTATTTTAAATTTCAGAATTAGCGTTAAATAAAATTGTCGTCATTTTCTATAATAAACCTTTATAGCTCGGTAGTAGTTAGTGCTCTTAACTAACATAATTCTCTTTTAAAAAATGTATAGTTGATTTTATATTAAATGAGATTATTATTAAGATGTTCCGAACTATTGCCATTAGGGTGAGCTGAACTGTGGTAACTCTTGTGATATAATAAACAAATAGTTCCATTTCGTAACATCACAGAAATTCCTCGGCAAGACTTGTAAACTTTGAACACTTTACGGCGAATTTTCAGCGACGCCTTTGATGAATGCTGCAAATTTCATAAATACTTAGACACGGTGATTTTACTAAAATATCGGTGCTTATTATTCCATTATTTAAATAACAGCTTATTGTTGAGTAATTATGAAATCTTAGGTGATTTATTAAAATGACCATCTAGTTTTATCAGAATAATAAAAAGTAAAAATTACATATAAAATAAACAATAACTACTAATCATTTCGTATTACAAATATAACATATAAACATACATATATATGTTATTATTGTCTACATATAAGAACTAAAAGATACTTAATTAAATATTTGCAATAAAAAACCTATAAAATTATTTTGTAGTCTACATGAATAGCAGATAACGATGCTCAATCCACCGGGAAATTACAGCTAGTTGAAAACGTTCACGCGCCACTTGAGAATCATCACTTCTAAACTGGAAATTTATATGATTATTATAAAATTTTGTAGCCTTTAAAAGCATTTTTCTTAAATGATTTAATGAAATTAGTTTTATGGATGAAAACATATTCACATATTATAATGTAATAACATGTTTGAAAATGATATTACACAGAACTTTTTAATATATTAAATATTCTTCTTCTTCTGCCTGGCATTAATCCCGGCTTCGTTTGCCAGGGTCTGCCTTCCGACTAAGCTTACTCCACTTTGCTCGGTCTTTAACATCTTTAGTAGACAAGCCATTGGGCATCTCATGTCCTGCGTCAATTTTGGCTTAATATATTAAACATCTGACAGATAATTGTATAGAAATATAATATATACTAGCTGTGACCACGACTTCACCTGTGTCGGTAATTAAATTAAAAAATTTTGTTAAGTTATGAGTTGACGGTACTAATATATAGTAAGCTTTCATACATTCAAAGTTTGTGAAATATAGTTGCACAGACAAAAAATTTAAAAATATTATATATAAATACTTTATAATAATAGTTTTTCTTATATATGTTCCGTGCAAAACAGCCTATCAGTTACATTTTTAATATACGATAGATTAAAAAGTTTTAATTTCTCAAAGGTATGCCTCGCTTTTCAGCAGATAATAACATTGTTTTACAGAATTTACAAGCACCCCCTGAACGTACATATTTCAAGAGGGCTCGCGAACCCTCGATCAACAATTGATTCCTGCAGTATCAAGTACTCATACGGTCATATATTAAAAAATAATATTATTTTTATACAATCTGTAGACATTAATTTTTATTATTGCTTGAAGACTTTTTTATTGAACTGAATTTTTATGCTCGCACACAACTAATGGAAACCAATTCGACTTAGATCCTGGTAACACGAGGCCTATATTAAAAGCACAATTTCAACAATTTACGAAAAATCTATAGATAAAATACTATCAACAGCTACAATTAACAAGAAGTTTTAATCAGTTCACACTTGTGAATACATTATCCACATAATGTTTCAATCTATAAGTTTTGATGAACATGCGGTGCAAATACGCAAGTACACCGCAAACTTGTTTACTTACACGTAAAATCAGGAAGTTAACTCGCATCTGTTCGTCTCGGTAACTATTCAGCCGGGTGATGAATAGTTCCGAATAGTGATATTATATTCACGAATGTCTCGTCTGGCGAACACGGTTCCCCTAGCGTTAAATTTTGCATTTTGCTCCAAAGACTTACTACGGTAATAATGTATGAATTAATGTCTCATAGCGGCAAAGTATTTAACAAAGGCCTCAATAGGGATTTTGAATTAGTTTATGATTTTCAATTTCAAATATAAGATAAAAAAAAATATATTATATTTGATATTTATAGTGTTTTGTTTTTGCGTAATAAAGTCCAACTATCTAAAGTACCGTCTAGCCGAAAAGAATAGTACGTAGTAAATAAAAGCTTTTTCTGGTTGAACTCCATTTATAAACTATGCAACATGGCAATAAATAAAAAAAAATCTAACTATGCTCTACAAGAAGCCTCCTAGCAATGTAAAGAGCTCTTCTCTCTTTAATAAATATTTATAGATATCGTTATTATATTAGAAATTGTTTAAATAACATTTTGCCATTTATTGTCTCTAGAGGTAATATTTCAAGTCGATTCAAAACTGCATTGCGAGATCATTTACGAGTGGACACCGGCGTGAATACACATAACGAGCAGATTGACTTCCGGAAAATCCCGGGGGAAAGTGCTTCACTGCCCTTGTTCACACTACAGTCAAGATGGATTACGCTTCGTTTAAGTTTATTTTGCAAATTCGATACCTGCCAAAAATATAAAAGAGTAAAACTTTTAGAAATTTACTTTTAAAATTAGACTTATACTAGTAGACGAAAAAATATTATAAATTTGTTTTATCAAAACGAAAGTGAACCGATAATAAAAGGTTATATAAAGCTCCATTAAGATGCTTCCTCCAAAATGCGACGGTCTTACCTATTCGTGAACTGAGGTGACACATAAATCTTAGAAGGTATTCTGGAGGAACCTCGAGAGACTTACGACTATGAGACCCCTTTATTTCCTTACAGCAATAGAGATAAGTAAACAACAAAGGACCCTGAGCTTGCTTTACTTTTATCACATCAAATTACTTTAACATTATACCACGTAGTGGCGCTTTTGTACACTTTAACGATGTGCCTCCTTTTGGAGGCAAAAGTCCATACACATTAAGCTTTGTTTCAAACGTCGATACAAACAAGAAATCTATCATACTATTAGGTTGTAATAATATTTTATACGACCTTCTCGACGATACGGCGAGAATATTGTACAAAATACTGCTAGTGTTATTAATGCAAGTAAGTGTATAAAATAAAATAAAAAATAAAAACTAACTTATTAAATAATTAAAATTTTACTTTAAGTTTCATTTTTTGATAAGCTTGTTTATAAAATTACTACACTTTAACTAATTAAATTATAAAATAACTAAACTTAAACAGATTAACTTATTAAATAACTAAACTTTAACTAACTAACTTATTGAACATTACAAATCATTTAAAACCAAAGACCACTAAATTATTCTATATGTTCCAATCAATTTAATAACCTAAGTACAAAGCTGAAAGTTGTAAATATATCCTGTGATAGTAATATAATAACAGAGTACATAATATAATTTTATCTCAAACATATTATAAATAAAACTGTTTATATAAACTTCCAAAAGCATAAAACAATAACCAACATTATTCCAATCTCGAAACTAGAAGAACACTTAAAACTTATTATCAAACTTCGCGTAAAAGCAGTGGCCAAATGAAAACAAATGCACAAAATAGAGTGCGAAACACAGATAACGAGATATCAGCATCCTCCTGCATATTGCGCATTTAATATTAAAGATTCGCAAATATCATAACCGAGGCCGCCGCACTTCGTTTACGCATCCGATCATAAAGCTTGGTACATACAGTACAAGCTAGCCACGGGCCAGAGATAATTGAAACACTGGATGGTCACACTCGTTATTCATAGGCATATGGAGTTCACGGACGGTAGACAGCGTTTTGTTGAAAATATTTTAGATGTCGCGTATTGTATGGTATGGTATGGTATGCTTTTAGAAATATTTTACACTATGGAGTGTGTTTGATTATTGTGTGGCCCTTATTTACTAAATATTTTTATGAAATGAAAATGTTTTAATACTGTTGAATATTAAAATCATTAACTTATATAAGCGTAGAAAACTTCTTATGTAATTTAAGCACTATATTCAACTATTCACTACGTATCACTCGCGTTTGCTGACTGAAAGGACTCTCCGACTAATTATTTTACTACTGGGTGGGGAGGGATGTCTATTTCTTTTCCCTGGAGGGAAAAAAGAGAGAAAAAATTACCGCTTAAAAAGGGGGACAGTGGGCGCAGAGAAATTCTCTGTGACCGCATACCTAGTGGGTCTTGGACCCGTCGTACTGAGACGTGGACGTGCCGTGACATAGGCGTGACTACATGAGGGATGGAAGAATCGTGATGGGTGATGGGACGTTACGAGGACTTTGAAGAAGCGGCTGTGGGTGACGACTGTAGTCACACGCTTGGACCATGGTGGGCTGGAAATTAGCGCAGTCGTACCAGGAGTATCCGGGTGCTATTCGAAGAAATTTATTTGGAAACCTCGTAGTGTGTGCGTGCACTACACAAGTATAGGTCATAATGGGACTGATGAAGGTAGTGTACAATGTCAACTTGTTTCGAAGTGACATTTTACTCCGCTCGCAAATAGATATACGTATGTAGCTTTGTTCCTAGCGTACATTATATGAGGCGAGAAGGAGAGCTTCGAATCTAATCTGATTTAATGAACTCAACCTTATATCAAAACCTTTGTATTCCTACCCTCATATTATAATATTGCAAGACATTTTAGAAATATTTATTATTTTCACATGAACAAATTCCGTTTAAATAATTATAAAAGTAATCAAAACAAAAGACAAATGACTTACAAAATTAACAAAAGGTAACTATACTAACAAAAAGATGTCCTGGTACAGCACTTATAACATTGGAAAAAATAGCTTTGTTCATATAAGCTTACAATAGATGAACTAATATATAAGTAAATAGGTTTGTAGTTAACGTTTTACTTCTCGACTGTGTACTTGCCTTATTGGCTCTCCCTTTTGGAGTGCAACCACAAATAACGTCAGCAGAAGGGACGCGTAATGTTTTATTATACCCGCTTTACAACCAAGAGCAAAAGTAATCTTCCTTATTTACTGAAGGAAACTGAACATAAAATAGATTGCTCAAGGAAAACAGGTATTAATATGAGCTTTCAACTGTAAAACTGTAGCACGCCGTTTATTGGTTCCAATCAATTTCAAGCACACCACTGAAAGATTCTTGTAGCACTTAAAGTAAGTGGCAGTCGTCACGTCGTACTACAATTTTTATCACCCAACGTATTTCAAATGGTTATTCAGTTATTTTCAATTTGCAAATGACGTTATATTGAATTAAACCTATAGAAAATTATTGGCTTTTGAAAATAAAAATTTGCTCAAATTTTTCTCATCCTAAGAGGCTCAGATTAAATCATCTCAAATATATCAAGAAGGCATATTTATATATATATATATATATATATATATATATATATATATATATATATATATATATATATATATATATATATATATATATATATATATATATATATATATATATATATATATATACATATATATTTTTCTAAATTAGTGTCCACACAGACGGTATAAAAAAATTAAAGCTCATTTCTTGTCACCCTATTATTTTGACGACGTCTAATTTCGCAGTTTTAAAGTGAGCTGCAGTAAAAAATGCTTCCGCGTTTAAGATTGTACCTGCCTAGCGCCAGTCAAAAGATCATTGTACCGACGATTGTACCATACGATGAAACGAGAAGGCAAAAGGTAAAAAGTAAAAACATGGTCGCGCCATAGCTAAGGCAGTCTTTCAGGCAGTTTGAATAGCAGAGTGTTTCAAATTACGACCTGCGCTTTATTGTGTGTGTAAACATTAGCCCGACTGCTGTGGTTCATAGGAAGGTGATGCACGTTCAGAAAATGTTAAATATCAATAAGTTAACTAAAGTTTATTTCATTTTAAGAATTATTAATTAAAGTTTATTTCATTTAATGATTTTGTATTTTTCTATTTTGATACAATTTTTTTTTATTAATATTTTCGTAACTTCTCTACTTCTTCTCCCTGACTTTTAAAAATATACAAAAAAAGGGCCAAATATAGCCAATAAATACTGAGATTCTCTTATAATCCTGGCTAAATGTGAAGCAACTTAATCGACTTTTTCATAATTAAATTGCTTTGTGTTGTATCCTAGGTTCATATTTTCCATTTTTATATAAATTACAGCATCCTTCCTTCCTTCCTTTTTAATTTCACGCGCTCACATGTGCTTCCGACACGTAGCTATTCTGCCTACACTTAGCTTATTAGAGCGTTGCAAATTCCATTTATATATTTTGTAAAATATTTTTACGCGTTTTTTTTACACTGGCAACTTTATAGTTAATGTATATAGATTTTTTTATTAATTACCTAATTTCTAATAAGATCATAACTCAAATTACAAACGCAAAACAAAATTGATATTACAAAAAAATTTTTCTGTCTTCATCCATATAATTTGATTCTAGGACTAAAGTTTAAGAATGCAGAGATACTCATTGAGGTAATTCACTCCAAATCAGTACGCTATTATCTAGCGTAATAAAGTGCTCAAATTCAAAGAAATATCTTAATAAAAAATATTTACTGAATGCCTGATTCGATGGTCAAATCAAAGTTTTTAATTATGAATGTCTAAAAAGATTTCCTTCTTGTAAGGAAACGGAAACGGTCTCTACTTTGTTGTTTAATAAAGCTATTTTAATTTTGTTATTTAAGAATCGTAATTTTATTAGACATGAAATATTCTGAAAGTTATAATTTGATTTCTACTTCTTGCCTGCTACCAAAGATACAAATTCAAAAGAAAAAAAATATTATAATTTTAACTTCAAATTGTTTCAAGGGTGAACAAAATTTTGCGGTTGAAAGAACTTTCACTTCTCCTTTTGGAATTGTGGAGTCGATTACATTTTCGTAATTTTTTGCATGGATTGTTATCGTGCTCGTGATATTTTTAACGTAAAAATAAAAATATTGGATTAGATTTCAGATTGCATAAATATTTGCTAAAAAATCACTGTACGAACTCCAAAAATAAACCCCAAGAACACAACAATAGAAAACATCAATTTGATTTTTCCGGCTCTCGTTTCACGCTGCCGTTAAGAGAGTTTTCAGCTAAAAAGTATATGAAATTGTCTTGTAGTCTACATGAATGGCAGATAACGATGTCCGATCCGCCGGGAAATTACAGCTAGTTGAAAGCGTTCACGCGCCGCTTGAGGATCGTCATGTCCAAAGTGTATTCAATTTCGCAAAGAGATTTTTATCATGTTCTTCGTACTTACACATTGTATAAAAATTAAGAATTATGTAAATGAATGAATTCATTTATTGAAATCATTTTTAACTCATTCTCTTTCCACTTTCTGCATTTGCGGAAAATTGCAATTATCTTGATACTACCTTATTTCAGTTTGATTATTGAAATGGTAAAATGGTAATCCACTTAAATTTAGCCACGATGGTATTTAATTGGATAATTTGGATCCAACTAAACTTATGTTTTTTAATGGTAATTCAACTAATGAAGAGCTTTTGAAAATATTCAAAAAATAAGCGATATATCATATTATGTTATGTATAGAAGGAAATTATTTAGAGTAACTGTTTGACGTCACTTTCACTCTAAACTTATAATAAATTATAATTTATATTGTATTATAATTCGAGCAAATAAGGAACGGAATGTTTTACTATTAGCTATTTTTCTTTTTTTCGCTTAGCATGGGAATCGTAAGAATAATAGCGTGAAGATATTTATATGAATTATAATATTTAAAAACATATACGATACGGTCCATTTGAAAATACATACACACTAGCAATTATTCTTCATATTGTGTGCCAAACCATTGTTACTCGTGACCAAAAACAATACATTCATAATATGTCCTGTCTATCATACGCTGTATTGAAAACTAGCAAAGTCGTTATCATCGATTTTTCAGAACAATAGAAAAAAATGCTATCCTCACTACATACTAAAAAGGTTGATATCAAAATGAAAATAAATTATAATTTTTGCTCGATTGGACAAAGTACATAAACAGATTTAACTTTTATCTTAAAAAGCTTAACGATTTGTATTTTATTGCTATTCATCCCGTTTATTTCCATTCATTTAAATAGAAGATCAAAGAATTGTAACATTTTCCTAATAGAGCATTGATTTAAATGCTTAATTGGATTATAAATTTTCATATAAAATACTAGTTAATGCCCGTAACTTTGTTTCCGTGGACTTTATAACTTTCGTATTTAACATTTAATCTTTTAGAGATCCAGAACTGAGATCTGAGCAACCTTTGCTAAGACGATATTTTCACTTATTTTAAATATCTCTTAGAATTTCACATTAGATGTTTCAGATCTTGGAATTTGATATGTTATAGGAAAAGGCTCATTACGCTGGACAACTTTGATAAGGAAACTTTTTTCAGATCAGACCTGGTTTATTATAGTTCTACATCAGGTGTTGCAGTCTTCAAAATCAATTGTAACTTATGTCCTTGCCAGGCTCAATAGCTATTCAATAGTAAAAATGTTTTTCAAATTTATCCTGTAGGGATGAAGTAGAGCGCGTACAAGCATTTACTTTTTAAGAATTTTATTATACATATATTATAGATAGATGTGCGCTGCTGTTATACGTGATGGGTCATGGGTATAGATTTTATTGCATAATGTTTACGAAATATTGTCTTATATGTAATATTAACTAGTCCGTCCGTACGTATATTTCAGCAAGAAGCTAGTAAATCAATATAAAAGTACGTTGTTATAGCTATTTGATTAGATAAAAACAATTTTATGTAACAACAACCACATTAGTACAATTGTTTCCTTTACGGTCTAATGCACAATGCTCGTTAACCGAGAAAGTTCCTCATGTATAAATAACATTTAAGAGCTTACTTAGTCTAATCCTGAAACCGAAAATTAGTATGTACTCAGTGTAGGATTTTATAAGGATGCAGTTTTTTTCAAATATTTATTTCTTCTGTTTTATATATGTTTGTTTTTATCAGTATGTGATATAATAATCTATGTCGCCTATATGATAAGTAAACCTATCGGAACAAGCATTGTTCTATCAATTCAAACCAGTTTATTTAAATATGTAGGAGAAATATGTAAAGAAAATTGAGTTTCGTTTCTTAGCACGTAAATATTTATTAATATTGGTAAAAATAATGTAAAATTTTAAAATTTTGATAATTAACAAGATATGTACCAATTTTTTTTGACTTTACGTTGTATTCCGCTATCGCAGAGTAGACAGAGAGCTTAATGTCAGTTCTCTCCAATCTCCACTTTCTACCCGCATTCGAGACATTGTGTTTTGATTGGTGGAACTCAACGTCACATTTTGCTTTGTCAAAGCGGGAATATTAAAAATAATGTATTGTTCCGAGCAGGAGTCGAATCTACAATCGTAAGATGCCACTGCGCCACAATACCCTCAAGCTAGCTAGCTAGTGTTAATAATATATAATTTATAAGTACATATAAAACTTTAAATAGGACGTTATATAGTTGAAATTTGACTTCAACATTAATTATTAACACAAACATTTCCATTAGTTTGTTGCCATAAGTTTTAAATACATAGCTTATTTAAGTTACTTTCATTTGAAGCATAGTCACTCGAAAATTTATCATAGAAGCGACATAGAATTGTCAGTCACTGACATAAATTTAAATAAATTTATTTCATAGTTTATATATAATTATTATTGATAAGCTTGAATTTTGTTGTTTTCACATATTACAAATAAGTAAATAATTATTTGATTAATAAACCCTTTATACTCCACTTTTCATATACTTTGACTACACTGCGCCTTGATTTAAAATTAAGGAGACAATCTATAACAGTTTAAATACAGTTTTTACATCGTACAATACATTACAAAGTACACTTTACTTTCTGTTTCCTCAAAAATATAGGTGATAATATTAATGTTGATATTATAGATATATTTACATAAAAACAATAGTTCCCCGCTCTGGTAGACAGACTGCGAAGTTCTCAACACGCAATGTCTCGATAATTGAAAATGTACATGGAGGACTAACACCCTCCTTCGCTTCCCTCTGCCTACACCACATCTGTAACATGCAATGTTTCCGAATTCCGATAGAAACGACAATAGAAAGTGTCCTGACACTAGATCTCTCATCTACCTACTTCGCTATCTCGCGTTTAACGTGAAGTAAAAAAATATTTATTAATTTATATAAACAACATCAATAATTTATATAAGGCATCCACCCAATAACTTAACATACATTTAGCACGGAATAAAATTTCAAGTTAAATTTTTAGTATTTAAGCGCTCTTCATAAATATGCGCATAAAAGGAACCAATTTGTTTGTCCAAGAGTTGGTCATAAATTTGAATTTCAATTTAGGGCCTGATTTACCATTTTGGCAATAAAAATAGGGCAGTTGTCGCAACTTACGTAATTGCTTTTATTTTATTCCACATCTATGAAAACATACATATAGCTTACCATGAGTTACGATTGTGTTAATCTGGTGTAGGAGGATTAATTTGAAAAAACTATTAAATTTAAATTCGCCAAAGTAAAGTTTCTCTGTTATGAAATATGTAAGTAAATTTCTGCCAATTCATCAAAAAGAAAAGGCACGTGAGTAAATTTTGCAAGTTAAAGCTAGCTCAGTGATAAAACGATGAGAGCTAAAACCAGCCATATTTTCGAGAAAATGAATTTAGCACGGAAGATGAATATTAGGCGGCTTCCCCATAGAGACAAATCGGTTTAACACGGCGACGGGAAATCCCACAGATTTGCTATTACCTTTTAAACTTCTTTGAAATGCAGACATTTTATTAAGCTGCAGACGTCATTTATTGATTGTAAAACGACATAAAAGCTTTATTCTTAAACCTTTGATGTCTTAAAATTAATAAATGTAATTAAAGATAAGTATTATTAAAATGCGAGAGAAAGCACATTAGCTAAAGTAGACAAATATATACAAAATCTTTTAATTTAGTTGTATATCTAATTTCACATCCGCATATAAAATCATTATCTAAAGGAATCATTAATGCAAAAAAATAATTTTGCCTTGTTTTTACTAAAAGGAAATGTTATAAACTTCTTCAAGATTATTTTAAAAGTTAATTAATATTATAAAAGATTTTTTTTAAAATAAATACTCTAGCTAGCTTATTAATATTAAATAATAATTAAATATTAAAATTGAACAATAAATTAAATAAATAATAATAAAATTTACATTTCAAAAATTATAAACTACATTCTTCAAGAGACCAACACAATGATATTGTTAAGATAAATAATCACATAAATGCTATGAAAATATTCAAATTAACCAACATTTAGATATCTGAGTACATTTCAACATAGTACCAAAGCACGAACTTTAATTGCTTTTAGACACTTACAAAACTATTCTAGGGTTATTGTAGGCCATAATAATATAAGAAACAATGATCATATCCCGCTGGATCGCATTAAAACAAAGTGGCTAATTACTGAACCCTGTTGCATTAAGTCGGTACCACTCGGATTTAATAATACAAGGTAATGACAATTTAACGAAGTTGATATAATAATGGAGAGTATAATTAAGATATGGTTTTTCATATTACGACACAATATTTTAGGAGAATTTTTGTTGGATTTTCCATTCTGTCAATTTTAGGACTTGTTTAAAAATATGAATGTTTCCGTGCATTATCAAATGTCTTACTTATCTATAATAAGTAACTTTGTTTGCTTGGGTATATATATATATAATATATATATATATATATATATATATATATATATATATATATATATATATATATAATATATATATATATATATATATATATATATATATAAATTCACGTTTACACACATTACACATTTGCATTGTAATTTTGTAATATTATGTGAATGAAGAATTCTGAAATGACCGGTAATAGCGCAGCGGCGCGACGCTTATCGATTCGAATCGTTCTCGGAGAGAATGAAATACACTTTTTTTTTGTAATGAGACAAACAGAGCGTAACAATGTCTTAACACTAGGTTTTATCTGCCTAAAAAAAATACGAGAAAATTCTCATTTTATCCCGTTGCGATAGAATTTCACAGAAATCGTCCCTTAATCTACGATATCCCTACATGTTAAATTTGAGCCTTTTACGCTCAGTAGCGTCAAGCATGTGTCAGTCAGTCACTTAATAATAGTATTAGTGTTATATAGAAATATACTAGACACAACAAGGGTGTCTAGCCAATTATCTGTCCGATATTTGGTTTCCGGCATACGGGTACGCGACCCCGGGACCTCGAGCCACCACTTTCATAACCCGATCCAATCCATGTAAGTGGTGTCCCTCCCCTATATTCCAAGTCTTTCTGCCTCTTATTCCCTTTCCTTTCCTGGTTTCTCCCAGTAATGGGTTTGGAGGTCAGATGGCAATCGCTCCACAAAAAACCACTTCGCCACTCATATGGACCGATTGGTCTTAGTCGGAAGGCAGACCCTGGCAAAAAGCCGGGACTAATGCCAGGAAGAAGAAGAAGATAGAAATATACTTTGATAAATTAAAAGTTAACCTGGAATAACCGTACAGTGTCTTTTTCGTACATATTAATACTAATACAATATATGGAACTATAAATAATTACCAACGAGCATGATTTTGTATCATTAAAATAAATGACCTTTTTACCATATGTTCAAACATCGACGTAATTGTATTATATACAAATAAAAACAGAGGACAAAACAAGTTAACCCCCTCTTGTTGTTACTAGACACAAACAGTTAAACTCAATTCTGTGTGTCAACAGTCGGCCGTTTCGCGTTAATTGATTTTGCTATGGAGCGTAGTGCGTGCACGCCGAATCTGTTTCCGTATTCGTATTCCTCTCATTACCAAAAAGCTTTCCATTCCCTTTGTGGATTTTGAAGACCGATTTTCTGGAAATGCTAATTAACTTAAATTTGTTAACAATTTACAATGGAAAGGTTATCCCAAAAAATTTTACAATTCACATCTCAATAAAAAGACATTGACGTCAATTCTGTATATATTATTTGGGTCGGTTAATATATCGATCGATAACAGAAGCTAAAAAAGGATTTAGTAGAATTTTGATGTGTCTTTCTGTGTGACTGTCTGTTGATTTTTGCGTTAAACTGACAATAGGTCAGAGTCAGGACTTACACAGGAGATGCATACAAAAGGTAAATTAATTGGTGCTTTAGCTTTGGGTGGATTTGCCGTTTAAAAAATAAATAAATATTGAAATTAAAAATTTACAAGAATATTTAGTTACGTAGGACTACGTTTATAAACAAAGATAGCTTTTTTTATAGTTGTAGCTTATATATATACCTAAGTGTTAAAAGAGTGAAATCTTCTCTATATTAGAACTATCCTCTGAATCAAAGTGACAAATAAAATTCTGCAATATCCTCTTAATTTACCACTTTTATTACACTGTTCAGGAATATTGATGGTGTCATTTTACTGTCATTATGTATTGTGGCAGATATATGGCAGATATTATATCGTGGCAGAGACTGGGGGTACTGAAGAGGATCACACGGATCGCCAAAGCCCGCACTACCTTGGCGCAGCTTTCGTCAATCGCGGAAGCTGCCCGAAGAATCAAGCTAAAGAAATTTTGGTCCAATTTAAAATCCGTGTTGCTCTATGGATGCAAAACGAGGAAGGTTACAAAGGATTTCACGCCAAGTCCAAGTCTTCGTCAACCGTTGTCTTCGCCGCATTCTCGGTATCTACTGGTCCGAGAACATTTCCAACGTAGAACTATTGGAGAAATGCCACGAGAGCCAGACCGTCAGATTAAGCGCAGGGGTCTCGACCAACCGTATATACCCAAACAAGCTTTGGACTGAAATCCAAAAGGAAAAATTAAGCCATCCTCGTCAAACCTCGCATCGCATCGTTATGGCAGAAACGGTAAACGTCAAATAAAGACGAATGAAGCTGGAAGCTAATTCAATAAAGATCGCGATGGAAGGCACCTGTGGATACCTCTGCCCCATCTAGGGGACAGGACAGGATAGGACATTAAGTCATTTGTTGTATAACATATATATACATTTATAATCTCATATAGTTATTTGAGTGGTATATTTAGATATATTTATTTAATAGATATAATATAGCACACTATATAAATATATATAATTAAAATTCATTTATTCATATACTTCATCTATTGAAGTCACTTTCAAAGAATAGTAAAAATTATTTTTAACTTATCCAACGAAAATTAAAAAAAACTGCTTTCAATAGATACTAAGAGAGGAAAAAATATTGGTATTCTCTTATTAAAAAAAATCCTAATCATCTTCTATAAATAATACGATAATAAAATAACAATGTACAATATGTGAACATCTTAGAAACAATCGTGTAAACAATAACTAATTAAACCCCTCGATGTTACAAAGAGAAAATACAACGTCATACGAAACCGATACCCTAAGGGAAAAACATCTTGACGTCTATTAACATTGCTTATGTTTATTTAGAAAGTTTCTGTTAGAAAAAAATAACATGTGAAACGGCCGTAGAAATATATATCAAATAACGCTCATAATATATACATAAATTGCCCAATTATTGGAATTTTCGTCTCTTGCCAAATTTCATAACAACGTATTCTAGGTCAACGTGCCCTATAAGTTTAAATAACGCGATAAATTTTATATAAATAACGCCAAAAACGAAGCATTAACGCTTGTATCTTATGGTTGGCTCGGCTTAGAAGCTTTATTTTTTCTGTGCTCCTTATTAACTGCTACAATTCACCTGGATATATTTAATAATATTAATTTCAGCTTGGTACTTAGACATTATAGTGAGAAAAAAGGGTCTTGACAGAGTTTGAGTCAGAGACAGACAGGTTCCGTTGTTTTTCGAAAATGAAGCTTATATAAAAGTTCATATAGGATTATGAAGACAAACATATAAAAGTAAATAATAATATCTTTAATACTCACAATTTTAACACTTTATAAAACTAAACGATTCAGTATTTCTTCTCAGGCGTGTAGCTAAATTTAGAGTGGTGAATAATTGTAACCCGACGGTTACAGCTAGTCTTATCATATGGCTGGGACCACGTGGACTTATACTTTGACAGAGGGGAATGCCTGGATATGCTCTGTTTTGATATTACTGTGCCTGCGATCAGATTTACCTCAGACACTTAGAAAGCACCATGTGTTATAAATAGATTAAAGCTTATAGTAATACAGATATCACCAAGATATAGAAACTACTCGGGTAGAACGGATAAAATTATATAAATGAGATTATTACACCTAATGGATTACTTATTCTATGCATTTTATAGGCAATCAAGTCGCAACTCGCAATATTACAGTAAGTTAGTAGGAGCCTATACCCTATAGGACCTATAGTACTATATTATGGGTGTTGGTGAGAATTTACGATGTATGATAAACACAGTGATTTAAAATCTAACTAAAATAAAGATTCGAAACAATTGAAAAAGCTTACAGCTTCTTGAAACGTATATTTTTATTTTATAATTTTTATATTTATATTATAATAGTATAATTTTTGATACAAGTGAAAAATGATACCTAACGTATAATTTTTTGCTTATTAAGTACAGTTTTTAATAAGTACACTTTGATTAAATTATAATTATATAATTACAATTTCTATTTCTCTTTTTTTTAAAAATAGCGTGCGTTTATTTTTATTTTAAATCATCGAGGACCTTGAAGGACACTTACCGTACGCCATTAGGCTCGAACACAATACATCGGGACACTCAAATGAACAAACACTATTATCAGAACGTAACCGGGGGCGCGTAGATTTCCCCGGAGAGCCCTTCTCTTTAAAAGTGGCGGTCGAATGACCGCTATTCCGTGAACGGGTCTTTTAAATCATGACGGCGAAAGACAAAAGATCTAAAATAACTTTCGGAAAAGTTAAAATTTTACTTAAAGGTAACTGTACGTTTGGGAAAATGAAGTCCAAATTGTGAAATAAATCTTTTGAGACGTCTTTGCAGTTACTCTATATAAATCTCGATTTTTGGACAGACCTGTTCAAGTAACTTTTTAAAAACTTTAAAATATTTTTTGTTAAAGTCTGTAATAAACCTAATGTCCAAGCTATAGTTGGCTACTTATAACAGGATTTATACTAAATTAATAATGTCTTTATGAATTTATTTAAAATTAGAGGTAGTCGTGGCGCGGCGCTACAGCGTCTGACTATAAACGCAACGATTAAAGGTTCGATTCTTACTCGGGGAAATAAATTACTTTCGTGTTCTCGCTATAATTAAGACAAACTGCGGCGTCAAATTTTGCCGCTCAGCATGCAATGTCGCAAGACTTGAACTGAACTTAGAGGATGGACTGCTTTACAATAAGGTACCCTCATCTACCCTGTTATACGCGAGATACAGCGTGAAGCTTACAAAAAGAAATACTTGATAAATTTAATAATTAAAATTATACTTGTGTAATTATTATGGTAATTATTAGTATGGAGGTTATGTAAAAAATGTAATAATAGGCGTACGTTCCAATTTTAAAAATACCCTTATTATTCAGAACTCATTGTTTTAACTTTTAAGCATTTCGAATGTATAGAATTAAATAAGTTACAATTTCTTGCAAACATGTGTATAACATTGTATGATACTGAACTGTTTTATTTACATTTCTAAACGTAAACCTCTGACCATCCATCTTTGTTGTCGAAATTTATGTAAAACCAACGCTACAAATAAAGATCGACGCGGTAAATCCACGTGTCACAATTAGTGCGTGTCCCAACGCGCGTTTTGTTATTTTCTATTGGAACAAGGCTCAAAGGGCTCTCAAAACTCTCTTTTGTACCTAATCTAAAAAATTTAAAATATATACTAATATAAATATTATTTAAAAAAACTCCTTCAATGAACTATTAATATGATATACTTAAATATTGTAAATAAGTATGATTATTTTGTCTTAAATTGAAGATTAAAAAAAATATATATCTAAACAAATTGTAAATAAAAGAAAGGTTTAAAATGTTTAAAGTACCGTTGTTCATATCCCACGCCCACATGAACTTTTTACATTTAAATACAAGCAGGCTCTTTTTTACTACTTTTTTAATAAAACAAATTTTCCTTATATATTATATTAAACACAATAACGATATTTACCTCAAATGTTGTAACATTGCAATAATATTCTTATTGTCATACTATAATAACTTTAAATGAACATAATTTTTCTATGAAATTATCAATTTTGTTATTACTTTTAGTTGTAATCGCTTTGAAACTATTCATTTAATAACGAGCCCTATAGTTATATTACATCACGCAATTAGCGGCAAATACCCACAAACAGATTCACTTCATTAATTGACAATTAGTTAGTAGGCGATAATGATTTACTAATGCCTTTAATACCGTAATAAGTTAACAAGAAAGGGTCGACAGAATAGGTTCAGACTTCAGTCAATATTGTGCGTGAAAAATTTGTCACGTTGCATTAATCAAACAACCATGGGGCGGTTCACTCGTCCTGCTAGCTTCGTTTTTATATGGATTAATATTATATTCGTCGCTGCTGTTAGAAAAGGTACATATATTTCTTTTTTGTTTTTGTTGAATGCGCTTGTTAGTATACATATTCATTTTTTATAAAAGTTAAGTGAATTAATAGGTACGTGTAGGGGTTATTTTACTTTTGTATACAGTTTATGTTTTATTTTCTAAATTTATATTGGTTTATTTTTATATTGTTAGAAGAAGACTAATAGTTCGATAATCAATGAAATTTTTTTTTTAAATTTCGATACAGATATTTGTGATAGATGTATCCCAATAGAAGAATGTCCGATGTTCGCTCATATGAAAAAACAAGAACAGCAAATGTGGTTGGAGCAAGTTCCTTGTGACGGTTCACATTACAACGGAGGATCACCAGTTTTTGGATTTTCTTCAGTGGCTAAGGGGGACTATGTAAATCAACATTATACATTTTTTACTAAATTTTTTTTTCTTTTTTTTTTTCTTTTAATATTAATAATTGTTATAATTATAGATATGCTGTCCAAATTCAAACGTTTGGGGATTTAATCACGGACAAGGAAATGATAAACGACCTCAAGTGCCAATAAGACCTAACGACAAAAATGTCCAAGGAAATTTTCAAAATCCCAATAATCCAAATTTAAATTTACAAGATAACTATGGTAATCCAATAAGGCCAATCGGCCAAAATTACGGGAATCAACAGATACGACCAGGCCAGACACACAATCAAAATAACTTCAATAATCCTCAACCAGGAAACATCGATCAAAATATTTATGATCAACAAACTAATCCACCAGGTGTTCAAAATCCTTATGCACAGCAACCCAATATTAATGTAAATCCTGGTTTATACGATAATCCACAAAACCCACAAAGTGTGCCAAATGTATATGGTAATCCAACAGACGGACTAAATAATCCCAACATATACAATAATCAACAAAATCCAAATGGTAAACAATATCCTAGTAATGGAGGTATGGTAAATCCAGGACAAGGCTATCCTAATAATCAATATCAATATCCTCAAAATCCTGGTCAAGTTGGTGTTGCAATACCTCCACAAAATCTTTATGGTCAAACGCCAAACCAATATCCTCAGGCACAGCAACCAAATACTTACCCAAATAATGGTTATGGCCATGTATTTGGTGGGGCAAATGTTGCCCAGCAGTGTGCAGTGCGGACGAGCCTACCACCAGATCCTACGTCAGGATGCTGTGGCCAAGACATGTCTGATAGCGACAGAATAACAGGTATTGAGTCTAATTTTTGGCTTAAAATACAGCTACACTTAACTGCAGCCTGCCCCTATTTCTATTATTTCTTTATTTCCTAATCTCAATGAATTATCGAGTAGCTATTTTAAGTTTCTTCAATATTTTCTACCTAACCATACTAATTTTCTTCCATACAGACTTACAAAGTATTCTTAATATGTATGCACGTCCAAAACAACAAAACAGGCCAGCACAAAACTATCCTCAGCAACAAATTTATCCACAACAGAATTATCCACCAAATAATTCATATTATCCCAATAGAGGCAAACGCTCCGTTGAAAATATTACTGATGATTCAGGACTTGACGACAGAATTGCAGGTAATTTTTATTTTTTTACTATGTATATAACGTGTTATACATATTTTTATCCTACCTTGTTAACATATGATTTTGGACGATGTACGTGTTAATCTTTCAAAGTATATAACATATTTGAATGGGATTTTAAATCATACACAAAGTGCGTCAAAAGAAGGTGTTATATGTTATTTATACATGCATGTATGCGTGTACATATTATAATCATATTATTATGAAAAAGCTGTAATTGTGTCGTATACGCGCTTGAGGCCGCGAGAGGCACACTAGAATTTTATAAAATATTATTTTATATTTAAATAATCTCAGCATGCCGTTTTTATTTCAATATATTCAGTTATCATGTACATTACAGGTGGGAAAGAAACTGAATTAGATCAATTCCCTTGGACTGTGCTTTTGAAAGTTACGTTCGACTATGGTGATAAACAGGCATCATTTAGTTGTGGTGGTTCCTTAATAAGTTCCAAATATATACTCACCGCTGGTCATTGTGTTTATGAAGAAGGAGCCAAAATAGTTGAGTAAGTAAATAATAATATCTTGTATTCTGATTATTTAAGTAAAGCTATCATCATTGAAATATTAAGTTATTTCTATAATCAATAAAAATAAACAAGCACAATTTTTTTATTATGATATTCTATGACATATCTATACTATATTTTATTTTCAGTATCGAAATTACACTCGCTGAGTACGATAAAAGAACATTTCCCAGAGATTGTAAGGCTGTAATGGGCGAGAAAGGCAAGAAATGTATTGATAATGTTGTAATGCACGCGGAAGATATTATACATCATCCCCAATATGACGACGAACGCCTCCGGAATGATATAGCACTCATTCAACTCCACGGTTACGCTCCATATACAAGTAAGCTATAATTTTTCATTAATATATATACAATATACAACATTGCAAACTCATGTTCACGTTACCGTTTTTATTATTTCAGGATTCATACGGCCAATATGCCTCCCACCTGTCGACATAGACACCCCTGAATTTTCCAACCTACCCCTAGCTGTCGCTGGCTGGGGTCGAAATGGCCCATATGTCACGGATATCAAGCAGTCGACTGTTGTTCGTTTAGTACCGCATGATAACTGCCAAAAATCTTACCCCCATTTGACCAGATCACATTTATGTGCTGCTGGGCGCACTGGTGAAGACACTTGTAAGGGTGATTCCGGAGGACCATTGATGATGTTGTATAGAACTAGTTACTATGTCATCGGAGTAGTTAGTGGGAAGAGAGCAGATAGCCCCTGCGGGACGTCAGTGCCATCGCTCTACACAAATGTGTTTCAATATGTACAATGGATTAGAAATAACATAAGAGAATAACGTAATAAAAAAAACATTTAGGGAAAATTTATTTTTAATTTAATATGGTCCATATTAATTTAATATGGACTAGCCATATTATTTCTACCAAATGTTCCGTTGTGCTCAAATGAAAACTATTGATTTGTGGAATTTAGTGAAATATCGATACATCGGACGTCCCATTTAAAACGACGTGACAACTGTTTTGACGCTTAATATAAAATATTATATACAGGTTGCAATTAGATAATAAAGTGTTTTGTTTGAAAACATAACTTTTTTTTGGACCTTGGACAAAAAATATCATTACGCCTTTAGTGGTTCTTTTAGTCTACATAATCCTTAATCTTGAATGCGGTTAAAAAAATTGTCTAAAAGTGTAAATAAGTAGCGTAGCATAAGTCTATGCCTCTAAAATTTGTCTCCTTGTATAATTTAAAGATACTATCGGACATCGCGTTATTACTAAATTAAGTTGCGCGGGCCCAAATCTTACTACGTTTAATGTTGCTGCATACTTCGTTTCTATGCTGATTTATTTACTATCTATATTATTTGTATAATGTACGAAAACTTAAAATATTATTAAAAAAAACCTTCTTTATATACATGACATTTTGATATATAATAACATAAAATATATTTTTAATCTACCTACTTTTTTATTCCTTTAAAAGAAATGAGAAGTAAGTAACACTGTATTTCGGCACACTTGCGAGTATAAAATGTTTTATTAATCTTTTGCATTATAAAAGTGAAAGACAACTTATTAAAGTCATTCCCACATTTAGGATAGGCAAAGATAACATATTGACCCGTTTCTAGTCCGAATTCAGAACATTATCTTGCAACTTAAGAAAAATAAAAATACCCCCAGACTAGTAGGGCGGTATTTTTTGCCTACAAATATCCTGTGCACAGCAAATAAATCCCTAGTAAGTTCTTAGTAACTAATTACTTTTATAAAATTAAGAATACCTACCTATCTATAAGCACCTCATATATGTAGGTATATGTATGTGTTTGTATTAATTAGTTAGCTAATCTTATAATTAAGCAAATGTAACTCTTAAGACCGCTTAGTATCAGTTGCGGTGTTTAGAAACACTTTTTCCCAATGGATCGGATCCTGAATGAAGCGAACCAGAAATACAAGATTGTTTCCGTTCAATAGGTCTAATCTCTCAGTTGGGTATTCGTGCTGAAATAATCCTCTTTTATTGGTATCTCTTTGTTCAAATACTTGACATTTTCCTTTAATAATAGTAATATGAATAGTTGAATACATAATATGGTTATAGTCAAATATGTTTTTTTTTTCACGTGGGTACATAATTAACGATATGTATATACCTACTTAAATGTCTAAATAGTTACGAACAACTTAAAATATTGTTCTCTTAAAGCAATAAATTTTATGACGAAGGCTGGTGAAGGATATACAAAGTCGTATATAGGTATACTGTAGTTAGTATAGTATACAGTTTGTAACCACAATAATTAGAAAATTTAATTAAAGAAATGTAAAAAAGCAGTTAATTTTTTACTATGCATATCAAGTGTCAAGTATAAGACTAGACGAAGTAATTCAAACATGAAATTCGTTATAAATATGCAATGAAATCCGACTCCTATTTCATATGCAACACGTCAAAGATGTGCACAGCGGTCAGTATATTCCGGACTTCGTTCACAAAAACACGAAAAATACAAAACAGGTAAGCAATTTTACTATTGCAAGTAGATACACAATTTCGTTTCCGTTATTATGTCATAGTACATTTTATTTCACAAGACGTTATGTTATAAACATGTAAGTAAATATATTCTAGAATCGAGATATTAATATATCTTATTGTATTCAGATAAAACAAAAATGTCCTGGACTAAAGTCGTAGCTATAACAGGATGCGACAGTGGCCTCGGGTGGGCGATAGCCGCTCGGACTGCTCGAGAAGGACTTGTTACGGTCGCAGGTACTTTTTTTAATACTATTGTAAAATTAAATTAAATTAAAATTCATATTACGTAATTCAATTTATAAAATTTTATTTACGCATTTTTTTTAATTTTTCATATCTGTATTTGACTATTTACATAATATAATATTTAATATTTTTTGTTATTCTAATTAGCCGTTCTTCCAGGCATGCACAAAGGTACTGACACGGAAGCTTCACGGGCGCTGAGGAATTTATGTGCTCATCCCTATAACTTAGATGTTACAGACAACAAAAGTGTTGCTGAATTTCATAATTATACTAATAATCTATTGAAGAATAATCCAAATTACAGTAAGTCGTTAACTTTTTACATATTAAATTAAATTTGTTAAATTAAATTATATTCGTTGAACTCAAGAGCTCAAGAGCTTTTATTAAAACAAAAAAAAACACCAAAAACAAGAACAACTATTACAAAGTAAATATCAATATGAAATTTTCATATCGACGTTTATTTACTAAACTTTTTAGTATTCGACAGAGCATACACATCAAGTACTTACCCGAGCGGTGCGTTGTTTATATGAAAATTGGAGTCACAAATACATTGGCTTTTTTCATAAAGCTGTATTAACTTTTTGTGCTAGATAATTGTAAGACTGCTAGAGTATTGTTAAAGAATATTTTGACCCAAAGTATTAAGTTTATTATTGGTTCTTGACTGTTGAAAAGACATTTTTATATTGGATAATTATAGATAGAATGTATAAATAATTCAATAATAAAAATATTTTCGTATAAAATGACTCTCTGTCTACTTGGGCTTAAGTACAAATTATACTCTTACCTATCTATATATACCTACATAATATTATCACGATCTCTCTTCAATTAACTTCAAGAATGCTTGTCCAGCAGGATACTCAAGATCGTATCCCATTGATTTTCCCATATGACCAAATACTCGAATAATACTGATAAAAAACATTATTACTTTAATGAAATTAATTATTAATATTTCTAAGTATTTATATGTATACAAATATGTACATAAACATTCGTATATAATAAATATATCGTGGTGCAGTGACACTGTGTCTGGCTGTACATACAATGGATTTTTAACCAGATTAACCGCTTATATTACTGCAAAGTGTTCGAAACAGCGAGTTTTCTGAATATACGTGTTTAATCCGGCACAAGAAATACATTTAATATATTACCATGTTTCCGCTTTATCATTTCATTTGTTTTGGGTGGAATAGAGTGTCTTATACTAATTTCCGTAACTTAAATGACATGTATGTATAAGATTAATATAAGCTGCCTCTTGTATCATAAAAATCTTATGCGTAATAAAGAATATAATAAATTGCAAAACGTATGTAACTCTTAAATAATATTAGTATTACTTTCTCGAAAATAACTCAAAAGTTGAATAATATATATTTTTTAATCTTTAATTTCTTTTATACATTGCCCGGATTATGTCCGAATTTGAGACATTTCGAATCTTAACGCCGCACTTTGTGTGTTTTATATTATAATTAAAATAATTCATACCTCCGAGTGACAATCAACCCACAACCATCGCGCTTGCAGTCGGACGTGGTGTCACTGCGTCACGACGACCTCAACAAATTTATTATGACTTTAATTTAATTTTTAGAACTGTATGCTGTTGTCAACAATGCCGGTATAATGACAATAGGCGACTACGAATGGCATACACCGCAAATAATAGAAAATATAATTAACGTCAACTTGCTCGGCGCAATGAGGATAGTCTCCTCATTTTTACCTGTTCTTCGACAAAGTGCTAAGGATGTAAGGACAAAATGTTTTTAACCATTCTTAATTTTTTTAAAGTCATTGTTGTACTCATTTTTTTCTACCTTTAATCAATCAAAGATATATTTGTTAATACACTTTGCATTTGGTCCATCAGGGTTTCAAGCCACGAATAATAAACGTAGCCAGCCATTGTGGATTACAACCCTTGCCTGGATTCGGGCCCTATAGCGCAAGTAAAGCAGGCTTGTTAGCCTGGACGCGCGCTTTACACCTGGAACATACTCAAAATAATTTGAAAGCTGTAGCTTTCGTACCTGGTAAATGCATAATCGATTTTATACATGAAAACTATACCTCAGCCATACCTAACCATACCTCTATATCAGTATAATATATTTTTATTCATATTAATTATTTTATTAATTTAATTTTAGGTGGTTTTGTCGGAGCGAGTAACTTAATGGCAAATCAATTTCAAAACGGAAATATAATGCTACAACATTTATCGGAAGAGCAGAAACATTTACATGAAAAGAAATTGAAAGCTTTAAATGATTATTTGAAACACGCGTCTAAATGTGTAAAATATGATTCGTTAAATGATGAAAATATAATTGAAACATTTATGAAAGCTCTCATCGACGATAATCCAAAAAAGATATATAAAGTAGAATCATGGCGGTATAAATTTTATTACAATCTATTTAAAATACCTTTTCCTGATACGATTTATAAATGGCTCATAAAAAAATTTTTAAATTTTCCCAGCAATGAATAAAAATATAGGCAAATTAATCACTAAACATATTATTTCATTTTTATATACTGAAATTTAACACTGTATTTCCAATTTTTTTATGATTTATTTTATTTTGATAAATATAATAAATGTATTTTATTTAGTTATTAATTTATTTTTAATAAATGTGTTTTGAAATTTAGATAGTGAATTTTATTTATGTCTAATTGTATTTATTGATTAAAAAGTTTTTAAAAAATCAAGGTTTTTTTTATTTATTGGTTAAAATTTTAATTTTCATAAAATTATTTAAATAAATCACTCATATTTAATAATTACAATCTGATAAAATGCGAGCATAATTTCTCTAACAAGGGGGTCGTTGGATCATTTCACTGGTAGCCGCTTCCAGCGTTGGAGAGGGTATCGTGAAACTGAGGAGCAGATTCTGGTCTTGCTGTAGTAAAAGGGTCATCAGGATCTAGGACAAGCATCGTAGTAACTTTTATGATTAAAGGGAACAGTTATATATAAAGAATAAAGTAATTTTTTTTTCACGGAATTTACTTAAGCTGAACTATATAAATAACTGAATTTAAATCTGTATTAACAATTTTTCAATTGGTAATTTCAAGGTTCCGGTTGTACGAGCGACACGAAAGTATCGTCGTATTTTCACTCCGCAACTTTAAAGCTTAAACAGTGTTAAAAACCAAATTGCAACATCAGCATTGCTTTAGAACTGTGAAATTAAGTGTGAATCGTCAAAAATGCAAAAACTTAACTCAAATAGTGCAATTTCAAGTGAATTGTGAATAAGATCAGTAAAATATACAAAACAACATTTATCAAAATAATTTAATAAATACCCTCAAGCGCTAAATCAAATTTCAACTTCCGGCAATTACCGTTGACGTATGACAGTCGGATGCGTGCAGAAACGTATTAAGTATTTTGTGTGACCAACACAAAAAAAAAAACAATAACAAAATGAATAAATAAAAGGATAATAAGAATAAATAAAAGGAAAATGGAGAACCAATTCAATTTGGTCTTATATAAAATGAATTAAAACATGATCGAAATAAAAGATGAATTTAAAATGCAAGCCACCACTTTAGCCTCAAAGATGGAAATGTAATGGAAGATAAGCTCAAACCTCTGATTGAAGAAAATAGAATTCTCCGAACCGAAGTGTCAATCTTAAAGTAAAATAATTTAAACTTGGAAAAAGAAATTAGGAAAAACAATGTCATTCTACAAGGTTTAGTAGAATCTGACAAAATTAGCGCAGTACCATTAGATTTAGTCTTAAGCACTTTTAATACAGCAAGCAAATGCAATACTATGGAAGAATTCGATAAATGGGAAATTAGCAGTGTCCATCGTCTAGGAACAAAACAAACCAACAAGAGAAGGCCTATATCAGTAAAACTGACATTAGTGTGGAGAAAATTCGACATCTTAAAGAATAAAGAGAATTTGCCTCTCCCCGCCTATGTCACTGCAGATTTTCCTAAAGAAATACTATAAATTAGAAGAGATTTAAAACTTAAGCAACAAGTAGAAATAAAAAAGAGAAATGTAGCGTTTACACGTTACGACAAAATTAAAATAAAGAGCAAAGAAAATTATAGTAAAAACATTGAAAAGAGAAAAAGGTCGCCCTCGGTAACACCAACTCATTCAAACCCTAAAAACGAATCAAGGCAAAAGGTACCTAACAAAGTTAACAAAACAAACGTTTTTGACTACATGAACCGCCTTAGACCCAATTCGTAACCCGGACCTAGCAGTAAACAATACCGAATAAGGAAATTCAACGCCCGGAAGCCTATCCCCCAACCTGGCTGATCACCATGGGGATATAGACCACCACCAAAAAACCAGCAAAACCCCTCAGAACGACATTATAACTAAATAATATGTACCTACAATGTTAAATCGATAATGATTTAAACAAATATCTTTCAACACATCAAACAACGAAGACGAAATAAATAGAAGGGTAAACAATGCACGGTTTAAGTTTTGGTCACAAAAAGAGATCTTGAAAGGCAATTATGATTCGAACCTAAAGGTAATCGTTATGGACACCTCAACATTACCAAGTCTGATCTATGCAAGTCAAATATGGACATACACATAAAAAATAAAAATAAAATCACAATGTGTCAACAAGCAATGAAGAGAGGTCTGCTTAAACTAAAAAAAAATCATAAAATAAGATATAAATATATAAGACAGAAAACAAAAGTTGTTGATGCTCTACAACTAGCTTTTTGTCTAAAGTGGCAATGGGCGGGTCATCTTTCTCGTTTCACCGATAGACGGTGGACTCTAGAAGTGACGAAATGGAAAGGTCCAGATGGAAAGAGGAGCAGGGGCCGACCCAGGAATGGGCAGATGGCAGTGGGCAGATGACATCATCTCAGTGGCTAGACCACACTGGATGCAGGTGACCCGGGACAGACAAAAATGGAAGGATTTAGAGGAGGCTTATACCCAGAAGGGATCCACATTGAATTGATTAAAGTTAAAGAAATAAATAGTATTTAATATAACTAACTAACACTACTTACACTTAAGCTCACAACATAACTACTAACTACAATAACTAACACCACTAAAATGACTAAATTAATATACTTGTATAATTGTAAAATAAAAATAAATTAAAGGAAATCAATGGAGGATCAAATAAACAAACTTTGTTATTATTATGATTAATTTAAAGGTTAAAGAGTTTTTTTTTAAAGAAATCTGAACCAGGAGTCCTGTTATCTATGGCAATAACGTTGAAATCTTTTCTATCAATGTCAATTGAAAATTTGACTGTCAAGCTATCGATAAATGTCAATCACAAAACTCCGAACTCGCGTTCTGTGCTTGGTCGTTAATCGTTATTATATTTGCGTTATGAATCTTTAAATATATACTTGTAATCATTATTTACTGTCAGACAAAAGTTTTACAACGTTACCATTGACTAAATTTCGTTTTAATTTACAATGGAAGTAAAATTTGGTCCCAATTCAGCTGAAGAGCCGGTAAGTCTTTTTCTATTACAAAGTTTCTCAATTTAAAGTATATAACATACTAAATACAATTGCAAATTGAAATCATCATTTACAAAATGTTTAAATATTAATGATACTCATTACAGAGTTTACTATACCAACTTCAACGAAAAATTAAAGTGTTTAACACCAAAAACTCATTAAGCAATAGAGGATATAACTTGATTTCTTCTACTAGCAAATATGGCATAGTTTTTATAGCTTCACCCATGAATGACTATGGAATCCTTTCAGGTAAGCTATTAAAAAATATACTACTATACTACAGGACAGTTAATGTCAATTGGTCAATTCATTATGTCTCATACTTATAATTGTACATACATTGCATTACCATCAGTGTAGACAAGATTGGTTTTAACTGGTAAATATATTTATATTTCAGTATATCTCTTAAAAGACTTAATTGACAAGGAAAGTGAGCCGCCGCATATGTTAGTAAAACTCCCAGTTTCTCCTACACATGTTGTTGTGAACTGTAATCAAGAGTGGCTTGCAGTAATTGGTGGACAAATACTTCTTATTTATAAATGTGTTGATTTTCAAAATCCAGTTGGTATTTTTCAGATTACTTATTGTGTTGTTAATTTTAATTAAGATGATAACATTTATAAATCTACTTATGGTATTTGAATATTTTTGCAGGAAATTAGACCTTCCGTTACTATAAAATGTGATGTAAACCCTTCTACATTTATATCTTCTTTACAATGGAATCCATGCATCCCTGATACAATTGGGATTGTGTACTTTGATGGTACTCTTTTGGTCAGTCAAGTTAGTAATATGCAAGTGAAAAAAGTACAATCCAATGCAAGGTGAGCTGCAGAATAGAAAGTATTTTATTTAATTTTATGGATTTTGACTGTATACTAGAAATAAATAATTATTAATACAATGTATCTAGAAGTCAGTGCCTGCTGGTGTGGTAAAACAGATAGTCACCCAGTGTGATCATCAGTTTATCATAATAGCTTTTGTTATAACCACTGATTTGTATATGTCATACTCTAATTTTTTTAATAAGATGATGCAGATGGTTTTATGAGACGGAAATAAAGATATTCATAATCATTATTGATAATATATTGTAAACTTTATAAAAACTTCCTAATATATTTTGTTACAAATCACAACCAAAATTGTTCTTTGCTTTTCAGATGCCTATGTTGGAGTCCAAAAGGCAAGCAACTAGTTACAGGCAATAATGATGGCACACTTACACAGTACAAGCCAGATCTATCCCAAATGAAAATGGTTCAAACCCCAAATTTGTTTGAAGGAGCCCCAGTTGAAGTATTATCTATTTACTGGATTGCCACATATCAGTTTGCAGTTGCCTACAGAAATGCATCTAACAACAGCCGCCCAGGTTTGAATTTTTAGATATGAATCTTGAGTAAAATTTATCATATACCATTAATTTTAAAAGAGATATAAGTCAATTTATGGTAAAAAAATAAATATCATGTAAATCATATTTTATTTAATATAATTTTTATTTATAACTATTTCATTTCTAATTTCTTAAAAAAATGTTTTGTATAATTTAAAATTCGTATTAGATTATAAGTTTCATTTTTTAAACTTTAATTTTCTCACAACAAGTGAGAATAGACTTACACTACTTAAATTAATGATCCATATATATAAAAATATAGCCCACAAAATTTGAACTTATTAGAAAGTGGTGACAACATGCTACTTCCTGCATAGGCAGGAAGGACACCTAGTGCAAACAACACTCTTCCTCACAAAGAGTACCAAATATTTAAAATATTATCCAATACTATTAATTTTATAAAAATTAGTAAAAATACATGACAAAAAATACCTATTAAACAATAACTATTAATAATCATTTCTTCTACATTTTTTTTATAGCTGTAACTATAATAAATACTCCTAAAGGAGGTGCACCATCTTGCATTAACTATGAAGACATTTGCTACAGTACAGGATCTGACAGACCTTGGTTTTATTTTTTACAAGGGATTCCTCAATGGTAAGTGAGAAAATTAATTCAAATATAATTATAACTTACATAAAATACTTTAAAACTTATATATACTATTTATTCTAATTTGTTATAATAAATTAAAAACAAACTCTCTGACTACAAATGCAATGGTTGTGGGTTAGATTCCCACTCGGGGAGAATTGATTATTTTAATTTTCTTGCTCTGGTGGTACAAAGCGCGCCGTTGACTTGCGCCACTCAACACGCAATATCCCGTCAAGGGCAGCGAAAACGGAATATCTTAACATTAAGTTCTCTCTGCTGCTTTATGCTATATTTTTTTATTTCGAAAATTATTTAGAAGATATTTTTTTATTTGGGTTTATATGAAAAAATAAAAAAAATTAAATATGAATAATAAAATAAACTGAATCATATATTTGTTATTAAAACTAATTTATCATTTTTATTCAGGAACTTAATTGTGACATCATCAGCGAATAGTATGGAAATAGCAACTATGTCAACCACAGATGGTGCTAACTGGACACAATGGTGCCAGGTAATAGTTGTATAGATGTTTCTATTTTTATTATTAATTACCTGTGGCTTTGCCAGTATGAATATCTAAAGGAAATAACGAAGATTTGCTTACGACGTATGACATATCCTAAGTGCTCATGTTAACTTGTAGCGTACCTACCTCAATTAATGAACGGTCAAACGTAAAAACATTTTTGAACCAATACTTAAAGAAAATATATAAAAATTTGAACGCAGCGGGATTCGAACCCTCCTGGAAACCGTCCAAGCGCTCTGACCACTAAACCATGCGTTGTTTCTCACGCTTCGTCGAAATTCTTATATGGTTTATACAACTTATTACGTTGTAAGTATTTTTTCTATCCTTAGTGTGGATTAACACTTTAAAAAAAATCATCAAAATATTTTCGAACCAGTTTCTAAGATAAGCACAATAAACAAGCTTTATATATAAGTGTACATATATATTACATTTATAGAAGGCAACTTGAAAATAAGTGAGAAACTTCTTTGTATTGTATACATTGACCATGCTTGTCTCAATGCATTGAAAGAAAGTAGTTCGGAGCATTGCCTACTTGTGACACAAGTGTAGGCCTGAAAAGACCCTTTCGAAAAGCGCATTAACGCTCATCTCCACAGTCCGGGGTCCTCTCTCATTCCTTATAAACAAATTTAAAATCTCAGTCTTACTCCTTCTAGATATGAACCGGAAATATTTCTAGAGGCCGAGATCGAAAGTAAAACCCAGCTTCTTTTCAATTCCTTAAAAATAATCGCAATTTATATACTATATTAAAATAGCATGTAAATAATTGTATGAGTTATAAAATTTAATGAATTAACTATTATTTAATATATTTGAAAGTAACCGCCGCAGTAAACCGCTATATATACAATCTTCTTTTTTAATCAAAATTATATTTACAGTCCGATGAAGCAAGACCAGAATTGCCTTTAACAAACAAAACGCAGGAAAACTTCCCGGTTGGTATATGTGTAGACACTGCAGCTGTACACCAGATACCTTGGGGTAAGTATTTAAAAAAAAAGCATTATCCTTATATAAAAAGGAATATTTCTTTTCTTGTATATTAAATTTATATAAAAATACGGCTGATCATTTATGACAATTACATTTTATTTTTTATTAAATTTATATAACTATCTTTATTAAGTATATTCTTATGTTATACAAAACTACATAAAAACTTTCCTACTAAGGTAACACATAAAGCAATGTTTAGTTTTGCCACTGAACAGAAAGGAAAGAAGATATTTAAACTGTAACCCTTGCCATTGACCCTTGAAATAAGTGTTGCCAAAATAAAAATACATATTATCATACCACTTTGTTTCCTTAAGTTGTTGTCAAAAAATGAGTCTAAAGCTTTTCCACATATTAATATATACACTACTTTCAGGTGAAAACGGAGTTTTACCACCAATGCCAACATTGCATATTGTTTCTCATACTGGATGGTTGACTATTTTTAATATAATAAATTTGAACAAATCAGCACCACAGCTATGTAGTCCCATACAACCATTGATGCTCCCTAATAGTGCATTGACAAAGTAAGTAATAGTTTGTTATACATTTTAAACACAAGTTTATGATTCAGCATATATGCATATTTATAATTCAAGTGAGCTCCATTTTTGTAAACATTCTTCTATAATTGGAATCGGTGCAGGATTTTCTCTGAGACTGTTATTTATAAATTATTTGTTAGTACCTATTATCCTCCCAATATGAATCAGTATTAAAAATATGTTATTTGTCTTGAGAATGCTAATAGTCTCAGTTTTTAAGCTATTGTGGTGCAGTTACATTGAGACTGTAAACATGGTGGTCGTGAGTTCGATCCCCACTCGGATGTGTGAAATATTTTCATTTCATTACTCTAGTAAGTTGCGGATAACTAAGTTATCTCAGCCTGCACAGCTATGTTTAGAAAAAAGCGTAATCATAAACAATATATATTTATGAATATATCATAATTTTTTATTAGAACTATTCCTGATGATGCGCCAGCACAACCAGCACCTGCACCACCAGCACCTGCACCACCAGCACCTGCACCACCTCAACAACCAAAGGTATAATTTAATACTTTATATTATTATTGTGTGTACTCTTTATTGAAAAAGTTTTATAAATATAAATTAGTTTCAATAAAGTTTCATATCTCAAAAGGAAAAATGAAACCCTTATAGGATCACTTTGTTGTCCGTCTGTCTGTTCGTCTGTCAAGACTATTTTTTTCAATATACGTGCTACATGCGTGTTATCAAGCTGAGACTAATATCAAATATCATATACAAGGTATATAGTAATTTGCATAAAAACTACCGCGTAATCAAAACCTGTACTGCTACAACCGCACTACCTGATGGTTAAGGTCTTACTATACTTAAATGAAGGTAAAAATTAAATAAAAAATTATATATCACAAAAAACATAACAAATTTATGTATATCGGCTATAGTTTAATTTTACAAAATTAGTGACATTTTAAGTATATTTTTTATAACTTTTACTTCCTACCTACAATTATGTAATTGGTACGGAACCCACGTTGTGTGAGTCCAATTTGCACTTAACCAATACTATTTTATTCTGAGCTTATTTTAATATGTGATATTCATGCAAATTATATATGTGTTATTTAAACTTATATTTTAGCAACAACCGCAATTGAAGGTTCAACCTATACAACCACAAATACAGCAACTAATCCAACAACCACAAGCTCAACCAATTGTCCAGCCACAAGTAAAACAACCTTCACAACCACCACCACTGCCACAGTTACAACCAATAGCACCCACACTGACGAAACCAATTGCCCAAGCACCTAATGTGCAACCAGGTATGTTTTTTTTATATTCTGTGTTATTTATATATACTTACAAGTTAGTTAAATCATAAAAATTCTTAATAACGCTATGATTATTTCTTTAAAATTATCTAACTATTTCATTATACTTATAAAACTCCACCAAGTTGCTACTGATACACAATGCAAAGCCGCAGTAGATTACTGTATAAACCTGAAATGGTGCCAATGGTCTTATTCAGAGAGGAGTTCTCAAAACACACAAGATAATATATTGCACTAAACTGACATGTATTGTAAAAACGTATGTATATATTGATCTATACAAATATTTTGTTTCTAGTACCCACTTCGACCATAGGTGTCACAAAAGAAGCACCACCTGCAGCTGCTGCTACCGAAACACCAATTATTTTGGTAATGATTTTAACTATATAATCTATACAAATGCACAAAATAAATACAATTCTTTTCTTATTTTTTATTTAATTAAGAAACATTTGATATAACACGATGAATGCATGTTCCAATACAAGTAATACCTATGTGTATTATTATAAAATTATACATACTATGTATGATAGACATTATAAAATGGCTACTGGCTAAGTTCCGAAACTCGTAAAATGCTTTTAAAATAATAAAAATAGGTATATTAATATATGATTACCTTTTTTTCCTTGCAACAAAATTCAAGAATTTTTATTTAATATATATACATATATTTATACGTTTTATACAAAAATAAGTTTATTCAATGTATCAATGTACTATAGCTGTGTTGCTGACTATTTGTGTTTATTTTACCTTAATACTACAATTTTCTAGGCTCAACCAAAAGTACCAATTCAAGTACCAAAACCTCAGCCAGTAGAAATGACAGCTGCAATGAAACTCGAACAAGAGAAGATCAGCAAGGCGAAAGCCAATCAGGAATTAAAGAAGATACTCATCAAAGAAGTTAATGATTTTCAAATGGAGTTATATAAGTTTATGAGAATCACACAAGGTCGACAGGAAAAGGTAAATTATTATATTATATGATTAGCCACCCATAAACTTAATAACGATGACATTTCAATTTAAGAAATAAGTAATGGTGATATATAATCCGAAATAAGAAAAATACTACATATTTACTCAGCAAAAAAGAGCATCTTTATGCTTTTTCCCGCCAAGTAGGATAGCAGAGAGAACCTGGTGTTGGGATTGTCTGTTACCCTTTTTACCTAATTTTGCAGAAATTGCATATTAACTCAACGCCGCGCCTAGATAACGAGCAAATGCATCAAATAAAATCATTTCCAATTCATTTTTCGTTCATTCATTCATTCATTCTTTATCAAAATTTACTTTGAATACGAGATTGGTATTCTAAAATTATAAAGGAAAAACTGCGTTTGTATTAATATATAATAAAAAATCTAAATGTACGTTTTAGTTTCAAAAAGACATTCAAGCGGTAAATGCTGCAATGGAAATAAATATGGACACAGATAAGCTAAGGAAGGAATGTGAAATAGAGGATCTAAGAGAAACTGTAATACAACTAAAATTAGAACTTGTAAGGACTTGTGCTGCTGTTGCGGAGGCCAGAACACATGCTGAGTAAGTTATCTTAATCAATCTTATGTATATATATGTATATAACTCTATATATATATATATATATATATATATATATATATATATATATATATATATATATATATATATATATATATATATATATACATATATATATATATATATATATATATATATATATATATATATATATATATATATATATTTCGACGTACTACTTAATTCACGGCTTATTACGATATTTGAATACCTCTATCAGAAATAGAATTTTTTTTTCAAGTATATTTAATGAGTGTATCATCATTTATAATAAAATTATGCAATCTATTCTAAATTGAAAATTAAAGTAGCTGTAAAATCAATTATAGTAAGTATTACACTTTAAGATATAGAATATAAGGAATATGTAAACTATAAAAATGTACGAAATTATTGATTTTTAAATTTTATACAGGATAGCGGTATTTAAAGATAAAATTGTAACGTTGATAGTGAAAAGAATCTGCGGTAGCTTTATGTTCATTCGATGACTTAAAAGTGCTTAACGAATATTTGCGTAAAGAATATTTTGAATTTGACTTACAGAGTAAAAGGACACCAAGAATGGACTCAAATGGACCCCCTAACAGCAAAACGTATAGCGTCAGTTAAGAAGCTATCTTATTATGTACAGAACCAACTCGACCAAGCTAGAAAAGCTCTTGATCATAAATGGAATGAAATGTTGGCTAGAGAAGAATATAGCAAGTATGCTTATTTTTATAGTAATTCTTGTTTTTTTTGATATTTAATTATTTCAGCCAGAGAGAGCTGGAAGGCTGTTGTGGGGTAGGAGCTGATATGTCGGCTTGGTTTGTATTTGAATAGTTGTTCCCATAGAGTGAAACAAAGCAACATGAGAGTGGAAGTAGGTGGTGCTTGTTGTAAGCAGATGATGCTGGTGTGAAAATAATGATCTAAGTTGGATAGCGAGTAAAACAAAAGTTCTGTTTCAAACAGCTTCATATGAATGAACGAACGATGAACGAATAATACGAATATACGAATATACGAATACGAATGAACTTATTTTTGGTCTGTTAATTAAGTTATTATGATCTTATTAAGTAAAGTTGAATATCTATTCAAATTTGCCTTGATATTTGTGTGATAATGGATTTCCGCTAAATGACTACAAAAATATATGTTCTATATATATATATATATATATATATATATATATATATATATATATATATATATATATATATATATATATATATATATATATATATATATATATATATATATATATATATATATATATATATATATATATGTTAAGTGAAGTTTGAATGAATTAGTTTTAATTCCCCGATGTCTCAACTTTGGATGCAAACCGAGGAACGGAGTTTCTTGACACTAGATTCTCTGCCTATACTGCTAACCGCGGGATACAGCGTAAATCTTAGATATACAATATCTATATAACTATATAACAATATCTATAGAAGATATAAAATATCTTCTATTTTAGCCAAGTATTAACATTAAAAAAATTATAATAATCCAGGCCAGGAGAACGCATGATACGCCCGATTCTTGACGATGTGTACCAGCCGCTAGTGAAACAGCAGGAAATATTAAGCAGACAACAAGCTGTTATAAAGACATTAAGGAACACAATGAATGAATGTAATTTAACACCTTCGTTCAAATCCACTTCGTTGCTTCGTAGCACGCCGTTTAAGTTAGTATATCTTTGTAATGCATAGAAGATACTAAACCAAAAAATTACAAGAAAATGTATATAAATATAACTATATAAACTAAATAAATAGAGAATTTTACCATTAGTTACAATATAAATAATGTTTAATAATAATAAATGTATTTGTATCTTTTTGTAATTAATTCTTTATAGCTTATTCTTCGTGTAACTGATAGTTTGATTCTTGACTCCTTTTTTTTGTTTACTACAAATTATATTTACACATATTGACTATATGATTAAGATTTTCAATATTTTACAGAGACCCTCTTTCAAAATTGACCAAGAACATCCTAAATATGAGTATTGAGCCGCAGAATAAGGCGAAAGAGCAATTACTAAACTCACAAAAACTAGACGCCCTCAGAGATGTACTTTCAAATCACAAACCTATTAAAATTAAGCCTGTCAGTGTGGAGGTGACTCAGCATTTGGAAAATATGAAGAAAAAGTATGAACAAAGTGTGAATGATAGAGAATTGAAGGAGAAGCAAATGGCAGAAAATGCTAAAGAAGTGAAAATACCTGGTGAGTTATGAATTAATGTTTTCAGTTCTTTATATTATGAGAATGATAAAAGGTTTGATTTAACCAATTATCGTACATTTTAAATGAAACGATTGCTCGGCCTGTCCAGAACTATCGTCAGTTAATTTATAGAACTTACTTCGAAGGCGCCACTAGTATTTCGAATTTGATTGGGTAGAGAGAGGAGCTCCTCCCCCTCGTCCCTGTCCCCTCGCCCCTCACCGCGCAACGTGACGGGTGCACCTGCACTGTCAATCCATGGAATGCTAAGAAGTTTCTTTTCATTTCTGTAGAAGCCGTCGTGGCGCGGCGGCGCGTCTGTCTTTAAACACGATGATTGTAGGTTCGAGTACCTCTCGAGGGAAATTTATGATTTTTTTTAACATACATTCTCGAATAAAAACGTTATAAATTAATAAACGTGGTTAAAATAGTTTCATAATAAATTGTCTACATAATGAATTGAGGATATTTGTTGTTTTAATGAACTATAATACTATAAACTAAATGTAAACATTTCTTTGCAATGTTTAAATCTTGTTATAAGTAAGAAATGTATGAAATAATTTGTAACCAGATTTTTTACCTAAACCGATCTATATTTAAACTAAATAGAAACAATATTTACATTTTTAGAAATAAAACCAGAGAAACCAGCTGGACCATTCTCAAAACCTCAATTGCCTTCGTTCCCTCAAATGCAAATAAAGAATGAGCCAAAAATAATTACGCCGAGTTTTAATCAAATTGTACCACAAATGACACAAACTTTGATGAAAAATGACGGAAACACGTTTAAAGCACCTATTCCAGCTCAAACAGCTTTTACATGTAAGTCTAACATAGATATCCTCTGTTATCAATCTGACATTACTATATATTATAATTTAGTAGACTAATACAAGATATATATTAATAAAATAAACAATTATATTATAATATTTCAGTCACACAACCATCTGTACCGGAAATCAAACCAGATATAGTAAAAGAGTCGCCAATAATAACTCCATCTTTCTTCAAACCAGCTGTTCCTATCGCAAGGACTTTATTCACTGATGGTAATATGTATTTTTGGTTAAAATGCGTAACTTACTACCGTGCCGTGTAATACCGTGTGTTATTTATTTACAAAGTTTATTATGTTCACTAAATCTGATGTTAATTTGTTTTATTCATATTTAATGATATAATGATAATTTATTTAATACTACCTCGTTTACTCATACTTTTGTAGAACCAAAAGAAGAAAAACCAACTGAAGCCAAACCAAAGCCAATACAACAAGCACCAGCTGAAAACAAAATGACTGCCAGCCAAAATACAAAAAGCTTGCTAAGACAATACATCCTTAAGGAATCCAACGATGGTGTAACAGATAGCAAAGATAAGAATGATTCGAACACTTTCATGGGACAGAATATTTGTTCACCAACAGCTTTTGCTGGTAAGTCTATGTCTCTTAATACACTCCCTACTTTCCGCACAATTCTCAGTCGGAACTCAACGCCGCGCTTTGCCTTGATGCCAGAGCGAAGAAAATGAAAATAGTTCATTCTCCCCGAGTGGGAATGGAATCCACGGTCGGTTAACGGACAGACGCGTTGTCGCTGCGCAACGACGGCCCCGATAAGTAGCTAGTAAGTTATTTAACCGTTTAAAGTTATATACCATTATCATATGTATTATATTTCGTTCTTTTATTTTAAATCGTTACGTATTTTAAAATATACACGCTTTCTATCGATGTGAGCTTTTATTTTTCCAACTGTGCAAAGGGATTTTAATGCAGTTTTCACTAATTGTGTCGCATGAAAGGACCGAAATATATTATGTAAAATGCTAAATGTTTTTTTGCCGAGAGTATTAAAGATTTGTAATGTTGTTCTTACCGGCCATGGTGGTAAATAACTAAATAGTCATAATCATGTAGTCCAAGCGGACGAAGTCGCGGGCACTCTAGTTCAGTAGAAACATAAAAAATACATATTAATAACATATCTATATACAATTTCAATCTATACTTTTTGCTTATCATGTATGCAGTCAATTAATCGTAGGCATTTTTATAGTTTTAGTAAATGTGAAATGTGCTTATAGATTATCACTGTGAAGCCATAGTTAGTCATTTAAACATTACTAATTAAAGATTTAGCTAGTAACAATATATTTCCTTTCAGTTTCCAAACCTCAAGCAGCGGCAGCGCCATCTGCATTATTTGCGTCTAAGCCAATAACTGACATGGCTAACATGTTTACAAAATTCCAAACTGAAAATCCAGTACCAACTACTGTAAATCCAAAATCCAGTGAAACTGGCGAACCGGAAGCTGGTTCCACGACAAAAGAAAAATCTAAAGAAGAAAAACCTATAACGAATATGTTCAGTCTTAAATCATCTACTCCTCTAGTTAGTAAGAATCAGAATGTACCAGATATTATAAAGGGTGGTCAAGGATTCGCTTTTGGCAAAGTTGATAATAAACCATTAAAATCTGATGATATAGCTGAAAAACTAAAAGAAAATGTGTCAAGTAAACCAACAGATAATGAAAAAACAACAGCAGACAAAAAAGAAGATTTAAAATCACCAATGACTGCAAAGGAGCCATCTCAATCTGTCATCATAGGTAATATATTATTTCGGTTATTTAATTTCATTTTGTATGTTACGCATTGAGGATATTATAGATTTTTTTATATTAAAATTGACAAATCAAATACAGTGTAAACACGACTATCCGGCTTTCAGTTATATGGAATCGTGATTATGAAGAATATCATTCCGCGCAGGCGCGTGAGGTTTGATAAGATAGAAAGATAGAGTTAATAATAATTAATTTAAAAAAAGTAAACATAAGTTATATAGTTTTAATAAACAGAGTGTCTCTCTGTGATGGATGTCTCATGTTTGAGGATCAGGAGGTTTGGTCAACATAAGGATTGCATTTGATGCGGATGACCTACTTCCACCGGTTCTTATCCAGCGCGTCTCTTACAAACGCAAACGATCACGCGATCTTTAGTATTGCCAACCACAATCAGGTTTTCCAAACTATCCTAGCTTGTGTGCATTGTGTGGCCGAAATATGACACATCCAAATACATATGAATTGTTGTCATATGCTTTGGTGGAGCTAGCTTTTGTCTGTACTTGCGTCAGAATCAATGCATTGGATCATTTCGTAATCCAAGGTATTCTTAGCATACGTTTCCAGCGCCACAACTTGAATGCATCTTTTATCTTTCAGAAGCCAAGATAGTCCACTTCATTACTTTATACAGGAAGAAAAGGAATACTCGTAATATTATTATTTTGGCTTTGATGCCTCCTTTTCTTCTATAAGTTGGTCGGATGGGATGGATCTTAGCGTCTATTTCCATCCGTATTTGAGAGCCCAGGCACACACAGCGGTCGGCGATACAAATGCATGGTATGCTGCAGGTAGTACTCGGTAGCTTTCCTACTCAGTGCACTACCATCACTTCGTTTTCGCCCTGTCCAATGCTAGCCCGATATTTCTCTATTCTGGTTCAAGTCTTTGGTCGCACTTATGCCGCCTTCGAAATATATTTTAGAAATTAATTTATTATAGTTATTTTTCACACAATACTGTGTGATTAATAATAATGAATATTTTTTATTACAGTTGATCTAAAAAAACCTGCTGCTGAAGCAAAATTAGAAAAATTGCCTTCGTTAATATTTAGCGGTACTCCAGCGGCGCCTCCTCCTACAGGTATGTATAAAAAGAAGTAAAAAAGTAACTTATTTCATTAAAAAATACTTTAGTCACATATATATGATACAATACTTACAGCGGCTGACAGTAAACACTAAGGGTGTGGGTTCGACTCCCATTGGAGAATGAATAATTTTCATTTACCCGCTCAGGTAGTCAAACTGCGGTGTTGAGTTCCGCCACTCAACACATAATGTCGCGTGAAGTGCCTTAACGCTGGTTTTCCTGTGTGTAAATAATAGAAATTTACTCACAGGTACCAAACCACAACAAGGATTCGTTGCCATATCACCAAGTGACACATCTACAACATCAGATAGTTCTACGAAATCTGAAGCTGCACCTCAAAGTACGGCATCCGATCAAACGAGTACTACAACTGTAACTGTGAGGCTACCAAAACCAAAAGAAACTGATTCTACAGAAAACTCTAAAACAGATGTTCAAGCTGAGAACTTTAGTGCCAAACCTACTACTACATCAGTACCTACCAGTGTTGAATCGAAACCAGTAGACAGTGCTGCATCAAGTGCTCCTTCAATTTCTTCCAACTCTTCGGTATTTGCAACATCTTTCGGTAATCCAACTACACAAGGATTGAATTGGTTTGGAACTCAAACATCTAGCTCTCAAAGTATTTTTGCACCAACAACACAAACATCTCCCACCTCTGTCTTCGGCACTTCGTCAGCCCAGAATTTGTTTAGCGCGGCCGCGTCTAAATCTTTATTCGGTACATCGCAATCTACACCTAGTCAAGTGTTTGGAACGTCCACAAAAGGGTCGATATTTGCAACAACTACGGCTAATCAAACACCAGTATTTGGAACTCAAGCGCAAACAACTCAGGCGTCGGTCTTTGGAGATAATACTACTCAAGCCTCAGTGTTCGGAAGCTCAACTCAAACGACTCCAGCATCAGCTTTTGGAAGTACAGCGACTACAACTCAAACCTCTATTTTCGGAAGCCAAACTCAAAGTACGCAAGGATCCGTTTTTGGTACACCTACACAAACTTCTCCGGCATCTGTGTTCGGAACGCCGACCCAAACTACTCAAACGTCTATATTCGGAACACCAACCCAAACAACTCAAGCGTCTGTTTTCGGGACACAAACAGCTACAACTCAAGCATCGGTGTTCGGAACGCAAACGCCTGCAACTCAAGCGTCAGTATTCGGGACGCCCACTCCTACGACTCAAGCGTCTCTCTTTGGGTCACCAGCTCAAACAACTCAAGCTTCGGTGTTTGGAACACCGACTACGACTCAAGCATCGGTGGTGTTCGGAACGCCGACCACAACTGCACAAAGTTCTTTATTCGGTACTGGCGAAACTGATTTGTTTGCGTCAGCAAGTATTTCTACTACGAGTGCACCGTCTCCAACTAGTGGAGGAAGTATCTTCGGAGGGTAAGTTTTTTTTATGTTTTACTCACACACGCTTCTTGCATTATGTGAAATAGATAGACAAAACATGCTGATTTATACGGAGACCGTGCATGTGTCAAATATATCCTTTATGTTCATATTATATAAAAAAGTTTTACTGGAGGTAAATCACTTAATTTATATAATAGTTTGAAATAAAAAATATCGTATCGTATGAATACGAGACAGTTGTCGGTTCAGTACCCACTCGCAGGAAATGTTTCTTTTACTTCCTCTGCAAACAAAACAAAACATGTCGTTGAGTTCCGCTACCCTATAAAGTGTAGAACGAAGGGTTTTAAGGTTTTCTCTACCTACGCCTCGCAAAATGCAAGATACAGCGTGAAATAAAAAAAATAATATATTGGAGATTTTAGAAGTCTTTTTGGTATATTATATGTATATGTTAAATATTTAGTTGATTTCTATTTGACAGTTCACCTGGCTCGGTATTTGGCAGCACTAACACAAACGTGTTCGGCGGTAAAGGAAACTTCACGGGCTCGAATCAGACCGCGTCTAGTATTTTTGGAGGAGGTGGTACTACTACATTTGGTCAGAAACCAGCCGCTGATTTTTGGAGTGGTGGTGGTGGTAACAACAGTGCTGGTGGTTTCGGCACTAGTGGATTTGGTGAGACTTGATATTTTATGTGATGTGTATTAAAATCATATTATGCTTTATGCATGATTATGCAAAATTATATGTTAGTTTAGCCAATTGGCAACAAATGAAATTCTTTTAGTTCATACTTCTATTAAAGAGACAATCCTGCTTATCAACTTACTACTACTATTAATAAAAATTATTACTTGGAAATAATTCAAAAATATTTTATGTTTATGGTATTTTTTTAAAATGTTAATAGGTTACTGACTTCTAATTCTGACTCGGAACTCACAATGTCCCGAATTCGGACATTTTCTTCCACTTATGTTCTCGAGATAAAGCGTAAAGAAATTTTTTTTAGGTCAACAACCAACTACACAGTCCTCGTCAATATTTGGCACATCCGGTGGTAGTTTTAGTACGCCAAACGCCCAGCCGTTTGGGAGTCCACAGGCTTTTGGTGAAAGTAAACCATCAGTATTTGGAACGCCGCAACAGCAAACTGGTATGTATACTCTAACTACTTGTAGACTATTTTTTGTACAATGATTTTTTTATGTTTATGATAGTATATACTTTTATAAGAATTATTAATTGAATTTACTTTTATAAGTTCTATTTATACTCTTCGTGGGAAATAATAAAAATAAAAATTGTACTAATGTTATGAATTAAAATTTTTTCATGAGTTTTATTTAGATATATCTTCTTATATACAACTTACAGCTCCTGGATTTGGAGGATCACCTGTGTTTGGAACAAAACCTGCGTTTGGTGGATCACCAAGGTAAGAGTTTTTTAAATAGATTTTTATGCTAAGAAATCTTCTCTCTTTTTAGTACTTTAATTGTTCAAAATAAAATTAAATGTTATTAAGACATCAATTTCTGTATACAAAATGTTATATATAATTTAAATATTAGGTTTGTTTTTTAATAAAATGTGTATAAATGAAATATAAATAGGTTCACTGAAATTTTAATATCGTTCAAAAACGAAACGAAATTTCCGACACAAGTTTCTTTCCGCTTTGCAAGAAAAAGCGTGCAAAAAGCGTTCAATACGTATTGACTGGCCTGCATTGATAATAATCGTTATATCATTAAAATAATGCGATAATAACGTGGATAAGGGATAGATATTAATATCCACAGTGGTCTTTCTAACAATAAATAAATAATTCACTGTTTCTTTCATAGTTTCGGATCATCAGGTTTCGGTGGTTTCAACAAGAGTCCTAGCAGTGGTTTCGGCGCGCCCGCCACTTTCGGTGGAGGTGGATTTGGAGCACCCGCATTTGGAAATACTTCACCCGGCAAAATGTTTGGGAATGCTCCCACGTCTAGTGAGTCTTTTATAGCTTAACGCTTCATTCCGCATGTAGCAGATGAAATATAGTGTAGAGACACTCCGTTCTCTGCTTTTCTGCATAATTTTTCAACATTACGTGTGGTTAAAGTTATCGTCGCGGTTTGTCTTAGAGGGAGCTGAGCGCTACGCCACGACGGCTTCTATAAGTTTTATTATTTAGAAATTCAAATTAATTTATCATTTAATTATAGACAAAATACTTTAGAAGAACAGCCAATACCAATTTTATGAAATATATATGAAGAATGTAGATATGAAACAATATTTGGAGAATGTATTTTTGTGTATAATATTTCATAGTTATACGTAATATGCCGAGTTTGCTTTCGATGAATTTAATAAAACACTTAGCGGCAATATGTATTTTTTTCATTATTTATTAATTAATTAAGTACGGTGACAGCGTAGGGTCCAAATAAACCAAATCTTTAAAATATTTTATTAAAAATTACAATTTAAATTATTAACTAAAATGGTGACTACTTGCTCGATGTGAGAAAACAAGAGTGAATTAATTATTTTAATATTAAAACTAACATGAACTAAAACAATGGATGAAAAATGACACTACGTTTTACATTTCTTGCTGTTACAATTCTTAGATTTGATGGAATGCAGTAAACAAGTTACGCGAAATCTGGCTAAGCGATTCCCGGGTAGTGTGGGAACGTTACTAATTAACTTATCACTCTCTTCCACTTCAGGAATAAATAGTATTTAATTACTGTTTATGATTTGACATGGCTAATGATAAAACCAGCCAAGTGAGATTCGGGTCTCGCCCACCCGAGTATTCCTTATGAATTTCATGACTGTTGGTCAACGCGAAACACAACTTAACAAACTTAAGCTTGCGAGCGTACTAACTATTTTATTATGAAATTAACTGCAAATATTCGGTTGATATATGAAAAAAAATATTGACAGACGAAAAAACAGGTAACGTAAGACAGGGAACCCTAAAAAATTTGATACAATTTTATTTCCAGATTTCGGATCACCAACTCAATCTAATTCCACATTCGAGGCGTTAGCGACACAGAATACGCTGACATTCGGCAACCTCGCGCAGCAGTCCCCGCAGCCTGCCCCGCAACAGCCTACTTTTAATACGTAAGTATTGTTTTTTAATCAAGATAATTTAACGTGTTTCATCAGAAATAATAATAATATATAGATAATATTCGAAATGTTTATGTATAGTGGATTATGACTTTTAAGGAAAATAAATTACCTGAAAAATGGCGATATATCCTAAAACAAAAACCTATCTTTTGTAAAATAATTTGTAATGTGGTATAGAACAAAATAAACTGTAGTGTGGTAAAGAAGCAGTATGGTAGCATTGAAGGCAATATTTTTTCGATTCGGTTATAAAATCTACTCGACTAAACTTCCGGTTTCGACAAAAATTCATGTAACCTTCGGTAATGCCAAAACTCAGTACTCATGAAATATCAGACGTCGGGTCGCGCGCTAACTTCAAACGAGCTTGTTAACAAAAAACGCTAAAAGTATTATATAAAATTAAGCCACCTGATTAGTCCCACTGGATATAGGATTCCCCAAAGGATCTCCACGGCGCTCGATCCAGCATATTATTATTATTATGATAAAATATACTTACAGATTTAAACTAGCACGGTCATCATTCTTTATTATTTATTCATTCTAAATTATTAATTAGAAATAATTTATAATATATCAGAATTAAACACGAATGGAGAGGATTCATACGTTGAATATCGACACTCTACAAGTTGTTTTAAATCTAAGACAAAGAATTAGTTTAAGTACAAAAAAGTATGCATAGAAAGCATTGAACAAATTTTACACTGTAAACGAAAAACTTTCTTTCCCATATACTTTATATATGGAAAAATATGTTTACCGACGGAAAATATGTTTTCTTTTAAGATTATGGACTTTGTATAGGTTTTTCTATAATATTTATGGTAAGAACTATATTCTGTATTTTTTTGTGAGTTCTGGACATATAATTTAGGTAGTAAATTTTGACCGAAATAAATGTGTAATATAATTTTAATGATATGAATTCAACAGATCTCCGTCATTCACTGGTTGGCGCGGCTGATGATTGTATTACAAGGAGCGTGCCTCGAGGAGCAGGCATTGAGACACTTAATAATTGAATATTGAATTAATCAGAATAATTGTGTGAATAGTGTTGTGTTATTGATTAATTAATAAATATTGTTTTGTATGTACATATTTTTATATATTTTTTTTTATTTTTATCCTTTTTCTTTCACAAAAAATGTTCATTATGTATCGTCATTTATAATGTTTATAATGTGCATTATATTAGATATTACAATAAAGATAATAAGTATAAATAAATAACATTTGTCTGTTTGTAGTGATATATAATGCATAACATATCTATAATCATAAAAAATAAATCTTAAGTATAAAATCGTGGTAGTAATATTCCTAATTAAATATAAAAATAAACTTAAATGTATTTATAATTATTAGGGTGTTAATAAGTAAAATTACAAGTGAAAAGTATATCACTTCACTATATTAATTAAGTAAGTTTAGCTTCATTTATATCAACTTTTCGATATTTATTTTCTTACTTCTGGCAATTTTTTGTACAGTAAAAGAAAACTACTTTAACTAACTACTTTAATATTAAATGCTGGTTGCGTATTTGCTTCATCGGCGTATGGTAAATATTATAGTAAAAATATTGCTTAAGCAAATATATATATTTAAAAATTGCTTGACGTCGAAGGTATGACTACTTTTTAATAGATTATTACTTTTATTCTCTTAATAGTGCTATTGTATAAATATGTAGTTTTATATCAAATTAATTGGATATTTCGATTTATATCAAATTATTTCGATAAACGATCTTACTAAACGTAAAAGCATAATAAAGTGATTTAATCTAATAACAGTGTTCTTTATTTCTTTAACTTAATGTATCTCATGTACTTTATTAGTATAACAATTTGCTCTCAGGCAACCTATACAAGAGCTAACCGCCCTCTCCCTCCCACGTTTCTTGTCGTCTTATTGCACATAGCTGGTGACCATATCATTGATGTATGAGGAATCAAAGTATTTTTAACTGGAGAAAGTTAATAAAATAAAGTTATTTTTATTTATTACTGCTCTATTAATATGTGCGAAGTGACGCGCTTGTAATTTGACATTTGCGTAACTAGAATTAACTAAATTAACGGCGCACATTATTTGAGGAGTCCGTAATTCTTTTTCAAAGAGATTTGAACCAAAATAACCTTAGAGATACGCACCAACTGCGTCACCATAATTAGTAGTTTATTATTTGTATTTTGCTTAAAATGTTAACAATAAATAAAAAAATTCTTGAAAGGATGATGTAATATATATTAAAATTTTATTGTGTATTTTTTATAGTTTTTGTAAATTTACTATTGAATATTTACTATATTCTGATTTTATTTTTATTTTAAAATGTCAAATATTTGTGCTGATTACATATTATATTCTTATGGTATTTTCTTATAGAATCAGTATTGGATTAATGTTTATTAGTTTCTCGAATAAATAAAATTAAAATGAAATAACTATTTTCTTAATTCTTATAATAATAACAATAGCTTCACGCTATTTCTCGCATATAGCAGGGTAGGCAGAGGGAACATAGTGTTAACACACTCCATTGTTGTTACCAGACGACCACCACCACTTGTTACCAGAGCGAAGAAAATGAGAATAATTCATTCTCCCCGAGTGGGCATCGAACCGCCATCACATATACAGTCAAATGCTGTCCCGCTGTGCCACGATGCCCTAACTTAATAGGTATAGGTGTGCAAAACAAATTGTAACCAAATTATTGGAAATAACGCTCCACTTGAAACAAAAAGTGCTCTTATTCAGTTCAAGTATGGGTCGTTCAGAGTATCGAATATATTTTATATTACGAAAAAGCACGTATCACTTATGACGTCATGTTGAGGACTCTTAGTTTTATTAATTGCACTTTTACTGCTTATGTTATATTATTAAAATATTATAGAAGATATTTAGATATATTAGCATCCGTATAATTTTGGCTTTAGGTGTAAATTAACTGATTTAAAATTTTAAATATTATTTAGTTATAACATTTTATAAAACAACATTTCACGATTGTAAATTTAAATTAAACCAATTTAAATTTACGGTCATATCCACTCATGTTGAATATAATTAACTACAGATATAAGTTTGTAATAGTTTATTTATGTATTATAGTAATTACCAATTCTCTGTTTTTTATTTATTAATTAATATTTTAAGTACCACTTCTTCTCAAATTTCTTTTAATAGTCCATAATCAGTCATTTTGCATGATATGACATATAGATACAAGTTTGTAATGGTTTTTTTCTGGGATAAAACCATAAATTTCCAATTTTCGGATTTTTTCCTTTGTTTTTACTATAAGTACTAACTTATTACCATATGACTTTACTACTTTACTATAGATCAACGGGAAGTACAAAAGTAAAAAAAAATAAGCATAAACTCTCATATCCTTTGATAGCGTTGACTTGAAGTTTTATTTTTTTTGTCTCTAAGAGACCACCGATCTGGATATTTCTTATTAGTTTCAGCTTGACAGCACCACGTAATTTCGTAAAAATAGTCTTGACCGACGAACAAACAAACATACAGACATACAGAAAACAAAGAGATCCTATAAGCGTTTTAATCCATTTTTTTGAGGTACGAAACCCTAGAAACGAAAGTGACGTGAAATTAAAAGAAGTGATGAGTAACATTAAAAAAAATATTATTTGTTAATAATTCTACCTTCCATACTATTTGATAATTTATTACCCAAAGTATGGAGTATAAATAAAGGCAGAGTTTCCCAGTCGCCTTACCGTAGCCACGCTTACGGGTCTCCGTCCGCTGGTTGACGGCGAGTTGATTCGTTTACGATCCGTTTCCAAGTTGATATGTATTCTATGTATTCTATGCAAAGGGTGTCGCAGCACTATCTTAGGATAGAAGATAGTCTCAAGGGCGTTGCATCTGAGACAAGGGCGCCGCGGGCGTTCTATTGTAGCGACGTAAACGGTGGGCTGTTGGGCAGATTATTCGAGTTCTACTTTTGCCTGATACGCTCATATATTTCTCTACCTTTTCTCTTGCTTAAAATAAAAAACTAAGTGAAGATTCAGGCGTGAGCAGTAAGAAAATTATAGAATTATTTGCAAGGGGGTAAAAGTTGAGGGGCCAACGAACCCTAACCGCGAAAAGAGGAAGAGAGAAACACCAACAGGATCCCCAACCACTCCCACTCCATCTCAGAAAAAGACAAATACGAAGAATAGAAAAATTGCAACCCAGCCCCCAAATACAAATAAAGAAGTACTTAAGCCAAGCATACTTACATTTGTAACGCGAGAAAGATCCGCCTCGATGCCGGAAATGCAAAAAAACGAGTAAAGGCCTCCTCGGACCGGAAACAACATATAGATGCAACAACAAACATAGACATAAGAAAAACTCCAACGTGTTGTCCCCCAATCCGGCCGGTCACCGTGGGGGAAGCTGACCACCACCCTCCAACACATCAGCCAACGAAATCAAATACCCAAAAAGAGAAACAAAAACGAAGCAGTATATATATATGTACACTAAACACACGAACCTTGAGAACATCGGAAAGTTTGCATGAGCTTGAGTTAGCTATCGAAAACCTCAAGTGGGATATCTTGGGCATAAGCGAGATGAGGAGAATAGGAGAAGGAATAGAAGAACGAAACAACTATATTATGTACTATAAAGGCGAAATCGCTGGACACAGAGGGGTTGGATTCCTGGTAAAGACGAAATTAAAAAGCCAGATAATCGGTTTTGAAGGAATATCGGACAGGATAGCTGTGATTCCCATTAATTTACCAAAGTACAGGAAAAAAATGGACAATTATCCAAGTCTACTCGCCGACAGAGCAAGCAACAAAAACAGAGATCGACAAATTTTACGACAAATTACGTGAAGCTACTGAAAGATATTCCGAAAACAATCTCGCACTCATGGGAGATTTCAATGACCAAGTGGGCGTCCAATTACCTGGGGAAGAACATATAATAGGGAAATACGGAAGAGGCAAGAGAAGTAAAAATGGAGAAAAACTAGTAGAGTTCCTTCTTGAGCAGAATTTAACACTTCTAAATTCCATGTTCCGTAAAAAACCCAAGCATAAATGGACATGGATATCTCCAGACGGAAAGTTCAGAAACGAAATCGACTACATAATAACCAACAAAGCCAGGGTATTTAGTGATACGGAAATAATACAGAAACTAAATTACAACACAAACCATCGCATGGTACGCAGCTGTCTTAATGATAGATGTCCAAAAACTCCTAGACATCATATGGACAATATGCAAACAATTAACATACAAAGGGACACAGACAGCACCATGGAAGACCTGATGGAAGCCATAAATTCAGATATGGATCTAAATGAAAAATATAAGAAAATTGAGAATAAACTTAAAATACAGACAACAAAACAAACAATGAAGAGTAAAGAAAACTTCTTAAGTGAGAGAACGTTAAAACTAATTGAAGATAGAAAGATCTTGTTATCAAAAAAGGATAAAAAGGAGAACCAAGAAAATATATCCAACCTTAGCAAACAGATTCGAGAGAATATGAGGAAAGACAGAAAGATCAGGAGAAACAGAGTATTAGAAAATCACATCATTAAAACTGGAGGCACGAAGAAAGCCCTAAAGGAACTTCGTGAAAAAGGAAAGGAATGGATACCAAAGTTGAGAGACAAAGAAAAAGAACAGCCAGCTACTACTCGAAGTTCAATCCAAAATATAGCAACAAATTATTATCGGTCAGTATACTCAAATCATTCAAGCTCTGACACACACAATAGTGGATACAAACAAACTGCAGATAATGAAGACATACCAGAAATATTAGTATCGGAAGTAGAAAAAGCTATAAAAAGCCAAAAAATGGACAAAGCCCCCGGCCCTGACAGGATCACAAACGAACTTATGAGAGGGACAATCACAGAACTAAGCCCGCTACTAAGAAAAATTTTTAACGTTATTCTACATACCGGTATCATCCCTAGCCAATGGGCAGAGTCCCATATAATACTCCTTCACAAGAAAGGTCCAAAAGACGATATCGGAAATTACAGACCCATATCTCTCATCTCGAATGTATACAAAGTTTTCGCCAAAATAATTCTGGACAGAATATCAGGTACACTCGACGAAAATCAGCCTGTGGAACAAGCGGGTTTCAGGAAAGATTTCAGTACAATAGACCACATTCACACTATCAAACAGCTTATAGAAAAATATAATGAATACAAAAAAACTATTTACATTGCCTTCATAGACTACGCCAAGGCTTTTGATAGCCTCAGACATGATGTCGTATGGCAAAGCCTAAGAGAGCAGGGCATCCAGCACACCTACATCAACATCATCAAAAATATTTATAGTGAAAGTATAGGTAGGATACGACTGGAATCAACAGGAGATGCTTTTGCAATAAAAAGAGGTGTCAGGCAAGGTCACCAAAGCTGTTCACAGCAGTGTTAGAACAGATGTTCAAGAAGTTAGATTGGGAGCATCTAGGTCTAAACATAAATGGATCACGATTGAATCATCTTAGATTTGCGGATGACCTGGTCCTATTGGAGGAAGATCCAAAACTACTGGAGTCCATGATACAAACTCTAGCAGACAAAAGTAGAGAAGTAGGCCTAGAGATAAACTCCAGCAAAACTAAGATGATGACTAATTCATTTCCCAGAGACATCACAGTAAATGGGCAAAAACTGGAATATGTAGAGGAATATGTATATCTTGGCCAGATAATATCACCTAATGACCAGATGTCGAAAGAAATAGAGAAAAGAATTGCAACAGGGTGGAAAACATACTGGGCTTTGAAAGAAATTACAAAAAGCAAGGAAATATCCATTAAAATCAAGAAGAAGACCTTTGATACCTGTATTCTACCTGCCATTACATATGGTTGCGAAACCTGGGCTTTGACAAAACTCCATAGGGAAAAACTTGCAAGATGTCAAAGAAGTATGGAGAGAAGCATGTTAGGATTAAAACTTAAAGATAAAGTAAGAAATGCAGACATCAGGCACAAAACGAAATTAACTGATATCCTGGTCCGTATTGATAAACTTAAAAGGAGGTGGACTGGACATATGCTTAGATGTAAAAAGGAGAAATGGAGCAAACAGGTGACAATCTGGTACCCGAGGGATGGCAGTAGGGGTTGAGGTCGTAAAAAGAGAAGATGGGAGGACGACCTGAAAATCACTTTAGGTCCCCTCTGGACAAGAGTGGCGACTGACAAAAAGCAGTGGAAAGAGTTGGAGGAGGCCTTTGCCATAAGGCACACCGAACTGAGAGACTTTTTGTAGTGAAATGTAAATTTTAGTTTTAAATACTTTGTTTTAAAAATGTAAAATGTCAAAAAGTTCGGAAATAAAGGCTATTATTATTATTATTATATAAAAGTTGAGGGGCATCGTAATAAAAACGGGAAAGCCCGTGGTCGTCACAGTACAAATAACTGCAAATTATTGTCTAGTGTACTAAGTGCAAATTATATGAATAGAGCAGTTTAAATAGAGTGAAATGTGCTAAATTGAAAAATGCATCTGTTTATATGGACGGCGGTGATCACTTAACATTAGGTGACCCCCTTGCTCGTTTAAACAGTATATAGTAGAGTATTATTATATTAGAGATAGGCACCTCTAATCTAAAAATAAAAAAAATAATAATATTTTTTGTAACTTGTGTAGTTAAAAATATGTAGTACCTATATAAAATGTCAACTATATATGTAATAAAAATAAATTATTAGGAACATACAGAGGTATTACATAAACAGGAGAAAACGTTGACTACTGCTAAAGTTGAAAGAAAAATTGCAGCGCGGCGCCAACGCCCACGTACGTACATAATATACAAATATTGCTACAAACGTAAAGTATAAAAATATTAACATATGATAAACATTGACAGTTAAACAATAAAAATAAAAAATAAAACTAATAATAATAAAAAATTATACTCTAAAATAAATTAAAATTTAATTTTTGCTCATACCTAGTTAGGAGTGGCTGTGCGTGTGCGTGTGAGTCGATCTAGAGTTGTACAAAGCAGTTTATAGTTTTTTCAGTCTCCTCATAAGACAGACTTGTAAGCCATTTCGAACATGTTTCTTTGCATTGTAATCGGCTTAGAGGATGAATATCTAAAATTTTCTTTACTTTATTGTAAAGTGAACTACTTAAAAAATAAAAATGCCGGCTTAATTCAATACTGCTAATTCTTTTATCACGAAGTATAGTTAGATTTTTAGCACCGAACTGAACTTGAGAGTGTTGCGTAGGATTGTTACCAGTATAAACAACTGCCGGACAGTAAGCGCATGGCATAATGAGTAGCTTGTGGAAAAGAATGCAGGTTTATGCGTGATGACTTTCAAAAACGCTCTCTGTTCCCTTTCTAGCTTTAACATGTGAGTTTTGGCTGAACCCCTCCATGTTTAACATCATCGATACTTTCATACTGCATAACTGCAGCATGAAAGTATCGATTGACCCAGTGCGAAGTAGACCATTTTAAGAGTTTGGGCATCAGCAGAATTCCTTAAACATTTAAATGCATACATTTACCTAATTTTCTAATCCTAGCAACTGCAATCAATATGCTTCTTCCAAGATAATGAATAATCCAGCCAATAATAATAGTAACAAAACAGAAGTGTTTTCTTTTAGAAGTTCTTTCCTTTTATGTTTGTTTGTTTTATATTATTCTAATAATTAATGGAGCTATTTTTAAAATCCTTCCAAATACTACGGTGGCGCTAACTTAATTTGCTTCCTATCAGCAGACTACACTCAACAACACTAAAAGGTGTACCAAAATGTCAGTTTGAGAATGACAGATGACTTCAGTGCAATTGTGTAAAATGTTCTGTGCTTGCACATAATATTAAATAGACATAATAGTGATATACAAAATATTAAAGTAATTTATAGTAAATTGTTCAAATACATTCGAACAATGTTTAATTTGTGTACTATTTAAAAAACAAATTGTTTATAAATTCAAAATAATGTGGCTTCTGTGTGTGATAATATTGTTTTCTGCTCGAGGATATGCCTCTGATGAAGCTAAAGGCGATAAAAATGTAATTGTAGATTGTAGTAGTTTGAGATTAGGACAATACATTTGTCCTGATCCCAGTAAAGATCAAATAGACCCAGTTACTCAACAGTTTTATGGTTGTACTAAAGGAAAGGATATTCCTTCTGAGGGACAAGCTGATGGTAATACTCTTCTCTATTATTATTATAGTTGCCAATTTCAATTATAAATATAGGTGACGGTTGTGGGTATGATCTGCACTCAGAGAATTCATTAATTTAAACACTCTGGCATGACAAAATGCAATGTAACTGTGATTTTTCTACTAATACTTTTAAATTTAATTAATAATTTTATTTGCAGTATTGTGCATAGCAGCAGATGGCATAATATGTAATGATACTAAGAATTCCACATTTACAAGGAAAATGCCGTGCAAGTGGACGTAAGTTAGTTGTTGTTTTGTTAAAATTATATACAATCTCTTACTATTGTAACTATTGTTACATGTGCTAAATTAAAATTACTTATAAATTGACAAACATACATGTAGTAAAAAATATGATGACCACCTTTTGTGCTTACCTGTTATTACTTAACAAAATTCCCTAATTATAATTATATAATATAGTTATGAATCACATTTTTATCTTATTTCAGAAATGGATATTCATTAGAGATAACTTTACTATTGTCAGTTTTCCTGGGCATGTTTGGATTGGATAGATTTTATTTGGGCTATCCAGGAATTGGCTTAGCAAAATTATGTACTCTAGGCTTTATGTTTCTTGGCCAATTGTTAGACATTATTCTTATAGCTGCACAAGTAAGATTTTTAATATTTAATAATTTTCTTGTTTTCATTTTAGTTATTTAAATAATGTTCAATTATGTTCTCAACAAATACTACATGTAATGCTATGGTATCAATCAAAGAGCCTGTGTATATTTTGTATTCTATATACAAATGATCACTGGTTGAGACATATAGAATAAAAAAGAAGTATTTTTTTAGGTAGTTGGCCCAGCAGATGGCTCTGCCTATGTCATACCCTACTATGGCGCTGGGGTTACCGTTGTAAGGAGTGATAATGAAACTTATCTGCTGCCACAGGCCGATTGGCATAACATCACCTGACAGTGGGGGACAATATCCTTTGAGATTGATGAGGATTATGACTGGACTTAACATGAACATACAATTTGTTCTAGTGACCTTTTTACACACTTTCTTCCAGAGTTAAAATAAACTGTGATTATTCAATGTTATAGGCATTAATCAGAAATGTTATTACAACAAAATATCAAGATTTTAGATACCAATAGGTTATTAATTTTGTTACATTACTGTTAGTTAATAATTTTAAACTTAATATAAAGGGAAAATAGTGCTAATATACTGTATATACTTTACTGATATGAATAATAATAGATAAATGGTTGTTTTATATGCATATAAGCTGTAAAAATGTAAATAAAATCTTTTGTATACATATTACTTTTATTTTATTAATAAATATCTACACAATATTTACACAACACTTAAACAATTCTTATGTTGATGGAATAGCATTTTTTTCCTCATCATTATTTTCAGAATCATATAAGGACACATCTGATGGTGGTGCTAGTAGAGTAAATATCACAGGTATTCTAGCCAACTGTGGGTTATTATGTTTTTCTAGTAATCTTATCCATGACAACAATGAATCTCTTGAAGATGTTCCTGTTGTAATAATAAGTAAACATAAATTTTCATATTTAACAAAAGAAATTAGAATTTATTATAGGTTTTTTATATTGCAATTTTAATAAAGAAATACTTAGAATAGAATACAAACCTGTAGCACACATTGCAACAATGGTCCCATCGTCTTGTTCATGGATTGTACTTTTCACTTGAGGCAATGTTACTTTACCTATAACACCAGGTATGCCAGGAGGTTTCTCCATATTTGCCACATCTATAAATAAAAAACTATTATTTTAACACCAAAAATATTGATTCATTGATAGAAAATATGCATCAACATACCATCCAAGTCAGTGTCATCTGTATATTCAGGTCTTGTCTTCCCCAGCAGAGAGAAGTATGTAACAACGTGATCCTTTATATACACATTGTAAGGGCCTTTTATTATTAAGGGTTCATCCACTGGCTGTTCAGCTAATAGTACTTGCTGAACTCTACTTTGTCCACTTACTATCCATGTTTTATCTAGAGAAGCTTCTATTTGTTCTGTCTGGCAAAAAATGTTTTTATGTTGTTATATAATTAAAACATGATATAAAAAAATAATTTGGTTTAATTAAAAATTATACCAATTTGCACAAAATTTGTTAATAATTTGGTATGCAGTATTAACTATCTCTAAAAGAAATTCAATTACCTGCCAAACATTAATCTGTGTATCAGGATCTACTGAAGTTATTCTTTGGATAGCAAGTTTTGCAAGTTCCATTGTGTCACCAGGAAGTTCATCAGGCAAATACCATGGACTAAGATTTTTAAACTTTGGCATCCAATACATCATTCTCCAAAACTTTCTTAAAGGTATACCTCTTCTACCAAATATATTTAACAGCATTTGCTCCATTTCTGAATCTGGCATTACTCCTAAAAATAATGTGTATTTTAAGTTAAAATGTATAGAACAATTACACTTACAGTTTAAAAATATATATTTTTAAAATATATTATTATATACTTTTTTATAATTTACTAACCATTATTTTCCATTTGTTCCAATAAATCGACAGCACACTGTTGTTGTTTAGGGTAATGGAAAAATTCAGCTTGAAAAATATTTGTAGGTATAAATTTACCCTTTGGCAGTACTTCTATTAAAGCTTTATATACTTCTAAATCCTTATGAACTCCAAATTCTGACATTCTACTTAATGCAGCATAAATAAATTCGACGTGACCACGACGTCTCGTGTCTTGTCCTTCAAACATTTTTATTACTTCTAGATAAGTATTCTTAGTTTTCTGAGGTTTTGCTAAGAAGGGATCGTACGTAACTAATTTTTTTTCTGAACCTTTCCATCTTTGAAATAAGACATTCGCAGAACGAGCTTTAATTATATTTCTTAAGACGCCGTTTATATTCATATTGAAAAATGAAATGATATAATGTATTTTGATGATTTATGATTTATGTTCTCTTGCTAACATATCTAATTTAAAAGAACATTTTAAAATTTGAAATTGAGGTTATGTTTACGTTTTTGAGCTACAATGACATTTTCACATCTACAATCACCACAGACTAATAAATAATAAGTACATTGTAAATCACATTATAATTGTAGGCTTTCTAAGTTAAGTAACTGTATTACTTAATTTTATTTACACCTAACTATGAAATTTATATGTAAATTTATGTAAATATTTTAGTAATGGACGAATTTAATTCGTATATGCAGAATTAAACTGAACGTGCTTTTAGAAAATCAGTCATGGTCATTCAAGTTGTATGATTCTGTTTTCGCGGGCTTATATTTATCATTCATTCTTTTACGGTTAGTTGAAATTCTGTATTGTGAGGGATATGTTGTTCGTGCGTGTCGTAAAGTTACGTATTTAAACACGAAGTGTTATTTTAACCAAAAAACTATTTAATCATAAAGTTAAACATCATTATATATTTAATAGTTCAAGTTATATACAGTGGAATAATATATTTATTTTAATGCTACTTTCTGTGTGTTTTTTAAATTTACAAGTGACAATGTATAAAGAAAAAGTTTTAAGATTTTGTTTTTTGTTAATCGTAGTAATCAACACAGCTGGTAAGTTTATTATTCCATATTTCATCGGCAGAACTATGAAATTATGCTTAATTATTAATTAAAACATGTGTTGATTAACATTTATGAATGAAACATGTAAATGAAGTACATCAATTTTTCATTTCGCTATAAAATTGTTATTTTGCTTTTACAAGAACTAATTATAGTCAGTGAGTACTGCGTATTTATATTAATACTAAATTGTGCAAGTGAATTCTATAAATAATATATAAAATATAAAAAATAATATTTATTTTAAATTTAAATAATAGGAACAGGTCACGTAATTCAACATGTGGTTGAATATTTAGCTGAATATTTTTTTAAAATTATTTTTCCTTATTAATATTAAATATTTAATAAAATCTTTTAATAAATTCTTAATTAATCATCTATTAATAAATTTAAAAAAAAAACAAACAAAATAACATAATCGTGACTTCAGTAAGTGATAAATTTATATTACTAGAATGGCATTGACTTGAGGTAGAATGTAGCATTTGCACATGAATTATTAATTATTATCAGCACACTAAACTGTTATTTAAACGTTACGCATGATATGTATGATATATATGATACCATATGTATTAATTTATTTTAACTTGTTTTATATATATATATATATATATATATATATATATATATATATATATATATATATATATATATATATATATATATATATATATATATATATATATATATATATATATATATATATATATATATATATATATATATATATATATATATATATATATATATATATATATATATATAAACTGGATATGCATAAAATGAAAATTGTCAAAATATTTGTTGTAAATGTAAAGACAGCCTACTTTGTTCTAACGTTAGATATATTTTTTACTAAATGATGTAATATCTATTCGGAATTTAAATACGTTACAAAAAATAACATTGATTTTAACTGAGCTTCAGTAATATTTATTATTAATTTACATACTATATAGATTATTTTACTTCGTTAAAATTTTTTTACCTACCTTGTGTCTATCACAAATAAATAATTGCTCAATTGTTTGATTTTATAGTATAAATATTTATTATGTTATTGTCTCCAGTGGTTTGGTTACTGTTAAAAATGTGTATTGTATAACCATTGAATAGAAACAAAAATTAAAAATAAAAACTAATATCGTTATTTTTTTATTATAAATAATTGATATGTACTTTAAAATTTACATATGTCCTTTTTACTTGTTACTAGAACATAAACAAATTGCGTAATTGTATATGACGTCGTTCTCGATTGCCCTAAGTTTCCAGTGCAACTGTAATGATCTTTTATATTTTTTATCATGTTTATATCGTTGGGTTTTTGGGCTGCGGTCCAAGCGCCCACATATTCTATTTTGTTGTGTTTACTTATAGTCAACTCTCAGATTGAGGAACAACCAAATGCTCTGTCTACACGCCTCCACGCCTCTATAAAATAGGGATGGCGTAGTGACAAAACACTATGTTTTTAGTTTGCTTAATACAACCTGAATAATAACACATACTCAATTAACATGTGTGATTGGATCTTATAAATATAAGATACATTTTTGAACTATATCATTTTTGGACTGCATTACTTATTATTAGACACTATAGGTAAAATAATGAATGATAAATAAAACGGCCATTTCTCAATATTTTAGGTGCCTTGATAAGCAATTTCGTTTCAATAACGACTTTCTCCCACATCATTTAGATACGACGACTTCGATGTTAGTGGCTTTCTATACCTTTCTTATTCAAATTATAACAAAATAATAGTTAATTTTCGAACTATTTTTAGTTCGATAGTAAGAAATATAAAAATAACTTTATTACAAACTCTTCAGCTATGCTATTATTATAATAACGAATTTTATGAGTTTATATATTTAGTGTACACTACACTACACAGTTTATATATTATATTTTTAATCAATAAATTATATTTAGATTATATGTGTGCCGTAACTATACTTAAAAAAAGTATAATAATGTTTACATAACAGCATATCTGCAAATTTTCAACGGACTTAGTATCTAGCCAACGTATATAAATTTAAATAATATAAAAATGTCCTTGTAAGGGACTTGGAAGCGTCAGATAAAAAAAATATTAACACAGACGGACACGTATAAATATATAAGAAATAAAAAAAAGTTGTACTCAAAAAAAATAATGTAAAAAATTAGAAATTAAGTTTATAATTAAACGTTTGCTCTGTCATTTATTTCGAAGTGGCTCATCCATAATTTCAAAATGAAACAATTGAAAACTGTAGGAAAAGTCGAAGGTGCAGTTAAATAAAATGGTGACGTCTGAGGTAGTTTTTTTCAAAAGCAATGTTGTTACTAGGGCCAATTTAATCAACCTTGTCTCATCTTCATCATTAGTGCCGCTGAATTCTGCAATACATAACATGGAAATAGGTAGCTAAGTATGAGTAGTAAGTACTAGGTACGTACCGTCACTGCTCACCCAAGACACGTCCACCAATCTCAATAACGAAATAATGCTGATTCGCTTCGTGTGTTAAATTAATGCCGAGATATCTGTATATGAATATCTAGTACCTTTTTTGTTATAAAATATACATCCTCGTTCCAGGACTACATTTCTAGGACATAGGTATTCAGATTTCCTAGCCGATATTGTTTACGTTTGACATATATTATACATATTATGTCACGCTCGGTAAATATGACAAATAAATAAATATGAATTGTTACAAATAAATATAAATTGCTAATCATTTTTATAGTTAATACTAATTAATGTAAGTGAGTTCCGACACCTCGCATGCTATGTATCTAATTCGGGCAGAAAAAGGAGGCAGGAGAATGGAGTGCCTTGTTATTAATCGATTTGGCTTACTCGGGATGAAGTGTGAAAAAATAAATAATAGTCCTTATCATACAACATTTATTGAATTAATACTTTGAGCGGCGATCGTTGATGAAATGTTCAAAAGTATGCATTAATGAACTCAATAAAGCTTTAGTAAATTTGGTTTTGTTTAATAGGCATTTATAAAATATAAAAGGTATGTTTAAAACTTATGTTTGAAATATTTTTCTTAATATTCGAATATATATTTTCAAACTTTAGTTGTCCATTTGTAGACATTGTATATGTGTGTGTGTGTGCGCGTTGTGTCGACAAGATAGAAAGAGAAAATATGGTTTCATGTCTCGTCATTCATAATTTTCCCCCAAATTCTTGGTCATGGGTATTGAATGGTGGAACTCAATGCTGCATTTTGTGTTACCAAAACAACCATCCCGTATACAATTAGACGCGACAACATTTTGTGTTAGGTGGCGGATCACAACATCAGTATATTTCCTATGCATATATATATATATATATATATATATATATATATATATATATATATATATATATATATATATATATATATATATATATATATATATATATATATATATATAAAATTGAAAATATTATATTATTTCAACTATCAGGAATGTACAGTTGTCACACATTTCTCCACTTACGTACGAGTGTTTTATTTATATATATCTACTCTTATTAAACCAATATTGATATATAATATTGATATATGTATAACGAGCGCGATATTTGTGTCGCTTCACTTTTGACATTATCTTTAAATCTTATCTGCTTCCGATATAATATAAAAAGTTGTTTGATTTTATTTCTGCGATTCAGATTAACGATGTATATAGATAGACTCGGTCAAATTATTTTTATGAGGATTTTGTGTTTCAAAAATAGCAAGTGTTGTGTGAGCAACCTATAGGACTAACATGATCGATATTTTTATGTTATTTGACATTTATAATTTGCTTGTTTATTTTGAATTATTTTCATGTTCCGTCAGTAGACTAAGACCATTTATGTTCTATGAAAATTTAAATTTAATTTTGTCCTGTGATTTTATTTTTTCAATAAAACATAATTGAAATTATATATTTAGTTCTAAGATTCATAGTGTTTTTTTTTAAATTAGTAGAATCTCTTATAAGTTCTATAAATAAAAATTTAACAAAGCTACATAACGTGGACAGTACACTATATAGGTAAGATAAAATTATTGAATAACCAAAAAATAATAATCCGAAATTGCGATCCGAAATTTGTATAGAAAATTTCACCTCACGTGAGCCGCAAAGTTTGCAGATTGTGCAAAATTATTGTTTCATCCTAATTTATAGCCCACAAACGATCACTTTAAAATATTTTACCCTTCCAACTTGTATCGGTAATATTTAATGTTAATCTATTATCGTAAACACAATTCCAGCCATTCATTAAACCACTAATGTGTTGCACTAATATATTGCAACAAAATAGTTCATTATATGTACCTGATGCGGAATAACTGGTATTACGTTGTTTTAGTTAGTTTTTATTGAACTTACAAAGCTCTTATGAATCATTACACACAGCAAAGTGTAGATCATAATAAAGCGTGATTCCTCACAAAATTTCGACGAAGTCAGCGGTCCGTACAAAAAGTTATCCCATCCGACTGCTATGACAAATGACCTGGAGTGCGCGTGGAGACATCAGTGAAATAGCCTATTTGCTTCGCGATCATCGCAACTTTGTGTTTTTACTAGGGAAAAGGATAGCTTTTATAGGCATAAAAGATTTGCCGAGCCGGCTTAATGTTTGTCAGATGTTCCTGCCCTATGGTCTGGGATTTTTCAGTTTTTCAGTCAGCTTAATCGTCTGTAACTAGCGCCTTATGTCGATGTTATGTATTTGAAAAATGAAGTTACGAAAGTAAATATTAAATATATTTAAAAAATTAAAAACATATTATTATTAAAGTTCTTTAGAATCTTCTATAATTTTTAGGTTTACTCCGGTTATTTCTTTCGGTTCTTGTTTTAATTGTGTTCTTATTGTACATAAACCTATACATTTTATAAACTTTTTAAATTGTTTTAATATATATTTTTTTATTTTTAAATTTACTTTTCTATATAGATTTAAAATTAATATTGATGATGTTAGAGCTTATTATGTTATAGTTATAGAAGGTATTGTTGCTTTTTATATTATGTGGAGTAGGGTAATGTAATAATGCGAAGACAGCCTTTTACTTCGGCTTCCAAAGGTGTATTAAATTTTTAAGTGAATACTTATAATATGTGTCGCTACAGTACCTACTTCCCGCTTACAAAAACAAAAATTATAAAAATAAATTACTCGTTATTTTAAAATTAAACTACAATTTGAACACTACACTATTACATGCTAGATCAGGCGGCCGCGGGGACCTCGCTCGCTGTTTAGCCGCTGCTATGTATAGATACAGTATATCCTTATTAAATAACTACTTAAATAAATAATCTTTTTTCTACTTGCTTAAGATCTTGGCAATTGTAAAAAAATCTGTCTTATCACTTGTAGAACATAAAACTTTAGGTAATTAACCGTAATGGTTAGGTCTACAATGAGACAAAGGGAGAGAGATATGTGAGTTCAAGACTCAATTAGCAATGTGTTAAGCAACGCTGAACTCGGGCTGCTGATATAAATGGCTTAGAGATCGATATTACTTAACTTAAATTAATCAAAAATAACACTTACATTAATAGTTCACATGAATTATTTAATTATTAGTTACATATATAATAAATTATATGTAAATATATAATTAAAATAATCTTATACGAATAACTAGTAGCTCGCTCGCGGCTACACCGCTTAAGTATAGTGGATTGCGTTCGTATTGAAATTTTATACGATACAACATTGTAAATTTTCGATCCTTATATAATATAGATATATGATACATATGAACCTCCTTTAGGAAAATCGTATACACAATGTGTTCGTTCTTTGCTCGAAAAATATATATATGAATGGAATTGATTATTGTGCATGGAGTATTTTGTCATAAAAATTAAATATATGTACAACCCATATGTAAGGAGACTTTTCAGTTTCTTCTGTATGTTACTTAAGGCTAATTACCATGCCAAATTTTACGAACTTCTATTAAGTAAATATCGGTAAGCAAAGTAATTTGGCTTTATCGATTTTTTTAGGGAAACTGCATCGAATACCACGTTAAAAACTATTAACATACCTATCAAAATTCAGTAATTTTTGCGTGATTCAGACAAATATTCTGCTGAGAGGAATTTTAACGTTCTATTATTGATATACCATTAGCATTATTTTAAATCTTCAGTTGACATTAATTTTTTTTTATTATATATATAGATACAGATTTTCAACCTATTCGTGTAATTTGTACCTGTATAAAGTCTATTATGATTATTTAATTTTATCCATATAATTTATGAGATACAAATTTCCTGGTTGTATATTGTATAAGTAGTAGTGATATTGCTTATTCAACTGTAATTTTCAATGTTGAACAAACAAGCTTTTATGTAAGCGAGTGCAGGTTTTAATCTTCTTGCTCTTACTGTAGTCTGTTTCTCAAGGCTTCCAGTATTGTTTTGTGTTATTTTTGTTCTTTGTGTATGTAACCTACCTTGAAATTTATACTGTATATCATAATGATTATATCCCTTAGTACTTAGTATGTCATTAATATCACCTAGTACGTTTATTTTGAAAAGCCTTAAATAATTTTGAGTTAATACGATTTCATTAACAAAATCGTAAAATGTGTGATTTGCGTCGTTTTAGAAGTATGTCATTTAATAGAGTATATATATATATATATATATTATATATATATATATATATATATATATATATATATATATATATATATATATATATATATATATATATATATATATATATATATATATATATATATATATATATATATATATATATATACATTATATAGTCATTGAGCGCAAACTATATCTGTCTTGGGCAGCGCAAATCCATCTGCAAAGGTATATATTATTTTAAAAGAAACAAAAATACTTTTTAGATAAACAAAAGTTTGAACGTAACGCGGCTTTGCTAGGTTTCCAAAAGGCACGAGTTCAAGTACCTCTAAGTTCAAATTTTTATATATTTCAAAAAAATATTACATACTTTTATTGTTTATTTACACTTTAATTAGGTATCCAAAAATATTAATAAAAAATAATTCTGTTCCATTACTAAGTTATTCAGTTATATACAGACGTTTTTATAATTTATTAAATATATTCCATGAGTTGTTATCGAATTTATGACTATAACATAGGTACAGTCTTATGTTCCAACGACGCCACGGTGGCATTGATGTGGTTTCATAATGAAGGTTACTTGACAACTTAGATAGATTATATATGATAAGATATAAAAATTTCGCATACATCATCGTCTATAAATTTGAAACTAAACTAAAACAAGTGTTACAATCGTTTATAATATTAAAACGATACGGGAAAATAACTACAGTCGAACCCGCTTAATATACCTATTATATAAACATATATTAAATGTTACGTTTTGGACTTGGGACAGGTTTTTTATTTGTTACGCTTAATCCGACCCTCACCCCGTTTAATACGCCATCACGCGCCATATATATTGTATAATATAACTAATCTATTATAAATACATGGAAAATTCTTATAATTAACGACGGCATTACCGACGACGAATATTGCGGCGGCATGGGAACCAATTAAGCCTAAAACCTGTCAAAATTGTTTAAAGAAAACAAGTATCGTCGTAAGCAAGTCCTGTTGGTAAATGAATCCGTGACATAGCACGGTTTGCCTGGATATTCTCTCATTGATGACAATATAATACCGTACGAAATTCAATCCATTAAAGATCTTATTTAAAATATCAATACTACGCAAAAATAGGCCCTCATCGATAATAACGGATACAACACTCTGGCATTATTTTCATCAATTTAATATGATATATGCTAAAATAAATGATTACTCTTAATAACGTAATTGTAAATATACTGTGAGATAATTAAACATTTTTTATACGAATTTAAAATCCCTCTGCCGCTTCTAAAATATATTTATTCTTACAAAATAAATGCATTTGTATGAAATAAAGAATAATATATTGAAATCATAATATTGAAAATGATTTTTCTGTAGATTACATATAGGAAAGCAACACTATCAATAATTATTCCCGGTAAAGTTGTATATATGTATGTTATATATGTTTGCTTTGTTCAAAATGTGAAATTATTTGACGTGACTTAACTCATAACAACCTGGTAATGTTTTTAGGGTCACCTCGGTTACCCAGCCTAATGTGTTGAAATTTATAATAAGTAAACGAACCGGGTGCGATTACGTGGTAATTATCCGTACTCGGACACATGAGACCAAATATGTTATGAAACGGTGTATATGAAGTAAGAATTTATAGCATCTTGTCATATTTTTGGACTACCTGTTAATATTTTCGTAAAATTTTAATTAAATTAATATAGCGCAGTTGTAATCAGTTTATAATTCTGAAATAATGAAATAATCTAGGCGTCAGAAGACTACTTTTCTACGGCATCCACAACACGAATCAATTTAATCATTCAACGCATGCAGCATCTTCTACTTTAAATAATTTTGTTGATTGAAGCTTCTTAAATTGGTCTCCAATAACACTGAGATAGTGTGACGTGGGACTGTATTCTGTAAATACGACGTGCACACTACTAAAAATATCGTACGATATTTGTCAGCCAATGGGACGTGGCTTCGTGGTGGGCTTGGCTCCCCACCATGTCGTCGGAATGTATGGCGCTCGCGTCGAGAATGGCACTGTTATAAATAAACAGGTTTAGCAGGACACATCACAGTTTCGAGGCCAATGCCATGATATTAGTGAAAGGATATGACAGAATTAAAGTAACTTTATTTTTGGAATTTGTAGCTAATGAGGGGAAGACATTCAACAATTTGTAATATAATTACTAAGTGGATTGTATAATTATTTATTACATCAACCTTTAGAATATTAATATTCACGTTCTTAATGATTTGTAGCTATAAAATTATTTACGTTATGAAAAAAACAATTGCTTTATAATAATCAAGAGTCCACGATATTACAGTTTTTATCGTCTACTACAACGTAATACCGTAACGTATAAAAAATATTAGTGTTTAAAATATCACGTGTCATGTTGAAAGCACACAAACATTAATACAGGAATATTTCCATGTAGTCGTGAGCAAATATTTATTTGCGCGTACGCATCATGCGAAACAAGTGACCGAGTGACGTGAACGTAAGCGCTATGTGTGGCCAGATAGCAGATGGAAAACAGAGGCGCGTCTAATATCTCGTATCATATTAAAAGTATAGAATTATACCTTGGCCATAAAGAAATACCACGCAGTATGTACGTAACACCTGCACAAACGATTACTATATATAGAAATGGACAATTACGTATTATAAAATAGTTCAGGTGTAACTGCCTCGACAAATATGAAAATATATATGATCTTATTTAAAAATCGGCCTTGTGACGTACCCATTTGTTACATGAAGTCTATTTAAATGTTAATTAAAACACCACGTATTCAAATAATTTCATTGACATTCCACTTCATTTATGTAATAAAATCTATGAGTTAAGTAAATAACAGGGTAATAAATTTTTAAGGTTTATTATTTCTAAAATATTATTAATCTCGCTTATTTTAAGACGCTTAAGAAAATTAATAAAAACTAACATTAAATAACAATTTTTTGTTGTATCCAAATACAACAAACAGCGTGTTAAAAAAATTTATACTGTAAAGGTATAAAGTGTTGGTGGTTTATAATACAGTATATAAAAAAGATATTTATTCGAAGGCCTATTTTCTTTGGACAGGTTAAGATTAAAACTAACATTACAATATTAGCTGTAAATATGAATATCGTGACTGCTGTAAATTATAAGAAAAACTAGTATTCTATATCATGCGGGAGCATTCTACAGTTCCGGATACATACATATCATTATCGTGAACATTTTTTTAAAACTATATTCCTATCTAACATTGTATACTTTTAATATTATTCATAATTTATAATAGTATGTATAATAGCATGTATGTAACATGACTTTTTGTACACTATAATAAGTTTCTTTATTATAGTAATACTACTCAGCAAAGTTAAAGTGATGAAGGTACAGAGAAAAATATAGTAATCCTGTTAATAAACGCTTTATCCCTAGTCGGGTACGCCGTAGTCGTACGGTCCCTCTTACGCCTCGTCCTTGTTATCAACCTATTTTAAAATAACCTCCTATGTAACTAAACTGTGTAAATGTAAAGAGGTCTAGAGCACTATTAGTCACGCTCTTGCACAATGTATCTACATTAAAGTTTTAATTAAATGTATCAATTTAAAAATGTTATACATTTTAGGAGAAATCATATTGAAAATCCCATTATAGAATTTATAATAAGTATATAATAAATACCTTCTTAATTCACGACTAATAGAAGTTAAATGGAAATATTGTACTTAATAGTTACTAATTACAATCATCAGTAATGATCATATCATTGATTCAATCACCAGTTGTAAGTATGATTAGGAGCTTAATTATTTGGATGCTGTATTATGATCTCAAATGCAGAGATCAAATAACGGAGATGAGCGTCGCTTTGATCAATGTTTGATATCATCTCGTTATAATTGAATAGCCAAAACAATAGCTTGTTAATAATTGAAATAATGAAGTAAATTCTATTATCTGTTTATTAATTACTAATTGAAATAGTACTTAAATATATTCTACCATGGTCTCTTGAAATTCTTTTGTTATTTGAAGATAGCATAGAGTACTATATTTTATAATATACAAAGTACTTTACAGTCAATTTAAATGCAAGTGCATATGCTAATAAAAAAATTAAATATTTTTACTGTAGATATGTACGTGTTTGAAATATAAACCGATGATGATTAAATGATTTAGAATTATTCCTATTAATTGAGAGAACTAATTAGAGACAAGCGCTAGAGAGGCATATCATCTAATTATAGAACGTCAATTTAAAAAAATTCTAATTCTCTATAATGTATCGTACGGAATCATCTATACTAATATTAGCTTAAATGATCTATTATAGTATATCTTTAATATTAAAAAGTTCAATTGGACGAAGGTGCTAATCACATGTAGCCTTTAGACTAAAGCCTTCCTCTATAAATGTGTTCCTCTATAATAGAGGATGGCTTTAGTCTTAATCCTATATCACGTTGATCGTTCGACGTATTAAAACCTACCTACCTACGTGCGGTTCGAGTTACTTTAGGCACTTAAAATGTGTTATGTATTATACATATCTTTACGTTCCTTTTGCCTACGAGGGCTAAGCGTAAGATTTTATTTTCGGTTTCGGACTACTGTCCTAGGCTACTAGGCTCTATAAACAACCTGATTATTTTTTGGTAAAATGAATAATAAATGATGTTTACTTGTTTGCATTTACCTAACCCATCTAAATAATCAAAAATTTGCTATCCTTAAAAATATAAAAAATCCTACTTTGTAAAGCTAATACTTTAATTATTTTAAATTCAATATATAACATTCAATAACATTCTTATATGCCGATCCTATGTCTTAATATATTGAAACGTGTGAGAAGGTTATAGTTACGCGTGGTGTTTGTGTTGAAATGTGTAAAAGTAAAAATAAAGATAAAATATATATTTTTTTGTCAACAGGGGCCGCAAAAGAAAGTTGTAACAAGGAGGAAGATCTTCTTCAACGATGCTCAATGTCATTACCAGTACTCAGCTCATCAGACATCTCTTTTGCCTTAACTAGGGAAGAATTAGATAAAAGTTGTGTGTGAGTATAAAAAATTAAATAACTGAATCTTTTTTCAACAATTTTAATAAAAATAATTCGTAGTCATTATGGCGCAGTGTTTGATTGTAAACATAATAGTTGTGGGTTCAATTATCGTTTCCTCGCTCTAGCGAGTGCGGCGTTAAGCTCTGCGGCTCTGCCTACCTTACCATGCGGAATAAAGCGTGGATTTTTATGTTACCACTACTTTTGTTTCACTCCCAAGACTTACTTCTAATAAAATTTTAAAATTATTGATAACGCTCTATATTTCTTGTACTTGTTTTGTTGTTATGAAAAAATCTCCGGTCTCTTATTTATGAACGAAAAGTTAGAGCTGAAGTTTCAGTAAGACTGCGTTAGCACCCTGGAGGAGAAACTTTGAACTAAATGGCACGTGGTAGTTAGCCCATCTTAATTTAGTGTTCTTGTTTGTGGTAAATAGCAATTTGACGCTAGTTGTCCGACTGACTAACTTTACTTGCCGCTTGATTAGACCTTTGAATGGCCAATGAGGCCCTTAGTTGAAACATTTTGATCGACATAATTATTGTATAAAATCATAGACGCGTCACATTTTGTGTTAACTGATATTGTCATTACTATCGTTCATTTCAGGTCAATTATGTATATGTCCACTATTATGTTACTTATATATACATATTTCAATCTGTTTATTTTAATATTGTACGCAAATATTGACTTTATAATAACGGTACAAGTTAATTTATAATTTAATAAATCATTAATCATAATTAACTAACAATTTCTCAACAAACTTGAGACGTTATAATGAATTATTTTACAGCGAACTGCGACTCGGCATAAAGTGTATCGATAACTACACTGAAGTTTGTATGGATAAGAATAAACAGGCGATGTTTAAGAAGATATATTCAGGAATAGCTGAGGTCGTTCAAGAATTATGCACACGAGGAAAGTACCAAGATGAATATCTAAGACATGCCGATTGTGTGAAGAACGTGCGGCCAGAGTACGAAGTCTGTAGTAAAAACTATGAACTAACACTTACCACACTCAGCAATCATCAGAAGAACGAAGAATATCAAACCGATGAAGTGAATGTAGCAGTAAATCAAGAAAAATACCTGAGGACAGTTTGTTGGTATGTAGAGTATATACTTTTCCAATGCGTATATTTTAATTCTGTTTTAAAGGGATATAGAAAAACATAAAGCACATTTTATAGTAAAAATGCAATTGAAATGTACATTTTAGAAAGAAAAGTTAAACATAAGCATTTTTAAACGTTTAAACATTAATTGTTTTCACGGCTTGTAGAGACAGCGTAGGTAAATAAATGACAGTACGATTACTAGAATAGGACTTACACTATTTTTAAAACTTACATTATCTAATACTATTTTAAATTAAAAATTACCCATAGTACTGCGTGTTTCCTAAGGGTTCTGGGATCAAAATATTCATGAAAATTTGTGTTTACAAATATTTAAGTTAAATATACTTACATAGGTTGGTATCCTGTGAAGACGAGCAACCCATTAACATCTAAAGAGTTTCAAGTTCTCGGAGCAACCAGTATTTAATTCTCATCATGAATATTAGATAGTCGAATTCATTAAGCTGTTCGATAAATTATAAGGCCTTCCTCATTAATTATTACTTTCACAAATTCCTTAACACATATACAATTTTTGTATAAACATTGAAAAATTCAATATAAATTGCTCGAGTTCATTATCGACGTGAACAGATTGAAATTGTTTGAATTTTATGCTATACAAAAATATTGACCATGGTTCCAATGTTTTCGCAACCACGTGGCCGCAACTGTTTGATGTTTAGTAATGAATTGCCAACGCCTAACAATTTATTATATGAATTTAGATAAAGATATGTCATAATCATTGTTATTTTAATCGACAGCAGTCATCATTTTATCATTACCTATTTTTTACTGTATATTGTATGTGTTTTGTAAATTCATTTTGTGTTTGTGAAGATTGACGGCAACGTGACGCTTTGGGATATTGTCTAACTGTACTTACGTTGGTTCGAAGTGGTGAGTTCGAACCCCTCTAGGGGATAGTGTTTAGAAATTTACATTCCCTTAGTCCGGTTAGACTAATGAATGCTTAACATGCAATGTCTGCAAATTATCGCAACATGGAGAACGATCGTCTTATAACTAGATGTTATAACAGGATTATTTTTGTCGAGTTAACAATAGGTAAAATTTCATCGATTCTCCTTGGATAATTGTTTTTAAATATGCAAATATCAACCCGCTCTATATTCAGACTGTATGTTTTTGGGATATGCACAATTACTATAACTTGTTTGGTCATAATAGATAAAAGTCAGTTTTTTATAGTAACCTCCTTGATGATAAAAATGATAATTGTTTTATAAAATTATAAGAGCCCATAAAAAGTTCAATTATCAACGCGTGAGAAACATTAAAAAGTAAATATTTTTACAAATATAAACCAGATAATGCATTCAAAATATTTAAAATTATTCAACCAGCGTCACAGGACTTGCACATCGCTGACCATGCAGTTGCACTTTGAAAAGATAAACAAAAACAATAGTATTTCCTGTAAAAAATCCGAATAAAACGCTGCGAAACGTGTGAACGGCGAAATAAGAGAATCTGAAATCATTTGCAGCGGAATACTACAGAATACTAATTTTGTTTCAAAGCTATTCGAAGATACCGCGAGAACTTCACACGTACAGTTTCGAACTAATTTGAGATAAGGATAGATTAGTAGACAGTTAATTATGTATTGTCGAAATTTTAAAAGTCTAATTGCATAAATTAATATAAAAAATTAAATTAAATTAGCTTCACGCTGTATCCTGTACATGGCAGGAGGAGAGGGAACTATAGGAACCTAGTGTTAAGACACTCCGTTCCCCGCCTTCCGCCTCTCGAGGCAGGCGGACCCAACGCCGCGCTTTTTGCCTTGTTACCAGAGCGAAGAAAATGAAAACCATTCATTCTCCCCGAGTGGGAATCAAACTCATAAGCGTAACGTTGCGTTAACAGGCAGAGGCTATGCCTCTACGCCACGGCGGTCCTCGTAATAAATTAATATGTTTGCTTAAATTTTAAATTACTTAATTACATGTATTGTTCTTTTCTTTAATATCTTCATTTGAATTCATATTATTTATTCTTGTACGTTCGCGGCCTTCAATTTTTATATTGAACTACGCACTGTGCTTTAAAAATATTAACCAATATAGGTATTATATACATCATTATATATTTTTATATGTTTACATGTGTATGTATGTGTAGGAATAAGAAATATATAATAATTGGATTTGAATGCTTTCTTATTTTAGTTATCGTTAGTTTTAAAAGAATACTTTCTATTGAACTATATCTGTATAGTTCTCCAATCCAAAAACATATATTTTTAAACAAAAAAATATATATTTTTTCGGATAGAATATACAGACATGCATATATATACAATTATAAATATATATATATACAAATAGACATATAGATATATTTTATAAAATCATTAATCCTTGCGATTTTCATTTACATATTTACAATAGAACATCATTAGAATTCACTAGCACTACATTACAGAATTGTATTATTTCAACACTGCTTTATAGTAAAAGTTCGTCTTGTTTAGATAGTTAATTGAAATGTACTCTCGAAGTTAGATTTAAACAAAACCACGTTTCAAGTTAACGAGTACAACTAAGCTTTCAACCAAGTAATAAAACAAATGCATAACATTTACAGTTTAAAGCTCTTTGATGTACTGGAAACTGAAAGTTCATGTAGTTTCAATTATTAAAATCTGCTGTTGCACAACTGTCTTAACTTACTTTATAATATTGGCACGTCTTAGACCTTTTACGACCGAACTTTCAAACTATTCTCTGTCATACAAAATGCAAATAATAAAAATCGAAGTTACCTTTGTACAATTAACCGCCTGTGTTATCTTCTCCTTCAATCCTCGAGGGGGGAGAGGAGAGACTGTCTGGGCTATATCCTCTGACCGTGGGATCTTCCGGCACCCATGAACATGGGCGCGTTATTGGGTTGGGTCTGACCCGGGGTATGGTCAAATAGGACTATAATTATATGGATTATGAGGTAGGATGAGAGTAGAGTAGTGAGACCTAGAGGAGGCCCGGCTTAGATGACCAGTGACCTCCTCAGCAGCTCTGGAATTGGTAGGGGGAGGGAGAAGGTCCTTGGGAAGTCCTTGTACTATAAAAATGTCAATAATAACTATTTTTAATGAAAAACTACTCTATAAGTATATATTTATCTATCTACATTTTTAACCCTTCTAAATTTAAATGTAATTATCATATATAGAAGCCGACTAAATGGACGTATGTATATCAACCTCTATTATCAGTGATCGTTCAAACTAAGCAGCTAATTAGTTCGCACTGATGTATGGTTTCAGTTCTGGGTGACGTTTGATCTATATTAAATAACCTTTGCCATGGCTGTGTGCGCCTAATGGAAATTGTTTAGTTATTTAATAATTAATTAGTTATTACATTCATTAATTTATATAGAAATATATTGTAATATATTTGGTAATATCAATAGATATAAATTTATACTTAAATATTTACTTACACCTTCTACTTATACTGTCTCCATTACATGCATTAACACGCTTTAATAATTATTAATAATATGAAAATTCTGTACTTTAAGATAAAGGCGGAGAAATTAAGATTTTTAACATAAAAACAATAAAACTTTATACAATTCGAACGCCCAAAGGTTGTCGGGAAGAGATCGCTCTATGCAAAGCGTTTTCATGCCATGAAGTATATTTGTATTGTATTGTAATTCATAATAATTATAAATATTCTCTTGGGTATACGTAACGTACAATTATTACTAAAGAAATGCAGTCAAGAGCTTCCATATATCTTTATTATTTTGATAACTTATGTAGCTCTTGTTTGAAAAGTAATTTCTTTGCAGTTCCTTCCAAGAGTACTTGTTGTGTTCGGAGCGAACAGTTCAGAGGTCGTGCGGGGATGAAGCCGCTCTGTTCACGAGTGCATTCCTCAAGCGTATGGCTTCAAACATAATTAGGGTTTGTATTGATGTTTGTTTTTGTTTCTTTAATTTTTATAATATTTTTTTTTTAACTTTTACTCTCACAAAGTTTTTGCGTGTGGTGTTTATCGTAACAAACATATGTATGGCTCTTTTATTTTATTTTGAGTGTTAATATACAAATGTTACTTTAAAACTGTACTGTACTTATATGATAAACCAAATAAATAATAAAAAAATCTATTATGTTTCAGTCTATCTGTTTGACTTATTTTTTAAGATTGATTCAATTACGACGATTCACCACGTGTATGTTTAAAAAATTATGTATGTCAAATTGTATTATAACCTATATTTAAAAATAAAAATGGTTGGTATCTGTATACGTATAGAAACTGGCCGATTTTCCAACGTGTCGTTTAATCGTTCTTTTTTTAAATTTTCAGAATTTTTGCTTCGAATATCGAGGTCAGGAATGTGACTTGGCAGACAATGCGACATTGATGGGCCATAGTTCTTTATTAATATTAACAGTAATTCTAACTTCACTGTATCCCTTTATAACTGGCGGTTTAGTAATATAGGGCCTTTTACAAAAAATAAATCGATTTTAAAATTAGAACGTAGTAGCGCGGGCTGTCAGTAATTACTGTGGAAGTTTGTTGCTAGTTAAAATGATGCAACGTTCGGTGAACTGTAAATAATTAATATAGGTGGATTGTTTCAGTTCCTCGCAGTTGGTTAAAGTTAAAATAATTTAGTTAAATGTTTAAATAATCTAACTAGTATTTTTGGGTTGTCCTTTGTAAAAAAATAAACATGATATTAATGTTTGCCTTTTGAAAAAAGTGTCAGCTATGTAGAGAAAGGTACATATTGTATTTCTATGGTTATTTTTAAGCACTTAACTCAAAATTAACATAAAAAATTGATTTCTTAACTTTATTATTTTTTATATTATAGTCATTAGAAAGGCGATTTACTTATTGTTTTAACTATTATATTGTTTTGTTACCATTTTAATAAACTTTCATGTTTGTAAATATTTTTAATGAATTTAAGAAATTTGAATAACAAACGCGGCCTTTAAATTAGATTGTAATCCACCAATTTGGTCCCATGGAAAACGGATTACTTTGTTTCTTTATAGATGATCAAATTTTTATTTCTTAGAATGCCAAATTCTTTATAAATGAGATTAAAATGTATAAATACTATTAAATCGAGTCCGTCGTCTGGCAAAATTAATGGAAATTAATTACATATTTTCATTTTCTCCTTCTGGTAACAAGAAAAAAGTGGCCAGTTCCAAGTCAAAAATTGGGCGGAATGTCTTCGTGGCGGGGGCTTCGTGTCTTAGCACAAGTTCCCTCAACAGATCCTACTATAAGTGGGATCTAGCGCGATTATTATTATCACAATTTACATATTCAAAATTTTGGCACGCAATAAATTGTCTGCCATAGTTATAAATAAACTGTAAATATTTTTTAAAAGTTAATGTTCAATTAGGGCAACTTTCAAATGATTATTATTACATAATAGTATTTTATTCATACTTAATTGTGCTAAGCTTATTTTTAATATTTAGCTCAGAACATCCTGTGATAGCCTATAGGTATGATGTGGGACTGAAAATGTACTATGAACGTTATATCGTACAATAATACGAATAAAAATACAAAAAAAAAACATTGAGTTCCGCCACACAACACGTAGTGTCTCGACTTAGTGTCCCTCCGCTTACCCATATGCGGGATACAACATGAAGCTTTAAAAATATCGTGCTTTTAAGTTTAGTAGGAGCGATTGAATTTCTATTGATTAAACTTTATCAGGTTTCTTTGTTTCTCAATATTATATAGCACTATTTAATACAACGTCTTTAAGAGCTTAAGCCTTGAGCAACCTTATAACCTTAATAATTTTGTCTATTATGTAATATCAATATGATAATTATGTAATTTTTTTATTTCATCATACCTATGTAGATATTTATAAATATAGTAATTTAAATATTTATTCAAAGTTCTCATATGTATTCATATATAAATAATGTGATTTAAATTATTTTCATAAAAACAATAATTTTAAATTACGGTTTAAACCCACAACATGTAGGTGTATTGTTTGACGTAAACCTTTAGAATTCTTTCCTCTACGGAACGGTCGCAGTATAGTACGGTGTAATGAGCATATTCCATTAATGAGATTTCGTCAAAGTTTTGTTTTCAAATCTGAGGTTTACTTTATTTCCAGTAGATGTATGTAGATGTACATAGTAATATTAGTTAAGTTACATGCTAGGCGAAGTATACGCCTGGAAATTTGTTAATTTAGGATATATGGGTTAATATTGAATAAACAGTTCATTATTTTTTTTAATTAACTTTCATTATTTTATGTTTGGTGTTATTCTTAACTTTTGTACTTATTTATATATATATATATATATATATATATATATATATATATATATATATATATATATATATATATATATATATATATATATATATATATATATATATATCAATTATGGTTTTGTGAATAGAATTTAAATGAATACTATTTATGTTTGTAATTTTAATTTTATTGAGAAACGAAATTCGCCGCAATATAATAATTTCTTACGATTATTTTAAAATATAGCTTTAATCTAGTTACATTAATAACAATCTTTCTGTCAGTAGCACCTATTAATGCTTACAGCTTTCAACTTAATTATTAATAAATTTATATGTGTGTATATGTATTATACAAAGAATGATAATCAATTGTAATAATATATAAATTTTCTTCATCTCAAGTCCAACTTAAAAGTAATTTTATAGAACATGAAGTTACCTAATTTTTTATAATACAAGTAACCGTATTAGAATACCATACTTTATATTTATAAGATAATCGAAATATTTCGTAGTCTTGAAAGAAAAGTGACGTAACTCAAAAACTCTATAACTTCTGGCTTTCTTAATAACTAGCCTTCTTTTAGATTCTTTAGCTATTACTCATAAATGGCAAACTTTTGAGTTGGACCACTATTCTAAGGTTACGATTAGTTTATATGACAACTTAAATCTTACCATATCTAGTATATTGTTCCTACATATCATGTACCATTTTATAATATGTTACAATCGGATAGCAAGGTTTTCATGTAAATATTAACTAAGAAATTTAATGTTTTATATTATAATTAGGAAGATAATCCTGGATATCCAAATACGAACTGAGATTATTGAATAAAAGTACTTATCCTCGTTTTAACGAGAAATGTGGTTTTATTGTTTGAAGTTTGCCCTTTATAAAAATACAAGTAATAAACACATTTAACCAATGTTCTAGTTTTCGATACTTGACTTATGATATTTGACTTAAATTTACTATATATGCAGAAGCTAACTTATATGGGATAAGGGTATTTGAAAAGGGCGAAAGGCAAATCGCCAGTAATATAATAAATATAAAAGGTCCAATATGTAAATAAAATATATCATATTTACTGGATATGACATCGCATATCGTATAATATTTAAATTCAAAATTCAGACATCCATTGTTAGGATGAAGAAAAGGAAACCGGAGAGTCCATAGTAAGCAAATAAAGATTGACTTCCTTCGATGACTCTGCTTTCTAGAGACGAAATAATAATTACAGGCAGACATTACGTACTATTGAGCAATCCGCTAAATGTCATATCTATACTAATAATATAAAACTGAAGTGTTTGTTTCATTGAACGTACCAGCTCTTATTTCCAGTTCGATTACTCAGAAAGTACTGGTTCGAATTTAATTGTATATTTATTGAGGTAGGCTATTATATGCTTTAAATTATATGCTATATTACATTACGTTAATCGTTTCGATGTAATTCATTGTATCTGCTAAATATTTCATGTTTTTTCATACATTTATTTGTAACACGTTTAATTATTTCTATTTCACATGAAGGAAGCCGCAGAACAAGGCTGATACTTTTATAAATATAAAGAAGCTTAACATAGCTTTATTATTCTACTTAAATAACGTTTTCTTGTATAACACATTAAGTTACACTATACATTAAACATACATATAATTCAAATACATCAAATAAGGTACATACCAACATGAAGTTATATCAACTATTCACCGAACATTAATGTAATTATATTTTGCTGTGACGACACACGACACACTTCAATACAATCCGTCGGTAAAATTATTATTCTTAATAAAGCTTTCCTTTTAATTCTGTATAATGTTCTCTACATTGATAGGACTGAATGAAATACATACTTAAAGAAAATACATACATACTTAAAGAAAGCATATAAAAATTTGAACGCAGCGGGATTCGAACCCGTGCCTCATGGAAACCATCCGAACGTTCTGACCACTAAGCCATGCGTTCTTCCGCACGTTGCGTCGAAATTCTTATATGTTTTATACAACTTATTACGTTTTTAGGATCTCTGTAGGGAGATTTTTACAAATTTCCTGCTACCCAAAGATTATTGCCAAGAACAATCATTTGGCAAGAGAGGACGCTATTTTTATTAAATATTTTGATGATTTTTAAAGTGTTAATCCACACTAAGGATAAAAAAGTACTTAAATAAAACATAAAAATTTGAACGCATCGGGATTCGAAGCCGCACCTCATGGAAACCCTGCAAAATTTTTTATATGTTTTCTTTAATTATTTTTCTATCCTTAGTGTGGATTAACACTTTAAAAATCATCAAAACATTTAATAAAAATAGCGTCCTCTCTTGCCAAATGATTGTTCTTGGCAATAATCTTTGGGTAGCGGAAATTTGTAAAAATCTCCCTACAGAGATGCTAACAACGTAATAAGTTGTATAAAGCATATAAGATTGACACTTACATGAGTAGGTAATTTAATTGAAGTAAATCTATTTATTTACTTCAATCAAATTAGACGATTATTAAATTGGACAAAATACGTAAATTGCTACTAATGTATACCAACTTTGGTCTAAACGAGCTTTTAAAATGCTTAGCATATATAACGTATGAAATACATTCCACTTTTTAGAAATGCAAGACATGGAACAATTCATGTGTTGTGAAAAGCCTTTTATAAGAAACATCTAACGGTTGGGAAAAATAGGACAGTCGGCCAGTAGGTAGGAACATCATGTTTACGTATACGTATAAAAAATGTAAAGTGTCCCGAGAATAACTACAATTTGCTATCTTTTATCCAAAAACTATAAAATTTTGAAACTTTTGGTGTGTAATTTCTTGACCTTAAAGGTCAAGGACCTTATAGTCTAAGAGAAGAGGTTTATATATTTTATTAAATACATTTATAACGCTATAACAATATATTATCGCAAACTAAAAGACAACGCTCCACTCCAAAAACACTAAATTAGATTGCCGTAACTACGTTGGAGTTTTATCTACAAAAACTATCACTCATCAACTCAACTCAAAGATCCAAATAGAATAGAATACATCATTGAACGATCACAGAGTTTGTTGAATAATAACAAAGAGATCCATCTGGCTCCTCTTCTTTAATCTGAACCGCAAAACTTTCAAAACGTTGAGCTTTTACGGGAAAGTTACCTTAAAGAAAAGCAAGACTAAACTTAGGTTTTAGCACTATTTCCTTTCATTTAATTGTTAATCATTGATTAAAAGTCGTATAAAAGAGAAACTTTCTAAAGTTTTTATGGTTTCTTCGCTAAGTTAGAAACTCGGAAGATTTAATGGAAATGTTGCGTTGTTATATTATTTTGTTATCGTTAATAGTGTAAAACAAAAATATATGTGAGGTGAGATAACCACATATATATATATATATATATATATATATATATATATATATATATATATATATATATATATATATATATATATATATATATATATACATTGAAATTAAAACAAAATTATTAGAATAATTGCATATAAAATAGTCCGTTTCTACGTGATTGACTGACAAACAACAACTAAAGCAATTTGCCATGTTGGTCCCGTGGGGAATGTACTCGTAAGAGAATACTGAAGGAAGAATATTCCTCCACAAAGGATAAACTGTATAGTCCTCAAGAAAAGTAACGGATTATATACTATAAAAATAATAAAGAAACTATAAGATCAGTGTTATTATTAACGAAAATTAAAAACAATTTTTTTAATAAGCGACACTAATTCTTTCAAAAATATAAATTTCCTTTCATCATCACAGCCGTTGTTCCGCCCACTGCTGGACATAGGCCTCCCCCAAGGATCTTTTTTCTTTATTGTAAAGTATTTTTGATTTCACAGAAATATTGGTTATATTTAGTATTGCTTCAATAACACTATTTAACATTACTATCGATGCTCTATTTCCGCGATAGTGATTTTGCTTGTACCTGCCACTTATAGTGAGACTGAATTATACCCTCCTCAGATGTCATTTAATGATTTCTTTATAAAGGAAACAACTACACATATCACATATCTACACATATAATATATAAACTAATATTATATGTATAGATATAATAACAGTTTGGATGTAGAATTTATTAGGTTTATAGTAATCTAGTTTTTCAGGGTGTCCTACGTGAGTATTTTCATAGATTTGGCTAATTACAACTCTAAAGAGTGTTACGTAGACAATGATCTTGAACTTTCTGTTGATTCTGCAAATTAGTTCTGGGGGAAGTTAACTAATTTCCTTTAAGAATTCTCAGTTGACTGTATTCTCCCGTCACGTTTATTTATTTGTAAGGCTTGTTCTACATTTAATTACATTGTATATTATTTGTGTAGTTACTAGTTTTATGTAGCTTATTTATGAAAATAAAAATATATTTTTAGCAAACGTATAAAAATTTAAAAAGAGGATTCTAATTGAATCCAAATCGACTGAAGCATATTTCTGTTGCCTTTCACTTCTATCATTACTGAAACCTGATGGGTTGCTAGCTCAGACCGCTATAGAGAAAGTCCATTTGTTTGCATCTCAATTAGCTGAATCTTCGTACCTGGACAACAGTATTGTCCAATTTTACCCAATTGATATGAGTGAGATTCACCAAAAAGAGGTGGCGCCAAGTGTTACGATCTCTTGACGTACAAGTTTCTCGTTTATCGCCTGTCGTGTTAAGGAATTACGCGAGAGAGTTTACTTCTGTGCCTCCTCCGGCTTTCTCTTGCTGTTGGTCAAGGGCCTAAACCCTGGAAGCTTGCAAATATGCGACCTGTGGCCAAAAAGGGCAGCCACGCCGACTCTGCTAATTATAGGTGAATCTCAATCAAGTTTACAATCTGTAAGTGTATGGAACGTGTTCTAAATAACAAACTCTTGCCATTAATCTCTAGAGGTATGGACCTCTAGAGATTGATTGCAACTGATAATGATCTACTGGATATTAATATCAGTGTTCCAGAAGGGTCAGTGATATCTGTAACAAGTTTCCTTCTATAAATAAATAATTGAATAAGGCTGGGAAACTTGGATACGCAGATGACAGCACAGTTATAGAGAGCTACAAAGATACTGCAAGTGGGCCTAAAATCTGAAGTTCTCGGCATAGCTCTCGATTCTTAACTTTGACGCTTACATAAAAAACCAGGGCTCAATTGGCTGCTAAGAAACTTGGTATCCTGTCTAAAGTCAATATCAACATCTCACACGGCACAAAGAGCAAGTCAGACCGCGTAAAGAGTACCGCTTTCACTTAAAGGACAACTCTACCAGCTAAAAGATTAATCAAAGACGAGGCCTTCGAGCCTCGGCTAAGGAGCCAATAACGTAGGGTTCTATTCTTCCCAGTTGCGGCTTTGCAGGGCCACGCAACTCAGTATAACTGCAACCATTGTTGTTTTTTTGTAATCTCCGCATACTACAGTTCACAGTCGATATTGATTTCTGCAAAGAATTGCAGAATTATCTTTGCTGTCTTCACCTTTTCTGGGTACAGTTGATGTTTCCTCAGGATGGTATAACGCCGTTGCATAAGTGGTGGGCACTCAGTGACAAGATAAAGAGGTGTTTCTTCAACCTCATTGCATATTCTACACATCCTTGTGCTGGTGATACCTAAGTTGAACATGTGTTCAGACCACAGTGACCAGTCAGCACCCTCACCCATGTACTGGAGAATGACGTAAGGTTGCCTAATTGTCACTTTTTACCGCATACATTTCGGAGTCACACCCTGGAATTGCAATATCTAAAGTAATTTCCTAATGTAATTAAAATATTGCTTAAAATAGATTAAAATTATTAAATTAAGAGTTTAATAACTAAAGAAAAGCGTATAACACATAATATATATATATATATATATATATATATATATATATATATATTATATATATATATATATATATATATATATATATATATATATATATATATATATATATATATATATATATATATATATATATATATATATATATATATATATATATATATAATTTCCTAATGTAATTAAAATATTGCTTAAAAATAGATTAAAATTATTAAATTAAGAGTTTAATAACTAAAGAAAAGCGTATAACACATAATATATATATATATATATATATATATATATATATATATATATATATATATATATATATATATATATATATATATATATATATATATATATATATATATTAACATAAAATTGATTTGGTTAATCATAATGTTGATTGGATCCTTAACTGTTTATTTAATTTAAACGCAAGCTACTATACATATGAGTATATAGTATAACAAACAAGTGAACTGACAATTTTATTATACTGTATACAATATAATTGTCAGTCCGTTTAAATGTAATTAACGTTTATTATTCTATTTTTAAACAAGTAACACGTTATATATAAAAGAATCAAATACCTCTGAACTATTATATTTCCAAATAAATTACTTGTATGATTTCTACAATATATTTCTTATTAATATATTGGGTGAGTCTTTCTCAGAGATATCATTCGTTCCGAGTTTAGACTTAGAAGGACGTCTACGATCCATCCATCCATCCATAAAGTCTTAACAATCTGTTATAGCCTAGACTAGCCCTGTACTTATAATTACAGAAAAAAATATATATTTAATTGAAATTTACCGTTTTATTATAGTTTAGGTAGACGAAGAAGACACAATATCAGAGGTCGCTGTGTCACTGTGGCGCAGTGGCACAGCGTCTAACTGTTAAATGCGACGATTGTGTGGTCGAGAAGAATGAATTTGTTTTAATTTATTTTCTATGGTAGCAAGATAAAGAGCGGCGTTGAGTTCCGTCACTCATAAAATGTTTTGATAGATGAAGTTAAAAAAAATTACCACATATCAAGTAACATACTAGTAGTACCTAGACGAATTAAATTAAAAGCCTTTTAACTTTTAGGTCATTTAGAATTGACTTATTATACTAATGTTAATAGGGATAACATTTTTTGACATTATTTTCATAATAATATCTTACATTAAGATAAGATAAACAAACTTAGCATATAAAATTATATGAGTTAGTTGAAAGCTTTTTCGTACCTCGCTATCTCGCGAGTTTGCGACTGGAGTGACAAGTGCTACTATCAACGAACTCGTAGCAACACGGCATACTGTGTCTCATGCTTCGTCAGTCATTTTGTATCACTCCTTGACAGGCGACTTGAATTCGTAAAGGTGAAACATGTATACCTCTAGTTATTACCTTCTATTACAATTTTCAGCCTTTTATTCCTAAACACTATCAAAGTTTATTAACTATTTACAATATTGTTTCTTCGTATTTCAATATCAACTTTTGTAAGATGATTACATCTAAAGTAATAAAATGTATATAATACAATCCCGAAGGACAATAAAGAAAAAATCGCAACGAATTTGTACTATTCGTTTTCAGCGAACTAAATTTATATCCTAAGATTTTTTGCTCTTGACTATTTCTGAGAGCCCTGTAGCAATCGGATCGAGAATAATCGCCTTTCATTAAGACTCGTCGATTGCTTTGGTTTGATTTCATCTTTCTTATAAAAATGTAATCCTAATTTCTTGTCGTATATTAATACGACAAGAAATTAGGATTAATATTAATTAAGCATGACTTTTACAATACTGTTTTATAAAATAAATAGACTAATTTGAGAAATTACGCCTGTTTTCTAAAATACGCCATCATTCAAGATTCGTCTTGAATATATATAGTTACAGATGTGCTACGATCCAATTAATGGTGAGAATTCTAATACCATTTCAATTTAATAAATATTTACAGACAACAAAGAGTATACGTGGCTATATTGTCATTTAATTACAGTAAAAATATATTAATTACAGCCAAAAGTTATTTAACTGGATTGTCAAACACACTGAAACAGTTGGATCGCTTCCACGAAACGTTTTCGCTTTCCTTTGGTGTAATCAATTTTGTTTACCGAGCTGATTGCGGACCGTTTGGGATCGTTCCCTAAATGAAGATACTTACGAACGGAAACGGTTCTACGTGTGTCAGGTACTGTTTTTATGTGATTTATATACCATTCATATATAATGTATGACAAGGTGTAAACTGAGGATGATTGAATAGCATTATTAAAAATAGCACATTATAGTAATAATAATATAATAGCAGTCTCTGGTGATACAATATTATGATATGATCATGAATCAAGTTATTGAATCAATTAAAAATAAATTAATTATATATTCTGTTTTATTATTATTATTATATTTTCCATTTATATTTTATGAAGAAAATATCCGGATTACAAAAGAACCTTTCGCAATATGAATTGTTGACGGTGTAAATCGAAGTGCTGAATCCTTATTTACGTAGGCAGTCGAGATGATTGAAATGATTTATTGTACGCGATGGAGTTGTAGCTTATTGTAAATAATACGCTCAACATTTGAATGACGTAACATTGATGCTATTGCTAATGAAACACTTATAATGTTCGCTGAAACACTTATAATACTTCAGTTCTTCATATTTTTAAATAACACTACCATAACAAATCTATTATCGACTTTAGAAGATGTCAAACTGACATAGCTGTGTTGCTGTCTTATATATTTTTAAATATATATGTTGCTATACTTTTCAAATATACCTAAATAAAAATATCTATGCACAAAACAAAGTCGTGTCAAAAACACAAAAACTCAAATATAAGGTTGGACCGATTCTAATCATAATTTTAATTGTTTTTTTTTTGAATTTGTCTCTGTCCAGAATAGCAAGCGTCAATAATTTGAAATATTCACAGTAAAATATTATTACATACGTTTCGAATTTAATTTTTAAATTGAATCTTAGATTATTTTGTATTTATATTTTATTTCTCTAATTAATTCATTTGTAGCTATCATCATATCCATTGACTGTGAATTATTATGAAAATTATTCTAAGCAACAAAACGACTATAGAGGTGGTCGTTGCGGACAGCGAGATTGTTGTGAATTCGACCCCATCGGGGTATTGAGCTATTGTCACTTCCTCACTTCGTTAGATAAAAAGCGCAATGGCGCGGAAACTAGACGACAAATGGGAAACGGAGTGTCCTAACACTTCGTTCCTTGTGCCTATTGTATACGAGAAACGCGTGAAGTTGAAGAAAAAAACCTGAATCAATTGGATTCGATTACATGATAAAAGTATTTCCACATGTAAGTGTCAAAAGTTTCGTAATATATGAGGCTTTTGGCAAGTTTGACTTGACTATGCACTTCTGATTTTAATAAGAAAAGTTTAAATTTATTTGAGTACTTTAAGCTTAATTGATTGTTCAAGTGTATCTAGCGTACAGGTGGTCGACTTGACCTCAATATTTATAATGACCTCAATCATACAATGAGACACTACAAATATATCCAAAATAATAATAATGTATAAAAATTAAAATATGTGACATCGCAATTGTTATTCATTATAAAAATATTTTTTATACACTAAAATAAAGGGAAAAGTAATTAAGACGTAAAAGAACGGCCAAATGGTGCTACGGAAGCCCACGACGTGACGGCAAAGGGCATGCAACAAAAGGAGACCAAGGAAATGAGTTAACTTTCCTTAGCCTAACGCTTAATGCAGTGGGTTAACGATTTCCGTAATATTTATGTTTATGTACCAGTATGGTCATATTTTTGTAGTGACACTTATATTATATGTAGAAATATTGATTGTATAGATATGTTTATATGGCCCTATTTAACCTGTTTTAGTATGTAAATAGGACCTCTTTAGGATTTTCTTTTTTTTCTACAGTATATATAGTTAATTCTGACCACATTATTTTGAGTAGAACTTAACTAGAGTAAATTCATGATATATGACGAATTAGTTAGTAAAATCTTTACTCATGTACGAGTATGTACCAGTAAAAAAATCATTAACCTCTAATTGCATGTAATTATTGTTAATTATTCAATAAATGAAAGATCAATGATGCAAACGTTACGTACATATATATATATATATATATATATATATATATATATATATATATATATATATATATATATATATATATATATATGTATGTATGTACTTTTAATTGCTTCTGTCAGTCATAACTGGTTATGATCAGAATAGAATATGAATATATTTACAACGTATATCTATTTACTTATAGGTTATTATAGGTTAAGAAACCTATCAATTATTAGTTATATAAATTAACGAGCTGTAGCCCGCAGTTTTGTTTGTGCGGACTAATAAACATAAAATCCCGTTTCTATCTGTTGCCGTTGGAATTTTGGGAAATTCTCTCCTAGTACTTTCCTATACTCCCCGAAAATCCTATACGCCATATAACTTTTAACGCAGCAGTTTTACGCTTAGTACATTTGGCCGTTATATGTCAACCGTTTAGTAGCGTAAGAGTCTTATATATAAATATAAGAACGATAGGATAAATTTTATATTTTTTTATCTCTCTTTTCCTTCATCTAGAGGCATATGAATAAATATTTATTCATTGCACGATTAATCCTATATTGATCTGCTGGGGATTGAAATAAACAAATCTTTTCAGGAGTTTAGTTTGTTCGTTGCGAGATTTCTGTGATAGATTACGAAAAACAAATAGAGCGAAAACGCTATTTTTCTGTAAACGAAAGCAACGCGGGTAAAATTGTATATAAAAATATGTACCTATTTACTTAGTAATAATAGTGGGTAAGATTGTTGAATAAAGTGGGTTTAAGTTTCAATATAAATAGTTTGTTGCCAGTAGATTAATTTGAAATAAAAACATTTTATTCAAGGATAATTCATTGTAAATAGTGCTTAGCAACGCTTCTAATTCAAATTTCGGACGGCATATTCGTTATTATATAAGTAATGGACGCATTATTAAATTATTTTTGTATTTCTTTAAATATTAAATGGCAGTAAGTCATTTATTACATTTCAATATACTTATGTAATTTTTTCTATAAGCGATTATAAGGATAGATATATATATATATATATATATATATATATATATATATATATATATATATATATATATATATATATATATATATATATATATATATATATATATATATATATATATATATATATATATATATATATATATATATAAAAAACAATGACATAAAAAATAATATCTAGAGATGCTATATTCGTGACAACTGTCACCTATAACACAATACAATTGTCATCAGTGAAACTAATTACGCGCTTACAAGCTTAGAAATCTTGTGAATAGCCACTGTTTCGATAATGTGTTCTATAGAATTATTACATTTTACTTATTATTATTATTATATAACATTGGTATAAGTAGTTTTATTATTATTTTATATCAAAATTTCAATTAAATCAAAATCAAAAACAAACAAACACACGCACACACACTCATATATATATATATATATATATATATATATATATATATATATATATATATATATATATATATATATATATATATATATATATATATATATATATATATATATATATATATATATAATATAATATATATATATATATATATATATATTATATATATATATATATATATATATATATATATATATATATATATATATATATATATATATATATATATATATATATATATATATATATATATATATATATATATATATATATAGAGTATACAGAAAACATTTAATATATTAAACAATTAATATATTACATCTTTTCTATCTCTTTATTATAAATTAATAAAATTAAGAGCTGAAAATATAAAGATATGAAAAATATATTGGCAAATATATATATATATATATATATATATATATATATACATATATATATATATATATATATATATATATATATATATATATATATATATATATATATATATATATATATATATATATATATATATATATATATATATATATATATATATATATATGCACTCAATTTTATCAACCAACTATTATAACAATGAAGAACATATTTTACCCATTTGTCGACTGCATGTCAGTTAAATAGTAAAGTGAAAAGTTGAGAAGTAATCTTATTGGTCCTTCCTCGCAAGCTCCGTAATAGATGTCCTTTTAAAAAGCTTATTTAACTATGCCGGAAATTACAACAGATAAAAAAGGTCGTATATTAAATTAAGACGCTATATTGCTGCTTATGACTGAAGCGCGGCATTTACTGTACATTAAATGCTAGAACTTTTTGTTTCATTTTTTTAGCTTTACGTTCTATATATATATGCATATATTATATAACGAAATAGGCATAAATAACCTAGTGTCAAGAGGGTTTCCGGCAACATTCGAGATGGCAAATTGAATGGTGGAACTAAATGCCGCGCTTCCTCTTGGTAGAGCAGGCTCGCACAGCGCTACGAAGGTTTCAATTTTATAAAGACATTTCTACTCATGCAAAAGACAAAAAAAAAGACTTTGTTAGCGTTAATTAGCTCAATTTAATATTTTTAGGTACTGTACATTTAACGTCATCTTATTACCTTATTTATTATTCTAATGAATTATCGCCTCTTCTTATTATTTTAGGTATTTATTGAAATTAAAAAATTAAAAAGAAATTAGATAAATTTGCTATTTAACTGTTTTTTTTTTAAATTATTATTTCCAATACTATCCAGTTGACAGCGAATAATTAATACAATGAATATAAAAACTGCACCAGTTTATGTTTCCAATTCTACGTCAACAACTAATTGCGATTGCTACCTATCTCTCGATTAATCCCTAATCCACCTATCGATATCCAAAATTTTACACTCGACGTTTTATATGAAAACAAAGCGCATGTAATCCTTTCGCTATATATAACGGTTCCCTTTTAAGCCCCAAACATGATACAATATATAAGTAAAAAAATTAAGAACCTAAACATCGCTAAGAAATTAACTGAGTATTAATCATAGTGAAAAAACACTCCGTTCCATAGTACCCACCCAAATGTTGAGGGGTAAAATCCAGTTTTAAAATATTTTATGGTAAATATTACTTTATTATTTATATAAGACATTTTCATAAGATATTTCTGTTCTGTTCTGCTCTGAGGTAATGGCGTTTCGAGCGTGCCAGCGATCCAGTAAAAGATATTTCTAACGCAACCAACACGTTACCCCATTTTCACTTCAAAATACAATTTAGTCGGATTATGAATTTTGCCGATTTCTTTAAGGGATCGAAACGAAAATGCATATGCTGCTTCCGTAAACAGATTATTTTGTGCTATCCACAAGTAGCAGATAAGCGTTTGCAATGTAAAAAATTAAACTGAATTCCATGCCTACTACCTACTTGGCCTAAAAGATATATATCTGACGGGAGACATATCACCGCTTACGCGAAGTGGCGGTCGCGACTTTGCGAAGAACGTTATGCACACAAACGTGTTGTTCAGGCTATCCTCCCTTCTTTTGAAGCTTGGATGGGACGAAAACGCCGAGTCACGTATCGTCTTACACAAGTATTCACCGGACACGGTAGTTTCGGTGATTACTTGTGTAAGATTGGACGACAGACAACTCCGATTTGTCAACACTGTGGAAAGGACACTGATACTTCTCAGCACACTCTACAAAGTTGTTCTGCCAGGGACGGAGAAAGGCAAGCTCTCGTGCAAGAAATTGGACATAATCTTTCCCTTCCCGCAGTAGTAAGGACAATGTTGGTCAATGAATCAGCGTGGACAACCGTAGTTTCCTTTTGTGAAAATGTCATGTCTCAGAAGGAGGCTGCTGAGCGAGATCGGGAGAGGACTAATCCTTCTCCTCACAGCTTAGGTTAGCTTCGCGGACCATTGATGAGGAGACTAGGGAATCTGCTGGCATGAAGAAGTCATCGTTTGTGAGAATAAGAAGGGACAATTTCCCAAAGAGAGCTTCTTGAAGGAGCAGGTCATCTGGGGAGGGCTACGGATGCGGATCGACCGATTTTCCCGGGTCCTTCCGTCGTGTCGAGGACAGCAACTGCAGGGGTTTTAGTGGGTGGAAATCCCACATAACCTGGTCTCCCCTAGGACTGGGTATCTTTAAAAAGATTTCCCCTACGTCATCAAAAAAAAAAAAAAGGTTAAATCTGAGTTAAAGCGCGGCGTCGAATTCCGATACTCAACACGCAATACCTCGAATTGGAACGGAAAGCGGAAAACAAAGTATGTTGACATGTGTTATGTTCTATCTGGTATCTGCCTAGCCTGCTATGACGGAAGAAGCGTAAGGCTGGGATATATTTACTTTTAATTTAAATAAATGATTATTAGTTTATATGAAAGCGATTACAGACTTTGTTTTGGTAATGACAAATGGAAAATATTTTACTTCCTATGTACAATTTGTACAAAATCGTCGTTACAAGCAAGTAAAGTATTATACTAGCTTATCGTATATATATATATATATATATATATATATATATATATATATATATATATATATATATATATATATATATATATATATATATATATATATATATATATATAGAGTATACAGAAAACATTTAATATATTAAACAATTAATATATTACATCTTTTCTATCTCTTTATTATAAATTAATAAAATTAAGAGCTGAAAATATAAAGATATGAAAAATATATTGGCAAATATATATATATATATATATATATATATATACATATATATATATATATATATATATATATATATATATATATATATATATATATATATATATATATATATATATATATATATATATATATATATATATATATATGCACTCAATTTTATCAACCAACTATTATAACAACGAAGAACATATTTTACCCATTTGTCGACTGCATGTCAGTTAAATAGTAAAGTGAAAAGTTGAGAAGTAATCTTATTGGTCCTTCCTCGCAAGCTCCGTAATAGATGTCCTTTTAAAAAGCTTATTTAACTATGCCGGAAATTACAACAGATAAAAAAGGTCGTATATTAAATTAAGACGCTATATTGCTGCTTATGACTGAAGCGCGGCATTTACTGTACATTAAATGCTAGAACTTTTTGTTTCATTTTTTTAGCTTTACGTTCTATATATATGCATATATTATATAACGAAATAGGCATAAATAACCTAGTGTCAAGAGGGTTTCCGGCAACATTCGAGATGGCAAATTGAATGGTGGAACTAAATGCCGCGCTTCCTCTTGGTAGAGCAGGCTCGCACTAGCGCTACGAAGGTTTTCAATTTTATAAAGACATTTCTACTCATGCAAAAGACAAAAAAAAAAATTTGTTAGCGTTAATTAGCTCAATTTAATATTTTTAGGTACTGTACATTTAACGTCATCTTATTACCTTATTTATTATTCTAATGAATTATCGCCTCTTCTTATTATTTTAGGTATTTATTGAAATTAAAAAATTAAAAAGAAATTAGATAAATTTGCTATTTAACTGTTTTTTTTTTAAATTATTATTTCCAATACTATCCAGTTGACAGCGAATAATTAATACAATGAATATAAAAACTGCACCAGTTTATGTTTCCAATTCTACGTCAACAACTAATTGCGATTGCTACCTATCTCTCGATTAATCCCTAATCCACCTATCGATATCCAAAATTTTACACTCGACGTTTTATATGAAAACAAAGCGCATGTAATCCTTTCGCTATATATAACGGTTCCCTTTTAAGCCCCAAACATGATACAATATATAAGTAAAAAAATTAAGAACCTAAACATCGCTAAGAAATTAACTGAGTATTAATCATAGTGAAAAAACACTCCGTTCCATAGTACCCACCCAACATGTTGAGGGGTAAAATCCAGTTTTAAAATATTTTATGGTAAATATTACTTTATTATTTATATAAGACATTTTCATAAGATATTTCTCTTCTGTTCTGCTCTGAGGTAATGGCGTTTCGAGCGTGCCAGCGATCCAGTAAAAGATATTTCTAACGCAACCAACACGTTACCCCATTTTCACTTCAAAATACAATTTAGTCGGATTATGAATTTTGCCGATTTCTTTAAGGGATCGAAACGAAAATGCATATGCTGCTTCCGTAAACAGATTATTTTGTGCTATCCACAAGTAGCAGATAAGCGTTTGCAATGTAAAAAATTAAACTGAATTCCATGCCTACTACCTACTTGGCCTAAAAGATATATATCTGACGGGAGAGATATCACCGCTTACGCGAAGTGGCGGTCGCGACTTTGCGAAGAACGTTATGCACACAAACGTGTTGTTCAGGCTATCCTCCCTTCTTTTGAAGCTTGGATGGGACGAAAACGCCGAGTCACGTATCGTCTTACACAAGTATTCACCGGACACGGTAGTTTCGGTGATTACTTGTGTAAGATTGGACGACAGACAACTCCGATTTGTCAACACTGTGGAAAGGACACTGATACTTCTCAGCACACTCTACAAAGTTGTTCTGCCAGGGACGGAGAAAGGCAAGCTCTCGTGCAAGAAATTGGACATAATCTTTCCCTTCCCGCAGTAGTAAGGACAATGTTGGTCAATGAATCAGCGTGGACAACCGTAGTTTCCTTTTGTGAAAATGTCATGTCTCAGAAGGAGGCTGCTGAGCGAGATCGGGAGAGGACTAATCCTTCTCTACACAGCTTAGCTTAGCTTCGCGGACCATTGATGAGGAGACTAGGGAATCTGCTGGCATGAAGGAGTCATCGTTTGTGAGAATAAGAATCGACAATTTCCCAAAGAGAGCTTCTTGAAGGAGCAGGTCATCTGGGGAGGGCTACGGATGCGGATCGACCGATTTTCCCGGGTCCTTCCGTCGTGTCGAGGACGGCAACTGCAGGGGTTTTAGTGGGTTGAAATCCCACATAACCTGGTCTCCCCTAGGACTGGGTATCTTTTAAAGATTTCCCCTACGTCATCAAAAAAAAAAAGGTTATATCTGAGTTAAAGCGCGGCGTTGAATTCCGATACTCAACACGCAATACCTCGAATTGGAGCGGAAAGCGGAAAACAAAGTATGTTGACATGTGTTATGTTCTATCTGGTATCTGCCTAGCCTGCTATGACGGAAGAAGCGTAAGGCTGGGATATATTTACTTTTAATTTAAATAAATGATTATTAGTTTATATGAAAGCGATTAGACTTTGTTTTGGTAATGACAAATGAAAAATATTTTAGTTGCTATGTACAATTTGTACTAAATCGTCGTTACAAGCAAGTAAAGTATTATACTAGCTTATCGTATATATATATATATATATATATATATATATATATATATATATATATATATATATATATATATATATATATATATATATATATATATATATATATATATATATATATATATATATATATATATATATATATATATATATACTAGCGACCCGCTCGCGACTTCAAAAACCGGAAATTACTATAAAAAACTACTAATCCACATCATTCCAACACTATTTATTTTTGATATACACCGCCACTCTATGGCTACACAAAAAATATTGTTTGAATCTTTTAAATAATGATAATATTAAATCGAAAGTCGACAAAATCTATTATATAATTTAGCTTCACTTGAGTGTAATCGACGTAATTTAAATGTGTCTTCTTTTTATTTTCCTACGGATTGCTATTAAGGAAGCTATTAATTACTGTGTCAAAATTAATTGATTATATTTAGTAGACACCAGCTATCAGAGTAATTTTACTTTATCGTGATACGCGAATAAATAACTAAACATACAGACAAATATTCTTGTGCGTAGTTTATTTTACATACATACGTGCGTAAAATCAAAATCAAAATATTCTTTATTCAAATAAGCTATTGCAAGCACTTTCGAATCGTCAATTAACATAAGTGTCAGTATTGTCAGTCCTTAAAGAAGCTACTACCAGCTCGGAGACCTCGGAGGGCAGCATATTCTTGGAGTGAATAATATACTCCTATACTTTCCCCAATAATATGTTTTACTCGTAACTTCACGTTTTATCCCTAGCGGGGTAGTCAGAAAGAACGGAGCGCCAAATGCTGCGGTCCCTGCATACCTCTTTCGCCTCGTCCACTGTCATTAACCTCTTCATATGGATCCTCATGCTTATTACCTTGCTCCTGTGTCTTCGACACTGTGTTTTCGAAGGTCAACCGAGGTCTCCCCATACCCCTCTTACCATTCACTTTTGCTTCATAGATATTTTCTACCATTCTATCATCACTCATTCTCTCGACGTGCCCAAAGTCTTTGTTTTAGCTTTACGATACAAACAACCGACCCAATCAATACATTTTTAAAATCTACTACAACAATGCAATGACATGACATCTGTCCATGAATATTATAAAATACACTTCTAACATGTTAAAATACTTTTATAGCCTTTTAAACACTTAATATCGGTTTTCGAAAATTATTTTAAGCTTAACTTAGTTTAACTTAGCTTAACTTCCAATAGATGGCATTCTATCAAAAAGTACTAAATTATCTACTTATAGCTAGATGTTATACCACTGCAATTATAAGCTTAGAGTTTTTAGCTTCTATTATGACCGGTTAATAATTTTATTTTTAAATCTTTTATATACAAAGTTGACTTTTCTTTTCTTATATAGAGAGAATAATTTAATTCAATTTTAAATTAAATTTCAATTTTAATTGAATTAAAAACAATTGAAAGTAACCTGATGACAAATAATAGAAATTAAGAATACCTATAGAAATTCAAGAAGCTTTGTTGTAGGGAGATTTTGTAGGAAGATGTTTCAATGAGGCGCGGTTTCGAATCCCGCTGCGTTCAAAATTTTTATGTTTCTTTAAGAATTTTTTCTATCATTAGTGTGGAATAACACTTTAAAAATCATCAAAATATTTAATAAAAATAGCATTAATAGCATTATATATTATTATATGCTAACAACGTAATAAGTTGTATAAAGTATATAAGAATTTCGACGCAGCGTGAGGCAGAACGCATGGCTTAGTGGTCAGATCGCTTGGACGGTTTCCACGAGGCGCTGGGTTCGAATGCCGCTGCGTTTAAATTTTATATGTTTTCTTTAAGTATTTTTCCTATCCTTCGTGTGGATTAACATTTTGAAAATCATCAAAATATTTAAAGCTTTATATTCGTTGACCAATCTAAGATGTAATGATAATATTTAATTTAGCTACATATTATGTAGGTTTTGTGTTATATATCAGTACAGTTGTTTATTTCGTTAAGAAAACAATAGTACGACGCTATTTACTTGGTAAAACAAAACTGCGTAACATGGAAGAGCTTCTAAGGTATGACGCCTTAGATATTCTTGTAATCGTGATAATATAACTAATATTTAACCAGCAATTCACGTAAATGTTTACGTAAGTATCCTGCTTACAGCGAGTTCTTGGTAGACGATATTTCTTGGTAGACTACACTTACCTCAACACAATTTAGTATATCAAAATATATATATATATATATATATATATATATATATATATATATATATATATATATATATATATATATATATATATATATATATATATATATATATATATATATATATATATATATATATATATATATATATATATATATATATATGTATATATATATATATATATATATATATATATATATATATATATATATATATATATATATATATATATATATATATATATATATATATATATATATATATATATATATATATATATATATAATACAAAAATATTTATTTATGATTTACAAAATAAAGTATTGTCATAATCGATTTAAATATAACTGTTAATTTATGCAAGTGGTGTATTTTCAGTAATTTAAGTCTGTATCATTGTTGATATCGATTAATTTTCATTAATTTGATCAATCAGATTTCTGGTCACATGGTCTTCCCGCTTGATAAGTGACGCTTATTATACATCATTATTTACGGCGCCAGAAGTCCCAGGAAAAGGAATGAAGACATTTTAAAATCACTTTTGCTTTAGCTCCTGGTGAGTGCAGACGAGTCGACTATAAAAAAATAAGTATAATTTTTATGAGACAACTTTGCTCTTTTTCAATTGCATTCTAATTGTCATCTGCCACATAATAAACTAATGTAATAGTAACTAATGTAATATATATAAACCAATAAATAAACTGATACTTACATATTTACCTGTTAAGTGTTTGAATGTTTGAAATCCGATATTCTTGAGAAACGGTCTTTATTAATCTGTGTCTTACAAGGAAACATGGGCAAGCATGAATTTGGAATTGAGAAATTTGGGAATGAGGAACCTTACTTGAATAACCCAATAGTGCACAACTAGACTTTTGTACATTCCTATAATATAGTGAAGATCTTTTTTACATAACTCCTTATTATTGAAAAGTTCTGTCTCCGATCATCATCAGCTCATTATTATCATTATAGATGATGACTACAAAACGCAAATATATGTTTTTAATAAGAAATTTTAAGAACAATCTTTGAAACGTATGCTTTCCCTTGATTCTTCTGGGATTCCGTCATCAGATCCTGACATGGTGACAATTAGACGACATTTGAATTACTTTCTTTCAAATAAAAAAAATTCAAATTGAATCACAAATAACTGTGAAATCGAGGGATATACAGACAAAAAAGTATACAACATAGAATCGCCTCTTTTCTTGAAGTCGGTTAAAATTTGCTAAATCCAGTAATTAGTAAGTACTAATTGCTGGTTTATGGTTTACTCGAAGATTGGTGGTTAATATAAAGAATTGAAGGTGCCCATCATTGTTATGATATCTCTTTACAGATATGCTAACAACAAACAAATTTTGACAAGCGTACAAGAATTGCGATTTAGTTTTAAAATAACATGTGGCATAATTAGCGATTGTATGATTTATAAGAAGCACGAGTTCGAATCTTGCTGCGTTAAAACTTAATACGTACTTAAATATTTTCATTTCTTAGTTTGAAATTTTGTTTAACATATATTGTAACAGAAGATAAATTCCCATTCATTTCAGGTAAAATTATCGACTATTGTCAGGTAATATACAAACATGACCAAAATACCAATAAAAAAGTTCCTCGTAAACTTTTGCAGCTTTGTAAGATTTGGTGAGTTGGTCAATTGGATTTCATAAACAATTCATCCCTGAAATAGTTGTATAAATGTAAGTATGCCTTTATTGTAAAAAATATTATAAAATTGTGTTGTACATAACAACATTATTTCTTTTAACTTGCATCCCGCATGTTACCGGCATAGGATACCTTGTTTTAAGATACATCGTCCTCTTGTTTCCGCCCAATTTCGAAGCAGGTATTACATTAGGTATTAAGTATAACAGGTAACTTTTGTGTTGTCAACGCCGCACTTCTTCTAGTTATCAGAGCGAAGAACTGAAAAGAACTAATTCCCCTGCAGTGGGAACTTAACCAACAACGCTCGCGTTTCCAGTCAGACGCTGTGCAGTTGTGCCACGTTGGCCTCTCTATATTGAATTATATTCTATTTCATACAAAATAATTATATTTTTGCTCACAAAACTTACAAAAACTTACATACGATACAAATTACAAAAATATCAATAGATACTAGTTACGTATGAAGCTGAAACTATTCATTCCACGTAACATATAAATACGTCTCGCGTGCCTTCTTTCAGGCTTAAGAATTTGTGTTTCCGACATTTTTATAGCATTTAAAGGCGATAAACAGTTTTGCGTGTCGATAAATATTCCAAAAAACTTGGTGTGGATATATATGTATAGCTTTAGTAGCGTTATTTGTGAAAGCTTTATTGCATGAAACTTGTGTATTTATATGTTTTGAGTTGCTATTTTAATTCGACAACCACTCTTGTAAATGAATAATTAAAATGTTCCGTCTTTGGCAAGATAAGGAGCAACATTGAGCACTGTCACTCAACATGCAATATCTTGAAATCCGGTAGAAAGTGGTGGATATCTCGACAGTATCTGGATAGATTTCCTTTGACTTGGGGGTAAAGCGTAAAGTATTTAAACAAGTTTAATGTAAAGTAAACTTTGCTTAATGTACAGAAGTCAGAAAAGAAGAAATTTCTTTTCACGTTCTTTTATCACATTGAATCTGAAAAGATGTAGTCGAACAAAGGTTTAATATTGTATAAACTACTAAGTAAAATTTCTGCTTATTTCAAAACAGAATATGAATAAAATACAAATAAAAAATGAACAAACAAATGTAGAAATGGATTTAAAAGTGACATAATCTTGTAATGTGAAATTAATTCAAGTTAAGTTTGAGCTTACAATAAAAGTTTGTACATTTTAATTTTGTGACACAATATGGTGTTGCAGGGAGCGTACATTTATCTGAAATTCACATTCATTACGACGACGGTAGTTGAAGCGGCTTGCCAGAATTTGCTTAGTCCCTAGATACGAAACTGTACATGTAATGTAAGTCGTTTCATATTTTAACAAAATATTACTCGTCAGTATTAATATTTACCTATTCTAAGCTTTAAAGTAAGTATAATTTTAATGTTTTCAGCTTCATACTTTATTATACATTACGTGTTGAGCGGCGGTCCACAATTTTACCCCCTACCAGAGAGCGATTTTATCTCTTTTAATATTTACTATATACAATTATTTCGACCAAAATAAATTTAAAAAGAAGAATAATAATATTTATGTATGATTGCAAAAACCGAGGACCGGGTCCCGCAAGGGACGCCCTTGCCGACGACGGCTCCTCTCAAGCAGAGTACCCTCTTCCCTCTACACCCGATGTCGTTGTTGAGGCCAATAGGGCAGGGCTGACAACATTAACCACAAAACCGAATTTAAAATAGACTTGTAATATTTGTAATTTAAAATTAGCTTTAGCTTTAAAGTAGAAAACTACAGTGGATAACAAACTAATAATTAAAGAAATATAAAAAGATATTTTTTTTTCTTTGTAATACGAATAAAATCTCTTATATGGTAAATGTTTTAACTACAAATCTCATAGAGTAAACTCTAAAACTATAAATATAACTTGCATAAACGTAGCGTACAGGCACAAACACTGTTTTACGTTTTCTTTTTCTGCAACCCCCAAGTGTTTTCTTTTTACTTTCAGAAATAACGACTAGGTTTTTCCGCTGCGAGTATTGCCAAACTTCGCAAATTATACACTTCGCTACTAACTTTAAAATGAAATCTCCGTTTATATCTAACTTTCGCTTTTAAATGCTATATTTTAGTTATTTATTTATTTTATAATATAATAAGTTTTAGAGACTATTGTGAGACTGTAGAAATGTGACTCAATGTGATAGGCGCGAATTCAGAGTTGAAGAACAATTTAACCATCACCGCCACTTTTCTTAATGAACTGAATACTCTTGTTATTTTTCTATGTGCAATAAAAAAAAATAAAAAACAGTATATATATATATATATATATATATATATATATATATATATATATATATATATATATATATATATATATATATATATATATATATATATATATATATATATATATATATATATATATATATATATATATATATACTATTTTCCACATATAGCATGGTAGACCTAGTGTTAAGACATTTCGTTTCCCACTTTCCGCCTAATTCTGAGACGTTGCGTGTCGACTGGCAGAACTTAACGCAGTGTTTTGCCTTATTCCCAAAGCGAAGAAATGAAATAGTTCATTCTCGCTGAGCCACAATGGTCTCAAAAATGTATTGTATATATAAAATATATATTATATTTAATATATATGATTATATCGGAAGTACTATCAGTATAGGAGTACATCTGACCAATCACAACTTTCAAAGCTCAAAGTTTTGACTGAGTTTAGGTGGGTGGGGATTCAACGACAGTACAGTTCACTGTGTTGTCCTGAGACATTGCTGGTGACAGCAAACTAGCAAGCTGGCAAGGCTGGATTTGTGTCAAGACTAGTATTATCACTTTGCTAGTTTGACGTTTCAAAGGTGAAACTGCAAACATTTCGTTGCATTCGTTGTTTTATATCCGTACCCCATGATTCGCCCATAAATTACATCACATAGCGAGGGCACACATCATTCTCTGCCATCTGCGCCGGTATATAAGTGAGTGTGTGTAGGATTTTTTATTTTGCCCCTAAAACTGGATAATAACTTTAACAGTTTGTTAACAAGCTTACAATCTTAGTTTTAACCCTATTGTATTACACTACAACGCTTCACAGTATAACATTGTTCAACTCGAAGTTAAACTTTAAATGTTTTGGCTTCTATAAGTAATATAATCGATAAAAGATTACAGTCTTCGTAAATAATAAAATATATTTATAGTATTAAATATAAATATTAAGATATTTGGTCCTTCCTTCAGCGATAGAAGCAGAAATGAGGACATTTTTAGGAGAAAAAAGTAATAGACATGCTCGAAAGATTCCTACCGTAAAGGTTTTTAAATAAATATCACGAACTGGAAGACGCTCGTCGTGATGATGATGATGATAACCAAGATACTATAATTTTACAAGCAACTTGAAAATCTGGGTAAAACACTGATTTTCTAAGCGTTTAAAGCTTAATTAAAAATAAAAATAATTATATTTACAAGCAACTAAAACACAAAATTTGTGTCTGTCGATCTGTCTCTCCGTTTGTCCGATCTAATCTCTGGAACACCTGAACCGATTTCTATGGGAGTTTCACTGAATAATCGAGGAAGTTATGAACCAATATTTACAAAACTATGCGAATAAAAAAATATATAAACTTTTATGTAGAATATATGCATTAAATATTACAATAAATCCAAAATCAATTAATTCAATTATGAGCATCGGCTTTTTTGTGAATGTATTGTATTATGTTTATATAATTACGCGGCGTAACAACATGGATTTTGAAATGTAGGGTCCATGGGTAGCGTAGGAATGTGTACCTACTGAGACAAGAGACATTCGATTCTTTACTTCAGAAATATTGCGTATATCATGATATGAAAATCTTTAGTCGCTATTTTTAAGCTGACATAAAATTAATAAATATAGAATTTATTTAACTTTTGCCAAATCAGTTAAAAAAACTGGAATAATTATAATACGTTGTACTACTATCCTGTCATTGATATAATATATTTATATATTAATATATTATAATAAGAAGCAACTATGAACAATTTCGTTAATCCTAATACAAATGTTATAGGCAGCATCCTGCAAAACTGTTCAACTCGCTCGGATGATCTGTTAAATTAAGGCGAGTTAATCTCTGACCAACCTGATCTCGTAATAGCTTTGTAATAACTTCATTTTATACAGGCTGTAATTTAAACATGTATTTTAATAATGTATATATGATAGCGTCTGACTGTACTGTACGTGATGATCGTGGGTCGAGCCCCACTCAAAGTAATAAATTATTTTTATTTTCCGCCACTCAACCCGCAATGTGTCGTATTTGGATGAAATGTCTTGTTACTACGTTCTCTGTACCTACCACTTGGGATATAACGTGAAAAAAACATTTTTTTGATTTAAAATAACTACATCCTGGAAGAGATCACCTGTGGTGATAAGGCCGCGTTTATACCAAAATGGTATGATTTTTTTCATGTCTTGTTTCTCATTAAATTTGTATTGGTGTAATATAGAATAAAATAAATAATAATTAATATACAATATATAATAAGATAACTTATTATATGAGTAAGCTTACACTCCTTCCAATGCTAGGAATAAATTATTCTTATTTAAAAAATCATATCCGTTTCTATAAACTACAATATTTGTGCTACAAAAGCGACCAATTTAATTTCTATAACGAAACACCTAACATTCGATAAAAACCAATATGCAGAGTCACTCTGGTCAGTCTGGAATTGTCACAAATCAATAACTGTCATTGTTACAGATTGAGCAGCTTTGAATGCTAAAAGTGTGACGACTGACATTTTGTGTGCAGATGTTAAATATTCAGTTAGGTTGACTAAAATATAAATATGTACTGTCTACAAAATCTATAACATAATGAAAATTTATAATTTAGTATTGCGACTCATCTCTAGCGAATCATCACTATTTACAGACTACAGTACCAACATTTAAAGGACTTTTGTCTTATCAGCTCATAGCTATCGCTCGTTTCAGATATCATCATTTCTAAATATTAAATTTAGTAATAAAATTAATTAAGCACATAATAAAAGTAACTTTATTGCAATACAATGTAGTTATAATATTTCAATTTGTATGTCTCATAAATTAACATTAGTATAAAATTTCGAAGTTTACTTTAGAACGGCCATTACAGAATTGCTGGTAAATTGTGTACTTCAAAATATTGTTATGATACCTCTCAAATTATGATATTCCGAACACTTTCAGATGCTTACCGCGTGCTTCATTTCAGTCATACTAATGTATGTTTTCCACATTTTTGTAGCAGTTAAAGACGATAAATAGTTTCTGTGTGCTACTGAACGTTTTTCAAAGGCTTACTCTTGATGAACGATACGCTCGTGCCGCTATCTTTTCCTTTAATGTAATTGTTTTTTGTTTATATATATATATATATATATATATATATATATATATATATATATATATATATATATATATATATATATATATATATATATATATATATATATATATATATATATCTATATATTATATATATATATATATATGTATGTATAGTTCAATTTATAATTTTGTTTAATATAATTTTATATAAATATAGAATTATAGTTAGCGTTGGTTTTCATCCACTTTTCTATAAATGGTTGAAGTGTATAGCTATTCCTCACGTCAACGTATGGCTAGATGCTCCACTATGTATAAAAATAGCCCCCGTAAAATATAAAAAAAATATTGACATGGAAAAAATCTACAAAACTATGTAATCTGCACAAATAAAACACCAAAAATAATATAATATAATAATGCTGAACAGCAAAACAAATGGCAGAATGCTTACCAAACTAATACTGGAAGTTACTATTTGCATGTTATTAAGCGAAAATTTTAGCCGATAATTGAACAAAATTTAATTACGTTTCACTCCAATACTTAGTCAACACACTATCTAGGTACTATTTGCAGTGTATCAGTCTATGAAGTTTTAATAACGAATTTTGAATTTATGTTACATACTACAGCTTTTTCGTAGATACTCGTACATTAGATTTTACAATTATTATACGTTATTGATGTCGGAAAATCGACGATATGGTTAACAAATATTCATTTTATGGAGAGAAATTTTACTATCCTATTTATATTAGTAATAAGATTTTGTAACTATTATTTATGTTTAAGACCTTTAGACTCAATAGGTATTTAACAAGAGGAGTTTTAAATTATATGTGATTAAATTTTATATCATATAATATAAAACTCCCTAAGCCTAAAAAGGTAAAGTTCCACCACTGCGAGAACGAACTATCAGAAGTGGTGGTATCTGGTGGTGTGATAAAAAATTAAAATAAAAGAGAAAGCATGAAAGTTATTAATCGGATTCCTCAACTAAACTAAAGGCGTAGAGATAAGGTTTTAATGTATATATATATATATATATATATATATATATATATATATATATATATATATATATATATATATATATATATATATATATATATATATATAATATATATATATATATATATATATATATATATATATATATAATATATATATATATATATATATATATATATATATATATATATATATATATATATATATATATATATATATATATATATATATATAATATATATATATATATATATATATATATATATATATATATATATATATATATATATATATATATATATATATCTTCTTCTTCTTCTTCTTCCTGGCATTAGTCCCGGCTTTTTGCCAGGGTCTGCCTTCCGACTAAGACCAATCGGTCCATATGAGTGGCGAAGTGGTTTTTTGTGGAGCGATTGCCATCTGACCTCCAAACCCATTACTGGGAGAAACCAGGAAAGGAAAGGGAATAAGAGGCAGAAAGACTTGGAATATAGGGGAGGGACACCACTTACATGGATTGGATCGGGTTATGAAAGTGGTGGCTCGAGGTCCCGGGGTCGCGTACCCGTATGCCGGAAACCAAATATCGGACAGATAATTGGCTAGACACCCTCTGAGATATATATATATATATATATATATATATATATATATATATATATATATATATTATATATATATATATATATATATATTATATATATATATATATATATATATATATATATATATATATATATATATATATATATATATATATATATATATAATAAAAGGATAGAAAAGTCAATTCTGTACATTAAAGATTTTAAAAAATATTGATTTGCTTTAAGCTAAAAATCCACTCACAAGATTAACTGTAATATTTTATAATATCTATCAACAATGTCGTTATTCATCGAAATAAAATTTTGCATTAGCATTATTTGCGTTGGCGTGATTTTTTTATTTGTGTTAATGTCGATATATCTTAAATACATATATAGATGAAATTGACGTTGAATTAAAATATAGAACAACTATAAATCAACTATATTCATAAAAGATTTTAAAAATTTAGTCAGTTGATTTATATAGTTAAGCTATTATATTATAGTTATTATAATATATAAGTTACAAAAACTACTTATATATAGTAGAATTTTTGTCCGTATGTTTGTCAAAAAAAATTACTGCACTTATTTTGTATCAAATGAATTACACTATAAGTTTGTAATGGTCTTTTTCTGGAATGTATCTATAAGTTCAAAATTTTGAAGTTTTTCCTTTGGCTGTACTATAAACTCTGACTTATTTCCAAATTTAATTACTGGAGGATGACGAGAAGTGCCCTGTAGGGTTTGTTTACGCGACGATTTTCATAGAAAATGCAAAAAGTGTTATCTTTTGAATGCGTTGACTTACAAATTTGATTTTTCTATGCCTTTTATATATTTCTATGAGGTTATCGACTTGAATATTTGACATCAATTTCAGCTTGATTATTGGAGAAAATGGTCTTGACAGACAGACAGATAGACAGACGGACAACAGAGTGATCCTATAAGGGTTCGTTATATATATACGTAGCCTATTTATATTTTAGCTGACTAGCTTTAATGCGTACGTACGGTTATTTGTGTAAATTTTATAATTTTACGTACAAAAACAACATTGTTATAAGCCGTTAAATATATGTATGTGTGAACTAACAAAATAAAATGTTACTTTTAATAACGTAACTTGTTTCCGCTAAACCCATTTTATATGTGGTACATTACATTCTCAATTTCATTTATTTGTTTTTGTATTTAATTTTATGTATTATGTAACAATAATTATTATTATGTGTGTATTTTACTAACAAGTATATTATGACTGGAAACCAAGAGTGATACTCAAATATTATGACAGTATATACGTGCGCTTTGGTGCACCACATTAGTTACAATACAGTCGAGCTAAAATTTTGTGTCAACCGCCTGTGCTTGTGATCTGCAATGTCATTACATAATTATAATATAATTTTTTTTAACATAAAATTTGTATATGAGGACTGTCATGTTGCAGAGGTGACATTATCTGTCTGTAAGCACGACAGTTTGTGGGTTCGATTCCTACTCGGGAAGAAAGAATTATTTTCATTTTCTTCGCTCTGGCAACAAGGCAAAAAATACGGCGCGGAGTTCCGCCACTCAACACGCAATTCTTCGAAAGGCGGAAAGCGGAGAACGGAGTGTCTTAACACTAGGTTATACCCTGCTTGGGATACAGTGTGAAGCTAAAAATAATAATAATTGTTTAGATAGTCTTAGGTCTTAGGAGCGTATATATTGTTGCAAAAGTACTTTGTATTACATTAAGGTTTTGATAATTTCAATTACATTTACCAAAAATATGGATTTATAAATTTAAGACTTGAAAGCAAATTGTTTTTCTTGTGCTTATAAGTTTTGAAATAGGATTTTCTTATATGAGAAAGGATTAAGATATGATTATTCATCGCTAAAGGGCATTATTTGTTCTATAGTATTGAATTTTCCTTTAGTCAAAGCACATGTAACGTTTCGGTGTCGCGTGTTGGATGCTTGCCGGAAGCGACAGTACAATTGCGCTGATTATGATTGCCTACATTTGAATATATGATAAAGTATGTAATACCTAGTTATAGAGAAAAAGGTTTTCCTATTTTTTTTCTTACAAAATTTTTATCATGTCATGTTCGTTGCATTTTTAGGATTCCCGTACCTCCCTAACAAAGAAAGAATCCTTATCATTTTTTTGTCCGTCCGTCTGTCTGTCTGTCTGTCTGTCCGGGTATCTGTCAAGCCCATGAGGAAAATTCTTAGTTTAAGAATATCACAGAAAGAAACCTTTAACCTTTTTAGTTATTGAAGTTGGGTTCCATACCTATTTCATGACTGTAGGCAGCAGAAAGTATAACTTGTAAAAATTCACATGCACACTTAGTATGAAATGAACTAACTATATATATATATATATATATATATATATATATATATATATATATATATATATATATATATATATATATGGGTGAGGGTGAGGGTGTATATATATATATATATATATATATATATATATATATATATATATATATATATATATATATACACCCTCACCCTCGGTGAACCGGAACCCAATAACTGAAAAGCAAAATATTGCTTAAAGATTTAATTTAGAACAATTCTATGCAAACATGACTACTTTTAATCTCTTCTCTTCCACTTTGCATTATCCCAGCCTATTGCCAGGGTCTGCTAACATGACTACTTTTAATATTAATACAATACTATTATTAGGATTTGCTACTTACTGATAGGCTTAAAGTCGGGGCTAAGAGGTAAAAAACTTAATATCATGAAGAGCTTAAATTAATACTGTTTACTAACAGTTTAAGCTTTCATCTGTATAACATGAATTCACATTACTTATTTATATACGTGGATACCTTAAGTGTAGAAATTTCATTCCAGTAATTTTCCAATATTAATTTAAGAGCTTCAGGCTTAACACTGATTTTAAACCTATCATTAGCAAATCAAAATAATAGTATTAATATTAAGTAATAGTGTTTATAATAGTTTCGCATAAGAAATGTTCTAATTTAAACTTTTTAACTTATTCGAGTTGTTTTTTTTTAAATGTAGATTTTTTTAAAATATTATTTTTAACTTTTTAGTGTATATAATAGTTATTAGGGTCTGTTATAGTTAATTTATTATCTATTATCATACATTAAATAGATACTACGAAAGTTTAGTTAAAGCTATCGGGTTAGATTAATTTTTTTTTAACTAAGTGTCATGTGTCCACCAAAAATAGAATCACGCTAATTGGACCTTTAAGTGATCAGTGTAAATATAAACAAAGTATCGTGAAAATTTACCGTCCATTTAACCAAAATGCTTATAGAATAAAAACAACTGGGCCTAACTAAATACTAGAACGTGAAAATAACGCCTATATATTTGTATCCTATTTTGTCTCAACTAGTAGAAGCTTTTGAAAACAAGAATGAGATAGATAGCAGCGTGAACAAAATTAAGCAGGCTTAGAATAAAATCCTCTGCATTTAAGTTTTGGAACGCAAAGCTGTGGTGTGGTGGAATCAAGTAGATCGTGTGTTTTAATTTTTTTTATTTCTTGCTGTGTTTTTGTAACAGTATAAATTCAAATTCATTCGAGCAAATTATTTAAGCATTAGCTCTATTGTTAAAAAATATTTAGATGATATTTTTTCACAATAGAGCCAATTTTTTAAGGGTTTGTCTTTACTACATAGTATAAAACAAAGTCGCTTTCCCCTGTTTGTCCCTATGTATGCTTAGATCTTTAAAACTTCGCAACAGATTTTGATGTAGTTTTTATTAATAGATATAATGATTCAAGAGGAAGGTTTATATGTCTAACACATGTACAATTTTGCTGCTATTTTTAAGGTTTCTAATGGCAAATCTTTCATATGACCAATTATATATTGCTCTTTTAAGAGTAACTTCTAAAGAAAGCATATTCGTATTGAGTAATGAATGACAAAAAAACTGTGAACGTTGTATGTCCATTCTGTAGTATATTTGGTACCAGAACTACACCGGTGCGATGAGTCGTAAGTATGTCTATATAGTAGGTATGGTATGATTATATCCAGAGGGTGTCTGGCTAAATATCTGTCCGATATTGGTACTGGGCATACGGGTACGCGACCCCGGATCCTCGAGCCACCACTGTCATACTCCTTCCCAATCCATGAAAGTGGTGTCCTTACCCCCCCCCCCTCTTTTCTACTAATCTTTTCCCCTCTCATCCTTGGCTTTTCCCACAAAAATGGGTTTTGGAGGTCAGATGGCAATCGCTCCATTAAAAAGCCGCCACCTGCCACTCATATGAAAAGAAAAAAGATGTTGCTGGGTACTGCTAGGGCGTCGCTGCTAAACAACGCGCAGGCACATCGCCCTACACCTGTGTTAAATGGGCAAGGGCTACCGTGTCAAGTACGGACACGGCTAAAGAAGAAAGTACCCAGAAGGAAACTACGCTTTGCAACGTGGAATATTGGCTCTCTAACCGGACGATGCAGGGAACTAACAGATGTACTCATGAGGCGTCGGGTCCAGTGTGCTTTCCTTCAGGAAACCCGCTGGAAGGGCAATAAGTCCCGTATCATCGGACAGGGTTACCAGCTCATATACACTGGGTCTCCTTCCGGTAAAACTGGTGTAGCAGTAGTTTTATCTGAAGAGCTACGGAATGGTCTCCTCGAAGTTGACCGACGCAGCGACCGCCTGATGCGGGTGAAGGTACTGGTTGAGGGGGCTATCGCCAACTTAATCAGTGCTTACGCTCCCCAGGCTGGTTGTAGCGGGGCCGAAAAGGAGTCATTCTGGGAGCAATATGAAGACGTTCTACTCGCTATACCATCTACCGAGGTGATCATAGTTGGGGGAGACCTTAACGGTCACGTGGGTAAGGCTGCGGATACGTATGAACGTGTCCACGGTGGTTTTGGTCACAGTCGCCGCAATATAGAGGGCGAAAATATCCTAAGAACCTGTATTGCATCTGATCTGGCCATCGTGAATACGTTCTTCCAAAAGAGTCCGCAGCATCTTATTACGTATGCGAGTGGACTCCATTCAACCCAAATAGATTACCTATTGACCAGGCGGTGTCATGTTGACAAGGTAACTAACTGTAAAGTCATTCCTGGTGAAAGCCTCACGGCCCAACATCGTCTTCTTGTCATGGATTATGTCGTTACCCCGATAAAGAAATTAGCCGAGACGCGTAAGTCTAAGATCAAGTGGTGGTTGCTGAATGGACCGATGCAGACCGACTTTCTGGCAGAGGTTAACAGTCAAAATTTAACAACCAACACTGAAACTGCTCAGGATGCTTGGGATCGAGCTCAGTCAGCAATTATTACGGCTGGTAAACATGTTCTTGGCGTTTCTAAGGGAGGACGTATTATGGACAGGGAGACATGGTGGTGGAATGACAAGGTACAGGAGGTGATTCATGATAAGAAGACTGCATTTAAGGAGTGGCAGCGTTCCAGCTCTCCTGAAGACAGACTGGAGTACATAGCAGCGAAACGTGCCAGCAAAAGAGCTGTAGCCAGAGCCCGCAGTGAAAGTTTATTACCTCTATATGATAAACTTGAAACTGTGGAGGGGCAGAAGCTCATCTACAAATTGGCACGTGCTCGGGATAAAGCGACGCAAGATATCACAAAATGTCTTTGCGTCAGAGATTCCCAGGGCAAGCTGCTTTGTAGTCATGCTTCTGTAAAGGAGAGGTGGAGAAGTTACTTCTTGGAGCTGCTGAATACTCAGCACCCGGGTAGTATTCCGTCTGAACCACCTCCTAACCTGGGACTTATTGCTCCAATAACCCTTGATGAAACTCGGAATTGTCTTCGACGCATGAAGAATGGCAAGGCGGTGGGACCTGACGATATTCCGATCGAAGCGTGGAAATCGTTAGGCTCTCGTGGTGTGCTCATGCTTACTGATCTTTTTAACCGCATTTTGAACACTGGGACGATGCCACATCAATGGCGGCACAGTTTTATTACCCCTATTTACAAAGGAAGGGGCAGTGTTCAAGATTGCGGTAGTTATAGGGGTATTAAGATTATGAGTCACACCATGAAGCTCTTCGAGCGCGTGATTGCCCTCAGGCTCCGCCGAGAGTGTACTGTCTCTGAGTGTCAATATGGATTTCAGCCAGGATCAGGCACTACGGACGCCATTTTTGCCCTCAGAATTTTGATGGAGGCACACAGGGAAAAGAGGAGAGCTCTGAATGTGGCATTCTTAGACCTGCGAAAGCCTTTGACTGTGTGCCACGTCAGTGTATCTGGTGGGCACTGCGATCCTAAGGGATCCCTGAATCCTATGTTGCTATTATCAGAGACATGTACAACGACTCTGTTTCTACAGTTAGGACCGATGTTGGCGATACCAAACCCTTCCCAATTACAGTAGGGGTTCACCAAGGCTCAGCTCTTAGTCCAGTTTTGTTTAATGTAGTGCTAGATACTGTCACGGCTCACATCCAGGACCAGCCTCCATGGCTGATGATGTATGCCGATGACATAGTACTCATTGACGAGAACCGACTGATGCTGGAGCGTAAATTGAATGCCTGGAAGGGTGCGCTTGAGAACGGTGGTCTTAAACTGAATGTGTCAAAGACCGAGTACATGGCTTGCGGGAACCCAGACTCGAGCACCATCCACATAGGGCCTGAGCCAGCCGTTAAGTCGGAGAAGTTCAGGTACCTTGGATCCATTATGCACGAGTCCGGAGGCATCGACTACGATGTCCACGCCCGGGTTAGCGCTGCTTGGGCCAAATGGCGGGAGGTCACTGGTGTGGTCTGCGATCGCAGAATACCGCCCAAACTCAAGGGGCTGATATACAAGAGCATGATCCGACCAGTTCTTCTATACGGCAGCGAATTTTGGCCAGCATTATCTCGGCACACTCAGGAGCTTCACGTAACGGAGATGAAGATGCTGAGGTGGATGTGTGGCGTTACTCGGGCTGACCGCATACGCAACACATTCATTCGAGGTAGTCTTGGGGTCCGTGACGTAGCGGATAAGCTCCAAGAGCGTCGTCTGAGATGGTATGGCCACGTTTTGCGCCGGCCTAAGAACTACGTCGGAAGAAAATGCCTTGATATGTCTGTCCCTGGAGTAAGACCCCCCGGACGCCCAAGGAAGCGATAGCTGGACGTCGTGACGCACGACATGAGAGCCAATGGACTAACCACTGAGGATGCTCAAGACCGTGCAAAGTGGAGTAGACTAAGTAGGAAAGCAGACCCTGGGAATAGGCCGGGATAATGCAAAGTGGAAGAAAGAAGAGTAGGTATGGTATGATCTTTGTCTTTTAGCCATTAGTCCAAATACAATATACATTAAGGGATTTTCAAATGTACATTAAGCTGTTATAATATTTTATAAGTTTTATGCGTATTTAGTTTTTTTTTTAACATGACTAGTAAAAAAATAAGCTCTTATGCTTTTTTTACAATTTTCACAAGCAATTAACTTAAGAGTTGATTCAAGCTGTATTTCTGCACCTATATGAATTTTAAGTATATTTTCTATTTGTACACATAGATAAATTGCATCACAGGCCAAATCCTGAATAAAGCAGTGAATATCACAATATTCGTATAAGATTCTTACTTTAGAAATGGAAGTGAGATCACGTCTCTCACGCGTTGCATAAAGCCAAAGGGGCTAAAGTTTGTTGTATAATTGTAAACGACAGCTTGTCCAGATGAAATGATATGAAAAGCCTTAGAAAATAAAGTAAGTTTCTAAATATATTATTTTGTAAATTCTTTAAATTAAACAGAAAATGAAAATATACCACTATAAATAAATTTACAATTAAACTTGCAGAAGAAATATAGTGTTATTATTTTTATTTATATATCTTTTTTTTGAATATGAGTCTTCCGTGCTTTTGGTACTCTTTTCTTTTCCATCTGTGTTTGTTGTGATTTTGCAATTTTAATTATTGATGAGCATAATCAAGTAGATCACAACAAAAGATTTTACACACTTCTATTGGGGCTTGAAGAGGTACTAGACTGGAAGAGTCCCTTTCAGTCACAGTTTTGTGTGGTCGCAACCTGTGAGTGTTTCCATTGTCATTTTTGAGGGAGTTTATTGCTTCCATGTTTCGGTGAGGATCCATTGCTTCCATCTTTAGATTGTACATACATACATTCGTTTGTGTGCCTGGTGATCGCAACAACAGCGTGTGAGATGCTGTCGTGCAAGTGTGTGCACCAAATGTGTGGTGGTGATGTTTGAATAATGGTATCCTTGGATCCCTGGATGAGGGGGTCCCTGAGATTCATTAATTGTAAGGGTGCGTGAGTTCTCCCCTGTACCATATCCTTTTTGGATAAGGTCCATCTTTTCAGATTGTGTATGGACACACTAGGTACAGTTTGTTTGGGGAGTCAATCGAGATGGATGTCACGTCTAGTGGACATCTGTAGGATCTTGAGAATTCTAGACTGACAGGCATCACGAGGTTTGGGCCGATTTTATTTATTTTTGAAGGTACACAACTAATATATTATCACAGCATTCTTATATTCTCACTTCTTTATTTCAATTATTCTTAAGACTCTATATAAGATCGATACCACTAAGATAATTGTGTACTTTTTTGCAAGGTTGCTTATGTTCTGTTCTCGAGTAATGGCGCTTCGAGCGTACCATTTCAGCACAATTCACTTCGCCAATATCACGTTTTAAGGAGAAAATATATTTATTTTTATATATGTTTATAAACATTTCAATAAACTAACTTTGTCAAATGAGTACTTTGAATATAAAAAGAAATGTTTTACGAAAAAATGGCGTTATTTATTAACTCTTTCGATGTTTTATATTAACTGTTTATCGCTAATTAATCCTTAACTTTGTGAATTGTTATATTTCAAAATGGAGCATTGCATATATTTTTCAATATTCCTATTAAACGAAGTGCACCATTACGCAAAACGCTATTGGCAGTGATTTTGTATGGCCAATCACATTGAAACGGCAATGTCATCATAAAATCGAATACCCATTTGCTATTACAATTCAGATTAGCTTTTCCACGACAGTCTGTTAGCCTGGTAATAGCCAAAAGATAAGCTTTAAAATGCACTAGTAATGAGCTTGCACGGCCTCACTAACTGGATATAAATTTAAGAGGATTTTTAGCTTGCGTTTTAAAGAGATTAGGCGTTGGAAATGGAACACTGTTTACGGAAAATGTTAAACGAAAATGGAGTAAACAATGAAATTACTATATTATTTTATAACTACATTTACTTAATCATGGTTTTCTTAATTACGATACACTTTTCATTGGATTGAATTTCAGTTTAAAACAAGTCAATACGGATACAGGTGCGTATCTAAGTATTATATTAAATAAAAAATATAATATTAAGGGGCGTCGTGGTGCAGATGCACAGCGTCTGTCTGTAAACGCGACGGCTTGTGGGTTCGATTGTCTCTCGGGGAGAATAAAATAAATTCATTTTCTTCGCTCTGGCAACAAGGCAAAAAGCGCGGCGTTGAGTTCCGCCACTCAATACGCAATGCTTCGAAAGGTTGTCCGTCAACCAGGAACGGAGTATCTTAACTCTGGCTTCCGTGAGCCTACGGTTCCCTCTGCCTACCCTGCTATATGCGGGATAGAACGTTAAGCTAAAAAATATATATATATATATATATATATATATATATATATATATATATATATATATATATATATATATATATATATATATATATATATATATATATATATATATATATATATATATATATATATATATATATATATACCTATATAAAATAAATAAATTGGTATTGCGTATATACGCACCAGTACCAGTATACTGGGTTTACTGGTGGTGGAGTATATTTAGCTTAATAGCTATAGCACTATTATTGTCAGTTGTGTAAGCTTAAAATAATAAAGCTCGTATATATTATATTTTTGTTTAGTTATTTCATAGTTGTATAAATAAACGTATTAGGAATGAAATAAGTCTTCCGTTGACGCTCGTACCTAAAGGTCACGTACGACTGAATCGTTCCGTGCTTGGTCACGTCTGTTTATTGACACAGAAATAACTGTTACCTAAAAACTCACTTATATCTATCACAGTAAATTAAGTACATTCAAAATATACTGTGAGAATACTTTTCATAATAATTTAAAATTTAAAATGTATTAACTTTCATTTATTTACTTACTGTTAAGTCGGCTAGAGAGTCAAATGTTTAGACTTAACGGGGCTATACTATGAATTGTTTAAAAGCGCATTTTTCGAATTTATAGCTTTTTCAACTTTATAGAAAAATATAGACAACATTAAAGCAATCAAAATTTGCTTTGAAACATTAATTTTCGATTTCACTTACTATTATAATAACCCATAATTATTTTTCTTTGAGTCCATCGTGGCGCAGAGGCAAAGCGTCTGACTGTTAATGGCGATAGTTGTGGGTTCAATTCCATCTCAAGGGAAAAATTATTTCATTTCCTTGCTCTAGTAAGAAAAGAAAACGTGGTGTTGTATTCCGCTGGCTCCACTCACAATGTCTCGAAAATTGGACGGAAAATGAAGAACAGAGTGCCTTACAATAGGCTCCCTTTGTCTAAACTACTAAGAGCGAAAAAAAGTGTGAAGCTGTTTATTTAATTTAATTAGAATTTAATTTTTTATACGTTTATATAAAATTACCTCGGTATACTAAAATTTAATTCAATATATCCACAACTTCATAAGTGAACTTAATGATTCTTGCCATCCTACTTCCTTATTTTATATATTATATTAGCTGGATTTAATGGTTTCGTGAAATGTTCCAAATTTTGAATTTTAGTATGTCAACGAAAAATCTTTGCTATTTGCTAAAGAGCCATCTTTTTATGTCTTATAGTTTAGCAGATCTATTGTGATTCTACAACAGGTATTCCGGATCTATGATTTTTTTATATGAATGGAAAGTGCTTATCATGTTAGAAATTTATTTTTCGTTATGGCAGCATTTCATTTTTTCTCATAGTTCAGCTTGACTTTTATGTTTCTACACCAGGTGTGACAGTTTTCAAAATCAATTATAGTCCAGATACTGCTCTGATACTAGATATATAATACAAAAACACTCAGTAGATCCAAAGTCTAAATAGATAAACAGACAGTAAAAAAATTGAAAAATCTGATTCATATTCTGTGTGTTGTTTTTACATGTGCTGTATAATTTTTTCGTAAACATATTTTTGTGAAGACAGAGTATATTGTCACTTACATATTATGTATATATATATATATATATATATATATATATATATATATATATATATATATATATATATATATATATATATATATATATATATATATATATGTATATATATATATATATATATATATATATATATATATATATATATATTTATATATATATGCAATTAATTAACCTCAGTATAACCCTACATTCAGTTTCAAAACATTGCGACAAGCACTTATGTAAAACACATAGTAAGGCAGTTCCCATGCGGGCTATTTATTGTTAACTTCCCACTCACAGGCGCACCGTGTGGCGAGGGTCTAACTAATCCCATAGGGTGAGCGCACAAATAAGACGTTACAGAAACAGACAATAACGAATTATTAAGGAGGATACATGATTATGTATAATGTATATGAATGATAATGGAAGGGTAATTATAAAGTGTTTTTATTCATAATTGTTATCACATGTATGGTACCGATACACTTTTTGTTTCGAAATACTCGTAGTTAAAAGTTGTGATCCGTACAGTAGTGCCAAATTTACTTACATAATTTATGTTACATACCTATAAAGAAAGACAAGATATTCAGCTTCACATTTTATTTGGCATATAAGGTATGGGAATAAGCTGAGAGAAAATAGTGTTGTTTCATTAAATGTTAATATTCCTTTGTGTGAATTTTTGCATAAATAAATATATATATATATAAACAAAATATGTACAGACAAAAAGCATACATATGTATATTATACACGTATTATTTAAAAAAGGAATTGAATACAAGATAAAATAAAACAATTACTTACCTCAATCATTCAATAATAAAAATGTTTCCAATTTCCATCGTGCAGCAATTATTTTAACAATATTTAGTAATCATGATAAAACGTGTGTTGGGTGTCATATACTACATGGTTATGACTTAAATAATATTCTAAATTTATTTTATAGATTATATAACTTATTTCAGAGGTTACTTTTAACAACATTTTTGTGGATTTCTAGTATAATTTTTAGATTTACATTTAATGTAGTAGTATATAAAAACCGACTAAAATTATATATATGTATAGACATGTTATGTACAAGTGTGTGTAGTATGTAAGTATCTTTTTATATATATATAAATATTTTAGCTTCACGCCGTATCCCGTAAGTTGCAGGGTAGGCATGGGGAAGAGTTGAGTGGCGGAACTATCAACTAGCACAACACTGCGCTTGTTGCCAGAGCGAAGATACCATTAATTCATCATTTTTTATCATTCTTTGGCATCCTCCCCGAGTGGAAATCGAACCCACAAACCGTCGTTTAAAGGCGGACGACGCCTTATATATATATATATATATATATATATATATATATATATATATATATATATATATATATATATATATATATATATATATATATATATATATATATATATATATATATATATATATATATATATATATATATATATATATATATATATATATATATATATATATATATATATATATATATATATATATATATATATATATATATATATATATATATATATATATATATATATATATATATATATATAGCATTTCAAAGCATTTCGTGATAATTGAATTTTAAAATACTTGTAAATTACCTATTAAAGCCTAAAGCTTTTAGAATCCACATTGAAGCGAGTAATTAAATATTTCACATACAAAACCCACAGCCTTCGACGTAGCCCCTGAATAAGTTAGCTACCTACCGTTGCAACTTAGAACTCAGAAATTTTGTTGTTATTGATTTGTATAAACAAATAAGAAAGAAAAAATATGAAATAGAAATAAAATATATTTAGTATTTATTATTATGGTTTTATCAATAGCCATTTTAGCCAAATAATAATTGGATTATCCGATATTAAAATATTTGTCATTAAAAAAATAACGAGTATTTTGTTGTTTTAAATATTCTATTTATCCTTTAAAGCTTCATCCTTATCATTATATTTAAGTTTAAAGGGCGTGATGACGTGAAAATAAGAGCTTATTTGAAGCTATGCTTAAATAATATAATAAATGTTTTTGTATTAAAACTTGAATGCATTCATAGTTCAGTTGAGTTCCTTAAATGTTGCATTCTGAGTGCACTCATTCCAAAGTAACAAAATTTGAATGCCAGTAAGCATTCAAATTTTGTGACATTTGCGAGAATTTGTAAGCAAGCTTAGTTCCTATATAAACGTATATTAAATCTAAATTTATCCTCAAATAGAGTTTGAATCGATCACGGTTACGTGCAGTTGTACAGGTCTCATCTACAACACGCCTTTAATAGATATATCCATACAAATGTTTATGAGATAAAAAAGTTATTATCTAATTTCTCATTCATAAAATATGATTGTCAATACGCTATATTTGTTTAATCTGAGATGAATAGTAATATTGAACAGTTTCGAGGGTATTCGAAAGGTCCTATATTAGCATGTTGTTTGATGCGGTTGTAGCTTGTAATATAGGTCGACATACATACTATATACCTAACAGATACATTTTTATACAACGCTATTTTGTTCTCATATTTTATCTAATTACTATATTTTGTAGAGAATTATTAACTTTTATGACTTTCATTGAAAAATTGTTGTAAATATCAGGCAGCATTTTGTCTCAACTTATAACAGACGCTTAAGTGAAAAGTTAGTGGTTTCGCCACCATGTACGTAGAACACCTGAGCACTGAAATGTGAGATACATTAAATGTTTCGACAAGAACATTATTTTCCACTCTATCTTTATACATTTAAAAAAATATTTTTTTCAAGCCAGGGCAGTTTTTATTCAAAATATCGCGTTGTTGATTTCGACACGTATACAATTTTACAGTGTAGTCTTGCATTTTTACCTAATATTGTGAAGTTGTTTTTATAAAAATCGTTTCACAGTTTGTTTAGGTCACATGGCAGCTAAAGATTGTAAAATATTTTAAAGTATTGATTTTTGTAGTCCATCAATATACCTATCGAGGAGCAGCGAGACAGGGTTTCTCTGTAAACACGATGGTAGTGGGTTCAATCCGCATTCGAAGGAGTAAATAGTTTTCGTTCCGCTGCTCGGGTGAAATGAAAGGCATTAATCCATAAAATATATTAATCCATAAATATATAATAATAAATAGTATAAAGTAAATATAATAAATAAGAATTATAGTCATATTGCCTTTATAATTATTAAAATATTTTTGAAAATGTATGTATTAATGAATGTGCTTTTAAAAAAACTATATTCTATTATGGTGATAATGAAATAGACGTAGACAAAACGCTGCAAGTTATATAATACATGAAGTGCGCGCTTCTTCTAATCGGCTTAAATGTTACAGCGCTTAGAATAATTTAATTTTAGTTCGAGAATCAGATATTAAAATATATTGTGATGAATTTAATACCTGTTTAAAATTTATACGTCTATATATAATATTATATATAGGTTTACTATTTTTAGACTTTATAGTACTAAGACACTCGCTTCTACACTAAAACACAACCGCTATTATATATATATATATATATATATATATATATATATATATATATATATATATATATATATATATATATATATATATATATATATATATATATATATATATCCTAGCGACTTGTTCGCGGCTTCAATCGCTTGATCGATGTATTCGGATTCACTCTAATATAATATGCATATACCCCATGTAGTACAATATGTATACAAGCTGTCTATACATTTTTATCATTCTGACTGGATCAGAAATAAATTAAAGAACCAACCCTGGCATGTATTGTGATAGAGAACATGAAACAAGTTTTTCTCCTAGAAATTGGGAAATAGGTTCTACCCGGTGATTGCCGCAAGCTATTGGATCGCTTCCTACAGCTAATACTCGTAACTCGTTCGTCCTATATTGTGTGCTACGGCCCAGTAACTCCGTCTTTTTCTTTAAGCTGCGAAATTTTGTAAACGCTGATAGTAAAGCTGCTTGCTTTGACTAAGTTTGATAGTAAATTATGCTATTTGTTATTTTGTCAAATTATGTTAACTTGGAAGTAACTTTTCTTATTTCTTACCGTACAATAAAAAAAAGTACATATAATAAACTCTTTATCCTTTCCGCGCTACTCAACACGCAGTGCTCTGAATTCTCTAAATATACGTACGCTAAAAAAATATTGTATAGAAATACGCATAAGCTTTGCCAATATACGAGTATACCTACTAAATATCATTCGATTATTATATGGTTAAATTTAGCTCAGTCACTGCAATAACATTATAATATTATAGTGAAGTAAACCTTCAAAAGTTGAAAGCTTAACTTTCACGATAAACATGGTAAGATGTATTGAAGTTTAACCCAATACTGCCTAACTTTCATCGTCTTTGTCTTCGTATATTGCGTTGATAGATTTCTGTAGTGTGCGGTATAATAATTTATCTAACAAGTAGTTATACAAGAATACATAAATTTGTTAGTTTAGATAAGTATTTAGATGTCTAGATTCTTTCGACATTTAAAATAGAAAAGCATTGTGTTGCCGTCATTAAGCAATGAGACAACTTTGACTACAAGAGTTATTTTTATGGGTTCAATCCCTAATCAGAAGAGTGAATATTTAATTTCTCCGCTCTTATAATACAAAATACGATTTGCGTCACCAAATGCCAAATATTTCGAATTAAAGTGAGAATAACACGAACGGTTCTCTTCGTCTTGATTCATGCGGCAGTAGGTACGCGTGGAGCTGGAGCTGAAGCGTTTCAGCGTGGAGCTGAAATAATGATAGAAGTGAATTTTATATAGAAAAAATTAAAAAGAAACTGATTGACTGAAAAAAAGATTGTATGAAAATATTATAATTATTTATATAAGTAACACGAATATTATCTAGTAATAATTTTAATTAATTAAAAACAGAACATAAGAGAACAGAAGTGTGACTAAATTAACACTTTAAAATATAACTTATCATAACTAATCCTTACTAAACTTATGATTTATGGATTCGATGTTAGAACCATAAGTGAACCAAAGGTCCCTTTTCCATCGTCGTTTATAACGGTCTTAAGCAACTCAGCATTTCATCGCGCTCAACCGTTTTATTATCTATACTATAATAAAACAGGAAAAAATTATGTCTGCACATTGAATATTCTTGTGAAAAAATGATGCAGGTGAATATATGATCTTTTAAATTTTTGTCTGTCTATTTGCCTGTTTGTACACAGGTCTTCAGATCTACTGGACGGATTTGAATGAAACTTGTTGTATATCTGTTAGAATAGATTTTGGAGATTTGCATACATTATACAGAACCATAGTAGATTAGCCGAATTATAAGAAATAATGAAATAACCGCCGTAACCTAAAATATGTCCAGGTCAAGTACATACAATACGGAAATGGCACTTGCAAAAATTAATTTATTGGGATGAACATTTTTCATTGCCATTTTGGTAGATAATATCAAGGATCTGGAACACTTCATTTAGAAGCAAAACACATGAGCTAAACCAAAAGTGTAGTTATTACATTGACATGACATTTCATTGTCATGTAAAAATATAACAGGTGGAATACAATCTCATGAATCTCGATAAAATGTATAGCAGTCGATAGGGTGGCAAGGATCATAATGTCCACGCCAACGAAGTTGAGGGCGTCCCCTAGACCAGATAAAATAATTGTTTCGCTATATAACACACAATAACAATACACACAAAATAAAATAAAATATCTTTAAATTAATAACGACGTGCCGATGCAAAAAATATAGGTGACGATAACCAGCATATCTTTTCAAAATCAAAAAAAAAATTTATATAATAAACTAAAAACTAAACTAAAACTTAAAATTTCAAAAAGTATTACATATAAGAAATAAAATGTAAATGAAATTAAATCAATAAACCTAAAAAGTAATTGTATAATATATTATTATAAATAATTTGCCATCAAATTCCACAGCCACGAAGATCGTGCAGTGTATTGATTTATTAAATAAAATCATCATACGAAGCTGTATAGTAGTTTAATATGCTTTTAAAAGTTTACTTACTTCAGCTCTCCCTTAGCCGTAAGATAAAAATATAAAAAAAAAATCTATGAACTACGACAGCCGTCTGAAAGTTCCGTTGAAAAAAACTTTAATGAAAAGATGTATAGAAGTAAATATTAACCGTACAAATAATATTTTAAACTATTTATTTCAAGCGCTGGCTAGAAATAAGGCATTGCATTTTCAATTATGCTATTATTACGTTATTATTTTGTTTGTAATTTCTACTTTGCCCATTTTAAGTAATATTGTAATAATTTGTAAATGAAAGCAAGTTTGGTACCTACTAAGCTCGTATAATAAAATTATAATAATTTCTAAACAGGCAAATGGTCTTTGAAATTTTACAATAATATTACTTGTTGGTAGTTTATTTTTAGTTGTTGTACTTGTAATAGCTGTTTTATTCATATTACTTAAAACATCTAGAGGTCAGATGAAGATCTAGACATCAAGTGTTAGGTTATTTTAACAAGTAGCAAAATAATTTTATTGATTTTTAAAGTGTTATTCCACACTTAAGATAGGAAAATATTGAAAGAAATCCTAAAAATTTTAACGCAGTGGGTTTTGAACCCACACCTCATGGAAATCCGCTTGGATTTCCATGAGATGTGGGCTCTGACCACTAAGCCATGCGTTCTTCCTCGCTGCGACAAAATTCTTATATGCTTTTTTTGTTTTTTAAAACTTGAAAATTTTTACAAGTACATTTCATATATTGTTACAGATACACATTAATTTAGAATTTATTGTTTTTTCCTCACGAATTTTTAAGCTACGTAGTGTAAAAATATTACGTCATTCACTTTTCATATATTTATAGACAACTAAGGTCCTCGAGTAACAAGTCCAACGACAACAAGCCCTCGACACTTAATTTTGTTTGGCCAGATTGCAAAATAATTACAAGTTTTTAGTTTTACGCCGTATCCTGCATACTGCAAGATAGACAGTGGGTACTTATTGTTAAGACAATGCGTGTTGACTGGTGGAACTGAACGCTGCGCCGTCTTGTTATTAGAGTAACGACACCAATTTTTTTTTTACGGAATGGAAATCGAACCCTCAACCGTCACGTTTACACTAAGACGATATGTGACTGCGCCACGGCACAGATATCCTATCGTATGGGATTTGCATACGATAATTGCATTCAGTCAAAAATAGTCTTAAGCTGATTTTTATATTTTGTGTTCATATATATTAAACGTGATAATAAACCCACATAATGTTATTCAAGAATGTAAAATACGATTAAAATGTACATTTAAATGTGGTGATGTACTTCATTTCAATGTATTATTATTAATAATTGTTACATAAACAACGAATCGAATGACATTAAAATACATTATGGCCGATAATGTGGCGTAATAAATAATTTAAGAGCTTGTTTCAAAATTAAAAGACAACATTAAACGTTTATTCATTCAATAATAGAGAAATATATTCTGTAGATCTCAAATATATAGTTGAGGCTCTTTATACTGAAGTTTTTATGTTATCGTTGTTTCTCCCTCGGCTTTGATAGTATTAGAAATATGCTTTGTTGGGCTGGTTTCATCCCATTTTCACTTACGTATTATTTTATTATGTATTGCATTAGATCAAATATATAAAATGACACATACATAATGTATTAGGTGTCACATGTGTATTATTACATAAAGTAATAATGTTAACTGTGGTGTGTTCTTCATAATCTTAATTAAAAGACATAGTAAATTAGGTAGAAGAAGCAATGCTAATTTCCAAGATTGTATTATTTGTAATTTTGTTAGAAAGTCACAGTCTCAGTAAAAGCTTAAAAATATAGGTTTACAAGATAAAAGGTAAATAATTTATGTAGGTTTATGTAGTATTTTCTAATTAAATTATTATCTACTTATACTCTAAGTATAAGAAGAACTTTTGCGATTAAATGCATTTTTTTTACGTAGAATATTTACAAAGATTACAATAAGCTGTACACTGTACTTACTGAGACTATAGAATAAAATTATTTTTTGTTACTTAAGTAGATAATCATATTGCTGGAATATGACAATCGATAAATACATCATTATTCAAAGTCAAAAAGCATCCGCACCAAGAAAATTAAAATGCAACGGGAATAACGTAAACTTTTTTACCCAACATTAATTTTTTTTGCATTCCACGTTGCAGAATTGGTACGCGAGTGTAATAATTGATTGGGTTATACCTTTCATCGGGACGTGATCTCTGTACATGATTGTCGGTGACTCTATTTGTATACGTAATATAGATGCTGTATAGGATAAACACTTTATCCTATATAAATCCATTCATTGCTGGAAGTGTGTTGTGATAAGAATATAAATATACATCAGTTTATATAATGGCTTTACGATTTCATTTGATTTTGGATACTTGATGATTAATTGAATTAAATTCTAGTGGCTAGTTTTTTGAAGACTTATAAAAAAAATCATATTAAATTGGACAAAAATTTAATACATATGAGCCTTAAAGTTATTATAACGTTTACTGTAACATCTGTCATTTTATATTATTAAGACAATACAAATATATTCATGTAATTAGCAGTTAAGTAGTTTCTAATTTATAAGCTCAATCATGCATTTGAGATTAAGTCGTTAAATATGTTAATTTTGTACATTAAAGGTAAAAGTAAATCTGAAACAATAATAAACTATCTGCCTACCTACCTAAGAGTCGTGCTTCCGAACATATGCATGTATAGCCTTATAGAATAAAAATGTCAGTCTTCATTACAGTAAACACGAAATCGGAAACCTTTTGCATAATCAAATGTACGAGCTCTAGCAAGGTACTAAATACTACGGATCGCCTTTTTGTCCGAGGGCGGATCTACATGGAAATATTTTAAATGTATTATCCTAAAATTAAATATTTCTATAATTTCTGGATAAATTAAATTTTATGCTGAAAATACTCGTCATTTCGTTTTGTTATTTTAGTATTAATTAAGAACAAATTTATATATACATTTATAGGAAAATAATGTATTTGGAAAATGAAAGCGATCCTATTTTTACATAAACATAACTTTAGACTGTATTTATTTGTGTATTTATTAAATTATTAAGACACTCCGTTCCTCGCTTTCCGCCTCAAGATATTGCGTGTCGAAGGGCAAAATTTAACAACACACAATTTGTCTTGGTTCCAAGAGCGAGAAAGTGACCTTAATTACCCCGATTGGGAAACGAAACCATAACCTGCCTCAATTTTTAATTCACTCATACATAGATTTTATATTATTTACACATAGATTTTATACTATCTTAAAACATATAGCCTGGGGATAAGGTATAAATAAAATTACATTTCTTACTGCGTAACATATTTACCACAATATAAAACTTTCGATTTATAGTGTATCGTTTGGAAATATAAATTGGAAGAAGAAATGTTCAAGTTCTCTTTCGCTCTACGATTAATTTTGGCATTTTGTCACATCATAATATTAGTTTGAAACATATTAGTATGATCAAGCTACTTGATTATAGTATATTTTGAAAAATGAAAAATCATCATATACAATAAAAATATTATATTTGGGACCTGAAAACTTGAATAATCAATAACGTAAGATATTTACTCAATCTACAGTAGAGAGACAGCCCATAACTCTAGACCTGATGAATTGTTAGCAATCTAATTGAATTATGTCAACTGGACACTACTGAGGACATTTCACTTTAATATGTGTACTTGCATTCTATCTGAGCTGTGTTGTGGTTAATCAAAGTAAGGGTTAACCATACCAAGGAAGTGATATGAATTGCATACTCTATACCTGTGTACTGTGTGTGTATAATATATTCAGATCCACCATATTAATACACGATGTTTTTGTTTCTGTGTAAAACTTTTTTTCTATATATATATATATATATATATATATATATATATATATATATATATATATATATATATATCCCATAGCAGGGTAGGCAGGGTAGGAACCGTAGGTTGAAGGAACCTAGTGTTAAGACACTCCATTCCCCACTGCCCACCTTTCGGGGCATTGCGTGTTGAGTGGCAGACCTCAACGCCGCGCTTTGCCTTGTTGCCAGAGTAAAGTAAATGGAAAAAATGTAATGATATCTTAATTTTTAATATTATTTACCACTAATGACATTTGTGCTCAGACCTATCATTTGTAATCAGAAAACCTATAATCTGTAACTGTATTGTACAATTTACATTGTCAAGTTAATAGCAAAAATAACAAGCAACACAATTTATCTCCTTCGTTATCAATCAGAAACGTACGTGTTTCCGGGGAATTTTAATGTGTATAAAACCCTAACAAATTACTAGTCGTAACAAAGCTATGCCAGATGAGAACGGTACGAGTGTACAGGTTTTAATAACTATTAAATGCGGTGTTTTTGGTTGCCATTATTTTCATGGATCGTACCTGAATTACAAGAGAACGGTTTAAGCGTGAACAAAATCTGGTGTAATAAGCACAAGGAGTGATAATTGTATAATTGCATTTTCGATATTGGTTATTTATAATTGTAAAAAATAATGTATTTTTAATTTTTTTTTGCTTCATGCTGTATGCCACACATAGCAGGGCATAGAGGCAACCGTTGGCTGAAGGAAGTAAGTAAGACACTCCGTTCCCCGTTTTCCGCATTTCAAGGCATTGTGGCGAAACGAGGAGTGGCAGGAACTCAACGCCGCGCCATTGTCTTGTTACCAAAGCGTAAAAAAATTAATTCTTCCCGAGTCGGAATCGGGCTCACAAGCCGTTGTGTTTACAGGCAAACAAATTTTGCCGAATAATAAAACAGAGTATTAAACCGAATTCTCATTGACATTGTAACATCATACATTATTTTGCTAAATATAGAAAAAAAAACTTAAGGTAATAAATATCTCTAGTATATATTAAAATATAATAATATACGTTTTAAAATGTATTCTGATTGTCATTTAAGCATTTTACGTATTCCAGGTTAACCAATTTCAACGTAAAATAAGCTGCTATTCAGTACGTGAGCGATATACACTGAGTGAATGAGTTTTTGTTTACATTGTGCGTGGTGCTTCGTCATAATGTACGCCCATTATATAGTCACGAGGCACCGCGTTAGCACTAGCACCTGGTGTTCGCCATTAACTAATAGCAAAAAGGAATAAAAGTCTAGGTAAGTTATTTTTAACCCCTACGATAGAACAAGAACGTGTACGTTCTTTCAAGTGGTTTCATATATCTTTCCTTCGAAGCGCTCATTTTGTGTCTCGATATCATTATATGTTGTGCACAACACAATTGAGTGCACCATTGTGATTTTGCGCAAAAATTTAATGAATCATTGTTTAATATAATATATGTATTACTCACATATAAATGAACTTGTATCGTTCTTTAATTTCTTTATATTTTTATAATAATTTAGTATATTAGCTAGCTAGTCGACCTTGGAATAGCCTTATAAAATAATATTTTAGAGCAATGATAGCATCGAGCGCTGAAAGTAAATTAGTACATAATATTGAGACTAACTTTAGGTTTGCCACAAAGTAAAAAAAGATTTTGTGTGACCTACACAAAACCTTTTTTTACTTTGTGGCAAAATTAATTTATATAGACCACCGTCTATATAAATTAATTTTGCGCAACAAAGAAAGTATTAGATATTATACAAGATTTTAGTACATCACGTTTCAGCGTTAATTAAGAATATTTTGTCATAAACTTTTTCCGTATAAATCCAATAATTTCTTATTGAATCATAGGTTTATAAAAAGGAGTCATTAAGCTTTATTGTTAAAGTTCGGTGCCTTCTCATTTTAATACACTTTTAAGTTTCCTTTTTATTTCTCGCTTAATAAAGTTTTGTTAATAATTTCCTTCCTTGTTCTTTAGTGGTTAAAATTTTCAGCTGAATATTTATAAATTACTATTAAAATAAAGGCAATTTCTTTTTTATATGAGTCCATCCTCCATGTGCAATGGTGTCTGTCTGAAACAGTGTCTGACTGTGAACACGGTGATTATGGGTTCGACCCGCACTCAGTAGGAATTAATTATGTTTAAATTCGTGCTCTGGTATGATAGCATTCAGCGTTGAGTTCCGCTACACAATATTGAATATCTTGAATTCGGCCGAGAAGCGGAAAACACACAACGGAGTGTCGTACACTTGATTCTCTCTGCTTACCATACATATAGTATGGTAAACAGAGAATATCAAGTGCAATCGTTTTATCTTGCATCATTGAAGATAAAACGTGAAACAAATATATATTTCTTCATTGTTTAATTAAATAATTTATAATAAATTCAAATATTAATGTTGTCTAACTTTCTAATCTCTTAAAATAAGTTACCTTATTCTAAAAGACGATAAAAGTTAGAAGTTACTTTTCCAATTTCAATGTCCACATTTATTGAAATAAAATAATGAAAATCTTAATTGCACAAATTCAATATATATTCATTCAATATATATCATAAGAAAATATTTCTATTTTTGTTTATTTTTATAATATGCTGTTTTTATTTTATTAATTATATCGAAATCATTTAAATAACATATAATCATCGTTATCGGGCTGATAATTCATCCCATATTTCCCATTCCATCCCAACAGCTTTGTTTATTCAAATTTTAGTACTAGCCAAACTGAGACATTGAGTTGTAGGTATTATAACGTAGCCACGGGATTAGGCACTAGTGTACGACAGTGTGGGAGTATCACAATGTTACATTGTACCAGCTATGTTCATTGAATCTAAGTTCGTACATTGTGTTGGTTTTATTGACCACACTTTTGTGAAGTCTTTACGATTGTGAAGATAAAAATTTGTAACACTAGAAAAAGCTATGGATGTATAAAAAACACTGCACACACAAATTACTTTGTTATAATTTTCTTGCAATCAAAAGATAACTAGTCTTCTCGGAGTTAATTGCTTATTCTTGTTTCATTATATATATATATATATATATATATATATATATATATATATATATATATATATATATATATATATATATATATATATATATATATGTATATATATACTTTACACTTTATTGTCTGTCCCTCTATCAAAACCATTTTCCGACTTTTTAAAATAGTTATTAAAATAGTTAAAACAGCCCGAAATATTTGTAATATATCTTAGCTCCCGTAAACCTAATGCTGGTTAAAACGAAGAGTATATCCGAATAAATTGAGCTGTTTTTGTTTGAAGCGTTCTCAAGTAAAGAGATCATGTTAAGTGGCTCCAGGCAAAGTAAATATTTTAGGTACGTGGGAAGTCGCAGATGCACTGTGTAACAAGCATTTTAGTAAGTAAACGTAGGTAAAATTAGTAAAAAATATCGCCGACACTGATGTCGTCGTGTCAAGGTATAAGATTTCAACACTCGCAAAGCTATCAGGCCTAGGTATCTAGGAGTTAATAGGAATATTTTAGTAGCAAATAATAAATATAAAAACACCTTAAATATATTATCGATATTTACTTAGATATATATTAAAGGAGAAAAATGTGTTATTAATATCATTTATAGCATAATGTTTCAAGTTGCTGGAAAGTATTATTAGTTATCTTTGCTTACTTTGTTAAAAGCGAGAGCATGGCGTAAATGTAAAAGAAAATTTAAAAAATACGTGATACTGTGCATACAAATAGAAAAAATATATTTCAAAATATTTTTATGTCATATGCAATGTAAATTTCGATGCACATTCCCGTTTCTACGGTTTAATTTAACATTTATTTCATTGTGAAATTCGTCTAAAACGTAACCCCATTTATTCAGCTCCGTCGACGAGCGAGCGCTAAACATCGCGAATCCAAATATTTCACAGTCGCTACGAAATAAATTATCACATTCGTATTTTGTAATCCTTCTTCAACGTGGACACAAGTGCTTTGCCAATAGAAGCGCAAATATACTTGTTAAGGAAAAAAACATAACTAGTGCCATATACTTTTTTAAAATATTTTCTTTACATATATCTAAATAGGTATATACATATCGTGTTATATATTCTATTGATATATATTCTTATATTTTTATTTATTTATGTTTAAGAAAAATAAAAATTAAAGCAGTGCACTTGGACGATTTCTGAAAGGTGCCAGACTAATGTCGTTACGTTCAAATATTTATTCGAATTATAAAAATATTTTTCTTTCCTTAGTGTGAAATGACTTAAATAATAATAAAAATATGAAAGTTTAAATATTTCTTCTTTCTAATTGTTTTACAGTTGATTGAGATTTATTACTATTTATAGTTATTTATTATCTATATAATATATAAAATAGCTTGTCGCGACGCACTGATTAATTCGTCATTGCCAAACGTAAGCTGTTGAAGTTGGAACTATGATTCATTCAGTAACGAAGGATTTTTGGATATTCACCCCCTAAGGAGGCGAAATAGAGGTTGGAAATGTGTATCGGAACATCGGATTATTTTTTATAAATCAATAAGTAACAAGTAGATTTTTTTAAGTAAGGGATGAAATAGGTGTAGTTTTTTAAATAAAATATGAATCTTTATTTTTGGTCTACTTCTAATATATAATAGTTTAGAATGGATATTTTCAAAATATATCTATTAATCTGTAATTTATTGATGATTTTTATTTGTTTTAAAATTTTCAACACAATTATGTTTACAATTACAATTATGTATATTGTAGTAAAACAGTAAACAAATTGTGGTTATTTTATTATATATTTTTACGTAAAAATAATGATGTAAAACACTCATAGAGTATGAATCTATGATTTTTAACATTGTTGTCTATCTGTTTATACACGCACATCTACAGATGGATTCTAATAATTTTTTTCTTGTATAGCTGTTAGATCTGGGCAGGATCGAGGCAATAATTTACTTTAAAGACTGACACCTAATGTGGAATTTTAGTAGTTCAGCTAAAGTTATAAGACTTTCCACCGAGGTGGCGTAGTGGTATTGGCAGTGGTTTCCGCTGGGTTTAGTGGGTAGTACTGGGTTCACAGTACCATTCTGGTCTGCGTAAACCAGTGACAAAAAAAAAGGATCTAATCGTACTTATTTTTTACAAATATCTGTATACATATGAAACTAATCTAAGAGCGAAAATTCAATCACAACTATGCACTCTGCACCTAAAAATATCTCATTGTGCCACTGTACTTAAAAAAAATATTTTATATATAGAACAAATTCATGGTATTCTGCTTGTATTTGCAATTTATTCAATGCTTCAATAAATATTTTTTTTATTTGAGCAGACCCAAATTTATAGCCGAAAAACAGGTTTTTGCTTTATATCGCCACTTTATTTTTTTAGGCAGCGTTTTTATCCCAAGTAAACTACTGACTTATTTTATGGTACGCTTACCATATTCCACCTACCATTCCGATAGAAAATACACATACATAATCCCTCTTTATTAAATAAAAATCACAATCCCAGTAACAAGAGTTGCGAGAAAATTAAACTATAAAATTAAATTAATATTTAATTTTATAGCACACGCAATAACTCGAATTAAGGCGAAAAGTGAAGAACGGAGTGTCTAAACACTAAGTTTTCTCTGAATGACCCACTATGTGACATAAAGCTGCAAGAAATAAAATGTATTTTAGTTATAGATTCAATGCCGCACTTAATTTAACTAGTTAGTGTAAGGAGATAGCTATGTTTAATACGCAATCACTTCTACGAATTAGATGTCTTCTATTCAACGACGTCTGTAACTTAAGTGTCAGTGTTAAGATTACCCCTTGTCCTGATACTTAACTCTCATACAGCAGCTTATCATTGACTTTATTACTTAAATTGACAAGGCGACCATTGTGAGTCAAATCTCCACCTATATGCAGGTGGAACAAATAGAGAGGATTTATTTAAAAATATTTATCAACGTTCTGATTATCATGATGTAGTTATTGCCTATTTTAATCAACATATATTTGTAAGGACTCACAAATTTACTATGAGATTTTAAATTGGTAAAACACTACAAATTAAAGCATTGTTTTTTATTTTTACTTCTAAACTTCACTCTGTGACTTTCTGTATAATATTAATTATAATTGTAAAATATATGTCGGAAGACACTGAATTTTACGTTTTAGAGTCGTAATTATGGAAAATAAAATATATTGGTATATCCGTAACTTTTATTAATTACCTAAAATTAATTAACGATGAACTACAAACGATCTCACTCATAAGTATTGGAATTGTTCTGAATTTATCGTTGTAAGGGCAAACATACGGACGCGTTAAGCTTTACAACTGGGCCATAAATATCGACAGCCCTGACTAATGGTCGAGGTACTGTACACATTTGTTTTGTTGATTAGAAAACTAATGTTATGATGATGACGCAAAAAATTACTGTGCATGTGATTTTTTTATGACTCGTTCACATAATAATGATTATTTTGGTAGTTTCTATGTTTTTATTTAATAATACAATACAATAAATGAAAATGTACATATGTACTAGGACTGTGAAAGATAAGGAAATAGTAAAAAATAAATACATACTTTGAAAATCTGTTAAATTTAAGAAAAGAGTAAGGAAGTTAAAGTAACAGTCCTAATTAAAATTTAATTTCTTATCAAATTTCCCTTATTCTATATGAAAAATACTTGCAAAGTAGTTATTTAAGCTTAGTAGGTAATCGAAAGCTAACTAATTAGTACATTATAGTTCCCTAATTATTATTAATAAAGATTATTTTAATAATTAGCAGCAGCTTAGTTATTATAAACCTACTACATAAATCTCGTTTAAGTAATTGAACAAGTTGCACACTTAAATTCTGAACTCAACAAAATAAGCGTTGGTATGAGAACATCCAGTAGAGAAGTTTTTTCACACTAACTGGGCACATTGACACATTTGTTTCTTTTAGATCACGATACGATGGCAAGTGGCGAAACAGATGAGTATGACATAAATTATATTAGAATTTGAAAATGGCAAGTGGCGAAACAGATGTGTATGACATAAATTATATTAGAATTTGAAAATGGTTGGTCATATACATTTGTCGTGACGCCTGGATCCTTTGCCGCATATCTTGAACACTCGTATCCGCAATTTAGTTTGCGGCTCACCGCTGACAACAAACACGTGTTGCGCCGTTTTGAAGTTGTTGATAATTTTGTGCTTTTGTAATTTTATTATTTATTTTTAAGTAAATGTATATATATATATATATATATATATATATATATATATATATATATATATATATATATATATATATATATATATATATATATATATATATATATATATATATATATATATGTATATGTATTTATTACTTCATAAGACAACTTATTTTAAGACTTAATATCTTTTATATATTTCTATAAATTTGATTGTCCTCTTTACAATTTCTATAGTTTTGGATAATTGCAGTCACAGACTAAAAGATACAGTTCAATAGTTGTTCAAAATAAAAATAAGTGTTCTCGATTATATTGTGTCCTCATTTTTAATTTTACTTAAAAAAATCACTAGGTCTATCTATTAACTTGAATCTTGATATCGGAATATAATAGGAATAACGAAGAAATGTGTATCTATGACGATTTATGTTTTATTATTAATATATCCTGCTTCAATACATATACTATTTAACTTAAGAAAATCAATTAAATTCAACGAAGCAAACTCTTGAGTTTTGTAATATTAAAATAGATTAATAACAAATTACATTTATTAAAGCAGTATGAAAGCGTTCAAGGTAAAGCAAAAAACTTAATTTATCTTAATTTTAGTCTATAAAATATCGTGACAACGCTAAAAAAGCAGAGAAGCGGTCACAACTCTAGATTAAGTTGCCGAACCGTTTTGGGCGTAACATAATAATCTAAAACGCAAACTTTCAATATGACCTAATACTCAGTGAGCGAGAATTATGTTATAAAAATAGAAAATTTTGTCTTGAAAATTTGCTAATTTAATATAGTTCAATATTGAATATGAATAAAAATCATATCCTAATAGTAGTCTAATAGTAGGCATTTGATTGATTTGATTTATTTTAATTACTTGTCTTATCACTAAGAATGTCATTATTATATTGCCAAAACTGTGATTTTTTTAGGAAAAGATAGTTTCGAATTTTAACACCTTTAGCACGTTATTCTATAAAATGCTCATAATGTGTATCAAAAATGTTGATAGTAGAGAGACACAGGAGAGGAGGTTTGAGGACACCTGACTAAGTATAAATGTGATAGCTGCGGGTTCAGTTCCTACTCGGGGAAATTAATGATTTCTATTTCCTCACTCTCGTAACAAGACCAAGCACAACGTTGTGTTCCGCCACTCAACACACTATGTGTCGAATATTGGGGACTGGAGAGGCTTAACACTAGATTCTCTTCGTTTTTTTTTGTATTTTCCACATATCTTTTGTTTTTCATATAACAGGTTAGCTAACGAGATTCTAGTATGAAAACAATTCCTTCTACGCTTTTCATCAATACTCTAGAGCATCATTGATCATAGAGCTTCAAGCGTATCGTGGACTACCGTCGGTGGACTATTCGGACTCACAACCACTCAGACTATGTCTCACTGCGCTACAATGATGGATATTTTTAAGTTTCATATCACGTTTCGTGAGTAATAATTATTAGAGAATTATATTTTGTTACTGGTGTCACAGATATATTTAGATAAAATATATTAGAAATATTTTGTATTTACTTTTAGCAGTATATCGCTTTGTTCTTAATATTTCATTACTTATTATCATTTTGGTATTGTTGGTTATGAGTTATCGTTTCGCTTCATTAATCCGAATAATGATAATTTATTTCGGATTTGCTATATTAGTATGTATATTTATAATAAATATCCTGAAATTTGCAATAGATGAAAAAAAAGATGGAGAAGTAAAAATATTAGAAGAAGCGAATGTGGTAGTATGTTAAGTAAAGTTGGGAGATACGAAATTAATGTGGAAAAGCGTATTGCTGCCAGTAACAGAATTAACGGCAACCTAGCAGTTATTGTGCCGATACTTTTATACGGCACTGAAACATTGAACACAAACGGCAAGTATTAGTATTACAGAAGAAGAACGAAATAAAGATGATTGATCTTTTCGGAGGATATGCAGAGTCAACTTAGCTGGCAGTTACTAGCGTGGATGTTACAGTGATAATGTAGAAAACAAGAATGTGTTCAGGTGGTTTGGGTAAGTCGAGGGAATAAGTGAATAAGTGGTAAAAAAGCTATATGAACCAAAAGTCAGTAGTAAGAGATGTATAGGGAGACCTCGGTTGACCTATGAGAACACAGTGTTGAATATACTGGAAGAAGTTCACGTAAAAACCGTGAGGATTCGCCGTATGACAGCCATGGGAGTGAACGAGACGAAAGTGGTATGAAGGGACCGTAGCGTTTGGTGCAATACAGTAGCAAACACACATGTACGTAAATACACATTTACGTGCATGTGTGTTTGCTACAAAAATATAAAAGTTATCATAACCAAATCAATTGTTTGCAAAGTGTAAAATATAATTTATATAAAAAGTACTTTTATTTTTAAGAAAACGTTTCAAAATTAAAAACATCAAATCGGATTTAGCCTTCACGAGTGACGACGAATATCCCTGTTATATTCGTTCCTTTGAATGAATACAAATATAATATGAAATGGAAATAATTCCGTTGCTCATCTCCTTCATCGTCAAATTGCTAACTCAAATTAGGACGATATTGAAACAGAATCATTGAGGTATGTTAAGACGAGAATTACTGTGAATATTAAAATATTAGGGGAATTTAAATTCCTGCTGCGATAAAGAATGTTTATTTCTATGAAATATAAAATTGTCTATGAAAAAAATATTTCGGAAATGTCAATGGTATTTGTTTTTAATAATAAAATATTTTAAGCAAATATATAATGGAGTTAAGTGAATTAAATATTTTTTATTCATATAATTTTTGATGGATATTTCAATAAGTTACGGTTACACTCATCATAGTACGAGTATATCCTATACCACCATGTATGTCCTATATCAGGTTACCATTTACTGATTGAATTTGGACGAAATTTAATTAGCAGGTTTTAATGTTTAGGATTTTAACTATACATTATAAAATATGCAAAATAATGTTCAGTAATGTAGACATGTCATCCAGCAACTACATTGGGCCATCTTCATATCTCATAAGATATATTGAATTATGCGAGAAGTTTTAAATAAAGCGGGTTTTCTTACGGTTGCGTCGCAATACGTCTACGATAATATTATGTTTCTACGTAAAAATATTAACAATTACCTAAAGTAACAGTGATAATAAGCACGGTATAAATACATGAAGTAAAAATAAGCTGATTACACCTAGTTTTCGCCTTCAGAAGGTAAATAAATCGTTTATGTCCCAAGATATACGCATGTATAATAAAATTCCTCAAATATTTACAGACTTACCCTTTGAGCAATTTAAAGTCAAGATAAAAAACATATTATTAGGGAAAGTATATTATTCACTTCAAGAATATTATACGGATGTTAGTGTGTGGAGTTAAGTACTGTTGATGCTCATTCGGGAGGAACTGTTGAGAACTGTTGAGTTTCTCGCCAGCTCTTCTCAGCAGAACTGCCCTCCGAGCTGGTGGTAGCTTCTTGAAGGACTTACAATACTGACACTTATGTTAAGTGCCGATTAGAAAGTGCTTGAAATAACCTATTTGAATAAAGAATATTTTGATTTGATTTGATTTATTTATTTTCAATTGATTCTATACCATGTACCTACGCAACGTTTAGTTTATTTTGGTGTTGACCATCTAATTTAAAACCAACACATAGATAGTAGATATTTTTATTTTGATTTTTATTAATTTATTTTCTAAATTTTGTGCTGTTTTGGTTTTAAAAGAGGCCCCGGTACAATGTGAGCAGACCCTTGCTGCAGGCTGTAAAGTCTCTTTATAGAGATCACTCAGCTTATGTGCGAGTAGGAGGTATGTCGCCGTGTCGCATCCAACCGGGTGTCAAACAGGAATGTGCCACGTCAGCTTAGCTGTTCAATTTGTATTAGGATACCTGTCTCCAAAAAGTGAAATAAAGTGATATGGAAGTGAAAATGGAACTTTTAGATATCTCGCTTGCTATACGCAGATGATGCAGTGCTTATTCCATCATCAAAATGCGAGTTGCAGGCATTTATCATTCTGAAAGATGGATTTGAAAATAATGGTCGAAGCCTGAATGTAAGTAAGACAAAGGTTTTGATATTTGAAAGAGACGAAGAAAGGATGGATTGCAAGATTTTCGTAAATGGAAACTTAATAAAACAAGTGAATGAAGTAGTTTACCTGGGGAGTATGGTAACTAGAGATGGAAAATACGAAATAGACGTGGAAAGGCGTAACTGGTGTGGCTGCATTGTCGAGATGGCGAAACGTCAGCCAGCTGCACAATGCAGTTTAGGTGTCGACGCTGTTATATGGTAGTGAAAGGAGAGTATTGCAGAAGAAGAATGAAAGAAAGATGAATGCTGTGGACATGCGATCCCTTCGGAGAATACACGGTGTCTTAACTGACCGAATCCGCAATAAAGAGATACACAAAATGGTAGGTACCAGCGAGGATGTTATAGTATGAATTAAGAAAATCGTACTCAAGTGGTTTGGGAATGTCGAGGGAAATTAGTGATGAAAGAATGAAAAAAAAATATATGAAGCAAAAGTGAATGGTTGGAGAGGTAAGGGGAGATCTCAGTTGACCTTCGAAAACACAGTATCGAAGATACAGTAGGAGAGCATGTATGAAGAGGTTAATGACAGTGGCTGAGACGAAAGAAGTACGCAGGGACCGCAGCGTTTGGCGCTCCGTTCTCTCTGACTCCTCGCTAGGGATGTGAAGCTATGTAGGTGTATGTGTATGTGAGTGTGTTTAATGTTAATTTAGTGAATCTAAGGTTAAAGGTCAACTAAACATAAAACTAGTAAACTTATTATGAAAAGATTATCTACTAAAATATATTTCTAAAATTATATTAATTATACAATTGTTCATTATAATAGTTATATATTATAATTAATCAATTTTATTCACATAATTGGTTAAAATGTACTCGTAATTTACTATAATAAATCAAAATCCTAGCATTTGTTTTTCAAATCTATATTGCATATACATTATTTTATTTATATAATTTTATTGCATATAGTTAATTAGGTTTGTTAATTGGCCAGCGCCCAAAGAAGGAAATCCTTAATAAGGGAACACTTACACAATAAAACTGCAATGAGCAGTCGAGAGTGGACGTAATTTATGGCCTATTACTGTTAAGGTAGTTAAAAGTTTTATAATTGTGTTAATTAATTTATTATTGAATTACTGAGGAGGAGGTTAATTTAACAACCTGGTTGTCCAAATTACCAAATTATTTGGCTAAAATGGGACAAAATTGGGAGCTTGTTTCTCTCATTTTGTTATTTATAATAATCGATTATTATTGATTAATGTTTTATAAATGTGTAGTTTTACAATTAAACCATTTGTTACTACAGAAATCATTTGTTTAATATGTTGAAAATAGTTACTATAATGAATTACCAGATTCTACTATATATTACAATATACATATATATATATATATATATATATATATATATATATATATATATATATATATATATATATATATATATATATATATATATATATATATATATATATATATATATATGTGTATATTTTATCTTTATAACTATAACTTTTTAACAGAACTCTTTAATTAATACATGATTATGCATTCTGCCTTTGGTGTATAAAATGTCCGGTGAGAAAAAAGCAATTAACATGCAAATGAACTGTTGACGCACTACCTCTTACCGACATTTAATTAAAGGTAGTTATGTTTTTAAAACGATAGCTAGACAATTTAAATATATTTCACTACGGCTTTTAATGTTGATTTAAAGTTATAAATTAGTTATTTTCTCATTTTGTCTGAAATTTTTAATACTTTATTGTGATTTACGATTTGAGATTTTAAAATTAGTAGTATAATATATTGTGTTAAATCAAATGATGCTTTTATATATATACTATAATAAATCAGTAAAAAAATAGTGCAGACACTATTTTTTAAGTAAAAATAATGATTGGTAATGTAAAAGCACTAACAGCGTTGAATATTTTTAAGTAAAAATAATGATTGGTAATGTAAAAGCACTAACAGAATCTATAATTTTTAAAATTTTTGTCTGTCTGTTTGTCTGTTTTGTCACGTACATCTTTGGATCTAAAGTCCACGGCAACGTAGTTGACTGTCCGTCCACTAACAATAATTTAAAGCTTTAAATGAATATATGACAAACTTGAGACCTCAGTACTCTCATTTATTTAAGCCCACGTATGTTATGCGATTTTTAGTGGTTCAGCAAATTGGGGATCTTCGATTAACAAAATTAAAAACAGCATATTATATATGTTGGATTTGGTTTCGCTATTACTACTTTTAAAAATATGTATTAGTAATTTAAAAATTAAAAATAATTGTGTTATATTTTTTTCTTAACCAACTGATTTGCCAAAGAAAAAATGTTGTAATCTTTGTGTGGATTAACACTTTAAAAATAGTTAAAATATAAAATCTATTTGTTTAGATTTTACAGTTTTGATGAAAGAAAAAATCGTTACCATATAGCCATTGCGTCATTAAAATTATGTTTAAAAGATAATTTTAGATTAATAATAATAATAATAATAAATATAAATGACGACCAAATATATATATATTAAATAAAAAATACAAATATTATGCTATGATGACATTAGTTTTTATTGTTACGGTACTTAAATAAACATATAAATATATACATATGTATTATTAGAGAGAATCTATAAATATGATATTATTATCATATTATTCATATGTTCTAGGGGTAATATGAAGTTTGCTGGTAAATTTTGCCCAGGCGAAGTATTCCAATGCATAGCAGATACGACAGAGTTAAAAATTGGAAACAAGTTTGAGCTCTCGGGACCAATTTACTGGCATACTTCGACTTTTTATGAAGATGTAGGTATGCTACTGTGTTTCGTGCAAATATTTTTTTATATAAATGATGACGTAAAACATCAAATTCTTTTGTACTAGTTTGCATTGTAGCAGCATTGTATTTATACTGTATAGATTTATTTTACATAGTCATTTAAATATGTAACCTATTATTTGTATATATATTTATTATCTACGGCAGCCACATGCTGTATCCATGCTGGCTGCCTGTTAACGCAAAGAACTTCTGTAACAGCTGATAATATAATTATACCAATATAACACCAATTGCTTTATAATTTAATTATAGCTTTCACTTAATTTAATGAGTAATAATAATAATATTTAATATTATAACTAATTAGAATTTTGAATCTACAATGTTTTTTTTTTGTGTACAACTATCAATTATTAATTAACATTATAAAATTGTTCAATTGACAAATTGTTAAAGATACTTGGGTAATTCTGTTTTTTGAAGAGTATAAAATAACGTGCAACTGTTGAACGGGGTTCACAATGGGGTTCACGTTCACGAGGTTTTGTAAACCTTGAAATATAAAGCATATAAGCTCCGCTTCGTTTGACTATCCGACCATCCAAGACGACTTCGCCATCCACCTTCGTAACACTTCGTTCTATAATACTACGTTCTTTCCTTCTCGCTAGGTACTAACTGGGTGAGACGAGGCCAACTCCGCCCTTCGTATAATCAAAATTGAGTAGATGAAAGAGTAGTAAAGATTACTTATATTTAGTTTCAAATTAACATTTGCAACCTAGATTGTGTTAGATATATTTTTTTAATAATTTAAAATATAAGAAACCGTTCTTATGAAATTTCATAAAGCCACATGCAGGAAACTTGTGCCACTTCTTGTATTTATCTACAGGAAATAAGAGTTCTAGTGACTTTATGCCATCATATAATTTTCCTGTACGTTCATACAAAACTTTTATAGGAAAATAATAAATTTATTTTTGTAATATTATATGACGCGTCATTAAAATTTACTCACAAATCTCATATATCATTTCGGTCTAACGATCAAACGATAATTAATCTTGATATTATTATATTGTATAGTAACAATTCAATATATGTACATATCTTCCGGTAGTGTGACTGAAAGAGAGACAATGCCTTGCCCTACTTATTGTAGCGAAGTACTAAGCGGTGATTTTGTTTGAACATTGATTTCTCGAAATTCCTATGTGAAAGGGATAAAACTAAAATTTACGCCGTGGCCACGTAAACGAAGTTGAGGGCAAAAGCTTGCTTATAGTACATAATTTACTTTACTATAGAATTATTTAAATGCAAATTAACAGAAAATAAAGTAAATATTTCTTTTAAAAGTTAACGAAATATAAAATATGAAGGGGAATAAGTGAGTAACAAAATGTAATAATTTGTTTTATTCGACTTGGATAAGTAAAGAAAACGTTTCAAAATGGCCCTGTTTATTTAATACGGGTGTGTAGGCTGAGGAAGTCGCCGGTTAAGAGCAGTAAAGTGTAAAGATAAATATGCTGTAGAGGTGGAGCAAAGGGAAGCGGCGAAAACATTTCTAGCTGTTTTTATAAATTAAGAAGAATATACACATAAAAATTTCTGAAAAATTTTAACTATTTCAAGTATTTTCTTTAATGAATATCTTTATACAAGTAATTACGATAATTTAGCATCTATAAATACTTAATTTTTGGCCTATGTCAAACGTTAACGTAACTGGCAACCGGGTTAGTATTCATTTTAAACTTAATTAATATATTGACACTATCATCATTCAATGCATGTGGTGGACATGAACCTATAAACTTCACTTAAATAAAATTAAAAGCAAAATTTTAACCGTTCAATTTAATTACGAAAATATATAAATATAGTCAAAATAAGCCGTAGATTAGACATATGTTTCTGCCTTGTATATTTCGTAGGCGTCAATACTCACGTTTTCTGTTGTGTTTTGATATTGACCTTTTTGGTGATTGGGTTCACGTAATGAAAATATCTTAAAATAGAGTTATTACACCGGTCTTGAACATGCAATCTTCACATTTAGAGGCAGATAATAAGTACGTCAAGACGATATCATACATTTATATATATATATATATATATATATATATATATATATATATATATATATATATATATATATATATATATATATATATATATATATATATATATATATATATATATATATGTTTAAGTAATATCTGAAACAATAGCAAAATGGGTGTTCATAAAACATTTCTGGAAATTTAATTATATTGATTCCTAGAAGAAAATACAGAACATATTTACATAAACAAATTACCCAATAAGTAATATCAAAAAATATATATTCGAGGCAGTGATTACTTTTTTTTCTTGGAAGAGGTTTAAATCAATTTCAGTATTATTTTGCGATAGTAAACACATGGACGGTATCTTATTAGAACTAAACAAATTATAATACTGTAGTTGTTACTTGGTACTTTTATACAATCAATTCTATCATTCAGCAAAGAAATTACTTTAAATAAATACGGATGGTGCCTTACCACTGGCCATATATGAAAAGTAGTATTTCATTCTAAATGCTATAATTCTTAACGCATATTTGGATTTTCACCACACCACAAAATGAAGGACACGGCGAAAAATGTGAAATTTAATTTAAATCGAATTATAAAGACAAAACATCAATACAATTATAAAATAATTATTCTTTTCAATTCTAGTGTTTAGCATAAAAAAATATATTATAAAAGTTCGCTCTAATGACTTTAAATGTGAAAGCGAAAATGGTTGGACTGTTAAGTCGGTGAAAAATTTCTACGCCTTATATATCTTACTACTTTGCACGAAACTTCAAGTGGATATGAAATGAAAAGCTCGAGTGATGAATCGTCTTAAATGAGATAGAGTTGAGTAGAACTATTTATGTTACAGTATAGGTATAGAAAATATTTATGAACTTATTTATCATAGCTAACAATACTTAATTAGCCAAAGTTAGTAGTTATTTGTAGTATTTTAGATCTACGAATAACAAAGCCACACTAAATTTTTAAATAGAAAAACCAATTTTTTTTTATCATGACAGAATTTTTTTAATAAAATACATAAAAATATTGAGAAATTAAGATTATTGACGGGGTTTTAATATTATTATTAAATAAATATAAAATTTTGCAATAAAATTGGTTTGCAATCAAAAATTGTTGTTTTATATTAAATATTGAATCGTTATGATATTACACTCGATTTTGAGACAGTGCTTGTCTAGAGTGGTAAAACTTAGCTTAGTGATCTTAATCTTATCAGAGCGAGAAAATGGGAATAATTAATTCCTCTGAGCGGGAATTGAAGCCATAATCATCGCCATTACAGTCAGACGTTTTGCCACTGCAACATAGATCCTTTGACTAAAAAAAAAAATATATATATTTATTACATTTTTTTTCAACTTTTCAGGTGTGTCAGTTGAAGTAAACTAAAAACTATATTTTTTATTTATCGTTCGTATACAAAATCCACTAGTGACTGTAGCTTTTTGTTCAAATCTTAACCTACATTGATAGAATTCAACATATTTCTCGTTAGAAAGCTTAACGAGATAGCGCTATTGTTGTCGTATTATTCAAATACAGTTTTATTATTCAAAGTTTATTATAGAAGTATTATTTCCGTTTTGTCTCGCATGTTACAATCGTTTTTTTTTATTATAAATATCGTATCCCGCACATAGCAGAGTTGGCAGGGAGGGAACCGTAGTCTCAAGGAACCTAGTGTTAAGACACTCTGTTCCCCGTTTTCGGCCTTTCGAGGCAATGCATTTTGAGTGGCGGAACTCCTTAAACCGTCGCATTTTAAGGTAGAGACAGTCCTCAGTACAATTGCAATAGTTATGAAATTGATATCGCATAAACCCCCAAATATATTTTTCCAATTTCCTGTATAAGGATACTGTTTCGGTACACATATATACATCAAGCAAGCTTTTGATAAAAATGTTAAAATGTTTTCATTTTCGAATTGATAATACTACACTTTTACAAAAAGTACTATGTATCAATTTGTTACGTAGAATTTATTTTGTCGGACTGTATTTATATTATTTACATTTCATATGAGATTTGAATCCATATTCGTGCTTTTTTTATCTTCCTCCCATAAAACAGGATAGGCAGAGAGAAAGTCAGTCCTAGTGACAAGACACTACGATCTTTACTTTTTACTTGAATTCGATAAAGTGCGAGTTGAGTGTTAACTTAATAACGTATATGGTCTTGCCAAAGGAAAAAAGTGACACGAATTTATTCTCCCGAGAATTGAAGAAGAAGAATTGAATCAGCGCGTTTACAGTCAGACTGTCACACAGCGCAACGATGACCTTAATATAACGACGAATATAATGATGATTAATATAACATGTAAAACTGTGTTACAAATATTCAATTAAATCAAAATGAATTTTTGAAATTCCTCGTAACAAACATTCGAATTGTGTCTCGAGGGTAAAATGATTAAGTCAGAAATAGGTATCGAGATTTTGCTGTTTGTCAATCTGTCCGGTTTAGCTATGTTGACTGGTATCGGCAACTGAACGGCTGATCGGTTACCAATCGGTCAATTCCTATTGAGTCGACATTACTCGTTACATATTACTCACAAGCAGATCGATTAATGTAAATGGATAATATAATATAACAACTTAAGCGTATATTAATGATAATGAAAAATACACTTAAAGCACCTTATTGCTTAATAGCAATCTCTGCCAGGCAACCTTAATGTCGAGGTGATAAAAAAATTGAGATAAGGATAGCGAGCAAATAAAATATACAAAGTTATAATACACCTAAATGGTTTTATTTAGATTAATATCTGTCTACATACCTGTTTGATTATTCTCGCTTTGTTATTATATTAGGTTTAAGAAATATTTATTAAATGTCTAAGTATAATCATCCTGAAATTGAGTATAAAAAATATATAGTAAAGTATGCAAGTATGTAAAGTAATAAAAATTTAAAAAAGTAAAGTCATGACTATAGATAAATTAATGGGATTAATAATGGGTTTTTTATGTTTTATTTTCAGTTTCATGATTTATCCCGTATATATATATATATATATATATATATATATATATATATATATATATATATATATATATATATATATATATATATATATATATATATATATATATATATATATATATATATATATATATATAGGCTCTGAAGCGGCAGCCCCGCTATCGGATTAAGGCATAGTGGGCTAATCACCTGCTTGCTCGAAAATCATTGATTACAGAAACTGAAACAGATAGAAACCGGACCGATCTATTAACGACGACTTTTGAAGATTGATTGATTTTGCATGAAGAAACGGACACGAATTGCTTTCTGGATCGTGAGGACGCTTAGCGATGACAGCCGACTGGCCCAAGCAGAAGCAGTAATGCTAAACTACAACTTGCATATACTCGGTCTAAGCGAAGTGAGGAGAAATGGGTTTGGCGAACTGAGAACGCCGAAAGGCTTGACTCTGTTGTATTCTGGTAAAGAAAATGAGGAATATGTGCGTGAGTATGGCGTGGGGCTCATCCTTTCTAATGCAGCTAAGAATAGCCTTCTCGATTGGAAACCGATATCAGACTGGACCATGTATACCCGTTTCAATTCCAGAGCCCGGAAGATCTCTATTGTCCAGTGTTACGCCCCAACCAACGCATCATCTAATGATGACAAGGACGACTTCTACAATGCCCTGAATGCCACCCTAAGTGGCATAAAGAAGCAAGACATCGTTTTCGTCATGGGGGATCTAAATGCGAAAGTTGGGAGCGTAAACACTAATCGTGAGCGGCATATGGGCACACAGGGACTTGGTATGTGCAACGAGAATGGAGAGCGCTTTATCGAATTTTGTCAGAACCACGATCTTACCATTGGAGGAACATTGTTCATACATGGCAACCACCATAAGTACACATGGAACTCACCCGATGGAGTCACCAAGAACCAAATCGATCATCTTGCCATAAGATCCAAATGGCGTTCTTTATTGCTCGATGTTCGCAACCGCAGGGGTGCCGATATTGATAGCGACCATCATTTGGTGGTTGCTGAAGTCCGGCTTAAAGTTGCAAAAGCCCGTGTGGCTGGAGGACCCAACAAGATTGGAAAAAGGTTCGAGGTTAACAAGCTACATGACTTGGAGACGCGTAAGGCCTTTCAACTCGAGTTGCGCAATCGTTTCTCTGTACTGGAAGCCACTTCGGACTCATTGGATGAGGAGTGGAACCGCATTAGAGTGGCCTATACAGAGACTAGTTCCGCCGTCTTGGGACACAAATCGCCTCACTCTCGGGAGGACTGGCTGTCACAACGGACCTAGAACCTGATCGAAGACAGACAGACAGTGGGCTGACGGTATTGCCGATCGTGCTCAACAAGCTGCAAACACTGGTAACTTAAAAGGATCACTACTCATTAAAAGGATCTGGATCGCTGAAGAGCTACCCAGCGATTGGAATAAGGGTCTTCTTGTTACTGTTCCGAAGAAGGGTGATCTGAGCCTGTGCGATAACTGGAGAGGAATTACACTGCTCTCTGTTCCTTCAAAAGTGTTCTGTAAGATCATCCTGGACTGACTGTCAAGGGCCGTTGATCCTCTTCTACGCAAGGAACAGGCTGGTTTTCGGTCGAACCGTTCATGCACGGATCAGATCAACACTCTTCGTATCATTCTGGAACAGGCATCAGAATGGCAAAGTGAGGTTTACCTAACTTTTGTTGACTTCGAAAAAGCCTTCGATACGGTGAAGTGGTCCTGCATCTGGTCCCGCTTTTCGAAACATGGAGTGCCGCCAAAAATCATCCGTCTACTAAAAAGCGTTTACAGGAAGTATTCCTCACGACGTAAAATAACTCACGACGGCCTCATCTCAGACGAAGTAGTAGTGCATGCGGGTGTCCGCCAGGGCTGCCTCTTGTCGCCGCTCCTCTTTTTGGTCGTTCTAGATGGGATAATGCTTCGCATCTCTGAAAACAAGCGTCGTGGCATAGAGTGGGGATTGTCTTATGTCTTAGAAGACTTAGACTACGCCGATGATCTGTGCCTGCTAAGTCACACCCACGCTGACATGCAAGCAAAATTAAACGACCTACAACAAGAAGCGGCGAAAATAGGCCTTAAAATAAACTCCCGGAAGACTCAAGAAATGAGAATTGGCGTGAAAAACAACTCACCGTAGCTGATTGGCACGGAGGCAGTGGAACGCGTCCACAAATTTACTTACCTCGGGAGCGTCGTGGCAGTGACTGGGGGTACTGAAGAGGACATCGCTTCACGGATCGCCAAAGCCCGAGCTACCTTCGCGCAGCTGAAACCCGTTTGGCAATCGCGGAAACTGACCCGAAGAATCAAGATAAAGATATTTGGGACCAATGTAAAATCCGTGCTGCTTTATGGGTGCGAAACGTGGAAGGTTACAAAGGACATCTCACTCCAAGCCCAAGTCTTCGTCAACCGCTGTCTTCGCCGCATTCTCGGTATCTACTGGCCCGAGACCATCTCTAACGTAGAACTGTTGGAGAAATGCCAAGAGAGCCCGATCGACCACCAGATCAAGCGTCGCAGGTGGCAATGGATTGGCCACACGCTCCGCAGGGGTCCCGACCATATACCCAAACAAGCTTTGGACTGGAATCCCCAAGGGAAAAGAAAGCGTGGCCGTCCTCGTCAAACCTGACGTCGCACCATGTTGGCAGAAGCGGCAAACATCGGAATGACGTGGACCGACGTAAAGCGTGAAGCTCAAGACAGATCGCGATGGAGGATATCTGTGGACGCCCTCTGCCCCATCTAGGGGACATAGGACATTAAGAAGATATATATATATATATATATATATATATATATATATATATATATATATATATATATATATATATATATATATATATATATATATATATATATATATACTTGTCATTATATATTTATACGGTTAAGTGTTGCATACATACATAAAATATATATATATACAAAAATATCAAAAAGCATTTTCATATACTATGCTAAAATTTTGAACAAAGTATGGAATATTCAAGTGATTTTACCATACCTTGTTGAAATGCAAAGCTTTAGAATAAAGTGGTGTTGAATTTCAATTTTATATAGATTTCATGAAGACTTGTTTCGTTTAATTTGCAAATATTTCAAAAAATATATATCTAATAAATCACATACTATAAAAAATCGGTCATGTACATACAAGTCTTTGTACTTGCGTATGTATATGTATACATAAATATACAAGAAGACATAAATATACAAGTATCTTAAGCCAGATAATTAAAACATATACTATATATACATATATTGATTTTTTTATTTCTTTAATAAACTACAATAAATGCAAATAAATTTTAGCATGGAAACTCGGATTACAATAAATTGAGAGCGACTATTTAATTCCAGATTAAATTTTTATGTCGTGCGTGAGTGTAGCACAGCACGAGTGAAATAATTGATTCGATTATACCTTTCCACTCGGGCGGTGTACTACGTGATCTCTGTTTTTTATCGTTGTATGCTTTGATGTTCACTTGAAATCAATTATGTTATCCTCTTGACTTGACTTAACAATTGATTAATGTTCTGAAATTTTCAAAAACACTTTAAATACTTGGAGGTAACTTTCCTTTCAAGAACAAGTGTCAAGATTTTCAAACTTAAAATTTTCAAAGTTTAAATAAAAATAAAACTTACAAAATATATATACCCAGACCCAAGTGTAGGACAGGGAAACTCACCTTCCCAGCTTAGCTCAATAGGACTAATCAAATCAAATCTAGCTAAATACCGCCTTTTATACGGTGCTGCCACAGAAATTCAATAGAGATACTTACTTTTATAAGAAAAAATTGTAATATATAAAATATGATACAATTTTCTAACAATACTTGTATATTTTTTAATACTTGATATTGTTTTTTATAAAGGCTTTCTGAACAGTACTTTCCTCACTTAAATTTCAAATAGTAAATTATATAATTCTATATATTTTAAAATGGTCATAATATCGTTAATCGTATCGACAAATAAGAATTAAATAAACTTTCAAATCCATATTTTTATTGCACTTCTTGTTAATGCGTTACACGATATATAATAAAATAACCATAGAACCAATAGTGACAAACCAACATACTATTCAGTTGTATGTATAGGCAAAACTGTTTACGTTGCTAACGAACACACAAACAGTTTTAAACTCCTAACAGTCCCTGAGGTATCATAACACGGTAAAACTTCTTGAATCTTCTATATTTAGTTTAATAATAAACTAGAAATTTTCCCCATTTACGTATGAATGGGGCATTATTTTAAGTCGCCGCATACTTTAAAGGGATGCAATAAACATTTTAGTGCCAAACATAAACCAACCCGTAAATTGAGACGTATTAATATGTTTTTGTATAATATTACTAAAATACTCGTATAACATTTATATTATTCGGTTAATGTGACTTTTAAAATATTTTTATATGACATTCATTATTGTTGATTAATTTACATTTCTTGGGTTTTTATTTCTATCCTAATTGAATTGCACAAAGTAATGCTTGTATTTGATTTGTTACTTTGTAATAATAATAATATTTTTTAAAGTTTATTTTACTTTTAATACCTTTTAAAATAATAAATAAAATAACCCTCGGTACGCGATATTTTCTCCGATCTTAAGGTAGTGATGCATTCTCGGCTTCGCAGGCTCGATCGAAGATTTACTTTAATATTATATCGACTTTAATTTAATCAACTCAATAGATGACAAGACAGAAAAAACACTAAACGCACATGCAATTTGTAATAGGTTAGTACACTAATCTTTTCCATATTCTTTTAGGCTAGGAGTCGTGGATATCAACAGCAGCGGACAGATAAAATAGACGCTTTGGAGATGTGGTGTTTACGTTTACTCCATACAGGCAGAACTGTATCTCTAACGTTTCCAGTGATTATCAAGCACTTGGTAGCACTACCATACTGTGGGTAAATAGATTGCAATAACAACAATAATCTGAAAAATCTCATTGTGACAGGCAAAGTTCAAAGCAAGAGGCCGAAGAGATGCAATTCAACAAGATGGTCATACTAAGTATCTCAACAACTAGGGATACCGATAAGTGGGGCAAACCGCGAAGCCACTAATCGTGAAAAATGGAAAGAGACCATACGTTACATATAGTAGCGAAGTCACGATCCTCAGCACTGAGAGACTGACTGAAGAGAGAGAGAGTCATAGAGTATTTAACTTTTAAGTTACGTGTAATGAAATAAGATACTGTTACTTCCAATTGTGGTTTCTCTTGGTAAGTACATATTAGTATTTATTTAAAAGTAGTTACTAGTAGTTTTACTTTCAAAATAATTGAAATAGTTGTAATATTAAAATAATTGAACCGAATTTGAAACTTCATCCTCTAAATTCGTAATAAGTGTAGCTTAGACTAATAAACGTAACTTAATAGTAATATCAGTTCTGTAGACGCTATGCTACGACGTAGAGTCATCGTAGCTATTACAATAATATACATATATTTATCTGTTTATTAATGTCAATTATTACATCTTAACTTTATTACGCATTGAGAAGAGAAAGTCGCAAAATTTTTGTTTAATTCAAATGCGTTTGTTTGTAATATATTTATTACAAAAATATTGAAATAACGTTTAATTTTCTTTAAAGATTAGAAAAGCTCTTCGTAATGGATATCATGTTGTATTCATATTTAAAATATACATTGATAATAGTTGAACTGATACTTTTATTTTACATTAGACTTATTTTCCAAGAATATGAAAAAACGTTGCTATTGGAAACAGCAGAGAACAATGTATGTGTTATGTAAGAGTTATGTAATAATTTATTTTTGTGCTTGTAGATAATAAATTGTTACTAACTGTATTAATCTACATTTTCAAATTACTTATATTTTATTACTAAAATAAAAAACAACTCTGGCAGGAAATAAAAACAATCATAGTTCCTTTAATTGCGAGAATAGGTTATCATATATATCGGAGCTTAAGCTGGGGTAAAGTCGATACGATGGGCGAGGTGAAACTATCTATATCGTCTTTACATGTAGTATGGTGATGTCGACTCATGATATTAATAAACCAAAAGTTGCTATTTCCGGAGTACATTCACACAGTTCAATTAATAGCACAAATCACAATAGTTTTATTAAATTGCACAGTTTCATTTATCAGGCATATATTTATTCTGACATTTAAATTACACTTAAACGGTTTAAAATTACTTTCACTACTTAACTAGCACTGATCCCACAGACACTTTAACTTGTGCTTTATCACCACGCTTATCACCGAAGTAATGCCAACACGTCGTCTGGGCATTTATTATTTATAAAATAAGCTTCACGCTGTATCCTGCACACAGCAGAGTAGGCAGAGGGAACCGTAGGTTGAAGGAACTTAGTGTTAAGACACATTTTCCGCCATTCGAGGCATTGCGTGTTGAGTGGCGAAGCTCAACGCCGCGCTTTGCCTTGTTGCCAGAGCGAAGAAAATGAAAATAATTAATTCTACCAAAGTGAGAAGCATAATCAATAGATCAATCAAAATATTTGTAACAAAAGTCTAATTCTTTTTATATTTTTTTATTATAAATTCATTGATTTTAGGTATCAGAGGAGCTTTGTTGGAATCTGAAGATCATGAGTGTCCAGATTGTAGGGAAAAAGAAATAGCACCAACAACCTTAATACCCAACAGGTAAACTATTGCAAATAATAATTTAAAACTGAAACTTTTCCGGATTATTCGTATATATATACTGTAATTTTTTTGGAAATCGAGGTTTCGAACACTCGCGCAGGATATCCGTGTATATAAAATCGACGTGCTAATAATACTTATTTTGTATAGGTTTTTAAGGAACTCTGTATCGACATTCCGTAACCAAACGGGATATAGCCGACGAACTCCTCACCGACCATCGGCTGCCCCTCCTGTTGCGGGTAAATGAATTTAGATATATTTTTAAGCTCGTAATGGGACAGGAATAAAATTTTTGATATTCACGGTTTTTAGATATTTAAGACAATTTATTTTAAGAAAAGAAAATTAATTTTAAACAGATTATGATAAGTTCTTTGGGTTCCGCGATGTTTATTCATATTAAATAAAACAGTTTAAACGGATTAATTGCGTATATTATCATTTTTTTTGGAAACCCGACTACTGCACGGACCACGGACTACTGCAAAGTGTTCGAAACGTCGGGTTTCCAAAAAAAATTATAATATACGCAATTAGTAGGTTAAGTAGGTGACTTGGAGGGGCGTCTGGTAAAAACAGCCTAAATAGTTATCCGGTCATGTCGCATATCTGGTTCCGATTGAAAGGGATTGAGGGAAATGTTTTCGCTATTGTCTCATCGGTGGCGCGCGACACTGTGGCATTACCAATATTGACGAGAGGTCAAAATTTTTTTTAACGAATATCTTAAGTTATATATGAGTTTTCATATAAAATACTTTGAGCATTTAAACACTCAAGTATGTTAATTTTATACAAACAGTGACAGTTAATTTGTAATTATTTTCTTCAAGTATTCTCATATAAATTACAGAAATTCTCAGTGTTTTAAAGCATAAGTTACTCTAATGTAGAATCAAGTGATGCGTTTGCGAATATGATAAACAATGATAAATAAAGATTTTATTTATGATATAGGATAATTGCGTTGACAAACTTAAGTTAGCGGTTGTATGAACTTACTTACGTGTACGTATAAGTTTGTAATGGTTTTGGTCAAATCTGTTAGTTAATGAGTAATTTTATTTTATTAATTATAACTTAAAACTTCTAGCTAAATTTCATAATTCTTGGCCATCGGAAAGTAATTACGTTTACGTAATACGTTTTAATTATGTGGCGAATTTCATACAAACTAAAAAAAAATAAAATAAACATAAACGCTTGTTTCTTCGAAAGTACTATTGACCTGAATATTTAATATTAATTTCAGTTTTAGATTTCCACGCAACTTTGAGTTCATCGTCTTAATAGACGGACTGACAAACCTACAGACGTGACAGCCGGAGCGTCTGTTTGCCTTTTGCCTTTTCTCATCTGGGTAAAAAGTAATTTATTACAATATACGAGTAATAACAAATTGGTTGTGGCGTAGAGGAGACAGCGTCTGCCTGTGAATGCGACGGTTTGAGGGTTCATTTTACACTCGGAGAGAATGAATTATTTTAATTTTCTTTTCTCTAGCAACTAGACAAAGTGCGGCGTTGAGTTCCGCAACTCAACATGCAATGTCCCGAAAAGAGGAAAGCGGAAAATAGAGTGTCTTAGCACTAGGTTCCTTCAGCCTACGGAGAGGTAACCCTCTGCCTACCCTCCTATGTGTGGGATACAGCGTGAAACTATAAAAAAACATAATAGCAAATAAATAAATATTGTTACAAAACTTAACTACTGGTATCTGTAAGCAAAATGTATATTTAATTAGTCCTATTATTAATCAATGTCTTGTTCCAAAGGAAGTGATTAATGAAAGTTGAAAAAGTGCACATTGCTAGAACAAAATGAAAATCAGCTTATAAAAAATATATTTCATGTTTTTAGGTTAACTATTTAACATTTATTTTATTTATATACTTTGAAATCATCAATTATTATTCCGATTTCAAATAATACATATATAAAAAGAATTACATTTAAATATATAGAGACAGACTAACATAATATCACCATTAAAAGAAAAACTTTTTTTATCGTTAAAATAAATAAAAAAAAGACTAAAAACACACTGTTAGAGTAAAATTTTACCTTAAAATCACAAATTAGAGTACGCTACAATAGCGATAGATCAATGAAGAGTATAATTCAATATTTAGCTTTTAATCCGATTATAAGCTATACGGGTGCCGAACTGTAGCAGGCGTGTTAATAGTTCTATTGTCTCAACTAACTAGAACCACACGCTTACCTAATATCTATATATACGACTTCTTTTAAAAAAAATCGTTCGAAGACTATAATATAAAGTGATTCTTTATAATATATAATTTGTAGATTATTTAAAAGACGAGAAAAGAAATGAAATAATCAATTTTTACAACAGTATTTTACTTACTTTGATTTCATTGATAACTCTAAAACTATAGCAGATAGCAGAATAAAAAATAAAACTACTAGCATCAAAAGATCGTATGATTTTTTTATAGTACACATAGTTGTGATCTAAGCAAAATGTTCAATAAATTATACAGTAAACACGTAACATTTAACAAGTAACGCCGGAGGCCGGTCCCAGTAAAATATTTATGCAAAATAGTCGAAAGTTTACTAATGCCTCGCAGATATTGGTATTTAATAATGAGATAATATCTAATAATAGTAGTTCTAAAGCTATTATTTGTATGGGAGCTTACTATAGAGATAAATACTTGTATCTGTTTAAATACCTACGTGATTCATGAATTATTGTTTGCTAAATTCCAGTACGAGATTGTAAAGTTAGCAATTCTAAACATTGAAATTACATCAATTGAAATATTTTGCTTTCATTTAGGGATATTATGGAATAGTTCTAACAGAAGCGAAAGTCAGAGTCAAAGTTTATCATTTTTGTTTATCGGAATCGGAACCTGAGTCGAAACTGGAGTCGGAATCAGAGTCGGAGGCAGTAGACAGATTTGTTAAGATTATTAAGGACAGAGCTATTTATAAAAATGTCAGATTGCTTTAACTTAAAGGTATGCTCAAAAAATAATTAATTACCATTAACTGTACATGAAAAGTATTAAGGTAATTTAATGGTAATCAAAAGCAGCTAGAGAGAGAGGCATTTCCCGCGTGACGTTTATACTTGCTTGCTAAAGTTGACCGCGCCATTGTGTCACTTTCGTTGTTAAACTCCGATCGAAAATTATCGGAACTGAAGTCGAAATATAATAGTTATTAGCACATACATAAACAACAAACATACCCTACTAGGAAGTAGTACATTATTCTTGTAAATTAATATCAATATCTAAACATATCATTTATAGTTAATCAATCAATTAATCCTGATTAATATATATTCAATATGTTTTTCCTTATATATGTGTGTCTATGTTTACAAATTACAAATTATTTTCATTTGACAATGGGGGGTCCCATTGTCAAATGAAAATAATTTGTAATTTACACATTCTAATGGCCGAAGTACCACTGACCGCAGTTACAGTGGGTTACATTAAAATACAAAAAAATAAATACATAGCTATATATATATATACATATATATATAAATATATATATATATATATATATATATATATATATATATATATATATATATATATATATATATATATATATATATATATATATATATATATATATATATATATATATATATATATATATATGTATATATAGGATGGAGCTATGTATTTATTTAGGCATATAGCAAGGTAGAACATATAGGAGGTATTCCATTTCCCACTTTCCGCCTGATTTCGAGACATTGTGTATTGTGTGGTGGAACTCAACGCCGCGCTTTGTGTTGTTACCAGAGCGAGGAAGTCATACATTCTCCCTCGGTGGGAACCGTCACGAAGTCGGTCGATCGTCAGACGCTGTGCCGCTGCGCCTTTCCTAGATACATGGAATGTCCAAAACAAAAATAAATTTTCAGTTCAAACCTGTAGTTCGAAATGAAATCTATAACTTTATAATTAATCCGACAGCAAAAGAGAGACTTAACATGATATCATAAAATATTATTATATAGATAAGACAAACTAACTTCATGTACTTTGTTTAAGAGTTAGTCAAATAAATTGTGGAATATTTTGTTTTTTTAAAAAGTAGTATATTATATAATGTTTTGAATAATTAATACATTTAAAATTGAAGTTAAATTATTTGTATTTGATGTATACATACATTGAAGCTTAGAAATTTAAATAAAACCTTGCAAATTAAATGAAAATTTAATCAAAGTACGCAAATATGTTCAGTTAGGATATTTGCTGGTCTTTATTTTACTACGAATATAACGCACATGCAACAGCGTCCCTACAGAATAATTTCAAATAGAAAGTTTCTATTTATTTTATGAGAAGTTGAATTTAAGCATATCGTAGGTTTAGAATATGATGATTCAGACTAGACGTGGGATACACCTGTTTCGCTATTTACATTTGTACGTTATTCCCAGGCATAAATCAAATATGGGATCTTCTGTCGAGTATTGGCTAAGTAAAATCGTAGGAGAAATTGTGCTAATGCACAATTTTAGCACAATACACATTGTTGATTCTAAAATAACATAAATTATTATATATATTAGTTATATAAATTGTTATTAAACAAGATTATTATGTACCTACTATAAATTAATGCGTGTATGCATATTTTTTTGTATATATATTTTATTATTTATATAAATTGTATGTATTCTATAATATAATATTTGTGTAGGTTTATAAATATATATTAATATTTGCACCACGCCTACTCTTCTCATAAGATCTTTTTAATTAGGTTGCCTCGATAAGACCGCCTGTTCACATTTTCTAACCATTTCAAATATTTTGCGAAATATTTTATTTAGTTTGAATTATATTTTAAATACTACGCTTACAAGTATTGTAGCGCAAAATAATTATATAGTTTAATATAAAACATTTAAATAAAGTTAGGTTACGTTGATAGGAAAACTCATTTATAATGTTCCTCGCTCGCTTCGCGCTCATTAGCCTGAGTTTGCATAATACTTTCTAGGCCTTTAACTCCGCGTAATTAAAATATTTACAAAATTCAACGCCTGCTCCTGTAGGGAAAGGAAAAAAAAACATCCAAATAATTCTTATTGAGTTTCTAAGTAGATTATACTTTTTTATGAATGTTTCGCTTCTTAAAGGCAGGATCGAATAAAAGAGTGAATTTAATTTAAATTTCAATAACAAAAAAATATAAGTACATAAATGGCTTCGCAATTCTTTGCTTTCAAAAAAGTGAAATATTTTACCGCAAGACTATATAAAGATCTCTGTTCATTGATACGTACACTGACAAGTATTCTTGAGCCAAGTGAACAAAGTGTGAAAGCTGAGACGGAAAAGAAATATTGAAATACGTAGTGCCTTCTCTGTAAGCAACTGAGGAAATATTCTCTTTGAATCAGTCATGCGATTAATGCCGCTTGAAATGGATATTTTCATAGATTACTAGTGGAGAATGAAAAGTTCTTTTATTTTTTATCCATTCAAAGGAAGAGATGCTGTTTATCTCGAATGACGGCTGCTGTGTCAGAGGAAATTTTCTTCTTTCCTGAGAAACAGTTATTACATTTTCTATGAATGATAATAACACGACATATATATTGTAACACAATACAGAATATTCTAATATTATACAAATGTCAAAATTTAGAGAATTATTAGATAAAAGTTAAAATTGGTACAAAATATATATGATTTATTTGATATACGTCAACATATTATACATACTATGTAAGTAAAGCCCAATAATATACCCGTTACAAACTAACATCATGACACGTCGAATAACTGTGCGTATATATTACTCAATTATATTCGGTAGCCCAATTAAGCGTATTTAATAAAATTTTGTGTCGTCAATTAAGAGCGGCGAAAATATTACAGCTAAATTTCGAATTTTGTATAATGCTTACGTTTGTATGTATGTCTATGTGCGTTATACGTATACATTATAATTGTGTGTATTAGTTAAAAATGTGAATGCCGTCGTAGCATATATATATATATATATATATATATATATATATATATATATATATATATATATATATATATATATATATATATATATATATATATATATATATATATATATATATATATATATATATATATATATATATAATATCTATATATATATTATATATATATATATATATATATATATATATATATATATATATATATATATATATATATATATATATATATATATATATATATATATATATATATATATATATATATAATATATATATATATATATATATATATATATATATATATATATATATAATATATATATATATATATATATATATATATATATATATATATATATATATATATATATATATATATATATATATATATATATATATATATATATATATATATATATATATATATAGATCGATATTTAACTTTATTTATAGTTAATGATTAGTTTTGTTAATAAGTAGAATCGTTTAAATTATTTATATGTTGTTCAACCTTATCATATCTGACAGGTGACAGAAGGCAGATGACGGAATCTGATGAAGCTGGAGTAAGAAGTAAAGGAACAACTAAGCATTTCATAGATTCACCGTGCCGGTACCGGGCCCATCGCCCATCGGCCCATTATATGGAGGAGGAGGTCAGAGCAGCGCCTATGACTTGCAAGTGCAACCAAGTGTAGGTTTAAAGGGGTGACCTTTTAAGGGCAACAACACTCACCTCCACTGTCTAACCTAAGCAAACCTACCTAATCAAATTCCAATTGCCGCTTTGGAAGAACATTCTAGAAATTAATTAGTAATAGTTCTAGACATGACGAGATGTTTTAGCAAACTAGAGAGATTTCACTGTTATACCTGTCACTCTTAATTCAATCTTATACAAATTTACTTTAAACCTATTCCTGGTCAGTTCATCAGTAAGTTCGAAGTACTTGTTAAGTTTCAAGTTATTATTTTAATAATATATAAAAATAATTATTATCCATATCTGACAATAAGAAATGTTTTTTGTCATAATATTATGCTATTTCTACAAAAATAATCTACCCACGAATTGTTTCATAACAAAATTAGATAAACGATACATATAGCTATTTATAAATATATTTAAGTAGGTGCGTGATAAAAAAATTACAAGGAATATCTTGAACTTAATCGCTTAGCAATTATCTTAATAAATACGGAGGTTTTCATTAAAACACTCACTATATATACCTTTTAGTTCTACATATAAATCAAAATGTGGATGTAAGTGATATTATGTTAAATACAAAAAGGAAATCCATAAGCTTACAGTTTATTATTGACACAGGAAATTTGCAACATATCCTTATTTTCGGTTGAAAGAAAAATGTGTCGATCATTCAGACAGATAGACAACGCAGGACCGACCGTCGTGACTTTTGTATATAACATCTCCAATTTTTTAAAAGTATTTTTACTATTAAATTCTTCGGGCTTTGCTCTTATTTGCTTAGCTTATCGTCTCTTGCTCATTTTTCGCTAGTAGTATTTCGCTACAAAATAATAAAAAAAAAACAAACAAATTAATTAATTATACCTTGAGGGATATATATATATATATATATATATATATATATATATATATATATATATATATATATATATATATATATATATATATATATATATATATATGTATATATATATATATATATATATATATATATATATATATATATATTATATATATATATATATATATATATATATATATATATATATATATATATATATTAAAATAAAATAAAATAAAGCTTAAAATGTTAATAACGATATAGATCGATATTTAACTTTATTTATAGTTAATGATTAGTTTTGTTAATAAGTAGAATCTTTTAAATTATTTATGTTGTTTAACCTTATCATATCTGACAGGTGACAGAAGGCAGATGACGGAATCTGATGATGGATGACGGATAGATGGATTCGTTCGATGGCATTTCAAGCGTACCAGTTAAGTACTAGTCACTTTACCAATGTCACATGTGTAGTTCAGTTCTGATTTAATTATAGAGATAGATAGAATATATATTTGGATTTTAATAATGTTATTTACTACACTATTATATAATAAACTTGTGTTAGTAATTTTTATATTTTACATAATAGTTATTTTACAAGTTATATTAGTTTGAAATCAAGAATATCGTGTATAAGAACGCACTGTCATAAGCCGTTAAATTAAATTAATATCCCTCAAGGTATAATTAATTAATTTGTTTGTTTTTTTTATTATTTTGTAGCGAAATACTACTAGCGAAAAATGAGCAAGAGACGATAAGCTAAGCAAATAAAAGCAAAGCCCGAAGAATTTAATAGTAAAAATACTTTTAAAAAATTGGAGATGTTATATACAAAAGTCACGACGGTCGGTCCTGCGTTGTCTATCTGTCTGAATGATCGACACATTTTTCTTTCAACCGAAAATAAGGATATGTTGCAAATTTCCTGTGTCAATAATAAACTGTAAGCTTATGGATTTCCTTTTTGTATTTAACATAATATCACTTACATCCACATTTTGATTTATATGTAGAACTAAAAGGTATATATAGTGAGTGTTTTAATGAAAACCTCCGTATTTATTAAGATAATTGCTAAGCGATTAAGTTCAAGATATTCCTTGTAATTTTTTTTATCACGCACCTACTTAAATATATCCTAATTTTATAAATAGCTATATGTATCGTTTATCTAATTTTGTTATGAAACAATTCGTGGGTAGATTATTTTGTAGAAATAGCATAATATTATGACAAAAAACATTTGTTATTGTCAGATATGGATAATAATTATTTTTATATATTATTAAAATAATAACTTGAAACTTAACAAGTACTTCGAACTTACTGATGAACTGACCAGGAATAGGTTTAAAGTAAATTTGTATAAGATTGAATTAAGAGTGACAGGTATAACAGTGAAATCTCTCTAGTTTGCTAAAACATCTCGTCATGTCTAGAACTATTACTAATTAATTTCTAGAATGTTCTTCCAAAGCGGCAATTGGAATTTGATTAGGTAGGTTTGCTTAGGTTAGACAGTGGAGGTGAGTGTTGTTGCCCTTAAAAGGTCACCCCTTTAAACCTACACTTGGTTGCACTTGCAAGTCATAGGCGCTGCTCTGACCTCCTCCTCCATATAATGGGCCGATGGGCGATGGGCCCGGTACCGGCACGGTGAATCTATGAATAACTATAACGATAACTATAATTGTCGTTTTATACGAATATAACATCTTTCACATCATCAAATACATTATATATTTTAAATTTATGTTTATTTTATTGCTTTTTCCAATAATAATTGTCCTAAGCCTGATTTTGTTTTTAATATATTTGACGAAAATATGCAATTACCTTAAAGTGTCGGTTATTGGTGTCGCCACAGTAAATTGGTATTGAAGTACCCATAGAAGAAAATGGATAAAAAATTAAGCATATGCACTTTAATTAAATTATGTCCAAATATCCGAAATGTGATAGCGAGTTCCTATAACGAGATAATTAATTGGATCAACTAGATGGCAGAAAGCCAAAACAAATATACACTATATATTTGTAAATCTATAATATACTTAATATAATTACAACTGATTTAAAAATATTTTATGTATAATATTACAATGATTAATTAGATTATACTATATTTCTCTGCTCTAATACACTCACTAAGCTCTGTATACTCTATATTATCTAAGCTCGTTCATATTTAGAGTTCAATATAAAGTGCTTGCGTGAAAATTAATGTCAACCCGAATTTAAATAGGTAGTAAGTATTTAAATTGCATAGTTAGACAATAGCAAAACATAATTTCAAATTTGATATTTGGATTTTAAGAGCTAAATGGTTACAGTTTCAAGCATTTCCGCTTATAATACATATAGTTCCGTCCACGCATATTTGTTATGCTTGAACTTATTGCATATATATATATATATATATATATATATATATATATATATATATATATATATATATATATATATATATATATATATATATATATATATAGTCAAACATCGTTTTTAACCTCGTTAAGCATATGTGGTCTTACTTATACAAGAAATAACAACCACCGTGGCATATAAATTTTGAAAAGCACAGTAAATTTTTAAGCAACGATTTAATTATATTTATTTTTGCAGCCTCAGATCCCGCATATGGCAGGCTAGATAGAAGAGGAAACCTAGTGTCAAGACACTCCTCGAGTTGGAATTTAACCTACAATCGTCCTGTTTAGAGACAGATGCTGTTTCACTGCGCTACAATGATTTTCATATATCCGCCAATAGGAAAATTCCGTTTTCATCTATAAGTATACTATCATTACGTAACTCGAACAAAACTAATGATTTATTTATGTAATGAAAGCTGGATATTTATTTCATTTGTTCATGTTTCACAACAAATATTAATATACAAACGGCCAGTATATTGTAACTGTCAGCAAAGGACTTAAGACTATTAGCGGTTTTATAATAACATCAAACGAGTAGTTGTGTTTATTGATATATAATATATAAAGCGCTTATATCAAGCTCTCGTTGTTGCCTGCCGTGTTATTCCTGAGTAATTTTTTATTTTACTTATCAATCCACATCCACATATGTACGTATGTTATCAAATGTTTTGTTGCTTAACACGTGAGTCTTACATAAATCTTTATTTCTAATCAGAAATTATGAATTGATCCTCATAATAAGTTGTAATTAATAAATATATACTTTTTTTGAAATGTCTAAAGAAATTGAAACTTATATTAGGGAGACGACTTCATATAACACATTTCCACATGTAATATATTTTATATGTTGTCACATAAAATAGATCAAACATTATAATTTATAATTATATAGATAAATAAATCACGCTCGATACCCATCAAACATGTTTTATTTAACTATATAACTGCTACCGAGCAAGTAATATTTCCTCTAATAGAGGAAATTCATAGATATAAAAATTTTATGGTCTTAATATGGTATAAAAAATATTATGTTTAATTTACTATTAGCGACCTGTACGCAGCTTCACCAGACTCAGATTTAGTTCTCAGATTTACTAAATATTTGTATATAAACGTAAATTATCGTTTTATATTCATATTCGTGCTTTAAACGCGAGTTTTTCGCATATATATATATATATATATATATATATATATATATATATATATATATATATATATATATATATATATATATATATATATATATATATATATATAATATGTTGCTCCACAACCTCATCTATATTCCAGTGAAGTTAAATAAAAAATTAGTCGGACTAACGAAAACTAAGAGAAGAAAATTACTTTGACATCCCAAATAGATACTTTAATTTTATTGGTATGAATTGATTTTTTTGTTTGGGTTAATCGTATAATTGTTTTATTTTGTAAATAAAGCAACGTAATCGCTTCCTTTTTGTTAGAAATTTAAATAATTAAAGTCTTTATTAAAGATTTATTATTTATTTCTCTTCACGCTGTATCCCGCACATAGCAGGGTAAGCAGAGGGAACCGTAGGTTCAAGGAACCTAGTGCTAAGACACTCCGTTCCCCACTTTCCGCCATTCGAGGCTTTGCGTTCGTTTGACAAATAAAATTTGCTATAAATATGTAAATGTATCATTTATAGTTGAATATAATTTATAATTATATAGATAAATAAATCACGCTCGATACCCATCAAACATGTTTTATTTAACTATATAACTGCTACCGAGCAAGTAATATTTCCTCTAATAGAGGAAATTCATAGATATAAAAATTTTATGGTCTTAATATGGTATAAAAATATTATGTTTAATTTACTATTAGCGACCTGTACGCAGCTTCACCAGACTCAGATTTAGTTCTCAGATTTACTAAATATTTGTATATAAACGTAAATTATCGTTTTATATTCATATTCGTGCTTTAAACGCGAGTTTTTCGCATATATATATATATATATATATATATATATATATATATATATATATAATATATATATATATATATATATATTATATATATATATATATATATATATATATTATATATATATATATATATATATATATATATATATATATATATATATATATATATATATATATATATATATATATATATATATATATATATATATATATATATATATATATATATATATATATATGTTGCTCCACAACCTCGTCTATATTCCAGTGAAGTTAAATAAAAAAATTAGTCGGACTAACGAAAACTAAGAGAAGAAAATTACTTTGACATCCCAAATAGATACTTTAATTTTATTGGTATGAATTGATTTTTTTGTTTGGGTTAATCGTATAATTGTTTTATTTTGTAAATAAAGCAACGTAATCGCTTCCTTTTTGTTAGAAATTTAAATAATTAAAGTCTTTATTAAAGATTTATTATTTATTTCTCTTCACGCTGTATCCCGCACATAGCAGGGTAAGCAGAGGGAACCGTAGGTTCAAGGAACCTAGTGCTAAGACACTCCGTTCCCCACTTTCCGCCATTCGAGGCTTTGCGTTCGTTTGACAAATAAAATTTGCTATAAATATGTAATGTATCATTTATAGTTGAATGTTATAATTGAATGTTATAATGTTATAATTTTATAGTTGAATGTTATAATGTTATAATTTTTTTACATTTAGTAAATATTAGTCGTAAAATAATAGATCTGAGTATAAATGTGACAGTTGTGGGTTCGATTCCCACTTGAGTGCATAAATTATTCAGATTTTCCGATTTTAGCCGTGCGCCTATCACATTGTCTCGAATTACCAGGTAAAGCAGACAACAGAGTATCTTCACAAAAGGTTATTTCACTATCCTGCTATATGAGGGGATAAAGCGTGAAGTTGAAAAAAAAAAAAAAAATTAAGTAAAAAATCAATTTTAATAATTCCCCTTCTCTGTCCTGGTAACCTCTACTTTGCCCTGCACCACGAGCACTTCAATGGAGATGTAGTCAGTAAGTTTCAGGATCCTGGTTTTTATAGCAGCTCATAGTCACTTTTTGATGCGCAGTTCTTCGAGTATGGATACATTTGTTCGGAATTTGGTTTATGACATCCTAAGCAGCTCTCCAGCACCACATCTCCAGGTCATCCATATTTTTTATTTCCAACTCCCACAAGGCTCGCGTCTTGGCGGCCGCGTATTTTAATAATAATTCTCATTAAATTTATGATGTCATCGTGGAATGGTTAAAAAGTTAATTATTAGTAACTTCTTCTTCGAGACCTTGATTGAGCTCCGAGAACACAGTGTCGAAGATACAGGAGGAAGGATCATGTTAAAAGCATGAGGACCCACGTATGCCCTGCCCATACGTTACGAATGTATAATATATATATATATATATATATATATATATATATATATATATATATATATATATATATATATATATATATATATATATATATATATATATATATATATATATATATATATATATATATATATATATATATATATATATATATATATATATATATATATATATATATATATATATATATATATATATATATATACAATTAACATAAATATCCCAAATCGTAATTAAAAAGAGCTTAATTAACAACAATATTCTTATATCTTGTCGTATTGTTTACTTTGTGTCAAAATTATGTGGCTTCATGACGCATGAATCACGAGCGAGTGACACAAAAACTACTTTGATGAAACAATAACCTGAACATAGACTTCTGAATATAGTTACTACATACTACATACTCGTATTAACTACATATATGCGAATGAACAATGCACGATATAGTGAGTAACTTTAATTCATAATACAACAAAACACGCATGTAATGGGTATAATAAATTATTCGAACTCAATTAAAGCAAAAGCATTTTCATTCTATGAAAATTGTTAATAGTAATTGGGAATTTTAGATTTAAAAGACTAACAACGAATAGTGTAAATTATAAATAAAAAATCCATATATTTCGAAATGACTTTATTTTTATACATTAATGTATGAACCTTGGTTGATGTAATATGGGTGGTAATAATTGGTAACCACAATCAATTATGGATGAGTTTGGTTGCAGCCACACGCATAGATAACAATAAGCGTTTAACTAATATTAAAATGGACAAATTTAATACGCGCGCAGTATCGTTTGTCTTTATGTCATAGTCCTTAGGTATACGTACATGCTATTCTGGGCTCTGTATGTTATTCTTTTTATTATATATATATATATATATATATATATATATATATATATATATATATATATATATATATATATATATATATATATATATATATATATATATATATATATATATATATATATATATATATATCATTCAATTTTAATTAGATATTGGTAATTAAACGCTCATTAAATTCTCACCATATAAGTATCGTTTTTTTGGAAATTTCAAGGACTACATAACTGAGTCAACTAAGCCCAACTAGTTTTAAATGCCTACCAGCTAGCCAGTCTAAATAATAGGCATGCGAGATACATGGCGACGAGCGATGTAGTGAGATCATTTGGCACTACTTCAATATGTCTGTCTAAGCACTACTTCAATATTTCTGTTGTCAAGTGACCATTGTAATGTTCAGGCATTATGATCATTATGTAATTATTTGTTTAAGAGGTTAAGGCCACCGTATGGATGCCTGGCCCGTCGTGTTGGAGTTGTGTCAACTCCAGTGTAGTTTTAAGAGGCTCCTTTTAATGCGCATTAACTCTCGTCTCCAGTGTGCGAGCGACTCTCTTTACCTAGTCCAGTTTGAAAGATTTTGGAATATGCTCTACAAAAGAACACAGGATGTTTTAGTAGATTATAGAAAGATTTGGCCGCTATATCTTTCATTTCTACTTCCGTCGCTTACAAATTAAACCTATTTCTTATTAGTTAGTAATTATTGTTTTAATCTATATAAAGGATTAAAATACGTGTAGCTAGGTAGGTGTAGGTATTATATGTAGACAGTCGTGGCGCAGTAGGACACGTCTGATTTTAACTTAATGCTTTTGGGTTTGAATTTCGTAAGAGGGAATAAATTATTTCCATTTTCCTGCACTATAAAGATAAAACACTGCTAGTATTTAATATATCCTTTAACAACAATTCATACAGAATCAGAAAAATATATGAGGGGTATAAAAGCAAAGGCGTTTCAGTACAAAAATACCTTTTTTAACCTAAATATACCAAATTATATATAATTGTTGTCAATTATATTAATTTCGATTTATGTCATTTAAAAACCGATTTAGAATAAAGAGGCCATTTGATTTTGGTAGAAATAACAGTTTGGTAGAAACACATTAGAAATTTGCAATTTATTCTTTCTAGGTATTTTGTGACTGAAGCACCTTTGGTTTTATACCCCTCATATATTGTTATGTCCAATATGGCATTCTGTCGATGCGAGTGTTCGTGGTGATTTATGTATCCGAGTGAAAGAAGATTATATGTAGAAATCGGAACGTCTGAAAGGTGCCCGAAGTCATTTGTTTCTTTTTCTTACTAAATTTAATAATTTTATTATTTAAAAAACACGACGGTTGTGGGTTTGTATCAACACTTAGGAAAGTAATTATTTTTATGTCTTCACAAGAAAAAGCGCGGCGTTGAGTTTTGCCATTAAACACACGCTGTCTCAAAAATTGGGCAGGTTGCGGGGAACAGACTTTCTTAACACTAGGATGCTAATAGTTACCCTGCTATATATGAGAGACAGAATAAAGCTAAAAAAATTAAGAAGTAGTCGTTAGAGTTTCTACTAAACATGGTCTGTGAATACAGAAATGGAGGACGGCACTCCGTTGTATGTAACAATAACTCCCGAAATGTGAAAATTATGTGAAATATAACAACATAAGATTTCAATTGTTTAATTGATATTTATTTATTTTGGTTTGTCAAAAAAAAATATTCTCAAATATGGTGAATAAAAACTGTAATAGTTAACATATTATATCCGTATGTAAACAAATTTAGCAACGAGTTCTACATGAATGGATCGATGGTTACAAATATACATTGTACATGGCTTATATTTATCGCAAATGGCAGAGAGACAGACAAACTTAGTTCAATGTGAGTAGATAAATTTAATAATAATAATAATCATAATACTTTATTGTACAAAAAAAATATATAACACTTCACAAACAGAATTATATGTGTATATTATGTGAAATGGCGGCCTTATCGCTGAAAGCGATCTCTTCCAGGCAACCATTATGATTAATATTCATATGGAATCAGTAGCACAAGTGCAGAAAGGTGCAAAAAGTATAACATTACGACTATAAATACATTTTAGGTATTATATATAAATATACTAAACATACTTACATACATTTCTCTATGCATATTATAGGAAGTAAAAATTACATAAAAAATTTTAAACCTACAATAATATCATGACACAATTTAATCACGGTAAAAGCTTTTTTGTTTTAACGTTAGAAAATGCAATTACGCATATCACCAGGACGCTGCGATGGCAAAAATGGCGCATATCTGATTGCGTAAAATACAGTACATGACTTATATCTTATTATATATTTTAGTAAGAGTTTCAACAATTTCGCGGTAAACACTCAGCTTCGACTTAACCGTTAAAATGGAGTTTCATATAAATCTGAATGCTTATTTTTACATTTTATTCGATATAATTCTTTATGGTGCCACGTTTTGAAGTAAAGCTCATGTACAGTTGTAGCTACGAGTATCTACAACAACAACGCGATAACGTTGATGTACTGTATCCACTCGCTAAAGTTCCTTAATATTTAAATATTAATGTAAGTTTGTGTAAAGAAGTTCAACTAAATTGCGGCTTGCGAGGGGCTCAATATTTATGGGTATATAGAACACAATAATTTACCTTACTGTCAAGGATGTTCTATAAAAAGTAAATATATAAACAATGAATTATTCATTAATTTTATAATATTAATGATTCATATACGAATGTGTACCAGTATACTCATATTGGTTCTAGCTTAAGATATCAATCTACTAATATTAAATTAGTTTTAATTTTTTTTCAATTTAGTTCATGTAAAAAAACGAAAGTTTTAATTTATGTGGGGTAGTGTTTAAATATGCGTCCTTTGAGCTTTAGACGTGAATGCATAATTAAAATACCAATGCTAATTTCATAATTAAACAGGAATAATTAATATTTAATGTCGCAAGACGTTCGAAAAATTCTTCTTTAGTAATCCATATAAGGAAGAAACACATCTTAAAATATTTAGCGAACAAAAACCTGCGGCTGTCGCGACTCTGTGAATAAGTTAGTTTAATCGCGACCAACCTATCAGAAATGTTTTTCAGGGCCCAATTTACTGTTCTTTGCGACAAGAAGACCTTTGTGTCTACGTAAAATTTATCTCCGTATATCCTCGACAACATTATAAATTACTTACGAAATTATTAAGCCTCGACATAAAAGGAAAGACCTCTTAAGATTAAAGAGCACTTTTACTAGCTAAGTTATAAAATCAACGTTAGAATAAATTTGGTTCACGCTAATAAATATATTATTAGCCGTTAATAATTGCATACAATCTAATTCCAAGCCTAATGCAATAAATTGTAACTTTAACCATAATTACATATAATTAATTAAAACGATTTATGGTCAAGGCACATGCTTTTCTCCGGGGTCTGATGAATGGCTGGCAATCTAATTGAATTATGTCACCTGGACACTGAAGACCTTCTCAGTAACGTAATGTATTTAACACGACATATAGGCCAGCCACATAATTTGCCTTATGTCTTGACCTACTAAACGTGGATTAATAATGTTGTAAATAACACATCTTTTACCTGAAATTTATTAATATTATTAATGTAAGTGATAGGTTCTATTCATTTTTATCAATGATAGAAACATACCCATTCTCGTAAGGCAATACCTATGTGTGCGTATATATATTTTATATATATTTGTATTTGATTTTTATTAGTAAATTTGTGCATATTTTTACTCGCCGCCTATCACCGTCCAGTGCTGAACATAGACCTCTCTCATTTAGCGCCAACTATACCGATCGTTTTAGTACTAGTTTTATGAAATTGTTTCTGCGCAGGGATGTTTTTAAATATCAGTAAATCACCAATAAATTAGATTCATATTGTTTTAGACATAACAGGATTAGAAGTACAATATTTATGAACAAAATTAATAATATTCTAAATTTATATCATGAACATTGTTCAGAGTAAAACGATAATGAAAAGTTTGATATAGTCTTTATTAGTAGACCTCTTCTCTGAAAGTGTATAAACTTTCAAGAGCTTTAAAGGAACTTTTATTCGTTTCGCACCTAATTAAATCTTGTGGCAAGCCCAACTGTATGTATTTGTATGTACTGGACCTATTTTTTCTTTATACAGTATGTATAAAACGAAATCGTGTTCTAGCTATGTTCTCTTGGAACTTTTAACCTACGCAACGGATTTTAATGACGTTTTCGGTAATGTTTGGATATTATAATAAAGTCAAGCTGAGAATATAGAAAAGTTATAATGTGATGTCGTAAACTTTCCTTAGTGCCATATATTATCTAATCCGTACAAGTTAAAACAATTTACTATGCAATTAAAAGATCATGATCCATTTTTGCCATCTATCTTATTTTTTTTTTAAAACTTTAAAAACCAGCGACCATTCGCGGCTTCAGCCGCTTGATCTCGGATTTACTCCAATATAATAAACGTGTATTGTTAATATAAGTTCCTTTTATTTATTTTATTTTTTCCTTTATTTATTTTTTCCTTTAAAATTATTTAGTCTATGAAAAATAATAAAATACATATATATAAATAAAAGTTATCATTCTATATGCAACATTTGATCTGGGCGGACGAAACTCGTGCGCGGTAAACGTGTTTTTCCCATGCAAAATAAGATCCCCGTGGGATTTCCGTAAAGTCCTATAGAAATCGGGTCAGCCGTTCTGGAGATTATCACAATTATTTTGATACCACAAACACTTTAATTTTATGTTCTTAATTTTATATGTATAAATGTATATGCGATTTCCCATTATAATTTGTAAATTTAAATAAATATCGTTCAAATGCGAGTGATCGTTGCGTTTGATCTGGACATCATGAACACGTTGTTCCAAAAGGAACCTCTACACTTTATAACGTATTGTTACACTTAAGTTCAACTTGACTCAACTTGATTACTTTCTGACCAGACGGTGTCTGGCAAAGTGACCAACTGAAAGGTCATTCCTGGTGCAAGCCTGACGGCCCAACATCATCTCCTTGTCTTGTCGTGGACTATAACGTTGCTCTGAAAAAAAAAAGTATCCGAGAAACGCAAGACTAGGGTCAAATGGTGATTGTTCTATGAGCCGATACAGACTAACTGTCTGGCGGAGGTGGGGATTCAAAACCAACTCACTAACACCGAGACTGATGCAGGCTGGTTCGGATCAAGCTTATTCAGCAATCATTGCGGCGGGCAAGCGAGTTCTCGGCGTTACTATAGGTGGACGTGACATCGAGGTGAAGGCAACGCAGGATATCATAACATATCTCTGCGTCAGAGATTTGAGTGGACACGTGGATTTGTAGTCATGCTCTATGAAGGAGAGATGGAGAAGCTATTTCAAGGAGCTGCTGAATACTCAACACACGTGTAATCTTCCACCTTAATCATCTCCCAACTTCAGACTTGTTGTTCCATAACCCTTGACGAAACTCGAAATTGTCTTCGACGCATGAAGACCGGAAAAGCGGTAGGTTTACTTTCTAATCAAAATACGCTTCTTCTCTTCTTCTTATCTTATACGCTTGTCACTTGCTTATAATTTTTTTTGCATCCTTAAAATTAACATTTTGAAATGCTTTAACATTAAGAAAAAACAAATATTTGGAAACATAAAAATGTCAACGAAGCGAGACTTGAACCCGCACTTATGCTTATATATACATATACGTATACAAATAAGCAATTAGATCAATTCCCTTCACATTTCAATTATAATTTTACATTATTTTCAATATGTACAACACAGAGTTGTCAGAAGCCACTATAGTGTTGTGTTTTGATATCTTAGTCGTGCACCATCCTTTATCCTTCAATTATTTTTACTATTTATGATATGTTGTTCTTGTTCTTGTTTTATTGGCGTAAGAAAGTATTGAATAAATAATAATCTATATCTTATCGAAAACATTGTTCCATTAATTTATTATATTCGACTCATGAAACATATTTTGTAACTTTTAATTGCTTTTAATTCCTGTAAAGTATTGAAAGCTCATAAACATTTTAAAGAAACACCATCAAACAAAGTTTATTAAGGAAGGAAACAAGACCTTGTTCTATCCTAACTAGATAGTTAGCACTTTAGATAAGCTGCTCATTAGATTAATACACGCTGTCTATTTGGAGCTCTGCCACATGCAAAGAGCAACAATTCGGTGATAATGGCTAACAGGAGACCCACTCTATATTATATTTACTCAACACTCAAGTAAAATGAAGCTTGTCTTAAGTATCAATATTGTTATAATATTGATTGATACTTTTACGATCACCTATTACTGGATTTTATTCTTTACTTCGCACTGTCAACTCCACGACTTATCCCGCATATAACAAGCGAGGCAAGGAACTCTTTGAGTTGAAACAATTCGTTCTACGCTATAATAAGTAATTATAACTGAAAATAAACACTAAATTATTGCTTAAACAATTTTTCTGAATTATACTATATTCTTCATAATGTTTATAACAAATGTTTGCACACTAATATTCAAGTGTAAATATACTTTTTATACTTTTATTTATCCTTTATTGCACACAATATGAAAACAAATACACAAAATGTGGACTTAATCTACCAGCTAACCTTGTCACGATTATGATTCAAAATAAAAAAAATTAAAACTTTAAACTCAGTTTATATCTACGGTGCAAAAATGTATAAATATATAAAACCTATAGGAAATCTTTTCTACAAAATACTTTGAAATTATTGTTTACTTCAAAATAAATGCTATCCCTGCGGAGATCCTCTAGATACATTATGTAGCTATCACTTATTAATGGATGTAGATAATTAATGCTTAATTATCTTATTATGAATATTCAGTGATGTCGCATAAATTTGAAATCTGTCAATGTAGATTTTCATTGTTTTTTAATTATAATTTAAGTTCACAGAAATTTACATTGGTTATTGTTTTGCAAAACATAATGTGTATTATTTTACAATTACATTTGTTTCACAAGTTAATGATGCACCTAACGGTGGTAATTGGCGAGAATGTTTTCATAAGAAAGAAAAATAAGGTGCTCAGAGGGTTTGGATAAGTGATGAAAAAATGGTAAAAATGCATGTACTTCTATATAACTTAATACGAAATCTAGAATCATACAGTCAGTTACACGTTACGTCGACAAAATTAAAAAAAAAATGAGATAAAAAAATAGACACCACGTTTTTGTCAGCCAATGGAAACCTATGTTAAATAAAAATTAAATGGAAAAATCTGTAGAATGAGCCACTACCAGATGGACCAATGATCTGGTCAAAGTTCCTAGAAGCTACTGGATCGCGCGTGGCAGAGATACTTGAAATTTGAGCTGCAAAACAGTAAATTTATTTTCTTTAGTACACATACAATTAAATTTATTTTATACGTAATTTCGTTATAAGAAGCAAAATTATTTATTACTTCGTAACCAGCATTTTAAGTTCGCAAATATGTATTGATGAACTCAAGCTGACCCAAAACAAATGTGCTTTGTATACAATTAAAACGTCCCGTGAAATATATTTGTCAAATTTGTCTAGCACGTTATACAGAGCGTAACGGCGAAATAGCTGCGATAGTAATTGCATTAATTCCTAGCACGCATGTACACGTAAATATTGCAATGTTGGCAGTTCATTAGAACCAGTGGCTACATGATTATAGCTGTGGGATGTGGTGAAGTTGCCTATCATATAATTTTGGATTTGAAAACTATAAGAGATAAAAAGGGTCTTTCTAAGTGAAGGAGTATTTTGGCTTCGCTTAATTAGATAGAATAATGATAGAACAGAATAATTTATATAAAAAAAAATTAAAGCGTCTGAGGTGTAAATTTAATTATATATAATCTAGAAAAAAAAAACAAATAACAAAATACATTTTTTTTTCATTTTAACACACTATATTCATTTTTATTATTATCTGTTGCACAGATATTATGAAGCAACCATACAACGTAAATCTGTAATTTAATATCGCTTTATCTACTATAATACAATGATCCTTTAATATGAACAATCGTGGGCAAACGGCCACGGCATCGTAAAATCAAATGCATATTTACTATCTTCATTCAGAATTGCTTTCAGCTGTATTGCTTATTTTAGGGAGATCGTCCAGTCAAATATATTGACAACAGAAGTTGCTCATACTCATATTACTAAAAGAAATAAACGTAGAATACTCTTTTGATTACAAACAATTAAAAAGGCAGCACAAAACTAAAATCAGTTAAAAAATATGAATTGATTTTTTTTGCGAATATAAAAATTTGATTTATAGCTAAGCGCATATTATAAAATCCTTTGAACAATATGATAAGAGTTAAAACTTTAAAACAATTAGTAAGCTTAACACAAATTAAATTGAAGCTTCATACTAAGATGAAATTATGTTCTCATAGCTCTACATGGTTGGTATCGTGGGCTAATGGTAATGATAATACCTTGCAGATAAGCTTTATAAAGCATCCCTAAGGAGCTTCCATTACTAAATATAAAATTGGAAGCGGTCTATACGGATTTACTCTAATGTAATACTATTCTAATGTAATAGAAATACTTAAACTAGTCGAAATAAGTCATTGTAGTCGAAATCAGCAAATAAAAAGTGCTAATTCCATCTATTTATTCAAAAGTACATCTTCCTTTTACGCAATACTTGACATAATGATAGACTGTCCTTAGTATTTATGTCTTTTATGATAAAAAAGATACTTGGGTAGCTTATATATTATGAATGCCTTCTACTGTATTAATCAACTACTTCATTATAATATCAACACTATTTGATAGTATCCTTTGGGATAGGGAGCACGTGTTCAAGCGGCAGTATGTTTATATTTAAAATAATTGTTTGAGAAGAGATCTATACTTGTTACTGAAGAAAAGTTAAAATTATCAAGCTGTCACCTAAGTAAATATAAAATTTGCAGTACTTAAAAAATCGTTTTATATGTCGATGGATAAATGATTTTTGCGGAAATTTATGGAATATACTCGTATGGAATGGGAATGAAACAACAATTTCCTGATAATTCACGACTGCCCAAACTCGACACAGGAACTATTTATCGCCCCAACTGCCATAAAAATGTTACAAACAAACATTACGTAGATTGAAAGGTGGTATGCGAATTGTAATATCGTGATTGGTTCTAATAAAAATAGAAATTGGATGATGTTTTTTTTAATAATTTAATATTTTCGTCGTTATTTTACTTGACATTTTGCCGGTATGTGTAATAGGTTGATATATTAAAATTCGTTCGTTTTTTGACTATAATTTAAAAGATAAAAATTTAGCTATGACCTTTAAAAATTGTACTCAACTGTTTATAGAAAATATTTAAGGATGGAAATGTTAAATTATTGCATGCCTCACGTTAATAAGGAATTTTCATCATTTCATTACATGAACAATTACAAAATGGTTGAGGCCATTTTGTGTTAATGTCCAGCAAGTTTAACTTTTCCTTCTAAATTAACTGTTCTATAGCATTATATTTAATGTAAAGGGTCGAATATACTTCTGGGACACTTTTAAACTTATACTTTCATATGCTAGGGTTCTACACGTAATATTACTACTTTAATGTAATATTTACTCACAAGTCCCTTAGGGTCTTTTTTACCTACAATTTGGTAGTCTTCCTTTGATATAAGATAATGACCTAAGTAATGAATCCGTAATTTCTGAAATATATGGCACTATCATTTTGGAATAACTTGTGTTTGTAGGTAGAATTATAACAGTAAAATAAAAGTAAGTCTAGGAAACTAAAATGAGAACTCTTATAATGTCTTTAAAAGTATTATATTAAACTATTTGACGTAAAGTTATTAAAGAAATTACATAAATATCTTGTAACGTATCAAAGAAAGGAATAAAGGCTAACAGGCAGATCAGCTAAGATGTTGCAGCAGCTCAAACAAACACAAGTTAATGAATTTCATAAAGTATTTTAGTAAATACTTACTTAGTAGTATAGTAGTCTGACCGTAAGCGCGATGGTTGTAAGCTCAAAACCCCCATAGGTACATGATAAAGAGTCCAAGTTATAACATTAATTTCCTCCATCTATTAAAGCATAGCGTAGCGCTGGCGTAGCGTAGCACTTGACAGACAATGTCATGAATTCGGATAGAAAATCGAAAACTTAGTGATACTAGGTTATCTCTACCTACCCAGCTTTAGGTTAGAGAACTTGCACTTGACACGTTCTTTTTACAAATATAAAATAACTCTAATAAATAATTAAGCATGTGTAATGTGTATATAACACTAAATTGGAATATTTGTTTCGAAGATAATACGGGTCAGTTATAGTACTGTAAACTAATATCAGTAATCCTATTAGGATTGTAGGCATCAACCTATAAAGTGCTCCACTCGCTCGGATTAACCGATAAATTAATAAGGTATGTAATCCAATAATACTGTTATTATACCACTTCGGGTATTTTCTTAGCTGTTTATTTCAGCCGTTGAAACTATTTCCACTATAGCTGTAATACAAAAGACTTTTATTATTTTGATTTGAAAGAGAAACATATATGTAACAGTAATATTTTTATAACTAAATATTTCAAATATAAGATTTAATATATATATATATATATATATATATATATATATATATATATATATATATATATATATATATATATATATATATATATATATATATATATATATATATATATATATATATATTAACGTAACACGTCGCGTATTATATTATAATACGTTGATGGCTAGTGTAATTACAATTTTAGATTAGAATGTACAAAGAGAATAAAGTTATCCAATATCTCGATGAAATAACAATGTTATACTATAGAAAATATGCTAGTGTTATTCTAACAAACAAGTTGAGATAGCATGTAGAGAATAATTGAACGATTGAATCGGGTGGTATTCTCTATGACAGCAAGGGGTAAACAATATTTTATAGTAAACAACACATAGATACATAGATAATAAGTACTAAGTAACCATATTTATTATGATGCTGGTATAGAGAAGTAATATTATATTGTTTTGAATTTAGGTCGCTAATAAAAACTTTTTTATATCTCCACAAGATGTTATTACACAAAAGCATAAGTTGAGAAGTAACATAACTGATGGAAGCAGAGATAAAAGTTTGAATAACATACTCGTATTATGTTTATGTATGAATATATTTTCATGAATGATCCTATTTTTATTTATTGCTGAAAACAATACCTATTTATTTCGAAATATCAGAATTATAAAAAAAAACGACAAGGAAATTTGCACGTTCGAGGTTGTATATAAAATATTTTTTTCAGTTTCATATTTAATTCCGGATATTGTAAGATACATAGACAGAAAATAGTGTCAAGACAACCGATTGTGTGTTATCTGAGTGGATTACTTAGGCGATGTGGTTGGTTTTGGGAGGGATATTGTGATAATCATAAAATATATACATTACTTACATACCTACATACATAAATATTTTTATAACAAGTATATAATGTACTGTTTATAAACGCTAGCTATTAAGTTAAAATGTTTTGCTGAAATTTTATTTAGCACTCACAAAACACAAGGCAACAATTTATTATAGTAGCAAACTAAACGTAAATAGTACCAGGGAAACGTTTATAAAACTTTCGTTGGTTCTAACAGTTTGAAAGTTGAAATAAACTTGTCATAAATGAGAAAATTTATCTATTTATTTTAAAGGAAAGCCAATATTTCTGATGATGTCAGCGAAAAATTATTTATTCTTTGCCTAGGAAAGATTTTTTGTTTGTTTGACAGCGATAGGCTCCGAAATTACTGATCATAGGCAACAGAATATTTACAAAAACTTTATGAATCCGTACTAAAACTTCAAAAATTATTTAAAAAAAGGAGGAGGAGGTTTTATATACATACGACAGAATTATTCTACTTTAAATGTACTAAATAAAAGAACGCATTAGTATATTTCTAGCTCCCGAGAATAACCCACGGTAACCATATTTATGCTTTACAAATTACAAATAAATAAACAGATTTTTAAGATTTTTTTTAACAACACAACTTTATCACTTATTAAATAAATTTAATAGATACGTAGTGCGCTTCGTATAGATCAAAATTTCCGTTTATAGCATAAAATGAAATTGATATTTTAGAACGTCGTGGCGTCCTACGTCGTGTATATATAATGCCTATTAACCATATATGGTTGATTTCTGTAACTGGTTCATATTTTGTTTGCATTGAATTGTCCATCTGTTTGAAGAATTATAATGTTTGTTATAACCATTAGAATTTTAAACAATATGCGTTTCGTTTATGCGGGAAATGCGGGACATGAAATGATTATATATAATCTGGGAAGCCTCAACAATAGAATGGTTAAGAAATCCCTCTATAGGCTATAATATTACATACTATGTTTAACTATTCGCCAAAATAGAGTAATAATAAAAATGTAGCGAAAACGGTAGAGCTTGAGAGATTCCGTTGCTTTCTCTGCAGAAACGGCTAATTAAGTAATGGCAATTAAGTTACACAAACACTATGTATGACAGAACAGTTTCTTTTAAAAAGTTTAATAACTTTTTTTAATAAGGTCTACGCCAGCAAAATGTATCTTTCATCTAAGTAAGTTATAATTTTGATATTTTACAAAAATAAATTAAGGTTGATTTACAAGGATCATAATGGATTAACAATGGTCGCAGTGAACTGGTCTGAACAGCCCTGCAGGGCCGCAACTAGGTAGAATAATAAGATAAGAAATTCTTCCTAGTTGCGGCTTTGCAGGGCTATTCAGACCAGTATCAGTGCGACCATTGCTGATTTATTGTGATCTCCGCACACTACAGTTCAAAGTCAAGATTGATGTCCGCAAAAAATTGCAGTATTGTCTTTGCTGTGAGAGTCTTCACTTCTTCTGGGTACATTTGATGTTTCCTCAGGATGGTATAACGCCGTCGCATATGTGATGGACATTCAGTGAGAATTTGGAGGCCTCATAGAGGCAGTATGTTTTCAGGGTAAGCTCTGTTAAGCTACAAGGGATGCCACAGAACGGTTTTGGTACGAATTGGGTGTTTTTGGCTCCCTTTCGTGCCAGTATATCCGCCTGTTCATTTCCGCCTGTTCATCTTAGAACTACTCTGTTGTTGTTCCCCAGAGCGTTCAAACTCTGCTTGCAGTTCTCGACCAGCTTTGATAGAGTCAAATCTGATGCTAGGGCCAAGAGTGCAGCTTGACTATCTGAGTAATATAGATAGTATGATTAAGGTAGTTGTTTTGCAGATTGGCTTTCGCACATTCTAGAATGGCGTATACCTCTGCCTGGAATATCGAGGAATACTTTTCCATATTCAGACTTGCTGTCTTTTTTGGTGATTCTTCATATATTCCATATCCTGCCTCACAATCGGAGCCAGCCACCTTGGAGCCATCAGTGTACCACCTCAAGTTTCCATTTTTCCACTTTTACAAGGTTTACAAAAATATTTAAAAAAATAAAGTTTGTTAATGAAACTATAAGTAAATCAGAGTATACTGAAGACGAATAATGTGATTTTGTATAACATTTTGAAACGAACGTATTTCAGTTTACTTTACAGGCAAAGCCGCGAGCGTGTCGCTAGTCGTAGACATTTTGATGCCTTCAAAATATTTACGTCTTGCTTGACTTGAAACTTGAAAGATTATAAATATAATCTTTTATGCTATCACATTATATAAAAACTTTTGGACACATCGACACTCATTTCATGATCCCATTTTAGGAACAATTACGGAGACTGGTCAAACGCAATTTCTAAGTATATCAATGATTTAAATAATTTAATGATAAATTACTATCTAGTTTACATCGAAGCCATGCACATGTCAGATATGTTTTAACCATGATGGTGACAGCGCGCGTATTGTTGTATTTAACACTGATTGTTGACTGACATGTACTACGTCTAAGTATTATTTTTTTTCTTACTTAACTCAACCTCCTCTTTCTTCCCTATTTCGAGATAATTAATATATGTAATGTGATCTCATATTATTTCGTTGCTATATGATGCATTATTTAGTAAATAATTAACTTGTGAAATGAATATTCACGTACGAAGTCCCGAAAAATACTGTTTTCAAAGGTTAAAAACAGATTTACCTAATTCTAGGCGTTGGGTAAAGTTATCATGAAATTTCGAAAAGTTGAGAATAATTAAAAGAGTTCAGCTTAACAGTTTCAAAGCCTATTTTGATCCCTGTTGCATATGTCATTGACCTTTTTAATATGGTTTTACTGGAACTTTTTTTTTAAAGTTTACTTACTTGTGTCAATTTTTTTAATTATTATATTTTTAGAAGATAATTATATATATATATATATATATATATATATATATATATATATATATATATATATATATATATATATATATATATATATATATATATTGCATTTAATATATAAAGTATATAGTAGTCTTGAAAAATTATATTACAATAACGCCTAGTAGTAGAGTTTATTCCGTCAAACAAGTAAATTGCTGACGTCAAAAGCGTAATAACAACGACCCGTTATAGGATCTGTTCATTCTGCTCATTTGTGATAGAGCACTTACTTATATAATCATATTTGGAAATTTATTCTTAGAAGGTAGATATATTTTTCATCTTTAAGATTAATAAGCTGGAGAGCTCATTTGTCTAATTAATGGTTGCAAGTCAGCAAAATTGGCTATAGGCTATACCTATTCCATTACGTTCATCTTTCCAATGAAACCCACTGTCAAGGTTACATCGGAATCCTTAGAATGTGTTAGTCTTACTCTTAGTAATTTTCAATAGACGACTTCTTGCTGCCGCTTCGCTCGCTCGGTACTTTGTTGTGAAGTATTATAGTAAAGCTGTAAACAGTCATAGCATATACATATACTTCGAATATCTTATAACAGATAGAAATAACCAATTGAAAAATTATTTTGTTCCTTATTTTCCGTCAAAGCAGAACGAGTTCTATGTTTAATTGCGTTTTAGCGGAGATAAAAAAACAAGAAACGCGCTTAAAATATAACTGATTATTCATCTGAATGCTCTATCATATTTGGTAAAATTGACAAGTAAGAAACTAAAATTGAAATTTAAAACAAAAGTTATGAATCTTCGTAAAGTAGATCGCATATTTATCTGAAAGTTTGAACTTCGTGCTAATTAAGCCGCTCGGGTGCTGACTCTGTTCACTCAAGGACTATGGAAAGACTGCTTGTAAAATATTTTTATGACGCCTCTATGATTTTACACTTCTAAAAATAAAGGATTTTTAAACAAACTGTATTGAATATAAAATTCATTTTTAAGTTCATGTCGAAACTTTTGAATTAGTTTTAGGTATTTACTTGTAAATATACCTATTAGAGAAAAAACAAAACAAATATTATTTTATAATAAAATAATAATATACAAATCTATTAAAAACTAATAATAATATATAAATCTATTGCGTTCTTAGTTTACAAAGAAGAAGAAATCATAATATGATGTTGAAATAATATTTCAAATTGATTATTTAACTAATTATTATATGTATAACTTAATTAATACACGCGCGTACTAAATCTAAAAAATCTATAAAGTATGTAGTAGTGGTTTTTGAAATCGCATCGGAAAGTATTGACGCAGCGTCGAATGTTACCTAAATAAATCAAAAATTTTACTATATACCTAAATTGTTACAGATACAGAATATGTATTACAGTAACGTGTAATATATCTTTACTTTATCTTATTATTACCTTTATATATTTTATCTTTAAAGGACAGGAGCGCCAACAATTTAAAGACCGTTTTATCTTGTGTGTCTGTTTTCGTCAAAGCTATATAGATTTTCTACATAATGTAGGCTTAGAATATTCATTAGGTACTATACTTTTATAATAACTTATAAATAAGATTTTCTAAATGATTAAATAATTGTAGACTAATAATATACATACGTATATTACAGATATTATGCTAGAAGGTATCTATCTAATGCTATACAACCTACCATATCATAATTTATAATATATCCATATATGTATAACCAACTAAATTATCAGTAGGTAATAAATTAACCGTAACTTTAAGTCATGAGTACTGTTCTACTAAAACTAACTATAATTTGATTAGCATCTAATTTATGTAGCGTCCCGTGTCTCTTGGTTATGATGTCATATTAAATATAAGTTTGATAAAATTTATATTCCATGCTTGTGATTAAAAACTAAAAAGTTTTAAAGTATGTACATTTTTTGATATACAACTTTAAATAACTTAATAACTGAGCGATCACAAGAATTAAAAACACGAGCAAAGATATTGTAAAGACTATTGTTAAGTAAACCTTGTAAGATTTCACTTTTTAAGATAAATAGAAATAAGAATAAGTACTTTTCTATAAGTATAAGTATGTATTAGTATAAGATTGTTAATGTTAATAATAAGATAAGTTGAATACACTTAATTATTTTTTCATTTTATAGTCAAAGAAAGAACGGAGCTTTAAGCTACGGTTCATGCATACATCTTTCGCCTCGTCCGCTGCTATTAACCTCTTCATACGTGCCCTCTGGAAGTTTTTTTAGCTTCATCAACACTGTGTTTTCGAAGATCAAACGATCTCCCCTACCACTCTTACCACTGAATCTTCAAATATCTTTTTGACCATTATTTCATCACTCAGTCTCTTATTCTACGTATCTATTTATTGCGGATTCAGTTATTAAATAGTTAATTTTCACATACATTTTTAAATTTCCATGTCTACTTAACATACTTTCCAGGTATACGACTTGATTTACTTGTTCTAATATATGTCCACTTACACTGATCTTGCATTCCATCAACTGGTTTTGCATAAGAAAGCATCATCTTTTTCAAATACCAGAACTTTTCTCTTATTCATATTCAGGCTGGGCCGCTTTGTTATACTTCTTAGAGGCAGCTATCCTAATATAAATTGAATAGTCAAGCTGATTCGGCGAAAACCAAGGCGGCATACCAGATCCTACTAGCACACAGGCTGAGGTTGATCTTTATCTAAAAAGACTTTACAGGCTGTAGCAAGGGTCTATTCACATAGTATCAAGACAATTATTTATAAATAATTTAATAAATTCTTTTTTACAACCATGTTAAACGCCTTTTCCAAGTTCACTAAAGCACAGAAAACTTTTAAAGGAAAAAAAATCGTGGTTCATACAATGGGAAAAGATCTGTTCCATAAGCATTCTTTCAGGTGAAAGGCCTCCAGAAACAGCTTTTGCATTCTTCTCGCTGAAATTTTTGTGTTAACCTTACCATCTAAGTTAATCACTATCTGCGAACACTTTGCCTTTATACAAAGGCTTGTGGAATTTTGCTTATTGCTGCAAAGCGTGTGATTATTCTGTTAATACTAGAAAGTACCCCTTTAATTTTATATGTTAGTGAACAGCCCAGACAGCCCAGTGAACAGCGAAATTTGTAAAAATCGCCCTACAGATATGCTAACAAAAGTTAGTTGTAACAGGCCTATAAGAGGCCTCAGGATAAAGGATTATCAGGAGTTAGTACTCCGTAGGTACTGTCCGACCGAAAATTCGGTTTCAGTTTCGGCTTCGGTTCGGTTCCGGCAAAAAATATGAGTTTCGGATTAAATTCGGTTTCGGTGGCAAACCTGTCGAAACTACGACCGAAACCGAAACTGCGTTATGGAGTTGCCGCACTGTGCACGGTCATGATCGGTGCGGTAGATGCCTAATCATGTCGTGACTTGTTTGTGTTCGCAATGCACTTTGTTGGTTGTGAGTTTTCGAGTGGTTAGTTTTGAATTTGGTAAGTTTTATTGTCTACTATAGTATGCATTAGAGTATGTATTAAACATAGACAAATTATTTAATTTAACAAACAAATGCATAGATTTTATGGTACAGTCAAGTTTAACACAATTATCAAAATATTTTGTAGTTATTTTATCTCATTCACTAATGGTATACGTTAACAAACATTAGTTAGGTAAATTTTAATGATTTTTAAAGGGTCCTGGGATTGGAAACGTGCCTCCTGGAAACAAAAAACCGCTGTGTTTAAAGTTTTATGCTTTCCTTAAATATTCTTTTTATCCTTAGTGTGGGTTAACTCTTTAAAAATCATTAAAATATTTAATAAAAATAGAATTCTCTCATGCCAAATGATTTTGCAATAATCTTTGGATAGCGGAAATTTGTAAAAATCTCCCTACAGAGGTGCTAACAAAGTAATAAGTTGTATAAAGCATATAATTTCTATGCAGCGTGAGGAACAACGTATGGCTTAGTGGTCAGGGTCGCTTGGACAGTTTCCATGTGGCATGGGTACAAATCCCGCTGCGTTCAAATTCTTGTTTTATAATTTTTTTCAATATTTAGGTACTTGATACTTACTATAGTGCATTAGTGGTGATAATATTAAAGATTTAGAGCTCCAACGTTCAATTTAATAATGATTACTAATATAACCAAGTAGCAAGTACAGTTAATTAATTATTTCTTTTGGCAAATTAGCACCCTTATAATGAAATGAGTGGGTACTTACAAATATACCTACCTAGGTATCCATATTATAGGTTTTGTTTATCACTTCAATATTAAATACTTAATTACAATTATGATATTAGGTAACAACTTAAAAATTAATAATAATATTTAATTCATTTTTAAAACTGTGATTTAAAGAAAAATATTAGAACTGAATCTAAGTATGATAATTCAGTTTCGGCCGAAACTGAGATCGTTGCCGAAATTCGTTCGCGGTTTCGGTCGTAAATATTAGTTTCGGTCGGACACTATCCATAGGTCATAAGTTTCGCGTATGGAGTGTAGATTTATGGAGTACCAACTCAATATATAAATAAAGTGGCGGCTGAAAGAGAATAAAGTGGCGCCACAGTAGCAGGATTTACGTAGACACTTTTGTCCATAATTTCGCAAATTTAAAAATTTATACTTAAAATATAAAAACTTTGTTATGAATTAAGTGAGTTTAAAAATGTTGTTGTTGTTGTTGTCTTTATATATGGCGTTTCGAGCGTGCCAGTGGAGCACAAATCACTTCGCCAATGTCACGTTGAATGGAGAACACACAAAAGAGAGTGTACGGTAAAAAAGAGCTAATATTACACTATAGAAGAATGCATGTTTTAAAGAGATCCAGTTTAAATCCTTCACCTATAACAAAATTAACAGATATCTACAATATGAACAGATAACAAATAAGGTTAGTAATAAATAATATTTTACATGAGTGTTAGCTTATACTTTAATATTATTATATTTAATATATTTACATAAAAATTTACACAAAGGACTAAACACAAACATCAACAAACACTGAACATTAAGGGGACGGGGGACTTTGAGAGGAAGGGCATCGTATAAGGGACGGATTAATTTAGGGCAAGAGAAAAGGATATGGGAAAGGGAACCGTCGTCCAAGCCACATTCACACAATGAGTGGTCCCTGACCCTGATCTTAGCCAGATGCACAGGTGTACATGCATGTCCAAGACGTAAGCGACAAATTGTAGATATAACCCTCCGTTCAGTAAATCTTTGATAGAAGAACCAAGGACGCTTTGGTATATCCGGCTGGAGAAATGCATAATATTTACCCTTGTGAGATTTAGATAAGTCCCAGTATTCAGACCAAGACTTGTCCAAGTGAGTGGCTGCAAGAGACAACAGATCCTGAGCCGAATTAGAAAAGTGATCCAGAGTACCACACTGGATCGCTAATTTTGCGCACGAGTCTGCAGATTCATTCCCACTAATTCCAGAGTGACCTGGAATCCATACAAGAGTGACCTCCAAACCCTTTAGATGACATGAGAATAATTCTTCACGAATCCTTAAAACAATTGAAGATCTCAATTTACCATGAAACGGGTTGCCCTTAATAGCCATTAAGCAGCTAAGAGAGTCAGTAAATATAACTGTCTGTTTTACGTTGTGGGAGAGCGTGAACAGGATTGCTTCTAACAAAGCAACAGCCTCGCCTGTAAACACTGATGATTCGGGAGGGCACTTAAATTGTAAGATAATTTTGAATTTAGGTATCCAGCAAGCTGCACCAACACAGCTTTCTTTAGAAAGCTTTGATGCATCAGTAAAGATATGGAGATGTTTAAACCAATTTTCATTTACAGCCTTTTGGAATTTTGTGATGGTGCCTGGATCTCCCTTGGTAAAGCCAAGGTCTGTTATGATGGAGGGATGATAGACCAATGCTTTGTACGGTGTACAAAACAATGGATTAGAAGGGAGGGAGTTTAAAAATTGTATATGAATTATATTAGTGTTATCCTGTTGTCACTAATAGGTTGCACAACTGTCAGTTTGAGTTATGACGGCACGCGTTTACTTTTTTTTTTTGTGGTCAACATGCAAATAAAGTAAAGTCAATTTATTCCCTTTGATTGTTTGATTATCTTCTTTATGGTATTTAGGCGTGAAAGTAGATTATGCTTTTATTTCTGCCAGGCTGGGTTGACATTGACAATCTGTCAATACTCAAACTTCAAAGTCAATTGTCAAAAGTAAAAATATGTGATGCATCGAAACGACGCTTAATAAACTAGCGAATTTGATGTGTTTGTAATTACAGATCTTTGACCTATTTATATTTTATGTCACATTACTTTCAGTTCTCAAAATGTGTGATAGCGATGATCCTAATGATCAAAGTCAGCCAGGTATGGATTTGACTGGTTTCTTATTTGGTAACATCGATCAGAGCGGTCAGTTAGAAGATGATGAGTTACTTGATGGTGATTCTAAGCGTATGCTATCGTCTCTTAATCGCTTGGGACTTGGGTCAATGTTATCTGAAGTCTTAGACCAGGAAGAACCTGCTAACGAGGATATTGAAAATGGTATAATTATAAACTTTAATTATGACTAAAATTCTACAATAGAGTTATTGTATATTCATCTATCATATATATTACAGATTATACGGAAAAAAGTCCTTCAGCTATTGACTTTTTTGATATTGATGATGTAGCAGAGGAAGAAAAGGTAAAAGAAAAGTGACTGTTTTATTATATTTTTATTTACTGTACTGTCTTGTTTTTTTCCCCTATAAACTTATCTACTATATTCCAAATTAAAAAAATGTTTTGCTATTATTTAATATGTAAATGGAAATATGCTGACTTAAATTTAACTTATTATAACACAATTTGCATTAACAAACATAGTTTATTATATATTCTTGTTTGTAACAGTCATAAATGAAAATTTGTCTTTATTTCTTTCTTTTTTTAAGTCTTTTCTTTCTAAGTTGTTTAATTCCTAAGATTTTTTTAATATCATTAAGTTATTGATTTCAAAAATTAAGCAGAGTTATAAAATTTTATTCAGATTAAAATAAAAGTAATAATGCATTCCTTTAATCCAGAAATGGAGCAAAGAGTAAATGAAACTTCAAATGTGCATTAGACTGTAAAAGATAATTTAGATACTAGAGGTTTTCCACAGAATGATGAACCTTGGAAAGATACTACTGAGGAAGTGCAAAAAAGTGATGAAGGATATGAAGGTGATATGGAGGGTGATGGGGAACTCATGCCTCCTCCATCTACTGTCCCGTAATTATAATTAATACTTATAATTTTCTCATATGCATTTCTGTACTTTAATATTTAACAATAATTGAGTGTTCAATTTAAAATTGTAATTATTGACTTAATAAAATATAAGTCCTGTGAATATTTTTGATGTACAATATTATTGTAAGCATGTACAATTGACAATTTAATTTTTTTCATACAGTAGGCAAAAGTCAGAAAAACCTAAGAAATTGGAAACTCCGTTAGCTGCTATGCTACCATCTAAATATGCAAATGTAGATGTTACAGAGCTATTCCCTGATTTCAGACCTGATAAGGTAAGAGGATATTAAAAAAATATTTATAAATACTTTAAAATGTCCCTACTTAGAGCTGCTCTAGACACTGAAATCCAACATGCATTAAAGTGGGGAATAAAATGTTTTAGGCAGAGGTATCCTCTGACTAGAGTGCCTACCCTGCTATATTCAGTGTGTTGTTTATTTGTTTATTTTAGGCTATGTATATTTGTAAACATACTTAAAGTATTATAATTTTTTAATTGTAAAATCTAAATTTAAAAAGTAAAAACTTAATATTATATATATTAACATAAAATTTCAGGTTCTGTTATTTTCTCGTCTATTTGGTCCGGGAAAATTATCAAGTCTACCTCAAATATGGCGCGGTGTAAAAAAACGTAGACGGCGCAAAAGAAGTGGCAGTACTAGCAGTGATACTCCACCACAACTATCTGAACAGCAGGAAGTTCAATATGCTAGTGATGATGAAGAGAAATTTCTTAAGTGAGGCTATTTCAGTTTTTAATTATTTTAAATGATCTCAATCGTGCCCTCTTTTACAACATTTATTGTTTTGAGTTTGTGTTTTTCTTATTGGTTGTTTAGTTTTCTCTGTAAAAAAAATCATATAGTAGCCAATATTAAATTTATGTAAATGTTGTTAAAAATATATTTTCTGTCTAGCATTTATAAAGTTTATTAATTACAATTGAATAAATGTAATTCAAAACAATTTTTAATAAACACATTTGTTAATATAAAATTTTTTTCGTGACTTGTCAATTTATTTACTTTTTCACTCATATAAATGCTAGAATGAAAAATAACCTTAGTATTACTTATTCACTATCACCAGGCCAATGGAAGAATCTCCTCAAGTATCACAACACGAGGCAAACACACAATCAGCAGGTGATAAAACTCAAAGGCCGACCCCAGCTCATTGGAGGTTTGGCCCGGCTCAAGCTTGGTATGACATGCTAAATGTGCCTGAGACAGGGGAAAACTTTGATTATGGATTTAAACTTAAGGTCTGTTACTGTTATAGTCAAAAGTAATTCAATGGTTGTACTTGTACATATAAAAATCTAAAATCCAGAGAATGTCGTATGAAAGCTACTAAACTAAGAGCTGATGGTGAATTTAAAAATTATAAAGTTTACATAAACAAAGTTACCGACACCTTTGTCTATCAACTAGTATATGAGAACTACTATACTCGTTCAGTATATAATTAAATTTAAATATAGATTTTGATAAATTATTCAGAATAAAAATTTAAAACAATATATCTTAAATATGTGTATCTTACATATGTATATACATATAAAAATGCTAGTCCAAGCCTGCTTAAAGTAAATAAGCTAAATCTTAATAATGTTTATTATTAATAATTAATGTAATAATTCAAGACTGTATAATGTACAGGCACCCTCTCCTGACCGTGAAGACAAACCAGAAGATCCTGTATCTGACAGTGAACATGTTGAAAGTCCTGACAGTGGTTTCCCAGATGATTCTTTCCTCATGGTGTCTCAGTTGCAATGGGAGGACGATGTCATATGGGATGGTAGTGAGATTAAACACAAGGTGATAATTGTCAAGATGTAAAGGGATCCAATTTAATAAGTCATTTTTTTTCTGACATAATGTAGATAAAAAAGTTTTTTTTCTCATATTTTTGTGTTTACATATGTTTACATGTAGTTGTACTACAATATTATTCATATATTAGTCAGTTAGGTTGTGTGTCTAAAAATAATAAAAATAAATATAATTTGAGGTAGCAGGATTTGAACCGGCGCCTCTTGAAAATCGTCCAAGTAATCCGTAAACTTAACCATAAGTTTTGATTTATCCATTTACTATGATGACATTTCTATATGGTTGTTAAAACTTTTGCTTAAAGTAATTATTTGGCAAGACAATGTTTTTATGAAATATTTATATTATTTTAATGTGCTATTCCACTCGAAGGATATTTTGTTTTGGATTTGGATAATGTGTGTTTATATTTACTTATTATATATAATGTTTGGCAGGTACTAGCTCGTCTCAACAGTAAGAGCAATGCGGCGGGCTGGGTGCCGACCTCCGTGAGTCGTACTGCACAACAGTTTTCACACCCGAGGCCTCAGCCGCCCGCACCCTTACAGCAAAAACCTCCTACGTATGTATTATTGTAGTAGTATATACGTACATATGAGAAACAATACTAAATCGCTAAGAATATTTAGTATTATCATCAAGACTGGACATCTTCTTTTATTCTAGAAGACTAAAATGCGTAGAACTGGTATAAGTTAGAGTTTAATTGAAAGCAAAATATGTATTTGAAGAGGTAACATTAAACTAAGCAGAACAAAATGTACGTTTCGAATTACATATTAGTAGTCACAAGAGGTATGACAGCAAATCATTTCTATATACTATTAAATGATATTGGCCTGTCAAGACCTAACATCAGTTAATTTCTGAAAAGTAAATTGAAAAAAAAAAAAATATATATATATCTTTATAATTTTTTTCAATAATTAGAGAAAAAAAAACATGTGTAAACATTTACTTACATTACTTATTTATAACAGTTGTTTTTATACTTTCTTTTTTAATAATTGATATTAATGTTTTGAACAGATCAACAGTCACCTCAGCAAACAACCCAGCCTCAGCAGAAGGCGAAGATAATACTTGGTACAGCATATTTCCAGTGGAAAACGAAGAACTGGTATACGGAACTTGGGAGGACGAAGTCATATGGGACGCGGAGAGTATGCCTAATATACCTAAGCCCAAGATATTAACGTTGGATCCAAATGATGAAAATATCATCTTAGGTGTACCAGATGATGTTGACCCGTCTAAGATTACTAGAGGTGTGTATGTTTTTAAATTATATTATTCTTATACTTTTCCTTTGTAATTATTTATAGTTTAGACTTGTAACTTTTTAAGATACAGTTTGTCTTAAATTTTCGAGACATTGCCTATAGTGTGGCGACTTTTTCTTAACATAATGGCAAAAAGTGAATAAGTTTTATCTATTATATATAAAATAGGGTTATATTTAAATCAACAAATCATTTGTATAGGGCATAGTTACGCTTTATACCTAGCGGGGCAGCGAGAGAGGACGGAGTGACACGCTACAGTAATATGATATGGTGATGTGGCTTAGTATCCTATAAAATTTTCTTCCATAGAACGAGGACCGGCGCCGAAAGTCAAAATTCCGCACCCACACGTGAAAAAATCTAAAATATTATTGGGGAAAGCTGGTGTCATCAATGTGTTGCAAGAAGATGCACCTCCACCCCCTCCCAAATCTCCGGATCGAGATCCGTTTAATATATCTAATGATGTGTAAGTAAAACCTAGCCTAGCCTAACCTTTTTTAAATTAATTTTATATCCAAATCTTATTTGGGTTACTAGATTTATAAATATATATGATAGATTAAAAGTAATTTTAATTATATTAATATTTTTAATTTTTTTTATATTGTTCGTTTATGTTATATATCCTAAGGAGATGGAAATGGGAACAAGCAAACTTAACGATAGTCACTTCCGCACTCATTTGTTATACTCGTTATATGGCGCTGGCAAAAATACAACAGTTCATAATTAAACCACAATTCTAAATAAAATCATATATGTAAGGAATAAAAATATTTTACCTAACATATACATGTGCTTCATTTATGATTGTTAAATGTATATATTTTCAGCTACTACCAACCAAAATCCCAAAACCCACGTCTTAAAGTGGGTGGTGGTCAATTAATCCAGCACAGTACACCAGTAGTGGAACTCCGAGCGCCCTTCATACAGACGCACATGGGACCGGCTCGTCTCAGAGCCTTCCATCGGCCCGCTTTGAGGAAACTCAATTATGGAACATTAGCTGCACATGGCCCCCATCCTGTGCAACCATTGTTGAAACATATTAAGAAGAAAGCTAAGGTTCGTATACTTTTGTAAATTCATTAATATACGTTTTACAATCGTCCTTCCGAGACATAACGTGTTGGCAGACGTATAGAAATTGTTATGAGGTGGCAGAATTTAATGCCGCGCTTTGTCTTGTTATCAGAGCGGAAATTAAAATAATTCATTCTTCCCGAGTGGGAATTGAGCTCACAATCGTCGTGTTTACAGTATACAGTGTTGACAGTGACAGTGTTCCGCTGCGCCATGATGGAGATAGTAATAAGGAGATTAAAATATATGGAAGTTGTATTTACTTGATAGTATTTTGTGAACAATTTGTAGCGTTTTGATATGCTTAGAACATATCTGGGTAAATTTTATTTAATTTTAACAGCAACGCGAAGCCGAACGTCTAGCATCAGGTGGAGGAGACGTATTCTTCATGAGAACACCAGAAGACCTCAGTGGTCGTGATGGAGAATTGGTACTAGTTGAGTTCTGTGAAGAACACCCGCCACTTATCAGCCAAGTTGGCATGTGCACTAAGATAAAGAATTATTATAAACGCACTGCTACTAAGGTTGGTTGTCTTAATGAAAAGATGTATCTTTTTAAATATTATATTTATATATTGACAATGTTTAAGCATTATAATATAAGTACAAATGTTGAAAGATGCTTTTTGGCTAGTTATTGAACGAAATAATACAATTTTATTGAAGTGTTTTCCTAACTATACATATTTCTCTAAATCATGTATAAAATATCATGAAATTTACTGTAATAATAAATGATTAATTAAGAGTAATTTAATAATAATTGAAATATATTTTACTGTATACAATAGGATATTCATAAAATTTCCATTCTTATTTTTATAATTCCATGTATTTTTCAGGACAATGGACCGAAACCGCTGAAATACGGTGAAATAGCATATGCACACACTTCGCCGTTCCTCGGCATACTGCCCCCCGGCGCGACGCAGCCGGTCGTGGAGAACAACATGTACCGAGCGCCCATATACGAGCACACCGTGCCGAACAGCGACTTCCTTGTTATCAGGACCAAGTGAGTTCAGTTCAGTGTTGGATAGCTTTACACTGTGCTAAGATTCCGTTGCTGACTTTCTGCCCTATTTTGGCAATATTGCGTGTTTGATGGAAGAACTCAAGCCCGCGCTTTGTCTTCCTAACAGAGCGAGAAAATAAAAATAAATTAATTCTCCTAAGTGAAAATCGAACACGCAACTGTCACGTTTACAATTAGACTTCTGCACCAAGTCGGTCACAAAGTTTAATTGGACCATTTTCCCTTACAATAAGTACCTTTCGAAATAAATTTAGTGCTTGCTTATATTCTTCAATGACATTAACTATCAGTTTCTCGGTAAGTAACGTATGAGTTTTATACTCAAGGTAGAAGGCTCAAGAAATCTTACTTATACAAAACAGTCAAGCTCTATGAAGAAAGCAACGTTCTTACTTTACGTCAGTTATTTAAAAATAACACCTAAAGCGGTTCGTGTCGCTCAGTTTGAACAGATATTCTAACTGAGAGACAGTGACTTAAATATTTGTTACAGCCATTTAATATACTTATATTATATGAATCTTGTACGTTTACATAATGTTATTTATTTTATTATTACAGGCAAGCATATTACGTTCGTGAGATTGATGCGTTATTCGTTGCTGGTCAAGAGTGTCCACTGTATGAAGTTCCTGGGCCCAACTCGAAAAGAGCAAACAATTTCGTTCGAGATTTCTTGCAGGTATTTTTTATTGTATTTTTTAGTAAATATATTATCTTAGCTCTTCAATTGCATGAATACTCATATTAATTATTTTATTATAGTGCTCAATATTCAAAAATATTTTGACTTTTATTATTAAACATCCCTTGCAAAGAATATACTGTAATATATAAATATGTTATATAGCTTTATCGTTTTAGGTATTCATATACAGATTGTTCTGGAAGTCACCTGATAATCCGCGTCGTATAAAAATGGATGATATCAAGAGAGCTTTTCCTTCACACTCTGAGAGTTCTATCCGAAAACGTCTGAAGTTGTGTGCTGATTTCAAACGTACTGGCTGTGATTCTAACTGGTACTTGGCTAATTTCAATATTAATGAAATATATTTACCCTCTGAATATAATAATAGTACATGAGTACTTTCGACTTAATTTCTCTGCGCTGATTTTGTATTTATATTACATTAGTGCTACAAATACGTAACATATTAAATACATTTACAGGTGGGTAATAAAACCCGATTTCCGTTTGCCATCCGAAGAGGAAATAAGAGCGATGGTCTCCCCTGAGCAGTGCTGCGCGTACTTTAGTATGGCGGCGGCGGAACAAAGGTTAAAAGACGCGGGATATGGAGAAAAGTTCATATTTACACCACAAGAGGACGATGATGAAGAAATGCAGTTGAAGATGGATGACGAAGTAGGTATACGTATGTATTAGTACAAAGACAAATTTCGTAGGTGAAATTTATTGATTTTAATTATTATAATTTGCTTTGGTCGTATTTTAATTGAATTTATAATTGATTTATACATTTTTAAGTGCATAATGTATTTTTGAAATGATTTCGAAATTTCATGAAATTTTCTATTCCAGGTCAAAGTGGCCCCATGGAACACAACCCGGGCTTACATCCAGGCAATGCGAGGCAAATGCCTCCTACAACTAACGGGTCCCGCCGACCCCACGGGGTGCGGTGAAGGGTTCTCATATGTACGGGTCCCTAATAAGCCCACACAGCAACCCAACGAGGAGCAGCAGCCGAAGAGAACCGTGACGGGAACTGATGCCGACTTGAGAAGACTTAGCTTAAATAATGCTAAGGCATTGTTGAGGAAATTTGGTGTTCCGGAGGAAGAGGTTATTTAATTTTTTTATATTGATTACATACATACTTTATCCCTAGCGGGGTAGTCAAAGGAAATATTGATTGATTGATTGAGAGAAGTATTGATTCGTTTACTTATATTTTAATCTGTTGTTTATAAAGTAAGTATAATTGATACTTTAAATTGCTTAAACATTAGTTTTAGATTTTAAACACTTTCGAAAGATTGATTATTTTTTGTTAGTTTCTGTACGTACGAAAGCCCTTTATATGTATTAACTATAAGTTAATATTCATGAGCGGATGGTTAGATTATTGCATGGCTTATTAATAAGAATCATAATGATTGTTAATTTTATTGAATCGATAATTCCCATCCCTTGTCACCTAAGTTATCCGCCGTCAATATATTTATTATTTAATTATTTGGACTTCTTACAATACAGATTAAAAAACTATCTCGGTGGGAAGTCATAGACGTTGTGCGAACACTATCAACGGAGAAAGCAAAGGCTGGCGAAGAAGGCATGACTAAGTTCTCTAGAGGAAACAGATTTTCGATAGCTGAGCATCAAGAAAGGTAAAAGAAGCTGAATATTTTGTAATTGTTTTTTAGGGTTATATTTAGTCAATTTCAAATAAAATAAGTGTATACGACCTTAACGACGATCAACATAACTTTTTTACTAAAATTATGTTGGTACGGAACCCTCGGAACTACCCACACTTGACCTATATTTTATTTTTAAATCTCGTGATTATTTAATGTTATTTTTTATATTAGTTATTTTATATAGTTCAATTAAAGTTTTTATCGTCAAATAAATTCACCCAGGAACAAAATCAGAGTCAAACGCTAATATTATATTCTACAGATATAAAGAAGAATGTCAAAGAATATTTGAGCTACAGAACCGTGTATTGACGAGCACAGAAGTATTAAGTACAGATGAAGCTGAAAGTTCAGTTAGTGAAGAGTCAGATTTGGAAGAGATGGGCAAAAATCTCGAGAATATGTTAGCTAACAAGAAAACTACGGAACAGGTAAACTAGGCTTATTTTAAGTAATGTAATCGTAATCATATATTTTTCTTAGATTTTAATGATTTATAATAAAGCTAAATACTTTGTTAGTTGGTATCCTGATTTAATGATGTAAAATATGCATTATAGTAACAGCTTCATCAGTTAAAATAAGATGGTCATTTTTTCAATATTTTAGTTAACAATGGAAAGGGAAGAAGCGGAGAGAGCTGAATTAAGAAAAATAATTATGGGGCAGTCCGAAAAGAAACCACAGATTAATAACCAAAATGATCAGCAACAATCTTCAAGCCAAGGTAAATTAGGCAGTATACAAATTATTTAGTAAAACATGCGAGTCGATAATGTCTTGTAGTGTTAGAAAACACTATAAAGGAAGAAATTTCTTAACGCAGCTTGTGACCTAACACTCTTTATTTTTTAATCGTCAACGAATATTCATTATCTAGCAATAAAACTACTTGCTATAATCCTGTACCATTCACTTATTACGAAATTTATTTTATGCTAAAATTATTTTAATAACTTTTAAATGCTTAGTTGAAATAAATAAACTTTAATATCATAATGGGCTACTCCGCCCATTTTTTTCGTGACGTCATTTGGTTTTGTAAACAAATACACTGATATTTGTAACACGTTAATTTTTTGTTGTGTTAATCAGTAGACACTTTGCTTACAAGACCGTATGACGTCATATCATGCTTTAGTTCCGCATACTTTAAAATACGATGTAAAACTTTAGAAACTGCTATGAATTTTAAAATTAATTGGGTTATTAAATTAAGTAGAAATAACATTTATTTCGATTCTCATAATCTCAATCGTACACTAGATGTTTCCCATATATAGTAAAATACCCAATTCCGTATTATACATGTTTCCAGGTCGCGTCCTCCGCATCGTCCGAACGTTCCGCAACGCGTCCGGTCAAAGATATACTCGCGTGGAGTTAGTAAGGAAAGCGGCGGTCATAGAGGCGTATACCAAGATAAGGTCCACCAAGGACGAAGCTTTTATACGACAGTTCGCTACTATGGACGAATCGCAGAAGGAAGAAATGAAAAGAGAAAAAAGAAGAATCCAGGTGCAGTGTTTGTTTTATATGTAAATTATGTGGAATATGTGTTATTATAACTTATTATGTGTTTATAACTTATACTATTTGCCATACATAGGCTACAGCTACACCATATATATCTCCTGAATGAATGTGATTAGGTTCAGACATAAACTAAGTAAAGTGTGATAAATAAAAAAAGAACAATGACTTTTGGGCAGTAAGAAGGTAACATGGTAACATCGCCATATTTTTTTATTATTTTCCCTTTAAATTGCGGGATATATGTTAACATAGTCATATTATGTATAAATAAATGGAAAACACCATCTCAATCATCATCATCATCATCATCAAAATTAAAATGTGAACAATTGAACATGTTTTCCTTATGTCTATAGGAACAATTGCGACGTATTAAGAGGAATCAGGAGAGGGAGAGGTTGGCCGGCAATGTGTCTGCGCCTGGCTCTTCTCTTGGTGATAGTAAGATTTGTATATGTTTTATATGTTGCTGTATGATCAACTTACGATTTACACATCATCTTTAGACCTACCATTAAAAGATTAATATTTATAAAAAATATTCTGAATAATATTCTATTATATTTAATTGTGAGCTTAATTTATATTCTTTTAAATCCATGCTAATTTATCTACTATACCAAATATCTTCCCACCATTTTATTTTTACTATAATATTTAGGACACTAACATACTTACCTCGTGTAATGTACCTAATTTTTTTGTATATCAACTGTTCATGTCTCAAGAATACAATTCATTCAGAATTGTATTCTTATGAGAAATACACGTATTTTAAAGTGTTATAAACGTATTAATGGATAACGAGGGCTTAAACGCTATCCAAGAGGCGCAGGTTCAAATCCTACAATATTAATGTTTTCACAATATGATATTTATTTTATGTTCAAATATTTTATATTTTTAGTTTAATTTAAATATAAATTAATTTTTCAACAGGTATGAACATGTCAGCCATGTCCGAACTGAGTTCGCCATCTTCTGGTCTAATTCCTCTAGGCCAGATCAAACAAGAACCCGATATGCACACTCCTTCCAGACGACGTGCTAAACTAAAGCCTGATTTAAAGTTGAAGGTAATTTAACTCTTTTGACTATATTTTGAGATCAATATTCTTTACGTCGCTCTAGTAGATAAAGCGCGGCGTTGACTTACACCAGTCAAATTGCAAATGTTTCGAAAATTGGTCGGAAAGTGGGGAATGAATTTGAATTTGGTAAAATCCTAACCCATATCAATTAGCATCTTGATGAATACTTTAATATATAATATAGAAGAATTAATTAATTAATGGTTACTATTGTCTATAGTAAAAACATCAATGGTAGACATTCTTGAGAAAATGTTACAAATATTATTTTTGATGTTGAATACTATTTAATTTTGACAAAATGGAAACACACTGGACGTATTAACTACGTCTCAAAAGTACTATTCACATTTCTTCGCTCCGGTAACAAGACAAAGGGCTGCGTTGAGTCCCATCACTCAACACACAATGTCTCAAAAATTGGGGACAATCCCTGCTGTTTGCGGGATATTCTGTGATGCTAAATAAAAACAAACTGCTATGTATCAAATTGTTCCAGTGCGGCGCGTGCGGTCAAGTGGGGCACATGCGCACCAACAAGGCGTGCCCGCTGTACACGGGGGGCGGCGCCGTGTCCCCCGAACACGACGAGCCCCCCACCGAGCCCGAAGACCAGGAGCTCGGCTACGTTGAGGGCACCAAGCTCACTTTGCCTTCTAAGCTTATTAAGGTATGTACAGGTGGAAGTGTACTTGTTCATGTTTTAATGTCTAAATCCGAAGACAAGAAATTGTTCTTTTTAAGGTTCTAAGCCTACTGTCCCTTTCAAGTTTATTAAGGTAAATCTGCGTAGAACTATTTACTGTGAATAAAGATGTTAAAATTTTGTGGAGGTGCTTGTTAAGAGATGCTGGGTCTCTTGATATGACTGTGTACGATTCCACCAAACACATAAAACTAGGAACTTGATAGGCACTAAACTTACTTTACTTTAATAATTTTTACTAAGCTTACTTATTATAAAATATGTGTACTTTGAGCTAATACCTAAACCTTAAATATAACTTAACATAACCTTATGTTATTACCATCAATGATATGAATTAATAACAAAATCTAATCATTTGTCACTAGCAATCAGCTGAAGACCTCAAACGTCGCGCCGGGAGTCGAAGAGGCGATATCCGGGCAGGAGGCCGCAACCGCCGCCGCGCCACCAACAGCGAGTCCTGCGACTACCTCGTCAAGAGGCCCGCGGAGAGGCGGCGCACCGACCCGCTGGTGACCCTGTCCTCCCTACTCGAAGGGGTCCTCAACCATATGCGCCATTTACCAGATGTGCAGCCTTTCCTGTTCCCTGTTAACCCTAAGGTATGCAGCGATTGAAAAAAGGTTATGAAGTACAGTCTACAGCTAGTGACCCTCTTATGGAAATGATAAAATTGAATTCATTAGTTTGAAAAATATTGAAATCGATACTAGCTATTATTTTATTGATCACTAATTAAAAGCAAAATATATGCTCTTTTTTATCCTGTAACTAGATTTTGAAGAGTTTTTTCATTTATATGAAATATTTTCCCAGCTCGTCGCAGATTACTACCGCATCGTGTCCCGCCCTATGGATCTACAAACAATAAGAGATAATCTGAGACAGAAACACTATCAAAGTCGGGAAGAATTCCTCGCTGATGTCAATCAGATTGTAGAAAACTCTAATCTTTATAATGGTAATATTTTAATGGTAATATTTCATGTCATTTTTTTATTGTAGAGAGTTTTTTTTATTATTGTTAAATAGCTATCGGTCATCATTTTAAAAAAATAATTCATATATATATATATATTATATATATATATATATATATATATATATATATATATATATATATATATATATATATATATATATATATATATATATATAAAGCAAAAGGTTCCGAAACTGTGTCTCAAGGGCGCTTACATATCCTGGGGCTGATCACAATCCTGTGGTAGTCGACATGCAATGCAAGTTAAAAAGGGTACGATGTAGGAAAACAGATAGTAGGCCAAATCTAAAAAATCTCGCTGATATGGAGACACGAGCAAAGGTCCATAAGGCTATTAATCATTGGGCCATAGAGCAACAAACAGCACCTTCGAACTCTCTAGACACATGGAATAGCCTTAAGAATGCTGTAAGCGTTATCTGTAAAACTTGTCTGCCTCCACCATTACATATCAGGAAGCAGGACTGGATGACGGCCTCAATTTTATACCTGATGGAAGAGCGGAGAATGCACAAATGTATTGACCCTAACAAATTTAAAGAAATAGACAATGTTATAACAAAAGAGATCGACTACGCTTGAAACAGGTTTTATCGTAAAAATTATGAGCGCATAGAGGACCTTTTCCAGAAACACGACAGCTTTAATTTGCACAAGCATATAAAGCTTATGATAGATGAGCCTCGGGAAAGACTATCTACGTTGTTTGATGGTGCTGGCAAGTTGCTTGTTGATACTGAGAGCAGGAAAAATCAATGGAATGAATACGTTTCCAAAACGTTTGTGAACAGATCAACTAAGTTTCCGGTAAGCGACGACAAAACTAGGCCATTCATTCTAAGGTCAGAAGTCCTGCACGCTCTTAAATCTGCTAAGCAGGAAATTCGCATACCAGTAGAAATTTTAAAGCTTCTAGAGCATGGTCAAATACATGTACTAACTCAATTATTTAATAACATCTGCTTTATCGATTACGAAAAAGCTTTTGACCGAGATAGACATCAGCGTCTTATTAAGAACTTAGACGACATAGGTCTCGATGGTAAAGGTTTAGAATTATCCGTAACTTGTACGAGGACCAAGTGGCTACCGTAAGAGTTGACAACGAGGAAATCAGCGTAATTGAGATCCGTCGTGGGGTCCGACAAGGCTGCGTCCAGTCTCCGCTGCTTTTTAACGTTTACTCAGAGACTGCGATGTCAGAGGCTCTGGCATACCTTGATGTTGGTATAAAAATCAACGGAAAGGTAATTAACAACTTACGCTACGCAGACGACATCGTACTCATTGTGTCTTCTGAAGGGGATGTGCAGACAGTTGTAGACAGGGTTCACCTAAGTAGTAAAAGAGCAGGATTATCGATTAATATCAGCGATACCAAATTTATGTTGATTTCCAAATCCAATTATTATATAAATAAATACAATTATTTCGCCTCGCATTTGACAGAGAAAAGCTTAGGAAGCTAGCGGCCGACCTTGATGATTGAAGAGGCATACAAAGAAGAAGAAAACACGGAACCCATTGCCTTTTTATTTAACTAATAATCATTTTATAACATATTAATAATTTTAAAAATCAATCTTAATAAAAAATTCAATCAAAAACAATTATTTTGCTGTAGGACCCACAAGCAGTCTAACAGTGGCTGCTCAACGAATGATGCAACGCTGTTTCGAGAAGTTGGCCGAAAAGGAAGAACAATTCATGAAATTAGAAAAGCAAATTAATCCATTGCTAGACGACAATGATCAGGTTAGTACATTGTAAAATATTGAATGGTACCATATAAAATATTATTTAATTATTATCAATATGGACACAGATTTTAAAACTTATGTTTTATCTTGCTTTCCATAGGTTGCATTATCATTCATCTTTGAGAACCTTCTGACAACCAAGCTGAAAGTGATGCCGGAGGCGTGGCCATTCTTGAAGCCTGTGAATAAGAAACAAGTGAAAGATTACTACAATGTTATAAAAAAACCTATTGACATGGAAACTATTGGAAAGAAAATTCAAGGTATGACTTATTCATATTAAATTCACACCTTTGAGTTATGTATATATTTACTGGTGATGTAATGTAATTGTAAAGTATATGTGTCATACATGTGTAATTTGCTTTTTTTAATAGCTTTATTACAAATACTTCTAATTATTATTTGTTTCCACAAATTTATGACCTGCGTCTAAATATTTTAAACTATAAAGGTTATATGTATATAATCTTAATAAAATAATTTAGTTTAAATAGACTTATTTTAGTGTAAATATTTTTCCTATTTATTCTAGCACACAAGTACCACAGCCGTGAAGAGTTTCTCCGCGATATTCAGTTACTCGTGGACAACTGTCGCGCGTACAATGGCGTCACTTCACAGTTTACAAGACAGGCTGAAGCCGTGCTGAAAGTCACACAGGAGGCTTTGGAACAGGTGAATTGCTTACTTAATTAAGAGTACTATTGTGTAAATTACTTTACTCACTGTTACCTTTGAGGTGGTTCAAGTATCATACAACTTAAAGTTTTGAACATTGTTGACCCTCCCTACAAATGGGGACATTACATTGAATTAATATTATATTTTTATAAGTGATATTCATATGGAGAAATCTCTACAATTATTAATATCAATGAGTTAATAAAATAAAATATTTAATCTAGTTCGACGAACACGTGAGTCAGCTAGAAGCAAACATTGCACGTGTTCAACAAAAAATGCTAGAAGATGCTGAACAATCAGATCTAGAAGACGACATCCAATCACAGAGCGACGAGAAACGAGGTCGAGGTCGACCTAAGAAACATAAACCTAATACTGTTGATGGTGAGCTTATTACTTTTTTTTATTGTATATTTGTTTTAGTTTTTTGGTTTCTTATTATTTTTGTTGTAATTTTAGTTCAATGTATAGATAATAAAAATATTCTCCCTAAATGCAATTTTTTTCGTACTACTTGGTAGTAGTATATGTCAGTAGCAAATAAATTTGGAAAAAAATTATTTGATTTATTTGAATTAATGATTTGAGAAGATCTACATTAATTACATAGCGCATGCGTACTACGTATATTTTAATATATTGCTCTTTTTTGCTATAGAAGCTTCACCAAGGAAGCGAGGCAGGCCTAAGAAAGAGAATAGTCTGGTCGATGGTAAGTTTTCTATATCATTTAAAACCTTTCACTTTATCATCGACTTGAATACCAATTTTTTGTAAATAATTTTACCTTGTAAATGTCCATCTTGCTTCACATTCTAAGTTTTGTCAAAAAACAATATTATAACAATTGTCAATACATATTATATAAAAATTAAATGTTAGAATTTCGTAGTTCGAGCTTTTTTGGTTGAACAAGATGAGAACATTCTCGAACATTCGATGAGAAAATTGAAAATAAATTCAAATTCACAGCAGTAGTGAGCAATCACTAAATCACTCTTTAATATCGCTTAAAATATTATTATTTCTAAATAAATATTAATTGTGCTTTTACATGTATCACTTTTTAATTTATCTATCTATTTGTTTATTTGTCTAGTTCTTCAATCAGTCCATAGGTCAATCTGTTCAGTCCATAGATTAGTCTTTTTTTTAGTCTATAAATATAAATTAGCCTATTAGACAAGTAATCCATCAAATAAAGAAAATATGGGCAAGATAACTAAACAATAATTTAAAACGTATTAATTATTAAAACGTATTTATTATTTTTAGTTAAAGTATGTATTTCATTTAATGCACTTATAATTAAAATATTTCTTGTTACAGATCTTCAATATTCTGATAGTGGAAGTTCAGGTCTTGAGGAAGTGGAACAAAAAGATGTAGCGGAGGCTATGGTGCAGCTGGCAGTACGTCCTGGTAAGTATTTTTATATATAACTATATAACCCGCCCGGAACTGCACTGTTATTTATTTATTGTTTTAACTGTGGAACTGGAATAATGGTTGTTTGTTCCAGTTTCCTTACAAATTTTCACATTTATAATATTAGTAGTATTACTAGTAAACTTACTTAGTAATTGTCATAAATTTATTTATTAATTATGAGAACACAGTTATTATTTTAGTGACTATTGCGATTTTTTGGAATATAAAAAACAACAACTAAGTTCACCCTACTTAACCCTTCTTTAAAATACCCTTAAATATACTTGACTCATAATTTTACAAAAAAAATCCGCATTAAACAATTTTCTTAATAAGAATTATTTTTTACTTATGCTATTAGTTATTGTTAGTAATTTTGTTTATTACATGAACTTTCCATTTCCAGAAGACGACCCGCCCAGCGACCAGCCCTTCGACACGTCGGAGTTCCTCATCAAGCGGGAGGTCCCCGACGAGCCGCCCAACATAGCTGACGAGCTGGTGGACCTCGACCAGCACAGCGACTACACTTATCCTGCTGTTGTTAAAGTATGTGTTTTTTTGCTTTCTTGTGTCATGACCATGGTCGTATGAAGAGAGGAGGGGGGAGGGGGAGTGCGTTCCGTGCTCATTCCAGATTTGTCTGGTACCCACTTTAGTTTTAAAAGCGTTTGAAATTAAAAAAGAAATCTTTAAATAAATAAGGTACTTGATAGTAGTTGAACATAATATGTAATGCTCACTGGGACCGTGCCATGCCTTCCCTGGAAAATGTCTCTAGTTGAGACATGACAAAACACACTGTTCTCCCCGTTCTGTCGGTAGTACAGCCGTTGATCTTGATCTGTGAAATTCAACGCCGTATTATGGCTTATCTAAGTAGAGATTAAAATAATTTACGTCCCTCACGTGGGAATCGAAGTCGCACCCATTGAGTTTACAACTAGACACTGTCGGGATGCGCCACGATACTATCCATTAGGTTTTATATTTTTTATTGCTGTTTTATTATCGAAAGTAAAACCGATATACGAGTTGTATTCTCAACATATAAAGTTTCTAAAATTAGGTAAATATTATTTTAATATATACATTTTAAAACATGTGAAATCGCTGAGTGCGAAGTAGGAGGTGGGAGAACACGAATCGATCGCAGCGCGCACCGTGGCTAAATCAGAAACTGTCGGACGAAATGTCACTATTTAAATTACACAAAAATTGAAAATACACAAAAACTCTGTATTATTAATGTCTTCACAGTTATAAAATATCGTCTGCAATATGTATCAAATGCGTTATTCAATTATATTTGTATATTTATTTTCCGTAGAGTCAGCCATAAAAGAAACTCGTGTATATTACCTGAAATTTACTGATTGTGGCATTTTAGACTGAAAATAAAAAAGATCAACAGTATTAACGACACCTTAGGTTTACATAACCGAATAAAATCTCAGTAAATTGCGCTATTTCAATAAAATTATTGTTTGTTTACTTACTATTCGTACTAAATGCGAACCATTTGACATTTCAATGTCCGACATAATTGTAACCGCTACCATCCGCTACTATCGTGCACCTAGCGAATAGAAAACTGTATTAATATTTAGATTCAGTTTCATACTTTATCCCGCACATAGAATAACTTTTTGTCTGTATTTGATATAATGCATGTTGGAAAGCAGAACTCCACTCCGCACAAATAAGTTTTAAAACAATTCCATCGCTAGGAGGAGCCGATGGAACCGGATATGAACTTGGACCCTCCCATGCTGGACGCGGTGCCCGGGGAGCACCCGCAGTTCAAAGAGGAGCCGCTCGAAAACTGGCAGGTAACTAAATGCTATTTGTTACTAAAAAATTTAATACTCTTACGCTTCATAACATCGCTATATTACTGTTTCTGACAGTTTTTAACACACTGCGTGTCTTTTTGTTAATGTTTGTAGTTTCGCCTTAGTGTCACCGCGTCTGTGCCTTTTTGATCACATCTTATAATTTGAATATATTCTTTCAAGTAAATATATAACCCCAAATAGTTCAACCATATCAGAAAAATGTTTATTTTTTTAATCTATACATTTCCTCAGTCAAATGTAAAATCTACTCGCACTGTGTGTGACAGAAAAATAAAAATTAATGATTTAACACGTTATTAACAATAATTAAATAGAAATAATTATAAAAATAACTGCATATTCTAATATATCAATTTTATTAATATAATTATCTTTTAATGAAAATATTTCTCGTTTTCTATAATTGTATCATTGTGCGGCATAAAATAATTTTAATTGCGATGTCGCGTATTGTTTCATATAATTGTGGTTAAGTCAAATTAAACTGTCAGTTGGCTTAATTTGATATTGGCATCGATATAATAAGAATTGCTTGTAATGCTTGTGTACTCTTTTATATCTCTTTGATTTCTCCACATAACAGCCGTATTTTCTTTTTGTTCGTCTATCCCAAATAATGCGGTATAAACAAAATCGTATTAATTACATATATGGATTAATTATCTATTATCATTGCACCATTTATATCACCGATGTACGCTTTAATCTTTCAAACTACTTCTCCGACTATTTTAATGCATAATATAACTGGTAATAACCATATGGAAATGTTTAAGTTGTCCCGAAGGAATATATGTATGAGATGTGTATATTACATACATACATACATAGCTTTACTCTTTATGCCTAGCTGGGTAGTCCAGAAAGAACGTGCCAAACACCAAACGCTGTCTGTCCCACTGTTCACTACATACGTCTTTTGCCTCATCCACTGTCATTAACCTCTTCATACATGCCCTCCGGAGGGTCATCGTGTTTTTACTTGACCTTCCTCCAGAGGCACACTGTTTTCGAGGGTCAATCACGGTTCGACTCTTGATGTGTACTCCATAAGAAAGTTTGTTTCTAAAATTAAATAATTTTAACATAATAATATAAAAGTACAAAATTAAAAATATCTGTTTTTAACAGCCGGAGCCTGCTATTCAAGACGACCTTCAAGTTACTGACAGTGAAGAGGAAGCGGAAGATGGACTATGGTTCTAATGAATCAATATTATTTTTATATGGTGTATGGACTATTTTTTTTTTTCAATTTAATATTGTTACTATAGGTTAAGTGTTTACTAATTATGAATAAGTGCATAAATGTTGGTAATAAATAATAATATAAAATAAAAGTGTTTAAATTTTAACCCTACTCTTTAATCCTGATGCTTTAATTCCGAGAATTTCCAAATATACTTAATTAATTTTATCGAAATATTATCTTTCTTAGTTTGTGTTGTATGTTTAGTAAGAAAATAATTACAAAGAAATATTTTATCATATTAAAATCGTTAAGAAAGTGTTCTGTTCTACGGTAATGGCGTTTCGAGCTCGATTCAGAAAGTGTTTATAAACGAAATAAAGTGTTTATAAAAAGAAAAGAAACAAATGAATAATAAACAACGTCACGTAAACGTATAGCTTAATTGCGTAGAGACCTTGCACGTCCCCTTTTGTATCCACTAGGTTTATTCATTTTATTTAATATCTTGTCTACCGCACATTTATTTGTATTATAGGTACACGAAGAAAGGAAAAGTAACCAAGGAAAAAAAAATACAACAAAATTATTATTTTTTTATCATAGCGGAATTCAAACCCGCGCCTCTTGGAAATAGCCCAAGGGCTGTAGTCAATTATCCATTCGTTTGTATAAATATATTTTCTAAATATTCAGAATAAAACAAACTTACTAACGTAAGTCTAACGAGCTAGAGTTGTTTTAAAATACACATACAATTTTATAGAAAGAATATTACCATAATAAATGTTTTCGTTGAATACTTGCTTTACTTTGATGCGCGGTTTATGTAGCATTAAGATGTCCATGATCCATTATTTTTATTTATCTCCAACGGTAAACGCTAAGCTATTTTATATTTTTCTGCGGTCACAAATTGCAGATCAGTTTAAATGAGTATTTTGGTTGTTCTGTCTGGAGATATATACAAAGGCATCAATATTAAAGACACCGTCTCACAGGTTTTGTGTTCGATTCCCACTCGGTTGAATGAATTATTTTGATTTTCTTACCGCCACTCTACTCTCTCTATGTTGTTTACTTCTTCTCTTAAGTTTTGGCGTTCGAAGAGTGCCAGTTGAGGAAAAGACTCACAATGTTTGTAAAACACTAAGTTCTTTCTGATAAAACATACCAGATTAGGACAGTGAAATTAGTGTATTTATTATGATTTCCTCAAGTAAATATTGGGCCAGCAACCATCACATTAACAGCCAGACTGTTTCCTGCCTGCCCGTTAACTGCCTGGAATAAAATACTTTACGTATCAATATTCTATGCGACGTTACACATACGTCAGGACAGTGTCATATTTATTATATATACTAAGTGTAATTCAAATTATTAAATAAATTATCGGTGCGTATTGTAAAAATAAATTGCGATTAGTACTCGTGCACCGAGGGTTCCGTACCTATTTAATGATTGTATAATATTTTTACATTTTTAATTTTTAATATTTGTTGTCATAGCGGCAACGCTAAAGCGATCACGGCCTATGAAGTATCCAGCCTGGTAACAGAGAGACAGATAGCGGAGGCTTAGTAATTGGGTCACGTTTTTACCTTTTAGGTACGGAACCCTAAAACAGAAGAAACAATATCTCAAAAATAAACATGCAGCTATTTGTGAATACACATTGATATTAGACGTAAAACCGCTTAATATACAATGATGTGTTCGCAATAATATAACAATCATGCGACATTTAAATTTATAACAAAATCAGTAATCACCATAGATACATCATACAGATAATCACAGTTAATAACTTGATACATTTTAGTAAAACTCGCGCATATATCCGATAACATATTTAAATGTCCAATAAATAACAATTTATAGGTGCTGGCTCTAAATAATTTCATATCACGCTTGTTATTATGCATTCCGAAAGCTAAATAGCAATTATATCAGTTTTATTTTTTAGCCAACGTTGTATCGGGACAATATATAAATCTTTCGGGATTACTATGATATATAGAGTGGACGATATTACGATAAGGAATCTGTTTATCGATTGGAATGTTAATATATTGAATAAAATTTTACTTGAGAGTTCTTAAGACCTTAACTTCATATTTCCATAATAAAAACGAATTCAATTATAACTACCTATTTTAATTATTGATTGTGTGAAGCTACAAATGAATCCCATATTCGACTATTTAACTAAATCACACACTGGTATATGGAGGAAATCATTAGACAATAGTGTTATCAAGAGAAGATAACAATAGAACAATATGCTCTTCACTCAAATTAATCAAAGGCTTCCTAAGATCATTGTGGTTATTAACTTATTAATTAATGTCATAAGCCAAAGTAATTAATTAGGCGTATGCAACTATAGAGTCAGTATAGAGTGTATTAGTGACTTTTCTCGGTCAAAAGGACATAAGATATATTATTACCTATAGATATTATTTTCGTTTATGTCAAAGTTATATTTATATGGTCGATTCATTTGCGTTGCCTATTAATCTTATGATGGGATTATATATCTATATATATATATATATATATATATATTATTACCTATAGATATTATTTTCGTTTATATATATATATCCCTATAACTCAATCCAGAGGGTATCTTGACAAATATCTGTCCGATATTGGTACTGGGCATTCGGGTACACGACTCCGGATCCTCGAGCCACCACTGTCATTCTCCTTTCCAATCCATGAAAGTTGTGTCCTTATCCCTCCCCTCCCCCTTTTTTTCTACTAATCTGTTCCTCTTTCATCCTTGGCTTTTCCCACTAAATGGGTTTTGGAGGTCAGATGGCAATCGCTCTATTAAAAGCCGCCATCTGCCTCTATATGGAAAGTCAAAAGATGGCTACACCATGAAGCTCTTCAAGCGCATGATCGGCCTCAGGCTCCGCCAAGAATGTACTGTCTCTGAGTCTCAGTATGGGTTTCAACCAGGATCAGGCACTATGGACGCCATTTTTGTCCTCAGAACTTTGACGGAGGCTTATAGAGAAAAAAGGAGAGCTCTGCATGTGGCCTTTTTGGACCTGCAGAAGGCCTTTGACTGTGTACCACGTTAATGTATCTGGTGGACATTGCGATCCAAGGGGATCCCTGAAGCCTATATTGAGGTTATCAGAGATGTGTAGAACGACCCCGCTTCAGTGGTTAGGACCGCTGTTGGCGACACCATGCATTCCCGATTACTGTAGGGGTTCACCAGCTCTTAGTCCATTCTTATTCAATGTAGTGCTGGATACTGTCTTGGCTCACATCCAATGCCAGCCTCCGTGGCTGATGATGTATGCCGATGACATTGTACTCATCGACGAGAACCGACTGATACTGGAGCGTAAAGTAAACGCCGGGAAGGGTTCGCTTGAGAACGGTGGTCTTAAACTGAATGTGTCGAAGACCGAGTACATGGCTTGCGGAAACCCGAACTCGAGCATCATCCATATCGGGCCTGAGCCAGCCCTTAAGTCGGAGAAGTTCAGGTACCTTGAATCCGTTATGCATGAGTCTGGAGGCATCGACCACGACATCCATGCCCATATAAACGTTGCCTGGGCCAAATGGCGGGAGGTCACTGGTGTGGTCTGCGATAGCAGAATACCGCCCAAGCTCAAGGGACTGATATACAAGAGCATTATCCGACCGGTTCTTTTATACGGCAGCGAATGTTGGCCAACATTATCTCCGCACACTCAGGAGCTTCACGTCACGGAGATGAAGATGCTGAGGTGGATGTGTGGCCGCATACGCAACACATTCATTCGAGGTAGTCTTGGGGTCCGGGACGTTTCGGATAAGCTCCAAGAGCGTCGCCTGAGATGGTATGGCCATGTTATGCGCCGAACTGAGTATGTCCTAACTGTACTATGTCGGAAGGAAGTGCCTTGACATATCTGTCTCTGGAGTTAGACCACCCGGACGCCCAAGGAAGCGATGGCTGGATGTCGTGACGCAAGACATGTTAGCCAATATATTACCATTGTAAAAGTCAAATATATCATATATTAGTTTGTCGTGCTAAAACAAACAAACATTAACTTAAGAAGGACCTTAGGAAGAAATCTCTGATACGGACACTAATATGGATCATGGGCATCTACATAGATTCGTTAATACATATATATATATATATATATATATATATAATATATATATATATATATATATATATATATATATATATATATATATATATATATATATATATATATATATATATATATATATATATATATATATATATATATATATATATATATATATATATATATATATATATATATATATATATATATATATATATATATATATATATATATATATATATATATATATATATATATATATATATATATATATATACATCGAGGACTTTGAGTAGATGGCTCTTATCATTGCACCCAGTCTACCTAGGATATGTAAGCGGTACGTAGATGATACTATCAATTTTACGACAATTTTACCTACGGACAATATTATTATAAGCTTAAACCAACCATTAAATTTACAATCGAATTACAGGCAAATAATTCTTTAGCTTTTCTTGGTGTTTTAGTAATAAAATTGCTAATGGCACATTAGGTCACACAGTGTATAAAAAATCAACTCGCACTAACAGAAATATCAATGGTGAATCTCACCATCACCCTACACAAATGCAAACTCAAAATTTAAATTCAAATAATTATATTCAAAGTAAGAATTCATGATTCATTTTTTGAACGTCAAAAACTTTACCACTGGTTCACTAAAGTTTATGCCTCAGACCTGAGAGGAACCTGCGCAAGAATCTCTGTGGGACATTTTTTTTTTATATAGTCATTTACAATTATACAATTATTCATTGTTGACAATGATACGATTGAGAGAGACTGGAGCGAGCATTTCATTCTCAAGGTGTGTTATCATTTACAAAATCATTAATTAGGTAATAACCTTTAACACACAAACGTCGTTTCACAATATTTTTTTTGTGATATAGAACATTGTCGGACGTTTCCTGGGATCCTATTGTAGAAACGCAAACACTGTCCCATGAAGGAGTTGCGGACTCGATGCAGTCGAGTTACATGCGCTTTAAGTTTCAACCTATTTCTAGTATTTATATTGTGCACTTCGTCAATTTTAGTAAAATCTTTAATATTTTTTTTACATATAAAATATTTTCGAGGATATATTGAGACGTAACTGTCAATATATTAACTTCCTTAAATTCGTCTCTTAAAAATTCTTTAGGGCTTAAGTTATAGATTGACCGAACAGCTCGCTTCTGCAGAACAAAAACTGTATGGATCGCGGCTGCATTACCCCAACGTATAATGCCATAAGATATAATACTATGAAAGTAGCTAAAATAAACAAGGCGAGCCGTTTCTACATCAGTTAACATTATATCATAATATTATATCGTTGGAAAATCTATGTTTCTGTGAGCCCACCATCTCTGTGACGCTGAACATCTAGGGGACACGAAGCTTGTCCCCTGGGTCCCCCTATTAGTAAAAAATGCCCTTCATCAGAACAAGCTGCCAGTCATTGTTGTAAGAAGACCAACAAGCCATCTACAGTAGAGAGACAACCAGCACTTCTACCATATGTGAAGGGAGTTACAGACAGGATCAGCTACATAATAAACATATATAAAAACTATTTTTAAGCCTAACAAAAAACCGATTCTTGAGACAAGTTAAATATTATATGTAGTTGGTAATGTGCAGGTGTATACAAACTTAATTGTGACTCGGTGTGAAGGAACACATCTCAGATGTCAAGAATGGTCGTGTATTCTGTCTGGAAGTCTGCTATTGAAAACCATGAAATACAAATACTACTTATATCCATCCACTTATTAAAACTTTAAAGTCCCAAGTCCACCACACCAAAGGGAAGGATACACTCAGATCATTCTGCAGGTATACACAGGGCACAATACGCGAGGCTCTGACTCAGAAGCAGTAGGCGGTAGTTTGATATAACAATTATATCAACTGACAGACGAATGCCACCTCAGTCTACCCGTGACCACGGATTACTGCAAAGTGTTCGAAACGTCGAGTTTCCAAAAATAATGTCAATATACGAGATTAATACGGTTAAATTGTTTTATTTAATATGTATCTGAACATAAAATTTAACGGAACCGAGAACGTACTGTGTGGATACACCCTTAAAGTTATTGTTCACTAGCTTAAGATGTAATATAATATGTCAACAGATTCCTACGTAAAATGAAAATATTTTTTCATAACTTTTTCATTATTCCGATTGATTGGAAAACTGGAACGCAATTCTATGAATCTTCCAATTCGTCTATGTTTTATCGTATACCTTTTTTTACGCAAACTGAATCAATCTGTGTGAATCGGGACATGAAACAAAATGCTTATAGATAGGTACGAGTATCGAAAAAAAAGATATATCTTTTATTGGCATATTCAATATTTGCTAAATATTTCTTGTAATCAAACACAAGTCTGTACGTAAGCGTAACAATTATAAAATTACACTAGAAATATTTTTATCTCTGTATATAAATTATGTTGCTGTCATTAGATACTTCTCTATTAATAAAAAAATATCATAGTTATCATTATAGGTTGGTTTAAAATAGGATATTTTTGTATGTTTTTAATGTGTAAGCTTACTGTATTTTTAATGTGTAAACTTATACAGAATGGTATGTATATATTTACGTCTATTCAAATTGCAAGGGAAATGAATAACGCTTCAATTCTAATTCCATACAGATATGTACCTATGTAGCGCTTGATACGTGTAAAGGAGACTGGTCTGAACGACTCGATCCATCTAATTAGAGCAATTCATGAGGACAACGCCTGTGACACACATACCTATTACACGAACCGATAGCAACCTACATACGTGAAAATCTCAAGTTGCTATGCAAGCATGTAAGATGTTATTTTACATTGTAGATCGATTTTTAAAATAGCAGAACAGTATCTTGAGCTATGTGGCCGTTAAAATTAGTTATGTCTCATTTATTATATAGAAAATTATAGAAATTCATTCTACTATACAAGCGACGTTTTTTGAGTACAAATAAATGTTTTTTTTTCAAATTTTTTTTGAAAGAGCACATGTCCTAACATCTGATAATAAGATATCACCAGAATTACAATGATTGTACTAAAGTTAAGATGCGTATTCGTAACTGTATATCTATATATATGCCAATGATCCATATTAGTGTCCGTATCCGCGTAAAGAGACTTTTTAAGATCCTTCTTAAGGTTTTAACATAAATTTCTGTGATACTAATCTAAACCTATCTAAATCTATATTTACTAATGTAATAATGTTTGTTTGTTTTAGCACGACAAACTAATATATGATATATTTGACTTTTACAATGGTACAAGTAAATGTAGAATGGTAGTAGTAACTAGTAAGACAAATGACGGTATTACAACAAGTAAGTTCGGCTTGCTCAAAAGCTCAGTAATTTGAGCCACTATTGTAGTAGAATGAATGCCATAATAACCATCTCATCATAATTTATGCTTGAAACGAAGTTAATCAAACTTTCTTATAACTTCAGCGCACTAAATTCAATATTATTCATATTTAGACAAAAGCTATAGTGGCTTGCACAGTTGAAAATATGCTATTGTAGACCAATTTGTTCTCATTATTATAATATATTAAAGTTATTGTGTGTCTAATATTAAATTGTTATTATTCTTAAATTTAAGTGTTGGTACAAAAATTCTGCTTTCTATGAATTTTTTTATATCACATTTATATTATATATATATAGGTCACTTACTTCACCACTTCATTCAAAGCTGGAATTGATTACCCAAACGTTTAACAGTTACCTATATTTAGGTTTAAGTGATCGTTGAAATGTTCACAGTTGACTTAGTCATGCCATTGAAGGACGCACAAGAAAGCCTGCGAAGTGCTATATTGACTATCGACTACGGACTGTTCCGAAGTAGTTGCAAAAAACACATTTTTTTTAAAATAAATGTAACAAGGATGAGACAGCAACTAATAAAAGGATGTAGCAAGATATTTATTAAGCAATAATTTATAAAATATAGCCATATAATAAGTATAACACCTCTCCGCATAACGTATTTTTTATTTTTATTTAAGACATGTCTTTAATGGCAGAGTATGCTAATAAATTTTTGTTTGTATTATTTTTCATTCTTCTCCTCTGTTCAAACCAAAACGTCACATTAACCCTCAATGTCTATACATTAAGCCACTTAGACACCACTCACCACTCGGTGGCACTTTAATTGAAGTATCCAGGCATACCACTAGAAATCAATATTGACTATCTAAGTAATGCGTTAGTACACGAAGGTAAATTACGGCATTTCGAATGCTATGGTGGCAAAAAAAATATTTCTATGGGAGATATCAAGCTTTACTAAGCTTTTAGTTTTATATCAAGACTTAAAAGTAACCCTCGTAATAGGAGTCCCTCTTATCACTCCAATAGGCCTCCATTATGGGAGCGACATCGTAAGGCATTAAGAGATTTGAATAGGGTCAGGGCTAGTGTCTCTATGGTTCCAACCGTTCTCTTTATTTCTCTGTTTGGAGACATGTCGAATGATTACAGTTGAACTTAGTTTGATTTTGCAGTAAAAGATGCTACTAATTCTTTACAAATAATAAATACTATCAATTTTGAGTATAGTTGTATAGTATAATATCGTCGAGGTGGAAGTGTTATAGGGAAATTATAAATTGTATTGTAGTTTACAAGTTTCTCAATTTAGAGACTATATGGTAACCCTAATCATAGTAAGAGGGGAGGGGGAATACATACAATATTTGTGCTCGAAATTTGTATATTGTTTTAAAAAGCTGAAGCTAATTTAAATTGCTCAGTACGAACGGAAAACCTCTCGCCAAAATTCTGCACAGCAAATTTTTAACACAGCTTACGTCATGTTTCGGGTAAAAAAGCATAGTGTTAAATTGCTTTAATCTATCTTTAACCGTACGTTTATAACGGACGTGATGTAAGTAAATTTAGACAATTTAAAAATTTAAACTTGCAATTTTATTTCATTCATTTTCTATTTCTTTGTAGAGAAAAGTATGTATATGAAAACAATTATAGCGAAAAATAATCAGCAGAGTCTCACGATAATAAAATATGTAATTATTTGAAATTTTGAAACAGATTTATTCTTGTAATTTTTCCACTCACCACTATAGCGTGCAGTGTAGCTTCAATTACCTCTCGACCTTGTCTAAGTTAACGTCCAAATTGCGATTTGTAAATTAATTTACAGTTAAGTAATAGGCTGTTAGTTAAACTAGCCTTCTAGTAAGAAGGCTAGTTTAAGTAACAGCCTATTTACAAGCTCTATTTACAAGTTCGTGAATATTTTAATTGACTTCTAAAAAGGATGCCGTTCGGTGTTCTAGACGTATATATTTGTATATGTATCTCCCTCTTATCTCAGGAATTTGTGAACCGAATTGAAAAATTCGCTAGCTATTCGTTCGCTATATCGCGTTCGTTCAAATGTTATACCTACATCACAATGCAATTCTTCGATTTTCTCGTCGTCTTTTTTGAATTACACTTGTAAACTATTGAAAATAGTGATCAATTTACGAATTCGTTTATTGGTTTTTTGTATGCATATATTAAAACGTAAGCGTATATGTAATTAACATATAATCTGTAAGCAGATTATGTACTAGCTTTTCTATTTATAGCGTAAAAAACATAACATCTATTTCTCAATTTTCAAAATCAAAATCATTCTAATATTACTTATTTTGTTATTTATTGGTACCTGATAATTAAAAGATATAACATATATTATATGTTATATCTTTTAGATATAGATAGATAAAGTGCTAAAAAAAATTTATTCAATAATATAACATATATTAATTGAATTAATTTTTTTTAGCACTTTATCTATCTCCACTATATTTTTACAAAATTTTAAGCATATCCATGGCAGGAATAAAAAGTTGCATACAAACTTTCATCCCCTAAATTACCCCTTCAGGAGTGGAATTTCCAAAATTCCTTTAGTGCTCACTTACGTTATATAAAAAAGCTACATGAAAAATTTCTAATTTCTGATGATTTCAAATATCAGTCAATTTCCTCAAACAAGGTCATTAAGTCAATTGTTTCTTTTTTTATATGTTTATTACGTGACTACTCCCTCAACTATAAACGGGTTTTGATTCAGAACTGGTCTCATATAAATGTTATATATATGGATTGTTTTGATTTGAGCAAGTTATATGGGAAACAGTAATTCAAAGTTTATGTTCATATTGTACATAAATAGTTCTAAGGGAAGGGCCCTATAAAATCTGGAGTAGCTAACGCAAGAAGATAATACAACTACTAAATATATTAAAAAACCCTGGCACCGACTCCAAAAATTACGAATTGTAAATAGTAAATAGGTCTGTAAGTATCAATAATTATGTATGTGATATATACGTATGGGTCAAAATCAGAGAGGTGAGCATTTCATGTTTTCAAATATCTGCGAAAATAAGTGTTCTTTAGAAGGAAACTAAACAAAAGCAGTATATTGTGTCATTAATCAGGCACGAATATTTACAAGAGGCACGCACAAATATTTATATTTTCATAATTCTACCCGTCAATAAGATTTATGCCACCATCGTGAGTCATTTCGGGAACACTCTTAAACTATATTTTGTATAATAACAAAACTAGCGTATTTAATAATTACCTCCAATAAATTGTAAGAAACTTGTGTGTTCGGAAAATATTGTTATTATATATTTTATTATAGTCAAAACGTATATTTAAAAAAAAAAAAGTCTATAAATCTTCAGTTGCTATAAATTCTGTTTCGACACTTCAATTTATTTTATACATACTTACACTACGTACCATATTAATAACATAAATTAAAAGTACAAAAGTCAGTTCATCTTGTATAATATAAGTTATATCTATATTATTTCATATTTGTGATTTATTTTTAGTTTTTGTGACGTTCCCAAAATTATGAAAGTGTTCCCGAAATGATGATGCAGTTATTTTGGGAAATTCTTCCTTAAATATTTTAATCTATAAGTAAATATTAGTGCGGTTTCGATACTGGGATGTGGGTCTGTTTGAAAATTTGTGTAGGATATTTACGTGAGGCCTGATACCTGGTACTTAATATTTCCTGCTACACGCTGATATAAGGTGATCCCGTACAGCATGAGCCTGATGGTCTAAATTATTACTTCCAGTGGGAAATAAAACAGTTTGAATATACATCAGACGTATCGTATTTGGTACCTGTTTGGTCGATAAAAGACTTATGAAGCTTCGAATCTAATTGATTTCATTTCAGCAAAATAAATTTAACTTTTCAAAATAACTCAGTTTTTTTAAATCATCTTTCAGTTCTCCTTTTGCCTCCAAGCTTTCGTCATATCCACAAGCATGTATTTTCATTGCATTAATATCCGCATCCAAAGACATGTTTAAATCCTTCATTGTGCTTGTAACAGTGACATTTTTAATAATTTCGACAGTTTTCTTCTCTCCTTTTATGATTTGGTCTTGTTATGTTACTTGAGACTGAAAGTATTGAACAGTATTTTTTTCATTGCTTCCCGATTCCATTTTGATCTCCTTGCAATCACCACATAAACCAAACATACAATCATAAGAAGTACTGACATAACTAGTAGGTGTATCAGGAGTCTTTTGCTTCTCTCATTCTTCATGTCTTTGGTTCCTCTTTAAATTTTTTCGAATCTTATCTGTAATTCTTTGCATATCTTGTATTTTTTGTTTCTGTTTTTAACCGTTCCTATACCTGAGTTTTATCTTTTTAACTTGTTTTCTCCTCAATATCTTACTTGATACACGAATATGGTTTTCCATCTCATTTTCGGAATATGGGAGACTGTTAGCTAATTATATTTAACATCATCTTTTTTTCTTCTATACTTTTGATTCCTGATATTCCCTATCTTTTAGTCTTTTCAACTCTCTTTATTCAGATGTCATGTTATCTAAAAACTTGCCCCTCCTTGTATTAATTTTTTCACTATTCCTTTTATCGGCTATACTATTCTGTTTTACTAGATTTTTATACTTTCTTCATTTTCGTTTTTATTGTTTTCCATTTTACTTGTACTAAGTGGATACCTAAAACCAAAGTTTTGTATAATTATGTTTTTTTATCAAATTGCGCTGCCATTTTTTTACAGATTGACATTTCGAGAATGCCCACCATATAAAATAACGTTCTCGAAATGACCGTTCCCGAAATGACTATTCCGCAAATAATTTCACCATGCTTGCTTGTCGTTTTTTACGTTATGGACAGTTGGGCTGTAATATTTATTATTATTTTACAAGAAGCATGCAAATTTACGAAAAAAATATCATTTAACAGTGTTTCCGTACTGACGGGGATTTAAAGTACGCTACACAACTATGAAATCAAACAGTACTTACCAAAAAAAATAATATTTCTTTTTACGTAAACACGATACGCACCGTATGCTTTAACAAATGAACTTCACAATAGTGTTGACTAACGTTGTCTGTTGTACTTAGTTTAAATTACATCAAACAATGTCAGCTCTGTTCACGGAATGAGTTTAAAGATGTCGGAAAGAATTTGAAGATCGAAAACATAAAGAAATATTTTTTTTATGAATTTAATACATAGATATATTCTTAATTTAATATATTTTAAGAGTGATGAATTAATATGACAGTTTTAATTCGTAATTGTAAACATTTTTGACTTGTGTATACTTCGAAATATGATATAAGGACGTGTTCTCTGAATATATTTTGAATAAATATAGTTAAAATAAAATGTAATTTTATTAAGATTTTTTTTGTCAGAAATACACACACACACACATATATATATATATATATATATATATATATATATATATATATATATATATATTATATATATATATATATATATATATATATATATATATATATATATATATATATATATATATATATATATATATATATATATATATATATATATATATATATATATATGTATATATATATATATATATATATATATATATATATATATATATATATATATATATATATATATATATATATATATATATATATATATATATATATATATATATATATATATATATATATATATATTCCTAACGTCTGTTAGATACTATACTACTTAGATGCAAGATAGAAATTTTATTTTAGTAAAAAAAACATCGATTTTATCCATTTATGCCTTTCTATAGACAGAATGACATTTATTTTCATTTATTTATGTATTCATTAATTTACCCTCACTCTTTTTTTGTGTGTGGATATATGATTGCAACACTGACTAATAGCCATTATAATAAAATAATAATGTGATTATATTTGTTTTACGCAAATATATACCGAATGGTAATATTTGTCAGTCGTTCCACCTTGTTGTTGTTTGTGGTAAGTCTCAATAGCGTGCATTGCCGTAATCAAAAAGGGGAAGGAGAAGAGGTTGGGCAAGCGATGTTTCAGTTTTATTAGGAAGGAGGTCTCAAACGACAGATCACAGCGATGAATTTTATGCTGACTTCGGATATATGGGGTACCCAAGAAAAGGAATCGTCCATTCTGAGAATTACATATGATATATACATATATATATATATATATATATATATATATATATATATATATATATATATATAGAGTGATATATATACATATATATATATATATATATATATATATATATATATATATATAGAGATATAAAAAAATATATTAAAAGTTTCTGTTCCCACATTTCAGGTTTCAATCCACTACTTCAAAACACGGCAAAAAATCATATTGTATTGTAAAGAAAATTGTTTATTGAAGCCAAGCATCCGTATCACAAAATGCAGTATCGCTTTCTATGTACGAGTATTTCGTTTTCTCACGTGTTGCCTTTGTTAGCCGAGATAATACCCAATGGAAGCCAAGCGTTTCAACAGCTACGTGAGAAAACGAACCGTAATAATATTTATTCAGTGTACCTTCGTATTGTTTAGCCTTACTGCAAGTAATGATACACAGATGTTAAGGGGATATATGCCTCCATATATCATTTACGAAAATATATTTTAATGAAGTACTATCTTAAAGATTTGTATTATATTATTTTTTCTTATAAATAAAATGTTGTATTTGTGGAAATATACGTCTTTGCACATAATATAAATTATACTTTCCTCGTGGGAAATAGTTAATTAAAGAAATGAAGTAAACCCAGACGACGCTATTCCTTGGGTCGTATTTTATGAATCTGTAGGGTCTTTGAAAAGATATGGTGGGTGATGTTAGAAATTAGATAATAATCATTTAGTTTAATATAAAAAATTTTTGTATACTATTAAAATTATTGCACGTCAAAGGAAGATATCAAGTGATCTCAGTATTTGCCTACATTTATTTTCTATTACCATGGGTAAATTATAATAACCATAATTATTATTATAATAAATATCTTTTTGTTATTAAAATAATTATTTTAAGTAACCAATTAAAATATAAATACACAATTAGTGTACCAAATATTGTACTTAATAGTTTTATTATCATAATCATAACTGCAAAGCCTTAGAAATAGCTTTTATGTAATTTAAATTCTTCATATTATATGAAAATTTACACTAATTGGCCTCTAATTTGTGGAGCATTCAGTGATTCCGCCGATTATACGTAAATTCCCTAAAACTGCGATTGATATAATATTGTGGTTAAAACGATCGGATGTCACAGAACTATTCCAAAGTTAATAACTAGTACCAATAGTAGGTAATGATGTGTGTGTTAATTGTGAAATCCAATGTACTCTTGAATGGTACTGGTAATGGTAATAGATTAATAACTGACTCGAAAACAGCTCGGCGTGTTTATTATAGTTACTTCATAGTACTATATCTTACGGCATTATACTTTGGGATAAGCAGCCGCTATTAACTCAATTTTTGTTTTGGAGAACTTAAGCCCTAAAAATTTTAAAAAAATAATATATTGACTGTTGCATCTCAATTCTTTCATGGGACAGTGTGTACGCTTATACAATACGATCACAATTTAAAAGAATTGTGAAAGACTTGTTTGTTAAAGGTTATTACCTAACTAAAGATTAAATAAATAATACCAAGCCTTGGGAATACAATGCTCGCTCCAGTCTGTTTCAAAGGTATCTTTGTCACTAACGAATAATTGAAAATGGCAAATTACTAATGCAAAACAGGTTTAATGTCTCAAATGCAGGCGCACGTTCTTCTCAGATCCGAGGCATTAACTTCAGTGAACCATATGAAGGCGAAAAATATAAAATGAAAAAGCAATCCTCTTACGTTTGCATTGTCACTCGCTATTTTCATTTCGAATAATAATATGAAATATATGATGTATTTGCGATATCGATATGTGTTCACTGAAATCATTCATGTCATCACATATTCGTATGTATCTTCTTTTATAATATGTTAAGGAAAAGTGAAAAACTGGAACATACGTCTATCACATATTAGCGGTATTGCCATATGACATTTGTATTTTTTAAGGCTTTTTGTGGGAAAACAATGTATTAAATCATCTTAATTTATTATATATCATGCTATTATACGAAATGACAGTGTGCAGTCATATTTTTTGTTTACAAAAGTTAAAGTATTTAGTTATTTCGCTATTTCTTTGTATTTCTAGTAATAAGTACTTTATTAATATTATTATTGGTCAAAACTTAATTCAAATAGACTTTTACAAGCACTTTTGAATCGTAGAATTAACATTTCGCTACCACCGGTTCAGACGGTAGTTCTGCTGAGAAGAGCCGGCAAGCAACTCAGCAGTTGCTCAATGGTAGTAATTCTACATATTTTTATCATTTAAATATTCCTAAACAGTGCATTAGACTTTACTCACGGGCACTGTTTTAACATTTTCATTAAATTTCTGAAGTAAATTGCGGAATTTTATTATAGCCGCGTATATTATTACTGATAAAGTGAATAAAACAGTATATTCAGCACTCTTCTCGCAGCCAATGATATTATGTAGATAAATTGATGATGATGATGATAATGATATTATATAGATACATGGATGATTTAAAGTCCCCTACTGGAATGAATTACCATGCTTTGGAAACACAAACTATCACACTAAGTTCCGTTATTCAACACGGCATATCTTCAATTCAAGCGGAAACGTGAGAAGGGACTTCCTATCTTCTCGTCCGGTTCTTCCCGTCTACTCTGCTATGCAGGAAAATCGTAATGCTGAGATAAATATATATTTTTTTCTTTTTATAATACTTACATTTAGTTTAAAACCTACCTAGACAGCGTCTATAACGTAATAAAGTAATAAAAAATGCATTGTCATATTTACTGCAGTGAAACACGATTGATGGTTGTTTATTATTGATATTTCTATTTACTAAATGATGAATCACTATACTGCCGCCTAGGGAACATCTGTGTCACAAACTTGCTAAATGTTGACAAATTAAAGTTACTGAACCGTTATATATATAATAGTATTAATATATAGACTAGACAGACCGTTGCTAGGCTGATAAGCAATATTGTCTTTTTATTTATATAATATAATTTTCAAAGACTAATGCTACGAATTAATAAGAAAGAATAGCGATTCGTAAATACTTTGTTCATATCGTTCAATATATGTATAAGTAAAAGATAAATAATATTTTTGTTTGTAAATTTACAGTGAAATATTGAAATACCTCTTGTTATTTATTTAAAAAGATTAATTAAGATAAGGCTTACTTGAAACAACTTCGTATTAAGAATTTTCTCGTATAATCCTTTTTCTCATATATAATTTTTTCTATAAGAAGAATGTGTGTAGGTTTTATGTAAATGAATGGGAAATATACGAAATGTTCCTATTTTTGGATGATAACGTAATCCACGTTATCATAGGCATAGACAACCGTTATATGTATAATTGACATCATTATTCATTTGTTTATCCGTATACCGTACATGTCAACATCCGTATAATAGACAAAAATATAATATAAAAGGATTATATTAATATAGATTTTATTAAAAAAAAATGCTGTAAATCAACTAAAACTATCTAAGACTAAATAAGACAATTTTCTTTTCATTCGAAGCAGTATCCTCATATTGATAAATGAAGAACTGTTAGTCGTTCGTAATTATATTTATTTGTAGAATCTGACATTTTTAAAATTAATAGATATATAAAATATAATGTATTAATAGTGTATTTTGGGTCCCATCACATGTGTGGCCATTAGGTGGGTACCTGAAGCCACGCTTTTATAGTTTAGTCGTAATACGACGAAACGTGAGTTTTACGAGAAAATTTTGGACGAGTTTCATTTTACTAAAAAGCTTTCTTCTTAGCTTTCAGACATCATTTTCTTATAGTAAACGAAGTACTCCTGCAACTAGAACCTAATATTCTGTGCTTTTACGTCATAAGTGCAATGTAAAATTTGTTGAAAAGAATGAATTGCTACACGATAGCATATTGTCGACTGTCGTGAGAAGTATGATAAAAAGAAATTATTTCCTTACTTTCAAAATTTTTATTTACTATACATAATAGCGTACATTAAGGATAATTTACTTAAATATATAAAGGAATTATTATTTGTTGAATAACATTATAGATTAATGGTCATATTATAAAGCAGAATAGTTTGTTTGGTACAACTCACATATCTCCAAAACTACTGATTCGAATTGAAAAAATATTATTGTTTTGGGTATTATATTAATCGGGGGAGGTTAGGGTTAATATTAAATGGCGTGAATCGCTTCAATGAAATCAACATATAATTTGTCACGTGTACACAACTCGAGTTATACCTGTATTACCATGGGGGTAAAACCTAGTATTAAGATACTATTAGCCGGTCTACGTAGACAGTTAATAATAATAAATTACCATCGTTGTTGTCATATGATACAAGATGGGTTGGTACTTTGAAATCCCATCCTATCGGCCCTTTATACTAAGATATTACTTATTACTATACTATTTATTATTTATTAATTTATACTAATTTATTATTTATTAATTTATTATATACTGTTTATTATTTAACGTTATTGTCCGCGAAGTTTCACTGATAGAGAAAATGTAGAAACGACCGTATACTTACTGTTGCTTACTTACAGTACTTACTGTGTTATGTAAAAATAACGCTAATTATATTTGTACTGGCGAGAATGTCAATCGAAATTTTATATATTTTAATATATGCAAGGGTCGGAAGGTTATGATATGGCAGTGAGGCTGATGTCAGAAATTGAAGGGTCGGCCCATAAACCACGTGCCTCAAGGCGTTATAATACACAAACAGTATACACTCTCTTAATTAAGCAATATACTTGTACCTAGTTCTACTTGTACGATGTAGGATGAGAGCTATTCTGAACGAATTTATATTGCGGCTAAATTACATCATATCTCTTAGGTCTAAACTCAACTGACAATGCATGAGAAGTCAATAGGTTCATATATATTTTTTCACAAGTTTTTAATACATAGAAGGTAGTATAAGCAGAAAAATGTACAGTTCAATCTAGGGACAATCCTGTAGGTATATGTAATATGATATTGACATTTAATATGTAAATACAAACAAACTGTATTAAATATTGTATACTAGATGCACTGTTAAAATATAATTCAAAATTATTAGTTTCGTTTTTTGAAATTGGTAACATTTGAAAACCTAATGTTAAGTTTACTCTGTACATGCAGCTGATATTTAATTGTACTACAGACTTATATTATTTTATATCTTCATCCGACGCCGTTTACCAGAGCGAAGAAAATACGGGTAGGCCGTATCCTACTGCGCAACGATGTGGTGATTTTTAATGTTTTGACAAAAACAGTTGTCTCCTGGCACGTCTTGAGTGAACCTCTACAGCAGTGGTGAAGGTGCCACGTATAAAGTGGATGCACTATATATAGTCCACACATATAAACCTTAACCAGATAGGCATGTGCTATTGTGAATTTGGTTGGACTTTTGAAAGTAGAACTATATATATATATATATATATATATATATATATATATATATATATATATATATATATATATATATATATATATATATATATATATATATATATATATATATATATATATATATATATATATATGTATATATGTATTTTGTGTTACTTTAATCGCTCCCACGGAGCCTCCGTGCATGACCATGCACCAATATAAAAATATTTTTTATTCAAATTAGTAGCTTCCGAGATGACGTTCATCCAAACAAACTCTTTAGCTTTCTATGACCAAAATTTAATTTGTAACAAAATACTATATGTATTTCACTTTTAGTACAAAATAGCTATGCATAGATGATCGTAAGCCATCTAGATCAGTCAAAACGTACTATCACTTTATATAATATTTTTCATCAAATTTTACGTTCAAAATATGAGAAAGAAGTTATATCTTGAAGAGAGGCCAATATGCAACGTAGTAGCTGTTTATCGTCAAAGGGGGTGAGTTGGAGTATTGCGAATGATACTGAATCATCTTGAAAGATTTTTACATAAAAATATAAAATCGTTCAGCTTATATTCGAATAAACGTGCTCTGGACAAAGAAATATCTGACTAAGTAATGAGTGAATTTATTATAAGAAACGTGATATCGCATTTATATTTCTTGCAATATAAATTCACAATTATTCGTTAGAGTTTATAGAGGCTAGATGTAATTAATTGTTAAAAGGCTTAGTAACTTTTAATAGGTATATTTAAGTAATATTTTTTTTACATGTCAATGTAATCTTATTTCAACCAGAGTGAGGTCGCAGCTTAAGGTGGTCGCAAGTACCACCTGTAAAATAATTAATTAAATGCATATTTGTGTATATTCGTAAGTATACATATATAATATATGACGTGCCTATTATTTATACATACATACATATCATCAAAATGTTACTGATCTCTGTGTGTGTACGAAAGATAAATAAAAAACTATTATTTTATCACACAAAGCAATTTTTTAAATAAAATTGTCTCTTTGTCTGTGCATGTTAATCTCAGGAACGGATTTAAATATAATTTTCATTTCAGAATTGTATCATGGTAAGCCTCACTTAATATCTAGTGTTTGTTTACTTAATAATATAATAAGTTCATAAATAAAAAAGTTATATCAATATGGAAATTACGGTAGTGTATCGTATAGTACTAAACTGTCAATATTAGAAGTCACTAAAAGTGCGCTACAAATTGTAAATATCCAACGAAATTATATTTATTAAATTGATATTCCTTTAGTCCTAACGAACGAAGCCGCGAGCGGGTAGTTAGTTTAGGACTTAGGACTGATGGTGTCATTGCAGTAATTTGATCTGAATAAATATTATATACTGTATAACCGTGTATAGCAGCAGGATCTCTTGTTACTACTATTTTCTTTTCATCTTGTTATATGTTGATTATACGTCTTTAAACGTATAATTGCAACGTTACGCCCGCTCAATCTGCTATACTTTTTTTGGTTTTACGCTTTATTTGGCCTTGAATCACTCCGTTTTCCACTTTCCGCTGAAATTAGAGACACTATATGTTGAATAGTGAAACTTAAAGCCACGCTGCCAGTGTTAAATATACAAGGCCATATTATACACAAAATAATATATTTGTAAGAACGACAACTATTAATCAAACACAATATATGTTCGAGACAGCAGGCAGATTGAAGATAATATTTTCACTTCGCAGAAATTATTTGCAACGCTTGGAGCAATTCGAGAAAGCTATTTTGGCCTACAACGAAGCTCTGCGGTGGAATGTGAGAAATGAATATTTTGTAAATGATATAAATTTTGTTTTGCCTGTTTATTATAATAACTCTAGTTATGTTAGATAAGCAATGCTGATTTATAGTGCTCGTTACGTTATGATTTACGGTAAGGCATTTATTATTATATATGTACGGTCCATTGTACTATCTTAGCACTATTTATGAGATACAAATTGCTATATGAGCTAGCATTCTCTGGACTAATCGCTAACTTAGGTGTTCATATTTATAAAGTTAAAATACCCACATACGTTGAGTTTGTTAAGTTGTTTTGATAAAATTTTAAGCCATCTCATTTGAATGAAATTTGAGTTTGTAGAACTCTGACGTACGATCTCTCCTCGGAAGAAGTTTGGCTCGGGCTAAGGCAACACACTACGCCGGCGCTCTGGCGGATGCCGCACATGCTGCTGGTAAGTAATTGATATAGTGATTTATAAAGTGCAATTCTATTAATATAAAAAATTGGCGGTTGTATGTTTATTTATTTTAACTGACTAGAAACAAACGTTATATAATATTATGTAAACATTAGTTAATTATGTTATTATCGAGTTTTAACACGTCCTGAATAAATTCATTTACTTTATGGTTTTATTTAATATTTCATCTATTATGTATCGGTAAGTTTTTGCGCCCATTAAATGTTTGCGATGATGAAAAATTTATTTATGAAATATTATTTAGAGCTAGAGCCACAAAATCTAACAGCTCTACAAATAAGAGCACAAACAGAATATGAGAAATGTGCCTTTGAAAGGGCCTTAGTGCTGGCGTGTCGGGGTCAGCGGTGGAGGCGGTTGCCGCGAAACTTTGCTGACTGCGCCAGAACTGCTGAGGAGACGGTAAATAGTTTTATATTAAAATATTACAGCTTACTTTATAAGAGCATGTAAAATATCAATGACAAAAGCTTTTAGTTCATAACTAGGACTTTTAAATTTTTTTTATTCTTTACCTGTAGTTTTTATAAGTGTCTTGTATAATGAAATGAAAATAATTTTAGGTAGGTATATCTATAATTGTTACCGTTTAAAAATAGATTTTTAAACAAGTTTGTGTTTTAATAATTTTTTCAATACTTATGTTACTAGAATTTATCGATTAAGAGTGACTAACAAAATTTAGTAGAATTTCAATTTAACTACAAGCGAAGTAAAATTTTTGATAAAAGATTAATACGTTGTGATCAAAATATTAATTTTTAAATTTACACGAACAATATCTGTCTAAAAACTGTTACTAGAATTTCATAAGCCAGTGCGAGGCGAACGGGTCGCTAGTCTTATATAAGCGTACATTTAGTGGAGACCCAATTATTATCTTGGGAGCGATTACGCTGCAAGGTTGGAAAATGTATTTTTCAAAAGTTTCCTTATTTTTTTATATTATATGGACCGTTTTCGACAAATAAATCCAAGGCAGTACCGTTTGACTATTATTTAGTATTATGTTTAAGTATTTTTATTACATTTTGCTTTACGAATGTATAATGTGTATACTCATATTAGTGGTGTTTCTTGGCACTCGTTCTATCAAACGATTTTGTTCTGATTAATTATAACTGTAATAATAGAATCGTATAGGTATGTATCATCAAAATTTCGCAGTTAATAATATATTATGAATTAAAACGCTTGACAGAAAGGATTTTATTATTAAACCGCCACAAAGAGAAGTTAATCTATAGATTTCCACAGCAAAAAGTCATTCCCGTGATAATACTTTTTAAAAAGCATATCTAGTCTCTTTAAAGAAATGTGTTTAGAATGAATGTTATCTTTATTTTTCTGAAAATACAAAAATTTCACTATGATTTCAGATAAGAGAATGCACGGGTAAAAGTGCAGGGAAGGTACTATCTTCTACAGTTAAGCTAATACCACAGATACAAATGGTCGAGGAGACAATGGATGCAGGAACAAAGGCTTCTACACGGCAAAGCCGAATGCAGCATCAGTCAACTCTTCAAGTAAATTACATTTTCAAAATAAACCGATTGATTTTCCAAATAGACTTAAATTTCAGGTTTACGGTTGATGGTAAATTTAAAATAAGACAATATTGCGTATAAGACTCAAGCTTATGCCTTCGTCAAATTCAGATGGATGAAGTTAGAAAGTAATAAAGTTTTGATTTTCAGTACTCACATTCTGTTCTTCTCTTTCCCAACATTTTTTAAGGAATTGCATGCTAAGTGGCACAACTTAACGCTGGGTGTAGAACACAGTGCTATGTCAAACGGCGAGTGGAGTGTCTTGATATTAGATTCCCTCGGTCTACTACTGCTATACGCGGGATGCAGCGTGAAGCTGGAAAGAAATTTCTACAGATGAAATCTCAAAATATTAATTTGATGTTCAATCCAGTTGTTATATTTAAACATTATATACTTACTATCTACTAAAAACATTAGGCACGTTCACCTTAAATTTAACGAAAATTTAACGTAGAAATGCAAAGTGTAATGGAGGAACGTTCAAAGAAAATATAATTTAATTTTAGAACTAAAATTTTCACTGCAATTTTCATATCTAAGATTCAAGAAATATCTCGCGTGGAAAAGCATAGGGCCGAAAATATATCCCGTGTAATGGCTTCTAAGTATTTGGAGCAAATGGCGCATGACAAATATTTCCTCACGGCGATTTGCAAGGATGAAAGACTTAAATCTGCAAACAAATTGGGATCAAAGAAACTGCAGGACCTAGCGTATAAGGCATTAGCTGATGTTGAAAAACGACAAGTGCGTATTAATATCACATTAAATGAGCGCTCATATTATTATAAAATCAGTTAAATCAAATGACTAGGTCATTTAACTTTTTATTTATTTAAAACAAACATATCGTAATTTTATATAGGTAACATATATCATATTATAAATCATGAATGACTAATCCAGATATATATGTATGAATTTTCAAACTTATGTTACTTACACAACTTTGCTAGCCCAAGATTTAAGCAGCACTAGCTCTGTTAAAAATAATTGTGCATTTCTAAATTACATATAAAACTGAGGAGGTTGTAAAATACTTGAACAAAAGGTACCTACTATAAATATTACCATTAAACTAATTAGTATTAAAATAAGTATTTGTGTACATTTTATGCTATGAATACTTACTGGAGCCAAACGCTGTGGTCCGTGCATACCTCTTTTGCCTCGTTCACTATCTTTAACCTCTTCATACATTCCCACAGAGAGGTCCTCATGTTTTTTACGTGACCTTCGACCAGTGTTGTCAACACTGTGTTTTTAAAGGTCAACCGAGATCTCCCCTCACCTCTCTAAGGTCTCTTTCCACTTACTTTTGCTTCATATATTTACTTACTTTCATGTTATATATGATTAAAAAATATTAAACGTGGATTGCTCAGTCAAGTACTATTATAGACTCACTCATTCGTTTTCAAGGAATATTTTCTTTTTCCAATACTTTTTTTTTATTAAACTAAGTTTAAAGTACTTTTCTTTGATATTTTAGTTTAAAATATCGTGTGCGATTTTCACTTTAATATTATATTTACAATAAAAACTGCATGTGCTATAAAAAGTTCTTTTTTTTAAATAATAACAGTGTTTATAACTACAGGCTGTATTACGAGAACGTAGGCCAATGTACGCCGCTAGGGAACCGGAGACGGCTGCTCGTGCAAGACTGTCAAAGGCACGAAAACAAAGAATAGGAAACCTTCAACGCCAACATAAAACAGATGCTCGTCGCTTAGTCAATAATGCTCAAGAAATATACGAAAAACGTGACACAGCAAAATGCCTCGAGGCGGCTGTGTTTGCTATGGAACAAATCACACGGATCCCAACCAACATGTTGCCAACTAAAGACAAATTTTTACAAAAATTATACGAAATTGTTGCTGCAGCTTTCTTAGATCAGGTCTGTCTTTTAGTAATTTTTTAATTAAAATATTCTAATAAAAGCTTTTTATTCATTTGAGTTTCTAAAGAACAAGGACATTTGAATTTAAACAAACAGGTACTTTTGCAAATCACAAAGTCCTACCTTTCATTCAAAATTTCGCACTCTAATTTAATATCGTTCAAAGAAACGTGTTAAAGAAGAAATGAGCGAAGCAGATCGCGAGAAAAGAGCCTTTATACTGCTGGGAATACCAATATCGCGTGAACCGAGTCGTGATTCAATTTTGCGTACGCGACCTCCGGCGCCGCCCCGTGACGCCAAGTGAGAAATTTTATTTGAAAAATATTTTACATTTTTGTCTTTTACATACTATCGTAACATCTATGTTCAATGAAATTTAAAGATATAAAATCTAGTTCAGAATTTAAATTTTATACTTTATGCTTCAAATATTTTATGTAGACATGTACATACTGTAATTTTAAAATTTATTACAATCTTATAAATGTCATTTAACTTTATAATTCTGATCAATATGAATATATTTTCATTTCCTTTTAACATTATGAACGTTAGAAAAGTCTTTATAAATAAATTTTGTTTAAATTTTGATTATTTTGTTTTCTAAATAATATGAGGTAATAAATGTTTTTCAGGCGTCGTCTACGAACATTAGAGAGAGCGTTGACTTTGAGCAGCCGTGCACCGGAACGCTGTTATATTTTACACGAGCTCGGGCGTTTATACGCTGATACAAAACAAGCACATAGAGCAAGATTCTACGCTATGAAGTGCCAATCCGGTTCAATTTTACTGTATAAAACTATATAAAACTTGGAACTCATTTGGAAATATTCGTATTTCTTGAATAAATACAAATTTTTGCAAGGGATTATATTTCCATACAATAAACTTTTGCAACATAATATGAAAATCTAGTTCTGATTGGGAGTGTCTTTTGTAACTAAGATACATAATCATGATCAATCAATCTCATGGTATCGTAGGTTTAATATCTATATACTCGTAACTTTCCTATGCAAATGTTAACAATACTGTACGTTTTTAAAATTTCTTCGGTTTATTGAACAGTAGGTTAGTAAGGGAGAAACTGATATCAAGCCACTTTGTTGTCACCACCAAGCCACTGTCTGAATTCCAGTTAATTAAGTGGCGTAAGTTAACGCCGCTTTGTTAAGTACGCGCTGTCTTAAGTATCAACAAAGTGGGGGTATCAAAATTACTTAAATAATTCATCTGAGAGGACGAACCTACAACAATCGAGCTTACAATCAGACGTTGTGTCACCACTCCACAACGACAGATCCTCAAATATCTGCGTATACGTATTTTGAATTTAAACACCATAATATGATTATAAAATCTAAAATAAAGAAAAAATACGAGAACTAGTTTTTTAGAAAAACTAATATGATAAAACTTACACTAATAGTATAAAAACTTGTAGAATCAAGAGCGGTCGGTCAGCGCATATGGTTACTTAACGCAACGTTCCTCTTGGCACGCTGTCACATATTACAGAACAATCGACCTGAAACACGAGCAACGTTGATAGAAGGAGCTGGATTTGCCAAATCGTTTGGATATTCAGATGTGGCTGCCTTCTTTGATACGGTATATCAATATACATGTAGTACCTACTGAAACTTATTTATTTATATGAATGAAGCATAGTATATAAAATAAATAAAATGTTGCATTATTTATTTTATATAACACATAAAAATATCTAATATACCCTTGTCTTTGTATCTATGGTAAGTGACTATTTTGACTATTTAATCTAATCTCTTTTTTTAATTCTAATCTAATAATTGTTAATAGAAGGTTAGTTAAATTTAATTTCTTTAACTTATAGAATAGGTTACACTTTTCTGAAAAGAAATTAGGTAAGTCTAATAAGAAGAAAATAATAATAACAGCAAACACATTGCAATCACTTAAAAACTCACTTTACTGAGAAATAACAGTAAACCTGTCAAGTCCTACTTGACCCTACTCAACTTAGTCTGTATAGTGTAAATAGGATAATGCGCACAAAAGTATATATAAACACATAAATATATGCTGTATCTCATTCACACATAAAGTTGCGTAATCATAAAAATAAAGTAGATACATAAAAACGAAAGCGTATAGCGCGAAAGCTTTTTAGAAGAATACGAGTAATGCAATAAAGCATTAACAAGTGCAAAAGCTTTTTCAATGGACTTTCATATTCTGTTGTACGAATAAATATCTATGAGTCAGTTTTATTCAAGTTATTTCAGTTCAAACGGAAGTAATAACGGCATCAAGTACACACACTATGTCCCATAAATACTACTACAAATGTACATTTACTTATACGAAGCCAGATCTGAGATTACAACTAGAATATCATAAAATGTAGGCTTCAAGTTTATGGCTGTAGTCGTTTGTGTCGTTTATGTTCCCTTTTATTTCAAATTATGTTAGACTTAGAAGATTAATGGCTATATAACTTATAGTTACGTGTAATAGTTATATTTTATTATAGAATTTGTAGTCTATCTCACAATATTCTAGTCGGTAAATTTTTAAGTCCTTTTTAGTTCAAAACTGCTTAGTAGGCTCTTATTTATTATATAATCTACAAACTTATCTATTAATGGTTTTAACACTAATCATCAATTTTAATAATAAAAATACAATTAAAAGAACAATTTCAACCTAAAGTAAAATGGAATATTTCAGTGTGTGAACATTGCGCTTGAAGGCGAGGGTGGGTCTACAGACTCAACAATTATGAAACGAGAAAAGGCCATGGTGAGCTTAATGCAAGACGACGACATGAGAAAGGCTGCGGAACATTTATTTAGAAGAATGTCGGTTATTCCTGCATCCAGGTTGGTATTTAATAATTTTTATGTATAAAAATAATAGGTAAATCGAGGTGTTTGACAAAACTCACCCTACTTACCTACGACCTAACTACATTACAGTATTTAATAATGAATAAAGAGCACATATACGATTTTTTACTTTTAAATTCTCTTCATATAATAAATTAGAATCAGTAGTGAATCTGTCTGTCACCTTAGATGCTTAGTGTCATACACATAACACAACTCTTAGTTATTTTCATTTGATAACGAGGCAAAGCCGCAGTTGAGAGCTAGTTTTAATACAATCTCAACTAATATAAAATTTTAATATTTTATTGTATGATAAAAAACAATTTTACAAGTTGTAATAGTTTACAACTAAATAATTATTTTAAGAAACAAGACAGCATGGCCAGGGTTATAGCTTTTCCAATTAAGATTACACCTGGCTCCTTTGAAATTATATTTCAAAAACCCTGCCTCTAATATCAGTTATTAATAAATTACACAAACGGAATGTCAGATGGTACACACAAATATTTGGAAATAGAAAATTTCATTATTACAAAATGCCTACCTTGTTTTGATTCAACTAGTGAATGCACTCACTAGTCAAAATTTTTTTCAACATGTATAAAATATATTTATTTAGTTTTAGATCGTTTTTTTAATCGAATCATTCAAAATATATAAAATATTTTTATTTGAATGTAATATTGAATTGAATTTTTTTTATATTTTTACTTATGCGTTTTTACAAAATTCTTGTTTAAAAACTTCCGGCCGTGAAACTATGGAAGATAGAATTGATAAAATATATATGTAAATTTAAAAATATGTATGATAATTGCTGGCAACGCCTAACGTAAATATATGATAAAACATTTTGTAACAGGCGTTTCTCAGTACTGCCAGGCGCTCACGCAGACGAGAGCGCCCCAGCCACCGGACGCCGCGTGTCGATCATGCCGTGGGCCCAACGGCCCGTGCAAGTTCTACACAAATTACGCCATCCTTTGGGATTTCAGGATTTTGATATATAATTTTATACTTATGCTTGGTTTTCGGTTAATTGTTACATTTTAAATATACACCAAATTACTAATTGTTTGTTATTAAAAAATATATTAAATTTCCTAAGATTTTGTATTAATTTGGGGATTAATTTCATTTTTTTATTCAGTCAATTAATGTACACTCAATTCATTTTAATTATTTGATGAAATTTATTATACTAAAGAATAAAAATTAAAAAAAAGTTTTTACACAAAAGATTCGAATTACGTATATTTCAATTCAATGCAATGAAAATATTGTATACAGATATAATTTCTAACAAATTATATCTGTATAAAATATTTTCATAATTAATGTTGAAAAGTTTATGAATAATCATCGCTTTTTATATTGCAAATTTTAATTAAACAGTCATAATGAAGGCATATTTAGATGACATTGCATTGCATTTAATAAGAAAATATTAAATTTATTTGCCGTTTAGAATAAAAGACAGGTCATTATTTAAAGTATTTATAAAATTTATAACGTACTTGTAGTATAAAATATTATATTATATATATTTTTTTTCATTCAGACCTCTTTCAATTCCAGGCGCATTGAGGCAGATTTCCATCATTGTGGCGATGACTCCCACGGTACAACCCATCACATGGGTGGTCCTTATAACCCAGCAAAAAAAAAAAGAAAAGGTTTCCATCGCCACTTTGAGGAGTTTTAATTTGTCCTCTGGTGTTGAGTTCCGACTGAACACGTCTCTAATTACCTCTCTCTCTCTAATTAATTATCTCTAATTAAGTCTCTAATTAATTATTTGTGATATAAGCCCACAAGTTGAAAAAAATAACTAGAAAATATATACGTAGTATAATAAAAATAAAAAGTGTAGCTGCAAATGTTGCTACGATCAATATTATTCTAGGTGTTTTTTACAAAATAAAATTTAACTACATTCAATTTTGAACGCATTCCTATAATTATTATTCCGAATGGCAGAACTTAAAAGTTAGTTAAAAGTTAAAAGTTTCTTCATTTTCCACTTTCAATCCTACTAGGGTATAATCCAATCCATAATTCAATTATTAGATGACAAAAGCATTGAAGGCATTGTGGTGCAATGGAGCAGCAACTGACTGTAAGCATGGTGGTTGTAAGTTCGTACCCCACTCGGAAGAGTGAGTAATTTTTATTTCCTCTATTTGGCAAAATAAAGTGCAATGCCAATTCGGGCGGAGAGTAAATGACGGAGTGTCTTTACGCTAGGATATCTCTGCCTACCCTGCTATAGATGCGACAAGTCATGAAAACATGAATTTGATAAAAGCGATCGCTATTAATATGGTATACACTATCATACAACAGTTTATGAATATATAACCTAAAGCAAACGAGATGCAGAGATCACTATGTCTACATTTTAATAGCGCGTTACGAAAATGTAATAAAGTGCGGTCAGAACTCCAACAGCACTGCCAGTTTGGAGTCATTTGGGAATATTAACAAGCTTGCAAACGATTTCCATCCCCGTATATTCTACTTACAAATATAGTGCAGCATAAAGCAAATAATAGTGACTTTTGTTAGTTCAGATAAGATCATCAGCAACACTGGCTATTGTACAATAGTTGACAGCGAAAAGTTCGTGGGTTTAAATATATAATTTAACTATATTTAACAACAATAAAACAATAATATAACAATCTGTCTAAGAAGACGAGAGCATGATGAGAGTAACAAGATTAAGTAAAATGAGGTCATTATTCATATTCAAACAGCAAGAGTCACCGTAATCAATAAGTATTTTAGTCCGCACAGGTCGAAAGATTTTCAGATGCATCATTGAATGCAAGGAAGCATAGATTTTGCGGGAATATCTGCAACGTCATTGCTCCAAGAAAATTGATATCATGTCAGACAAGTTGCAGGAGTCATGAAGAACAGAGTGGCTAGAAAAAGGTTGGAGGAGGGCTTTGCCGATTGGCAAATATATCTACAAATAATATAAAAAACAAATATTAGAATAACTTTAAATAAGTATTAGTTTCCAAAATATGTAATAGTTTGTTTTATTTTTTTAGTCAATCTGTGTAAATAAAACTCTCTCGTTACTGAGTGACATTTGGCATATATGTTCCTTGGGAAGTGTAAGTAAATATGAGGGGAAGTTTTACCGGTTTTTTTGTTCAATTTTTCAATTCAATTCAATTGTTCAATTCAATTTGGTCAATCTAAACAAAGAGTCATAAAGTCATCAAACGTAGATAGAGTGTCATCGTAGTTTAATAATATAATGTCCTGTTGAATGATAATATTAATATGAACGAATAATAATATGAGCTTTTATTCAAGATTAACTTCAAAAATCATTTAAAAACAGAGTCAGTGAACAAACTTAGACTAAAGAACGAATAACACCAAAATGTGTGTTCCACTCCGGGCGCTACAAAGCACCGGCTTCGTCACCACACAGTATTTCCATGCCTGAGGATAAAAGGGTCCGTTATTGCTGCCTGTATTGAATATTCCTTTTGTGTGAAACCATAGTCCAGAAACTATTGACATTCCTCTCGACTCTATTGTTACACACGCCTGTACGAAAAGGCTTTAAATAAATATGTCCGTGAACATAGTGGGCGATGATAACTTTTTAATAGGATTTATTTATTTGATTATTCTTTATTGTACATAAAAAAAAGAATTATATACAAAACAGGTGGGCTTAATGCTAAGAAGCATTTACGGAATTCAGGACTAACTAAATTTTGGAAAATAAATGAGTAGGTGTACAAAAAAACTAAAAAAGCCAGGATAACAACATAACATACGAGTCAAAATAATAAATATATAATATGATATACTATACTTATCAAACTATCAATATCCATTTAAATATGTACATGCAAAAATTAATACTATAATAGAATCGCTGGTTAAATATGGAAATTGATTATTTTTAATGTATAGGTAACTATTATGGCATAGTTGCAATTGCTGGTAATGTGTTTACGTAATGGTTACAATTTCTATTTCTATTAAAAATATTTAAATATATCTTTCAACTGATCAAAGTGCAAAATTTTAAATGATCTGATAGTAGAACAAAGTGACTACTAACGAGTTTTTATTTTATTTGTCAGTTTTTGTAGCGAATTTGACGCCACAATTTTTCTTCTCAGAGCGAGAAATCGAAATAACTCGTGACGTCGATAGGGATGAGGAGACCGAACCCACAACAAAATGATTTATTACGCCTCAGCGAAAGTCATTCCAATAAAAAAAACCCAATTTAATTTAGTATATATAATATAATATTAAGGTACCTTTATTTCTTTTAACTTCATCTTTGTTGTATTTTAAGCCTTTTCTATAACAACTCTAAATAACGGCACTCTCTCATGTATGCCTAAAACTTTGGCAATAAAAGCAACTCAGTACGTAAAGAATAGGTATTCGAAAGATTATAGCCATACATTTATGATGAATTTTAATGAATGAACTTGTAAAAGTAATAAATGTTATGTTGCTTAGAACTAAATTTTTACTCAGTATAAGTAGAGTCACCTGGCTCAGGTTGAAATGTTTATTAACAGTGAAGAAAGGTATCATTTACATGATAAGATTTTGAAAATATATAATTTTTTTAATATATATATTATATATATATATTACATAATCTAATTTTTCTAATTATTATGTTTCATTAAAAATATATTCCTTTATATTTAAAAAAATACATATAAGATTCCAGAAACACCTGATTTCCCCCACATTTAATAACTAATTAATTGCACTCATATTAAATGGCTCTGACAACGGCATGATCATATCGTAATTAACTTTTACAGTCCTCAGTCGTGTTTCTATGACACATTAAATGCATTACGGAAATGAAAACAGGATTTTGCTTTGGTGTAGTTGATTTAATCAAATAACTCGACACAAATGTAAGGCTTAATTTAGAAAGCTTTTGTATTTTATTTATTAATAAATACATCCATTTTTATCATAAAATATAGGTACACGTACTTTTTCTTTCTATAATATAAATAAGCTGTGCAAAAATTTGAGGAAGAAAAAATTAAATAACAGTAAGAGAAACTAACGGCAGTTGGCAAGCGAAGCAAGCAGCAAAGCCTATTATTACATAATTTAATATTAGTGTTTCTTTTCAAATATATGTTATACCTTTCTTATTTTTTAAAAATAACGTTTCTTAATATTTGTTAAAGAAGAGTATATCTTGATGGAATTAAAAACTAGATGGAACAAGTAAACTTAACTTTAAAATACACACTTAAACACACTCGAGCAAAAACAACTTGTTTATATATCTAAATATTTTAATAAAATCATGTCTCCATTTTATTAGCAAAAAATGTAAGTTCGTGGCGTAAACTGCATCCGACGTAAAAACTTAACTTGTAACTTGACAGCTTCCTTTTTATAGAAAGTTCAGGTCTTGGAAACGTTGAATTTATTTTATAGGAAAATTTGTTGAAATTTTTTGATTTGATTTTTAGTATCAACTATTTTTATTTTCATATAAACTTATAATTGAAAGTTATGATCAATTTTTTCCACGCTTTCCAGTCAAGTCTGTCAGTTTCGGTTTTCGGTTTCAACTATAGAGCTGATTTTTCTTTTATATATTAACTATCGACAAGTTCGTCGCTTCGCTTGCTTGATTTATATTGTTGGATTTACTCTAATAAAATATGCATATATATATAATATAATATGTATTTGTGTTTGTTTGTGTTGGAACAAGCGAACTTATATATTTATCTTTAAAACGAAATTATATACAATATTTTATCTTGGCTCTGATCCTGCAGGAATTCCAGTACAAAAAGTAGCCTTAATGTTGCTCCACAACTTCCTCTTCTAGTGAAAGTTTCACTAAAATGGGTTCAGCTGTTCCAAAAATTAGTCCGGACAAATAGAAAGACAGCGAGACAGACACTTTTAAAATGCTTTTTTATATCTTAATGACGTGTAAATAAATATATGCACTTGAAAAAATTCAGTTATTTTGAAATCACAAACATACACTCCAATTTGTAGAAAAAACAATTTTCGAAACATTTAATATTTTTACAAAATAAATATGTAGGGAGATGTTAAAAACACTAATATTCTATTATGATTTAGTTAACTTATGATATTTTTTAATTTGTGTGTCAGTTTGTCTGTCTGTACAGTTTTTTTTCTAGTATAACTGTTAGATCTGGGTGGGTCTAAGCTATAATAAATATTGAAGACTGCCACATCTAATGCAGAACTATGGTAGTCCAGCTGAACTATAAGAAATAATGAAATGCTGTCATAAAGAAATGTGAAAGTAACTCTTTTGTAAAAGTTATTGAGCGTGATGAGCATTTTACATTGACATAATATGAAAATCAAAAAACCATCTAAACTGTATGAAATAAAGATACGTCGTAGTTATGCGTGATGAATATTTTTAATTGATATTTTGATATATAAAAATAAAAATGCTGGAACACCTAAAGTATAACCACAGTAGATAAGCTAAACTACAAAAAAATTAGAAAATGGCTCATTTCTTAAAGTTGTTGAGCTTGATGAGTATTTGACCAATGACATATAAAGGTCTGTAAGACCTTATGTGGGACTCTATATGACTCAATGCTAAATGCAAAAGTCATAAAGTCCACGGGAAAGAAATTGCAGGCAATTAGAATTAGATATAATTAGATAAATATAAATAATATAATAATTAAAACAAGATTTAAATTTATATATAAGACCTAAATAATGTATATATGAGACGTATATCAGGTCTTTACTGACTAAATACTATAAGCACTGTTTGACGTTAATTATCTCGGCGTTGTAAGCACGCCCTGTTCTCATTATGACGACGTAGTTTTCAGTTTATAACAAATTTATTATTTATTACAATAACATGCACTGTTAATAATTTATTATAATTTATTACAATAATATGCACTGTTAATGTAAAGAAGCACTGTTAATGTTAATGTAACTCTTAAGTCAAATAATATTAGTTAATAACAAAACCCATATTTATATATACCTAAAGTGAGTTGTTAGTAAAAAACTTACAAAAAAAAATCTATATTCAGTTAAATCTAAAAATTATATCGGTCAAATGCGAGTAATACTTGAACAGCGAAGTTCCGTACCTATGTTATGATTGTTGGGAATCCTTCTGAAGAAAATACTATTTATAAAAATAATCATATTTTTTCAGTCTACGAGTCTGAATGAAGTACAACAATAACAATACAATGTTTTATTAGCAATACAACAGTTTGTAATAGTTTTATTTAAAAAAAAAGTATATTAAATAAAAAGTCCCGCTGAGTTTCTTGCGCCGGCTCTTCTCACGTCTGAAGCATGAGGGTTCCGTTTTTATCCTTTAGATGTACGTAACCCTAATTATAAATTTCCTAATTGATTATTAATTTGATTGTTAATTACATATGCAAAATATATTTGTTTGTAAGAATGAAAAAAACATCATATACTCGTAAATATATTTATGTATGTTAAATAGCAGAACAAGCGCTGTGTTTAGGAATCAAATGACATTTCAATATATATATATATATATATATATATATATATATATATATATATATATATATATATATATATAGATATATATATATATATATATATATATATATATATATATATATATATATATATATATATATATATATATATATATATATATATATATATATATATATATATATATATACAAACGATAAATGAAAGCTCATTTAAGCTCGTTAAGCTTTAATTGTTTCTTTTTATTATACCCTATGATTTATGAATCATAAAGATTGAGTTAAACAAAAATTAATATTTTAAACAATTTAACTTAACTATAAGAGAGGACAAAGTAATTTCAATATAAGTATGCCAGTAGAAAAAATAAAAATTTTCTTGGAAAAAATGAGCACATTCCGCTCGGGCGGAACGATAAAGCCATAAATCTGATTTCAAACTCCCGCGAAGCTCTTGGGGGACCTAAACAAAGTAAAAACTAAACGTGCGCTCGTTGAACTTAAACTTTCGCAATATTTCCATAATTATCTTTCAAAACTGAAAATATATGTATATAAAATATTAAAGGATAAAGACCAATGTAATTAACTTTTAAAATCTAATTTTGTTTATGTATAAATTACTGGCATCTTTTTTGTTAGGTTATTAGAAGTTATAGCATAATATTATATTTAAATTAAAAGGACTTTTTTTATCATTACTAGCTTATATTTTTAAATTTATACTCACTATTTTAATATTTTGTATTTTCTCTTTTTTTATTTCTTTTATATCTTTATTTTTTGCATTTTAAAAGTCATATCTATATATGAATAAAGACATATCCCAATCATATGATCCAGGTATATTAGATGTAGTATAATAATTCTATTTGTAGACCAGAAATAGTTTTATAAGCAAATGTCTAAAGTATTATGAAGGAAATTAAAAATATCACCGACGTAAATTTGTTTTGGCTGGTTTTCTACACGATACTTATGTAAATTTAATTTAAACTTAACTATATCATATTCGTCATATAACTAAATAATATTAAATATGCCATTTTATTAGTTACATAACATCCTTAATGTCTTACGGACTATTCTAAAAGTAGAAAAAGTATTTTACCGTAACAGTGTCTGATTGATTCATTAATTAAGTATCTATTAAGAAAATTTTCTATTCTAGTTGACTTGGATCGTTTAGCTCGAAACGCAACCTTCAAAGAACTGGACTGGAACAACTTAGATCGATTTACCGATTTCATTATATTGAAAATATTATGAATATAAATATTATTCATTTAGGATTCGAATTTATAATAGCATAACATGCACATGCACATGCCAATAGCACAACAAGCCATGAGGGTCAGACGGTAGACGTCAATTGCGGTATGACGGCTTCAATTTAATAAAATATTAAATAACTCCTGTATTTTCTACCTTGTTAAAATTCAAACTTGAAATATGTAATAACGAAAGCAAGCTAACGAGTCTACGTTTATGCGATGTTTTTTTTAAAGAAACCTCAGTAAAAGTATCCTTCGTTACCGCGCTTTGCTGCGAACGCTTAAAGGATTAACCTGCAATTTTGTATGCAGATTTTTTAATACTCCAGATTTCAGTGATATTACGTGAGCCGTGAACTCATGAATATTTAAAAGTTTCAAATGAAAGATTTAGTATTTACTTTATAATTGTAGTAACAAAGTTAAATGTGTCTGTGCTTTTTTTTAAAAAGTGTAATATTAAAATTCGAGGTGAACTTAGGTTTAAAGTGAAGTATTAGAAATATTTAAATATTGACGATTTAGGTATGTTTATCGATTTGCTTTTGTTCATCTGGTGAATATCGATTAGATTCAATATCCATACTTTTCTTAGTAGGTCGATTCTTGATAAATAGAAGATTTGCACCTATTTCGCACTGTCCGAATCAAAATACTATGATGAATATCACTATAGACAATGTATTGAATTCTTCTTTTTTTGATTTAGATTTTTTTTAATCATACTATTGTGTAATGTGACTCTAATTTTTTTAAATTCAAGATGTTATAGAACATTCCACATGACATGATATGAAATAAGCCAATCTTACAAATGCCTGAAATACCTGCCAGTAAGAATTCTGTGCATTTTCATTGCATACGTGCAAAATGCGTGCAAAGCTAAGCTGTCTTGTAACCATCATCCACCATTTTAATAAAATATTTGCAATTCTTTTAAGCATTGAAGTTTATTTTTGAACTTAAGATACTATTTTCCAATCTTATATATTTACGTTAATTTATAACCAATTTTAGGGCTCGGTACCCCAAAAAGAAAAAAACTAAATCCTTATAGGATCACTTTGTTGTCCGTCTGTCTGTCCGTTCGTCTATCAAGAGAATTTTTTCATCATTGCATGGTATTAGCAATCTGAAAACAATATCAAATATGCATATCGGTGGTCAGAGCACAGAAAAAATCAACTTTTAATTCAACACAAGCAAAAGATATGACCGTTTATGCTCACGGGGTACCGTTGACCTAGAGCTATGAAATTTTGCAATAAGTTACAACTTGTCGTACAAACAAGGAAAAAAATATGAAAATTTAAAATCTCAGAAAAAAAACATTACAAACATATATTTGTAGTTCATTTAATATAAAATTAGTTGAGACGACCTTAAATTTAAGTTTGTCATTTTTTATAAGGTTTTTTTTCTGTTGACCAGTTACAATCATAGAATTGATACGGAACCCCCGGTGCACGAGTAGTACTCGCAATTGACCGATAGTTTTATTAATTTATCATACAATTAATTTGATTTGTGTTCAGTTAGATATTTAATGTATATATTACCGTTAGAAAGATTAAATTATATTTGAATTCTATTTTTCTTCGTCAGCCTTCTATTACATCTATCTGTTTTATTTATCAAAAAATAATAGTATATATTGTAAAAAACTTATTATTTGTTAATTTTTCCATTATTACTATTAAGTATAACTCATTAATAAGCCCCACGTGCCTCAAAAAGATCCTTAGGGTATATTATCGTTTATCTAATTATTGAATAAGCTAGTGAGCTATAAATATCTGTATGGAAATTCACAGGACATATAACATCAGGTTAGTTGAAAGCGTATATCAGTCTCACGTCACAGCTGTGACAAGGACTGACATTAAATTGGGAATTTAGGTTGCATGTTGTTTATTTCAAGTCTTATACCTTATCTTTTTATGCATACAATAATTATCAAAATCTATTTTTATTGTAATATTAAATATTATTATAAGTTATAACTTAATAATTGTGAATTAATTATTATAACTATAATAATGTCATACATAGTGGGGACCGCAGTTTGTTAACACTAGGTTCCTTCAACCTCTGGTTCCCTCTGCCTACCCTGCTATCTGCAGGATACAGCGTGAAGCTAAATAAATAAATACATATTATTAATGTCATAACATATAAAGGATAAAAATATGAAGGTGAGTTCTGCCACGTAACGCCGTCATCGTCTTGGATTCAGGTGGAAAAAGAAGAACGCTATGTAGACACGTCTTACCCTACTATATGAGGGGTAAAGGGTGAAGCTGGAACGAGGAACTGTTTTTCGAGATACTTCTCTATAAATCGTGTGTGATTGATTTTTTATCTAACACAAAAATATTATTAATGCTCTAATCAACAGAAGCTTTATCTTATATCCCATAAGTGTTTCGGATATAAAATCTTATATTATTTACATTTGGAAATTTGTTTTATATTTAATAAGTTCGTCTATTCACTTGCTATAGTGGTACAGTACATTAGGTAGTATGTTAGTAATTAAATTGTATAAAAGACGCTTACAGTACATTATGTAGTATGTTAGTAATTAAATTGTATAAAAGACGCTACTTCACGGATGGTCCGAGATCGGATTTCTTCTTGCTCGGCCTCTTCCAAGCCAGATGACGCTGTAGAGGCCGCCAGGGCCTTGATATATATTGCTGTTTTGAGCTTGAGCAGTAAAACGTACACTTGGTTTGCATGTACCAAGCATTATTTCGAGTACAAGTATTAACTGTTGCTATAAATTGACGAATAGATAATGTTAAAAGAACTGATCAAAAGAATAATTTACTTATCATTTAAATACAGAATATCTGTTTTTAATAATATAAAAAAAAATTGAAAATTGCTAGATATATACGGGACGAACGGTGAAGCTAAAAAAAAATAAGCATAGTATAAAAGTATAACAAAAATACGGACAGAAAGTAATTGAAAGCAAAAATTGAATCAGATTATTCTTAGAGTTTATTACTGCAGGCGCGAGCAATATGATAAATTTTAGCATCGTGGTCGACTGTAGGAAATCTTTTTCCGTAATCGACTAAGCGAATAAGCGCGTTTCGTGACTACGTGATTAGAAAACTGATATCTTTTCTGTTATTACCTTGTAAAATATTATGACGTTTTACCAATTTTTGTATGTCGCTAAACAAAATATACGCTTTTTGATAATATGAGGGTTTATAAAACAAATTTCATGCAGTGTCTTAACATTAGGTTCCTACTGTTCCCTCTGCCTACCCTGCCATGTGCTGTATCCCACAGCGTGAAGCTAATTTAATTTATCTTTTTTTATAAAAAACAAATATATGAAGCTTTAGTTGATAATATAGATAATGTAAATAAATGAACCTAATTTTCATTTAAGTTAAATTTTAGTTTCATTTTATGAATTATGTCAATATTTTTATAAAAAACAAATATATGAAGCTTTAGTGGATAATATAGATAATGTAAATAAATGAACCTAATTTTCATTTAAGTTAAATTTTAGTTTCATTTTATGAATTATGTCAATATTACAATAAAGAAATATTCTACCATTAATAGACCATATTTACGAGATATATAAATATAATTATAATATTTATATATCTTGTAAATATGGAGACGATACAGTAATCAAATCACTTGTTTTGTGATAATATTTTATAGAAATAGTATTTAAATACTTATTTTGTATAAAAAATACCATAAAATAAACACAGATTAATTAAATACATTTAAAGTACGCTTTTAATTTTAAAAGGACGGGATATGTTTGACTGACATTCATGAGGTGATAGCCATTGATCCGGAATAATTTAATTATATACATTCAACATTTAATGTATATGTAGACGCCGCGGCATAGCATTTGACTGTAACGAGACAATTGTGGGTTCGATTACCATTCGGAGAAATTAACTATTTTCAATTCTCTCTGGTATCTCTCTTAGCGTAGCGTTGAGATCCGCATCAAGGTTTAGGAAAACTGCCTGGAAAGTGGATCATGAAATGTTTTAACAATAATTTTCTATCTATTGTGCAATACGATACAGTGTGAACCTAAAAAAAGAAAAACATTATGTCTACAGATGTCATGTCGAGATTGTGAAAGATGTCATGTCGAGTAAGTTAACGTAAAATGGTGAAGGTCAAAAGCTTTAGTGTCAAGTTAAAATAACAATCAATTAATCAATCAATCAATGATCAATTTTATTTCAACCGAACTAAAGATACAACGTTTAACTCGATAGATTTAGCAATTACTGTAACTATTTTCTATTAAAGTAAAATAATTTTAAAATATTAAAATAAACAAATAAAAGCTTTACGTAAAATCTATTAGTTAACTATATTCTTAATACATCAGTAATAAAAATAACATTAAATATTCAATTTAATTTGATCAGATCTGAAAAAATCTATAAATAGCAGACTTTTTAAATAATATGATTGAAATAATTAAACTCTTACACATTCAAAAATGCTTAGAATCTATCTAGATCTAGAAGAATAGAACGAAAGTACTAAATGAATACTCATGGCAGATTTCATATAGGTTCCAAATTAATATTTCAGTATGAATGAAATAAACTTATATTTAAGAGACATTAGTATTTGTTTCATTTCCAAAAAATGAGCGCACTTCACTTCTCATCTACGTTGTTGAGAAAAAAACGCTCTTCACTTTACGAAGCTTTACGTAAGAGGTTTAATTAAAGGGAACAAGAGGCTTAATTGGGATTTTTATAATTAAAACATCCACCGAGTTTCTTTATTTTATTTAGATTAAAAATGAAAAATGTATTAAAAAATGTTCATTGTTAAGCTTTATCTAATGGTATATAAAGACGCGTTTCTTAATATATATTATTATAACATTTAACAATGCTATACAAAATGTTTAATTAAATACAAACACGAAATTCATATTATAGACACTTTTGTCTAAGTTCTAAAGATTAAGCACACAGTTTCCTCAAACACTCTTTCTGATATTATCCTAGTTTAAACACGTACTTTAATGCATTTCATTATACTGAGTAGAAAGCAAACTCCGGCATACTCAACGTTTGTGTGGTTAGAAGGCTTTTATAAATGTAGAGGTTAGACTTGAAATGCGCATTCAATGAAAACAATCTTACTGCAAACAAGAACGAGAATGGTATACCACATTTCAATTATTTTAGCGTATTATTGAATGAAATTAGGATGCAGATTTTTTTTTATTACCCTAAAGAACCTAGTACTAGGCTATAAATATATGTATATAATACATGTATGTATGTATATCCCATTATAAACATAAATTCAATAAACTGACAAAGCGCGGCGTTGAGTTCCGCCACTAAGCATGCAATGTCTCAGAATTGGGCGGAAAGTGGGGAACGGAGCCTCTTAACAGTAGGTCTAGCCTACTATATGTGAGAAATATCGTGAAGGCATTTTTTCTCAAATGTGTTTCAAATATATATATGTATATCCCATTATAAACATTAATTTAATAAACTGACAAAGCGCGGCGTTGAGTTCCGCCACTCACCGCCGCTCACGCCTACTCTTGTATATTCTCATAACATGGTAGTGATCCGGTAACTTTGCTTTTTCATTAAAATTGCCCCTCGGTTTTATCGTTAATCTCCGATCAAATTTGAACGGAACTCGCCAAACTTTCTAGCATTCTCTTCTACAAACAATAAAATTGGTTAGCACAATCAAACAAAACCATCATATTGTCGAACTTTGGAATTTATAGGTTTCATTATGTGAAAATGAGGAAAGCGTGGTTTCTGTGCACTAGTCTTATAATATTGGTTCTCCTATACTATAATATTTTTCTTAGAAATAAGAATGCTGTTCTCGAACATAAGCTATTTATAAAAGATTTTATTGTATAACTTTTTAATTTTCTTTTTCCTAATACTTTTTTAACATCAATATTCTTTTTAAATCCACACTTTATTTTGCATATAAAGGGTGGAAGACAGAATATAGTGTCAATTCACTCCGCTAAGGCAAACTCTCCACCGAACCTTGTTTTACCAGAGCTATGAAATGATGATAATTCATTCCTCCAGAGAGAATCGACTCCATACCCTAACTATCGGGTTACAGTCAGACCTTTGACCACTGCATCTCATACTTTTTATATGTTGTGATCATTATTCAATTAAATTCATATAAAAAGTTTAAAAAATAATATATTTACTTTAGAATAAATAATAGTAAAAAAAATAATAAATAAAATTACTGATACTTACATGTTTGTACCTGTATAGTATTTATAATTCATTATTCTTGGAGACAGTGCCAGTTTGGGTATTTTTAATAATTTGCATTTGTTCGGTGTATTTAATGTATTTATTCATATATTAATCTTGCTTTAGCTGGCACCGACTCCAAAAGTAACGGATTGTAAATACTAAGCAACTACATATGTAATAATTTCTTTGGTTTCCGCGATGTTTATACATATTAAATAAAGCAGTTTCGTCCGTGACCACAGACTACTGCAAAGTGATCGAAAGGTCGGGCTTCCAAAAAAAAAATATAACATTCGCTATTAATCCGTTTAAACTGTTTTATTTAATAACTACATATGTATCTAAAGTACCAGTAAGTTTATTTTTAGATTTTTTGATTTCCTTTATTCTAGAGTAACTAAATTATTTTTTTACTTTTTCTTTGTATTTAAGTTTGTACATATAGCTTGGTAAGGTTTTTTAAGTCAGTTTAATTTATTTCCTAATAATATATTTTTTTCTAGTTTTTGTTAAGGTTTGTTCATATCTACTGCTCAGCTTGCTTGATTGCTTATCTACTTCCAAATATTATAAGAGCTCTTACAACTAATTACAATCTTATATATAACAGAAATTCAAATCTCATATAAACTAATCAAACCACAACATCCCATATAACATTTATACGAGACCAACTCTAAAACATGACCTGCTATATAAAAAAGTATAATTAAAATCCATTGGTAGATGGGGGGAAATCGTACAATCGACTGAAAAACCTCCTCCTTTCTGAAGTCGGTAAATAAAATTGCCATATTAATAATTACAAATTATGAGTCATTTGTTTCAAAAGCTGAATCTTTAATATTTAGATGACAATTACAAAATACCTACTAAAATAAAATCAGTGTAAATTAAATTAATCAATTTTAATATATTTAAATAAAACAATCCACATTTTTAATACTTGCTATTTTATTTAAACTATATCTTATATGTTAATTTTATTTCTTACTCTTGTTTGATCTCCCAGTAACACACGCAGAATCTTCTTTTTCCATTAATTCTTCGTCGATAAGTAGATCGAAATTGCCAAGTGCTTCAGTATTAGGCACTTTATTCCAACGCACATCCGGTATACCTTCTGGTGGGATAACTACCGATATAATATTATCTATTAATTTATACTTCATTATTCTATCGTTAACAGTTGTTGACGTAAGCGACGGTGAAGCGTTAACTTCTACCAACCAGGGCTTCAATTGATTATCTATAATTATGTCATATCCATAACATTCAAAACAGTGTCTATCATTAGCCATGACAGATGAGACAGCTTTAAGGGAATGTACAATTAGCCATTGAATAGAAGCAAACAATTTTTCTGTAACCGCCCGTCCTCTCGTGCCTTCCAGGAATAATCGTAAATTCTGAACACTCATTTTCCCTCCATGTATACTATTGTAATCCCCGCCATGTTTTTGTACACTTACATTAGTCAAATGTACGTACATATTGTCTAGCTCTGTAACACTAGTATCATATTTGACAGTACAAAATCTACAAAATCCCAGCTGGAACAAATAGGCTTTTAAAGGTCTGAAAGAAGTCACTAATACGTATAGCCTTAAGTCAAATTTTTTCCCACCTATTAGCAACGGATTGTCTATGTATCGGGAGATAACATAGCTTTCTTTACTGAGTTGTGGATGAAAAGGAGCCTTAGCCTCTCTCGACCATTTTTTCAACTTAGATAATTTATTTATAAGAAAGATCCCCGTGCCCTGGGATTTTCCGCATGGTTTCATAATCCATGTACTCTGAGGTGATTTACGATATTCCTCGACGAACATGTTGTAGTCCGCTGGGAGAACAAATGTCACTGGGATAAAATCGAGATGAACGTACCGTGTAACAACTTGCCCGCCGTGTAAAATTACCTCGGCCTTTTCGGCCAAGGGGCTTCCCTCTCTTTCCAATTCCTTCCGGTAGCGCTTTATATTTTTAACTAGTAAATCTTTTCTAGACAACTCATAGTGATTAGGGAAGTGATTAATCATTTGATTATCGTTCATTCGGTAGCCACTTTCCACACTGAATAAATTTCGGCATGTTTGAGTGGATGCCCAATAAAAGTTCCATTCATCGTCGGGTCCAACTTGATGCCAGCCACGCCTTTCATAATTGCTCATTAGAACAGATTTTTCCATGTCCGTACAGAAATTAACGCGAAACCTCTCCACTGGTGCGTTCACTCTGCCATATAAACTGGCTGCTACTTTTTTTGCATCAGCATTCATTGTTGAAAGTTGTATTATAATAAAATTATAGAATTTCTTAAAGCGAGCATCGACTGTAAATAAATAAGCTGTCAAAGATGTTTGTCTCTTTTATAGTTACCAAGGAGTATTGATATAATGAATTTCATAGATGGTTACTATGGATATTTTATTTATACACAGATTATGATAGCAACGACTTCTTTTATAATGTTTATTAATATGATGTCAAAGAATTTTATTTATCTGTAATTTTGTTTCTTGTATGATTGTCATACAAAACTAATAGATATATTTTCAAAAATTTGTAATTTTAATTGAAGTCAACAGAAATTATTCTGTCGACTGTTAAAATACAACTACATATTAAAATATATATAAAAAAAACATTAAATTGATACTAGATTATAATCTAAATAATTATTTATAAACCTTTCCTTATTCGGTGTTGATACTCATTTTATACGTATTTTGAATTATTTCTTTAAAATTTATTTCATTGAAATGTAATTTTTTTTTGGCTTTACGCTTTAATCCAGGCTATACATAATTTATTAGTTTAAACTAAACCATTTAATAAATTACCTTATCAAAAAATATATTGTAATGTGTAAGTAAATACCCCAATAGTAATATAAAGATACTCCTATATTAAAAATACTACTACTTCACATCTGATAATAGAATTACTAAAGGGTAATTGTATTATAATATGTAAAGTATAAATTGTAGTAGAAATAAAGGCTATTTTCATTTTATTTTATTTATTTACAATTTGTGCCTACGTTAACAGAGAAACTACACACTTTATTCTCCGTTTTCCGTCCAAATCAGTAATATTGCGTATTGAGTGGTGAAACTCAAGGACGCGTGTGTCTTCAGGGTATTTAAACATTTTATTCTCCGAGTAAAAATCAATCAACCATTGCCGTCAGTTAAATGTGGATGGTGGATTATTTTTTAATGAAAAATATATATAAAATTTTCTATCAAATTGTCATTACAATGATATGACGATGATAATTTAGAAAGGTACCCTTTACATAGCGTGTGAGTAAACTTTTAATGACGGTCGAATAAAAAATATAAGCTTTCACAAAAGGGTTGGCCTTAGTAGTTAGGGTTAAGTAAACGTCACTTGAATTTTTTTTCTTTAATAATATGCAGGATTATAAAAGCTAATATAAGATCAATATTTGTTTAAATTACCAACGATACCAGAATAGGTAGTGTGGCTACCATCAGATATAACATAAAATTGTGCGTACTTTTTGCTGATAGTAAATATTTTTCTTAAATTGTTACAAGTTATTATTTTATAAAACAAGAAACTTATTCAACGGTAAAAATTTAAAAAATAATTTAAAATAAAATTGATTGTATTATTTAGAAATCTGCATCTGAATCTCTTTAGGTAACACCTAAACAAAATAAATCACTCGCCATTTTGTTCAGAGAAGTAAAGACTAAGCTCATACGATTTACAACTTTTAGCACTCAGCTCGACTCCGTACAGCGTTATGGCCTTAATAAATGTTGTGGTTGTGTTTTCAGCTATTTTGATGTTAACGGCATTTATTGTCGCCGTTGCAAGTGAGAAAGTTACATTTTAAACCGCTATTTACTTAATTGTATGTAGCTGATATTACGTTCTTTTTGTTATATGTAGGTGATTATACGTTCTTTTTGTTATATCTTTTCATAGTATTAAATTTTCTGCAACTAATTTCGAAGCTTTTAAGCTTTTTGGTCTGAAATCCTATGCTTTATACGACAGTAAAATATTAATTTAAATTTGAGTAAATTAAAATATTTATATACAGGATATTTCAACAATAAACATAAATTATATAGTTATTCAGACTTAACTTAAGACAATGTTTGAGAAAGTCATTTGTGTTCGAAAACGTCGCGTTGTTAAATGAAGTTGGAAAATGAAGGGCACATGGCAACGGGATCCCAAAATACTTTACATTTGAGGGACATATTCAGGAATTAAGTGTGAACTTGAGAATTTATGTGATAATGTATATAGTACGCTATATAAATACAAATACCATTTATGTATTTATACAAACTCAGTGTAATATTATAATAATAGAACATTTTAGGCGCAAAATAAATATTTATAGTACCAGCGAGGTTTTATTTCCGGATTTCATTAGCAATTTTAATCATGGCGGCATTAGTAGGATTACTTCAAATATGGTTTCGCAGGGACAAGAGCTTGGATAGTGAAGGTGAGTATTAATACGCGTTATATAAAGATCTTAGGACACAAAATCTACGCATCTTCAAGCTCCTGCTGGTGGTGAATGACTAATGTACTGCTAAAGCAATTCGTCAATTGTTAATAATTTAACTGTATGAGCAATTTATTATAATAATAATACTGTAATTATACTCATTTAAAAGTTAAATATAATATATTTTTTTATTCCACACTGTTCCAAGGTATGTTCAAAAAGTAGGCGTTTCTACGGTCAGGTTAGAGAAACTGCGACCTAGGACCATTAGCGATGAGGCAATGTCTCAATAAATAAAAAAGAAATATGTTTGCTTAGTTAGCACTTAGACTTCTAATTATTATTTATTACATATAGAATTTCTTTATGTATATATTATGCACAGTCTGAGATTTTTCGATAAATTTACAAATATAATAATATCAATAATATCTTCTATTATTCTCTTTAAGAATATTTAAATACTTCACAGGAATCTGAAGTTAAATTGAAATGGTACGCTAATAGAATTGAGAGTAAGTCAAGTTATTTAAGTATCGTGGGTATCCTTTAATGTCGCCGGCTTAGTAATTCATTGTATAGTTGTTTCCCACAGTGACAGTCTAATGGTAGATAGTCGTACCACAGATAGCAGCTTATACGTTGTAGTGGTTACTCCAGTGCTGTGTCTAGGAGTAAGTTTATGAAAAGACATTGATGTAGTTCTGTTTAATTACGTACATTTTTTCCAATTTTATGTGACTATGTACTATGGGACATAATTTAATTAATAGAATTTATTATTATAAATTCTAATTCTAAAATTTATTTTTATGCTTATGATATAATTTACTATAATGAAAACTTATTTTCACAAATGATCCGGATCAGAGACAATATAACATTAACAATATGACAATATAGTATCATCTAAAAATTATAGTTACATATTTACTTTTTAATCTGTAAATGTCTGTAGTGTTTAATCTGTATTGTGCTTAGACCCATTTGGCGCGAATTGATAGTTTTAATTGAATTTGTATTGACATTGCCCCAGTTCGGCCACTTTAAGCGTTAAAAATAAAGATTATTTTTCTTAAATTTCATTTTATTGGTTTTGTATGTTAATTTCTGTTTTCTCAATTTTAAATTTGTTTATATTTAATTTCTGATTGAATTGGAATCTAAGCTCTATCAATTTAGAAAAATAATATTTCAATGAGTAAGTATAAAATAACAGTACTGTATTTTGTACGATTTGGCATGACTCCATATTTTCTGCAGTTCGAAATAGGATAAAGCACCTAAATCTATATAAACTGGAAGTATTCTATTCCAGCGACATTTTTTTTATTCAATCACGTAATTGATTTGTCACGGTCAGAATATTCGTTGGGAGTAAGATTTTTTTTAATAACAGCGAAAGAATTTTCTTAATTTCACCAAATATTTTGATGGATTATTTATCTTTTTCTCGCTCTAGGTGTACCTTTAGTATACATTTGCTTTATATTACACGCTTATTACCTACTTTTAATAGTACATATTATAGTTATAACTCTATATACACAATATGTATCTAGATTACATTAATAAAATAGACCTAATTTGAAAATAAAAAAATTGCATTCGTAGGGTTTACCTAATATTTTTCGTATATATTGGCCTGAAAAGTTTACTAACGAGCACTTGAATGTATCTGTAAAATTTGAGCCTAGATTTCATTTAGCTTTTTTGTATATACAGATAAAATAAGTTTGATATATATTACTTGTTAAACAGCAGTGTTAACGTAACAGTTTCTAATTAAAATAAGTAACTTCAAAAGTTTCATTGGTAAGCACATAAAGTTAAAGCACTTTGTTGTTTTGTTATTTAATATATCCGAGTGCAATTATATTTAAGTGTGCTTGACTTGCTGCGGCTCGCCTCATTATGAATACAAGAGCGCCGAATTGTTGTTTCTATCCATTTACGTAATAATGTAGCTATAAACTTAGTAGCCAAATACATGCTATTGTGCGTACTTGTACAGTTTAGAATCAACGCACATTGTCTATGAACACGTAGACGTATTCATATACTAGACAAAACTTCGGTTTTGAATTTATAACTAGTGACGGCTTTATCGCTTCGCCCGATGATTGAAGTGGTCGGATATAGTCTTATATAATTAATATGCATTTGCATTGCATTATGAATACCATAAATATAATATATATATATATATATATATATATATATATATATATATATATATATATATATATATATATATATATATATATATATATATATATATATATATATATATATATATATATATATATATATATATATATATATATATATATATATATATATAATTATTAATTTTTACTTTTTAATTAATGTAAGTAAAATAAAAATTATCATTTTTCATGCTAAGTTTATCTGTGTAAAGCTTTATTGCTCCATAACTACCTCTATCTTCCGGTGAAATTCCCATAAAAATTGGTTTAGCTGTTCCGGATATAGCCCAGATAAAATCTAACAGTTAAGATAGACGGAGAGACAAATAAATTTAAAATATTTATTTGTGTCTTAGTAGCGGGTAAATAGCTATTTGCATTAGAAAGAACCACACTTCAACTTTACATTTCGGCTTCATTTATATGTAAAGGTAGATGAAAGTGAATATTAGAACCACATGATGAAGCGATTTAAATGCACAATTGGAATTTGAAAATTTTCATTTTAGTTTAATTATGTTGTATTAATTATATTATATCTGGAAAGATAGATCATGTAGATATCGATAGATAAATAAATCTAGAATCTTATCACATAAAGTTATCCTTATCTATTTTTCAATAATTTCAGAATAAATTGGGCACTGTATTTAAGCATCCAATTTATGACTACGTCACTATATGTAATTATCGCCAAATAATTAATATCATAATAATATTAAACGTAAACAAAACTATTACGCTTACTCGTCTCGCGTCGTTTTATGTTAATCGAGATATTCTCTAAATGTATCTCAGAGGAATGCTCAACAGAGCGAGTAAATTTATGAGCACCCAAAGAAACTTATCATAATAAATGTGTTCCATGTTTGCACAGGAAAGCAGAAAATGGATTACAATGGTACCACACAAGAAACCAATAAAATTGTATAAGGAAATAATGTTGTAAACTAAAATAACAAGTGGTAGATAGACAGAATATTATTAGTCGATCAACTGAATCTGTTATAGTGATTGACTGATCAAGTCATTTTTTACAATGATTCCACTAACCATGCTATTTATGTTTATATATTATTTTGTTAATTTATTTATTTATTTATTTTAATTTGAAGCTGTATTCTGCACATTTTTGAGTTTGAGTGTCGGAATTTAACGCAATAATGCATACATTTAAACCTACCTGTTGAAACAATTAATAAAATTCAATTCAATTAATAAAAATCTCAATTAAAATCGTAGTTTTATATATCGATGGAGTATCAAAATAAGTAAATAAAAAAGAAAAAGAATTCAATATTTACATAAGATATTTAATACAACATTACCTTACATAACTCAATAACATTTTAACAAAATATTGCAGAGTATTTAAAAAATCAAAATGAAAAAAAACTGAAAATTTTCCTATTTATAATATTAGTATAGACTTACATGTTCAAAGAGGAAATGTAAGGTAGCAACCAGTTAAGTTAAACATCTTACCTTCATAAGCTCGCCTCATACTTTCTGTGTACAAAGGTTTCAAATAATCCGGCGTAAAGCGCTTGAGTGTGCCTAACTACTGACAGGGAAGGTCTGAAAGGGAAAGCTTAAATAGCGACCATTTGTTCGTCTTGAAAGGGCACACGAGCTTTACATAAACACTTCTATAGAGCACATAATGTACAGGGTCTAAAATATTTCTTGCCTTATATAATAGTCTTCTTTAAAAACATTTTTTAGTCTTTTAAAATTGTTATTTGATATGCATATTTGATAATTGTCAATATAACATGTCTTTCAATAAACATATATACCTATTAAGAATCTTACATTAGCATGATATTTATAAATTATATTTGTAGTTCCATACACAGACGCCATTTTAAATATATTTTGTAAGGATTTCTGGTGTATTATATGAATAATAAAATTAACTTAAAAAAGTAATTGGATGAAGTAATTAATAACCTTATTCATTGTATTGACGTAATATCGTTTATGGTCAAATTGTCTTAAATCGAATAGATATATAAAACATGAAATGCAGTTAAAAATGACAACAATAACTAAGCTAAATAAAAATAATTATTTCACATAAAGAGAAATCATAAAAGAAATACTAAACGCCTTTTATAAGTGTTTTTTTATGTTTCCATAAACTTCACCTTGCCGTACAATTTCAATAAATACCTACTATTGCTTTGAAAAATTACTTTTCGATTGAGGCATTCACAAAACGATTTCACATTGACGGATTTATACAAGCCGTAAAAGGTCCCATTGAAGACCCTTCAAAGCTTTCTATACTGTAGTGTAAATTAAATTTTCTGTTTAATTTATAAGAAATTATTTTAGTCCAAAAAGTATTTTAACGTAAATAAGAAAATATAATATAATTATTTAAATAATATAAAAAAAAATATTGCGATCGTTTCCAACGGCTATGAAATGAAATAAATATTATATTTACTTGATAATCACTATATTACGTAACGCTAAAAGGCTAAAAAATTATAATAAAATAATCGTCGAGTCCAATATAAGACGTGTATGTGTCTGCTTTTAATAGATTATTTAATTAATTCGTAGAGAATAATAGCCAGTCAGGGACAGATTGACGTGCTCGTGGCAATTTTCCTAATTTGTGGTAAAAATTCTATCTAATAAATGTTATAATAGTGTATCTAAAATGGTTTGGTCAAGATATATATATATATATATATATATATATATATATATATATATATATATATATATATATATATATATATATATATATATATATATATATATATATATATATATATAAACAACCAAAGTTCAATTAAATTGTACATTATTGTGTACTACATGTACTTAATAATGTACAATTTTATTAAGTACATGTAGTACATACATTACATATAGAAGATTCATTAAAAGAATAGAATTCAAGCATCAAAGCTTATCAATCTATATAACGACTGAAGTTAATTTTTCGTCTTAGAAGCCCAGGCTTCTTAATATGGTAAATGATACATTAATAAAAAAATAATGTAAATAATATAATTAATTTAACAATAATATATGCCTCCAACCCGGTTAGTGTGGACTTTATGATCCACTCTATTCTCATTTACCAATTTATTGTAATCGATATTTGGGTTAAATCTGTTTCCACTTTCACGTTTAATTTCATTTGTTCTTTTACCTTTACATATAATAATTTTCCAGATCTTTCTTATTTTTGATATTTTCATGCAACGCTGCAGCTTGTCTACTGGAGCACAGATAATTTAAATAAAATCTCTTCTTTTTTGGCTAATATATTAGACACAAAGACAAAAGACATTTTGCATAAATAACTCTTGCTAAAGCAGCATATCCATATTTCATATATTTTGGTTGAACTATTATCGTTCTTCATTGAAATCTGTGACAACTAAAAATACTCATTACGAATAATATCTTTTTTCCTATCCTTATCATTATTTATTATAGTTTAGCTTATTTTGTTTAAGTTCTACATCCTCAAGTGTTCCTGATTTTTATACATCAAAATATCAATGAGAAATCAAGGTTCACCGCCGTTTCATATAGTTTATCTGGGCATTCTGGTTTCTCATCAGATGTTTTAGGTCTTGAAATTTCATATGTCAACGAAAAATACTAATCCCGCTCAACAATTTTCACTAAAAAGCCACTTTCTTATTTCTTATTTCAATGGAAAATGCTTATCACGTTACGACTACTATGTTTCTATATCAGGTGTGCCAGTCTTTAATATTAATTAGAGCCTAGATCCTGCCTAGACTTAACATTCATGCAACAAAAAGGTTAATTCAAATCCGTCTAGTATATCCAAAGATGATATGTACAAACAGATTAGGAATAGATTCTATAAATGTTTTTACATCTCCCTACATAATTTTTTCATCAAAATTTTCAATGTACGCCATTTTCAATGTGCGTAATTTTTTTACTGATTTATTATAGTATAGATGAATAAAATAATCGAAAATAATGAACAACAAATTTCCGCTAAGTTATTGTCCTAATCATTATTATTATTATTATTATCAGACAGTATGGCAAAGTACATATGTATGTCTCAATAGGAACAATTAAAACGATTGAAAAACTTTACTCAATAGTCTATTGTTTTAAAATATACAACAAAATAAAATGGATTTGATAACAAATATATTTTCTATTATACACGTAACAACTACCCAGATGTAAAAGCTATCGCAAACTGCGAAGTCATTCAGAGCTATATTTACTTACTACTTATTTAGGCTCAAAAATTACAAACACTGATGGTTGCCAAAAGGAGAGACGCAGATGTTGAGCAATTACCAAGTCAGCAGTGGAAAAACTCAATAAAATATGGAAAGATTGCAGAATAACCAAAAACACCAAAGTTCGGCTAAGTGAAATGCTTCTTTGTCTTTCCCTTTCTCTTTAGAGAATTAATTATTTCAATTTTCAGCCTCCGATGAGTGATAAAAAGAGAAAGCGCTCCGCCACTCATCGCGCAATGACTTGAATTTGGACAGAGAACGGAGAACAATATCCTCTCTGATTACTCTGCTATCAGCGGTAATAAAGTGTGAAACTAATTAATCACTATATAATTAGTACAGAATTACAAAAAAAAATACATAGTGAAAATTTAAAATGCATTTATAACATAATATACTAGTTTAGAATAATCCATTGAAAGTCTTGTTTATTGCGAACGCCAGTACTACAATTAAATTCGAATGTACTTGTGGATAAACCTACTCCATTTAATGTTTCGAACTGCGAGCTACTGTTGCTTCGGATTACAAGAAAACTTGAGATACATAGTTAACATTGAATAATGAATAAAGTTACAGATATTGATTGTTGTTAGCATATTGAGATCGAAGTATTACGGTTTATTATATTATCTGTATTTTGTTGTAAAATAATATTCTACGCGTAAGCAATTTTAATGTACTTGATGATCTTGATGATTGCAGGTTTAAACCCCACTTGAAAGAAAAAAAAATATTTATTTTTTTACTTTTATTTATACTTGGTTTGAAGTATAACACTGTCTTTATAGTAACTACACCAGGTAATCTATATGTATATTAGAATTTATTGCAAACACCGCGATTAGTATTCATATAGTTTAAGCTGAAATTATTTCTATATAATTTAAATAAAAAAATATATTTATATCTATAGATACTTAAATCACATTAAACAAATGTAAATCAATTTAAAATAAAAAGCTTTACTGAGCTTTATTTCAATTGCAGTCTTTTTGTGTCCACGTTAGCGTTTTAATGGTCGGTAATGGTAGTAGTAAAGCTTTAATTCTGATGTTAAAACGGAGTCTCTTCACATAAATCGATATAATTACATAGAGTCCGTTCTGGAAGGCTTAAGTAATTTGCCATGAGTGGTAAAGGAAAGATGATCAATATTATATACTTAATTTAACATAATTTTTGGTAATTTTGTACCTAACAGTGTGAATCAAAATTACACTTATTACACCAAATTACGTTACTGAAGTTTATATATCGTAACTTTTGGTTTGAATAACCTATAGCGAAGTGCCTTAGTAAGCACTAAGTAATTTTATGTTTTAGCCGATATAATGGGTTTAGTTTTATATTAACACATTTTTGAGGATGATATATATGCTATATGCTGCTATATCAAATATTTATAAATTGTTCTCTATTTAAAAATTATATTTTTTATACAACTAACACTGTATTCTTTCTTGGAAGGATGAAAATAAGGAAGATACACCTATGCATGTTTTTTCTTATTATCCAAGCTGCAAATCAATTCCGCAAGCCAAGTTTGTGAAATTTCAATTTACGGAGATTGATTCGATTCGTATATAAAAGAAAATAGGATGAAATAAACGGAAAAGAGAACCACATCGTGATGTGTCCAATATCTGATAAACTGATTGTAGCCAGAGTGTAAATGGTTGCCAGTTTCCTTTTCCGTATATAATATATATTTTTTTAACACTTTATCCGCATAAGATATTAATATAATGCGGTATAAAGTGTGAAAATAGAATAAAATATAAATATAGATAAACATTTCAACTGTGTATTGAAATGGCTTACTATAGGAAGGCTATATATATATATATATATATATATATATATATCTATATATATATACATATACATATATATATATATATATATATATATATATAGATATATATATATATATATATATATATATATATATATATATATATATATATATATATATATATATATATATATATATATATTATAGCTACTAAATTTAAACGCATGTACAAAGTATCACATATGTTAGGTTTGTGACTGTCATCTTGACGAGGGTTCCGTGATAAGATGCAGGGCGGCACAGATACTCATACTCGTATCTATGTTCATTGTGGCTGAGACATTATCTACAGCTATTGTCTTTTGTTTTAGTTACACGTCTGGACATAAAACGTTTTAAAGCTATTTTTGCTATTAAAGTCATGAAATAATATTATCGCTTACTAAATCGTGAAAAATATATCAGTAAAGTACGTAAGTCATTAAATGTATATTAAACTTTTATAATATGAACACTATAATTCTGCTCAAAATTATATCGACTCCAGCTTTCTTCCCTATGCCATCAAGTTTGCTTCCCGATAGAACGTACGCGCCAGTCAATTACAAAAAATTATTTCATTAGACACGTGCAATAGAATCAAGCTAATTTATTCATATGTTCGACGCTGAAGCGAATAAAATCACCGGTGCGTTAAATTTCAATATGAAATCGGAATATCAGCGGTACAAACGATAATTAAATTAATGTAATCGAATAACGTGTGAAACATTAGTAATAATGACTGTAATTAATTTTCATTGATTTAATAATCTAATTATTACCGATCGGTAAACTTAATATTACCAATGGTACTTTCTGTACAGTACTCGCATTTTAAGAATTACGTTTATATATAAATTATTTTTATAGGTAAAATTTATGACTCTCCCGCGTTTTGTACGCTCAATGCGATGAATTTGCTTTTTTTGTGTATCTTTGGTTGCAGTGTATAGCATTGTATGGTATAGGACCATACCAGTGTATACTAATACCAGTGGATACTTATTCTAGTCTATGTCTATTACATAAGACTAGGTTCATACTGTAGCTATTTTATCGATATGGTTAAATAAAGAATCTTGTACAAAACGCGGCGTTGAGTTCCGCCATTCATCACGAAATTTTTCCAAAATTAGGCGGAAAGTGGGGAGCAGGTGAAAATAAAAAAAATGTGTTTCGCTAATAATCATCTAATGTAATCTGAATATACGGAAATCTCTGGAAATACACGAAAAAAACGCATTGTGTAATTGTTTTTATTAGATTTCACTAGGTATACTAATTTAACGAGGTATACTAATTTCTGCACTGCTACTGATTCCATATGAATACTAATCATAATGGTTGCCTGGAAGAGATCGCTTTCAGCGATAAGGCCGCCATTGCACATAATATACACATATAATTCTGTTTGTGAAATGTTATATATATATATATACATATATTTGTGTAAAAAGTATTATTATTATTATATTATTATATTTATCTACTTCTAGAGATCTCCCTTTCTAAGAAGGGGTATTTTTTACCATATATACGGGCTTTAGCCAAGTATAGAGGCAACTGAGTCTACAGATGATGTTGATAAGAATTTACGAGTTATGTGACAAGTGTTTAGTATAATTGCTTTTTGCATAGTGTTAATAATCATATGGGGAATCTTTAAAATATCTAAACTATTGTGTAGTGTATTGGGTGCTATTCCTGTTGTGGATATAACTATTGGCACTATATGAACTATTTCTGCTTTCCATTGACTTTTTATTGCCAATGCTAGTTCCTGATATTTTGTAATTTTTTCAGCGAGGGTAGATTGAATATTGTGAGAATTAGGAACAGCTATGTCAATAAGGTATACAGTGTTTGAAATTTTATTGTACAAGGTGATATCTGGTCTATTGTAATGTACTGTTTTATCTGTCAGAATGGTCCGATCCCAATATAGTTTATAATGGCTATTTTCGTGAACTGTATTAGGTTTATATTTATAATAGGGTACTTTTTGCTTTATAAATTTATAACTATGTGCCAAATGCTGGTGTAAGATTGATGCAACTTGATCATGTCTATGCTTATAGTCGGTTTGTGCTAATGCTTTACAAGCGCCTGTTATGTGCTGAATAGTTTCAGATGAGCTATTGCAATGTCTGCATAAATCAGAACCTTCTGTTATTACTTTAGTAATGTATTTTTTATAATTTCTGGTAGGAATGACTTGATCCTGTATAGCAAGCATAAAAGCCTCTGTTTCTGGGAACAGTAAACCTCGCCTGAGCCATTCGTTCGACGTATTTTTGTCGACATAAGTCTGGTTCAGATCAGTTCGGTGTCTCCCATGAAGAGACTTTTCTTGCCATCTTGCTATTTTTTGCTGTAATTGTGTAGATGTTTCATTTGTTTGTATTCCTGTATCTAGAAGATTTAATGGCGTATAATGTTTGTCAATTTTTGTTACTTGTCTATGGAGAGATGAAATTTGTGATTTATGATAAAATATTTTCTCAAAGTACTAATTTGCTTGTTATGTAGGTTTTGGATGTCTATTATTCCCCTTCCACCTTCTCGACGAGGAAGTGTAAGTCTTTCTATTGATGATTTCGGGTGATGTTTTCTATATTTTGTCAAGGATGTGTTAATTACCCTTTGTAGCTTTTTTTAAATCAGTTTGAGACCAGTTTATTATTCCAAAGGAATATGTAAGAGTTGGAATTGCAAATGTATTAATAGCCTTTATAGTATTTTTAGAGTAGAGATGGGATTTTAAAATAAGATTTAATCTTTGTCTAAATTTCTGCATTAGCTCTACTTTTGTTTCTGTTTGTTTTATTCTTCTACATTGGTTAAAACCTAAATATTTATAAATGTCACCATCATCCATTGACTGTATTGTATCATTATTTTTTAGTGTGTAACTGTGACTCTCTATTTTACCTTTATTTATTGATAATATTTTACATTTGTCTACTCCAAATTGCATACTTATATCATTTGAAATTGTTGAGTTATGTCTGCTAACTTAAAGAGGTTATTCTTATTATTAGAAAATAGTTTTATGTCATCCATATATAGCAAATGTGATAGAATATATTCACTATCAGTAGTTTTTAAGTTATATCCTATTCCAGGCTTGTTTAGTAAGCTTGACAATGGATTCAAAGCCAAACAAAACCATAAGGGACTCAGGGTATCTCCTTGAAATATTCCACGTAATATACGAATGGGCTCAGTTGTAATTGTGGAAGTTGAGGTTTTGAGTTTTAATATTGTTGTCCAATGTTCCATAACAGTTTTTAAAAATAATATGATTTGGGGTGAATTTTATATAGTTGCAAGATGTATAGCAGCCAGCTATGAGGTACAGAATCGAATGCTTTGCGGTAATCTATAAACATGCTATAAATATTGTGCTTCTTCTTAAATGTGTTATTTAAAACAATAGAATCTATAATTAACTGCTCTTTACATCCTTGACTGTTCTTTCTGCATCCCTTTTGTTGCTCTGCAAGTACATTATACTTATCTAAATGGTTGTAAATAGATTCACTTAAGCATGCTGTAAAAATTTTGTACACAGTCTGAAGGCAAGTTATCGGTCTGTAGTTAGATGGATTTTGTGTGTCTTTGCATTTAGGTAACATATAAGTAACCCCTTGTGTAACATACTCTGGCATGGTCTGTGGAAATTGCATAAATGAATTGAAGTGATAGTGTAAGTACGGGTGAATGCAAGTGAATTTTTTATACCAAAGTTATGAATGTAGTCAGTTCCAGGAGCCTTCCAATTATGCGATCGATTAATCACCTGTGTCAATGTTTCTATTGTATTTGTTGGAATTCCATATCAGGGATATCTGTAGTTGCATTCTCAACACTCTGAATCCAGTCAGCTTCTATGTTATGTACAATTGGCACTTCCCATATATCTGCCCAAAATGTTTGTAAACTTTCTTTTGTCGGTGTATTTTTATTTTCTACGAATGGTGTTTGATTTGTAATATTTCTGTAAAATCCTTTTTCGTTTTTAATGAACTGTGAATTTTGTTTTTTCCTAATTGTACAATTTAAGTATCTTTTCAATCTGCTAGATGCTGTATTTAGTTTTTGCTTTAGAGTATCCAAGAAATGATTAATTTCTTTATTTAAATCTTCGTGTTGGGCGTGTTTCTGATATTTACTTTTAGTTATTTCGAGATGTGTGATTATTTTTTTACTTCTGTTTCCATTCATATATTGTGTCAATCGTGCTATTTCACGTCGATACTTAGCTATTTTGTTTTCTAATCTTATCCAATCCAATCATATCTCCATTTCGGTTTGTAATTATGTCGTGGTTCATTATCTTTGTCTGTTCTAATTTTTGCACCATTGCTAATGATTGCAGTATAGGCTGCTACATATATTATTGTTTGGAAAGTTATGAAATCTTGTTCTTCTGATATAAATTTAGGAATTACATTTTTATTTAAATAATCTACTATTGTTGCAAATTTTCTAGACGTTTTTTGTTTTGGAAGATGAGGCCTTGAAACCGGGTCAGTGTTTTTAAATCTTTCCAATACTAAGCAAAATTGTTGTTCTATCTCTTTATAGTTTAACTTATAAGGTTGAAGATCATTACTTTGTTCAATAGATTCGGTGCATGCTGGGGCAGCAAAATCTGTATTTTCTTGTAAAGTATTTAATATATTGTTCGAGATATGAGTGGTCCGCCTATTACATATTGAATTAATTTGTGACTTGTTCTGAATTTCAATTTCTACTTGATTTTTGATTTCTTGTATTCTATCATCAGACACCATTTTGTTATTTAAAATTACTCTACGTTGATCCGCTAGTCTTTGTTCTGATATATGGGCAAGATGGGGAAATGATTCAACGAAGGAATTGTGTAATTTTTTACGGGATGCTGTTTTGTTAGTTTCTAAATCAGTTATTTGAAAGTAAATACGTATTATAGCTTCATTAATATTATTTGACCAACTCATCTTACCTTCAGCCTGTTTTAAATTTGAGGTTTGAAAATCTGATGTTTGGGTTGAGTTTGTGCTAAAATTTAGTATTATGGAAACTTCTTTTCTTATGTTAGATAAAATATCTTCGGAAAGTAATTTATTGTTCACTATTGCTCTACGCTGATCACTAATTCTCTGTTTCGTAGCTTGCATTTCTGGGTATTTTTGGATAAAAGATTGATGTAATGAATTTAAATAACCTCGTGAAATAGTTTCTAATTTACTTACGATGAGGTAAGTGCGCCATATGAACGTATTCATTTCAATTGTCCATTGTTTTCTCGCACAAACTTTAGCGATAGTGGGTCCAATACTTTTGGCTTTTGCCCCTTGGACAACATCTATTGCCTGATGTGATTCGGATGATGATGAATATGAGGATGAATAATGACTATTTGGTGATGATGCAGGATGACTGATGATTTCGGCTGTAACATCCTTGTCGGTAGGAGTCCGCCTGCTCAACTCCATACCGCCGATGGTTCGCATTCTGGAGCATCCAGCATCGGCTCCAGATGCGCCCCGGCGACCCCCGGGCAGCGGCCGCAAATTGTATACTTTTTTATCCATTGTAACTCCATAAAATTAAAGGGTTTGGGAATTGTTTGTTTAGGGAGGGTATGCCTAGATGTTATTGGCATAGTAGTAGCATATAATTATGATTACAGACCTGATGAATGGTCTAAAAATATTGTATCTCCTCCCTGTAAGCCCCACCACCACGACAAGGTCAATTCCCGTGGGGGGTTATTATTATTATTATTATTATTATTATTAATTGAAAAGAGTTAAAAGCTTTTAAAATTGACGCTGCAATTGAATTTCGGGCTTAGTGAAATACAGAGATTTAAAAACAGACGCTCTTAAAATCTTTTTTTCACTATTTATTACTCTGTAGCTTTTGAATCTCGTTTATTAAATAAACATAATATATTCATTGATAACAATAATTTGGATTTTTGAATCAGGTAACTTAACAACACAGGCTTGCTTTATTAAATCAAATATGTATGGTTCCATAAAAGAGAACCCTTACAGAATCACTTTGTTATCTGTCTGTCCATCTGTCAGTCTTTTTGTCTGCACGTCTGTCCGTTATCACAAAAAGAACCTTCGAAGTCAATGCAGGCAAAAGATACAAGTGTTAATGCTTCATATCATAGTGTTGTACTTCACGTTAACCTACAATCATGAAAATTAAATCCTCGGACCCTCCATGTGTGAATCTGACTCGCACTTGACGGATATTTTATTTCATTTGTAAGTGAGATAATACTCCACTGCCATTTTTATAATATTTAAGAGTAACTTTTGTGTTTTTGTTTCTTATCTATTTGTAAAATAACTATTTCACGGTAGGCTTTTACTTAGATTGCAAATCGTTTTTAATTTTAACTTAGAAACAAATGCCTAGAAGAAAAAGTTTTAGACGTATCCATATATTTACTATTTTATTTTATCAAGTATTTTTTTATGAGTACAGTACTTTAACTTTTGGGGCCACCGTAGCACAATGGGAAAGTGTCTGGAAAAGTCTGTCTGTCTGTCTGTCAGGAAAAGTCATGGTTGTGGATTGAATTCTCACTAGATGAAACGATTATTTATTCATTTTTCTGTCTTGAATACCTGTAGAATACCGAGAACAGAGTACTTTCCTGCTGCTGAAAATCTTTCTAGTTCTAGAAATATGAAGAAAAACAACATTTTCAGCTTTTATAAATTATACATAGTATCCATGGTCAGTTTAGTCAAGGTCGTCAATTTAAACATTTATTTAGCATAGTAATAATAGAGGGTTAAAAAATCTATTCTTTTTATTACCCATTGTATTTGTATAAAATACAAATTGAATTTTCTCACTACGTCTTAAAGCTTAACGATTATTGACTTCCATCTGTAAGCCCACGTTATCGGAAAAGGATTAAAGCACGTAATATTATGAAAATCCGGAAAATCGTGTATCATGTGTAAATTTATGTTTATATTTATCAAAAGTATTATCTTTGTATACAAACAACCTAGAAGGTAAATCCACATTACTTAAATTTAGCTACTTTAATTTTTTTATACATTCATATTTGTATTTTGATACATACATACATTGCAAGTAAAATATTACTAGATTAATAATTAAGATTAGTAACAAATAACATTATAAGAATAAATATTTTTAACATGTAAGTATGCAATTTTGTAACCATCTTTTAAAATATAAGTAACTGGAGTTTGAACCATTTGTTATAATTGTATCAATATAAAGCTTGGGTGACAATCCTATAATATGGTATCATCGAGGTGGTCTGATGATGTTGCCAGAATCTGAACAGATTTAATATCTGTCAGTTAATATTTTTAAATTACATAATAATTAACAAATATAAAAAATAGTAATCTATAATTAATAGATTAGTAGGTTTCTGATGTAACATACAATAATTTTAAGTTCGCCTTCCACTCAGCAGATTAATTAAATTATTTTATCTACTTAATGCGAAAAAATAAAAATATAGACGGAAATATTCATCTCGTACATTTTTTTTATTTCATAGCTTGTTAGTGTTACTTGCAGCTTAATAGGCGTTGAGTGGCTAACTTGGCACAGTACTATCGAATTCATTCGGAAAGTTAATATAGATTGGGAGTGGCGATGTTTCATGTGCTTGCATTGCAAATAGTGAATCTGCATATTGCTTAATATTCTGGGTTAATGGTCTTGGTATGTTTCGATAGAATTAACTATATCAAATTGGTACTGGATTAGCTTTCATTTCCTTAGCTTCACACTCAATCCCAGTTAGTAGCAGGATAGGCTAGATAGAGAGGTAGTAGGTAGAACTAGTGTCCAGACACTATGTACTTCACTTTCAGCTCACATTAGAGAAATTGTGTCTTAGGTGGTGGAACTCAACGCTACACAATATTTCACCAGAGGCGAGTCAGGCGATGTGTCATTGCGCCACGTTAATATTTTTATATTTATTTAAGGAATATTTTCGTAATTAAAAAGGAACTAACTATAAAATTGTAATTTTTATAATGGAAAAACTTACTATCGGCTCTTATCAGCTGAAATATCAGCCGAGCTGATGGTAGCTTATGGTAGCTGATAGTAGCTCTCCAAAATTGTCTCCAAAAGTCTATTTGTATATAAAAAAATTAAAAAAAAAATTGTATATTAATTTTCTAGAATAGATATCATTATGGACTTGCGTTAATATGCGTTATTAAGTATACAATGGTTCTAAAAAGAGATTCATAACGTAGTGCTAGTAGTTGATATTTATCGTAAAAGTAGGCGGAATCCTCAACATTGTAATTACATTTTCAATAGATGCATCTCGTTAGCTGTGACAAGGTACCAAAAAAAAGACAAAAATATGTTATAGTGTTGTTTACTATAACATTTTTTTGTCCTTTTTTAAAGCTTAGCCACGATAAAAACCTGACACTTTATGTTATTATATATATTAAAAGGACATTGCGTTCGCACGAACGCGTTTCACAATAAAGGGACAATCGTTTCGAAATATCGATAAACTCAAGCACATAGCGCTACTTAAAATCAATGATTTGTAAAAATTGTCTTTTCATAAAAAATCTTACATTTTCACGGTACAAGTAAAGTGAAAATTGCTGTTCTTAGTTTGCATTTTTTATATTTTTTATTATTTATATTGACCTTCTTATTGATTGTTTTATTTGAGACATATAAAAACAGTTAGTAAAAAAGTAGACTAATAAACTCCAGTTCTAAACCGATTTTTAGTATAGCGGGAAGTTGCATCTTCCCTCTCCATTAGTTCCTCATCAATCAGTACGTCGAAGTCGCCTAAAGCTTCGTCGCTTGGAGTTTTATTCCACCGAGCATCGGGTATACCGTCTGGCGGCACCACAACAGAAATTATATTGTCGATCAATTTATATTTTAATATCCTGTCGTTGTGCGTAGTTGATTGCAAGGAAGGGGAAGCGTTCACTTCAACAAGCCACGGCTTCAGTTGATTATCTATAATAATGTCATATCCATAACATTCGAAACAATGGCGGTCGTTAGCCATTACTGGCGCAACAGCTTTCAAAGAGTGGACTATCAGCCATTGCATGTCAGCGAATAATTTATCGGTCACTGAACGCCCGCGCGTACCTTCTAAATATAGTCGAAAATTTTGTATACTCATTTTACCACCATGTAAGCTATTATAATCACCGCCATGCTTTTGAACGCTAACATTTGTCAAGTGAACGTACATATTATCCAATTCTGTCACGCTAGTATCATATTTCACGGTACAAAATCTACAGAATCCGTGTCGAAATAAATAAGCTTTCAGGGGTCGGAACGAAGTCACCAAAACATACTAGTCTCAGATCGAATTTCTTGCCACCAATCAAAAGGGGATTGTCAATATATCGCGATATGACGTAGCTTTCCTTACTTCCGAGTTGTGGGTGTAATGGAGCTTTCACTTCTCGGGACCACTTCTTAAGTTTTGAAAGCTTGTTTATTAAGAAGATACCGGCCCCTTGTGATTTTCCACATGGTTTCATGATCCAAGTGCTCTGAGGTGATTTTCGATATTCTTCAACGAACATATTATAATCGGCCGGTAGCACGTATGTAACTGGGATCAGATCCAGATGTGTGTATCTCATAGCAGTTTGCCCGTTAGGCAAAGTCAGCTCTGATTTTTCAGCCAAGGAATTACCTTCTCGCTCTAGTTCCTTACGATATCGTTTTATATTTTTCACCAGTAAATCTTTACGAGATAGCTCATAGTGGTTTGGAAAGTGGTTGATTATCTGATTATCTGTCATTCTGTATCCACTGTCAATGCTAAATAGGCTGCGACAGTTTTGTGTAAACGACCAGTAAAAGTTCCATTCCTCCTCAGGCCCCACTTGAACCCAGCCACGTCGTTCAAAGTTGCTTGTGATAACGGATTTTTCTAAATCTGTGCAATAAGTTACTTGCTTTTTTTCCATACTTATGATATATTTTTTAAAAAATATATAAAATATTTGATATATATACAAAATATTGTTCAAAATGTCACAAAACTGACAATTTCGGTTTATTTTTATAAAACTTGTGTCATCTCTAAGATATTAAATTAGGTTAACTTACATAAATATTCATATGTATTATTTTTTCATTAGGTTATTACATACATATTCATCTGCATATTTCGATAATCGTTGAAATATTTATATGATAAATTCCATTGTAATCTTTTAATGCTCCTAGTGCTCATTATATTTCATGTATTTTATTTTATGAATAAAATAAATGAGAGATGTTATTTCTATCCAATTTGCGAACAAACATATGTATGATTTATAATAACATATAATGTGAAGAAAAATGTAATAAAATATTTTTTAAATTTTGTACTTCAGATACTCGGTTTTGCGTTTTCGACCGGGATTCAAGACACTGTGTGCGGGACACAGAGTGGCGAAACTCAACGCTGCGCTTTATCTGGTCAGAGCAGAGAAATTAAAATAACTCGATTCTCAATAAAATAAAATGGATGAAAATTAACAATTTAAATATAACTTAAAATAATAACTTTCCGCTTTTTCCCGCACATAGCAGGGTAGACAGAGAGAACCTAGTGTTAAGACACTGCGTTCCTCTCTTTCCCATATAATTTTAAGACTGCGTGTTGAGTGGCTCATTGTGACAGAGCGCTTTGTTTTGGAACCACGTAAATTAAGTTTCAGTTCATTCTCCGTATGGAAATCGAACACATTGTCACAAGATATAGATAGAGATACTCTCACAAGATCTCGTAACAGAAAATAATTATAATAATTTATTTGCTATATACCTACTTTGAAATTTATTATATTTACTTAATTAGTAAAGATTCGTTTTGACATTGAACTTTTACCAAATCCCCTAATTTAACATTGTAAGTAAGCGTTGCGAAATTGTAATGATCTCAGGACTTCGCTAACAGCGACAGTTCAAGCATATTAACAAGTTTGTGAACGATATCCCCGCCATTTCGCTTTAATTTGAATTATGCCCAACGAGATACACAGTTCTCCTATATAACTTTGTATACGTTATTTATATGTTAATTCTATTGCATTAATTTATAGATGTACCTACTTCTGCTACTGTGATATAAATTTGTTTTAAGAATATATTTTGAAAACAAAATCTATTATATTGATTTTGTATTAAATCTATTAATTTTAGATAAATTAGTCTATCTACAGCTAGATCAGTCGAGCCTCTTATGGAACTCTCTTAGAACATATTTTGACAATTTAAGGTAAAATGTGGCATTGACAATGTTTTTAAATAGTTTTATTATTATGTTATTTTAGCAGAAATTTTGACATTTTTTAGTTTTATATTTATAAATACAGTAATTCACTGTTACGGTTTAGTTAAGGCTACAAAAATTTCAATGGTCGATATATAGTATTGCTCTTTTATAGTGAATAATATCGTTATCTTATTTCATGTTTATGTCATTGCCATCAGTCTTGATAAAAATTAAGTGAAAATCGATTCGATTGCACTGTCGACTCGATTTACTATTTACTTACGTTAACTCGAGAAATTTTAGGGTGTTAACACAGGATGGTTGGTTTTTTGTTTACTTAGGCTTTTACAATTTGTTATACCGAATATTTGGTAACACTGAATGAAGTAAACATGAAAAGTTTTATTTGATTTGCCGCTTACTCACCTGTGAATTTACCAATTTACAAATCTAACAGAAGTAAATAAGGTTATTATATTTTATAAATTATTGCATAAACGGATTTGGGAGGAAAATGGAGATGAATATCTTTTTTTCTTGAACTTTTGATTTCTGTGTCTACGATAAGTCATCCAACATAAAGAGTGAAAATAAAAATATATAATAAACAAATACGTATATATATTACTCTATAAATTATACTTTTTTGTTTAGTTTTAAATGTGTAAATATTTTTTTCTTAATATATCTTAGTGACTTAAATATATAATATAATTTACTATAGCTTACTGATAAAATAATCAATTTTCAAAAGCAATTTACTCAAACGCTGTCCGTCTTCCAACACAGGAGTGACGGTTATTCTAATATGACTAGCATAGTGGCATCAGGAGCACGGTTGTGACATATAGCGACATTAACTTGCTGTCTGGCTGACGTACGAGCGCCTGCGCTTAACTACGACCATTACTAATTAATTATTGTCAGTACAATTGAAAAATGAACAATTTGTACTTAAAATTAACTTTAAATACGAAATAACTTTACGCATTTTCCCGTATAGTTGACAAAGACACTAAGTTACTAGTGTTTTCTTACCAGAGCGATGAGATTCCCCTGCGTAGGAATCGAACCCACAGCCGTCGCATTGTGGATTTGATTCCCACTCGAGAAGAATTCATTATTTCATTTCATCGTTCGAAACTTTTTTCGGTTTTTTTTTTTAGTTGAATGTAAATTTCTTGCTAAAATGAGTAGTTATTTCCGGTTATGCGTTAATTTTGTTGGCAGTGAGCCACAGTTATAGTAGCGAATAATAGTTTACGTTTCGGTCGTGTTACATTGTTACCACAGCGCCGATAACATTATAAAAATATATTTAATTTTAAACGTTTTTGTACTTCTCTAAATAAAATATATATTTATTTAAGTATTTATTTCGATATCATAAATATGTCTTTTAGATATAACAACAAAATACAAAGTCATTGTGTATACATTTATTTATTACGTGAATTACTCATTAAATTATCATACTTGATGCAAATATAATGTAAGATACAGCGTGATGCACAAAAAAAATACTAAGTTATCAATTTTTAACGTATCATGATCATCATAATTATTCAGCATATACGAATAATCTCGACCTTTTATTTTTTACACTTAAAAAGTGTTATAAACGATTTACACTTAAAAAGTGTTATATCCATTATAAACGATTGAATTTCTACTGTATAACGTTGCTATATCATACATAAATAAATACGCTTATATTTTGCATCTCGTTAGAAGATTAATACCAATTATAGTATCGATTAACATATCTTAATAAGTACCTGGTTACTTGTATAGACACCAATTATACGTGGGGGGTTCATTAATTATGTCATAATATAATTACGCTATACGGGAAGATCAAACAATGACAAATTTGATATGCCTCTAGTGATTAACGAGCAGTTGAAATTTCTTTGTTATTTTACACAATGAGGTGATAAATTTCATCATTTGTGATAAAAAAAACACTTGATAAAATTACTAAAATATCAAATATAATTATAGGATCTTAGTTTATACCTGCGGCATCGCCCACGTGGACGAATAAAAAGAAATTGGAATTAATTAAGAGATGTATATGACAACACCTCTTTTATTGCCTGAGGTAACTCTTACAGCAGCTGAAGTAGGAAAGGAATATCGATACCATGATCGTAATTTAATTTAACCTATAGTTTTTTTAATTAATGGACTATTCGACACACAAAACAATTGTTCAAATCGAATCAGAAGCTTCTGTTATTAGCTTGTTTAAACAATAAATAAACTGTAAGAAATCTAGCTACAGAGTATAGATCGTGCCAAATAGTTTTATGAAAAGACTATTCAAATTTGGTATTTAAAAAATAGTTTTAAACTATAAATATCAAAATGTACCATATATTCCACCATGGATATAATGTTTGAAACAAATGTAAAAAATAATGTATGCATATGATCCATTATACTTTATATACTTTAAAACGCTTCCATTTTTCTTCAGCAATATTTTATGTCAACGGGAGACCACCTTAAACTTTTGTAATAAAACACTAAAGTATCTGCAGGTAGCAGTACCGACTATATTATAGCTGTTACCGTAAAATTCCTCATTTTACGTCACAACTTGTATATTGAATATCTTGTTAATAAGTACTTGGAAAATCTTATAATATTTTGATATGTTTTGTAACAACAATAATTCTAAAGAGAACCGTAAATTCCGTAAAACTACTTTTATTTTTATGCTCAATATTTTTGACTGCACGGCTACGCGACGTTACTAGGATTAACAGATCACAGTTGCAGATTTGTTACGACAGATATGCCAAGTACGTCCGACCAGCTGACTCACGGCGTACAACACTCCAATAAAGTTGATGTTATATAACTTCAAGTATTTCAAATATACTCCTACATAACATGTACTGACAAAATAATAATAATAATAATAATAACCCCCCACGGGAATTGACCTTGTCGTGGTGGTGGGGCTTACGGGGAGGAGATACAATATTTTTAGACCATTCATCAGGTCTGTAATCATAATTATATGCTACTACTATGCCAATAACATCTAGGCATACCCTCCCTAAATAAACAATTCCCAAAACCTTTAATTTTATGGAGTTACAATGGATAAAAAAGTATACAATTTGCGGCCGCTGCCCGGGGGTCGCCGGGGCGCATCTGGAGCCGATGCTGGATGCTCCAGAATGCGAACCATCGGCGGTATGGAGTTGAGCAGACGGACTCCTACCGACAAGGATGTTACAGCCGAAATCATCAGTCATCCTGCATCATCACCAAATAGTCATTATTCATCCTCATATTCATCATCATCCGAATCACATCAGGCAATAGATGTTGTCCAAGGGGCAAAAGCCAAAAATATTGGACCCACTATCGCTAAAGTTTGTGCGAGAAAACAATGGACAATTGAAATGAATACGTTCATATGGCGCACTTACCTCATCGTAAGTAAATTAGAAACTATTTCACGAGGTTATTTAAATTCATTACATCAATCTTTTATCCAAAAATACCCAGAAATGCAAGCTACGAAACAAAGAATTAGTGATCAGCGTAGAGCAATAGTGAACAATAAATTACTTTCCGAAGATATTTTATCTAACATAAGAAAAGAAGTTTCCATAATACTAAATTTTAGCACAAACTCAACCCAAACATTAGATTTTCAAACCCCAAATTTAAAACAGGCTGAAGGTAGGATGAGTTGGTCAAATAATATTAATGAAGCTATAATACGTATTTACTTTCAAATAACTGATTTAGAAACTAACAAAACAGCATACCGTAAAAAATTACACAATTCCTTCGATGAATCATTTCCCCATCTTGCCCATATATCAGAACAAAGACTAGCGGATCAACGTAGTTTAATTTTAAATAACAAAATGGTGTCTGATGATAGAATACAAGAAATCAAAAATCAAGTAGAAATTGAAATTCAGAACAAGTCACAAATTAATTCAATATGTAATAGGCAGACCACTCATATCCCGAACAATATATTAAATACTTTACAAGAAAATACAGATTTTGCTGCCCCAGCATGCACCGAATCTATTGAACAAAGTAATGATCTTCAACCTTATAAGTTAAACTATAAAGAGATAGAACAACAATTTTGCTTAGTATTGGAAAGATTTAAAAACACTGACCCGGTTTCAAGGCCTCATCTTCCAAAACAAAAAACGTCTAGAAAATTTGCAACAATAGTAGATTATTTAAATAAAAATGTAATTCCTAAATTTATATCAGAAGAACAAGATTTCATAACTTTCCAAACAATAATATATGTAGCAGCCTATACTGCAATCATTAGCAATGGTGCAAAAATTAGAACAGACAAAGATAATGAACCACGACATAATTACAAACCGAAATGGGAAATAAGATTAGAAAACAAAATAGCTGAGTATCGACGTGAAATAGCACGATTGACACAATATATGAATGGAAACAGAAGTAAAAAAATAATCACACATCTCGAAATAATTAAAAGTAAATATCAGAAACACGCCCAACACGAAGATTTAAATAAAGAAATTAATCATTTCTTGGATACTCTAAAGCAAAAACTAAATACAGCATCCAGCAGATTGAAAAGATACTTAAATTGTACAATTAGGAAAAAACAAAATTCACAGTTCATTAAAAACGAAAAAGGATTTTACAGAAATATTACAAATCAAACACCATTCGTAGAAAATAAAAATACACCGACAAAAGAAAGTTTACAAACATTTTGGGCAGATATATGGGAAGTGCCAATTGTACATAACATAGAAGCTGATTGGATCCAGAGTGTTGAGAATGCAACTACAGATATCCCTGATCTGGAATTCCAACAAATAACAATAGAAACATTAACACAGGTGATTAATCGATCGCATAATTGGAAGGCTCCTGGAACTGACTACATTCATAATTTTTGGTATAAAAAATTCACTTGCATTCACCCGTACTTACACTATCACTTCAATTCATTTATGCAATTTCCACAGACCATGCCAGATTATGTTACACAAGGGGTTACTTATATGTTACCTAAATGCAAAGACACACAAAATCCATCTAACTACAGACCGATAGCTTGCCTTCAAACTGTGTACAAAATTTTTACAGCATGCTTAAGTGAATCTATTTTCAACCATTTAGATAAGTATAATGTACTTGCAGAGCAACTAAAGGGATGCAGAAAGAACAGTCAAGGATGTAAAGAGTAGTTAATTATAGATTCTATTGTTTTAAATAACACATTTAAGAAGAAGCACAATATTTATAGCATGTTTATAGATTACCGCAAAGCATTCGATTCTGTACCTCATAGCTGGCTGCTATACATCTTGCAACTATATAAAATTCACCCCAAAATCATATTATTTTTAAAAACTGTTATGGAACATTGGACAACAATATTAAAACTCAAAACCTCAACTTCCACAATTACAACTGAGCCCATTCGTATATTACGTGGAATATTTCAAGGAGATACCCTGAGTCCCTTATGGTTTTGTTTGGCTTTGAATCCATTGTCAAGCTTACTAAACAAGCCTGGAATAGGATATAACTTAAAAACTACTGATAGTGAATATATTCTATCACATTTGCTATATATGGATGACATAAAACTATTTTCTAATAATAAGAATAACCTCTTTAAGTTAGCAGACATAACTCAACAATTTTCAAATGATATAAGTATGCAATTTGGAGTAGACAAATGTAAAATATTATCAATAAATAAAGGTAAAATAGAGAGTCACAGTTACACACTAAAAAATAATGATACAATAGAGTCAATGGATGATGGTGAAATTTATAAATATTTAGGTTTTAACCAATGTAGAAGAATAAAACAAACAGAAACAAAGGTAGAGCTAATGCAGAAATTTAGACAAAGATTAAATCTTATTTTAAAATCCCATCTCTACTCTAAAAATACTATAAAGGCTATTAATACATTTGCAATTCCAATTCTTACATATTCCTTTGGAATAATAAACTGGTCTCAAACTGATTTAAAAAAGCTACAAAGGGTAATTAACACATCCTTGACAAAATATAGAAAACATCACCCGAAATCATCAATAGAAAGACTTACACTTCCTCGTCGAGAAGGTGGAAGGGGAATAATAGACATCCAAAACCTACATAACAAGCAAATTAGTACTTTGAGAAAATATTTTTATCATAAATCACAAATTTCATCTCTCCATAGACAAGTAACAAAAATTGACAAACATTATACGCCATTAAATCTTCTAGATACAGGAATACAAACAAATGAAACATCTACACAATTACAGCAAAAAATAGCAAGATGGCAAGAAAAGTCTCTTCATGGGAGACACCGAACTGATCTGAACCAGACTTATGTCGACAAAAATACGTCGAACGAATGGCTCAGGCGAGGTTTACTGTTCCCAGAAACAGAGGCTTTTATGCTTGCTATACAGGATCAAGTCATTCCTACCAGAAATTATAAAAAATACATTACTAAAGTAATAACAGAAGGTTCTGATTTATGCAGACATTGCAATAGCTCATCTGAAACTATTCAGCACATAACAGGCGCTTGTAAAGCATTAGCACAAACCGACTATAAGCATAGACATGATCAAGTTGCATCAATCTTACACCAGCATTTGGCACATAGTTATAAATTTATAGAGCAAAAAGTACCCTATTATAAATATAAACCTAATACAGTTCACGAAAATAGCCGTTATAAACTATATTGGGATCGGACCATTCTGACAGATAAAACAGTACATTACAATAGACCAGATATCACCTTGTACAATAAAATTTCAAACACCGTATACCTTATTGACATAGCTGTTCCTAATTCTCACAATATTCAATCTACCCTCGCTAAAAAAATTACAAAATATCAGGAACTAGCATTGGCAATAAAAAGTCAATGGAAAGCAGAAATAGTTCATATAGTGCCAATAGTTATATCCACAACAGGAATAGTACCCAATACACTACACAATAGTTTAGATATTTTAAAGATTCCCCATACGATTATTAACACTATGCAAAAAGCAATCATACTAAACACTTGTCGCATAACTCGTAAATTCTTATCAACATCATCTGTAGACTCAGTTGCCTCTATACTTGGCTAAAGCCCGTATATATGGTAAAAAATACCCCTTCTTAGAAAGGGAGATCTCTAGAAGTAGATAAATATAATAATAATAATAATAATGACCCCCCACGGGAATTGACCTTGTCGTGGTGGTGGGGCTTACGGGAAGGAGATCTTTGTAAAGTAGGCGCGAACATCTAGCTTTTTACTAAATAGTAATAACATATTAAATCTGCCAATTCTAACTAGGCTTACCCTTCCCAAACAAACAATTCCCAAACTTTTTGATGTTAAATGGAAAAAAGAGTATATAGTTTACGGCCGCTGCCCGGGGGTCGCCGGGGCGCACCTGGAGCCGATGCTAGGTGTCTCAGTATGCGGACCATCGGCGACGAGGAGTTGATCAGGCGGACTCCAGTCAAAAAAATACTACAGCCGAGCAATCACCTCATACACCATTATCACCTCATACACCACCATCAAGTTCTCCATTGCAATCATCAGCATCATCTTCACTATTTCAACCATCACCTTCAACATCATCACTATCATCTTTTCATCCTATCGAAGACGCTGTGCAGATGGTCGATAAGACTCTTGTGTCTGCATCCGTTCCGATAGGCCCCCGTACGCGAAAGAAATGGTCGATAGAAATGAACATATTTATCGTGCGTACCTATTTCATCATCACCAAATTAGAAACAGCAAATCTCAGAGCTTACCTTACACCACTACATGCTAAATTTATTGAACAATTTCCTAATATGCAGGTATCAAAGCAAAGAGTTGGAGACCAACGTAGGGCAATTATGAGGAGAAATTTACTCAGTGCACATAAAATAATAGAGATAAAAGAAGAAGTCCGAATAATGCTACAAAACCCTAATCAACCTGAAAAATTATTGCAAATAGATCATATTGAATTAGTCTCAGAACGAAGGAGATGGAGTGAAGAAATTAACGAAGCGATAGTGAGATGTTACTACAGAATAACTAAATTAGAAAGAAATGTAACCGGTTATAGGACACAACTACATAAAGAAGTTTTAGATATATTTCCAAGTTTAGCTGATATTTCAATACAACGCATAGCCGACCAGCGTAGAGTCATAATTCATAACAAATTAATAAAACCGGAGAGACTTGCAGAACTAAAAGCTGAAGTAGAAGCCGAATTAATAAATGATGAATGTTTACTAACGGAAACGGAAAAAGTACCTGAATTAATCCCACCATCAGCATCTTATTCTAATAACACTACCCAATTTACTATTGGTCCAATTATTGAAATAACAAATGAAACTGAACAAACTTTATCTTTTAATATCAGAAATGTAACTAGTACAAATAATACAACAACAAACGACTTGACACAACAGCTTAATACGAAATATCAGTTAACAGAGGGGGATAAAACTATTATAAGCTCTACATTTTCTACCGTATATGCGGATTTTTCAGATATTACTCCTACCGAAAGACCTTATATTCCAAAACAAAGAAGCAACAAAAAATTTACAGCCACAATTCAGTATATTGATTCAGTAGTATTGCACAAATATCTCACTTCTGAATGTGATTTTGGAACACTTCACACACTTATATATTGCGCAGCAATGTCAGCAGCATTATTGAATGGATCAAAAATATTACATACCCAAAACAGAAATATTCCAGCAAAAAGTATTCCAAAATGGCAAAAAAGACTAGAAAACAGAATAGCGGACTTAAGAATTAAGATAGGTAGACTAACCGATTACATTCATGGAAATAGAAGCGAAATTTTACAAAATAATATTAATAAAATTAAAAGTAATTATAAAATACATACACAGCACGAGACAGAAAATGTTACACTCAGCGAATTTTTGGATACTTTAAAACAAAAGCTTAGTGCATTAGCTAGCCGCTTACGTCGATATAAACAGACAACATTGAGAAAGTCACAAAATAAATTATTCCATACAAACGAAAAATTATTCTACCGCAATTTGACTCAAGCAGCCAGTAGTAATAATAAACAGACTAATACAGTTGATTTACCTACAAGTGAAGAACTACATAGTTTCTGGTCATCCATATGGTCTCTTCCGGTTGAGCATAACCAATCAGAATGGATTGAAGATCAAAAACAATATTTAGATAAGCACATAGCTGAATACAATTCGAAACAGTTACTATAGAATTATTAAAATCCGTTATTTCAAAAATTCACAACTGGAAAGCTACAGGAACCGATAAAATTCATAATTTTTGGTACAAAAAACTGACTAGTGTACATAAGTATTTGCTTTTACATATAAATAATTTTATAAAATTGCCAAACACATTACCATCATTTGTAACACAGGGTGTAACTTACATGCTACCTAAAGATTTAATAAATAAACGAGACCCCGCTAAATATAGGCCAATAACATGCCTGCAAACCATTTACAAAATCATATCTTCTTGTATCACTGATCTTGTTTATAAACATTTAGATACCAACAATATCCTTACAGAACAGCAAAAAGGCTGCCGTCGTCTAAGCCAAGGATGTAAAGAACAGCTCGTTATAGATTCCGTCATATCAAAACATGCACTCTGCAAAAAGACAGATATATATACCATGTACATTGATTACCAGAAAGCATTTGATTCAGTACCACACACATGGCTTCTAGCCGTTTTACAAATGCATAAAGTACATCCCAATATTATAGATTTTTTAAAAGTAAACATGAAAAATTGGACAACACAATTAAAGATTACTAATTTAATAAAAACAGTAGAAACAGAACCAATACATATTAGACGAGGTATTTTTCAAGGGGATTCATTCAGTCCTCTCTGGTTTTGCCTCGCCTTAAATCCTCTATCTGTAATATTAAATAATAGTGAAAAAGGATACGAAATTACCCAGGACAACATTCAGAACATTATATCGCATTTGATGTATATGGATGACATTAAACTTTACGCGTCCAGTCTTAGTAATTTGTATCAACTTGCAGACATAACACAGATGTTTTCCACTGATATACAAATGAAATTTGGCATTGACAAGTGTAAGTTACAATCCATCCGAAAGGGACAGGTAGAGAAAAATAGTTATGAATTAAATTCCGGAGAATATATCATTTCAATAGACGATGAACATGGATATAAATATTTAGGGTATCAACAGTCGAGACAAATTCATCATAAAGAAATAAAAATAGATAGATATTAATAATAAATTTAAAAAGAGATTACAAAAAATTTTAAACACCAATTTAAGCGCATATAACACTACAAAAGCAATTAACACATATGTAATACCAGTACTCACCTACTCTTTTGGCATTATTAAGTGGTCACAAACAGATTTAAATAAGCATCAGCGTATTATAAACACACTTATGACTAAGTACAGAAAACACCACCCACGTTCCTGCGTCCAAAGGCTTACACTTCCTAGGTACGAAGGCGGAAGAGGAATAATAGATATTAAAAATCTTCATAATAAGCAGATACACTTACTTAGATTATTTTTTCATACTCGTGCACAACAATCATCACTTCATGGTCTAGTTACAGTATTAGACAATAAATTAACACCTCTTAACTTAAGCAGTCATTCAATACAAATAAATGAAAAAATAATAGAGCCACAACAAAAACTGGAATCATGGTTGGCAAAATCCCTTCATGGAAGGCACAGACGTGACTTACTCAGTCCCGTCGTCGACAAGAAAGCGTCGAACGCCTGGTTGAGCACTGGGGAATTATTTCCTGAGACGGAAGGGTTTATGCTAGCCATACAAGACCAAACCATTGAGACTCGTAATTATAAAAAACATATAATACATGATACCCAAATAGATCTGTGCAGACATTGTCATTGTGCTAGCGAAACCATTCAGCACATCACCGGAGCTTGTAAATCAATAACACAAACGGATTACAAGCATCGACACGATCAAGTAGCATCCATTATACACCAATACTTAGCAAAAAAATTAAATTTAATCAGTGAAACTATGCCATATTACAAATACAAAGCTCAAGCTGTATTAGATTCAAAAGATTTTAAACTTTATTGGGATAGGACAATAATTACTGACAGAACAATCCATCACAACAGGCCTGATATAACCTTACACGACAAAAAACATAAATTAGTTTTCTTAATTGATGTGGGAATACCCAATACACATAACCTCTCTGCAACATATTCAGACAAAATCACTAAATACACAGATCTTTCCATAGAACTTAAAGCACTATGGCAAACCAACACCGTCAGAACTATTCCAATAATACTTTCTTCCACAGGGGTCATACCGACCACCTTACACTCTAGTCTCAAACAACTCAACATTCACCCACTCCTTTATCGTCAGCTACAAAAAGCAGTTATTCTAAACACTTGTCGCATTGTTAGGAAATTTTTAACATTACAATAAAATTATGCTCAGACCTTCCGAAATGTTTGACTAAAAGTCCGCGTTTGGGAATAAGTCCCCAGCAATGGGAGAATGAAGAAATTCAAAAATAAATAATAATAATGATATACTTTATTACTCTTTTATATTGTTTTAGAAAAATATAAGTTCCCAATGGTAGGAATTGAAATTACAAGTGCATATAATGTGTATATTTGCCAATTTATTTATTTAATTATTAATCACAGGATTATTAGGACAAAATATGAGAGAGAAGGACTTCAAATGAATAACTGACTATGATAAAATAGGGGGATGAAAAGAGTATGACTGCTGGACATAGGCCTCCCCAAGGATGCGCCAGAGATCCCGATTCTACGCCGTCCGCATCCAGTCAGAGCCAGCAACCTTTTTTAAGACGACCATCGAGCTAGAGGGCGCCCTACACTTTGTACGTGATGGTTAGTTAGTGGATAAAACGATGACATAGTTAATAGTAAAAGAAATATTGAAATTTGTTTTTATTATTTTATCTATATCTTTTTAACTTTAAAATTATTTAGACGAAAGCTCTTTAAAAATATCCAAGGCAACATTTCTAGTATTTCAACGAAACTGACGATTTTTTTTTCTATAAGTGAGTATGTTGTCGTAGATAAGTTAACGCCAGGGATTATCGTTGACTCAAATGAAAAGTGACCCGAGTTGTAAGATCGGAATTAATAGAAGCCTTTTATGTGCTGAAATTTGGCTCTGTGCCTTCATTATATAAGATTATAATATTAATTGTAACGAAAATAAATAAGTATACGAGTATAAGTATACTTGTTTAGTAAATTTGAAGCAGATTTATTTAATTAATTTAATTGAACTAACTTTTGTATTGGTATTTGCAGGACAAAAATATTTATTTTGTATATCATAGAAAATCTGACCCAGAATACAGAATGTTCCAAGAAAATATTTGCTTTAGCATTTGAAAACAGGTCACTGAAAGACTGCCATACGTCTGCCTCTTATAAAGGATTCATTAGTTTAAATGGCAGTGCCCTTTCATAGTGGGCGGAGTAAATACTTAAACTCTTACTTACTTACCCTTTTAGACCTTTACTAATTAACCCATTATAGTGTTATTTGTCACATATGGAATATATTCGAGTGGATACGATTTTGTGAATAAACAGTATGCTGATATTTTAGTAACCTCGCACACGAAAAAGTACAACTTCTACGCAATATCTAATGTTATCTCAAAGGAAAGTATATATACTGCGGGAGACTGAAAGTTTAAAGTAGCTTAAGATACTGATCGCGATCGGTGGCAGTTGTGTATTAAAATATATGTTTTTACCTTTACTATATATTTTATATTTTAAATATAGTTTTAAAAGCTAAAATAATATATTTTAATATTTATTATTTTTTATTTATAATTTTGTACTCGTTCTATAAGTAATAAATTGCTGATATTCTTAAATCTGTCACATTTTTTTTTTCATTTAGCATTCCTATAGGTGCGCTGGGTAGCCAAATTCAAAACAAATGTATTGTATAAATATTTCCATGATTTTATTAAATTTATTTAATCTGTCTACGGTTATGAAAATCTTTACCCATTTTAAGTATTTTGTTTGTAGTTTCGATTCCCACTCAAGGGAGCGGATGATATTTTTTTTATTACTCTGGGGAGACAAACGTGGCTTAGACTCGGCATTTCAACACGCACAGCGTGAATAAAAAAAATATCGGTCAATTGCTTGCTGGATTCACGTGTCGAAGGTTCTGTACCAATTTCATGATTCTATGTCAACAAGAATTATAAATTATGAAAGTTGTATACAAACATAAATATGCGGGAGTATGAATATATTTTGTATGAAATTAACTACATACATAAGTTTGTAATGGTTTTTAATTTTCGAATTAAACAAACTTGTACAGTAAATTTTAACTCTTTGCCAAATTTTATAATTATAGTACGAGAGTACCTTATGGGTTTTCATTTAATAGGAAATACGTGGTTGTTACCTACACTAAAACATACATACAGATAAAAGTATTCTTAGTATATTTTGTTAAATATATAAGTCGATAATTTTACGAGGTTAGGAGCCACTTAATATAACGTAAGGTGCCATGAGAGTATCTCTTAGAAATTCACATCAAGATGCAATGTTCCTTACGCTTCCACCAAGATCAATGAACCAATTCCAATATAATAGATAATGAACATGCAATTCGTATAGTATATGGTTTAAATTTGTATAAATAGAAATACATATATAGGAACATTTTTTTTAAAAGCATGCATGGTGAAAAGGACATGTAAATAAATTTGTAAAGTAAAAGTAAATAAGTGAATACGTTAGTGTAGTATGAAATAAATTTCAAATAAAATATTATTTCATCGAAACTGATTTGTTTGCGCCAATGCTCTCTGCTTCGAATTAGTGCATTCATTTAACATATTAAAATTCCAAAATTATTTTGCCAGCAAAGACGAGATGGCTTCCGTTTTTACATTTTTGCTTTCAAGAAATTTTATACCTCATTAAAACAATTATTGTTTTCAATATACTTTAATAAATATTATGTGAAAATATTATTTATACGCTTTATGTACATACTACACGACGAATAAAGTAATATAGAAAGTATATAGCTCTGAAAAGAAACATGTATTTGGTTTAACGGCAGTCGACAACGGATATTTATGTTGGATAATCTTGATTTTATGCGACTTCATTTTATTAAGCAATGGTAGGAAATGAATCATAATTCTCTATGTAAATGGCCCCTTGTTATGAAAAACATAGCTATAAATTTACTTTTAAAGCTTTCTAGGCAAAAAACCTTATAAACTTGATAAAATAATCACAATATCTTATGTATCTTTGTGGACTTTGTAACAAAAAAATTCTTTAAATCTCAAGTTTGTAAATCGTAAAATATTATGTACAATAAAGTTTATGCGATATTCTTGTTCGTCTTGTTACAATAAGAATAGAATTGAGCTTAAATAAATATTATAAATATAGTGAATAGGTACTATATGTAAGAAGAACTTTAAGTAAATATTTATAAGTTTATTTAAGACAATTGTCTTAAGAATAATGTCTTGTGAGTGCACTTATGATGATTAGGTTGGTGGGAGTAGCTAGCACGTTAGCAAATGCTCATACTCTTCTTCTAGGTGATTTTAATCATGGAAGTAGTTACAAAATATTTTAACTATAAATATAATTAGTATTCAAATATTGTATTTTCATAAAAAGCTAGACCCATAAAATATACTAGAACCCCTGTGACATATATATATATATATATATATATATATATATATATATATATATATATATATATATATATATATATATATATATATATATATATATATATATATATATATATATATATATATATATATATATATATATATATATATATATATATATATATATATATACATACATAATTATATATATGCAGGATTACCTTTGGCAAAACTTTGGCATTTAAATGATATTTTATTTGTTACTCAATTTATAAAGACGAAATAAAAAGCTATCAACATTATTATTTGTATAAGAACGGCGAATAAATTTTCTTTTATATCAGTCTAATTATTATTTTAATAACGTTATCTATATAAATCGGTACAAAAATGTGTTCTTTTATCAGAATAATAAATGAAACTATGATAACAAAATACACTATTTCTATATAAATTTTCTATTAAATACAGGTACATTGTATTCACAACTTGTTTTCTGAAGTAGATACAATAGAATGACCTCCTCTTTTATACTTGAATCTACATTATTAAATTCGCAGTGTAAGCCCTGTAAATCATGTAACGAGCAAAAGTACACTACGCAACACTAGTTATGTCATGATTACACGGTATTCCAATGTAGAAAGCGCTATATGGAAAGTCATAACCTTTTTGGTGGACTGTATCAAACCTCTTACCGTAATCGACAAAACGAATGAGCGTTTACAGAATAAATTATTAGAACATCGATATTTTCTATAATGCTTACAACGTTTTATAATATTTTATAATTTCTGTTGTAAATATATATTAATATAGTTTAAAAAGTAAGCTGTTTTATATAATGATAGTTATAAAAATATCTTAAATATTCTGACCTGTGTAGCTTAATTGTACTTACTAATTTGATAACGAAAAGAAATTTTGTAAAGAGGTTACAACATAAATTACCAAACCAGCTGCTATCCTGTCTTACTAGAATTATTAAAGTCTATTTTTTACCAATTATAATTAATGTTTACTTTAGCATATTTTAATTAAGTAATATAAATTCTGTTTAACTGGCAGTCTCCTGTCTTTTATATAAATTTATTATACTCCTGAAATATATACTTGACGATGAATCTATGGTGTTCTCATATAATCTTGCTCCTACTTGAAACCATCTGTGTCCTACGAAATTGTTCATCAAAAATCGTTTTCCGTCACTTGAGCCGAATGACCTAAAACTCTTCCATATTGGCCATTCAAATACATATCATGTAGATCAGATTTTCATTTTTACATAATGTACTTTTATATATTATATTTAAGCGGAATTTTTTCACAAAGTAAATAATGGGCTACCAGGCACTATTTCGCACGTCAAAAGTAAGCTCAGAGTGAGATAAATGAAGCTCTTTGGGGACATAAACACATTTCAAATACCTTATGTGATAAGCATAATAATGTCATACATATACATGTATAAAGGTAATAAATAAAGGTTCACATATTTAAATAAAGAAATTTGCAATGAAATATTTTATAGGAAAATTTGATTGAATTCCATGTGTTAAATAGATTAAATGTATTTAGACTAAGCCGTGTGATTGGATTAAGGCCACACTGTACACAATATGAACACAGAAGCACAACAAATAATTTTTCTATTTCACATCATTTTTCTAATTTAATTAATCAGCTAAAAAAAAGTATTAATTTTAGCATAATCATTATCAGCAATTTTTAAGAAAAAATATAATATTGTATGCATATTTCAAGCATTCCAAAATCTTAACAAGGTGCATTCCAAGAATACTATTTTTAAAAATGTCACTTTCATGACATTTTTATATGGACGTATGATATACATATATACGTATGAAACCTAGTAAAACATAAATGCTATACAGGAGCACGCCAGAAACATGCATAGGTATACTGTACTCAGGGGCATGTCAGAAATGCGCATACTACACATAAACGGGCATGATACTTAGGAGCGTCAAACACAAATTTACGCTGTCTACGAGCTTATCTCACACTTACAGTTCGGAATTTTATTAATACATAAAAATAAAACCGTCGTGATGCAGCGGTACAGTGTCTGACTATAATTGCGACGGTTGTGAGTTCGATACTTTACTCGGAGGAATAAATTAGTTTAATTTCCCCAGAGAACGGAGTCTTAACACGTCCTTATGTGCGTGAAGTTAAATAGAATATTAAAAAAAACTTATCTTTTATATTGAGTACAGAATTATATTTTTAAATATAATAAATAAATAATCAGATCAAAATCGTTGCTAAAATTTACTGTTGAAATTGAGAAAAATAAAGTAAAAGTAGATACCAAAATAATTATCACGTACGGTATTTGACAAAAGCTAAATAATTAACTAATAAGTTAACTTTTAGTTATATAACAATTTGTAAAAAGCATAAATTTTCATGACAGAGACATATCGACATAATACCTTATGTTTATCCCATATAGTAATAGTATTACGTTGCTCGATAGCAAAATCTTATAAAAAAAGTAACGTAAATATTTTTAGAGGATTTAAATTCACGAAAAGGTTTTTTAAACTCAATATTTCTTTTTTCATTTGAAAACCTATTAATCTCATTTATTCCCATAACTTACAATGTAATATATATATATATATATATATATATATATATATATATATATATATATATATATATATATATATATATATATATATATATATATATATATATATATATATATATATATATATTACGTCTCTATACAAATGTGATATGTATATATGTGATATGTACAGAAAGAGAATAAGTAATTATAATAACAAATGTCATAGTTGTTAATGTTAACTCTTTAGGTGAATCCTAAAACTAAATATAATTGTCACCTTTATTTTATGAACCATATTCATTTTTTTCTCCCCCCCTCGTCCGTGTAGGCGTTCCCCAGGGTTCTACCCTTTCTCCGATCTTGTACGCACTGTACACCAGCGACATGCCTCGTACAAAATTAGTCCACCTGGCGATGTACGCCGATGACACTGCCCTATACACTACTTCTCGCTATTCTCGCCTGTTGACTGAAAGGCTCCAGACTGCGGCTGACGCCCCCAGCGATTGGTACCGTTTATGGAGGATCGAAGTAATCCGGATAAGAGTGAAGTGATCCAGTTTCCTCGTGTCAAACACGAAATGGCCTGCATGTTAAACCGACCGATTACCTGGAAACCACAGGCAAAATATCTAGGAGTAATCCTAGATTCCAGACTCTCTTTTAGCTCACACGTCAAGAAAGCCAAAAACAAAGCTCTCTTTATTCTCAGTAGGCTTTATCCTCTTATCTGCAAGCAGAGTAAATTGTTACTTAGACATAAGCTGACACTATACAAAACTTGTGGAAGACCTGTCCTCACCTATGCTAGTGTCGTGTTCGCACACACTAAGCTGAATGCCCTTCAAATTGTTCAGAATAAATTCTTGCGAATCGCGTCAGGTTGCCCCTAGTTCGTTCGCAATGTCGACCTTCATAGAGACTTCGAGCTGGAATCGATTCAAAAGTACTGGAAAGGCCTATTCAGGCGCTACTTCGAGCGCGCAGCTACTCACGCGAACCCCCTTATCGTACAGCCGTGTGACTACACCCCGTACGCTAAAATTAAGCTCAGACGCCCGCGTAGCGTTCTATTAGACCCAGATGATCCCATTACAGTTGCTAATGCCGCTTATATGTAGGTAGGAAACACAAAACACATACACGACACTCACACCGCCGTCGACGGAAAAGACGACGAAGTCCAGCATATTTGATGGCCTGACCGCGCGTTGGCATGGCTGGGCCCAGCGGTTAGGAACTGCTAGATCCCTGCAGATTAGTCAAAAATTCTCCAGCCGCGGCTTCAGGTCGCGGCTGGTTTGCCAAGAATAGGGAACATCCCCCAGTCCGCTAGTCGGCCGCAAGCCGAGGCTCGAGTCCCGCAGGGAACGCCCTTGCCACCGACGTTTCCTCTCAAGCAGACACGATAGTGCTTGCTACTTCTCAGGGACAGAGTACCCTCTTCCCTCCCCAACCGTCGCTGTCGCTATCAAGGCCAGTAGGGCTAACAGCATTAAACTCACAACAAAAAAAAATCATTTTATATCAAAATATCTTTCCCCTGTTACTTTATAGGAGATAAAACTTGACAATAATTCGGTAAAATCGGCTTTTATTGTTGCTTGTGTGCTTTTAAGTAATAACTTAAGAAGATCATTGATTTTAATCAATTGTAATTTTAATGTTTAATAAAAATAGTATTTTTTATACGATATTAATATTAATAAAGGATAGTTAATTATTATCGAGGCGTATATAATTTCAAGTCGTATATAAATAAACGAACAATGTACTTCGTGCAATCACATTATTAAGCACCACATCGAGTGCTGCTACAAATAAATCGATATAACAATTTGCAAATGTGACCACCATTCTCATTCAACCAGCGAGTTGATTATTTGAAACGATATATTTACATAATATATGCGAGTTCTCTACAGCATCAGATACATTGTATTATAATAAATATTATATACATACACCTGTGACTGTAATCATTGTAGACAAAAATTGTAGCTAAATTATATTTAATTTAATTATCATATATCATATTAGAGATGAGGCCATCGTAGCACAATGAGACAGCGTGTTCGAATCCCACTCGAGGTAGTAAATAATTTTAGTTTACACGTCTTCTGGTAAAATAAATCTCGGCATTGAGTTCTGCCAGTTTCTTCTGTTTCTTCGGAGGGTATTACATATACTGGCAGAGTAATTACATATTAAGCTAGTAAGTAAGTAGGTATGACATTACTTTTTATGATTACATTTTTTGTTCTAGCGGCGTAATTTTAATCGGCCGACCTCTGATGGTATCATAAGCTATTTGTATGAATAAGCCAACTATAAATATTATGATAACAGCACAATAATAAATGCCAGCGTCATCAGGCGTAGCAGTATTATGAAACGTTGGCCAAGTGCGCCATTCCATAATGCTCTTTATGTATAAAATTATCTCAGCTTATATTTCTAACATTAGTCAGATAATATAAAATGTTATAACATTATAAACTTGTGTTTATCCCCGTATGGGAATCGAACCCGCGTCCGTCGTTCACGTCGTTTACGTCAACGTCCCCAATATGTACCTACAGTATGTTAAATATATTTGAATATAAATAAATATACTAAATTATGACGACTGAACAAATAAAAGCATTCAATTAATTATTTTTAAAGCATATTGCTTCAATAAGTTTCAATTTTGCTAAAAGGTGACATTAAAATAAAGTGCTCGGCGTGTAAATAACCACCGCCTTTGGAATAGTTGATACAGTTGTTTACGGTAAACTAAGTTTCCTTTGATATGGTTGGAGACTTTCGTTAGTATACCAATGTGGAAGTGAATTAAATAAAATAATAATTAATTGAGGTTTCTTATTTCACGATGCTTTTATTTACTTTTATTTTCGTGTTTAGTTAAAGTAAAATACATGAAGTGCTTGATTAATTTCTACAATTATAATTTTTTTCCTGTTTCACGTTGTATCTCCCGCAGATAGCAGAACAGTCAATGATAACCTGCCAATGCCAAGACACTCTATTCTCCTCTTTATGTCCTAGTTTAACCTATTCCATGTCGAGTGGCGGAACTTAACCCTGCACTTTGTCTTGCCATAGCATGTTGTTAATTAACTTATTGTTTTTATCTATTTTAAATAAAATAACCAAGTAAATTTTATGTTACTTTTGATTTGTATTTCAGTATCAAAAAAGAAAATCTTCTAACGTTTTATATATGTTTAAATATATCTTATTCCAAAATAATTTCTATAATCCTATTATTCTTCTTTTCATGGACTCGGTTGCGGTGCGTTCGTGATAAGGTAAATAAATATATAACTAAATAAATATGTAAAAAGTATTGCTCGTATATTCACGTAAGGTGAATTATATTATGACATTTGTTTTAAACCTATATAACGAAGTTATACAGCAATCACGATTTGTCTGTTGGTATAGTTATTAATAGCTTACCTGGCGGCTGACTTAGATAAATGGGGTCGAACCCTGTTGACCCGATACTTTGACTGCTAACGCTTTGTTTTACCCTCGGCGGGGACAAGGAAATGAAATCTGGGGCAGTGTTCGGCAGAATTTTTTATTTTTTGTATATTTTATATTATAAAATTTATAATATTTATTGAAACTTGGATGTTCTGGTTCTTATGTACAGTATTAGTTTTATGGCACATTGATTAAATTTTAATGATCACTAAGGTTATTCAGTGCATATTTCAAACAACATATTCACATATGTTAACTATGGTAATTTAATTTCAATATATGTATTCCATGTAATCTAGTAAGAAATGTGACATAAAATTTGCACATATATTGTCAATTTTTTCAATTTAAAACATAATAAAAGCAATCAATTTACAGCAAAGTACAATAGAAACAAGTAAGAGAAATAGAATATTTGCGAGTTTCATTGTATAAATTTTGTGTTTTTCATTTCTGCAGTAAACACGGTTAGACACTTACATTGCCTCAAATCGTGTTACGTTTTGTCCGCGTCAATGTATTTTCATACAATGTTTTTATTTCCCATGAACATTTATTTATTATTATTGAAATACTGGTAATAATTTTGGTACATCTCATGATGTTTCAGCGAGCTGTGGTTCACAATATATATATATATATATATATATATATATATATATATATATATATATATATATATATATATATATATATATATATATATATATATATATATATATATATATATATATATATATTATTTATTTTTTTTTTCGTTTTATATGCTGTCTCAAATAATAAAATTCTCTCAGTCTATCCTGCTATATGCGAGATACAGCGTGGAACTACTTTTTGGTAATGTTCGGTTTTATCCTACTTATACCAGGGTATACATATGCAGATAGCCGAGAGTAGACGAATGCAGAACGTCGTCATACGTTGTTTTGCTAAACCAATTAAATAAAAATAATGTCTCAATCTACAAATCTATAACCACCGTGCTTACAATCAGAGGCTGTCCCATGAGCACTACAGTGGAATGGAAAATGGAATAGTAAACATCTAGGCGTTCCCGATTCCGCAGGAATTTCGTAAAATTGTCTATAAGTGCGCCTTTGTACTCCCTAAAGAACATGCCAAATTACAGCTTTCTACGACCTAATTTTAAAGACGGTACAGTGTAGCCAGAGGGAACCTAATATAATGACCATATCCATCCATTCCCCTCATTCTCAATTTTCGAGTATTTCATTGCATGCTGAGTAGCGGATAACGCTGTATCATCTTATAAGATGAAATAAATGAAAATAATTCATTTCACCGGGTAAAGATCGAACCTACAGCCGTGGCTTTTACAATCAGACGTTGTGTTGCTGTTCCGTGATACCTAACATCGTATTATAATTTTATAGTATAGAAAAATCTAATATAATTTGATGACACAAAAATCTATCAAAACTAATTATCCATATGCATAAAAAGTTCTCTTTAAGTCTTTAAGTTTAAGTAAAAACTTGAAGTTTAATTATACTTCAAAGACTTTTCACTATTCACTTATTCTACATTCACTTTGAGGCCACCGCGTCTTATATGATGCGGCTTGTTAAATAAATTGCATTAATTACAGTGACAAATTGACAAAGGATTCTAAATGGAAGGGAACCCACTATCTAATCAGGCCTTCCATTAACTTCGTGAAAATGTTGCGTAATGTACGAGTATATCACTTTGACATATCATATCGGCCTTTTGGAACACACACCGTAAACGTTTTGTGTGTATATTGATTTTTATTTCTTAGTAAAACATATAAATAAATTTAATAATTATTTTTAATTTTATTATTTGAAAATATTAAATGAGTAGGTACTAGCTTACTCATGTCTATTATAACAATTTAGTGCAATTACTAGACATCGGATTATGTGCACTATCAAAATGCCAAAATATGCAGGCAAATATGCACTATAAAAGTTCACAATATGCACAGTATGCATAGTATGCAATCATGCACAATCAAAAAAACGTAGAATTTACGTTTATTTTCCCAGTACATTAATACATTATATATATATTTGTATAGTTATATTAATAGTAATTGTATTTTTTATTATGATTATAACAAATAATTGACTTGATTACGATGCCGTCTGATCTGTCAAATTTGTCAACTACTTTTTTATGGGTTCTAAATTCTCAGAGAGATCAGCGTGTATTTCACTAACTACTTCTTTATAAAGATCACAGGTATTTTTTCTAAGTGTGGATTCTTTAGGAATTATCTGATTAGTGCAATATTTCTTAAGGAATTTCCGGCATACTTTGATATTTAACTGATGGAAACGAATATTGCAACCAATTAATTACTCACATAAATCTTTCTTGAATTAATTTTTTTGTTTCTTCTAAAAACTTTCATCTGAATTAGAAGACGAATTATGAGGCAGTAGTTGTTGTAGACTTTAAAAATCAAAGTGCCTTCGGTTCCATTAATTTTTGTATAAAAAAAATACAGTGAGACAAAAGCAATTGATTTGCCTTAAGCGCGTGAGTGAAGCAGCGAGTGGCGCCCCTTCCTCGCACCCACGACGCATTTCACCAATGCGTTCGGGAGTCGGGAGTCGGGACTCGGGTTTAGATTTAGTTCTCTCCCTAAATGTGTAAAATATGCACTATCGACGAAAATGTACTAAAATGCAATAACGCTATAAAAATACAATTATATGCATTTGCACATGCAAACATGCAAATACATATAATCCGATGTCTAGCAATTACTATTTTTTTATGAAAAAATTATTTTTATTTGTATAGGTAATATATTATGTAGATATTATCGAGTGCATATTTCAACATATTATGTAAAATCTTATATTATATAAATATATTTTGAAATATCCTTAATTCACCATAGAGTGTAACTAGAACTGATGAAGTCCAGTAGTGTAAATAGAGCGTATTTAAGCACCCAAACAATTAATGATAATCATTTTAGTAGTACTTTATTTGTATTATTACAAAATTGTAAGCGTGTGAATGTGAAAAATTTCCATATATACAAATTATGTGTAAATTTTATTCATCATATCCAGCAATTCAAACTAAATACAGCTTTTCAAAACAAATAATTGTTATTCAAAAAATATATGATATGTCCCAACTTTTTTGGAGGTGAGTCGGTCTTCTATTAAGTATTAACGCTTGTAGATGTAGTAGGTAGTAGGTATATTACGGTATATGGTACAAAATATTTTTAAACATGCATGAGCACTTTAATGGCTACGTGATTGGATTGAAAATGAATAATTTAACATAACTGAAACGACCTCGTATAACTATTGGCATACAGATTTCATGCAGGTAATATACCTATACAATATACCTGCTGCTATTATATATACTCATTTCAATTTAAAGCTTAAAACTGTTTTAAATTTTCAAATTATCTGTACCAATTCTTGAAATAAGCTCCAATTCCATGGAGCAACGAAAGCCTGTTAGTTGCCTCTTGAGATATAACATATTTTTATTCACTTCATATAGTATGTATCAAAATATGACATAGTTAAAATATATGAAGTTACTATTTATTTAAGTTCAACCACAAACAATTCGTTAATTTAAATTAAATTGGTTGGTGGGCGCCATATTTGCTTTGTGTAATTACATTTGTGGCAAGAAGAACTTTTTGTCAGAATTTCATTTAAAAGCTGATGACGCTTGATAATTTTACTTTACGAAATTTTACTGTTTATTTTAATTCACTAATGTGAATAAAGCTTTTCATTCATCTTTGGATTCAAATTTTATAAATTATAACATTGTCTGAATAAGAACGAAGTGAGATTAGTATTTATTTTTTAATTTTCTGACTACAATTAATTAAATTGGAGTCAAGTGCGATTCAGACTGGCGCGTACCGAGGATTCCGTATCATTTTCACTAATGTAGATCAACGAAAAGTATAATTTACGCGCGCATACACTTAATTTTAAGAAATTAACTACACATATAAGTTTTTTCAGTATTTTCTGTGATACATCTATTAATTTAAAACTTTATAAATTTTCAAAATCTTGTCAATTTTTTAAATTTAATTGAGACATTTTATTGATTAAAATTTTTTTTTGCGCGGTGTTAAGTTCCGCCACTCTACACGTAATGCTCCGAAAGGTGGAAAGCGGCGAATGAAGTGTCTTAACACTAGGTTCTTACGGTTCCCTGCCATGTGCGTGAAATACAAACAAATAAATAAATGAAGATCATAAGCTCCAATACTTTAATCCATGTCATGATTAAAGTCCTATTAAAATTAGTGGAGTAGGTAATAATATAATAATGCTAATTAAATATTTACATAATTTTATAAATGCTATGAGCATTTGTAAATTGTAAAATGATTTTCAAACACCGCAAAGTTTTTGTAAGTAGAAATTTTAACGAGGCAAAATTACTTTGCAAATATTTACTGTAAATTGTTTTCGAGATAATGGTATTCTCTTGTTATGTTACTTATGTAATAAATCATAATGAACTTTTAAAATATATTGCTTATAAGTTATAAGTAATATGAAAGTTAATTTATTCCCGTACTAAAAAATAAAAACGCCTTATTTTCTTCCCACATGCAGATTATTATTAGTAAAAATAAAATATTATTAATTGTATAATTAAAAACAAGCGCAAGATTAATTGGATGTTACAAGTTTACACGTTTTAGGTATCAAGTATTTATTTTAGAAATTACGTTTCGTAAGACTTAGTAAGAAAGTAATAACATATTATGATTTTTAAATTTTATATTTAGGTGCTATAGGACGCGGCATGACCTAAAGGCGGGCACCGTTGCCTGCACTGCACAGTCTCCCCATGAGCCCTATCATAGTCATTAAATTACTGTTCACTGTTAAGTATTAAGTTTTGTTTGCTATTAAGAAAATAACTTCTAGTATCGAAAATATCTTATATTTGTGCAATTACACGTGTATCCTTGCAAATGCTTAGCAAGGAGACAGTTTAAAGCTAAATTTCTAAATTTAAAAAATGCCTAAATTTATATATATATTAAATAAGTATATATTTTTTTAAATCCTTACAAACCTCCTCACTAGTGGTTATAAATAAATACAACATGCATATATATACTGTTTCTATAATTAATATTAAACACTGTTCTTTTCCGAATACCTAATATTTGATTTTATCTTTTAAAGAACCTCCAAGCATAGGTCGCTTCATAGCACGTTTGACGATTCTAAGTTTGTTGACTAGACGGGCTGTTAGTGTCCAAGTTTCGGCACGTAGGACGAGGCTCGGAGGTACTATTGGATAAATATTGTAATAGCTCTTACAACTAAGTACAATTTTATATAAAGCAGAAATTTAAATTCCATATAACTTCCTCCAACCCATATATTTTATAACATTTCTATGAGAGCAGCTCTAAAACATGACCTACCTTACAAAAAATTATAATTAGAATCCATTTTTAAATATACAGTCAATATTAAAATTATCTCTATTTTGAAATCTGCTAAAAAGTAAACTTATGGATCTTACTTTGAATGTACTGCAGGTAAAGATGTTATCTCTTTTTATTTCTTCTATTTTTTAATCTGTGGTATACACAAGTTAATATGGGCAAGCAAGAGTTTGGAGTTGAGTAATTCTACCTTCCATCATCACCTTACACGAATAATCAAATAGAATACAATTAGACTTCTTTAAATACTTTAATATTAATATTTTAAGAATTTCTCTCATAACTCCTAATTATTGAACAGTTATGTCTCCTGTTGTCATCAGCTGATTAATATTATTATAATCATTATGACTACAAGAAGCAAATAAAGTATTTTTTTTTATTAACCATAAAATGTGAAGATTTTCCATTCAAATTTTTTATAATATGTATGACGCCAATTTCTCAGACCATATCCATAAAGAAAGAACTATCAAAATTGGCTCTGTAAAAAATTATACGTAATCTAACATAAAAAAAAAACAAATACGTGTCGAATTTAGAACGAAACGAAATTAAAATGAATTCATTTTTGTATAGTAGGTAATAACTTTAAAACTGGACCAACATAATAAATAGTTTTATCTAAATATTCAAAATACTTTCCATAAAAAATATATAGACTGATAAAGACAGATTGGCTTGATAACCTATTCAGAAAGAGTTCAGAGTGAATTTGGCCATTTTAATAGTTTAAAGCCTAAAACGACAGAGTTTAGTTTTTATACCTTTGTTCAATGTATTTTATAAATTTCATAATTGAGTTATCATATGTCAAATATATTTTTTAATATTTCTATTTGGTTTACCCATTATTTAAAAAAAAAACAAATTATAGGTTTTTAGTGTAATCTAATTTCCTCTCTCTATGATGCCTTCCCTCATAAATGCGTCCCCCGGCCCTCTAATATTGAATGTTTGTGTTTAGTCCTTTATGTAAATATAACAAAACTAAACTATAAACTAACGTCCTTGTAAAATATAACATTCTAATAATCTACTATCCTGTACTTATAATTGAAATAATGATTATTTTGTCTTAGGTGATGGCTGTATTTTAACTTTATTAAGTATTCTTCATACAACACACGTTGAACAAAATGTAGTCAACTGGCACTCTCTAACGTCTACCTCTCAGTCAAAATAATTGACTTAAATTAATTTCGTCTCAAAACGTCATTACTAAAGGACTAAACTATAATAAATATAAAACTTAGAACTGGCTTATTATGTTTAATTTATATGGTATCTACTCAGGCAATAACAATGCAGACAATGCAGGCGAATCCGCGCTTATTGCTAGTATAAAATTAAGTTATATACCTACATATATAGGTGTAAAATATACATACACACTGAATATGTGAAGGATGATTTGACTGTTAATTGCTACGTAAACTCATTTGAGATATGCAATTTCCTTATAGTCTGTAGCATTGCCACCAGTGGTGGCATATATACATTAAAGTGATAAGATTTGAAATTTATTTATGTATAATAATAATTACAATCAAATAATAATGCCATATAACTGGTAAGCATCTGGATGTTCATGCGATGGCGGTAGTCAATCTTATTTGAGAAAATATTTATGGATATGTGTTCATCTTTTTTAGTTAGAAAACGTGCCGCGTTATTCCAAAATAGTTTAGAAGGAGGAATATGAAGAAATTTGCTTATTGCGAGAGCAACGGGAAAGCAGAAAATACAAGTTAATATCTGTACTCTGTACTCTGTACGTACAGAAATGAACCTTTACTTTCACGTTTCATCTCATCACTTGGTTGTTAATTAAAGCAATTAAGTGTTCTGCGGTAACACTCAAGCCTTGGGTTTCATTACGTAGCGGCTTGAATGATTAAATATTATATTGAACTTCGAATTCTTTAAAGTCACCACAAATAGATATTGTTACTTTAATTTAATTTAACAGGCATTTTTCGTACGACCGCAAATGCCACTTTTAATGTAAAAGCGTACGTCGTGGCGGAGTGGGACTCTCAGCGATCCCCACTCAGGGGAATGAATTATTTTAATTTCCTCTCACTGGTAAATAAAGAATATCGTTCCGCCACCCAACACGCAATGTCTCGAAAATTTGATAATAAATAGGAAACGGAGTTAATGACCATGGTGGGTTCTCCTCGTCTACCCCGCCAATTCAGGATACAGAGTGATTTTAAAATAAAAGCAAATACGCGAAATTATTGGTAGCGCGCAAAATAAGCATAATTGTACATTATGCGGATTATCGCTAACATTGTACTAACGACTACGAGACTTATATTTCGCATTTTATGAAAATTTTCTGCGGTGCTGTCTCATCATAATACTAATATCAAATTTATTTCTCTTATATCTGTGGAGTATTTTGATACTTACGTTAAGTAATTTTGTAATAATATTCTTTAAAATGTTTTAGGTAAATTTATAAATTTGAACTAAAAATTCAAACTTATACTCAAAACAAATAAAAAAAATTTACTCAGTCCAAGTTGAACGATATTATCATTTAAAAATAGCAAAAAAGCTTGTGACGTATCCGCTAGTAGGTATGTATATATTTATTATACAAATAAGTATAGTAAAGTAGACTACTGGAATTAAGGCAACTGACGTGACAAGCTTTCAACTTAAATATTTCGAATTTGATGCGAAAAAGTATTAATATAAAATTAAACCTACAAACAAAAATATAAAAAGTATGGAAAAAAATATTAATATAATATAATTGTGTATAGTTCACGTACCTCTAATTTCTATATGTAAATAGACCGTAAACCTAATTTACTAGCATGTGATTATGTCAGTAGCAATACGGATCGGTGACTATGATTAAATATTTCATTTTAATCACAGTAATGTATACCACCGTCATTCAAATCGAATTGAGCAATAATCATAACACGCACTGGGAGCGACGATATCTAATATGTGCTGATTAATATATGGTCAGAATATTAATGTTACATCCCATGCATTATATTATTGATATTAATGTCTGTCTCGAATTTGATACATTTGAAGCATTAAAACAATGTTTTCAACTGAATTGATAGATAATAATGTAATGTATATATTCCATACTTATTCAATAAATAAAAGAAAACAGGTTGTTACGTTCCCACACTACGCGGGGATCGCTTAGCCAGATTTCGCGTAACTTGTTTACTGCATTCCATCAAATCTAAGAATTGTAACAGCAAGAAATGTAAAACGTAGTGTCATTTTTCATCCATTGTTTTAGTTCATGTTAGTTTTAATATTAAAATAATTATTCACTCTTGTTTTCTCACATCGAGCAAGCAGTCACCATTTTAGTTAATAATTTAAATTGTAATTTTTTAAATAAAATATTTAAAAGATTTGGTTTTATTTGGATCCTACGCTGCCATCGTACTTAATTAGGTCAGTAATTGTTGAGGTTTCATTTCCCACTTATTTGTTGACATAAACAACAATATGTGCTATTCGAAATTTTCATGAATTTTGTATATTATTTATTTATTATACATTGTTTATTTGGGAGTATAAGGATATTTTAATAAAAAAAAAACCTGTTTTTGTACAGTTAAGCTTATAATCAAATAAGCTGGGCGCAAAATATGTATGTATGTAAATGCGGGATTTGAGAATGTACGAGCAATCTATTGTTTCTTTTTGATAAACAGTTAAATAATCCATTAAGAACAAAGTAACTCTCCGGTTTTAGTCATAAATTTTTAAAGTTGAATATCATTCGGTTATAATCTAAATACTTTTTGGGTTTTATATTTAATTCGATGAAAAATGTATGCCCTGAGGAATATAAGTATTTTTTAAGTTTCCCTGATTTAAAATGGCCCAATGTACATTTGTGTGTAAATGCAATAGGCATAACTATAAATCTACAAAATCCAAAACCAAAAATAAATTAAAGAGATTGTTATATGCAAACGCGACTCACTTAGTATTTTTTCCATATCGATTTTATGACTGTACTGTAGATATCAACAGGATAACCAAAAAACAACTCGATACAATCTATACAATCTAAATGTTGATAATTTCTTCGTACCAAGTTTCAACAGTACAGTTCTTATAGTTTTGGAAAAAAATGGCTGTGACATACGGACAGACAGACAGAGACCAAAAGACATGACGAATCTATATTGGTTACGTTTTTTGCCATTTGGCTACGGAACCCTGAAAATTACAATATACAAATACATAAGTATAAAAAACATACATAGTATTTAACAAATCAGCATACAAAATTCCTAATGGTATTTTTTCTATGGTATAACCATTAAGTACTGTTTCAGTACTGTAACATCAAATGTTCCTGCGAATATGGCTAAGTCTTGACCAATAGATATATAGACGTACGGACAAGAAAAAGATCTAACAAGGGTTCCGTTTTTTCTTAAAAATGACCTAATATTGAATCAATCATCATTTTTTAGAAACAAAAACGTCATCTCAAATTGAAATAACTAGAGTGCCCGTTGACGCGTGAAATGCGTTGCAAGAGCAACGTATATTATATCACTTTATACAAAAGTTATATTGTTAAACATATGAAACATAGTGTGTGTGATGTTTTATTTTGATTAAATGTAATTTGTAGACATTATTATCGAAAAATATTAGCGTTCTGCACTCTCCTACACATAAACTAAAAGTGTGCCAAATTTCATACTTCTCGTACCGCGCAATTTTCATAAAAAGGAGTCCAAAGTTTTTGCTTCACGTATTAATATATAGAATAGATTATGTTAAAAATACAAACTATTTTTACAGCGAAATTCAAACTTACAACCTTCGCAAATATAATTAATGTTTCAAGTACGTCATGACAGCGTCCATATCAATTTGCTTACGGATAAAAATGTACACAATATGTCTATCAACTCAGCTATTACCTAGAAATGGAAATGTTTACATACAAAATGTTTTAGTCCCAGATTTTCAAAGTGCGGTACAAATGACCTCATTTCTGGGTAAATGAAAAACGTAACTACCTTAACAGCGCAGAAGGGTTTACCTGTAAACATTTTATATTATATTTTGTACCGATATCGGGGTTTCCCATATTTTTCTTAATTCACTTTGAAGTAATCTTGATGTAAATTAATAATGGAACGTATATAGCCTATATATATACAGATTATCCATCAGTTACAATCAAAATGAAAGAAATTTGTATTCATATTTGTATGTATGTCAACAACATAAATTAGTTGTAACAAATGGTATAAGTATATCGATGTAGCTTGATGGCACGAACATCACAGCGTTTGGACGGTTGTTATGAGGCGTGAGTTCAAATTACACTACGTTAAAAAATTATACGTTTTTTTAAAAACGATTCTTCTTCTTTACTGTAATATACAACTTTTAGAAATTCTAAAATAAAATAACCGATGATGATCACGATGATAATGGTGACGTAGATCGATTTTTATATAAATACAAGCTTAAAATATTATCACAAAAATATAACATTAGTATTCACGTTTCAAATTCAAAGAGATAAGAATTATTTCTAAAGTATCGTAAAATGTTCTTCAAGTCGCCGTAAGAAGAAACTTTCAGGTTTATGTCTCACCCAAAAGTTTACATGATATCACGCACTCCACTCTTTACTGCATTAACTTTTGATCGTATTATTTAGAATCTGAGTTAACAAGTTACTTTAACAGATAAGATACGCTGTAGGATGAAATAAAATTAATGAAAATATATAAATATTGATGATAAGCTAGTAAAATAATTAAATATATTTTACACTCATTTATCGGAGTGCTATTGAGCTATAGGGTTTGAATGGATATTTTTGTATTATTTTACTTCCCCAGGTTTAATGGAATTTTAAAAATACCGAGTTGTCCGGAAAGCTCGTGCTGATGTTTTAGTAACATGAAAACGCAGCTTATTTAAATATTGGTATACATTTATTGAATTATATAGAAACGTTATTTCCAGAACCTTTTAGAGTTTTGGCGAATGCTTTTATTGAATTGATGCCTTCAATTTATCTAATTAAAGGAATACTTTATCCGTTGTGTAGGCATCTAGTAACTGGGTGTTCTTGATCGTCAAAATTGAAATTTCCAGTTATAAACCAAGCACATCAATTTCACACAATTCATTTGGCTACTTTTCTCTGAACTTTTCTCTGAATATGGCTGAAATTTGTTTTTTATAACTCTAATATATTCAGCCAGGTCTCTCACGCTATCTACCGTAAATTGCCATGAATTTTCCGAATTACTTATTACCCATCACAACTCTTACACGTAATGCGGGAAAAAATCTAAAACTTGAAATAAAATGTTAACTCCACTTACATATTTATGTAGATAAAAATTTATACTATATCAGAAAAACAACTACGCAACGATAGGTTTCTGGAATAAACATTGGTAGTCAACTTCAAAGATAAATGTACAATGTAAATATCGTGATATCAAACATTTTAGATCTTTTGAGAAAAATGATTCCTCGATATCTTTTTTCGAGTATGCTGTCAAAGACGCCACGATATTCGACTGAATTAACAAATATTGTGATTCTTCTCAAATTCTTAGTGACCATTTGGCCTATTAAAATGTGTTTGAATAAATATATCTCAGTAAGGAACCATAAATTATATTACGTGCCAAAAATTAAACAAGAAGAACAGAGGAGAGAACTCAAAAATGTTCTGTTAGGTCTTTTTCTTTGAATTTCGGTTTTTTATAACTAGAAAGATAACTTTCGTGTATAAAATCATTAAGTATATAATAATGTTAGATGGTTGATTAAATGACTAAATTGTCAAGTATTTATTAGGGTAAGTCATCGTTTGCTAGTAATATTTCCTGCATTTAAATGATAAAAAGTTTTCGTGTCACGGTAAAAACAAGCCACGTCAAAAATAAAATAGTGTGCTTAGCACTATTTTTTTTACTATCGTGACTGTTTACTGTTGTTTGTGGGTTCGATAATTACTCAGAGAGAATAAATTATTTTCATTTTCGTCGCACTAGGAACAGGGCAAAAGCTCGCCTTGAGCTCGTCGCGCCTTCGGCCGCCACGAGACATGCAATGCCTTAAAAGGCGGAAAGCGGTAAACGAAGTGTCTTAACACTAGGTTCCTTGAGCCTAATGTTCCCTCAGCCTACACTGCTATTTGTAGGATACACAAAAACATTCTTGCAAAATTTAGTTTTAATAAGTCTACTTTATTTTTAACCGACTATCCTCTATATTTGGAATTGGGGCCAGCCAAAGTAAAAATAAAGTCAAGAGATAACTACTAAGTACACAATACAAGTGAAATTAAATTTAAAAAAAACGACGACTCCAAGAATAGCGGAGTTAGAATAGTAAATAGTTATATTATATATGTACGCATCAGTAACTTTGCTTATTAAGTTTATTCTGAAGTAATAAAAAAATCTTTTTTTCAATTCGTGTTTAAATTTGTATATATACCTTGGTACAATTTTGAAGGCAGTTTAATTTTATTGATATAAACTATGGAACTTTTTATATTTTGTGGCACACTTCTATGTTTTTTTTTTTATATTAAATATATTAATTATAATTTAAGTATAATAATAATGCTGCATACGATACATCCCACAGTATTCGCTGAACTGAGCACCAACTTAACAAGAACACAATGGTAAAATATTTCATAAACTATTACACGTAATATTATTTGAAAGGCGTTAATAAAGTAATGCACACATTTTTCTTATTCTTAAACGCTGTGACCAGCGATGTGATACAATTTATGTGCATCTATGTGCTAAGGATATTTATCATGGTAAGTTCGCCTCATGTCGGTGTAAGGAGTAAATAATGTGCAGCAGACGGGTAATGCGAGGAAGGAATTTGTATACTATCAGAGAGAAAATATTGTCTTCACATGTCCTATTTTTATTTTTACAATATAAATTGTATACAAGTTTAATATAATTGCAGTACTTTAATTTATTTTTCTATATTAATAAGTAACTTGATTATAAATATTTACCATACAGACTGTACAGTAGTACCTATAGCAGTGCTTCTTTGTGGTCAGATAAACGTATAGAATTCTCTCAGGAAGTTAAGAATATGAACAGTTATAATTTTATTTTAAAATATATTTAAAGCCGTTAAAAGCTTTTAATGAAAGATTTTAATCAATATTGTTATAAAATATGACATATTGTTAAATATCAAGCTTCTATATATTTTTATAATCTGTAATATTAATTTCTGTCGTATTTGTCTATTGTCTTACATATAAATCGCCTCGGGTAAGTTGCTGTAGGCTATAATCAATACTTTCACATAAATTATTTGCTTTTCGTCAAAGCAGAATTTAGTTTGTTTAAAATCATGATAGTATATAATAGAACGATACATATTAAATAGAGTTCTTCATGTACTTTGATAATTTCATGATATTATGTTTAGTAAATGAAATCATGAAATAAGCAATTTTACCAGGACATATATAAAATTTTCTCGCCGTAAGAGGAATGAACTATTTTCATTTGTGGCATCAGATGTGGGATAAAGAGAAAGAAAAGAATCATATTGTAAGCTTTCATATTTTTCTAGAGAATTAAACATTTTATTTAGTTTTTATTTGGTATTGAACACTTTTATCGAGTACCTTTATCTCTATCACAGAAATGTCAACCGTTTTTTTGATGACGGTCTCGCGATATGTAGTGATAAGTACGTATATCTGTTATAATTTTTTTTAATAAAATCTATAGGAAGGAACTCCAACTTCCCCAAGCCATATTTTTAAAACTTGATAAAGAATTTTGAGGTTTTTATTTTTCACATAAACTTGTCTATTCTCGTATAAATACCTTTAGTTTACTACTAATTAAATCGGTACTCTATATCTACTTCACTATAAAGTTCCTTTATTTTATATTTAAAATAATTCATTTTACATTTCAACGCATAATGAGTTCTATAAATAACCGTAATGAACTGCTGCATAGTCAAAAGATCCAACATTATATATTGCTGGGCCATTAAAATGCAGGATATTCATTTTATATAGGTGTTATTTTATATACCTACTTACTGATGCAGTATTTAGCAGACAAACAAATAGAATTAAGATAATTTAAGATGAAACGATGGTCAAATGAGACTTATCTAAACTATTTTATTATAACTATTAAGTTAAAGTTTTCGAAATTGGACTGGACCACCGAAGGTATACCCATCGACAACGAACGCCTCACGAATATGAGATTGGCTGACGATATCGTAATCTTTGCTGAAACTGCTAAAAAGCTAGAATACCTAATAAAGGGAGCGAACATGTAGGACTGTATATGAACCGTGATAAAATAAAAATTATAACTAATGGCAACAAAAGGAAAATAAAATTAGACAGTTGAACTTGAGTACGTGGAGCAATACATATACTTAGGAAGGCAAATATCGTTTTCTAAAACAAATAACGAAGACGAGGTTAATAGAAGAATCACGTGCAGCTGGAATAAATACTGGGCCCACAAGGAAATATTCAAAGGCAACTACGAATTAAATATTAAAAAAAAACAATTATAGACACTTGTATTCTGCCTTGCTTGACTTAAGGTTCTCAAACGGGGACATTTACGAACAAAATACAAATAAAAATAAGATCTTGTCAGCGGGCAATGGAAAGAAGCATATTACACCTAAGAAAAAGTCAACGGATAAGAAGTGAAGAAATAAGGAACTAGACCAAACTGACAGATGCACTACATCAAACATTAAAACTGAAGTGGGGCTGGGCTGGCCATGTAGCGAGATGCACAGACGAACGTCGGTATAATTTACCAACTTTTTTGATGATTCCTATAATTTATAAGAAATAACGTATTAGCACTTAGAGAACTAACTTAAAATTATACATAACTCCCACTCACTGAGGTCTCCTTTTTTAGGTACAGTGATAAGTAGGCCTCTACTCGTAGTCCTGGGGCCTTGTCATTTTGAAGTAATCAGATAACATTGGCATATCAATATCGAGGCTTTGGTGAAGCAACTTTCCCAGATGTAGACAAGTGTTGTGGTCGTTAAAGACTCTAAAAATCCCTGTAAAATGCTCCTACCAGTATTGTAGCTGTCCCTCTGATGTCACTTTCAGCTGATTATCTTTATCTTTCAGGGACTTCTTCTTTAGATTTTGCTTTCCGCTAAATACTTAGGTCGCTTTATACATCTTTCTCAGGCGCGTTGTGCATCATCAGAAATACCACTCACCCATACTCTTTTGTCACGTCGAGTACTACGTAGATGTTATTATGGATCTGGCGGTATTGCTGCCTCAAGTCTTCCAGAGTGACGGAGTTGTAAATCATCAGAGAGTTAAGGTGAAGATCTCTCCTTTTTTCAATAAGGCCCTATGTTTTCTATCACAACCAGTCTCTGTGTGTATGTCTTTTAAGTCCAAGTACGACGGAGCTGATTTATGTGTAGATCATTTTAATGCAATTCCACTCTGCGTCAACTGATGTTTGTGCGTCCTCATCAAGTCCAGAAAAGCTCTATTCTAAAAGTCGTAGTTGACTGAATATAAACCATTTGCCCATCTTCTCGACCTCACCCGTTGTTCCATTTGTAGCTAGTTTAAGTCGTACTTCCGCAACCACTAGGTGGTGGTCGCTATCAATATCCACACCTCTGGTTGCGGACATCGAGTAGCAACGAGTACTATTTAGAGCTGATGACAAGGTAGTCGATTTGATATTTAGCAAAACCATTGGGTGGGTTCTAGGTATTTATGGCGGTGAATGTGAATAAATAAAATGTCTGCAATAGTCAGATTGTTATTTTGACATAATTCCAAGAATCGCCGTTGTTTGCCCATATGTTGTTAACGTCCTTCATTGATCGTACCTACCTTGGCGTTTAGATCACTTTCGAGCTTTACTGTTAAAACGGGCAGTAATGATTCGACCTGTTTCCAGTCTAAAATATATTTTTTACCTACCTAAAACCTACGCCTTTTTCATAGACGTCACCTTTTCTTCCTTCCTGGAATAAAGAAATGTAAGGAATTTAGACGTTCTCATTTTTCCGAACCCGTTGCTGCGCACTTCCCTAAGAACGATAATTTGTAGTCTGTTTGAGCACTTCCGCTTCTAATTACTAGCCTAATTAGAAGCGGAAGCGGCTACCCTCACTCAGTGTCGCATGTTCCAGAAAGCCATTCGTGTCCGTGTTTTCGTACCAAAGTTTGTCGTGATTGTTCGGTCCGGTGTAGCAGTGGTAGGAGTGCCACCTTGAAGCCAATGGACAGGCACGGTTTTTTGGGTATCCTCTATAGCGAGGCGTATGAGGCGTAGATTAGGCGTTTGCCTTTCGCCCTGCATCCTTGACGCGGAGCGGTCAGGGTTCTGCTTTAGAGTAGTATTCTTCCACGAACACAGTAGATTACTTCTAGGTGTTTTTAGGTGCTGTAGTTGCCTCTAGCGCTCCTAGTAGAGCCATACCCTTAGTTCCTCAATCAACAATAAAATCGCCAAGTATCATATTATACTCTGTCTTGTCTCATATTTTAACCGTCGCATTTACAGTCAGATACTGTGCCCCTGCACCAAGACTATATCTAAGTATATAAATGTTCATTTTTTTTTTGCTTTTTCCTAACTCATTAAGATATACCTAAAGGAAATACTATTCATACTTCGCTTGGTACACTACTAAGTCTCACTTATTAACTAACGAAATATTAAGCATAAATGAAAGCTAAGTTAAATAACTTTGTTGTTACAAGAGGTACTTAAATATTAGCGCAAGAACTTAGCACTATATTTACGGGATAAAGTTTCTTGTCAATATTTTGTAATGAGTAAATTATCAAAACGTGCACTAATTTTAAAATTTACACCCGTCAAAGAGTTATACAGACATAAAATTTATTATGATTTCATTGTAATAGAATGATTTGTTATGAATTGAATTTGAATGTTTATGAAATATTAAAATAATCTAATTTATGACATAATCTTGACTCATTTGCAATCATTAAAAGAACATAAATAGCTTCTTTCTCTCATAGAGTATTAGTCGACAGAGGGAACCTAGAGTTAAGACACTCCCTTCCCCACTCTCGCACATGAAATTCCACCGAGTGGGATTCGAAATCACAACCGTCGCTTTTACAGTCAGACGCTGTGCCGCTGCGCCACGACGTGCTCAACTAATAACATATAAAACTATTAACATATAAAATTAAAATTTCAAATTCCATATATTTAGCATATACATAATACGACCAAAATTACCAGACAGTAATAAATTTCATGATGAATGTTATGAACTTATTATTTTTCATAAAATTTTTGTTTCCATATTTTAACTAATTGAATTTATTCTTATAGTGATTCCAACTTATTATTCTTAGTTAATACTTTTTGTTGTTTATAATATAAGAATCGAATTTACAAAACATAAATAGTAGTATATTAGTAATAATTAACACAATTAAGGTACATATATAAGAAACAAACAAGAAATTAGAAAAAAATAAAATAAAAAAATATCATCAGGTTAATCTGTCAAAAATAGTGACGATATATATATATTTTTAATTAATTTAAAATAAACCTACTAATAGTATTAAGTATAAAACGTATAAAACTGTTAAAGTTATTGTTATATATTATAACAATATTAAGAGTAAAATTCAAACAAATTGCACTAAGTAGTTTATGAGATATAGACACTAACTTCTGTTGTACAAATACATATAGGGCTTCTTGTTTTATCCTCAGCGGGGTAGCCGTAATGAACACAGTACCAATCTCTCTTTCGCCTCGTCCGCTATAATTAACCCCTTCGTACATACCCTCCGGGGGGTCCTCATGCTTTTTGCGTGACCTTCCTCCAGTATCTACAACATTGTGTATTTGAAGTTCAACCGAGGTCTTCCCCTACCTCTCTTACCACTGACTCTTGCTTCATATATCTTTTTCACTATAAACCTATTGGGTAAATGTTGTATAAATTCATATATTATAGAAAAACAGTTGAAAAGTATTCTTATCTTACTTATGATAAAAAAATTCATTCCACTTGATATTACTATTACAAAACCTAGTAAATTTATTTTCCATTGAATATATATTATGTAAACACAAAAACACTGACTTATAGAGTCTGTCACGCCCAGCGTTTGTATGTTACATTATTTTCATCAGTATTCTAAAGGTATCACAAAATCGTCTTTGAGGCGCAAATTGTTGAAATATTTCCTGATCATCACTTTAAGTGAAAGGAAATCCATTCTCATAACTTTTCTAAACTTTCACAAGCCTTTTGAACAATACAATAGCTTTACAAATAGCTTCGCGACTTTTAGTAGATGTAGGATTCTTCCATAACTCGCTAAAGTTTGAATCCATCAATCATAAAATTAATGGGTTATATTACCCTTTTTAAGAAAAAAAAATATTGATCCTTTATTATAGAATAAAAGTTCCAGGTTGAGACCACATAAGAACTTGAAGACTTGGAAGGTCACGAAGAACATCTTTTTTTTTTAAGGGGGGAAATCCTCATGGACTACCTCCGCCCGGGGAAAGGCGGAGGGGTGTGTCGGACTCTAATCGACTAAAACCATCCCGGTGTCTCCTCAAACTTGCGCGCAGGGCCGCGGGAATCCAAATTCTTCCGCAGTGCCACATTAGTGCTGGCCCGGTCCGTCTGGGCCCCGTCTCCTGCACAGGGTAGTGCGGTGTTCAACTACCTCGTGCATCGCCTCAAAGACGTGCGCCGACATACGCGCCCGCCTCCACCTCGGGTCCATCGAATAGAGGGCGAAGATTTCCCCAAGTCCCTCGCCCCTGGACCCATTCATGGGGGCCGGAAAAGGGCAGTGTAGTGTTTGTGTATTGGTCTTTGGTCCCCACTTTGAATGTCTCGGGTTCACGGGTGGTGGGGAGACAGTCACGCAGCAGCCACGGGCGTGAGCGGACGTGTTTTACCTCAGCTACTGGTGACGTAACGAGCCATATACTTCTCCTTATGTACGCGAGTACATACATGTGGCGACGAGGATAAAGGTCAGAATCATTAATAATTACAAATGATTATTATAAAAAAAAAAAAAACGAAGTGAGAAAATATTGCTAATTTCTATGATGGTTACATTGCCATTGTTCAAGAAACAAACGATAGACATGATTAGGTTACGGTTAAGAAGTTAAATAAGTAAAACTGGTTTGTTTTCTTAGTAACGTCCCTACAAGTACGTATTCAACTATATACTATGCGAATTCTACGAATTCTGCGCAATGTCATACTACCTTACTACTGCACGAAAGTAAACAAAGCGGGTGATAATTTTGTATTTTAATAAAACTTACGTAGGATATATATATGTATGAATAAGTTACTCACCGCCGATTTGTTTCTAATAGTAAGCAAGTACATTTGAATATTATTAAATATAAATTATAATGAATATAATAATTAATATAATATAATTATTACAAAAAAATTATTAACACATTTTGTTGGAAAAAGCAATTAAAAGCATAGGTATTCTTTACATTGTCTAGGTAGACATTTATGTTACCCTTTAAATAATTGGTAAGAAGTATTTTGTACGATACAGCTACACTACAGGTAGTATAACCTGGATTAAGTAGCTACATTACAGTAGTAAATACTGTATCAATATTTCACGTTCTAATATAATGAACTATAATAGAGATAAACTTAAAAATCTACCTACTTAGTACCTACCCATTGTATAGATATAACCTACCTATATGATAGGTATAGGCTGTACGGGCCTGCATAAATTGCAAACTGTGCGTAGTTGGTTGTATAGGCTGTACGGGCCTTCATAAATTGCAAATCGTGCCTAGTTGGTTGTATAGGCTGTACGGGCCTTCATAAATTGCAAACCGTGCGTAGTTGGTTGTATAGGCCGTACGGGCCTTCATAAATTGCAAACCGTGCGTAGTTGGTTGTATAGGCTGTACGGGCCTTCATAAATTGCAAACCGTGCGTAGTTGGTTCTATAGGCTGTACGGGCCTTCCTAAAGTTGTAAACGGTGCGAAAAAAAAAAAAAAAAAAAAAAAAAAAACAGTGTGGGCAGTACGGGCCTTCATGAGATTGTAAACCGTTCGTATTATAGTTTTGTGGGCAGTATAGGCCTCATAGTAAAATGTAAACTATACGTATTATGGATGTCTGTTTTGCTGTCAGTGGGCTGTATGCGCCTTCAACATGTGAAGGTAAAGCATACGTACATTTGTTGTTCTCCACAACCAAACCTTTGGTTTCAGGTCGCCCCTTTTGTACTCGGAAATGGCAAACCTGCTTCCACCTCCGGAGAAACTCGACCTAGAAGGTGACAATGCCACAATTGCTGTGCGTTGGGAAAGATGGAAAAGGTCGTTAAATATTTTCTTGGATGCCACCGAAGCCAGGGGTGCAGAAAAGAAAAGAGCCACTCTGTTATTGTTAGGGGGAACCGAATTACAGGAGATTATTTACAATCTACCTGGAGCATACGTTGCTGCTTCTGAAGGAGTTGACGTATTTGCCACAGCTATAGAAAAATTGGACGTAAATGATGATGCTACAATGGAATGCACATTAGGGGGAATCAAATTGCGTTTATTAATAGATTCAGGATGTAAACTGAATCTTATCACAGACAAGACGTGGGAGATGTTGAAACAAAAAAGTGTTAACATTTCAAATCACACAAAAGGTTCAGACAAAACTTTGTACCCGTATGGCAGTAAAACACCTTTAGATGTAAAAGGAACTTTTCAGACGATTATTGAGACAAACGGACAGTCTGTACAAGCGACTGTCTATGTGATCAACGGTGGGTCTAGAGATCTATTAGGAAAAGAAACTGCCATTAGTCTAGGGGTACTGAAATTAGGTACTGGAATACATGAAATAACGCAAACATACAAACCATTTCCAAATTCAAGGGCGTTTTGGTAGAAATTCCAGTTGATGAAACTTGCAAGCCTGTATCACAGCCTTATAGACGGATACCAATTCCTATTGAGAAGAAAGTTGAGCAAAAGATACAGGAATTACTTGACAGTGATATAATTGAGGAGGTGCATGGACCATCACCGTGGATTTCTCCAGTGGTCCCTATACTAAAGGACAATGATGAATTACGACTGTGCATTGATATGCGACGCGCTAACTTAGCAATAATGAGGGAAAACCACCCATTACCCTGTATGGACAGTCTGCCACCAAAGATAAGGAAAGCTAAGTACTTTTCTAAATTAGACATTAAAAACGCTTTCCATCAAGTGGAAATTCATCCCAATTCTAGATATTTGACTACATTCATTACATCTAAAGGTTTATACCAATATAAGAGATTGATGTTGGAATTACTTGTGCCCCAGAATTGTTCCAAAAATATTGGAAAGAATATTGACGGGACTAGATGGGGTCATAAATTTTATTGATGATATTTTGGTTTATGGAGCAGATGAAAAACAACATGACGAACGACTGCGCAATGTTATGAAGACCTTAAAAAACAATGATGTGTTACTGAATGAAGCCAAATGTGTCTATAAAGTACAGAAAATCAATTTTCTAGGGCATGAACTGACACCAAGTGGCGTAAAACCACTTAAAAAATATATAACGAGCATTGAAGTATTCCGGGTTCCAAAAACAATCGAAGAACTTCAAAGCTTTTTAGGGTTGGTAAATTATATCAATAAATGGCTGCCAAACCTAGCAACTATCACGGAACCATTAAAGACGCTGTTAAGATTAAAAATAGCAAAAAAGGCGAAAATAGAAGATCTGTGGAAGGAGGAACAGGACCAAGCATTCCATCAATTGAAGCAAGCTCTGTCTACTGTTAAAACCCTTGGATATTATGACGCTGATGATGAAACACAGGTCATCGCTGTTGCTAGCCCAGTTGTATTAGGAGCCGTTCTAATTCAAAAAGATAGCAGGGGTCCAAGAATTATTGCTTATGGGAATAGAACATTGACTGCATTAGAAAGGAAGTATAATCAAACCGAGAAAGAGGCTCTCGCTCTGGTCTGGGCTGTCGAGCATTTTAGCATATTCCTATTCGGAAAGAAGTTTGACCTCATTACAGACCATAAGCCACTTGAATTTTTATTCGGGCCAAAATCAAAACCATGTGCGCGAGTTTAACGCTGGGTGTTACGGTTGCAGACTTATCGTTTCAATATAAAATACCAGCCCGGAAAGGTTAATATTGCCGACCCCTTGTCTCGATTATGTGAATACTCCAGTATTCCGGAAAGTGTTGAGGACTTTATCCACCATATAGTCCAGGAGGCTCGTCCTTGTGCTGTTCCCATGCACGCTATTGTCAGAAGCTCAGAAAATGATCCAGAGATTAAAAGTGTCAAACGAGGTATTTACAACAACGATTGGGTAGAGTCAGTAAAAGAATATAAAATTTTTGAACCGGAACTTTGTTTCTACAACAATATTTTACTAAGAGGTACCCGGTGTTGTACCAAAAGATTAAGGAAAGCTGTTTTGGATGCAGCCCACGAAGGTCACCCTGGGATAGTATCCATGAAAAGTCGATTGAGGTTAAAGGTTTGGTGGCCGCGCATCGACAAAGATGTTGAAAATATAGTAAAACAATGTAAGGGATGCACTCTTGTGGGACTGCCAAGCCATCCGGTACCTATGAAACGACGCGAACTTCCAACTGCTCCTTGGGTAGATGTTGCGATGGACTTGCTCGGGCCTCTTCCAAATAGCAATTACTTGCTGGTTATCATAGACTACTACAGTAGATATAAGAAATTAAATTTACTAAAGTGATTACAAGTTCACAATAATAAAACTAATAAAAGAAATCATTAGTCGTCTCGGATATCCCTCTTCTATTACAGCAGACAACGGCCGTCAATTTATAAGTGATGAGTTTAAAGAATACTGCAAACAATGTAATATCAGATTGTTTAATACGGTGCCCTACTGGCCACAACAGAACGGGGAGGTAGAACGGCAGAACCGTGATATAATTAAAAGATTAAAAATAAGCCAACTCCAAAGAAAGATTTAAAAAAATCCGTCATGGAATATTTGATGATGTATAATTCAACACCTCACTCCGTGACAGGAAAATCACCTGCTGAGCTATTCTTCAGAAGACAAAATAAAGACAAAATTCCTTCCCTGTTGTATAATGAGCATGAACTAAATGATTCTGATGTTAGAGACAGGGATAAACACAAAAGGAAAAAGGGAAAGAATACGGAGATAGGAAGAGGAGGGCTGAGGAGTCAATAATAACAGAAGGTGACAAAGTATATGTGAAGGAGATGGAGAAACGTAATAAACTAACAGCGAACTTTAAATCAACCCCACACATTGTTGAAAGAGTGGAAGGCGGAGACGTGCTTGTCAGGAATGAGGAAACTGGCCAACAGCTTAGACGTAATATTATACACTTGAAAAGAACAGAGGGTGAATGGAAGGTCCAGAAAGGTCTAAATGGAGGTGAAGACAAAGAAGATGTAGATGAAAGTGAAGAGAAGACTACAAATTAAATACCTAACTAAACCCATGTAATGGAGTATGCAGTGATTATGATATTTATTATTTTCTTTAATTTATGCTTGGTAGTAAATGATTATTATAAATAAAAAATATGTAATAAGGAAGGGATGTAGTGTTTGTGTATTGGTCTTTGGTCCCCACTTTGAATGTCTCGGGTTCACGGGTGGTGGGGAGCACAGTCACGCAGCAGCCACGGGCGTGAGCGGACGTGTTTTACCTCAGCTACTGGTGACGTAACGAGCCATATACTTCTCCTTATGTACGCGAGTACATACAGGCAGTGTCCGCCCTTCTCCTTCTGCGGCCAGGGAAGGGAGTCCGGATCTCTCTCTCCTGTTCCGCAGCTTCCTTTTGCAACATCACGTCCTCGCAAAAGGAAACTATGGCGTCCCACGACTCTGCGCTACTGACCATCCTTCCCACTACGGCCGGCAGTGACAGATCGCCTCCTACTACATTTGTGAGGACATGGCGCTGCTGCTCCTATGCTACACACTCGGCGAGCGTGTGTTGCGCCGTGTCCTCTCCGCAATGGACGCAGTGGTGGCACCGAGTGTCCGGCTCCGTGTCTATGCAGCACAAGTACTTGCCGAAGCAGCCGTGCCCCGACAGCACCTGTGTCATCCTAAAAGACAGGGAGCCGTGCCTTCTCACAAGCCAATCGACGAGTACAGACGCCTTTGCCATCATTGGTGCCACCAGAACCTGACGGAGTTCCTCTCGGCGCAGCGCGATCAGCCGCTGCTCCGACCTCGAGCCCCGTTCCCGCTCTTCCTCACGCCATCGATATATATCGATCGATATATACATCGATCGAAACAAAAGGCCCTTCTCAGGGCAAGAGGGAGCGGATCCGAGTCGGACTACTCCGACATGGACTCCGCTGCTAGTGGCTCGAACTTCGGTTCCTCAAGCCGCCAGTCGAGGAAGAGGGCTCTCTTCAGGTGGAGCTCCGGAGACTCTGCGGACGCTGCGGAGAAGCCCGCCGAGAGGGTCGTGGTGCAGCAAGACTTGGAGAAGAGGATCGCCTCCAAGGAAAAGCAGGACGGCGCATCGAGTGTCCTCTACGGAATGGTCCGCGTAGAGGACACTCGATGCGCCGTAGCCGGCCTTGGCTCTGGACGTGCGCGCCTGCTTTTCCTTGGAGGCGATCCTCTCCTCCCGAAGAAATCTTTTTGTTTTTTTTTTTTTTTTTTTTTTTTTTTTTTTTTTTATTACGCTGGGAAATGCGTTTATGCAGATGTACTGTGGGACTCACCGGTAAGTCCAGTCTACCCACTAAAACCCAGCGGAAACCCTCTCCATCTATATAAGACGTCGCAGGATCGCTTGCGCATGCAACTACGACGCCTCGATGGAAGGCCCGCCTATCGCAGGCCACCGTCACTTTTAGGGTCCCTTAGGGCACCCACAGCCTTGACGACTTGCACAGGCGTTCCTTTAAGGTTGGAGTAGCGCATAGCGCATTCTCCTGCTTCCTGGTCTACGGCGGCGAAATGGGTCTGCATTTATGCGGGATTCGCGCACTCGCTCCGCGGCCTCTTTTAGTGAGATGACTGCCTCACAGAAAGAGACCATTGCAGACCAGTTCCCCTTACTATCCAGCATGGCTCTTACTACACTGGATAAAGAAAGATCTTGACCCACCACAACCATCAAGGCATGGCGCTGTGGGGCCCAAGCGGGGCATTCAGCCAGAGTATGATGTGCCGAGTCGACGGAAGCATCACACTCATGGCAAACCGGTGACACTTCCCGACGCGCAATCTGGTGCAAGTATTTGCCGAAGCAACCATGCCCCGTCAGTACCTGCACCAGCCTGAACGTCAGGATTCCATATTCCCTGCTTACCCAGCGCTCCAGGTAGGGACGGATTGCCTCCACTGTCGCTAGGCCTGCCACCGGGGATCCAAGGTCCTCCCTCCATCGCCGGATCAGGGCTTCATCTGCTCTCCTCCTGATCCGCGCAATATCCTCCAGCGATGGTCGTACGCCTCGTGACCGTTCGCTCGCTCGTAAAGCGTGTACTCTAGCAAGCACTTCCGCCTGTAATTCCCACGGTGGATCGCCCGCCAATAGAGTTGCCGCTGTCCAGGACACTGTACGGTACCCCCGAATTGCTCTCTCCCGAAGAACATCTTGCGCCAACTCCAAGTCTTTAATAACCGTTGCTTGTGCCGAATCCTGTGTATATACTGGCCCTAAAAAAAAAACTGAACGTCGAATATGGAATCCCCAAGGAAAACGGAAGTGAGGCCAATCAGGACCTTAACTAAAATTAAGTCGCTTCCCGTTATACTACAATAATGAAATCGGTATGGAACCCTCAGTTCGCGAGTTCAAGTCATACTTGTTTAATATTAATCTTTATATAGAAAGATTATTCATTTTGTGTTGGAGGTGAAGTATATTTTAGGTATAAAGTGATTAGACGGGTAAGGTTAACAACACTTAAAAGTTCCTGTTTCAATTATAGCTAGTCCTGGTTTCCTTTGATTTTGTTTAAAATTATTAAGCACCGGACGTCATACGATAAAGATTCTTTTTTGAATTGAAATTGTGCCTTTTAATAATATTATAAAAAAACAGGATAAATTGCAAATTAAAAAAAAAAACGTATTGATATATGCTGTTGTTTTATAGAAAATATGTGTAGTTCATAATGTGATAAAGTCCTTAAAATTTAATATAAAATGAATCCGCACCCTCCTTGATAATATATGTTTGAGTACATATTTTTCCTTTATCATTTTATTTAAATAATTAATTGCTACGAAAAAATTATACATAAATAAAATGCTCGAGACACCATATCTAAAGAACTGAACTGAACTGAACTCAAAAATAAATTAAGCACTCGACAAATGTTAAGAGTAAGAAATGAGACGAACACAACAAACAATAAACATATATATTTCATGGTTTTTGTAAACTAGTCACGATCAGAAGATGAGCTGCTTCAACAAAAATGGAGATAAAAAGCCGGTCTCACAATAATAAGTTTATTTGTTGCCTTTATAGAACGTGGTAAATTATTATGTTTAGTATTTAAATACAAGCATTGAATCTATTTATTTTATTTTTATCAGATTTGAACACAGTATCGAAAGCAATAACATGGGAAGCATGTTTAGTAGAAATTGTTAATATGAAGTGGATGTGGAAAGATGTATTGCTACAGGTAATATAATTGACATTGCTTTGGTTGCATGGTTTGGATGCATTTATATAAGATAATTAAAAAGATATTATAAAGATAAGATTTTAATAATGTAATAGGTGCGGAACTTTTCGTTCGCGAATATGACTCGCACTTGACCGGTATACATATTTTTTAAACATCTACTCAATAGGACGGAAAATAATGTATACCATTAATAGCATACACACATAGATGGTACGTTAATGTGAAGTTATTACGAGATATATTTTTTTCTCTCACTCGGGTGATAACTGTGTCACACTAACGAGGACGTGTGTAGCTTCCGTGCGACTAATTACTAACATTTACTTTGAGATATTATGCTGTAATTTTTAACACTTATTATGAAATAAACTGAAATTTGTGGGTAAAATTTCTAATTCATTTACTTAATTTTTGGTTTTGTATTATATATTTGCGTACCATAAAAAACGTTTATGCTTTATTTTTTTTTGTAATAATTAAAATAAAAAGTAGCGAGGTAAAAATAAATTAATTGATATCAATCAAAATACGTATAATTTATATAACTTTAATTTCGGCTTAATCTGAAGATACTTTATTAGATAATTTGTTTTTTTTAGCTTCACGCACGAACCATAGGTTACAGTCAAATATTTTGCCAGCGGACTCTTAAAGTACAACAATATAACCGAATCTGCTCATTAAAGTTATGAATGTTGTAAGTAATTTAAAATATCTATGAAATTTAACAGCTTTTATGAAATTGTGAACAATAAAGGTCCCTTGCCAAAAAATAAACATAACATATACGACTATCCTACGATTACTATGTTCGAAAAGTAATTAATGTTTTATAATTATAAACGTAGCAAAGCAATTGAAAGAATAAGAAAAATATCGGTCAAGTGTGAGTTGTACTCGCGCACCGAGGGTCCCGTGCCAAATACACGAATATAGGTCAGCTAAGTAAAACTTATAAAAAAATAAAAACTTAAATTTGCGGGCGTATCTCCTTTCCTCTAACACTCCTTTTGTATCAAATGAATTATGGATTAAAATTTATAATGGAGTCTTTCTACTAATTTACGGATTTTTCCTTTATTTAAGTTAAGTTTTGCATTTTCTACAAAATACGAAAAATCTAAGCTCGTATATATTATTTATTCGTCATAGCTCGTAGTTTTGATGACGTTGACTTAAAAAATTGTTTTTTTTTTGACGTTAAACCTAAATATTTGATATTAATTTAAGATTGACACCTCTCCACCATCTCAAAAAAATGATCTTGACATACGGACAGATGGACAAAAAGTTACCGTAAAAGACTCATCTTTCATTGTTATTTACAAATGTACCATATCTATATATGTCTAAAAGTAAGCAACATTAATTATTTATAAGACTGCCTTCATCTTCATTTAAGACATCCCTTATAAGTGCTTGGCTTGACCCAAATAATAAATGGTTAATACATAGCCATACGAAACATTTAACGTAATCCACTATACAAAGTATACTTATTACATGAAACGATTAAATATCAGTGTGTACATGTTAAACGGAAAGTATCCCAATATACAAAAAAATTATAAAGAAAATTTATAAAAATTAGATTATTTATTTTATAATAAGTGATATAATTATGCGTAAATTAGTAACAGCTTGGTGCTACTTACAAACGTTTGGGCGATTAAATTGAAAAAAAAAAGAAAATAAACAAATATTTATACTATATATTATACTTTTACGTATTGAATGAAACTGATTTTATGGAATAGCTATTATGACTAGGCAGTTCCTGGGTTATAACTAATATAAAACTGACATACCTGATTTAGAGCCCTAGTAGTCGATCCAAACTAGAAGAAACAATAAAATGCTAATTTGGTAAAAGTGTTTAAGCATGATGGTAATTTGTCAGCCTCTTATATTGTTTAAGGGCGGTACGTACCCTACTTGTTCTTGTTACCACAGCGAGGGGAAAAAAACTCAATCCTTAAGTGTGAATCGAACCCACAACCGTTTCGCTTACAAGCAGGCGCTGTACCGCAATGCCACAACGGCGTTGTTGATATAAATAAATATATTATCCTATTACACGAGTACCTAAATAGAAATTAAAAGAAAATTAAATTAAGAGATTTCGTCGAAATTCCAACGGAACCGGGACGCGTTGGCATTTCGGAAAATCCTTCCTTAGAAAACCACATACTCAATTTCAGAATTCTATGCTGCGTAATTTCGGCTGTGCACTGTCTATCAGTCATTTGATCAGTAACGGAAGTCCATTTGATCTAGTTTCGACAAAAGTAAAAGCTTACATATTTGTTGTTTAGAAGATGTAGGCAAATTAATATAAATTTGGCGTTGTTTCTACTGCTTTATCATTATGTAATTTAATTATGTAAATTACTTGCTTTCAACTAAACTGATGTATTCTTACAGGTGCAGTCTGTAGATATGTACTTGCACCATTATCAAAAATGGTATAATCGTTTAATTTCTAGTTAGAATAAACAAATATGAATTTTAATAAAATATATATTAATACAATCTGTATTAGTAAAATTATTCTTATAATCGACTAATTGGTAATGAAAAAAATATGTTTTTGTATATATATATATATATATATATATATATATATATATATATATATATATAGATATATATATATATATATATATATATATATTATATATATATATATATATATATATATATATATATATATATATATATATATATATATATATAGATATATATATTATAGATATATATATATATATATATATATATATATATATATATATATATATATATATATATATATATATATATATATATATATATATATATATATATATATATATATATATATATATATATATATATATATATATATAGTATATATATATATATATATATATATATATATATATATATATATATATATATATATATATATATATATATATATATATATAAGAACAACCTTGACTTTAAAGTGAACGCCTTCAAAAAATAATAATATCGTCTATGGCAACATTTCTTAGGAAATTGAGGCTCGAACAAAGAGGACAGTTTGACATTAAACAGATTGAAATACATTCGCTTTAGCGAATATAAATGTGAAGAATTGCATGGTGGAATATACTTTTTTTAATTTGTCAAGTGATTGGTTTTGAATTTAGTATTTAATCATGGACTATATTTAATTAAGACGTTATAGTATATTTAATCAAATGTCATTTTTTTTATTTAAAAACACAATTTAAATATTAACAATTTAAACAATTTAAATATACCCTTATTAGGAATCTGATAACCATTGTAATTCTAAAGCTCTGTCTAAATGCGCTAAAATGTATACTAATAAAATTAAGTATGTAAAATTAAGTATGTAAATGTATACTAATAATATTAATTAAACATATCTTAGAGCACGCGATCAGTTTCTTAAGGTACTTTAAACTTTCAGTCTCCCGTAGTATATATATTTTCCTTTGAGACAACATATTAAAAGTTCTCAGATATTGTGTAGAAGTTGTATCGAGAGACGATAAACTTTTCGTGTGCGAGGTAACTAAAATATTAGCATACTGTTTATTCACAAAATCTTATCCACTCGAATATATTCCATATGTGACAAATAGCACTATAATGGTAAAGTGGTTAATTAGGAAAGGTCTAAAAGGGTAAGTAAGTAAGAGTTTAAGTATTTACTCCGCCCACTATGAAAGGGCACTGCCATTTAAACTAATGAATCCTTTATAAGAGGCAGACGTATGGCAGTCTTTCAGTGACCTGTTTTCAAATGCTAAAGCAAATATTTTCTTCGAACATTCTGTATTCTGGGTCAGACTTTTTATGATATACAAAATAAATATTTTTGGTTTGCAAATAAATACCAATCCAAAAGCTAGTTCAATTAAATTTAAACATCTACTTCAAATTTACTTAAGAAGTAAAATGTACCTATTTACAACTAATATTATAATCTTATATATATTATAATATATATATGAAGGCACTGAGCCAAATTTCAGCACATAAAAGGCTTCAATTAATGTCGAGCTTGCAACTCGGGTTTCTTTTCAATTGAGTCTACTATAATCCCTAGGGTTAACTTATTTACTACAACATACCCATTACTAGGCTGTTTCAATAATACATAAAAAACTAGAATATTTTATAAAAATATTTTCATAAAACTTTAGTGGAAATTAATTTAAGAATAACAACAAAATTGTAAATTATATAATGGACAAAAAATATATTATAAGATCCTAAATTTTTGCCGTTTTTAATCATTTGTAATGAAAGTATTCGAACAATTTAATTGCTTGCATTGAATTGACATTATTTTTGGAAATACTTTGCAGTAGTCCGGGATCACTGACAAACAAACGTCTATCGGTATTAAATTTGTTTTATTTTAAAATATATTACTTACCAGCGACCGCGGCGTCGCCGCATGTATATATATATATATATATATATATATATATATATATATATATATATATATATATATATATATATATATATATATATATATATATATATATATATATATATATATATATATATATATATATATATATATATATATATATATATATATATATATATATATATATATATATATATATACATATATAGGTAAAAGCGCGACATTATTTATTAGTATAGATTTTGATCTGTACACAAATGTAAAAAAAAACGTTTATATGGCTGGACTTGACAATCTCAAGAATTGTAGCATTTATTTGAATTGTATAAAGTGTTTATGAATTGGATAGTTTATTTATCGAGGGCTATAGGCTATAAATAACACAACAGGAGGGCATTAACTCCAAAAACTCATACATTAGATATATAATTGCTCATTACAGCATATGAATAAAATAAATATATTTAAAAGTAATCACAATTTTCAAATACGGGGCCGAGCAGTCGTTGCATCGTATGAATCACGGGTGACAGCAGGCAGAGGTAGCGGCAGACACGGCGTGTATATTATAGTACCTATTATGTAGACTAATATTATAAATTGCCCTAATCTTGACAAGCATTCGGATTAGTTTTAACGGAAAATAATTCTTTGGGGCTTAAGATGCAGGGGTCGTCCCCACATTTTTAAGGGTAGGTAATTTCTAATATACGTTTATATTGTCTCACGTAAAACGGCTTAAACAAACATTATGAACAAACATATTCTGTATCATAGCTTTATTTGTTACTAGTGCGATATACCCTGGTTTTGCACAGGTGGACCCGTGCAAGTAGATTATTAGAGACTAATGTGGTGTTAGTGTGACGTCTTCTGCCTTTTTCTTCTACCTGAGAGGATGAGACTTTTTTTAGCTTTACACTGTATATCGCATATAGCTAGGTAGGCAGAAAGAATCCAGTGTTAAAACTTTCCGTTCCTCACCATGCACCCAACTTTAGATATATTGTGTGTGGCCCACAACCGTCGCGTTATTCTATTTAGAACAAAAAGCAATTTCACATCATAATGACTATTATTATAGATCTTATTCGTTTTTTCCCCACGTTTTTATTAAACATCCCAATGATATGAATTACAAAATAAATTTATTTAGATATTAAATATTTTAATACTTTTAAACTGTTAATCAGTCTGTTAAAAAGTCACACTAACGGTTTCCATGAGGCGCGGGTTCAATTACCGCAGCGTTCAAATTTTTATATGTTTTCTTTAAGTAATTTACTACGAAATTGTTGATAAATATCTAAAACCTGTAACCTTTGCTCAAGTGTATCACACTTGACGGAAGTGAGGAAAATCGCTTGACCTGAGCTTATTTTAAGAGCCTGAGCTCGAGTGTTTCCTCTTTGCTTAAGTAAAATTTATATATTTTTATTTATCAATTTACTATGAAAAACTTTTAATGGAAATAATCTTGTAAGTTATATAAATTGATTGTAAGAAGAAAAAGGGTAATATATTTTTTAAATACAAAAATGTTTGGAACAAATATTAATTAAATTTCATTTGATATTTGATTTGCTTAATCTCGAAGAACCTCAGTTAAGTTAATCATAAGCACAGTTAATCTCTCAAGTAAGATTCGAACTCACTACCTCCATATACTAATATATATTCGTACTTGGCAGCTACGCTAGTATAATTTTAAAATGTTTTTAATATTCACAATATGATAAAAGCAACTTCCACAACGTGTTCATATTCAAAAATAATATATGTTTAAGCTCCACAGCTTTCAGATTTTCGAGGGAAAATAATGAAATAGTCTTACTTAATAAAATTTTACAGCATAATTTTTGCTAGTGGTTTTACGTAATCCTATTAATTATAAAAGCTTTTTAAACGAATAACCGTTTATTATTGGTTTAATGAGAACCGGGCACCGGTAATCGGCTTTATAAATACGTGTAATACTACACTTATTACTGCAGCGCTATTTCAGTTTCACTAAATAAAGTTTGATTTAGCATATATCACTGCAAAAGCTTTTCATGTTATTATGAGTATATATGCGCATTAAATGCTATAAAGATTATTAACATTCTTTAATTTTCTTATTAATTTAAAGTTAATTTATGAGTGCTCAATATTGGTGAGTTAAATGTTAATAATCTGAATATATATATATCTATATATATAATATATATAATATATATAATATATATATATATATATATATATATATATATATATATATATATAATTATATATATATTATATAATATATATATATATATATATATATAATAATATCTTATATATATATATAATATATATATATCTATATATATATATATCTATATATATATATATTAATATATATATATATATATAATATATATATATAATATATATAATATATATATACACATGTAATAAGAATCTCTTACGCCACTGACCTAGTTGAAATTCTTGAGCATAGCTGTTTATAATTCCTTTAGTGCCCATTCCTTTATAAGTCTAGGGGAGCTCTGAGGAACGACGAACTACAATTTTTTTTCAAGATTTTGTCCGGTCTGTTAACTAGTATGTGCCATAAGAGGACCTATAGATTTTTCAAAGTTCATTAAAATTCATTAACTAAATAAAATATATATAATGTTATTTGAATCAACTGTAGCTTTCACTATCAACCCAAATTTTAATAAAAAAAATTTTATTCCAGAACGTAGCTGAATGAAATATCTGAACTCGAACTCGAAAAATCCTCGGTTTTTTGAGGAGGAGGAGGTATTTATCTGGAAATTCTCGCGGGATCGGGATACCTTCCGCCGGTCGCTATTATGTATATTATATATCTATTCTTATTCAATAAATTCCAAAGGTACTATTTGTAATTCGTAATTCACCATAAGTATAAACATTTCTCCACACGAGGCTATCAAATTATTAAGTGTAGCCCATGACTATTATTCTCACTTTTATATAGATTATAAAATATTTTAAATCTAAATGACTAAATGAAACCTTCTTCTTTGTGCTAAGGTCAGGAACAGTTCACCAAAAACAATCAACAGTTAGCAATACAATTAGAAAATATTTATTTAATATTAATTAATAAAACGAAAGTAGAACGTAGCGAAATGAGGTTATGTTGCTTATATTTCGTACTAGTAATTAATGGTTGGCCTTGACTTCGTTTATACATACGGCGAAGCAAACTTAATATAAGCTTTAATTAGCACTCATAAAGCTCTATGCACAATTTTGCTACCAGCACCCTGTACTCTATTCCTATATTTGTCGGTATAAAATTGTTAATAAACCAAAAATGAACCATTTGGATCAAATCGTAAAATGTTATATAGCTTACGTTACGATACTATACATTTTTATAGCATTAGATTATGGGTGCACCAGCAGTAAAACAAATGTTAAATAAGGTTATATTGAAAGAAAAATTACGCAAATTATAGTTATGTAACAAATACGAGATTATATAGATATTCTTCGCGATATGCTTATCTAGACTAAAAATGTATAATACAAATAGTCTACAATACTACATTACCCCACTTAGAATTTCAACCCACGACAGTTACATACAGTGTTGTATCATACTTCTTACTAGTATTATAAATATGAAAGTTTGTGAGTATGAATGTAAAAAACAACAAAAACTACTGAACAGATTCAGATGAAACTTTGCAGTAACTTATACACCAGAATAACATATGGGCCACAATGTATGATAAACTAGTGTAGTAAATAAATGAGTGTAGTTCAAGCGGGTTCAAGCGGGTCTCTAGTGAAATGTATTAAAAAAATCTGATATTACTATCAACACTGCCTTAAGCGCGTATTCAAAATATCTACTAGAAATAATGAGATGAAATTTGTGACACTTGTAGAGCATCTAAGATGAAGAAGATGAATGGAGAAGAGAATTTCGATGAGATTTGAAATGCTGAGCAACTGTAACCAAACCTAATCGGACAAAGCCGTTATTAATTGTAAAAGTAATAGCCATTACTATAGGAAAAGAAAGTAGTCAATTATATACACACGAGTAGAAATCTTGTTTGTTGCTCAAATAAAATAACATCACTGTATCTTCATCCTATATAGGCTATAATAATATTAATAATGTTGGTAAATATAAAACATACGCGATGCTCAACGGACCAAGAAATTTATGTGCATCCGCAGATATTAATCATAATATATTTGTTTCGCGTTCACGCAAGAACATCGAGAACAGCTGAAAAATAGGAAAAAGTTTTGATATATTTTTTTGTGTAATTTTCATAAAGCATGCTAGCTAAAGACTTATTGTCATTGAGTATTTTACATCGTGTATTTTTGTTTATATATATATTGACCTTTTTGTGTTTTTTTTGTTTTGTGTAACATTTTTGTAAATATAAAATAAAAATTACTCTTTCGGGATAAGAAGAGAAAAAAAGAAAGACTGGTGTCTATCGATATTAGTGGTAATGGATTCGAATGAAGACTTTTTGCCTTTTTGCGAATTTAGGTATAGTACGTGTAAAGTATGTAAAAAAAAACTTTTTTACATGTGTAATTCGTACATAAAGCGCTAACACATAATTCTTTACCAGTTTGCAGAATAAAATCAATCTTTGTCAAGGTTAATGGCCCGGAACAAGAATATTTTATACCCCAACTAAAGGCAAGTCGTCTATCAGAAACAGTTTTACCGCGCCTTTTGTTGGTAAAAAACAAGGTGTTCTCAAAATGAAATTACGCGAAGGATTGTATTTTTTGCGTTCGGTAATATATATATATATATATATATATATATATATATATATATATATATATATATATATATATATATATATATATATATATATATATATATATATATATATATATATATATATATATATATATATATATATATATATATATATAGTTAAAAGAATGAGTCCGACTGCTCATACTTGAAATATATCAGCAGGAAAAACTAACGATGGTATAGTTAACTAACTAACGATGGTTTAGTGTTCTATATTAAATCTCTTAGTTATTTTTTGCTGTAATAGATTGTTTTGTAAGCTTACATTATTGTTTATAGTGATTATTAAATATACTGTCTACAAAAATATACTGATTTTAAAAACTTCCTATTGTCAAAAATGCTCATATTAAACTACAGAGCCAAACTGAATAAAATGGGACCTGGACTGGACCAAAAAGCAACTATTCCACGTGGAACAAAAAAATGAATCACGTAAATTGGATTAGAAATCTCAACCAACCAACCAACCATATTGAGAACCTCCTCCTTTTTGAAACAGGTTAAAAATAAATATATAGTCAAATTAAAAGTCTTATATAGAACGAATATTACCAATAATAAAAACATAATTGAGTGTATAGATTTCAAAAAAATTTACCCAATTTTCGTTAACAATAAATCACTTAATAGAAATAGAGTGGCATGGATCATAAAGTCCATGCTAACGAATTTATAGCTCCGACCACAATGACCTGACTGTGCTTTTTTTATATAGTATATATATATATATATATATATATATATATATATATTATATATAATATATATATATATATATATATGCTCCTTTCAAAAAATATTGCAATAAAAAATATACTTCTACATGGATAAATTTATTTTTGTAAAATACTCTGATATACTGCGCATCCCATCACGATAAATTTAATTTTAATCTTATAATTTTGCAAGAATTTTAGAATAAATATTATTATTTTTATTATAAAATTCTTTTATTTTATATATTAGTTCTATTATTATTATATTTATATATTATTTATAATAATATATAGATATAATATAAAATATATAATATAACGGATATACATTTATATCATTGTATTTTCAATGCAATTCTAAACCACCCTAGTCAATATTGGCTCTTCGAATGAAAACGATCACGTAGCACAAGCTCAGAGACTATCATGCATGTACATACGTTCACATATACTTCATATGTCGGATTAATTTATTGTTTCATCCGATTAAATTATAGGTTAGGTAATCTTTTGTTATCTTTCTACTCATCTTAATATGAATATGTAGGCTAATGTATAATGAGATATTCGACCTTAAATAGTGAGAAAATGTTTTTTTAGTACATTTAGAAAAAATCAACTTATATACATTTAACTATTAACTATTATCCTATTTACTATTTAGCCTATTTACTATTAACTTTAACTTTTCTAAGAACTTTTTTTGCCCTAGAAAAGAAAAAAAATCACAACAGGTTTTATGACAATATTTATTATCATTTCAATACATTCTTAGAGAAAAAAAATATTAAGCTCTACACATTATATTCCTATTCTATATGCATTATTAAATATATATTTAATTTTTTCAGCTTCCCGCAAACCCCGCGATATCTGGCGTACAGTCGGGTAGCCCAGATAGTGTTAAGTACACGATTTATCTTTGTAACAGAGCGGGGAAATGGAAAAATTGAGGATTAAACCCATGACCATTAGGCTTACAGTTAAACGCTGACCCACTACGTCACAATGGCCTCGAGATCTTATAATATTAATACTATTCTAGTGATCGATATTGGATATTGATGAGCCTACCTTGCCGTCGACCAGGACAAAATGGAGTTACGTAAATACTACGCCTTGCTATGAGAGCTGTTTGTTTTGTATTAAGAGCTACGTATGCACCAGCATATGTAAATATTTCTCTAGTGACTGTTAATCTTAGGCACATAAAGGCACCTTTAGTAAAATACAAAAAAAAGTAAATTGTGGCTGTATATTAAATATTTGTAATAAAAACTGTGCAATTTAAAAACACTATATATATGTTTGTATGTTTGTAACTTTGGATCTAATATACAGATTTTGTGTAGCTGTTGGGTATGGGCGGAAAGTAAGTAGTAATTGAAAAGGAGACTGGCACACGTGATACACCAAATGAACTACAGTATAAGTTTGTAATGATTTTTTTCTGGGATAAACCAATTAATTTTCAATTTTTAGATGTCCTTTGTATGTATTATAAGTTCTAAATGATTTGCATATTTCATAACTCTAGTTCAACGGGAAGTACCCTGAAGGTTTTGAGTACGCGGTGATTTTCTTACAAAATGCAAACAAATTAAGCAAAATTAATTAGCTTAGAAGTTTGTATGTTTTGTACTTTAAGAAGTTATTGCTTGGATAAAAGAAATAATCTTGACAGACGAACAGACAGACAGACAATAAAATGATATAGGCATCATTTCATTTCATCAAAGGTTTCGTTTTTTTGAGGTACAAATCTCTAAAAACGGCTTTTTGAATAAATGTAGCCGTGAAAATCCAAGATTTATAACATCTCATTAAGAACCATAATGTCGAGCTAAACTATATGAAATAAAGAAATGCGGAAATGGCTTATGTGAAATTACGTTAATTTACTCACTGATTTATTGTAATTCGGGTAAGATATTATGTTACAAGCTTCATCAAATAAATAAATATAAAAACAGAGAAAAAAATATATATGAGGATCGTCGTGGCGCAGTCACAGTGGCTGTCGCGGCAGTTTGTGGGTTGGATTCCTCCTCGGGGAGAATGAATTATTTTATTTTTTTTCACTTTGGCAACAACGCAAAACGCAGCGTTGCGTTCCGCCACTCAACGCGCAATAACTCGAGAGGAGATAAGTAGGGGACGGAGTATCTTAACAGTTGGTTCCTTTTGCCTATGGTTCACTCTGCCTACCCTGCTATGAGCAGTATACAGAGTGAAGCTAAAAAATAAATAATGTATAACAAGTACACTATTAATTGTCTTCAAAGTTTTTAAATCTAATATGTATAATTATACTAAATTGCCCTGGAAGATAAAATGATGATCTTGTTGTGGAATTGGGGCATGTACAACTGCTAACAATACTCGTAGCTTTGGGAAAACAAATCACATTTATAAAAAACGAAAAAAGTTTTACTATGAAAAACTCGCTTAGACATAATTCTAAATAAAAATTAATAAAAAAAACTAATGTAAAGATAGAGACGGTAGTTTCTTATATTCAATATTAATTCTATATGTCATTGTTATTATGTTTAAGATTGATGATAAGTAAACAAAATAATTATAAATTATAATTATAAAGGGTACGGAGCCTGCAGTGTCGTGCTATTTAAAGAAAAAAATTCTTTAATTTACATTATAGTTAAATTTAGCCCATATTGAGTCCTTCGGTTAGACTAAGTGCGACACTCGGTTTTACCGCCTGGAAAATTGATGATTCTTTATAGAGAAAAATCAAATATATAATATCCTTATCCATATCTCTGATATGTTCCTAGCTATAATGCAAAACGTGAAAGGTCCGGGAATAAAGATAGATATTTAAGAACTTATGCCAAAATATAAAAAAAATAATTTAAATATTTATATTAAAATCTAAGAAAAAATAGCTCTTTATTTTTAAATAAAGCTTTTAAACGGTTTTAAATCGCTACATCGCTAATGGTAGCACATTTTTTTATTCAAGGTTACAATAATGTTAAGCTTAGTTAACAATGTTTTTTGCACATACAAAGGTCCTTTTTCAAAGCTGCAATAAAGCTACGTTCTTTGAGAGCAAAAACAATATTCCGTGTAGCTCATGTGATGTTTAAAAAGATTTTTTAAGCTTTTTGCTCAACACGTCTTCTACATACTAATTGGATCTTTAATAATACATGTATGCATTATGTTGAGTACTGTTGTTCTATGTACACTTAAACGACTTCACGCTTAAAGCAACGTTTAGATAATATATTTACTTGAAAACGTGTGATTTTGGTTTTCTCAAATATTAATAGAAAAATATTATATAACTACATTATATTATATAAATAGATCTTTAAATTTGTGGCCATGACACATGAAAAAGTCTGTTAAAGTTTCAGCACGGAGCGTTCTAATATTATGATTTTATATCAACGGGTAGTACAGCTTATAAAACTTCACTAACTTACATTTACGAGCGTATTCATTTTCTATGAAACGAGCTACAATTAAAAGTTAATATATTTTTTTTAAATATACGTATAAATTATCGAATTGTATTTTTTTTTCCTTAAAACGGTCAATATCTTTTGATTGTGATGACTTAGAAGTTTGATATTTTTCTGAGCTTTTAGAGACTATAAAGGTATCATATTGAAATATATATCATATACTAGGGGTATTTTATGTCTATTTCGGTTTCATACCTCCACGCGTTCTCAAGCAAAGCGCTGTTGATAGACGGTGACATGACGGACAGACAACAAAGTTGTAACCCATGACAGACAGACAACAAAGTTAAGGATTCCATTTTTTTCGTTTTAAGTATTAGTACTTAGCGTACGTACCCAAAAAATTTAACTATTTAATTGTAAAAAAGACAGAATCAGTTTAAAAATTATTATGTACATATATATTACATACAAAGCTTTTTCCCTTAAACTTCGGGTTACCTCACGGGAGCCAGAAAGAACAAAGCACTAAGCGCTATGCTTTAAAATGACTATTTTTGTATTATTCATTTTATTTTATTTAATACCAATGGCCTATGCAAATATTCTCGGCTTATATCCCTTAGAAATGTAACCTGTATAGTGAATACTATAGACAAGATTATAAAAGTTGTATACTAATTTTTAATAAGAAATTTAGTTGCATGACATTTTTTAAACATCTAAAAGTGTTGAACAGCCTTATGTAATAGAATTCTTGAAAGTTCGTGCCTCTTCGGCTGACGCTACCGTAAAGCTTTTAACTTAATAATTACAAATACCGTTTAATGTACATAAAGTATAACAAAGCTTTAAGTTTATGAAGAATATATTTTAATAAAAATATTGATTTTTATTAATTTTTTTTGTTACGTAGAATTTACATTGATTATTTAATTGACATCGGACATACATTTAAATATAAAAAATATATGATTGTTTCACACATTAGAATTTTATCTCTGATTATTGTTTTGTGTAACTTATATATGATTTCAATTCTCAGTTGAAGGAAATGTACACTTTAACCATAAATATAGTTTTGACAATGTGTGATTCTTATCATCCAGCTGTAAAAATGCATTGTCTTTAAAATTGACAAAAAAAAAACTCTTTTATAATATTGACTGGTGCAACCACTTCCTTATTCCTCCTTGAATAACTTCCTTCCTAAGTAAAAAGGAAAAATCAAACAATTTATTAACTTGGGTAAGAGGATTGTGCGTTATTTATATACGAATTCAAGCTGCGCTAATACTTTGAATAAAACATAAAGTATGGAAGTAACAGTATTAGGTCGACAAGCGAATAGACCTGTGTAGCGGCATTCGTCTTAGTCCGCCGCCAGGTACGCAATTTATATTGAAGCCGTGATATTCACGTGTGGGAGTTAGCGAGAAATGTTGTTAGATATATATCAAGCATATTTGTATTTTCATAATAAATTAGCTAAGTTAAAATAAGTTTTATTACTATTATAATAAATTAATATCTACGTATGACATCAGGTAAATAAGTATTTATTCAAAAACGTATCTATTCGTTATGAATAAATATTATGAGTTACATAATATTTGTTTATAAAGAAACAAACTAATTGAGGCCATCACGACGTAGTACAGCATCTTACTATAAACGCGATCGGTGTGGGTTCGATCATCATTCGGGGAAATTATTTAAATTTCTCCGCTCTTTTTGTCACTAAGTTTTCTCTGCCTACCTTGCTATAAGAAACAAAGGCAACAAACTAACAAACAAAATTATACTTATTAATTACAATGCTATCAAGTCACTATTTATATATATATATATTATATACACTATTATATATATATATATATATATATATATATATATATATATATATATATATATATATATATATATATATATATATATATATATATATATATATATATATATATATATATATATATATTGCACCTGCACCAAAATGTACGTGACAAAAGTAAAAATATAATTACATTACTATAAAGGTATGTAATTTAGAGTTACAAGTTAATGGCATAAGTTATACTACTAACAAAAGCTGAAATCATGTATATAATAGAATAAAAGACAAACTAAACACATAATGGTAGGGATAATGGTCAATAACAGAGCGGCGACTTCAGTTCATAGCCAGGAATTACACAAAGGAAACGTAAAATCGAATTTTCACGACATGAGTACCAGAACGTGTAAGCAGAAGTTGCTTTGTAACATATTATTGTTAAGTACCTTATTTAAAAAAAATATTTTACAAGTCAATGAAAAATAACAACATTTTAATATCGATATCTCTTATGGAAAATTGGGAAATGGGAGTTTCTTACAACTCTTTTTTTTATTTTGCTTGATCTGTTTTTAATGAAGGACAAATCTTGTAAATTAAATTTTACTCATTTTAAAGTGTCCAATTACGCTTAAATTTGTAAAAAGTCCAGTACGACCGCCGTATCAAAATGGCAGATTGGATGTGATTTAAATCAAAGATGGCCACTTAATGCTGTGTTATATAATTTTGTTCAACACAAGTGATGTGACTAACAAATGAAAGGGCTCCACTTATGGAATACATTGAAAAAAATATCAAATCCAAGATGGACGCGATCACAAAATACATATTTTAACCTAAAATGTAGCTTGTAGAATACACTATAAAAAGAAATTAAGTTGAAACGATAAATATATATGTAGTAAATAACAAGTTTTTATTGTATTGTAAAAACTTACTAAAATGAATAAAATAAGTTTTGGTCAGTATAAGTCAATAATTATCTTTTTATAATATATCATTTCGAGTATATCTTAAATAGAAAAATATTTATTTCATTTAAAGCCTGCTGTGTATATATTTTCAAGTCAAGTAATTTTGGTGTCATTGGTATGTTTAATAATATAGTATTAAATTGATAACTACGTATAGATAGATCTATATCACCTATCCATAAATAAAATAACAAAAACTAAAGACAATCCTCTAAAATAACAATTTTACCTCGGCCTTGGCCCTCATAGACAAATGTACATAACTGACCCTCGTGTAAGACCTATGACACATTCAAGTACCCTTAAGGTTACTCTGACCGCAACAATAGTGATGTTCATTCAATCGATATATTATTCGTCCATAAATAGTGTATTCGATATAAAAATAATTCGAAGTAGTGGTTCTTGATATTAGCGCGTTTATACAAACAAACGCTTGAGCTATATAATCTAAAAAAGAGGGAATCTAGTGTTAAGACACTCCGTTTCGCCCTAGGTTGTCATTATGTTAGTACATTATTAAGTATTATAGTGGTTCCAATTTATTCAAAAATTATAACTTCGTGCAGTAGATGGCAGGCAGATATCGCGATATTTATGAAGCTGATAGTTTTTAAATCGCCTTTTAAACGCAATTTCAACGGAAAGACAAACGACAACCTTAATTGAAATTTTGATTTATATATTAATAACATACCTATTATAGTGACTATAAATCAAATGCATGAATCGTTACTATAATTTTCTGTAAACGCAATAGTAACATTGAGTAAAAGCATAGTTAATGTATATCAAAATTAATTTAAGGCGTCGTGGCGTAGCGTCACAGTGTCTGACATATGGTCACATGATGTGGGCTCGATCCCCACTTGCTGAATTAATTATAATATTTCCTTGCACTGGTAAGAAGACGAACCACAGCGTTAGGACTGAGGCGTTAGGTCCCACCACTCAACACGCAATTCCTTGGCACAGGGTCTTAAGATATTAAGACTAAGTCAAAATAATAAAAAAAAAAATCTTGTTGAAAGTTCTTGTGAGAGAGCGCACAGTAATCGAATGCACAGAATCGCACAGTATAGATTGTCTTAATTTATAAAGACCACAACATTATACTATGTTAATACTTTAGAAAGAACCATTTATGTACATTATATTGTACAACAACGATCTATCAAACACCACATACAAACGCTAACACATTAAAGCTATCTTTCCATATTACAGCACTTTAAAGGAGCTTATGATAAATGATGTCACAAGAGACTGGTATGTACCAAACGCCATAATGATGCCATGAAAAATATGCTTTGCAGGAATCATCCACAAGATATCACATTATTAGTAAGATTAATGGATTTTTCAGATGCATGATACACATTTTTCAACCTTTTTTTTTATGTTTTCCAAAATAAACGCAAAACATATAGAACTTCGGATTATCAGAATTTTATTTTCACTGAGAGCTAAGATATGTATATATATCTTTTTACTGTAGTCATTAGTACATATATTATATTGTAAGCTTTTATTAAAAATCGAATAAAAAGAGAACAAATGACCTAGTATTTATGGAATTCACATAATAAAAGGTGTCAATCAGTAAATATTTTCTGACGGATCCTAGCAACAAATGAAGGGATAATAATAATTTAGATATAAATGCCACTTCGTACTCGACCTGAATTAAAGGTTAATTATTCATGGGCGAGGTGACGCATAATCTCACCAGTATTAGAAAGTTAGAAGCAGTACCGAGTGCGTGTTGAGATATTTTACTCGTTGAAAATATTAATTACTTTCAGCCGAAAACCTTGTGACCATCGTTTATTTACTTATTATAATATGCCTTCAATTTGTATATATTACTACAGTAAGCAATTTTTCGATGAAATATATTGTAAAATGTACGCATAAAACCATTAACGTAATTTAACAAATTGAACTAACATATATAAGACAAAAAACATTCGCTTTCTTATAATTAATGGATTCAAGTGAAAATTTAAAAGGATTTAAGCGGCCATCGTGGCGCAGCGGCAAAGCGACTGACTGTAAACGCGACGGTTGTGATTTCGATTCCCATTCAGTGGTGAATGTAGTGTTTTCATTACCCCACTCTGGTAACAAGACAAAGCGCGGTGTTAAATTCCGGCTATCATCAACGAATCAAACATGTTATAAAGAAGATACTACATCAAAATATAGTTTTCAGGTAAACTTTTAATATTAATAATAAGACTAGATGCGGTGCTGTGCAATGTGTGTAAAGTGTAATGCACATTATGGTAATAATTTAATAAAATATACTTTACACAAAAGTGACATATAAAAATGTATGTTCAGAATATTGAGATTACGCTTTTGTGTTTACTATATACGCATATACACAAATAGCACTGACTGAAAACGGGGATTTTATGTTATAAGTCTGTAATGGACAAGTCTTAAAGCGGCGCAGGTGGTTTCAATTTGGAGGAAAGATAATATCTTCCTCGGAGTCGCATTTATTCCACGTTATGATATACATTGTAGTTTGAAAAGTACCAAGCTTATGTTGTATAGCAATACCACAATTTGTATGACAATTCTCGCCTATAAAACTTTTACTTTATTTGAAGTATATGATTAAGAAAAACAGCTACTGTTATTGCTATGTTAACAGCAATTAATTTAATAATATATAATACAATAATCTAGCTCTAATCTAGCTCTCTAACAAAAGCTAGTAATAAGGTAACAAAAATGCATAAAGATATATAATAATATATTATGTTATATTAACAATTTCCTTTAAGTCATAATATCTATTTAGTCATTAGATTTCACTTTTTACATCGATTTCACAAAAAGCTACAGCTGTTTTTTGGACTCAACAAAATAGGCAGAGGAGAGAACCCCGTGTTAAAACTCTCTAATCACCACTTTCTGCCCACTTTGCAAGACCAGTTTTTCTGGGGCTATCCCCAGAAAAACTGGTCTTGCAAAGTGGCAAGGCAAACAAACGTTCGAGTTACATGACTCCGTGTATCACCAGAGGTATTACAAGTTGCCGGCCTTAAATTTAGTGGTGGAACTCAACATGTCGCTTTATTTTGAATGTAAGTTTTGATCTTAGGTATATATTTATAATAAATACAAATACTATTAAATACATTTGAACATATGTTAATCTACAATAAATTACAGCGTGCGCTTAATCCTTATTGTTTGCTAGCCGCAATGTAAATGCAACTAATTACAGAAAATGGTGTGGTACCTGTATGCAGCTAATTTACATTTTAATGTGGCTGCCGGGTGTAAGTATATTCTCTTCTAAATATTATTTTACGTAAATGTTATATTTACAGTTGGGCCTATATTTAAGATCTATCACTATTCGAGGAATACAAAACTACAAAATACACTTATTTAGCACAGTAAAAACAAAACGCTTGTTTGTACTGCTTCACTTTCCGGTCCATTTTTCAAGGGATTGGATGGTGGAGTTCAATGCCTTTACCTTTAGCTTTATCTTCTTACCCAAGTACCCACAATCAGAGCGTAGAGACATGCCACTACGCTATGCCACTGCGTCAGGATGGCTTCAACTAATACAAACAAGTACTGGACGGATTTGAAGGTAGTTTACCTGATCTATCATAAAGAATTTAGAAATGGTGCCTTAACAAATTCCACCTTTAGTATTCCACCTGAATACTTTTACGTACTTTATATGCTTGAAGTCTCTAATATATCTTTCAAAGGACTTTTAGAAACTAGATGTTATATATGTAAAAGTCATTAAGTACATGCGACTCATGTCTACAGATGTAGATTTAAATCTCGCTTAGTCTCGACTTTCATTTGTGATATTTTACTTCCTTTTTACAAAAGTAAAGCTTCTTAACATTTATTTATAGTTTTTCTTGATAAAGACAATATTTTATTTTCAATAAGATTAATTCATCTATATAATGTATTGCTTATAGTAGTTATATTATATTTCAATAAATAATTATTCTGTGTTCCTCCTCTTTCAGATTCATGTCATATTCTGCATGTAGAACGTTGGCAGAAAGAACTGATTATGTCGTACATTAACAAGCACTTATATTACAAAAAATAATAAATTTTTTCTTTTCCAAAGTGTATGTATAACAGTGCAATTTTCATATGTCGCCATCGAAAATGTATTCAAAATTTCAAGCTTTTCCGCATCATTCATATTTAAAGGAGGCATTACCCGCACACCACGCGATGTACAAACTGCTAAGTACTGTTCGCAAAACGTGTAATAAAATATGCAAATGCTGTTTCAGTTAGCTCCACCGATGTATTGTGAATTGAAATGCAAACATATCTCGTCATATAATAATTTTAGTTCTAGTATCAAATAGAAAATCGACTAATTAGTGAATATTAGCTAACTTTTAATGAGGTTGAAATTTAGCATGTAAATTAAAGTTTGTTTATTTAGTAGTAGTCGATAGAGATATAGTATATACAAATTTGACATTTTTATTTATTTATTTTTGGCTTGGTCCTTAGCGGGGTAGCCAGAGCGAATGGAGCGCCGAAAGCTGGAATTTTACTTCAAAGCTACCTATATAGGTGGATTAATAAATCCCAAAAAATTGTTATAACATTAAGTAATTTAAGCCAGTATAATGTAGATTTTGAACTTTAAATTTATGCTTTTTTACGTATAAAATTCTCATTTTATCATATTAAATTGATCTTTTTACAAAAAATTCATAAGTTTTAAAAACTGTAAAATTTAAATTTCACTTTCATATCTTAAAACTTGTGTAACTTTTCTATGAAATATCTTATATTTCTTCGTAAAAAGGTATATTTGAATAGCGGTTGATCTAACTAAAGGTAAATATTGTATGAGCTACAAGAAATTCATGCATGCATGCAGCATATAACAGGATAGGCAAAGGGAACTTAGTGTTAATAAATTCCGTTTCACGCAACGCCGCGCTTTCTTCTTATTAGAACGAGAAAATGAAGATAATAATAATTGAAATTCTAAAATAGCAGTTAATAACGCTTAGCAATCGTACCGTAGATTGTATACACCGGAGCGGCTCTATCAATAGACGTTTCACTTTTATTAAGTCAGTGTACCGGCACAGGCGTTAAGAATATATGGCGGAAATAATGCTAGTTCTTGCATAAAAATAATTATTACTTTACAGAAGTGCTATTTTATAGAGAACATTGAGAACTACATTGTTTTAATATACTAACAGTTATTTATTACAATAAAATTATTGACTTGATATAAAACCTATATCTCCGACTGGTTTGATATACACCGACGGATTTGAAGTATCAGGACTCCGACCACTATCATTTCAGAACCGCACCGCCAAATATCTGATGATGTGTTGCGGTTCCATGACATATAAGCCAGCTTTTGTTTCCCTTATTCCCTGCGAGTTGCCCGTTTCGGCTGGTTGGTCGTGTTACGTTGGTATGGGGTTCAGGGATACCAGATATAACAGTGCAACGCTGGCCGCTGACTTTGATTATGGAGCTCCCGTAATCCCTGCGTTATTTTCTTTCCTTTCCATCTGTACAGTCTTCGACATCGACAGTCTTTATGGCTGCACAAAAACAAAAGAGTGTTTTCAGGCATCGTGTCTACAACCACCGTAACTACCATATCAGGTTCTAAATGTCTATGGGCAAGGGTGTCCACTTAACATCAGGTAGCACTGGTGGGTGGTTCAGTTGCGAAACTCAACGCCGCGCTTTATCTTACCAGAGCGGGGTAGTAAGAGTAATTTAAATATAATTATTGTACCTACAACATTCAAGCTTAAAGTCAGACGTTTCCCCAATAGTTATTTCTTGTTTTATAAACAATATTGGATCCATAGTAATATAATATCTAAGCACTTGTACAGAATTATTATTACGTACAGTCCTATTTTGATTGTTTTAAAAAAATATAAATTATAGAGATACGTTTTATATTTTTTTACTTAACTACACTTAAAAGAAGAAGCTTATAAAAATATGTATAAGTATATCGATCTTATATTCTAGGAAACAACAAAAACAGCTTAAATTTTTAAACTAAATAAAACAAATGTAAGTAGCATTAATTATTTCATAATTTGTTCTATTTCTTGCCCTCTATCTCTTTGTTACCGTCTTACTGGAGATTTCAACAGAACTCCAAATTCTTATAATAGGGAGCATTTTCGAAATTGAATTGGTGGAGGTCAAGGAGGCGTAAATAAAATATGTCCACATAATTTTGACGGCGGGGGAAGAAAAAGGCGAGCTTCATGAGATTTTTATTAGATTATAAAACTGTATTTTGTTTTACCTTCTGTCAGTTTCCTACGAGGCAGTAAATTATAGAGTGATGAATTACACCACTTGCCTTTGTCATGCCGCCACCATAGAATGTATACACTTACTTTTCATCACCTATATATAGGCGATGATAATCTGTATTTTATGAGTATCTTTTTTCGCTTCGGAAATTATGATACTTTTCTACGATTATGATTTTTATAATTTTTTACTTTAAATACCTCATCTGTCGTTGCGCAGCGGCACAAAAGCTGACTGCTCACGCGTTTTGTGGGTTCAAACCCTGCTTGGTGAGAACAAATTATTTCATTTTCCCAGTTCTGGTAACAAGACTTTACACGGCATTGAGTTCCACCCGCACTCTACACGCAATGCCTCAAAATCGGACGTAAAGTGTAGAACGGAGTGTCTTAAGTCTAGGTATCTTCTCTCTTTCCGGTCCACAGGTCCCCTGTTATATGCGTGAAATATCTTGAATCTTAATTTTTTATTTAAACGTCTTATAAAAATATCGGCGTGGAGTCCTCTCACCTAATAAAAAATATCAGCAACACGTAAAGTCTTGAATTAGGGCGGTCTAATGAGAATTGAGTGCTTAAACACTGGGTTGTAGGTCTACGCTGTTTTATGATGAATAAAAAGTGAAGCTAAAAAAACATTATTATGTATGTAGATGTTACATAATTTATGTATTTACAAAATGCATTTTACTCCATTTTCAAAAAAAACATTCAACATATTCAACAGAAATTATAGACATTAATCTGGTTTAAAAGTTTCATAGATAAAATATCGAAATATTTTTCTGTTATAAAAATACACATTGCTAAATTTATTTTTTTGAAGCTAAAAAATCTCTGAAACGGAGATTTCAATTTTTTGTGTGTATATTGAATATCTGAACACGCTATATTGTTTAACGAGTATATCCTATGATAATCTCGGGATACATTAAAAAAAAAACTAAAGTGATAAATTCTACATATTTTTCTCAGTATAATTTCTGTCCGTGTATACTTATCTAAATATAAAGAATCAGAATATTACTTATATTAATTAAATGTTTGACGCCATATATATATATATATATATATATATATATATATATATATATATATATATATATATATATATATATATATATATATATATATATATATATATATATATATATATATATACACTAATAAACTTAATCTAGCCCGTTGTCGTCCCTAGATGATATAGAGCATTTTATATATTAGTTTAATGTTTATTAATGTGTATAAAGGAAAGTTTTCCAGCGTGGATCATAAACGTAGACAATTAGGAAAGTAAGGCTACAAAGCAAATATGATAAGTAAGATTTAATTTATATTTCTACACTTTTGTATTTTCTTGCATAAAAAAACTAGTGAAATAGTTTTATTATTAATTAACAATTATGTAGAGAGAGAAATTCGAACTATGCAAATGTGCCTTAGTGTGCAATTTAATGTGGCCCTTTGTAATCTGTTAAACTTAACACTTGGATCGCAAAACCAAGACACTACTACCAGCTCCTGTCCCTGCAATGCGATAGACCTGGCCGCCAGTGAACGCCATGGAATAAAAAGAAATATTTTCTCTCGCAAAAAATATTAATTTGTATATTTAAATTTAAAAATTACCAAATATTATCACCATACAAGTAAAGTCTTAACGTAACGGATTCAATAGTATTCTTAGGGATAACAATAGATTACAAATTCCAGTGGAATGAACCTAGAAAAACTTGTAGCTAAACAATTCCGTGTTCGTAATTAAAAAGATTACACAAATGACAGATGCTGATGCTGCCAGACTCGTTTATTTTAATGTCTGTGAACTTTGCTGATCATTGTCCAGCAGATCAAAAATAAAAAGAAGTTCTCTTCGCATGCAACATAGTTCTTGATAGATTTTAAAAATAGTTCTGGCGTTTTACCTATAAATAAACATTTGAAAAAATGATCTGCTAAGCAGTTCATTTTCCCGTAGTTGCCCGTAGCAGACCATTTTCTTGGAAACAAAATTTTTGACAGTTTCTATACACATGACTTCTTCAGGTCCTGATCGTTTTTAAGAATAATTCTCTCGAATTTAATTAAATAAAATAATTATTGAAAAAATTATATATATTCTTTTCATTCAATTATATATTATATATATTCTTTTCATTCATACGAAAAAAATACTTTCTTTTAAGTAATTTCAGAGCATAATGTCTTATCGAATGTTATTGTGGGTCAGTGTAGCATAATTAAATCCCATATTTATCCACCAAAAAAGAGCTGTAAGATCGATTTATAATCTAAGAGATAGAGATTCTCTGAGAGATGTTTTCCAACAAATAGGTATTCTAACAGTTGCTTCGCAATATGTATAAAGTTTTTTTTTCGTCAGACAACATATCCAATGTTACAATAAAAATATTGACACACATACAATAGGAACAAGAAATAATAATAAGATATAAGGAATAATAAAATATGCTTGTAACCCCTAGTTATCGCCTTCAAGAAGTTAAATCATTTATGGGTCTGAGTATACGCGTCTATAATAAAATCCCAGAATCTGTTTTAAATTTGTCACTATAAGCCTCTTTTACACTGTTCAGGAATATTTAAATTATAAAAATGTGTGGAATCGATGTCATTTAAAATTTATACAGGATACTACTACCACGGTATTCAATAATAATTGTAATATTGATATTTAAAAGACCAACTGCTGAGTTTCTTGCTGGCTCTTCTCAGCAAAACTGCCTTCCGAACCGGTGGTAGGGACATGTTCATTCGACGATTCAAAAGAGCTTCAATAACGTCTATTTAAATAAAGTTTGAATTTGAATTCACTTAATATTTTTTTATACGTGTACCAAGAGCACTTATTTTACAATAAAAATAGATACATGTTTCTTTATTTTCCTCATTATAAAAAAGCGCTTTAAAATTACATTCACTCGCCCCGATTGACCACTATCGCATTTAATAGAATCGTGCCGACAGACGATATTTGCGGCTATGTGCTGCGATGTAGCGTTTATAAGGAAATTGCATGCCTCCGACGCGTCCCTAACGCAAATTACGCCTCGACCTCATCCAAGGCAACTACGTGATGGAATGCCGTGAAAAATTATATCGTACTTTTTCAATTTATTTTAAGTTTAGCAAATCCAATAGGGTTTACGATTTGTAAGCTTAGAATTTTACACTGAATCAATCTTGTTCTGTTACGGCAAAAGCTCTAGGATACTAATACAATTTGTGTTAAAGTACATGTAAAATTTTTATAGAGCTTCGATTTTCTTTTAAAATATTAAAATATATATTGAAGACTAACTAAGCCACCGTTTCAAAATGCGACAGTCATAGGCTGTAAAGCCGCTTGGTTCGATCCTGCATAAGGGGAATGAATTATTTTCATTCACTGGAACGTTTTATATAATAACGATAATTACTCTTAGAATTTTACTGAAATATAAGAAACATATTCGTTATGTAATCATTAAATAAAAAAATAAAAAAAATATATATATATATATATATATATATATATATATATATATATATATATATATATATATATATATATATATATATATATATATATATATATATATATATATATATATATATATATATATATATATAGCTACAATATCTACATAGATTCATCGTTACATCATATATATACTTGCATCATATTCTCTTATCAAAATTCAAGTTTTAACTTGAATTCAAGTTGAACTATTTCAGTTATTACACTCAGTACCTACATTCTTACAGCGATACCAACTTACTCCTTTAGAACATTCAACAATAGAACAAATGAACTTCCGGAAACTCCGAGTGTAGTATTATTTTAACTGTTAGTATTAGTATAGCAATTTAAGTGATATATTTAAAGAATTTTATTATATATTAATTTCATTTAAGTTAAAAGTAGTATAAAACATATCTGTTACTTTACAAAAGCCAAAAATAAGAAATATATTTTTAGGTCAAAAATATAGGCATATATAAACATGCACGTGAGCTATAATTATCGCCAAAATAAAAATTAATACAACAATATAATAAAGTAATATAAAAACAAAACTAAATAAAACTAATATATTTGTTGTTCACAAAATCTGCTTAAAACCCCATTAGGCTATTTGTCAACACTACTTTGATACTATCTCTATGTGAACGAACACTCATTTATGATGCAAATCTGGTTCAGATACGTATTAGTGCGTTGATGGTCCTGTACCAATTAAATGATTGTAGTTAATCCGCTGAAGACAATACGACTTATAAAAATTGACAAAGTTGCGGTCGTATCCGCTCATTTTGTATGACAGACAGAAACTACAGATATAAGTTTGTAATATAATTTTTTTCTGGAACATTTCCAATTTTCGGCTATTTTCCTTTCTTCGTATTATAAGTTATAACTTATTGTCTAACTTCATAACTAGGTTAACGAAGAAGAAGAAGTACCCCATAAGTTTTAGTTACGCTTCGATATTCAAACAAAATGCAAAAAAATTAAGTCGACCAAAATATTTTAAAACATTATCGCTTATTCTCAAAGGATACTAAGCATTTGCAGACATTGGCTTCTTCAAGTTCAATGAGTTTCAAAATTTTCTCTCTACCCAAAATGCATGAGATGTTTAAAGATCAAACTAATAAATATGTTTTTAGCTTATCCTGCATATAACAGTGTAGGCAAAGTAAGCATAGTGACACACCCTTCTCCGCTTCCCGTCTTTCAAAACATTGCGTGTTGAGTGTCAAACGAGTTAAAATTAGATTATACCATAAGTAGATATTCACACACAGGTAAATGAAATTCTTTTTTTAAAACACAAACACTTTAAAAGCATTTACTTTGTGAGACAATCTCTGTCTACATTCGCTACAATATTAGGTCAACAAGTTAGTAGGAATAAATTGAGTCAGTCAATTTCTTTACTGATAGAAATAATATTACTTTTCCTTAATATGTATTCAGGAAAAGTAAATAAAAGTAATTATTATTTTCAAGTAAATTTCAGTAAATATTCTAATATATTAAATATGATATATACAAGTTTTAATTATTAAATGGCATCATTTTGGCGGACTAATAAAATATTTTACATTTTAATAGGTTTATTGAAATAAACCTAATACAATGTTGAACTGAATTGAATTAAAATATTGAAGTAGGCTAAAATTTGTACACAAACAATCAATGTTGGAAAAAAAAGTCATTTGGAAATTAATTTTGGCAAACGTGTAAAAATTTCGCCGCAATTCGATAAGAGAGTTATAACGGTTGGCCTATGGCTTATTGGCTAGAGGACAATTTTGACCCACTTCGTTCAAATTGATATACGTATCAAAATATTTTTCATTACAAATGTACATATATTTTTTATATATATGTTCGTTTATAGTATGTTTTTAAAATTAAAGCTATTATTATTGCTTATGTACAATGTTTTCTAATTTTGTTCGTGCTACGTACATATTACATATATTTATATATAATGGTATAAGAAGTATTATTCAAATCGAAATACAGTAAAATACAGAAATGCTACTTACAAGAATAAAATAAACTCCACTGTATACAAATTCAATTTCATTATTTGCTATTTTTATTTTTATCGTGTTAAATATTAATGAGATTGTTCCATTGCTTTTGGCGAGAGCTCTTAAGAGGTTAACGTTATTAATTGTGTTTGTATTTAGATTTGCATTGTGTTATTGTTTGCTTCGTTAGCGAAATAAAATTAAAATTGTATTTTTTTGCATGAAATGAATGACATGAGAATAATAAAACGCTTTGTTAACTTAAAATCATATAACTGAAGAAATAAAACAAGTGAAATGACAGTTTTTTACGAGAACTTTAGCTTCAAATCACACTCGGGGGAAGAATGTTCTTGTACAGTGTGATGCCAATATTTTCAAAGTGGTAAAATGAATTTATTGACAATATCCATATCTATAAATATATTTATAAATAGAATCTCTCTTCCTCTAGGCTAGTAAATATATCAGATAAGTAAATGAAGCAAAAAAAATTAAAACTGTAATATTAATATCAAATTCATTATATTCCTAATTTAAAATTCGTTCATATTTGTGTGCAACTATTGTATTTTCCTAAAATAAACATGTAAATTAAAATATTTCTGATTTACAACTAATCAAGCAAGTACCAGTGTAATGTAATAATGGAAAACTAACTCGCTTTTCATTAATATAAAATAACTAAAACAGGTAACAATTAATATAAAGATAAGAGTTTCTCTCTCTCTCTCTCTCTCTTTTCATCGAGTGCTCAATATTAATTCTATTTCTGTATTAACAGTAATATAATTGTTATTGGCGATAAGAAAACAAAAATATTATAAGTTAAAAAGGTTACGAGCTAAGAGTCTGTAGTATTAATAATATTTCAATTTTAAAAAATTTAACCTTCCTATATAAAATTTATTTTTACTATTAACATAAGCTGAATATGTGAAGTCGTAGTGTCGGTTTCATTCGGATAGTCAATATTGGATTAAAGTGCTATGTCATGATGTGATTGCATTGAAACTACTTTGAATTTGGATTTGTGATTGCAGAAACTTTATTTATGCAGCTCTACATTTATTTCTTGATAGTATTAAAATTGTATACCATTGTAATATTGATGCACCTGATGATGACGTTTCAAATTCCACTTAATGAACTAAAATCAGGACCTGTTGTCGCTTACAAAAGCAAACTTCCTATTTGACAAAGCGAAAACGATAGACAATATATCAATAGGTTATTTATCTTTCAGTCTACGCTCTACATAAAACAGAATATATCAATAACATTTTAAAAAGTCGGGCGATTGAGCCTTTATCATATATCTATTGTACTTACGCACTTCCTTTTCCTTATGCATTAATTAATATAAAAACGTAAGTTTATTTATTCCATTAGACATTTACAATAGTATATTTTGATCTTACATTTATCTAAGATCGAGATTAGTTGTTAGTGTCTTTAGTACTAATAATTAACTTGTCTATGTTATTTAAACCGTAGAGCTATGGACCGGATAAATATTAATAATTGCAAGCCAGTCAGGAATCTATTAAATTATACACTCAAAATATTATCCATATATACATACAAAAGAATGAAATGTATATTCTCTTTACCCTAATAGTCCTGGCAAAGAGATCAGATTCATACTAAGAAAATGATATTGTCATCTCATGCCGGAGACGTGTGCAAAATTTCAAACAAGTCGGATGGCAAGAATTGGAAGATTTTCGTACAATAGTAATTGATACAGATGAAGCTAAAAACATGTGTTCAAAATTGTAATTATTTTTACACAGTATTAGTTAACATAAATCTATCGAACTTAAAGGGAGAGCTTTGAAGTCGTTGGGGACTTGAATCGGGGATGTTTTTACATTGTTTTATAGATATTAAGTCTAGACAGGATCTAGGCTATAATTATATATATATATATATATATATATATATATATATATATATATATATATATATATATATATATATATATATATATATATATATATATATATATATATATATATATATATATATATATATATATATATATATATATCTATATATATATATCTCTAATTGAATTAATATTTGCATTAAAACTTATCAATTGGGATATAATAGGCCTGAGTGAAGTGAGAAGAATGGGAGAAAGGATTGTCGCTTACCCAGAGTACCTACTGTATCATATAGGTGAGACACAGAGACAGGCCCTCGCCTGGACCTCGCCTGATGGCAAAAAAAAACGAAATCGATTTCATACTAACTAATAGAGACAACTGCTTCACCAATTTTGGAGTTATCAATAAATTGAGAGGAAAGCAACCAAAAAAGCCCAGACCAAGACAAAACTTAGGAAATACAAAGCTAGAAAATCAACAACTATAACAAATAGCTACCACACTTAGACAAAACTTCTTAGACTTCCATGTAAAAACAAAAGAGCTACCAATACAAGAAAAATACAACCATATAGAAGATATTATTATAAAGCAGCATATTAAAGTTAAAGCAGAAATAAACACAGACACGAAGGAAAAAAATACTATCAGAGAAAACTATTAAACTACTAGAAGACAGAAAAGACTTTATAAACGCAAAAGATACACAAGATAGAAGAAAGTAGCTAACGAAAATTAGTAAAGAAATTAAATGCAGCATAAGGAAAGATAGGAAAACAAATAGAATGAAAACTATTGAAAGCTATATAATTAGAACAGGTAGAATCAAAAAAACTTACAAGGAATTAAGTAAGTCTATAGACTGGATTGTAAAAATCAAGAATGCTATCGGACTGTGGAAGCATCGCAGAAAAGACATATCGGAAACAGCAGAATCTTATTATAAGATACTTTACGAAGACGACACTACACTAGAAGAAATCGAACTGAATGATAACTCGAGTATACCAAGCATCCTTCCTGATGAAGTAAGGAAAGCTATAGAGATTCAAAGGGAAGATAAAGCAGCAGGACCAGATGGCATTGAAAATAAAATATTGAGACAATGCAAAGAGGTATTGATACCTGTACTCACAGATATGTTTAACGATGTTACAAACACTGAGATCATTCCAAAACAATGGACACATTCAAATATTATCCTACAATACAAAAAAGGAGATAAACATGACATTGGAAACTATCGCCCTATCAGCCTCATGTCAAACGTATAAAAGATTTTTGCTAAAATTATTTTTGCTAAAATAACGGATCGAAAGATTACTAGACGACAACCAGCCCATCGAACAAGCGGGATTCCGAAAAGGTTACTCAGTGATTGACCATATTCATATAGTGCGTCAGATGCTACAGAAGTACAACGAATACCAACTTATTTATTATATCGCATTTATTGATCGTAGTAAAGCGTTTGACTCTCTGCTACACGCTAAAATATGGGGCGCCCTAAAAGAACAAGGAATAGAATACAAATACATACGTTTAATAAAAAATGTTTACAGCCATAGTACAGCGGGAATCCAACTGGAGAAGACAAGTGCGCCAATAAGAATTCAGAAAGACGTTAGACAGGGAGATCCATTTTCTCCAAAATTATTTTCAGCGGTGCTAGAGTCAATATTCAGAAAACTCAATTGGACCAATCTGGGAATCAATGTGGATGGTGCAGCGTTAACGCATCTGAGATTTGCTGATGATATTGTGCTGTTCTCCAATAGTCGGAAGACTTAAGTCGAATGATAAAAGAATTAAATACAGAAAGCCAGAAGGTGGGACTAAAACTTAACCCCGATAAAACGAGAGTGATGGCAAACGGAGACAAGAAAATTATTAAAATAGAAAAAAACAGAAATTAGCTATACCGACGACTACATATATTTGTGGCAGCTCATAACCCAACGAGAACCTATGCGCAGAGAAGTAGAAAGAAGAATCAATAACGGCTGGAAGAGATACTGGAGCTTAAAAGAGGCTATGAAAGACAAACAACTACACATAAGCATAAAGAGCAAATTATTTAATACATGTGTACTACTTGTTCTTATATATGGCTGCCAATCATGGGCACTAACACAGGAAATGACAAACAAGCTTGCAGTATGTCATCGAGCAATGGAAAGGAGTATGCTAAATGTGAAAAAGTCTGACAAAATTAAGAGCAATGTCATAAGATGTAAAACAAAAATAAAAAACATTATATCTAAAATAAGAAGACTGAAATGGAGATGGGCAGGGCATTTGGTAAGAGGACATGATAAATGGAGCCAAATTGTGACCAGATGGTACCCCAGAGAAGGGAAAAGGAAGAAAGGCAGACCACAAAAGAGGTGGGATGATGACATCAAGCAAGTGGCGGGAGCGACCTGGAACAGAGTGGATAAAAACAGGATAGAATGGAAACGGTTGGAGGCCTTTGCCGATTGGCAAACAGATCTGCAAAAAAGTAAAAAGCAGGAAATTCTGGAATATATATATATATATATATATATATATATATATATATATATATATATATATATATATATATATATATATATATATATATATATATATATATATATATATATATATATATATATATATATATATATATATATATATATATATATATATATATATATATATATATATATATATATATATATATATATATATATATATATATATATATATATATATATATATATATATATATATATATATATATATATATATATATATATATATATATATATATATAAATATAAATAAATATATATATATATTGTTCAAAATTGTACCTAAAATTTATTTAATCAAATAAACTTATGTGCGCGAGTGGTCGTATGCATGCTTCTTTCTTCAAATCCCGCGGATTCTGTGCCCTTAATCCCGCAACGTGCGGCATTGAAATATGATGCGAGCGCTCGCAATTTAGATATCTCAGTATAATATATAAATAATTATATAGAATGATAATTTTACATCAATATTAAAGTGAATATACTTTTAAGCTACATAATAAACATATTTCTTACTTCAGTACGTAAAGATCACATAAGTATCCACTTTTTCAGTTAAAAGTAAAATAAATACATTCGTACAAACAAAATTAAGTATCAAATTTCATTCTACTTATAATTTTAAATGAGATCCTATTACACTTCATTTAGAGTATAAATAAATAAATGTCCAAGCTAATAATAGAACAAAGAAAGAGAATAGTCGTTGTTCAAACAAAATCTATTTTGTAGGACCTACGTGATTTCCACTCCGAGTAACTGTTGTGAAGGAAAAAGCACTTTATCACAACGAAAAACGTGACAAAGTAGTTTGCTGAACGACTAGGATACTTATATTGATCGTTGGAATGGCTGAAATAAAAGCAATGTACCTGTTATGCTATGTAATGAGAGGTTGACTTATTGGTTGAATTTACAAATATTTACTTTAAAAAATATAAATTCACAGATTTAGTTATATATAAGCATATACTAAAATAAAATATTGATTACGTTAATTCATGATGTACACTTACTACTTACTTAAATATTTAAAAGAATTATCTCATGGTGCAGCGGCTCAGTGTCTTACTGTAGACACGTTGGCTGTGGGTTCGATTTCACTCTAGGGGAACAAATTATTTACTTTCCGCGCCCTGGTAGACATATCGAAGAGAATAAGAAGACAAATCGTCTTAACACTAAGTTCCCTCTATCTACCCAAGCTGCTATATGCGGGAAAATCGTGCTATTTATTTATTTACAATTGTTTATAAATTTGTATAATACATTTTAATAATTCAATAAATCCTCTCGATGATATTATTTTATAAGACTACATGTAAATATATCTAAGTATCACTAAGCTACAATATATTTTTACTGCATCATTGACATTAAGAATGAAAAGACAATATAAATTCCATATAAAATATGAAAATAATAAAAAATTTCCCTTGCGCGATTAGTTAAATACATTTCAGACAATATTGGAGCAAAACATGAAATATAGCTTTAATATTACTGTGAACTACTCAAGACACGCTTCAATAAAGTAAGAACTTTTTAAAAGTCTCTAAAGCTCCGTTCGTTTATTATAAATTTAATTTCTCTTAGGTAATAAATCTGTTCGGAAATATTGAAATAAGTTTTGTAATCTTCACAATTTGCATAGAACAGAATAATCCATTTGTAATAATTAATTATTCTTCTTAAAGTCTTGCTAAAATAATTATATTTGACACTAAATTTACATATTAAATATATCAAAAATGTCAACTAAATGTCTTAACACTAGGTTACCTCTGTCGAATCTGGAGAAAGTGAGAATTTATTTTTTATATTTAGATTGAGTGTTATATTTGGAACAACTTAGGTAAATTCTTTTATTTATTAATTTATAAATGTATAAATGTAATTTATTAATTTATAAATGTATAAACAAAATCCAAGAAATATGACATCGTTTTAACAGCAAAGACACGTTTGTTACAAAATTCTACATCTATAATCCGTTTTTGATCGGGGGAAAGGATTTCGATTTGAGGATTTACGTTTGTATGACATTACTCTAGCGGGCATATTTGCTTCGAAACAATTTATATTTTTATTCAATGATGTGTTTTACTCGCTGTATACAATTTTTTATTGTATATTTTGATTTCGAGTTCTTTATAGTATTTTTCATGTGATCAAATTTTTTTTGATATTAACTATAAAAGACAGGCTGTGATTTCATGTCACATATATGAAATATATCTCTAAACAAAAACCTAAAATAACCCAAAAACCTTGGATATTAAATATAAGTTTTACGATATTCATTGAAGAACAATATTTTACACACGCTTGAAGATAAAAAAAAAAAAAACATAATAATTTCCTTGAATAAGGAAATTTTTCAATAGTTAACAATATAAACAAACGAGATAAAAATGTGTATCGGTCGGCACGTGCGCCTGAGTTACGAGCTACTACAGCTGTTCGTAACGATACAAGCGATATTGGTCGCAGTAAGAGTGAAATTTTTCACTAAAGAGAAATTTTCGTTATATTCGAAATTGTAAATGAGCTTTGAGTTCTTTGAGTACTTCGACAGTTGTGTGTGCTTTATTTTATGAAATGCGGAGTAAAATGTTAAGTAAACGACATATGTATTATAAATTAAAAATAACGTGTAAATTATTGTTTATAAGTATTTTTTCATATTTATCGCTTGCATTCATCTCTATCATTTTGCAAGACAGTTTATACTAGCATACTACTAGGTCACTTAGCGTAAGAAATTACAGTCTGTTGTGACCATGGATTATTGTAAAGTCTGCAAAACGTCCAGTTTTTACAATGTAATCCCGAAAACTAAACTCATTATTAATAATTTAAAATATATAAAATATAATAATGTTGTTAAATATAATAATATTTAACAACATTATTATATTTTAAATTTCATTTAAAATATGTACAAATTGAAAACCAAAGATGTTATTAATGTGAATGAAGCCACTACTGTGATTGTAGTAAGCTAATCTCTACTTTTTGGTGATTTAGAATTAACAATTGGCAGAATATAACGTCATATGTGCTGACACTTAAAGATATTTTTTAAGTTTCATGTTTTAATATAACAATTATCGAGAATTTTGAATTTTGAATTGAGATCGAGATTCTCGCTTTCTTAATAAGAAGACTAACAGACAAATCCGTAAAATAAAAGTAGTAAAAATGATATTTTGAATTTATACCTTAAAGGAACGGCACTTTAATTTTTCACCGTAAATGAGATCATTACTACCGCACTTTGCTACGAATGTAATACGTTTGAGAAAACTCACAAGTTCTCACTTCTATATTAAAAATATAAAACTATCCGTGCCGTAGCACTGGATGGTAAATTCTACTAAATGTGATGTTAAATATTTCATTTTATATTTATTATCTTTCCTGAACATTTTATTTTAATTATGTTTATGTAACTTTTATATATTCTTTTGTTCGACTAGCAGCTTCGCTCTTACGGTCAAATGGATATAACTTAGAGTAATTTATGACTTATTAAAAGTGCGTGATAACGCTGACTCCAGTGGATTATATCAAAATTATTAACGTGATGTAAATCTGTATACGCTTTCTTGATAAATGGAAAAAGAAAACCAGTAGTTCCCAAGACTTTCGGGTCCAATCAAATAAACATTTCAGCTCCATATTAATTATAATAAAGAAAGAGAAGCTCGTAATCAATCGCACTGTACTTCACTTTCCACTCTTTCATCGTTCGTTCCAAAACATAACATATTTATTACAGTGTATGCCGATCGCAAAATACTGAAATTTATGTAATCAATAATCAAGATTTATATATTATCTGTATAATAAAATATTCATAAAAACATGTCTATGACATTAAAAAAATATTTTATTTTTTTTTATTTCTGCCCCTGTTTGTCTGTTTGTCTGATCATAATATATTCAATGCAATGTGAATTTAGGTAGAACCCAACTGGTGGTAAAGAAAATAATGACAAGGGTGATAATAATGCCAATACCAAAGAAGTTGCAGGCCATATTAGTCACTATCACTATCACTATATAGTATAAAACAAAGTCGCTGCCCGCTTTCTGTCTTTATGTATACTTAGATCTGTAGATCTATCCAACTAATTTTGATGCAGTTTCTTAATAGACAAAATGATTCAAGAGTAAGGTATATATATATATATATATATATATATATATATATATATATATATATATATATATATATATATATATATATATATATATATATATATATATATATATATATATATATATATATATATATATATATATATATATATATATATATGCACCGCCCATCCTTATACAACTCCGGCATCCAAAAGTTACCTACAAGAATCACTTTAAGCGATAACGTCGCTCTTCTTTTCATTTTAGTTCTTATGTTATTTCGATTTATTCTTGTGCAATAAAGTATACTTGTATTTTTTTAAGTTCTCTAATGTGACATCTTTCGAATGGCAAACGGTAATCTCTAAAGAAAATATGTTTGTGTTGTATAAATGACAAAGAAAATTTGAACGTTGTATATAAAGACATCCTGTTATTTATTTACTATCAGCATTGCACCCGAGCGAAGCCGGGGCGGGGCACTACTTTGAATTTATTTAAGTGAAATTACAATAGATGTTTTACATTCAATTCTTCTGTTAGCAACTCGAGAGAAGTTGATCGATAATCAGTGATTTTTATGTCATTGGAAAGTGCTTTTCATAGCCGCATTTTATTTTACCTAGACTGCTTGGGTACCACATCGGGTGTGTCAATCTTCAAAATAAATCATAGCCTAGATCCTGCCATGAACTACAAAGAACTAACCTAGCAGCTATACAACAAAAGAAATCATTAAAATCTGTCCGGTAGATCCAAAGATGTGACAAACAGACAGACAAAAATGTTAAAAGCATAGATTCATATTCTATTGGTGTTTTGTCAACTGTATCTCTTTTTTGTAAAAAATAAACAATATACAAACACCTTTATTTTACAATTTTATTATAGTATAAAGTTTAAGCGAGTAAAGTCACAAGTAACTACAAGTATAGAATAGCGTAGATACTTGTATATTTTCTGATTTCTACGAAAGTTCAGTAGGGTGTCATTTATCTCAACGAGCTTACTACTGACAAGCGAGGTAGTGACATTGCCTTATCTGGCGTTTTATGTTGGATCCCCTCTTTTTATAGCTGGACTAATTAGCCATTTCTAATTTAACTTGTTTAACTTGCTGGCAGTTAATATGCAAAAATTCTAGAAATATATATTTTTTAAAGTTATGAAAAAGTAAGAATATATAATAATAATAATTAACAATCACTGTAAAACGCTTGGAAAAGATTTAGATTACACAGCTCCTAATAAAGGCAGAAATTAAATATTACATATCTCTTATAACATGCAAAACTAATTTACATTTTAATGTGTATGAACTATTAAAAATAAAACTACCTTAACGTGGCCATTTTGTATGTAAAATAGTTGAGTTTCCGGAAATGTTGACCGGTAACGGCAGTTTCATAATGAAAAATATTGTATGATACTGAATTTTAAATGAAAGTATCGACATTAGGTAAAAAAAATTTAAGTAACATGTTTTAAATAGGAAATGTTTAAAGCAAATAAGAGATAAGCAACCGCTGAATCATAAAGTACTATAAAATACAGTATATTATTTGTTCATAATTTGTTATATTACATACGATCTATAGCTTTAGAACTTCTTTTACAATTTCCAATAAAGAAATAATTACGTATGATGTTCTACACCTCTAGGTGATTACACCTAGAGGTGTAGAGCATCATACGTGATCATTTGGCGTCGGCTGCCTTTTAAATGATCTTACAATAAAACATCTAATCCAAATACACAAAATCCAGTTATAAATACACAAAATACTCGATTGATTAAAAAACTAAGAGGAACAAGCACTTAAAAGCCCTATTCAATTTTAGAATCAGCTCATTCGACAAAGTTTTATATTTGAAAGGGATACGTTAAATCTTCAAGCAAAGAACTCTTCCTAAGGTATACCTTAACTATAGCTTATATTGAAAAATGCTAGTTCCCATATGAAAGGAGTAATTTTTAGTAACAAACATTTATTAAAAGCTTGTGTAAATTTTATTAAAAATATTAAATAATAATTTCCCTAAGTAGGATGGATACAAGACTACAACTATAAATATGAATACTACAAATGGGCCTTATAATATTTAAACAATTTAAAATATATTATAATATTTAAACTCTTAAGCTCGAAAATTTACTTATGTTTATTATAAAGTTCTTATGAAAAGCCAATGCAGTTACGCCTTGTTATATATACACTCTGATCTTACGAGTTCCGTGCTACAAACTTAGCCAAAGTAAATCCTACGAGATTGTTAACTAGCTTTCTAGTGATTAAATTAAAATATGTTACAAAACTAACTTTTAACTCCATATTTATAATTTTTGACACTTAAAAAATATGAATAGTATTTTAATTGCTTTCACTTATATATAATAATATATGTTAAAATGAAAACATAAGTAGTGGACTAATATTTTTATACAATACCTATGACCATTTATGTGGAATTATTTACCCTATTTTTAAATTTTTTGTAACTATAAATTTTTTTATTTATTATTTATACAAATAATATATTAATCTTAAATAAATTATGAAAAAGCGAAGTAGTTACGAAAAATACGTTTGGCACAAGAAGATTTTTTGGTGTAAACCTTTTAGCACTGATTGTTGAAGTTGCCACTCCTCCTGAACGTAAATTTTTTTATGTCTTTTTAGTGAGATGAATCGAAATCTGATACTTGTTATATTAATCATAACTCGAATAAGCATTTATTTCAATAATAATGTATAATTTAAAGTAGTAACTTGTTTGATAGGTGAACATGTCACTAAAAATTGGCCTTCTCATATTTGAAAATAAGTTGAAAATATAAATTAGAATTACTTGTCAAGAGAATACTTTTAAATAAAACATTAGAAATGTTAACTAGCACACATTGTAGTCTAAAAAAAATAGCTTTGATAAAAAAAATACTGAAATATGAAAAAAATATAATAGTTGAAAAAAAAGACCCTTCTAATTTAAGTTTATTTGTTTGGATAAAAGCATATTTTTCAGTTATATTATTATATTACATATTATTTTACTATTTTTATATTAATAATATTTTTTTTTATCATTTTATTACTTGTTTGCGTATAAAAAAAAATTCTTCACGCAATATATTTATTTTTACAGAGTAAAAGGCATATATGCTATTGTTGTCCATTACGTGTTCATTTGATGGAATGAAAAGACGTCATTAATGTTATAAAAGATACATAATTATCATATATTATGTTATATGAATATGTACTACGATAAAAATAAATCACAGGTGAAAATTAAACAAAAAAAATACATACTTAATTTAAATTACATACAAAACAAAACTATATACATTTTATTTTCACACTTGTAATGTTTTTTTTAATCTACGCAAAAGTTACCTTGAGCGCATTTTCTATTGAGCAAATTTATTTATTAGACGTTCAAAGAATCCTCGAAATTGAATGCTCAATTTTGAACAATGAAAACGTTAGTAAACAATACATACATTCAGTATAAATTTCACAAAAAGCTCTATTTTTATCGTTTTCATTTGACAGAATAGAAAAAAATTATAATTATGTTATAATAGATGTTTGTTTTCGTTTTATTTGTTAATAGACCGCCTTATTGTGTCACTGTATACTTAAATAGGTAATGTACATTGTACTTACATATATTGTTCATCTTTACAGATTAAATAGGTAGAAATCCTATCCATATAGGAAGTTTGATACCGAATATTAGGTGTACTTTACACACAAAACAGATGTCAGAACCGACTAGCCTCAAGCGAATGATGTAAATTCAAAATCTGAACTAAAGATAGTTGAAGTTTCCATACAAAGCTCTGGAGAAAATAGCTCATATCTATCAAAAAGTCATTATATGCATTATATAGCAGATATTATTAATATAGATATGTACATATATTTAATATGTTTTTACACTTTTACAATATAAATAATTCATGAATTTACTTTGAGTTCATCAATTTTTTCGTGTTATAAATAAATTTATATTATTTATTATTTACCCAGTATGTAATTTTTAGTAGTCACCCAGTCAAGTATTATCACTCAGTATGTAATTTTAGTGGATAATTAAGCAAATAATGGCTAATAATCAGATTTTTCTTGTCTAATTTAATTTATATTGTTGTTTAGCGATAGCTTACGTGTATATATGAAATGTTAGTTAGTATAACATAGCTAATCTTAGAATAACACTCATATTTATCTGCACATTTTAAAGATGTACTCATACTCTCCTTTTATTAGCCATTTTAGGAGCACTTTACTTCATACACGTTTAGTTTGTAAGTTACTTTAAAACTTGAAAGTGATCGTATACTAGAGACAAGATATTAAAAGCTTTCGGCTACGATCAAACTTGCAGCGAAGTGGAAATTGCACTACCGGGGGGGAACTAAATAATATTAAGTAGTATAGTCACTTACAATACTCCGCTGATCAGTTACATGTACATATAAAATGATTTGAAGTTATTATTTCTACTGTAACATTTATTTGTATGCCAAAAGTCACGAGGTCTGTCCCTAACTTAAACTATAAGTGAGAAACAAGTTCCCTATGGCTACATTATTTTAATAATCTATTAATATAATAATTCGTCATATTATATTAATAAATCTCTCAAAATTGGCAAATAAATGATATTTGATACAATATGAAACATATTAAAATAATTTTAAACAGCTTATGACGTACAGTAATAAAAATATGCATACAATATATAAATATATATATATATATATATATATATATATATATATATATATATATATATATATATATATATATATATATATATATATATATATATATATATATATATATATATATATATATATAAGTTAAGGTAATAAAATACGGCTTTACCGCCCTTCATAGAGTCGGAGATTCGGAATTTTAAGGGTTCACAGTTTATATAGCAGCTATAAACCGATACAGTCGCAATAAAATTATTTTAATCGAACAAAGAACCCGAATTAGGCACTTAGTTTTATTGCCTGGATTGTAAGAAATCGTCATGAGGCTTAAAAGATTTATAACACAATATATATATAAAATAAGCAAAAATAATGAAAATAATTATGCTGAAAAGAAATAAGAAAGTATATACGATAGAGATATATTAAATAAGAATAGATTAATATTTAAGTCATAACTTTTCCATTACGCATTTCATTTTGAAAGGTTCACAATACGAAGTTTCACCCATGTGGGATAGAAATTCACAATAATCTTATTCAGTTAAATTCCCTTCACCTACGTAGCGATGGCGTCAACCTTATAAAGAGTTTGAATGCTAATAAACTGTACCCTAAATCTAAACGGCTATAACCCAAAATAAGCCCAGAATGATGAATTTTTGGCCGTTTTCGCGTGAAATAAACACATAAAAATATTAATAAAACATTTCGGTCTTTATGGTGCTATTTAATTACCTCACCCGTCTATTATGCACTCGGTTATAAAAAATATGAATAGGAAATAAGCAGTTACTAAATGGAATTTTGGTATAATATTTCTTGAATGGTACACCCATTTAATATTTTCTTTTTAACATTACATTACAGGTTAGAACAGAACCTGTTAATTTTGTATTGTTGCTTGAAATAATAATATATAAAAAAATTAAATGACAAATCTGAATATAATAATCTAATCTATGTCTCATGATCTATACTATAATAAAACAGTCAAATAATTGTGTCTGTACATTTAATATTTTTTACGAAAAAAATATGTATAAAAGCTAATAGAATATAAATCCTTGAGGTTATAGAGGATATAATTAATTTTGAAGAGTTTATATAAAAAATAAGAAAAAGGATCCTTAACAAAAGTTGTTACGCGTTTTTAGCATTTTTCACTGTCACTGGACAACGAAGTTGAGTGCATCTACTAGTTGCCAAAGTATTTTTTTAATAATTTTGCTATCGCAACAGCATATAAAAAGCAATATATATATATATATATATATATATATATATATATATATATATATATATATATAAAGAAATATATATATATATATATTATTGACCTACTCGCCGCTTAAGTATACTGAATTGCGTACGTTTTGACATGTTATACGAAGTCGTATTTCTTCTAAAATAAGTTATACTAACTTATTACGTTGTAAGCATCTCTGTAGGGAGATTTTTACAAATTTCCGCTAACCAAAGATTATTGCAAATAACAATCATTTGGCAAGAGAGAATGCTATATGTATAAAATATTTCGATGATTTTTAAAGTGTTAATCCACACTACGAATAGAAAAATACTTAAAGAAAACATATAAAAAGATTTTAAATTAATTTTCTTAGCGTGAGGAAGAACGCATGGCTTAGTGATCAGAGCGGTTTCCATGGGGCGCGGGTTCGAATCCCGCTGCGTTAAAATTTTTATATGTTTTCTTTAAGTATTTTTCTATCCTTAGTGTGGATTAACACTTTAAAAATCATCAAAATATAGAAATGTATTTATCACGTTTCCGTGCATAAAAGCTGCAAAGCTTTTGAGTGTTAAGTATTTAAACGAAACGTAAAATTGTTTTACGGGACCAGAAAATCTGTAATAATATAAATATTTTCATGAGATATGAACCCTAAGCCCACCTTAAGATAACGCATATCAAAACCAGTCCTGACTGCAATATTATTATTTGTTTTTAATGTAGTCTAATAAACGTGGAATATTAATTTTATTATAGTTAAGAAAAAGTACGTATCTATACTTCTTGTATTGAATTTAAATTGACAAATAAATATTATAATCTATTGAAAATCAAAGCAAAAAAATTTGAATATTACTGGGAGCTTATTTTAATGTATTATTAATAATAAGTAAATTAAATTTATTTTCTCTTTAAACACAAAAAATAATCTTAAATTAAAAAATGTTTTCTTAGTATTTTTAAAATATAATTAGTCGTATTAACGTCTACGCATTTCACCTTCTCTTCTAGAGAATTGAGTTATTCCAGTATTACGGGTTTCTTCATGTACCACACGTCGATAATTTTCTTCTGCAACTTTTATTAGAACTTCTTCATCAACTATTTCAGTTTCCGACTCACGTCCTGTTCCTTTATCTGATTTTAGTTTAAATTGTATTTCTTTGACTCGAGTTTCGAGAATGTGTTCTCTTCTAGATTCACGTTCAAATAACTGTGACATTAGTTGCTTATCATTAGATCCAGACAAAAACATATTTTCAGATAATGACAATAAATGCACTGATCCTTTTATGTCTCCAACTGCTACAAGTGGTTTTTCTTTATTGGGCCTAACTTTTAAAAGAGAATATTTGGACACCGGCATCATAGCTACGGGGTCGTGATATTTACGCAAAAGATCCCAATACCGAAATTTGCCATCGTCACAAATGGACATATAGCTTGAAATTCTGTGAGGACACCACGCTACATCTAATACCTGCTTACGATGAGCAGTTCCGTATAGAATTGGGTTTGAGTGTATATCATCATTCCAAATGTGAACGGTCCAGTCACCACAGGTAATAAACATTTTAGAGATGAATTTATTTCGATATACTGATCTAACGGGACCTCTGTGTGCCTGAAAAATACCACTCATAATTTCTTGATGAGTTTTGCCCTTACGATTAATGTTAATTAAAAATCCAGTATCTGTTCCGCACAGAAGTCTTGTAGGAAATGCCTTATCATATTGTAAAGAGCTTATGCCTTCTGAATTAGTCATATTTAAATGTCCACCTTGAAGATTTCTAATACATATGAAAAGAGAATCGGTCGGACAAGATAGATTACGAGCATCCCACCACATACACTTACCATCACTAGAACCACTGCAAATGTCGGTATGAAGACGGGATGCTATAAATAACAACGCACTTATAGGATCTTGATGTGCCAGGTGAGTTGGGGTAAATGCGACAGGTTCTTTTTTTGCACGTATGTCAAATATACAAATTCTACCATCCTCCAGACCACCACTAATGATATGAGGGTTGCTAGGACAACAGACAATTTGCCAACACGCTGAAGGAGGAGAAATGTCAGCAAATACGTCGTTTGGATTTTTTATGTCCCAAACCGAGCATGAAAAGTTTTTATTTATTGGTCCAGAAACTGGATACTTTCTATTGCAATATGCAACCACCAGTTTAGAATTATCTTCATGTGTCCAACTAATAGAAGCAACAGGACGCTGGTCTGCATCTCTATACACATTAGTTTTACGTATTTCACATGTTTCAACCGGATTTTCCGATTTCATTTCCTTAAAATACATATTGTACATTTCTATAGCATTATTTTGTTTAACTAAATGATTAAATTTGTTAAAAGAATTTAAAACCGCTTCAACATACGATTCATCACGTTCGATGCGCCTACGATATCGAGTTGTAGCTTCTTCATCAGTTGAATTAATATCTTTGGGCCACCCACCTTCAGCATGGTTAATACCCTGATCTCGGGGAACAACATTTTTAGTGTTTATATAATGTTTAGAATATGAAATGGATGACTGCATGGTCTGATGCACAGGATTGCGCAAGCAATACAGTTGTTGTTCTTTTTTGTCGGGGTAAATGGAGTCTACCATTACCTCTGGAACTTCACAAAATCTTGGTTGTCTACCGAAGTCTTTTCTTGGTTTTAAATAAAAATAAGTAAGTCCTTTATCCATAATCACAAAAAAGTCATATAATATTGTAACGTACAGATATTATTATGTAATTTTCACAAATTATAATTTGATTGAAAATGTCATAATGTTTTAATCAAATATTTTTACTTTTTCGTAGAAAAAGGTTTTAATTCCGTAGTTCCTTAATATATGTAATAGTGGTATCGTATATAAAGAAATATTAATATTATATCAAGACAATTGAATGATAAAGAATGTCTACAGTTGTATATGTACATAGATATAACAACGATTAATCTGTAAATATAATAAAATAATTAAAAGTCAGTTATATACACGAAATATTTAAATAATATTAATCGGCTCCGTTATAAAAAAATAAAAAAAATTTAGACTTTTAAATTTTATAGGTCTTGAAGCGTATGGTACTTTTCTCTTATCGATACAGCAAATATCTTTATTTTGAAGATATTGGATTACATCAAATTGTTCTATATGACGTCTGAAGAACAGGTATTGAGTCATTATAATGGAATAATAACATATTATCTACATTTTATCATATCACACTGTCTTCACCGAGCACTTTCAACAAATTGAAATCTTACGAAAGCAAAAAAAAAAAAATATATATATATATATTGAGTCCATTCAGAAGAAAGAAAGGCTCGTAAAAAATCATAAACATCATATTTTTTGTAATACCATTCGAGTCACGTACGCCTTCGAGATCACGTTTGTTGTTTTTATAAGTACTTAATCCGTGTTTTTCATTGTAGGCATACATACGCACGAGAAGCATGTCGGTTTGATAAATTGCTGGATCTTGGGTAAGAAAGGTTGTTTATGAAAAATTGATACAAAGCGATCTCAGCGGAATACGTTAACAGTACGTGGCACTACACTGCAATATTTATTTAAACCGTTTCCCGCTGACGTGCCCAGCCAATACTGCCGCTGCAGTTGTATATGTGTACATATGTCTATAGTCCATTTTAATAGTAATAGTTTAGTAGTTTCCATTATTAAAGCAAACTAACTATAAGTAAAAATGTTGCCACTTGATTTGTCTCTAAAATATTTGTGAAAAGTGAAAAAGTATTGTTTTTTTTGAACCACAAATATTTAGACGCTTATAATTTAAATTGTTACAAAAATAACAATAGCGACGTAAATCTATAAAAAAGTATGACTCCATAGCTGCTGGAGACTGGATGGTTTTCAAGATGTGCCAGTTCGAATTCTGTTACGTTGAATTTTTATATGTTTTTAAATATTTGTCTTTCGTTAGTGTGTAAAAAAATTTATACATGTCTTAAAATATTATTAAAAAACTTTTAGGAATAATCTTTAGGTGTAAAAAAATTATAAGAACTTCATACAGAACTTGCAATAAAAAATCTCTATTATGTGAAAAACACACAATAAGAGTCCTATCAGTAATTGGTGGATATAAGTGATGAAAGAAAAATTTATGAGAATTTTCGATTTAAATCTTTAGTATAATCATATTTTCGCTTTACGATAGCTATTCAAGCTATTTGAGTACATGTGGAAAGATGAGCAAAATTATTATTGAATAAGACTTAGTGGTCGGTTAGTGAACAGGGTTATTTGCAAAGGAACCAGTACAGGTAGAGCTAACATTGAGCGAAGAGTATCCTTCAGAAGACGCGAGTGTTTGCACTAGAATCGATATCACTTTAATTTTGGAAATAGAGACAAATATTCCGGAACAACGAACACCTCAAGTTTGTTTAGGTTGAGAGCAGATATAACGACGGTTTGAAATATGTCCTACGTTTATATATTGAATAATGCTGTATTACCTTTTTAGCAATGAAAATTTTGAATAATGTTCTAAGAGTCATTCTGTACTGTCCACTCGAATTCGAGACATTTGTTGAAAGGTGGAACTCAGCGCCACATTAAGTCTAGCGGGAAGAGTAAAAATAATTAGCCCGAGTAGGAAACAAACCTGCAATTTTGTAGTCACGCGCTGCCCCAATGCATCACGACAGCTACGTTATAGGTTAATCTAAATAGGTTAAACTAGATTTGCTTTTTTGAACATAAAATAAAAATGATAATTGTAATAAGAATATAACCTTAAAGAAATTTATATTTATACGCAATAAATTAACAAAGAACGGCGTCGACAGCGTAATAATTCTAAATGTTTATGCTGTAGATACGAAAAATAAGTAAAGATGTAATTTATTAAATGCTTTCCATATGTCTTATCCCGTAAATCTATGTAAAATTGCAGCCTGTAAAATATGACTATTTCATTTGCTAACTGGTAAAAATATAAAAATTACAAAATTAGCCCCGCTCATTAGTTGTTATGTATAATTGTTTATGTATCATTTTATAAGTAAAAAAATGTATAATTAAAAAAAAACAATGCTAAGAAATCATCTTAACGCTACGCTAAAGGCTACGCCGTAGCTGTCTACCGACCCAATGTTAACGATGGAAAATATATAGGGAGTTTACGTCTTAGGGGAAACCTAATATCCTACTTACTGAAAATACAAAGTGATAATATCAAATTTATAATTGTAATATTTGCCATGCACTCGTGTGTATATACATATATATTTTTACTTATTTAAAAAAATATATGTATAGATTTTTTTAATTACATCTGCCAAGTGCGAGTTGGTTATTAAGTATTTCGTATCAATTGATTGTAGGTCAATGGCAAGAACAAGCTTGATATGTTATAAAAAAACGACAAAGTTAAATTTGCGAGCCTATGCACTCGTTTTGTATGAAATGACCTACAAATATAAATTTGTAATATTTTTTTGCTGTGATACACCAATAACTTAAGATTTTTCCTATTCATACACTGTAGTTTTTAACTTCTTGCCAAATTTTATAATTTATGCAATTTAAACGAACAAAATAACGCAGCATAAACCTCGTATCTCTTGATTGCGTTGATTTAAAAGTTTAACTTACACAGGTGGACAGACAGGTCGACAAAAAGACAAAAGTACAATAAAGTCTTTTTCATTTAAGGTATGAAACACTAAAAATAATAAGTTTGAAAACTCATCAGTAATATCTTTATAATATTTACACAAGCGAATTAATGATTAAATTAAACAACTTGTGCATCATGTTTTATTTATAATTTCTAACTTTAATGCACTAAAAACTATAAGCTTATTATATAAATATATAGATTGAAAGAGCTACTATGAATTTATTATATACTACTCCGTTCAGTAATTATATTATACAACTTCAAATAATAAGTTTAAAACGAAAAAGTTTTAAACCCTCTACGTGAGTGAGGCAGTACAACTATTTTCAAACTAAACTAATGTCAGATGTTATTAGGTGAGATAATGAAACACAAAAGTTCTTTATTAATTTTATTTGTGAACATTGAATATTACGGAAACATGAATTATAATATTTTGACTTTTTAAACAGCTTTTTTGTTTACTATACACCTATTTACAAATATGGAGAGTTTCAGCAAGTATGAAGAAAATTTGCAATGTATTATTTACTTTTACAGTAGCATGTGGTTGTATTAGTATATTATTTATTATGATAAATGAAGCAAGCTTGAAATTCAGCCTCTTTGGTCCCATTCGACTTTCTTTTTATATGAAAATCTGTAGCGAATTTCTCTCTAATTTAATACTTCAATTAATTCTATCTAACAGCTGTTACAGCTATTACGATATTTCTTTTGCTTTTTGCAGTGTTTAATTTTACTATTTTATACTTAAAGTTATGCGTTTGATGATATATAGTTTTGCTAACATCATTAGGCTTGAGTTTTCTGTAGGCAAGTTTATCCTTAACTTTTATCCATCGATCATTTTTCCAATCGTATCGTATTCCTATATCTAATAAGATGTCTTCGAACTTAGGCCACTTCGAATTTGTTGTATTAGATTTTATACTAATTTTTTGTGTAACAAATTTCGAGTCGTTTGGATCTAATTTGTGTAGGGTTAAATCATGATTGTCGTCCTTAGGAACGTTAACACGAGGAAAATGTATTTCTTTTTTTTTTTCTTCCTTTATATTTGATCGTACTTTTTGTATTTTATTTTGTATGTAATCGATTTCTTCAAGGAAGTAATCATTTATAGGTGCTTCTGGATATTCACTATAGAAAGCCTCAAATTCCCGTTTAATATTTTCTGCAAACAATATAACGTTAGCAACAAAAGTTTATACATAAAAATAAAGCTTGTTTTAGTTTTAATGTTTATTATTTTATCGTATAAAATTTGTAATTATAATAAATTGCCCTCATATATTTTGATAACATCAACATTCATGATAACAGACTGAGTGTTTACCATTATTTCTACGTAATATAGGCTTTTATTTGAACTTTCAATTTAAATTTATAATAAACTAGTCTACTAACAAACGAACCTGATATCTTTTTATATAATTTAAGATCTTGCTCTATCATTTCTCTCGACGGCCTCTTCCATTGACCATCACCTTTCCCTGGAATATATATTATAATTAAAGAGATATCCGACTTATTTTATAAATGATTTAGAAAGTATAGTAACAATTATCTCACCTACTAACAGAGTAATTAATAATATAAGAATTTTGTGATGCGCTGATAAAGCCATTTTCTTCTCTAAGAAGATTCTGAAACAATAATAAATATATTTTTTTAATTTAGTTGTGGCCTAAACTTTAAATATCAAATTATATTTTATTATATATTGGTATTAAAATTATAAATAAAGGATAATATAGAACTTTGATCGCGTTCACTAATTTTAATTATTCCGTTATTTTATTGAGTTATTCTAGAAAATAAATATCTAAAATATAATTTTATTTGCAGGTAAAAAATATAATTTTAAGAAACATAGTTCAAATAACTATAAGAGAGAATTGATTAACATTACCGTAGAACTTTACCAAGCCCATAATTTAAAACCTCTCAATATTTCTGAAATTTGTTGAAAATTGCGAAATAATTCGCTGATAAATATTCAAACGACGCGACGTTACAACAATTCATATTTTATAATGTATATTACTAAACTGTAATTTCGAGCATTTCTACAATATGTACATTTCCGCTTCAATCAACCCCGCACCTATCTGCAGTGAACGTATTTCCCTACTTCAACACTCCCATCACAGATACAATCAGCGCATTCAATATTCGTCGAATTCGAATTTATGTCTTAAAAGAAATTTTAAGGTATAATCAGATCAATGTTTATTCAATTCGAATCGTTATCATTAACTGCTTACGTAATAATTTTCTTTCATGAGAAAAATAATTTTCTTTCAACTATTTTTGTTTTATTTAAATTAAGAAAAGTAGTAATATTATTATTATATTACTATAATACTATCACAAAGGCTGACTAAATTTACGACATTTTGGGTTCGATTCCCACGATACATTAATTATTCCTATTCTGTAGTATCAACTAGTCCTGCATTTGCCAAAGATTATATGTAAGGGATTGCTTGAGGCAATAAGACGGGCTTTGCATATACATTTTATATTTATTTGTTTCATTCTTACGTTTTATGTGTATTGCTATAGTGTGTAGTTGTTGTAGTGTGTGCAATAAAGCATAAAATAAAATTATAAAAATAAATATTTTCATTTTCCTCTCTCTGGTAATAAGACAAAGCGCGGTTGAGTTCCGCCATACAAAACGCAAAGGCTCGAAAGTCAGAAATCGCGGAAGAGTGCCTTAATACTAAGTTCCTTCGGCTTATCCTGCTATATGCGGAATATACAGGATTTTAAAGTTAATCAAAAATAATTAAGTTAACATACCTTAATTATTTTCGATTTTGATTGATTGAAGGGTTTATCAGAATTTTAACTTTCTAACAAAACAAAAGTAAATCTTTAAAACGTTTATGTTTAAGAATTCTTTTATTTGGTGTATAAATATTCGTAGACATTAATACCAAATATTATTCCATGAATCGATAAAATAACGAAATATCGAGTATAACATGTTATATTATAAATAGTTCATGCATAATGAATTGCAACAATAGCGTAAATATTTGTAATGACTATACTAGGAATAGGAAATTATATTGATTTCATTAAAATTAAAGGTATATTATGTATCTTCATAATACTACAGTGAATAGAAATGTAATTTAATTTAATAGTTAATTAGACATCATTTTGGTGACTCTAATAGAAAAATGCATTTTTTGATACGTTAGATGAAATAGAACTCTATGAATAAATCACTTTGACGTTCACAGTATTTGTTCTATGAGAAATACTTCTACTATAATGAGGTTACGACAATACCGAAAAAATAAAAAAATGCAATAACAAATTTACAACTATACAGAATAATATGATAAAATCATCAATATACATACTGGTTTGAATTTCTTTCTGTGTTGAGTAATCTATTTACCGAGGAATGCTTTATTACATCACGCTAAATCGTTCCTCTATAATTCAATTTTCTTCATCGAATATTAAAAGCTGTCTAGAATTACACTAAATTAATATACGTTTTAGTAGTACACACAATTTTGCTATATATATGTTCGTTAAACACCTTGTCGGTGAATATAAAACTAAAATGTTTATATAAAATAATCTATGGGCTATATTATGTACAGACATCATTTTATTATGTTTTATTGTATATCTATATATAGTATATATAATAAAACAGAAAAAAATGATGTCTGTACATCGAATATTTTTAAGATGTAATATTAATAACATGATTTTTTAAATTTAGTTTGTCTATTTGGATCACACACATCTTTGGATTTATTGTTAAAAACTGGCACATATGATGCAAAACCAAAGCAGTTCAGCTTTATTATAAGAAACAATGAAATGCACAATTGTTTTAGCAAATAAAAATGGTCCAACATAAATTTACTTTCCATTTACATATAAAAATTAAGGATCTGGATCAACTGATATAGATAGACTCGTACAATAAATTTGCTAAGCTAATGGAAATAAGAAAATTGCTGTGTAGTTAAAGTTGTTGCTAGTTTTTCATTTTTTCAATTTGCATTTTTCAATAACTTATAAAAATCCAAGATCTGGAACATCTCATGATGAACCGTGATGTGAAATTAAAGTACTATATGAAATACAGAAATAGCGCTTTAAAACAACATGTGATGGCCATTTGTGCAGACATTTTAATATATATAATTCAAGAATCTGGAACAGCTGATGTATAATAACTATAAAAATTAAAAAAAAACATCGGTAAATCGATAATAGAAATCAAAAAGGATCATAAAGTCCACGCTTACGAAGTTCCAGGCATCTACTAGTTATTAGATATGAATAGTATATGAATGAAGCTAGCTTTAACCTGCAGCTTCTCTTTCTGGGTCAAATGGAAATAGCTAAGACTTGTGTATAACACATGACACATTCTAAAATTCCTGGGTAACTTTAACCGCATGTACAGTAAGTTTTATCGAAACGATTAACTTGATGTAACCTACCCACTACATCCTTCTTCTATAAATGGATAATTCAACACTTTTTTTCAATTCGTACCTGAGATAAACACGATTAACCAAAAAAGCTCTACAGAACTCTTTGAAGATTATACACTATCACGTGACGGTTATGACACTCGGGCGGTTGCTGGTTATATACACATTAGTTTAATCTTTCGGATAAAATAACTATTGGCTTTGAATTTTACCACCATATTTTTTAATTACTTAATAGTAGTGATATATTTATTAATCTCAAAGTTATTATTTTACCCAAAATGTATTTGTGATCTATTTTATTTTTTTCAAAAATAAACAGCATCAAACTATCATAAGTAGAGCAGTATAAGTTGTCTGTCTATCATGACTTAGTGAATGATTATATTTAAAAATATTACATGTACCCAGTTTGATTAGATGGAAAGCATAATTAATTAAGATATTGCATATATTTTATTTATTTTTATTCTTATCTATTCTTAGAGTGACGAAAAACGCAGCAAGGAGTGTGCTCGGATCTGGAAAGCGAAATTTATGTCGCTATCTGGCTACATACCATTCATGATTTGCATTATTTTCATTTTCTTCGCTCTGGAACCAAGACAAAGTGCAGCGTTGAGCTCCGCTACTCAACACGCAATGCCATAAAAGGCGGAAATCAGCGAATGGAGTGTTTTAACGCTAGGTTCCTACGGTTCCCTATGCCAACCCTGCCATGTGCGGGATCAAGCGTGAAGCTATTAATAATATTATTAAAATTCAAAAAACATAACTGCAATATACACGAACAATAGTCAATGATAACGTACTTATGATATTTTAGACAAGGCTCTAGAGCAAGCAACAAATTCATAAGCCTATGAATATTTCTGAGAAATATGATTAACAGGAGGAACATTTGAAAATAATAAAAACGTTGAAAAAGCGTTGATTGTGTAAAAATTCTCTCGTATAAAATTACTTCTTTACATTAAAAATATATAGACTTAAAATATCTCTACAGCATTAAAATTATCACGAACTATTAATATTTATATATAACAACCCTACGACTGATGTAACTTTAAAACTAAAGCTACGGTACGCTTTATAAGTTTTTCATTTAAATTTAGTTTGAGCTTTAGCCTTAAGTGTAAGCTTAGAGGAACATGTTTTATTTAATTTGATGTATGTTTTTGATGTTACAGCGAAAATATGATTAACCAGATATAATACATTATTTTAAACTAAATGGTGGATTTAATATTTTTTAAGAATAATGCATAACTGTATATGATAACAAATGACATTAAGCTATTGAAAATAAATGAATTTTGAAAATTTGGATTAATTCTCTAAAATATAATTTTTTTATGACATTTGAAAAAGTCATCAAAACAAAAAGTAAACTTTTTTATACACGTTTCACTTTCTTTATACAAACAAAATATGTTAAATAAACTATACATATATATCTAAATAAATCTAAAAATGTAAAATTACCTTTAACTGCAAGCAAGCACTTTTGGTAAATTATTGAATTCGAAAAACCAGTATAATCATTTGAATGAGCGCGAAAGAATTTCTTTTCCAAAATATTTCAACATGAAATTTACGAAACTTTCTACTTGTTACGATCGTACGTTATATCGACAGTAACCACGTCCGCACCGCTCGTGATTCGGGATAACACTGAAAGCTTTTCCGATGAACAACTCGATATTGCCCGTCTCGGAGTAACGAACATGAAGCTTAGGTGCTACAGTGTGTAATTCTAACGACAGAGTATCCATTGCTGTATATTAAAGACAAAAAATAAAATAAAATATTAAAACAAGCAATGTATATTAAAATTATGGAAATTTGTATTTAGTACGAAATGTACACACTGCATTACCAAACGTTTTCCATCCGCTTTAATTCCACCCTCGGAACTCCCTATAGCCGCCATGCCTAAACTTGTATTGCATGTCTGCAGGTAAGCATGCCCTTTCATACTAAAGTTTCTATAGACCAACGCCTTCAGTGCAATACCTGTCCAATCGAGAATTAATTAATTTGAGCTCCATATTCTCTATACAAATACTAAAGTCACTTTAATTTATAAGCCAAATAAAATTATTTATATATGTCTCTTTTTCAGATAGCCTTTAGTAAACACAGACAACTGGATCTCATATTTCATTAAATTTACTTAATTAAATGAAACCTTTTATGGAATCGGATGAAATATGAGAACTCGATACGATATACTGCATCATTATATGTGTAATTTACACTAGTCTATAAAATAAAAGGTTTGTTTTGTAACTCTAGACTATAGGCTAATAATTTGAATTTAGAATATTTGAGTGAAAATTAATTCTTGTCACTCACTTGATTAGTCTCTGTCTGGCTATCCGTCCGTCAGCCCATTTTCTCAACTTCACGTGAATGAATCAAGCTACAATTAATATCAAATATCCAAGTCGATAACCTCTTGAAGCACAGATAAAATCAAACGCAATCAAAAGATATGAACGTTTATGCACAGTTTTTTTGCATTTTGTATGAAAATCGCCGCGTGATCAAAACCTACAGAGTACTTGCCGTTGATCTAGTTTTGAAATTTGTCAATAAGTTAGAACTTATAGGACAAACAAAGGGGAAATTGGAAATTTATAAATATATCCCAGAACAAAACCATTACAAATTTATACCGTAGTTAATTTCATACAAAATGAGTGAATACGACCGTAAATTAAAGTTTGTAAATTTTTACAAGTAGTATATTCCTCAGGAACCCACGTTGCGCAAGTATTACCCGTATTTGACCGACATATAATATAATATGATAAAGCATAATCCCTGAACTTCGCATCACGCCGACCTATAACTACCATCTTATCAGATTAAGAGGATTAACATACAAAACGTGCATTTGTATATATTATACTAACCGACCAAAATAGTCGACTGAAAGTAAGCTTCATAGCTTTATATATCATTGGGGTCAATAGTGTCCTCTTACAACGTTAATACTCATACATGTCCTCCGGGTCCTTCCTTAACCTTCCTCCAGTATCTTAGACACTATGTTTCAAAGGTCCATCGAGATCTCTGTTTACGTTTCTTACGTGTGTGATACAAAAGTGAATGACTTTTGCTTCATTCTTTCGCCACTCTCTCGATGTATCCAAACCACCTGCGCACGTTCGATTTCATTGTCACTGTGACATCCTCGCTGGTACATAAACATTTGGTAGTTATAACTTTAAGGACATACATATAATAAAGGATTAACTTTTGTGTGATACCTCCAAATTTATCAAATGTTAAACATTTGGTTCGGTTCTTCGGTTAAAGAGTGAAAATTATCGATATTTTGATTTAAAAAAGTATTATAACTTAGAAAACATAAATTGTTACATATATATATATATATATATATATATATATATATATATATATATATATATATATATATATATATATATATATATATATATATATAGATATATATATATATATATATATATATATATATATATATATATATATATATATATATATATATATATATATACATATATATATTTATTACCTGAATTTCAATAAGAGTTACTGAATTTGTTTGAATTGAAAATTGAAATTTCTATTTATTTGTACAAAACTACTTTGAATTAGAGAATTGCTCAGAAAAAATGGCGGCGGGTTTTGCATTTAATATGCACACCGTGACTGTATGTTTCATTACACTTCGATGTTATTTATATTTAAAATATTTTTGTTTTTCCAATAAATAATAAGATACACAGATATCTAAAATGGAAATAACAAAAACGTTTCTCTTAAATACATGCCTCAAATATTCTTCCACGAATGAGTACTGTTCTTACATAAAATACCATTTATTTCCAAATATAAATAACAATACAACTGCTCAACGACTGTCTTTTATATATAAAGAATTCATTTTTATGATATTAGAGTTACAGATGATACCCCAGCAATTTATACATCGCGGGTTGTTTCTGACGTGCCATTTTCAATTTGCTTACTCAAATGTCTGCGGCATCCATTATACAGCTTTAGAGCAAAAATCTGTATAATTAATGGACTGTACTTTAAACCAATCTGCTATTTTTTTTCTTTTATAAAATGATAAGCATTTTCTTTATGTTTTACCTTCAACTTCAACTGTCTTCGTCTTAGCTATGAGTAATTACTATAAAAATATAAAACTTTCTTATAAGTAATCATACTGATGGCTAAGTAGGATAATTATTGAATACTTATTTATTTAATCTATATAAACATTCGTTTGTCTTTTTGTAACTCATAGTGTTGACCAGAATTTTCAAGAATTTCATATAATAAAATTATAAAATATATATTAATTCACAAGAAACTTGACATTTCGTAAATGCTTCTTGCAAGCGATTGCTTTCGAATATATATCTGACATCGAATGTATCAGGTCGTATTTATTTCAATCCTCGCATTGGATCTCAGATATTGCAGCAGTTTGTAGGGATAAGTGCGGCCATATGTCACAGACTGTGGAGAAAAAATAGGGAAATGCCTCGATGATATCGTTCACTTCTTCAACTTTTTGTAGCATGACAATATAAATGTACATACTATGTAATTAGCATATACATATAAAATAAATATAATAAAAATGAGGATAATTCAGAAGAACGCAGTTTATTACCCACTATCAGCTCATTAATAATTATTACAATGTGGGTGTGGTGGGTGACAAATCTCAAAGTCATAAAATGATAATTGATCATTATCGGAGCGGGGATTTTCGTGAAAATATTATTTCGATATCGTATTAATATTATTATTATATCACTCAAAATATATAGCCTATAAAAAGCAAACATCCATATAATAGCATAATAAAATTTATCGTACGAAAACATCAAGCGGGTCCATCTAAATAGACAATGGTTAACGTTACACGTCGTTGTTGTTTGAGAATATGGTACTAGAAATATTGAGATATTTTGTCATTAATTTTATATATACAAGAAAAACGGCATATATAATTTTTGTCGTCATCATGGCGAATGAGTCTGACCCAATTAGGGCATTGATTTATTTTTATAAGGAAAAGTACGACTGTAAGTTCTGCCCCTCAATATTATACAACTACTTGACCTAGAGGACCCGCAGATGCGTGAAATATGTATTGCCATAGCAACGTGTATGTCACTTTACACAAAAGTCATGTTGACACATATGGTAGAGTGTGTAATGTGTTATTTATTGATTTAATGTATTTTATGTAATTGCAAAATATTAGCTTTCTGCACTTCTCCTACAAATAAACTACAAATTTGCAAAATTTCATACTTCTCCGTCTGCGCAATTTTCATAAAAAAGGGATCGAATTTTTTTGCTCACGTATTAATATATAGATTAGAGCAGTAAGCGGAGATTAGCGTCTAGGTTACATTAACTTTGTTCTAGCAACTTTCAATAATACTATAAGTAATTAGGCAATTGATACTGTTTTTTCTGATATCTCTAAGCTATCAAATAAACTGAGAAGTATTTATAGGTCTTCGGTATAAAATATATATTTTATGACTCAAACTATTAAAGATCATGTGTTAAGAGGTAGGTTATAATATATATAAGTTAAACAGGTACGCCTTCTCTGTTTATCTCTATATACCCGCTAGGATTACTGTATGAAGAGTTATGAAGAAATATGTGACATTTTTACTAGTACTCCGTGCAGGATGTGACTTGACTATACAATTTTTGTGAATCCGAGTACCAGTGAAATTTAATATATATATAATAAATATAAATTTAATATATATAATTTAATATATATAAATATTCCCTCTAATCGGTCAAGACTAAATTTTGAGAACGGAAATAATAGAATTCTGAGAAGGGAGTAATCCTAATTAATTGTATATCTATGTATTTTATACAAAAATATAAAAAACAGTGTATGTGTTGTTTGGAAACAGGTCTTAATTTAAGCAATTTTAGTTTTGATTTACTGTTTGTATTAAAAATTATTATACAAAAGATAATCAGCGTCCCGCCCGCGGCTTCTCCGACTTGAATTACACGGCTATATAATAAATTAACTGAATTGCGTGTACCTATATTAATAACAATTTTGTATCATCTCATGAACTTTTATTTCCATAGTGAGTACATTTCATATATATCGTACTTTTTATGTAATACCATTATCATGCTAAAATTATCCATATTCTTAAAGCTAAACTATGATTTTTTCATAAAACAAATTACCTGTGTTACTTCTTCGTTATGTAACTTCTTATTGGTGATTTTCTTTTTTATACATTTTTGGGCTTACTCATCACATAAATAACAAATTCTCATTTAGATAAAAAGGAAAATCAAATTAATCGCTCTTATACAATATTAAAAAATGTTATTTTATGAGACAATATCAAGAGCGCCGATGGATTTGTCTCAATAATAGAAGAGAAGAACTCACGTTGTCTGAAAAAGAGCTGAGACTTGCTACCCAAGTGTAGGTTTAAAGGGGCCCCTTTAAAATTCATTAACACTCACCTGCACTGCCCGAGGTCCTTCCACAACCTAACCAAATTCAAAATGATTCTACTAGTGCCACTTTCGAAGTACGTTCTAGAAATTAATTAGTAATAGTTCTAGACAGACCGAGATCTTTTAGCAAACTAAATAGACATGCTTTTAAGTCTCTCGCTCCGATTTCAACCGCATGCAAATTAAATCTAAACCTATTCCTGGTATTATATCCTCTATCATTAGATATTATATATGATGTTATGGGCAATTATAATCGACATAATTCTATTTTAATACATAGAAGCTTTTGAATGTACTTAATTGGTTAATTTATTTTTTCTTATAATATTTAAAAGATAAAAATGGTTACTGTGAGATAAACTTAGTTTAGATATATTACATATATGCATCATTTTAAGACGGTAAATTTCAAATTAATTAATTATAACAGGCAAGTTATATCTAACGTTTTCAATGTAGAAACACAAAAATATAAAAGATATTGTAAAGAAAAACTTTAACGCAGCGAGAAATAAAAATTATAGGTTTTATATAAAGTATTTTTCTCTCTAAAGTAGGGTATAACAGTTTTACATTGAATAAAACACAAGAATATTTTTAATACGACATTATAAAGTTACTTAAAAATAAGTTACGCAAGGGAGTTTATTTCTAGGTAAACAAGAGTTGCATGTCAAGTTCATCAATCATTTTTTATTTTTCAAAGTTATTCCTTATTTCGGCACGTTTTTTCACGACACAAAGTAGTCTGACTCCAGGCCAACTCTTGCTCTATGTCAATTTTTATTAAAATCAGTCCATGGGTTAGGAGTGAAAGCGTAACAGACACGTAGACAGACTGACAGACAAAGTTACTTGCACATTTATATTACAGGTAGAGACAATAGTGGGCATTATAATGAATAAAATAAATAATTAATCTATCTTATCATATCAACGTGTACTTACAAATGATTTATCGATAGTTACGATCAATTTATTATTACCATATTTTTTTATCACAGTGCCTTATGTATATAAATTAACGTGAAAATATCGCTGTTAAATTAATTTATTTATTCATGGTTGAGTTTTCAGCAATATACTTATTACAGTAAAGTTCTTAATGGTTAAATTTAACTATTACGTATATAGGCCTTCTGAATGTTCGTTTTAATAAAAGTAAAAGAGTCATTATTTGCCACGGAATTGCTGATACCTTTGTAGTCGCTTAATGAATTGGAGTAGTTTAAACTTTCTTGTATCTACGACTGATATCGGATTCAGATTGAATTGAACTATAATGACGCCGCCACGGAAACTCGCAGTTTTTTACTTCAGCTCGGTTTAATTAAAAACTGCCGTTCACTCGAATCAAATGAAAAGGACGCAGTAAATCACTGTGCTGGCACTCTTTCACTAATAACGACTTGGAAACTGCTAAATACTTTAAGCTTATATTTTCAACTTGTCCCGTTATTTTACTTCAAAATGTTATATAGAATCATAAAATGTATTAGATTGGTAATAACAAAATATAACTAATCGAATCAATAAATATTAACATTGGAGTAAGCTTAGAACCCACGTTCATCGCGTTTAATCGGACGTCTCTTAAGTGCAGCACGTTTTTGTCAGAAGTGGAGAACGGAATGATTTATATTACATGATTTTCTTTTATTATCAAATTATTAAGTATTTTTAGAAAATTAAAATAACTCATTCACTCCGAGTGGGAATCGAACCCACAACCGTTGCAAGGACAGTCAGACACCACGCTGTGCCGTTGTGCAACGACTTTGATCTATTATTGTGCAAAAAATATATAAAATATCAAAGAAAAGATTATTTCTATTTGCCATATATTACAGGGGTAAATTGAAAGAAGCCTGAACAAATGCGTATGTTGTTACAAGGGAAACTATCTACAAGCTTTTTTTATGAAACAGATAACGAAGAGGAAGGAAGCATGGCAAATTCTAGTTTCCTTCGGCCATTATATAGCGACGCTTTTGTGAAAATGCTGTCATGAATTTGTATTAGGCGATGCGGTTAACGAAGGAAACCATTTTTTTTTTCAATACATAAACTAAACGAACCAGTAAATAGATTCAAAAGATGCTGGTTGAATACTGACTTTTTCAACTAAAATACGATAGAAAAAAGAAGGTACGTAATACGTATATAATATTTTTTCTTAAATCTGTATATTTTTTCGTGATGGATATATTTTTTTTCCTTCACATATCTGGGTGGGCATATAAAACCCAGTGTGAAGAGTCCGCGTTAGTTTTTCATACTTTCCTTTTTATCTGAATTTAAAATATTATATGTTGAATGGTTCAACATAACAATCGTCTCAATTACTTCCTATCACTATCATATTGCGCCACAATAATATGTATATATATATATATATATATATATATATATATATATATATATATATATATATATATATATATATATATATATAGTATATAGGTATATATATATATATATATATATATATACACCTTACTTTTTTGTTTTAAAATATACATTGCATCATTCTTTGGTGATAAAAACATGTTAAAAGTACCAGACCGGATTTTATCAAATTTCCGTATGATATATAAAATGAACGAATCCCATGAGAAAGTCCCATAAAATTTCTATAAATTTTAAACAACAATTGGTGTTGTCGGTTCTTTAAAGAGTTCATTTCGTTATTATATTAAAAATATATTATACGGCAGCGGCCTTTACGATGATATTAAGCCTTATTTAATAATTTGTGAACTAGTTGCCAGTAGTTTCATCGGGTTTATTTATTACAATATATAGTAGAAAAATAAATAAAAGATAGATATACTAATTTTACAATACTAAAACGTTAAAAACTTATATGAATTAATCAAGAAATACCATCCACCGTAATAGTTAGCATAATTGGCATTTGGTAATCTTCATGTGTCACTTAATAAGCATTAGTAATTTCCCCAACTAAATTAGGATTCCATACTAATTTAGTGTGATAATCCCATATACGTCGCCGTAGGAGCACGGATAGCGAGGACTTATCTGCAATGCAAATACAGAGCATCAGTATTCAACACTCGTTCCTACATTTGCCAAGGACTAATTTAACACGTCAATGTTATAAAAAATACACTCTGTATTACTCACGATCAACTATAAGGCTTTATGTAGTTGTGAATGATATGGACGTGAGAAGTTGTGACCTACATCTGCATTTATTTAGCTTTTAGCTTTCGATTGGGTTATAAAAAAATATTCTATATTTTTTTTAACATATATATTCTAGCCACCTACCTGCCTGCCTGCCTGCCACAAACTGAATTGCGTTTGTGTGTTTGGTATATGATACATTAATTATAATATATAAAACCTCCATAAGGATTTTTGATTGGAATTAAAAATTACGACCTATGTTGATAAATAATTGATATTAATGATGTAACTTTGAATAGATTAGAATAAATATTCAATATATATGTTACAATTTTTTATACATATTTTATCATAAATTTTTTTTTTCTTTTACACAACGCGCGAGTTTAAATATAGTGACAACTATTACTATATTACTCTTATCATGATTTTAAATTTAAATGCGCTGATTTGGGTAATTGATTTCATTTAGTCCTGCATAAACAGCCTACGTGACAATTAATTTTTGATAAGGATTTCATTAGGTCTATTATACCTGTAATAAAAAAGTTTTCACAGCGTCTGAATGTAGAGGCGACACTTATGCGCCAATTTTTATACTTTCTCGCTCTTGCAACAAGACAAAGCACGGCGTTGAGTTCTGTCACCCAACACACAATGTCTTAAAATTTAGCGGAAAGTGGAGAACGGCAAGCCCGGCATAACGGGCTGTCAGTTACACCTATAGTAAAAGATGTTCGTTAAATGAACCGTGGCCAGTGAGGGCCCCTGTAGCCAGCCTTAGGTCGGGCTTAGGCAGCCGGAGCAGAGACCTGGAAAACCACAATCAAGCTGAGACAGTGCGTCTTTCGTTTGTCACACTTCCGTCTGGTTAGACCATAGGTCATTGTGCTGGTTCCTAAAGTGATCTAAAATGATAGGCCTGGTCACCCCAAAAGAAAAGGGTATGGTCGATTAAAAATACATTAAATTAAATTACTATGCAGTTTTTGGAACGTTATATTTTGTTTTACTATTCCACGTGTCTGGAAGTGTATTGCCGTATTTTTTTTGTATCTTTGGATTATTAGGGTTTCTTTTTCTAAAAAATGATAATGTATTTAATCTATTTATGTATTTGGGTTTCTTACTTACTAACAATACATTTGTTCCTCTTTCGACCATTTTCCCCATTTATCACCATTAAGTTCTTGTACAGTCTATCCAGATAAGCAGAGCGTTCACCTGTTTTTTTCCCACTCCGCTGTTCGGCTGCTTATCAACATAAAAAGGCTTCCTGGTCAAATAGGTTACGTGCCACGTTAGGCACGTCTGTAATTTCGCATCATATATAAGCCTCCAAGCCCCTCCTCCCCACGTAATCTGATGATGTATCCGGGCATGAGGTTGGATTTTGCTGATAGTTTTTTTATAATATTATGTCAGTTGCAGCAACCAATGACAATGACTTTCGAATGTCTTTCAATATTATTATTTAAAAAAAAAGCTATCTGAAATCTTTCAATCTCTAAAATATATAAAATTACTGCTGTAACGTTTTTTTTCTATAAACCAAATACAAAAAAAATTACAAATGTTTAATATAGGAAACTAATATAGTAAGAACTGTCTTGACTTACATATACAATATTTCTATATACAAAATTTAAACGATATCCGTGTTTAAACACAATTTAAAGAAAACGTACACTTTTTTTATCGCAGTGGAATTTGAACCCGCGCCTCATGGAATTTGTTCAAGCGCTCTGGCCCACTAATCCATGCGTTCTTCATCGTGCTGTTATGTTTACTTTATTATTATTATGTTATTAAAGCATATAAACATGCTCGTCACGGGGTAAAGGCTCATGAAAATAACCAAAATTATGAAAACAAGCAAGTTATCACATTAATATTCAAATGAGAAAATATTTAGTTTTATAGAATTCAAAGTTTAAAATTTTGAAGTAAAATTTTAAATTACAAATTAAATAAATGGTATAGCTCATTTACGCAAAGTTTACTGAGTTGCAAATATGGATGGAGAATTTAAATATTATGAATGAAGAACTATTTCTTTAGGTACGAGTCAATTAACCTCATCATGACTGATATCTTTTCGCCCTCGCCTGAAAAAAATATTAATTATATTTAAATGAACTCTGACGGGATTAATCGAGTATATTTTAGTTTTTGTAAATACATTTTTGGAAACCCGAAGCGATGGTTCGAACACTTTACAGTAGTGTGGACACATATCTTATGAAATTTATAAGTAATATCTATATAAATATTATATATGGTAAGGTACTTAAATTCAAAAAAATCATCATCTGCCTGTCCTCGTCCACTGCTGGATATAGGCCGCTCCAATGGCACGCCACCTAACTCGATCTGCGGCGCTTCACGTCCAACCACTGCCAGCTTTGCCTACCTTGCGTATGTTGTCACCACTAACAAATACTATAACTTATATTGTGAATTATACAAAATAGTTTCAAATGATTTATTACACTGACGATTTCAAACAGACTTACAGGTTCGATTTCTGAATATAAACTTCAAAAATAATAAATAAGAATACTGTGTGAAAATGGGTAAAGCATATTTATTTAATAATAACAATTATTATATTATAGCTCCACGAACATAGCAATTATTAATAAATTTTCATATTTATTCTTAAAATTGGCTTTTTACTTTATTTTCAGACAGAGTACTGTCAACTTAAAACGCCCTGTTAGCTGTGCACTAAATGAAATCCCGTAAGGCAAGTCGTCTTACTGTAATGAAATTTTTTCTTATCTAGCTAATACGGTCACGTTCCCGACTTGCTCTAAATTAGATTCTCTTTTGAATGCATTGTGTCAACTGCTTATCAGGACCAAGCAAATATTTAAGATTAATTTCTCTTTTTTTGTTTGAAACAATTGCTGTTTACTTCGTTGACTGTGATTCTTCGTCAATTTTTGTTATAAGATAACTTATATATACAGTACATATATATATATATATATATATATATATATATATATATATATATATATATATATATATATATATATATATATATATATATATATATATATATATATATATATATATATATATATATATATATATATATATATATATATATATATGCAATACAGTAAAATATAGTTTCAGTTGCGGCACTTAACACGCAGTGTCAAAACATCGTGCGGTATGCGGAGAGAAAAGTGTCTTGACACTTCTTGACAGCTTCTCTTTGTATAAGAATATAAAATTAATACTTTATTTACATACACGTATACTAATATATTTTAAAGTATAGGATATTAAATGTGAGAATAGTTGTTCCTTCTGCTATTAAATGATGCTAGTCAATTGCAAAGTGTTCCTTCATTAGTTCTTTCGATTGCTTTAGAGGCAGTATAAGTTTGGCTCTACAATTACTTTCGTTTCAATCAACTGATCGCATTCGCTTAAAGCCTCGTTTTCTAGTCTCTTTGAAACAACCAAAACCGTTTGATTAGCAATTTTACATTCTAATTACAAAAGTTTCAAACTTGGCTATTAAATTGGAGTGAAAATGTCGAATTAGTCACCATTAAAGACGCGGTCCGCTTTAGCTCGTATAATGCAGGTGGATAACTCAGTGAGTCAGTCTTCATCAGTTGTCATCATAGAATGATCATCAACAGGATAATAAATGTATATAAATATAGTTCTTTCTTATTCAATATATCACATAATTTTCATATCCCCGCTCTGATTCCACTATCTATCTATCTATATAAAATTTTGTATTTCAGATTAAAACAGGAGTTGACGAAATCTCCGGTTAATAAATTTTTCGTAAATGGTGAATAAAAAAACAACATGTATAAAAAGTTATTTTTCTTTTTTAATACATTAGAAAAATATTAAGCTTTATCTTTAATCTGTATCGATACCAGTAATATATTTTGTTAATATTCGATTCCAAAAGTAAAAGAAATATTCTAGTCCAATTAAATACGTGTACGAAAATTCCCTAGATACCTTATTTAGGCGATACCTCACGGAAGCGCCGTGGGTTGAATTTTACACCTACTAAATCATTATCTACTGACATGTGTACGACGTTGTTATTTATTTTTGCTCCTTTCCGGAAATACATACGAAATTTAGACACAGTGATATGCAAAATTATATAAATGCATTAAAAAAGCATGTATCTATACTTAATATAAAATTACTGTGGAATGAATAAATTTGTTTATCATCTACTACAGTTGAATCTATCTCAATATAAAACACTACATCACTGTACAATTTCCTTTAATCATTTAGCAGATCTTTTTTTCAATTAGCCTTCTATATTAAAGTATTTTAGGAACTATTTTGATAAAACAGTACAAAACACACAACCAAAATAATCACACGCCCATCTAACATATATATCTACATCTGTTAGAAACGTGGCAGTAGTCTTTTGCTCACCAAAAACAATTGCGCGCACTTTCAAGCTCGTAAATCGATCAAGTAAGCGAAGCCGTGAACGGGTCGCTAGTAAAATAATAAAGATCAATAGTCCAACTATTGTTGAATACAAACTTTTCTTAAGCGAACGCGACATCTGGCGCGTCTCATATAACTCACAACTTTCTTGTCACATTAAGCAGACAAGTCGAAAACTATTCTGGCACCAGCTGCCCCTGTCGCCTCTTCCCAAACGATTTAAGTTTGATATAATATTTCTAACAAATTTATATTGTCTTTGTAACTAAAATTTCGAAGTACAACTTTGTAACGTTTGTTTGTTTGAATTTGTCGTCCAAAAACATCACTAAAAAGTTTTCTCGTTAGTAGTTACAAAGTTATTTAATTTCTTAATTCTTTTATAACACTTATTTATTTTTAATTATCTAAACTAAACAGTTACCATCCGTAAGGACTCAAAATTCAACTCAATACGACCTTGATCAAATAAAATTTATATTTATAAAGAATCATCTTTCTCCTATTTGTGTGATCCGGTTAATAAATTTTTCGTAAATGGTGAATAAAAAAACAACATGTATAAAAAGTTATTTTTCTTTTTTAATACATTAGAAAAATATTAAGCTTTATCTTTAATCTGTATCGATACCAGTAATATATTTTGTTAATATTCGATTCCAAAAGTAAAAGAAATATTCTAGTCCAATTAAATACGTGTACGAAAATTCCCTAGATACCTTATTTAGGCGATACCTCACGGAAGCGCCGTGGGTTGAATTTTACACCTACTAAATCATTATCTACTGACATGTGTACGACGTTGTTATTTATTTTTGCTCCTTTCCGGAAATACATACGAAATACAGTTAAATTTAGACACAGTGATATGCAAAATTATATAAATGCATTAAAAAAGCATGTATCTATACTTAATACAAAATTACTGTGGAATGAATAAATTTGTTTATCATCTACTACAGTTGAATCTATCTCAATATAAAACACTACATCACTGTACAATTTCCTTTAATCATTTAGCAGATCTTTTTTTCAATTAGCCTTCTATATTAAAGTATTTTAGGAACTATTTTGATAAAACAGTACAAAATACACAACCAAAATAATCACATGCCCATCTAACATATATATCTACATCTGTTAGAAACGTGGCAGTAGTCTTTTGCTCACCAAAAACAATTGCGCGCACTTTCAAGCTCGTAAATCGATCAAGTAAGCGAAGCCGTGAACGGGTCGCTAGTAAAATAATAAAGATCAATAGTCCAACTATTGTTGAATAAAAACTTTTCTTAAGCGAACGCGACATCTGGCGCGTCTCATATAACTCACAACTTTCTTGTCACATTAAGCAGACAAGTCGAAAACTATTCTGGCACCAGCTGCCCCTGTCGCCTCTTCCCAAACGATTTAAGTTTGATATAATATTTCTAACAAATTTATATTGTCTTTGTAACTAAAATTTCGAAGTACAACTTTGTAACGTTTGTTTGTTTGAATTTGTCGTCCAAAAACATCACTAAAAAGTTTTCTCGTTAGTAGTTACAAAGTTATTTAATTTCTTAATTCTATTATAACACTTATTTATTTTTAATTATCTTAACTAAACAGTTACCATCCGTAAGGACTCAAAATTCAACTCAATATGACCTTGATCAAATAAAATTTATATTTTATAAAGAATCATCTTTCTCCTATTTGTGTGATAATATATATAAAAAAAGTAATTTTATAATTTATTAATTTTCATATTCTTGTTCTCTAACAGACAAAATAATTTAAACAATATGTTTAATGTAATACAACGTACTGCCAGCGATGCAATATTTTATTTAGACTTAAGTAAAAATAATTTCAAGATAGTTAAAATAAAAGCGCGCGTGAGCAAAATACTTACGCTCTTGACACTCTCAATGATTTTTATCATGGAAGCAATTATAATGTTATGCTAAGAATAAATAGTATATTTATTTACAAGTATTACTTTTACCGGACATAGTGTTAACTACATGTATATTATAAAAAAAGCACCATCTTTATACATAACTTTTATCTTCTCTTCATATAATCATTCTACGTTGGCTCACGACGTATATTTCTTTCGTAACATGTATGCCATATAAACATTATGTCATCAGTTCTACACTGATATTTATGTTACTTTACTTATAAGCACGAAGAAAGAAAAAGAAGGGTACGAGTAATAATAAGTTTTGTTACGAAATCGTGATAAAAACATATGGTTTTATTTACTCAAATGCTCCTATGAATGCCACCATTGTTATCCTCGTTATCAATTTTATTTATTATACACAAATAAATAAAATTCTCATCAAACTAAATTTTGTTAGTAAGAAAATATCCCTTCCGATGTACTCCGAATAAACGTTAAATTATTGCGCGATCATATAATCACTGATCATCTCCTGATGTTTGTTAGGATAAGCTACTGAGAAGCTAGTAATACTATTTTGTCGCGAAAGCCAAAAATAGCCACACTATTTTATAATGCTCATGGCGCGCCTTTTTATTTTAGGGCCTTCACATTGTTGTATATCAATATTGTATTATATGAAAGGGAAGATTATGTAAATAATTTATGGGCTACTGTGCTATTTGCTGAAGATACTTCTATATATTTTAAAGTAAATCTTAATAAGGATAAATAGGATAAAGTGAATAGTGTACTATTGCAAATACTGTACTGGATTACGGTTTATAACTTAGTATTTATTCAACATGAAGAAAATCAAATGTGAAGAAATTGCTATACCCTGTTGGGTATAGCAATTTCTTCTCATTGAGGTCTGTCTCAGATCTGTTAGCTTTTGAGCTTAGGTACTAATTAATGAATAAAAAAAATACTGATTATACACTGTTTATAGGAATGACCATACATTCAAAACTACAATAGGACTTCCCTTATCCCTTACGTGTAGGCTTAACTCCGCTGTTTAAGCTGTTAGAAAAAGCTTATGGATGTTGGATAGATTGCTCGATTACCTTACATTCATAGCAACTTGTCCCATGGAAAACATCTTTGGGGCAACGCTACAGATATTTAATCAATATTCATAATTAGAGATAGAGCCAGCAGCAGGCTATTTAGAGCTCGGAATGATTTGTGAGAAATATTTGCTAAAACAATTATTTTTACGGTTTTATTACAGTACGATTATATCTATAATAATATATTGCTTGTCGGCAAAATTATTCACGATTATTTAAAGAACCTTGATAGACAACGGCTTAAGCAAAATAAATAAGAACTAAATAATTATTCCTAGTCTTCAAATAATTAACATATACTTTATGGCATAAGGTGTGCGTATAATGAAATTTTACAATACATATCAGATTAGCCACTTGAAAAATGTAAAGTCAAAATTAAAAATGTATTACTAGGCAAAGTCCATTATTTTACTCTATAATGCTATAATGAGAGTATGAGAGCTAGCAATGTCCCGAAAATGTAGATTTTAGGTTAGCTGGGGTCCTTTTTTTACTTCTTTTCTTATATAAATTAGTGGGAGAATAAGTCTGTCACTTGGGAGCAGTTGCGTGGACATCACCACTCTACTAGTAGAATTTGTCATAAGAGGATTTCTTATTTTTAATCTTTTTTGTATTCTTTTAGCTAAAAATTGTAATTGCCAGACAGATTGGCAACACCGCGCCATACACTATTTAAATAGAAAAAAAACCTTATAACAAAAAATAATATATTAAAAGAATCTTATATTCATAAAAAAGCCTTATGAGCTTTTTTATTTCTATAACTCGTCTGTCCCACCATTGCGCGAACAAAATGGATCTCTGACACATTCAGCAAAGAGAAAAGCAGATATTTTATGTACTCTTTTTGCATTAAACTCAACATTTTACAATTTGAAAAACCAACCACCATCTATCAGATACAAGCACACTATGCCAGACGTTTGTTTTACGGAAACCGCAGTTCGTCTTGCTCTTTGTTCAGGAAGCCCAGTGGTCCTGACGGTATTCCTGCTACCGTGCTCAAAACGTGTGCTCCCGAGTTAAGCCTCAGTGCTAACGCGCTTGTTCTTCCTGTCTTATACCACCAGAATTGTTCCTTCATCGTGGAAAGTAACTGTGGG